>CM055319.2:14106246-15496246 GCA_029255685.2 Silene conica
GATGTCTAGGAGCCATGTTAGGACTTATGGTGGAGAAGTGGATCCGACTGCTTTATCTGAGTGGTTTAGAGATATGGAGAGAGACATCTGTATGTACTCAGTTGTCAGGGAGGATAGGGTACGTTTAGCTGCTCACTTTCTGACGCATGAGGCAGACCGTTGGTGGACACTTATTGGTCCTACTTCTCTCCTTGATCCGCTATTTGATTGGGATGCGTTCAAATACAAGATCGAGACCCGCTTCTAACCAAAGGAACTTCGTTCGCAAAGATTGAAAGAGTTCATGGATCTAAAGCAAGGAAAGTTGATTGTTCAAGAGTTCACAGACAAGTTTAACCAGTTGGCTCACTTTGCCTCTCACTTCGTCAGAGATAAATCTAAGAGAGTCTACTTTTACCGAGGCAAGTTGAGTCCTCGCATTGAGAGTATGGTTAGTAGAGATTCACTTCCTTCGTGGAGGTGTACGATGCCATTTGAGCCGAGAGTTCGATCAAGGCCATAAATGCTGAGGCTAGGGCTTCTTTTGCTCCCAGTTCCCCTCAAACTCGCTCCCACGGGAAGAGACCCTTCGACCCTTCATCTGTTCCTCCGGTGGCTCAGCGTGAGAAGTTTAGAAGATTTGATTCCTCTAGAGCCAATGACCCTGAGCCTACACCCGGCGTTTCCCTAAAGTGTTACAAGTGTCGCAAGGCCCTGCATCCTGGAGTTGACTACAACGGTGATGTTTACACATGCTACACTTGCAAGAAGCCTGGACATCGCTTCTTCGAGTGCCTGGAGAAGAAGACTGCTGTTGGGAGGACTGTCACTGCTGCTGGTGTCGTTCGAAGACCGAAGACCAAGGGTATTGTTTACGTGATGAGCCGTGCTGCGGCCGAGACTTGCCCTCAGCTGATCACTGGTATGTCTTCATCATTGATTTTTCCCCCTTCGATCTTCAGAACCCCCAAGGACGTATTCTTGTTCTTCTTGTGTACCTTCGTTCATGAATTCTCTTCCATCTTGCCTCGGGAACTACTTGCATAGCTTCCTGACTCGACTTTTTACTGATATCTACCCGTTCTATGGCACCGTGTGAGGTAACATACCTTAGATGGACTTGAAGAATTTCTTGAGGATAACCGTAAATCGTGTTTCAGAGAATGTTGTTATTTGAGGAAAACCTATGAGGTATTGTGAGACATGTTTTGGTGATCCTAGTGTCTATATGTTTACCAAATTGGAAGAGTGAAAGTGAGTGATGGAATACTTACGTTAAGGTTGAGTTTTATACATGGCAGTTGGTGGAACTTAGTTATGAGAACCCTAATGAAATCGTGAAAGTGTGTAGATTGGGAAGTACCATTTGAGAAGTTAAATGAGATACTTGGAGTCATAGATGATTTTAGAGGAACATGCTTAAGATAATGATGTTGTCGAATAGATGAATGAGGTAAGTTAGTGCTACTTAATCTTGAGGAATTGTTTGAATGCAGAAAGGACTATATACTTGAGGAATGAGAGTTATTGGTAACGGTGTGACAATGTTGAGACATTTGCAATTTGACTTGGAGAGTTGACTGAGTGTTTGACCTTAAGTTACTTATTGAATCTCAACATTTACCTAGTGAAGTGCTTAATGAAATTGGAGGATACACCACTGTTGGGTGGATGGTTTAGAGTAACTTGCTGGAAATCGGAAGTCTAGAGGCCTAGTAATAAATTGGGAAGTGTCATACATTTGTCATTTGAGGAATT
The DNA here is from genome assembly GCA_029255685.2 of Silene conica. Taxonomy (NCBI): domain Eukaryota; kingdom Viridiplantae; phylum Streptophyta; class Magnoliopsida; order Caryophyllales; family Caryophyllaceae; genus Silene; species Silene conica. Next base: position 14,107,984 of record CM055319.2, read on the forward strand.
ACGAAATTAGGATATCCAAATCTTAGGGAATAGTTGGAATTTGGAATGATGGTGATTTTCGTAGTTTGAAGAGGATGGTATAGTATAACGCCGTGAGTGTATCATAATAAAGGATTTGATGTTCGAGTGCTACTTGAGGATTGGAAAGTTGTGATTCTCGTAAAGCCTTGTTGCGAATGTTCACTTTATGGTTGTAAGTTTGAACTTGAGTGTGTCAGATTGCCCTGAGAATCGAGTTTAGAAGTTCAAGACTCGTTTGCTAAAGGTCGTGTGAGGATCGTAATGATTAAGTCTCAATTATGGTTGGAGCAATTATGAGTCGTTTGAGGAAATGTTCCATCAAAACCGTAGTCGGAGTGCTTGATTTGGGAAGAGAGAGATGAGAACCTTGTGAGAACTTTGAAAACGCGAGCATGTGTGATCATTTGTTCGAAATCTTAATCTCTCCCTTGCACCGTTTCTCTTCTTTGTGCTTCCTGTAAATTCGCTAAGTTGCCTTTCTTTTGGTCGGTAGTAAACTTGAGGAATTTTTACAACTTTACTTGCTCAATAATTTGAAATTTAACGGTTGATTTTCGAGAAAACCTAGTTTTAAAGAGCTGAATATTTTGTGATTTGATTGATTTCAGCGTCAATTTGCCGTTTGAACTCGTTATCGGAGACGTCTGATAACCGGTACTATGCCTATCGACACCGGATTAATCTAATTTTGAATTTTTTGTTGATTTAATTTTGGGACTTGTCTCAGATTTGGAATGTCGGGCTCTTGAATACGTAATGAGAACTCCAACGTCCATTGACAAGACTTGTGCCTTGACACTTATTTTGGAAACCTTTATGAAAGATCAAGTTTTGAGTTACCAGAACCTAAGTAGTACGTTTTGGTAGCTAGAGTCGTCTTTTACTTATTTCCGTCTTCAAGTTTCGAGGACGAAACTTTTTAAAAGATGGGGTGATTGTAACATCCCTTAATTTCGTAAAACGTATTTTAATTAATTAAAGTATTTTTCGGGATTTAATAATATTTTATTTAAATTCGTAAGCGGATATTTTGGAAATATCGCTTAAGTTCCGTCTTGAGATTTATCTAATCTTAAGATGTCTTATTTCTCTGGCATTTCCGTAACAAACATTTCCGAGCAAACTTAATTAAACCCGTCTCATAAGTCACTTTAAAGAAGTTTCCCCTTTAATTTCCCTTCACAACTCTCCTTCAACATTTCCTTCCTAGTAACAAAAGAAAAGAAACTGATATCCCAACTTCTCCATTTTTATACTTCTCAAGTTCACAAATTTGATCATCTAGAACTCATTTCTAATCAGATCGAAGTAAGGTTTCTTCCTACGCGTTCCTCTCGTCGACGACATCACCTCTATCACTTTCATTTCTCAATTCGCTAAACTTGATTTCCGGGTTGTTTTGCCCTAATCTCGAGATTATGCTTTTAATCCACATTTTTGGTGGTTTTAGTGGTGCTTGTGATAATCCTGAAGAAGACTTGGTGATTGTTGAAGAGGAACTCGAAGATTTTGCTAAGTAAAGGTGATGATTATGAGTAACTCAGCCTTTTTGTCTAAATTAGCACTAAATGTGATTTTGTTGTGTTTCCATGAAAGTTAGTATGGATTATGTTTCTTAGTAACCTTATTGTTGTATATAAACTGGTTTTTATGAGAATTTCATGATGAATTTGATATGGGTGTTAATTATGGAGTATACATGAAAGATCGGTTTAATTTGGGAAATTGATATTAATTCACATGATGAATGTTTGTTGACATGTTCACATGCCTAATTGATATGTTATTCATGCTGGACTAATGATATGCTGATTAGAATCATGTATAAGAAGTATCATAGAAGTTTGAGGATGTTTTGTAAATGGCGAAAAAGGCTCTATCGCGGAACATGGACTCTGAGCCGGTCGACCGACCGGCGGCCGACCAACCGGCTCAGAGCCCTTTATAGGGAAAATTGGAAGGTAGCTGAGGAAGGGTCCCCAGCCGGTGGACCGGCAGCCGACCGACCGGCTGAGAGCCCTCCTCAGTTTGCTTAAATTGTGTGTTGTGTGTGAGGCAAGGACCCTCAGCCGGTGGACCGGCAGCCGGTCGGCCGGCTGAAAGCCCTTCTCAGTGATTCCTTTGGTACGTTGTGCTTGAGAGTCAAGGACCCTCAGCCGGCCGAACGGCCGCCTGTGGCCGACCGGCTGAGAGCCCTTGACAGTTGTAATTGTTTCGTATCTTTGTCTATTCAAGTCGGATTTTATTGATTCCTTTCTCGTATGGTTGGTATGCGTGTTTGTAGTCCAAGAGCCTTGGACGGCACTTATGTCGGGTTCGGAAATTGATTCGAGGAGAAAGACCCCCCGGTCGGGCAACCGGAAGGGAGAATGATGTTGTGTGATATGTTGAGCCTATACTATGAGCTGTTATATGACTCTTGTTCTCACCTAGATTGTGTCTTGGTTTGACCGTTGATAGGTGTCCGGTCAGGTTTCAGATTGTCTGCCCTGAGTCGGGGGTATCATGTTCCTAGCTAGTTCGAATCTTGGAGGTATTCTGAGTTGGGGATACTTGTCGAATCGGGGAATGATTATATCTCGAGAGTCTGGCCAGATTTAGAATAAAACCGTATATCGGATTGTCGTCCTACCAGGGGATTGTATTCGCTGAGACTAAGTAGACTTGTTGTTGTCGTATAATGGAGTCGTCATATGATTTCTCCCATGTTGTGATGAATGTTATGTCTAGTCTTGCCTGAGTCGGGGTCAAACTTAGATATTGCTGATGATTAGTGTCTAGCTTGCCCCGAGTCGGGGTACAGTGCTAGATACTGCAGATTGATTTGTGTTTAGCTTGCCTAAGTCGGGGTATAGTGCTAGATATTGTTGAATGATTTTTATATACTTGCCTGAGTCGGGTATGGTGTTATATACTGTTGATACATGTTTTAGATATGTCTGAGTTGCGGTATGTTATCTATTTACATGATTATGTTAAGAAAGGACTTATGATTGATTACTTCACATGACTGTATTTATGTTTGACTATGATGGCTGTTTATATGTGTTTGCATGTTATGTGTTATTGATAATAGGTGGCTATGAGAACTCTAGTCACTCCCCACTGACTGTGGCACACATTTTGTATGTGTGTAGGTTGGTGATGTCGTTGATACATGGGGATTTCACAGAGGCTAGCGAGCGATGATCCATTTCATCGATGACTTACACTTTCTATCGTTTAGCTAGACCTAGACTTTACATACATTATTTTGGTGCCTGTAGGAATATACTATCCCTGACTGCAGTCTTGTACTTATGTTTAAATACTTATCTATGTTTCTTACTTTTCCGCACTACAGTTTTAGTAATACTTTCGCCTCGCATGTTTAGTTATGTTTATATAAAAAGTTTTAATTCTACTGCATTTATGGTATCTTGTATGTTTATTTACCGCTGTCACGAGGTGTGATTTTACATATTATATATTGATATAATGGTAAAATATTACTCAATAAGTTGAGTATATATTGTTTAATATTTGTGACAAAACTATTGTATGATCAAATTAATACTTAATTATGTAAGATAATTAAGTATTAGACTTATATGCATTTGTTGGACAAATATTAGAAGACAAAAATGGACCCATACATGCTCAAATGGACCGTCCAAAATAAGAGCATGCTTGAGTTTTTAGGTTTGTCATTTGGTTGTTGGAAAGATTCTCCAACATCTTATGACATGCTTTATTCAACCTACTCTTACACATAGTGTAATACTCCGTATTTTAGTATATTTTATTTTAATATTTAATATTTACTTAACGTGTTTATAATAATTGAACGTTTATATTCGATAATTAATTTATCGAATACGTGGTTTTATGTTTATATGTTATTAGTATAGTGTCGGGTTTGAGTATTAGTATTAGAACATGTTTTTAGTATGTGTTTGGGCCTTGATTTGCGTGCAACCTAAACAGCCCAAAATCGACACATACACACACAATAGCACAAAACAATGTGAATTAGCTCTCTGCCGCCTTATAAAACATGAGATCTAACCCTACTCTAGACCTAATCGACACTCAAACAACCTCACAAACTCTTTGCCGTCACATCTGAGAACACAAGGGAAGGGTTTACTCGGTGGTTCAAGGGTCCTAGGGCTGCTCAAACACTAAGGGAAGTAGGTATGTTTACACGGTGGTTTTCGTTACTCTGTTTTCTCTGCTTTCCTCTCGGTTTGATTTAATAATTATGAATCGTATGAGCATGTTATGATTCTGATTCCTTGAGTAATAATGATCTATGATGTTAGTAGTTATTTTTTGACACTAGTCTAAGGTGTCGTTGACAGCCTAGGACCACCCACGATGATCGTTTTGTTGTCTGCGTCATGTCGTTGTTTTCGTTTCAGAACAGAGTATTCGAACACATGATTTTGGTGTATGATTTTGATGATATTCCTGTGCACGTTCATTCTGGGTGTTAGGGGTATTATATTGGTGGTAGTCAGGAGGTTTGAATGGCGGTGGTCGCGGTGGTTTAGGGTTGTTATGTCGGTTATTAGAGTAGGTTTCGTTTGGATGTCTGTCGCATAAAATCAGAATTGTGATGCAGATTGGGTTTTGTAACGGTCACTGTTGACGGTTGTCGCAGTGTCAACGACCGCTGCTGACTTCCCTGGAACCACCGTGGCTCAGAGGCGAGCCTAGTGGTGTCACATGTGGAGTCAGTAGTAGTGGTTGGTGCTGAAGGCGGTGGTAGGCAGGGTGTTTCGCGTGGAAGGCTGATCTGCGTTTTTGTTTGGCTGCGGTTGTGGGTTTCACGTTTTTGCTTTCCTACTATTTTATTATTATCATTAATATATTATTATTATTATTATTATTACATAGAATATTAGTAGTGATGATATTATTAATGATAGTATGTATTATGTTATTTTGATTATTAGGATGTTATAATTGTATGATTAATATTAATATTAGGAATGTTTGAGTATGTATTCTATTAAATTAGTAAAAGTTGATTATTTAATTGTATGCCATAATTAGCAAGTTTATAATTAGTAAGTTTATAATTGGTACGTATATGAGCATGTCTATCTATATTTCTATAATGTGTTATGAATAAGCCAATTGTGAATATGATCAAGTAGATTATTAGTGTTGATTGAATGAGTAGAATTTGATATAAGTAATAATTATAGGAACGGAATTTGAGGAGGAACATTACTAGACGATGTTTTGCTTACTTCAGATTAGCTACTTCAGATAGGATACAGTGGTACCGTTTTCTATGATGTGATATGACTGGCTGTTTATAATATGTGATATGGATGCAAGCATGTTTTATACGTGGATGATGTTAAGTATTGGTTATTTAATATTGCATTGATAAGCATATCATTTGCATTATTGAGAAGGAGGTGATTGATATTTTTATGATATAAATCCCAGGGTGGTCTGCAGGCCAGGCCTGGTGTCTTCAACTTTTATGCTGGAAATCGACGACGGTCGATGATACTCTGCCGGGAAGTTCGGTATGGGTTGGTGTTTCGGGTTATGATGGGTGTTTCGGGTTGTGGTTGATTGAGCTCAGTAGAGGCATGACATTTGCATATTATTTCGTTGCATTATTAATTATTGTGTTATCCTATTCAACCGCGAAGTTGACAGTGTATTCGTATTCACCTACTATGATCCGGAATGAGGAGTAGACTTTTCAGGTCAGAGACAGATGGACTAGGACCGGGGGCTTGGAGAGAGACATTGGATTGGACTTACTAAGTATAGTTCACATCGTCTCACTTGTATTAGTTCATTTGTTACATCTCAGTTGTTTTAGAGTTTTAGTTTTGGATAATACTTTGTATCAGTTTTTCAGTCTATCATTTAATAATTTAAAGTACTGTATTTCTTTCACTATGATTATCTATTGCCCTGGTTTATCCAGGATGGTAACAGTCTCAATTACTCTGGAAGTCCTAGTTCAGGCTCCTAGGTAAATGGGGGTGTTACACATATCTCCTCGAGCTGCTCCAAACTCCATTTGGAATCTTCTTTCTTATATACGTATATGGTAATAGGCGTTTTACAGTCCTTTTCGAGACAATTGGACTCCCTTTTTGACTTAAACACGCTCTATTTACGCCTTAAAAAGTAACGGTTTCTTGTCTCAAAAAAACGTACTAATTTCACGTATTTTCATCTTTCTCGAACAAAGCAATTTGACAGAAAATACCTTGCTTGACTTTCTTTATCGAGAGACAATTGTACTCACCAAAAAAAGACTTTCTCAAGATACGAAACCAAACAAAAGAAAAGAACATTGGACGGTATTAAACAGAGCACAAACTGACTTGAAAACAGACTCTTCGAGCATACTAAAATTCAAGATTCACATTTTTTCTTATATACGTATATGGTAATAGAGAGTTATGCCTTAATTTATCTTTTCGTCTACGCTCTTGCTTTGTTTTGCCTACCATCTATGTATAAAGCAAATGCATGTGAATTAAAATAAGAATATAATTTGCCATCATGGACCAATACTCACGTTAAAAAGGGGAGTCAAGGAAGATCAATTTGTTGCTCTCATTTTTCCTCAGATTCTCTCTAAAACAATACATGCAATTCCTTCAAAAGCTCCTTCATTCCTCTCATACTCAAATACTAATATTTAGCAGGTATTACTAAGGTAGTAATATTAGTATTACATAAGGGAATAGTAATGCATAGTATCTAGTTAATATTAGTAGTAGTTTTTAGGTTAAATCTTGGGTGCAATCAAAAGGAGAGCTTCTAATTTGGAGTCTTGGAAGAGCATCCCAATACTTATTTTAGCTTAGGAACAAGTGAAGGTATGCGACCTAACTTATGGCCATATCGAACCGTTTTTTTTTGTTCAAATGAGCGCATTATGTCGCAGGTGAGAATCGAACCCCCGACTTCATGGTTTGGGTAAGAGAGCTCCTACCCCTTAAGATAATTATTGTTCTCATATCGAACCGTTTTTATCAATGTAAGGAAAAATGTTTTTTCTCTCTTTCTCTTTACTTTGTTATGCATGCACTTGATCCACTTAATTAATTAATTAACTTTAAACATTAGTATGACTAATGTGAGGTTTATGAATGCTTCAATTGGTATCAGATCATATGGTGTGCATGCATAATTGTTTTATTAGTTTTTACGAGTTATAAGAACTTAAATAATAAAACTTAAATTTGTGATTTATATGATAAAATCACAAATTAGTTTGCATGTAATATATTCCGGTCCTAAATTTTATGGCACCGTCTTTTAGAATCTCCGAGATTACAATAAAATAATACAAATTATTCTATTGAAAACATAAATTTAAATCTATTAAAATACAAACCGGTGATACGAGATCACAATAAAATTACAACCGAATCAATATTTCCTTACATTACGGGTAATATCGATTAAAAACTAGGGCCTTACTAAGAAAAATTACATAATTCAAAATTATATAAAATAAAATAAAATATGACATTCATATTAAATAAAATGCAGCATTAAAATATGTATGCAAGTGCCAACTTTTATGTCAAATCGCCTTACTTGAGCAAATATCGTATATTTGTTTGTGGTTTTACGGTTATGCGTGATTTTAGCTTTTAAAATCACAAATAAATTACATAAATCATATTTATGTCCAAGTTAATCATCCTAACACTTTTAGGCGTCAAAATTCAGTCCTTACTAATTTTGTTCACTATTCAACTTGATTTACTTTATTGTTCGTTAATTACTCGTATTTACGGGAAACATAAAGGAAAAAGGCCAAACAAGTCGCTAAAAACTCGAAAATTTAAAATTTAAATTTTTGAATATTCTGGAAATTTCCAAAATTCCAGAACCACAATAAAATAACCTTATTCAAAATAATTAATTTATTTCATAAATACTCATAAAATACATGTTTTTAAGCCAAAAAAACTCCAATTATATTATAAAAACATGCAATAAAATAACAATAAAATTTTTAGTCTTCCTAAAACATTTTAAGAATCTGGAAAAGACTAAAACTTAAGGCCTAGGACGAATTTTTATTTTTATGACTCTGAAAATTTTAATTATTAACCTTTATCATATAAAATTAATAATTAATAAACAAGAAACTTTTAAACTTTCAAATTTTGGATTTTATGTTCATATATATCTTATATGACATTCATGGGTAAAGTTCCATGCCATAATATTAATTTTCACTATTTTTAACACAATTAGTCACTATTTATCTGATTTTAACCTCTAAACTCATAAATCATGCATTACAATAGAAGATAATCTCAAACATTATACACATTCTGTAAATATTCCATCTGACATCGTGTAAAAATTTCATGGCCGAATTTCAACTTTACCAATTTAAGTCAAAATTAGTCATTTTTAATGTGATTTTTACCATAAAAATAATTAATCATGTAGAATAAGATTTAAAAATATATAAATTTACATACGTTCTTTAAATATGGCATGCGACATCGCATAAAAATTCACGGTCATATTCATAATATAACCTTGCTAACCCATTTTATCTCATATTATGACTATTAATTTCGTAATTTATCTATATAAAACAGAAATATCGAATTTTATTTCGTTAATCATATTAACTCGGAAAATGAACTCGATCTTGCATGCAACAACTATAATGCTCTGATACCACTTGATACAAATCGAAAATCAGATTATGCTCATATCACATACGAGTTTTAATTTAAGTTTAGTCATAAAACTTGCTAATGATCTTGTGCATGTAAAATGGATTACATAAGAAAGAAAAAATCAATCCTCACATTGATTTATAAGTTTTATACTTACTTAGTCACCTACTAAGTGAGTCTTCGACAAACATTTGTTACCCACAAACGGTCTAAAGCAAAACCGTCTCCAAAAGATGCGTATCAAGGACCCGCCTCAATCAATAATACCGACTTGTTACTAGAAAACGATATTAGATTTCCTAGAAATATTACTAATAATATTACTATTAATATCACTAGTATTAAAATGATTTTGTAATTTTGATCTGTAGATTATTTAGAGAGATAATCGAATTATAGCAACAATTGTACAAAAATATGAATGGATGTATAAGAGGAAAAATTTCCTCTTTTTGTTGAAGAAAGGGGTCGACCATACTAGAGTAAGAAGGTCAATGCATGTCACCCAACTATGACCAAAGCATGCATTATGTTCTTACCCATGTACTAGGCTTGTAAGCTACACATATGATTGTGTTTTTAGCAATCATCAAGGCTTAGACTAGGTAAGAGCACTAACCTTTTTTTTTCTTCACATTTTTACGGTTTGGGCACTTTAATATGGATCCCATATTAAGTTTGTCAATTGTCCAAATGTAACATGTCACACATATTCCATGGCACATGACCCATTATGTAATTATGCAATTTTAACCTTTTAAAATTCATAACTTGCGTATAACATTTAAATAATTTCACTAGTAATTCATAATTATTATCTTATAAAAATGCGATATCATAATTTATATTACAACTATTTTTAATTATGATCAAACGTTCCATTCCTGATTTAATCATCACATTACATCATTTCACTTTTGATGTAATTCTAGCAAGCCACCTCATCATCAATATTTAAAAAAGAGAAAAAAGAAAAAGAACTAATGCATTTACTAGCATTAAATGCATCACCAATAAACTTTGAACTCTTAATTTTTATTAAATTTAACAACAATTAATAAATCAAAATGCGTGCTAAATTTAAAATTTATGTGTTCATTGTTAGAAAATGTTAAACCCCAAATAAAAAACACATCACTGTAATTTTACATCATGCAACTATTTTGTTTTGCTATAAAGTTTAGATTATATACATCCATCTATACAATATAATTAAAAGGCTAATTGCAGTAACTTTTTTAGCGTTGTGTACTTGCGTGTAAAGATAAGCTATTTACAAATTATTAATCTAAAAACTAAAACATTTTAATTATTATTATATTTCACTCTAAAAAATATTAAGAGGTAAAATTATTAAGGGAAGTTAATAGCTTCTAATAATACAACAAGGCAGACTACTAGCCCTTCTTTTAAAGCAATTTTGACTGGTGACTCAACGACTATGGGGGAATCATCTAGGGTACGAATCTTAAATCGTTCCCCATGATCATAGGTCTATGGAATGTCAGAGGTATGAATAGAGAGCAGAAGCAACGAGATATAAATAAATTGCTTCTGCAGAATAAAGTAGGTCTTTTGCATTATTTGAAACTAAAATAAAGCCTAAGAATCAGCATCAAGCTATGTCTATCTTTCATCACTGGAGTATCGGTTTTAATACCCATACGCATCCTGGTGGATGCATTTGGATTGGGTGGAATCCTGATGAGTACTATATAGATTTTATTGAATATGACCCTCAATATATTCATTTAAAAGTGCACTATCTGCCTAGCCAGATAAATTTTCACTTTACCATGGTATATGCGTTTAATGGGATTGTTGAAAGGGAGAGTTTGTGGGCTAATATTTCTAGGTTAGCTGATGGCATCCAAGGAGCATGGGTAGTAGGAGGGGATTTCAACTGTGTAATGCAACCTGAGGAGAGACTAGGGGGTAGCTTCACTCTAGCTGAAGCTAGATCATATCAAGACTGTATTATATATTGTGAGCTTACTGAATGCCCTACTGTGGGAGCGTTTTACACTTGGTCAACTAAGCAAAAGCCTGCAGACAGGGTATACACGAAACTAGACAGAATTTTCATCAATGCAGAATGGGAAATAATACTACCTAAAATGCAAGCTAATTACATCCCTGAAGGATACTTTGACCATAACCCTTGCATCATGAGTAAAGGAGCATCATCAGGACAACCAAACAGGCCGTTATTTCTCAACATGTGGTGTTCTGCATAAGAGTTTCCATCAGTGCTCCTGCAACATTGGAATACGACAGTTTATGGAACTAGAATGTATGTGTTGGTACATAAGCTAAGGGCCATGAAATATCCTTTGAAGTAGCTGAATAAGGATAAGTACGCAGACATTGAAAATGCCACTGAAATTGCTAGAATATGTTTGCAAGAATGTCAACAAGCATTAATCCAAAACCCTGGGGACATTCAACTTATGCAGAATGAATACAATGCACATGAGCAATTTAGCACATTAAACCAACAACTATTTAACTTTCTCAAGCAGAAAGTTAAGGCTCACTAGTTGAAGGAAGGTGATGCCAATACTGCTTATTTTCATGGTTTGTTGAGAGCAAGAAGGAGACACAATACAGTTTATCAAATCATGGATGCTGAGGGGCAGATGCAGACCAATCCAGAGGATATTAAACATAGCTTCCTATCCTTTTATCAGAGATTGTTGGGCACTAGTATTGAAACTGTACCAGTGGCAACACATATTGTCCACAAAGAAAAGGTGTGTATTCCTGAGCACACTGTAATTTTACTACACCCTGTCAGTAATGAAGAAATTAAAGAGGTACTGTTTAGCATACCTAATGATAAGGCTCCAGGGCCTGATGGCTACACAAGTCAATTTTTTAAGCCAGTTGGGAACATATAGAAGGGGATGTGTGTGCTGTTGTTCATGAATTCTTCCACACAAGTAAGTTGCTTAAACAACTGAATGCTACTAACATTACTTTAATTCCCAAGATGATCAATCCTCAGAAAGTGACTCAGTTTAGACCAATAGCGTGCTGCAATATCGTTTGTAAGATAATCTCCAAACTGTTATGCAATAGATTGGCAAAAGTGCTCCCTGATATAATCTCTCCCACTCAAGGGGGTTTTATCCAAGGGCAAAGTATACTGGAAAATATCCTTATATGCCAAGATCTCATTAGACTGTATGGAAGAAAGACAGTCTCTCCAAGATGCATGTTCAAAATTGACCTACAAAAGGCATATGATACCATTGAATGGCAGTTCCTCCAACAAATGATGGTTGCTCTCAAATTCCCTTCTGGATTCATAAATCTCATTATAGAATGTGTAAGAACCACCTCCTATTCTTTATGCCTCAATGAGGACACCTTTGGCTTCTTCCCAAGCAAAAGAGGGCTTAGGCAGGGAGACCCTCTATCACCGTTGTTGTTCACTATATGCATGGAATACTTGTCATGAATTCTAAGTCATACTACACAAAGTATGGAATTCAGATTTCACCTTTTCTGTGGGCCTATGAAGCTCTCTCATTTGATGTTTGCGGATGACTTGTTGATGTTTAGCAAGGGAGACACTCGTTCTATCATGGTTCTTCTTAGATCCTTTGCTACCTTCTCAACAACTTCAGGTTTTAAAATGAGCCCAGAAAAAACTAATGTGTATTTTAATGGGGTTCAAAATGGAGTAAAGGAGGATATTATGCAGGTTGTTGGCTGTGTTGAAGGAAGTTTACCTTTTAAATACTTGGGAGTGCCAATCAAGCCTACAATACTCAATGAAAATGATTGTAGCCTTATCATAGACAAGATTATGGATAGAATAAAAGCAATTGGGGCAAGGAAGCTGTCGTATGCCGGTAGACTTGTGCTCATTAAAGATGTACTTAAGACTCTTCATAATTATTGGGCATCCATTTTTATTTTGCCATCCAAAGTAATACATAAGCTTGAATCTCTATGCAGAAATTTTTTATGGGATGGGGGAGCAGATTATAAGAGGGTACCTCCTATATCTTGGGAGAGAGCTTGCAGACCTATTAAGGAAGGAGGGTTAGGATTAAAAGTTGATCTGATATGGAATAAGGCAGTTGTGGGGAAGCTGGCTTGGTGGGTGCATGCCAAACCAGACAAGTTGTGGGTTCAATGGGTCAACCACACTTATCTTAAAGGGCAGAACTGGCAAGAGTATCAGCCTCCTCTAGATGGATCCTGGACTTGGAAGAAAATATGCAAGATTAAGGACCTATTGTATTCACTGTCAAATGGCATACCAGACGACCAGCAATACTCTGTTAAGCAACAATATGAGCAGATGAGGGCTCCTAGTCACAAACTTCAGTGGCCATTGTTGTTATGGAATGCTTGGACGATTAAGAAGCATACATTTGTAAACTGGATGTATCATCATGAAGCCTTGAACACGAATGCCAAACTGCTGAGATTTGGCATAGTACAGAATGCAGACTGTTGCCTATGCGGGGATGCTGATGAACAAATTTCCCATCTGTTCTTCCAATGCAGTTACAGTACTCAGGTGTTACAATGTATAAGGGAGTGGACAGGGGTGTTGATCCCTACCACGAATGTGACTGAGTGGAGATTGACAAGGAGAGGCTCAAAGCTAAGACGAGAGGTCATGAATGGAATACTGAATGCTACAGTTTATCACCTATGGATACAGAGAAATAAAGCAAGAATAGAACACACGCTCCTAAGGCCGGCCATTGTATGCAAAATGATTAAGAATGAGATTTGTTTTAGCATTGTGAACCGTTGTAAAGGCGATATCCCTAACAAAGATAGAGCCTGGATAGCTAGCTTGATGATGTAATGAGGCGATGTAAGGAATCCTTCCCCATAATTTTGTTACCTAATATATTTTTTTACCTTTTACCAAAAAAACCATATTCCTATAAAATGATGTGAATGTCAAACTAATACAAAACTCAATGAAAAATATTTACGCTGCCAAAAATTTATTAATAAAGAGTTTGAAAAATCCCGGATTTCACGGGAAACTAAATTAGTTGAGAATAAATTAGCATGAGTTGATGCAAGTATATTTTTATTTAATTCTTAAGAAAGAAGATGACTAGATAAATAAAGTAACTCATTTTTCTTCTTTCACTGAACAACTTATAACATCGGTTCAATTATTTAAAGTGCATTTTATGATAATTTATTAATGAGCACCTCTATTTTAAAAAGTATATTGAATTTGTTTATTCTCTAATATCCGATCTGATTTATATATAAGAAAATTCACCATAGTTTCATTAGTAATTGATAGGCTCAAATTAAAATTTTAATATGATATGGACCTATACAATTTGTTTATTAAGTAGATTGAATTTGTTGGCAAAAAAAGGTTATAAGTTTTACATAATTAAACCACATATTAAATTTTGGAATAATACCTACAAAGTCGTCATAGTGAGTGATGTGTGCATTTTATATAGACCTTTAGGCCTTTTTAACACACATTTCTATGCTTATTCCGTAGTATTTTGCTACAAATGTCACCCCGAATAGTCTACTTTGGTTTGTTTTGCTGTTTTGCAGACATGAGCCGTAGAAGATCATAATCAATCCTAAAACATGTCCTTATGCATTCATTTAGGAGAATAGTTGAGTCGGAGCTTGTTACTACCGTTTTGAGATGCGCATAGGAGCAATGAAAGTCTATCAAGCGAAGGAAGAACTTCAATTTGCTAGTGCCTACTTTGGAGAGCCATATCTCGAGTTCTACAACATATAATCAGGTGATTCTAATTGGAGATGAAAGCTTATCCTCTTAGATTTCCAACGCCACCAAGAACGCTTGATTTAAGCGAGTAACGAAGAAATGGCGGCCATTTGAAGTTCAGTGCGCAGTGCAGGAAATACGCGCTGCTCGATCGAGAAGAATATTTGTTCGATCGAGAGGTTTTGCTTTCTCAAAGTCCTCGATCGAGAGGTTTTGGTTCTTAAAGTCCTCGATCGAGAGGTTTTGGTTCTAAATATTCTCGATCGAGAGCTTTTGATAGCTATTTCTCTCGATCAAGAGGTTTTTCTCTCGATCGAGAGCCTTGTCGCACTACAACAAATTGACACTTGCGCCACGATTTATGCCACGGGAATTTATAATTTGTGGCTAAATTTTGTTTAGCCACGGGAAAAAATTCATTCACTATTTTAGAAAAATTTTATGCCACGGGAAAATTTTTCCCGTGGCAAATAGTCAATTGCACCACGATTTAGGTTACAGTCGTGGCTAATAATCATTTTTGCCACGAAGAATGTCACACCCATGGCAAATATATATTTAGCAACAGATCATTCCGTGGCCAATATTTCTTTAGCCACGGCTTACATATTGTCCGTGGCAACATATTTGTTTAGCCACGAAACTAGTAACAAACACCAGTGGCTAAGATTTTCTTCAGACTTTTATCAAGATATTTCATATTAAGGTAAACGTAAAAACTTGGTTTTGTAAGAAATAAAAGGAAAATACAAAAGTTGAATGAAACTTAATCAAATATACATAATATGAAAAATTTAAATGTAAAATTTTGAAAATATTTTGATTAATTTAATAAATATTTGGTATTTGTTTTTTTAGTCTAATAAGAAATGTAAAACTTCTATAAAATGATACACACGTAAAGAAAATTACCATCGTCTTAAATTTTTTATTTTTTTTACAGACTAGAATAATATTTATTGATTTTTTCATAACATCGATAATTTAATAAATAATTAATTCTTTTTTTGTTAAATTTTATAATATTGAATAACATTATTTAGAGACCGCATCACATTTAAAGAGAAAGTATGTCCAATTAAATATTAACTTATTAACACCTATCATTGAGAAGTCTGAAACTAATATATTGTTAAGTTTTTCATTAGAAAATTGATTTACAACTTTATTTGTAAAATATTTCTAGAAGAACTTGAATTCGAGATGTTAAATTGGAAAAAAATTGGGAAAGTTTTTAAGGAGAAAAAAAAAGACAATTAGATTTATAATATGATTAAATAAAAAAAAGTAGTCCAAAGAATTAAATTTAAAATGATTTCCAATAAATCATTGAATAAAATGGAAAAAAAACATATTGATAGAATAACCGATATAAAAAAATCAATATAGAAAAACATTTTAATTATTGAAAATGAGCGTATGAGCGTATCACACCGAAAAGTAAAATGGAAATTAAAATAATAGATTTACATGTGTAAATAATGTGAAATTTTGTTAACAAAAAAAAAATCAAGAATAATAAAAAGAAATCAATTTAGAGAAAACAAAATTTTGTACGATCTTTTCTGTGTTTTTTGGCAAAAACTGATTACTTTGGAGTTAATAATGTCTTGGTCATTTTTTTAAAACTCGGTCATTGATACCGATATGTAATCATTATTCAAAAGTGATCATTACTTAGTAAGAAGTGATTAAACTTTTTTTCGTTACAAATACGACGATCTTACAAATAGTATTTGTGTTGAAAAATATATGAAAAAATGGATAAAAGAGAATAAAATAAAAATGCCGACAAATGAAAAAAATAAAAAAAATATATTAGGGAAAAAAATATAAGGAAAATTTGATTAAATAGTTTGGAGAAAATGGTTTTGTTGACTCGGGCAAAAAATAACCCGAGCATCATTAGTCGGGAGGTCAACATTGAAAACACGAGTAATTTGAGAAAAATTATATTTTTTTTGCAAAAATATGTAAATTATTTAATTTTTTTCGCAAAAATAATAGTGAAGGTAATTTAGAAAGAAAAAAATATAATTTAAAAAGGTTTCAAAGTGTTAACTATATCAACAAGCTTAAGTTTCAATTTCGGTAGCTCATCATAATAACACCACAGTTAAGCGTGCTCAGGTGAGAGTAGTCTTGGGATGGGTGACCTCCTGGGAAGAATATATGATTCGCAAAAGTGAATGACTTCTGATTGTAAGTAACGAGTTGAGATAACTAGCCAAACAAGATTAAAGCTTGACAATATTCCATATGTAACCAAATGTGTTTGGTAGTGTGGTGGTTGCTCACCTCATCCCTTAACCATGAGGTCAGGGGATCGATCCCTACCCATGGGTATGGAGCAACTCTTTGGCCAGCCGTTTACCTCTTCGTGAGAGCACCCGCGGCGAGGGGATGATACACCGTTTGTCGACGGTGGACACCCCGGTTTATTTAGAAAAAAAAAAAGATTTCATATGAGAAAATATTTTCATAATAAATAAAAAATAATATTTTATATTTGTTTATTTATTTTTTATTTTTTTGTTTGCCACGGGAATAATTTTGGCCACGAGAATTAATTTTTGGCCACGGGAAATTATTAGCCACGTGAGAATCTGTGGCTAAAAATATAATTTTAGCCACGTTCTTGTTTTTCCCGTGGCCATCTGTTAGCCACGACCACTTGGGCCACGGAAGGTATTTTCGTGGCAAAGAGCTTTAGCCACGGAAAATTAGTACTTGCGTCACGAATTTATCCGTGGCCCAAGTGCTCAATTGTAGTAGTGTCGGGTGACTGTTCAGTTTTCCCGAGAGCTTTATGTCAGTTTCTGTCGTGTCTACTATAAGAACACATGAGAGTTAATTTTAGGTTTTTATCATCTTTTTAACAAGTTTTTCTGGCAGTCACTTTTCCATAAAAATATCGGATACTATTCCCTTTGTACTTTGTTTTCTCTTACTTTGCTCTTTAAGGATTATAATCGGGTTTTGCTACCGTTCTTCATACCGGAACTTGCATGTTTGTAATCTCCTTTCTCTCTTAATCTTATCCTTCTGTTCTTGTTTATTACTGTTTTAATTCACGTTTACCGTTTGCTTCTTTTCTCGTATTTGCTTCGTTTTTCGTGCATCTGTCTCGCGCTTTGTGTCTCAGTTTCGTTCCCTGTTTTCGTACTTTTGCTTCGTATTGTCTCGTTTCTGATCTTTTTCATATCCTTGTTTCCCTCTGTTTTTATTCACATAATTCATACTATTTTCATTTTGTTTCCGTTCGGTTTTTGTCTCAATAATCGTGCTACTGTTTTCCGTCATAAGTCTCGAAAACCATGTCCTCTTGTTCGTCTATTCTCGTTTTTACAGCCCATTTTATTCACTAATTTATTATTCTGTTTTTATCCTAATCTATAGCATGTCAATTGTAAACATGGTTATTGTATTTGTATCCGTTTATTATCACGATATGAGTAGCTATTGCTTAATATGTCGGGATGAGGGAAACGGTGTCTTATGCATGATAGGTTATGACCGGGTTGGGTAGTTTTACGGTAGGAATTGTTGTTGAGTAATTTATATGATGTTTGGTTCAATGAACGCGCGCAGGAGACCATACGTTTAGTTAAACCCCGACCTAGATCGGAAGATTGGAAGGGTAAGGCTTGCTTAATAATAATAATTAGTTTCTGTGAGGGCGGAAGTCAAACAGAAATGACCTTAGGGCGACTTAAGACCGGAAGGTAGAGTCGGGTTAGAGACGTGACTATAATAACCTAGCCCTTCCTACCAATAATCTGACCAACCTAGTTTATACCGATAGTGCTGACGACACAGTGACCCAAAATCCTAGCATATTCCTCCTTTCTGAATTTATTTTATATCTTTCTCGTCTCTCTTCGTAGTTTAGTTGAAACAATATAAAACCCCCAATTTGTGACATTCCGACAGGCCAATTTAAACAGATACTTAGCAATTTAGCCTCCCTGTGGAGATCGACCCTACTTACCGCTGACTTTTGTTAGTAGTAATTAGGTTATTATTTTTGGTACTGAAACGACGGTATCAAATTTTGGCGCCGTTGCCGGGGAGGCGGCGCTTTTTATATGTTTATTTTTGTCTGTTTTTCGCCTCAAGGGAAGGCTAAGTACCTTGAGGTTGTTCTTATCTTTTTCTTTAGTGCTGTTTTGATAGGCCCACGGGTTTATTAGACAGGCTACGGAGGGAGATTTTCGAAGGGAAGGCTTAAGTACCTTCGATCCCTTTGCCAAGATGACGTCCGTATCCCGACTGATCGCTCAGTTTGAAGCTCAAAATGAAAAATCTGCTAATAGGGAGAAGAAGGAGTCTTGGGGTTGTGGTAATTACCACACTACACCACAACCGCTACCACAACAAATCCCTCCACCTGCTGAAAAAATGAGATCTCTGAAATAGTCGAGATGATAAATACAGTGACGTTAAAGGTGCAATCAAACTCCCACGCTATCCGTCTTGAGAAGTTGCAAATCCAAGTGAACGATTTGAGCAAAGGAATTGAGCGAGAAGAGGCTGATTCAAGAGCATCGAGGAGTAATGCAGTCGATCGAGTATCTGACAGTGCTCGATCGAGCAATTTGGAGGACAAACCTCTCGATCGAGCTGCTGAAAATGATCGATCGAGCAAATACGAGGAAGAACCTCTCGATCGAGTAAACAAAAATGATCAATCGAGAGGAATTGAGGATAAAATCCTCGATCGAGTAGATATAAATACTCGATCGAGGACTCCTGACGACGAGGCCTTTCTTCAAATATTCTCCGATGCTCAACCGAGTAGTTTTACCGCTCGATCAGTTCCTTACCCACAACGGTTGCTGCCACACCGAGGATTTCTTGACCGCTTACGGGCTCTCGATGTCATGGCTCAATACGAAATGAAAAATCAAAGAGAAAAAAAAAAGAATAACTCGGTTGGAAAATAATTGGGATGTGTGATGTGTATGCCTAGTCAAAAAAGGGCATGAGTTTATTTTTGAGTTGGAAGATCGGGATGCATTTTTTTTAGTTTGTTAGGTTCTAGCTTTACTTTAACCCCTACATTTCCATACTTGTCTTGCCCCTTCTGTCCAACTTAGCCTCACATTCCCAAATCTTGCAATAGTTCGGCGTGTAATTAACATTGACGGTGGTTGTGCGTGTGTACGGTGCTTGAAATCATTATTCATACTAGTCTAGTATGCATGATTTGTTGGTCGAAGTCTAGGTGAGCGACTTTTACTTCTTTCTCTCTTAAATATTATCTGCTTACCCTTTGCTTTGTTGAGAAAAGAGTGACCCGGGAGAGTCCAATTTAGAAAGTCTTGCAAGGTCCAAAGTTCAACATTTATTTGAAATATATGCATAAATTCGTTTGCTTAGGATATTGAGCTGTTAGTACTAATTCATGTGCATTAAATGGTTTGAGCTAACAGTTTTCAGCTTGTCCATGTTTTACTCCTATCTGTTTAGTCTTGGTTAGTTGCATGAGTTTGCTTGAGGACAAGCAAATGTTTGGTTTGGTGAAGTTTGACGTGTCCATTTTATATAGACCTTTTAGGCTTTTTTAACACACATTTCTATGCTTATTCCGTAGTATTTTGCTACAAATGTCACCCCGAATAGTCTACTTTGGTTTGTTTTGCTATTTTCCAGATATGAGTCGTAGAAGATCATAATCAAGCCTAAAACATGTCCTTATGCATACATTTAGGAGAAGAGTTGAGTCGAAGCTTGTTACTACCGTTTTGAGATGCGCATAGGAGCAATGAAAGTCTATCAAGCGAAGGAAGAACTTCAATTTGCTAGTGCCTACTTTGGAGAGCCATATCTCGAGTTCTACAATAGATAATCAGGTGATTCCAATTGGAGATGAAAGCTTATCCGCTTAGATTTCCAACGCCACCAAGAAAGCCTGATTTGAGCGAGTAACGAAGAAATGGCGGTCATTTGAAGTTCAGTGCGCAGTGCAGGAAATACGCGCTGCTCGATCGAGAAGAATATTTGTTCGATCGAAAGGTTTTGCTTCTCAAAGTCCTCGATCGAGAGGTTTTGGTTCTTAAAGTCCTCGATCGAGATATTTTGGTTCTTAAAGTCCTCGATCGAGTGGTTTTGGTTCTTAATCTTCTCGATCGAATGCTTTTGATAGCTATTTCTCTCGATCGATAGGTTTTCCTCTCGATCGGGAGCCTTGTCGGGTGACTGTTCAGTGTTCCCGAGAGCTTTATGTCAGTTTCTCTCGTGTCTACAATAAGAACACATGAGAGTTCATTTTAGGTTTTTATCATCTTTTTAGCAAGTTTTTCTGGCAGTCACTTTTCCATAAAAATATCGGATACTATTCCCTTTGTACTTTCTTTTCTCTTACTTTGCTCTTTAAGGATTATAATTGGGTTTTGCTACCGTTCTTCATACCGGAACTTTCTTGTTTGTAATATCCTTTCTCTCTTAATCTTATCCTTCTGTTCTTGTTTATTACAGTCTTAATTCACGTTTACCGTTTGCTTCTTTTCTCGTATTTGCTTCGTTTTTCGTGCCTCTGTCTCGCGCTTTGTGTCTCAGTTTCGTTCCCTGTTTTCGTACTATTGCTCCGTATTGTCTCGTTTCTGATCTTTTTCATATCCCTGTTTCCCTCTGTTTTTATTCACATAATTCATACTATTTTCATTCTGTTTCCGTTTGGTTTTTGTCTCAATAATCGTGCTACTGTTTTCCGTCACTAGTCTCGAAAACCATGTCCTCTTGTTCGTCTATTCTCGTTTTTACAATCCATTTTATTCACTAATTTATCATTCTATTTTTATCCTAATCTATAGGATGTCAATTGTTAACATAGTTATTGTATTTGTATCCGTTTATAATCACGATATGAGTAGGTAATTCCTTAATATGTCGGGATGAGGGAAACTGTGTCTTATATATGCATGATAGGTTATAACCGGGTTGGGTAGTTTTGCGGTAGGAATTGTTGTTGAGTAATTTATATGATGTTTTGTTGAATGAACATGCGCATGAGACCATACGTTTAGTTAAACCCCGGCCTAGATCGGAAGATTGGAAGGGTAAGGCTTGCTTAATAATAATAATTAGTTTCTGTGAGGGCGGAAGTCAAGCAAAAATGACCTTAGGGCGACTTAAGACCGGAAGGTAGAGTCGGGTTAGAGACGTGACTGTAATAACCTAGCCCTTCCTACCAATGATCTGACCAACCTAGTTTATAACGATAGTACTGACGATACAGTGACCCAAAATCCTAACATATTCTTCATTTCTGAATAATCTATATCTTTCTCGTTTCTCTTCGTAGTTTAGTTGAAACAATTTAAAACCCCCAATTTGTGACACTCCGACAGGCCAATTTAAACAAATAGTTAGCAATTTAGCCTCCTTGTGGAGATCGACCCTACTTACCGCTGACTTCTGTTAATAGTATTTAGGTTATTATTTTTGTTACTGAAACAACGGTATCAGTGAGATTAACAATCATTTTCCCAAATATATTTAAAAAAAGTAACAATTCTCTTGTTTGACGGTCTTTTCGTATTATTTTGATAAATATTTGTCTTTTTATGATAAGTTATGACCACCTTGATAAAATTGTTTGGTTTTTTGTCCTGAAAAGTAGTTACTATTTACCTTAAATGGTCACAAATTATCAAAAAATGGTCACATTTTTCAGGTCGCACGTACGGTTTTAGGCCAGAATTTGCGAAAAACAAAGCATCTATATTAGTTATAAACAAAAATAATTCATAATTTATACACATTTGAGAAATCCAATTCTAACCCGTGTATTGCAGGGGTATAAAAACTAGTTAAAAATAATAACAAAAAAATTAAAGTCCATACTAATTTAAATTTCTATGTTTATTATTGGAATAAGAGAAAGACAAATAAAAATCAAATCATTCTAATTTACGTAGTTAATGAGATCTAATGATTTTTTTTTGTAAACGCTAAATGGAAATTAATAATAGCAAAATAAACATTTAGCTTCGCCATTTTATTTTTTGATATAAATAAACAAAAGTTCAAAATCAATATCCAGGCTAACTTTTGAAATCCGATGTTACTTATTGGATACATTTCTTATAATATATCAAAGAATTTTTTTGGGGGAGTATGTACCTGCATATAATTGTGAGAATAACATATAGTGTGATAAAAAAAAGTTTTCTAAAGTCAAATTATACAATACAAAAATGAAGTCGCAAAAATATCTAGAAAAAGTATGTTGCGAAGAGAGAAAAGTAACTGAAAGAAAAAAATATATCAAACATACAAATGCACTGTGGTGGAAAAAGAAAAAAATAAGCAAAGAAAAAATATCAAACAATTTTCGTGCCCGATAAAAAATATAATAAGAAAGTAAAATGTAAAAATTTAAAGAAAAAATAATGTAATACCCCTAGGAGGATCATACATCCGATGTATTACCACCAGTTTTATAGTTTTTGAGCATTATAATAATGTTTTTGAGTTTTATTTTAAATATTATGAGTATTGCTATAAAGTTTATGAGTTCAGTTATTAAAACATTAAGCTTAAAAACTTATCAAAAAAACTCAAAAACATTACATATAAACTTAGTTGAATTTTAGTTTTGAAGGAAAAAAATTTAAAATCTAACTTATAAAGTCTAATAAGATCAGAAAAAATACACATGTTCAAAAAAAATAAAGTTTGAGATAATAAACTCAAAATATACTCATATGCTCAAAAAATACTCATATACTCAAAAACAAATAAAATTTAAGGTAATAAGCTCAAAAAAATACCCATATATTCAAAACAAATAAAGTCTGACATACTAAACTCAAAAAAATACTCATATGCTCAAAAACAAGGAAAGTATGAGATAGTATATCCGATATATGTTCCTTTTACTAACACCCAAAGCAAAAACAAAAGTAGTAGTATCGCCCACCACTAACACTCTCATAGTCCCATCCAATTAAATCTTTACCACCAATTCGCCATCCATTTTATGTCAAACACTAACTTGATAAGTGTCAAGTGTCAATACCCTTACAGTTTATCACTAACCTGTAATAATGAAAAAGACCGATAGTGTTTTTTATTTTACAATTTAAACAACTAAATTTATATCATAATTCATAATGTTCAATTAAATAGTGCAATTTACCTTGATATATAAAGGTCTACTATATATATGTATAATAACGCTAATTTGAGAGAATATATTAAGGTAATTGATGATTCTAAAAAATAACAAAGATTGTTACATTTTACCTTCCGTATACACAAACTTTGCAGTTGAATAATATGTCTAACATCTTTCACTAAACTAAAAAAAAAAAATTATGCAAGTTATTAATGTAATATATCCCAAGGGTCTTATAAATCCACTTACATCCGACCAACTTCTTAGAAGAATCAAATGGTACTAAGTCTCAGGTGGTGTTGGCAATTAACGCAATAAATTCTTCAGCCATGGCATGACGCCATTTAGGAATTTTAGAAGCCTGAGAGAAACAAGTGGGATCAGACTCAGTGAGGGTGGTATTTAAATTCATTTTGAAGAGTGGTTTAAAAATCCTATCTTTAGCCCGAGTTTGCATTGCAGGAGCTTGGGTTTGATAGGAGCTCGAGACTTGCGAGCCACCACAGGCACAACAGGCGATGAAGACTCAGGAGACATGACACCCATGGAGGAAGATGGGGAGGTTAGGACCTAAGAGGAAGGACTGCCACAACCTTGAGCAATACTAGAGGGAGACGGGGAGGAGGGAAGACTGTCCTGAACAGGGGCAATACTGGACTGACCTTGGTTGACCTCAACAAGAGAAGGTTGCGCTGGACTTGGGGAGGCGTACATAGGATATGAAAAGGTGCTAGGTGGAGTGTGGTCAGGCTGAGATGAGTTTGGGACAACATCAGCGGTCGGATTGAGTTGTGCAGAAGAAGACGCGCCCGGACTTACTGATTTCGTGGCGCTCCAAAAAGCAGCCTACTGTCTCCAAAACCTCGACTGAAGCCGAGTATCGAGCTGTTGCTTACACGGTTCAAGAAACTATTTGGCTTCGGTCTATCCTAGCTGAGTTGGGTATTCTTCTTCGTCGCCCTGTCACTCTATTTTGCGATAATGTCTCTACCTCTTATCTTGTTGTGAATCCAATACAACATGATCGTAGCAAGCACATCCGCATTTATCATTTTGTTCGCGAAAGGGTCGCGAAAAGATTGCACATGGTGACTTGATTGTTCGTTATGTACCTACTCAATATCAGTTAGCCGATTTGTTTACTAAGAGTCTTAGTGGTCAACGTTTTGAATTTTTACGGTCTAATCTTCGCGTTGTATCTGATCTCCCACACAAATTGAGGGGGTGTATTAATGTAATGTAGTCAAAGTCTGCTTGTTATACTTGCGTTCTTTCTCATGATTGGAAATATTTAAAGTGGGCTCGCCCAAGGGGCTTATACACCTATTGCTAGAGGCCCAAATCCTAGTGGCAATGTGTATTCAGACCAAAAAGGCATTTACGAGTGTTTTTTGATGTTTTACGCTATTGCACCTTCATGTATAATCGAGATCATCAACATTGTTGCTACTGGCAGTACAAAACTTGGCCCAGCTTGTTGCAACTTACCTGACCAAGTGAATGACGAATGCTGGAAGGTCTTCTTCCCTACCAATCCAGACCTCCCTCCAACCATTAAAAATCAATGCGACGAATATTAATTTTAAGTTGGAGAATTTTAATAGCGACATTGTTATATATATTTTGAATTATTTCGTCGTAGTAATGAGATTTGGTGATGTATATTGTGCCAACTCTAATTTTTAAAATAGCTATGAATTTTATTATAATTTCAATATTTGAGAAATAATAAATGATATAAATGGGTAATTTATTTCAAGAAGTTATTTTATGATACACTGTACACCCTCTATTTACTATAAAAGGAATAACTTTTAACGAGTTCTTATTGGTCGATCAAAATTAGGAAGAGAAAAAAAATTAATTAAATTAGGGTCGACCATGTTCATTCTACATAATTAATGACCTCCCCTCAAACTTCATCAATTTAATCTTTTCACTACTTTCATTAATTAAATAAGTTACAATTTATAATCACACATTGAAAAATGAAATCTTCCGAAGTCCTAACTTCAATTTAACAGTAAAAATCAAATCTTTGATGATCATTGACAATAAGTTAACTAATTTTACATAAATTAAAGTTATAAATTAAATATAATAATAATATGATTGAGACGCCTAGACTTTACAAATATAGTATATTATGAGATTTAACATGCAACAACTAAAATGGTTAAATTGAGTAATAATGAGTATAAAATAGAAACAAACAGTGAATACCAAATATAATACTGTAATATAAATTGGCAAAAATTAATGCATTCAAATACTGGAAATCAACAAATTAAAATTGTTGAGGATTGGAAATCAACGAAAATATGTAACTCCGTCTTAAATGTACATAAAATAGATAGGTTTATATTATATGGTCGGAGTTTTTTGGGTAGTTAGAGGGTCGGACTAAGGGTAGTTAGAGGGTCGGACTAATAATAATTTGGGTTCATTACGATGGTTATGAACTTAGAAATTAAACGGTTAAGTATAATTTTAAAATTTATATATATTTTTACCGGCTATTATCCTTCTTAAAATAAAACGGGTCAGTATCACTCCACATGGGTTATAGGACAAATATTTTATTTTCGCCATGCATAATGCTTTTTTTTGTCTTATTCATCCTACGTCTATATATTTGATCCGTCTTAAACTAAACCAATAGCGTCGTCCTACATAAGAAGTTGTATAATTTTATAATGTCAAGCAGATGCGTTGTTTTTCCTTACGTCTAAGTTAAGCGTATAAATTCTTTTTATTTTTTACATCGATATACTTGCAATACTAAAATTAATTTTTTATTAAATATATTCACCTTTTTATTTTTATTTTTTCAGTTTAATAGAATAAAACTCGTGCATTTTTTGCACGAGCGTAAAACAAGTTATCTTTATAATAACATAAATTGTGTACCTTTTTTTAATTATATTTGTGAAATAATATCCACAAACCATCATAGTGAAAATGTGTTATGTTGATTGTCAATTTCTATCATTATTCCGAGGTCATAATTCACTCATTTTATGCCAAATTATATTCGATCATTTTTATACAATATAATTTATAGACAATGTTAAAAGTGTCCGTCTATAAGATGGAATGTATCTACATCAAAAAGTAATCTAATTGTAATGAGCTTGAATTTTAATAGAATAGGTCTCGAGTTTGAGATTAATTAGGCATTTTGACCTTAGATCATTCTGTATTGTTGTGATCGGATTTTTTTTATCATTGCGACATTATCTTATATAGACATTTTCCTTTGTTTTGTTCTGATACTATTACGATATTTGGTTACATTGCGACATATCCATATTCTTATTCGTATAATGAAATGATTTTAAACTAACAGGATACTGGAGGTGTTAAAATTATAAGTATCATAACAACGTTTAATTTTAAAAACTTTAAATAAAATTAAAAACAAACCAAAACTTGGTCATGGGCCGGATTGAGAATGATAAGAAGCCGAACCGAAGTTTACCAAAGTGATTCAACAGACTCGATAAGCGAGTGAGCGCATATATACAATCTAGTTAAAAGATTACTTAATATATTAAATTTTAATTCACGGGTCATTTTTATTTTGGCTAAACTATCATGCACTAAACAAATGCTAGTTCAAGTACGCATACTAAACAAATGCAATATTTAAATTAATCATAATTTTAAATAAGACTTGAATGATGACGTAAAGCAAAATAATTCAACAAAAAGTATCTATTAATGCCATCAAGATAGAATTTTATTAAGATTTACGTTTATATCTATGTTTTAATTATAAAAGTATGTTACAAATACCTACTAACTCATAATTGATGCTAATTTTTGTAGGTCGAAATATTAATTTAAATCTTTAATTAATGACTTGATAACATATTAAGTATTTAAACGAAAAATCGTTACAAAATTTCCAAGTGTCTATGACAACATACTATAAAAACCGCCCCAAAATCCTTAATGACTTCAAAACACCAAAACAAAAACATCAAATTTTCTTATTTTAATATCTTACATTATTTTTGTCGAACATTAAGATGGAAAATAAGGAATCAAAGTCACTACTGGTTATACTTGCTTTCTTTCTCCTCATTGGAAACATCCAAAGTGGGTTAGCCCAATGGGCTTACGCACCTATTGCTAGAGGCCCAATTCCTGGTGGCAATGTGTATTTAGACAAAAAAGGCATTTACGAATGTTTTTTGACATTTTACGGTATTGCACCTTCATGTACAACCGAGATCATCAATACTGTTGCTACTGGCAGTATCAAACTTGGCCCAGCTTGTTGCAACTTACTTGACCAAGTGAATGACGACTGCTGGAAGGTCTTCTTCCCTACCACTCCAGACCTCCCTCCTTCCATTAAAAAACAATGCGACGAATATAAACTTTAAGTTGGAGTATTTTAATATCGATTTTGTTACCTATTTTAAATTTATCTTTCGTAATAATGATATTTGGTGATTCTTATTGTGTCAACTCTCATTTTTAAAGTAGATAAGAGCTTTATTATGATCTCAATATTTGACAAATAATAAGAGAATAACTTAGTTATAATTAATAAACTGATAAAAATGGCTAATTTATTTCAAGAATTTATTTTATGGTACACCATACGCCATTATCTTTATAGTAATTAACAGAAATTGTGTACCTTTTTTTTGTTTATATTTGTGAAATAATACCCAACAACCATAATAGTAAAATGTTTAACGTTGATTGTCAATTTCGATCACTATTCTGAGGTTACAATTCACTCATTATATGACGAATTATATCTGATGAAATTTTTATACAATATAATCTAAAGACAATGTTAAAAGTGTCCGTGTGTAAGATGAAATGTATCTACGTCAAAAACTAATCCAATCGTATTGAGCTTGAATTTTAATAAAGTAGGTCTCGAGCTTGAGATTAATTAGGCATTTCAACTTTATCTCATTTTGTATTGTTGTGATCGGATTTTTTTTATCATTGCGACATTATCTCATATAGACATTTTCCTTTGTTTTATTATGAGATTATTACCATATTTAGTTACCCCTTGTGACATATCCATATTCTTATTTGCATAAATAAGTGATTTTTAAACTAAGACTACTAAGAAGATAGTCGAGATGTTATAATTATAAGTATCATAACAACGTATAATTTAAAAACCTTTAATAAAATAAAAAATAAACCAAAACTTGGTCTTGGGCCTGAGAATGATTCGAAGTCGAACCGTAGTTTACCAAACCGATTCAACCGACTCGTTAAGCGAGTGAGCGCATATATACAATCTAGTTAAAATTTTACTTAATACTTTTAACTATAATGTCACTATTAAAGTTGCAAACATATGTTACATACAAAGTTTTAAAGAAATAGAGAAATTACAACCACATGCATAATGAGGGAGCAAACTTAACACCCATTTATTTGTCGTATGGATTACTCGGTTGAGTTCGATGCACTCGGTCGCACTGTTGATGTATAATTTATTTGTCGTATGGATTACTCGGTTGAGTTTGATGCCCGTTTATAGATAAGTTGTCTTAAAACTCTTATAACTTGAGATGTATATATGATATTGATGTGATTACTATTGAAGGTGGTATGTTGTCCTTTTACAATTCTCATGATAGGTCACACGCCCAAATCGATCAAGAATTGAGGGAAAGATCATTGTTTTACGAAAATCGGTCGGTGCTGGGAACTGCGAAGGTACTCGGTCGAGTTAAGGTAACTCGACCGAGTTGGTCAGACTCGACCGAGTTGGTTGCTACGTGTTCAGCGTCGCGGTTACTTATAAAAGAAAATCTGGAAGTTAAAACATTATTTTACTCTAAACGCGGCTTTTCCCTTTTTCTCTCATACTCTTCTCCCAAAAATTCCTAGAGGTTCTTAGCAAGTGTAAGTCGCGCCGGTAATCTAGCCTAGTGTCGTTGTCATCAAGTAAGTCTCGTTCTTCTTGTTAGTATGTCGTTGAGATAAAGTAGTTATACCTATGGTTAATGATAACCGATATCACTGTTAATGTTGTTGATTGATTGGGAATATATGTTTGAGACCGTGATGGGAAACGACTCTCAATCCTACGATCGCCTTTCGTTGTTCCCGCCACGGAAGGGATGTGCACATTAATGGTTTGGGTACCTCTTACCGCGAGCAAGTGGGGGATTGGATGTGGGCTAGAGGCCGCCACTTGTGATTACGAGTTTGTGATATCAGTTGATTGTGATATATCAGTTTGTTGTTATGTTAATACTTGCGACTGTGACTATAAGATTATATTATTATTGGTGAGTCTATCACAAAAGATGTACATGTATATATATAGTTAGACTACTACTAGAACTAGGAAACAATCCTAAGACTAAGGAAACAAAGAGATTGTAGTCAACTCAAACTAGGAGAGGATCATAACAAATATACAGAAAATATACGGAAGAATATTTTCATATTCTAATACGCCCCTACAGTCGAAACGGGAGGAGAGCGAATGTTGAGACTGGATCGAAAATCATCAAAGAGAATCTTTGGGAGGCCTTTTGTAAAAATATCCGCATATTGGTACCGGGAGGGGACGTGACGGACTGTAGCTTCGCCCAACGCGACCTTTTCTCGTACAAAGTGGATATCCATTTCAATGTTCTTTGTTCGTTGGTGGTTTATTGGATTTCCGGATAAGTAAATGGCACTCACATTATCACAATATACCACGGTTGCTTTTCGAATGGGTCGATGCAGTTCGAGCATTAGGTTACGAACCCAACATGATTCGGCAACAACATTTGCAACTCCCCTGTATTCAGCTTCAGCACTAGAACGAGAAAGAGTTTGTTGGCATTTGGAGGACCACGATATTAAATTGTCGCCGAGAAAGACGCAGTACCCGGACGTGGACCGCCGAGTATCGGGACACCCGCCCCAGTCAGCATCGGTATAGGCAATTAGAGTGGATGCGGAGGAGGGGCTGATATGTAAACCAAGAGAAGTGGTACCTTTTACATAGCGAATGACGCGTTTCAAAGCACTCCAATGTTCCTCGCGCGGGTCATGCATGAATAAACAAACTTGTTGAACGGCATAGGCTATATCCGGGCGAGTGAATGTGAGATACTGCAATGCTCCAGCTAAGCTGCGGTATAAAGATGCGTCGGTCACAGGAGGTCCGGAATTGGCACTAAGTTTGGCTTTAGTATCAACGGGAGTTTGGGCCGATTTACAAGAGGTCATGTTGGCCCGTTTGATGATATCAGCCGCGTATTTCGTTTGATGTAGAAAGAGGCCGGACTTAGTGCGAGTGGCAGCCACCCCAAGAAAATAGCTCAAAGGCCCGAGATCGTTCATAGCAAATTCGGACTTGAGTCGGCCTAAAAGCTCCTGTAACAGTGCATCAGAAGAACAAGTGATAACAATATCATCTACATACAAGAGTAAATAAGCAGTGGATTTATCGCTGTGGTAGATAAATAATGAGTTATCACAAGTACTATGGCGAAATCTGATAGTTGCGACGAACTCCGCAAAACGATGGTACCATGCCCGAGGGGCCTGTTTCAGACCGTAAAGAGATTTCTTTAGGAGACAGACATGATTTGGGAATTTTTGATTCCGAAAACCCGACGGTTGATGCATATAGACGGTTTCTTTAATTGTGCCATGAAGGAATGCGTTTTTGACATCAAGTTGATGTATGGGCCAGTTGTTAGAACCCGCGATGCTGAGTACCGTTCGGGTTGTGGTGGGTTTGACCACGGGACTGAATGTCTCATCACAGTCGTTGCCTACCTGCTGGTACCTGCCATTAACAACAAGTCGAGCTTTGTGACGTTCAAGGTCACCGTTAGACTTGTATTTATGTTTGAAAAGCCACATACAACGAGTAATATTCGCATTCATGGAACGGGGAACAAGAACCCAAGTCTCATTACTAATGAGGGCTTTATACTCATCGATCATGGCCGCATTCCAATTTGGATCAGTGAGGGCACGGATGGGACAGGTAGGGATGGGTGAAGGTGTGGTGGAGACATGAAGATTCATGAGGGTGCGGGGTTTGAAAATACCACGCTGAGCACGGGTCACCATTTGAGGTGATACCGTGACCGAGGGAGGAGCCATGTTTTCCAGAGGTGTTGCAGGGAACAAAGGTGGGGTCTGGCCAGGGGTTGCAAGGGCAGGGGAAAGCACGGGTGAGGTAACGAGAGGGACCGTATTCGCAGGGGAAGACGGAGGGGTAGGCGTGGGTTGGGCAGCAGGGTTGTGTTGGAGCTGCTGTTGCAGAAGGTGAGCACGCAAGGGGTGTGGGTCGTCTTCAAGGAATGAGTAGTCCCGGTGGGGAGACGCAGGGTCTTTTTGGTAGGGGAAGAGGTGTTCATGAAAAGTTACATGACGAGATACATAAATTTTCTTAGAGACAAGATCAAGACACTTGTATCCTCGGTGGTTAGACGGGTATCCGAGAAACACAGATGGGAGGGCGCGGGCTTGGAGTTTATGTATACTCGAGGGTTGGATATGGGGATAGCAAAGGCAGCCAAACGTACACAAGTGAGAGTAAAGGGGCTCACGTTGGTAGAGGGCCGAGGTAGGGGAGGGGTGTAGGCAGGCTTTGCTAGGGAGAATGTTGTGGATGTATGTAGCGGTGGCTAAGGCGTGAGGCCATAGGGTGGGGGCATATGGGCGTGTAGCAGTAGGGTTCGGACCATGTTGTTTATAGTGCGTATTTTACGTTCCGCTTTGCCATTTTGGGAAGAGGTGTGAGGACATGAGAAGCGGAAAACGGTACCGGTTTGTTTGAAATGCGTAAGGAAAAGGGAGTTGTCAAATTCTCGGCCATTGTCGCATTGGAAAGTTTTGATAGTTTTCCCGAATTGTGTTTGAATTAATTTGTGGAAGGAGGTAAAGACATCATAGACTTGGGATTTGTTTTGGAGAGGATAGGTCCATAAAAAATTCGTAAAGTCATCGAGAAATAACACATAATATCGGTGGGCTAGGCCACTGGTTATAGGTGAAGTCCATAGATCACTGTGGACAATATCGAAAGCACAAGTAGTATGCGATAATGACGGATAAAATGGTAGTTTAATGTGTTTCCCAATTTCACAGGCATGACAAAAAAATGGTTTACGTAAACTATTACATGGCAATTTATTTGATAAACTATTAAAAACTGGTAAGCCCGGATGTGCTAAACGGTCGTGCCATGTGGACGGTTCAGCGGAGAGGAGGGCGTGGTGCGTGTTGGTGTTGCCGGAGGGGAGGAGAGGGTATAAGTCTCCTTGACTATTACACCTCAGTAGCATTGTCCTCGTCTTGAGGTCCTTCACAGAAAAACCAAGGGGGTCAAATTCAACAGAGACCGAGTTATCGGTAGTAAAACGACGGACTGACACAAGGTTTTTAACAATTTGGGGGACATGTAGGACATTTTTGAGACGAAGGGCAGGCAAGGGTGGTGGTAGGGTGGAGTGACCTTGACCTTTTATTGGAATGCGTTGACCACTACCGACAACAATATCACGATTTAA
This sequence comes from Silene conica, assembly GCA_029255685.2. NCBI lineage: Eukaryota > Viridiplantae > Streptophyta > Magnoliopsida > Caryophyllales > Caryophyllaceae > Silene > Silene conica. The sequence continues at coordinate 14,141,083 of CM055319.2, forward strand.
GCCCAAAGTAGAATAAGACGAGAGTTTACCTGAATCCGACGCCATGTGCGAAGTGGCGCCTGTGTCCATGAACCACCGGTCATCAATGGGCATTAAAGTCATCCCCTGGAATGAATTTCCCAAGTCTGTAGGAGTGTAGTTGAGCGACTGCTGAACTTGAGTCGGGGACGGATATGCCATGAAAGCTTGTTGGGGACGCGGACCGAGGATGCCGGGAGAGGAGGCAGACTATGGGGACCACCCACTGGTCGGGTATGGGCACGGTGGAGAGGTCCACTGGGCTGGGACCCAGGGGCCGTAGGGGGTCCAGGCCGTGCGAGGAGTCCATGTGATAGCTGTCGTCGTCTTCGAATTCTTATCGTCACCGGCCTTAGTATCATTGTTGCGGTTATCCTTGTTTTTGCCTTTCTTCCCGTTACCACGATTGTTTTTGTTGCGGTTGTTTTGATTGGACCGAGAGTTGTCCTTGGGTGGGGCAGAGGACGCGGATTGGAGGGCAATAAGGGCAGAGTCCGAGGCCGTGGGAGGGTGTTGGCTTGTTTCCTCAAGGATGAGCATGGAGCGAGCCTTATAAAATAATGGGAGCGGGTCGCTGTGTTGAATAATGGTGGCGACACCCTTATACCCATCGTTAAGGCCTGCCACGAGTTGAAGGACAAGCCGATTATTAGACACCGGGGAGCCAACGTTGGCCAACTGGTCAGCGAGTGTTTTGAGAGCCTGACAGTAGGCCGATGCCGTTGCGAAGTTGTCAAGTTTCGTGAGCGAAAACTGACGTTCAAGAGAGACAGCCCGGGTGTGTTTGTTATCACGAAAAATGTCGTGAATACGGTCCCATAAAACCTTGGCCGTGGCACCGGGTTGTAGGATCGTGAGTAGGAGGTCTTGAGAGATGGTGGTGAAGATCCATTGTTTGACAATGGCATCGAGGCGAGTCCATTGTCGGAGGTCTGGGACAGACTCGTCGTCGGATGAGGCGGAGTCTTCACCATCATCCGTAGCAGCGGAAATGTGGTTCCCAACTTCAAATGCTTGAGCCGTGTTAATGAAAAGCTCAGCCCATGAATCGTAATGTGAGGTTTCCATGTCGAGTGTTATCGGGATGTGATGTTTGATATTACCGACAAAGAAAGGAGGGTGAAAATTCTGGGTTGAAGGGACCATATTCACGGCAGAGAGAAAGCAAAGGAGAGTTTGAGGGAAGGAGAAAGACTTGATACCATATAAGATTATATTATTATTGGTGAGTCTATCACAAAAGATGTACATGTATATATATAGTTAGACTACTACTAGAACTAGGAAACAAAGAGATTGTAGTCAACTCAAACTAGGAGAGGATCATAACAAATATACAGAAAATATACGGAAGAATATTTTCATATTCTAATAGTGACCGTCTTATTTATCAGATTCTGACGCTTGTTGTCTTTTACTGTGATGATCCATGTTATGGTGAGCAGAGTCTCAGTTTTTTCGTCGTTGTTGATGCTTGGATGGGAGATGGGTCACCTCACAGTTGTTATAGTGTCATAGTTATACTTTTAGCTTCCGCTATTACTTTTACGTTGAGTATTCTTTGGAGTTTTGTAAACACTTTACTTATTCTTTATAATATAATAAAGTTGCTTTTCGTTTACTTTGATATTATGCCTCAGAAAATTGAGATGGTAACACTTTTATAGTTTGATGGTCCTTCCTAAAAGCCTTGACTTATAAGGGTGTTACAGCAAATGCTAGTTCAACTAGTCATATTAAAAAAATGCAATGTTAAAATTAATCATAATTTTAAATAAATAAGACTTAAATGATGACGCAAAGCAAAATAACTCAACAAAATGTACCAACTAACGTGATTCAAGATAGAATTAGATTAGGATTTACGTTTATATCTATTATTTAATTATAAAATTAACTTATAAATACCTACTAACTCTTAATGTGATGCTAAATTTTGTAGGTCAAAATTTTAATTTAAATCTTTAATTAAGGACTTTATAACATATTAAGTATTTAAACGAAAAAACGTTACAAAATTTTCAAGTGTCTTTCACAACATACTATAAAACCCGCCGCAAAATCACCTTATTGACATAAAAACCACAAAACAAAAAGGTCAAATTTTCTTAATTTAATATCTTACATTATTTTCGTTTAACAATAAGATGGAAAATAAGGAATCAAAGTCAGTGCTTGTTATACTTGCGTTCTTTCTTCTGATTGGAAATATCCAAAGTGGGCTCGCCCAAGGGGCTTATGCACCTATTGCTAGAGGCCCGATTCCAGGTGACAATGTGTATTCAGACCAAAAAGGCATTTCCGAGTGTTTTTTGATGTTTTACGGTATTGCACCTTCATGTATAGCCGAGATCATCAACATTGTTGCTACTGGCAGTATCAAACTTGGCCCAGCTTGTTGCAATTTACTTGACCAAGTGAACGACGAATGCTGGAAGGTCTTCTTCCCTACCAATCCAGACCTCCCTCCAACCATTAAAAAACAATGCGACGAATATAAACTTTAAGTTGGAGTATTTTAATATCGACATTGTTACATATATTTTGAATTATTCCGTCGTAGTAATGAGGTTTGGTGATGTTTATTGTGCTAACTCTAATTTTTAAAATAGCTAGGAGTTTTATTATGATCTCAATATTTGACAAATAATAAATGATAGAGATGGTTAATTCATTTCAAGAAATTATTTTATGATACACCGTACACCATTATCTTTATAGTAACATAAATTTGTAACTTTTTTTACTTATATTTGTGAAATAATATCCACAAACCATCATAGTGAAAATGTGTTATGTTGATTGTCAATTTCTATCACTATGCCGAAGTCATAAATCCCTCATTTTATGCCGAATTATATCTGATCAATTTTTTATACAATATAATCTATAGACAATGTTAAAAGTGTCCGTGTATCAGATGAAATGTATCTACATTAAGAAGTAATCTAATCGTAATGAGCTTGAATTTTAACAGAATAGGTCTCGAGTTTGAGATTAATTTGACATTTCGACCTTATCTCATTCTGTATTGTTGTGATCGGACTTTTATTATCATTGTGACATTATCCTATATAGACATTTCCCTTGGTTTTGTTATGATACTATTACAATATTTGGTTACACTACGACATATCCATATTCTTATTTGTATAAAGAAGCGATTTTTAATTTAAGAGGGTAGTGATGGTGTTAAAATTATAAATATCATAACAACGTATAACTTAAAAGACTTTAAATAAAATAAAAAAACAAACCGAAACTTACTCTTGCGGTCAAGAATGATTCGAAGTCGAAAGAAGTTTACGAAAGCGATATAACAGATTCGTTAGGCGAATGAGCGCATATCTACAATCTAGTTAAACGATTACTTAATACATTTAATTTTAATTCACGTGTCATTTTTATTTTGGCTAAATTATCATGCATTAAACAAATGTTAGTTCAACTACTCATACTAAACAAATGCAGTATTAAAATTAATCATAATTTTAAATAAGACTTAAATGATGACGCAAAGCAAAATAATTCAACAAAAAGTACCTACTAATGCAATTCAAGATAGAATTTTATTAGGATTTACGTTTATATCTAAGTTTTAATTATAAAAATATGTTACAAATATATACTAACTCTTAATTGATGCTAATTTTGTATGTCAAAATATTAATTTAAATCTTTAATTAATGACTTGATAACATATTAAGTATTTAAACGAAAAAGCATTACAAAATTTCCAAGCGTTTATGACAACATACAATAAAACCCGCCCCAAAATTACCTTATTGACATCAAAATACCAAAACAAAAACATCAAATTTTCTTATTTTAACTTTTTACATTATTTTTGTCGAACATTAAGATGGAAAAAAAAAGAATCAAACTCAGTACTTATTATAATTGCGTTCTTTCTCCTCATTGGAAACATCCAAAGTAGCTTCGCCCAATGGGCTTACGCACCTATAGCTAGAGGCCCAATTCCTAATGGCAATGTGATTTCAGACCAAAAACACATTTAAGAATGCTTTTTGACATTTTACGGTATTGCACCATCATGTATAACCGAGATCATCAACATTGTTGCTGTAACACCCCCGAATTCCTAGGAGTCTTGGCTAGACCTTCCCTAGAACCCAAAGGTGCCACCATCTCGGTTACCCGAGGAGTAAATATCAAATAGACCATCATAGAAGCATTTAAGGTTCGTTACAAAGGTTACAACTCATAAAATAAAGTACAACTATATCGGACTTCATATTCTAGATAAGATCTACACCCTAGCTCAGCCGCCGTCTCGTCCCCAACTACCACGTAAGTCTCCAGAAGCATCACAAGCATTACAACCAAACCACACCTGAAACGTCACACTGCTCACCATTTCCATACCACAATGGATCATCGCAGACACCACAATAAACATAAACAAGCGTCAGTCTCAGAACATGATAGATGCAGAAAGATATTACAGAGAACATAATAACAAGGCATAGTCGTAGTGACTCAGGCATTCATTTCTCAACATATCTCCTCCACCATCATACCGTCACAACATCACCACCATAACATTTCATTATCTCAGCGAATGTCTCCCCACTTACCGTAGAAAGGGGTACCTAGATCCCTAATGTGCACATGCTCTCCGTGGCGGGTCCCACAGAGAGCAATCATAGGAGTGAGATCCGTTTCCCGCAACGGTCCCACACATTACCTTTCAATTTCTGTTACCACCGCGTGATCACACTATCACCAGTACCAACCACTTACGAACTCATTACATAATAGCGTACCATCACAATATATAAATATCGCATAACAAACACAAGTACTGGACTGAGTAGGGTCACCTACCTGACATACGTATTCCCGATCCTTGCGTGACTACGATATGTTATGAACAACCCTTCCCTAATAAAGGTTCTACCGTTAATATAATTGTGATAAAACTGAAGATAGGCTAACGTGACAGGGATGAGACACTTACCGCTCTCGCCGTATACTTGGTAGGGATTGGTTCTTGCGTCGGTTAGCCCCTCGTGGTAAGGTGGTAGCTAAACTTAGAAGTCTAGGAAGGAGAGGGTGGTAGGAGGAGAGGAGTTCTTATGTTCTAGGGTTGCAGGAAAAGAAAGTGTTTATATACGATAGGGTTTTTATTTGGATCCCGACGCAAAAAGAATCGACCTGACACGAGGCACTCCGCCGAGTACAATCCACTCAGCCGAGTAGGGTTCAATCGGTCGAGTACCATCCACTCGACCGAGTACGTCTCGCTCGGCCGAGCCCTTCACACTCGACCGAGAATGATTCACTCGGACAAGTATCATCCACTCGATCGAGTCCTCTCGGTCATCTTACTTACCAAAGTATTTCATTCTCATTCCATCACTTGGTTCTAAGTCCGGCGATTATAGTCCTTAGTCCAACTACTGGGCCTCTAAACTCGTGTGTTACAGTTGCTACTGGCAGTATCAAATTGGCCCAACTTGCTGCAACATACTTGACCAAGTGAATGACGACTACTGATAGGTCTTCTTCCCTACCAATCCAGACCACCCTCCTACCATTAAAAAACAATGCGACGAATATAAACTTTAAGTTGGAGTAATCTAATATCGACTTTGCTACATATATTTTAAATTATTCCTTCGTAGTAATGAGATTTGGTGATTCTTATTGTGTCAACTCTCATTTTAAAGTTTGTGTATGTATGTATGTATGTATGTATGTATGTATGTATGTATGTATGTATGTATGTATGTATGTATGTGTGTGTGTGTGTGTCTATATATATACATACACAAATCTATATATATATATATATATATATATATATATATATATATATATATATATATATAGAAATCAGATCATAGAAGTCAAGCTTTTATGTTGAGTCCTAGAGTCCTATTATAAGCCATTAGATCTAAAGAGGATAAATGGTTGAGATTAAACAAAAAACACCCACCCAACATGTAACTAATGGGTTGTCTCCCATAATTTCAGTTTTTTCAGTAATTAAACAAAAAACAGTCACCCTTAATAGACGACAACAACCTCCTCTTTGAACCATTTTTCAGTTTTTTTTTTAAGATTTATATATTATTTCGAATCTAAGTTTTTTTTAGATCTATAATATTTCTATTTTTCTTTATTTTGTATTTTTCAGATTTATATTTCTTGTTTTTTTTTCCTACGATGTTTTTTTAAAAAAATGAGCGTTTGGTGGTGGTGGGTCATGTATGGGGATGATGGCAGTGGTGACGTCGTAAGGGTGGTGGTGGTTGCAAAAAATAATGGAGTTGTCGTGGGGATTCCACCCTTAAAATAGTGGAATTTCACCCTTAGAACTGTGGAATTCCACAATTTTAAGGGTGGAATTCCACCCTTAAAACAGTGGAATTACACCCTTAAAACAATGGAATTCCACAATTTTAAGGGTGGAATTCCACCCTTAAAACAGTGGAATTCCAAAATTTTAAGGGTGGAATTCCACTCTTAAAACAGTAGAATTCCACCCTTAAAACAATGGAATTTGACTAATAGAACATGGACTTTCACTAATAACTAATAGAACATAGAGTTTCACTAATAAAACAGTGGAGTTCCACTCTTACAACAGTGGAATTCCACCCTTAAAACAATGGAATTCCACCCTTAAAACAATGAAATTTGACTAATAGAACATGGACTTTTACTAATAACTAATAGAACATGGAGCTTCACTAGTAAAACAGTGGAGTTCCACCCTAAAAACTGTAGAGTTTCACCCTAAAAACAATAGAATTGCACTCATAACACAGTGGAATTCCACCCATAAAACAGTGGAGTTCCACCCACAAAACCGTGGAGTTCCACTCTTAAAACAGTGGAGTTCCACCCCTAAAACAATGACATAAAATACACTCATCAAACAATGAAGTAAACAATGGAGTTACACTCATAAAACAGTGGAGTTACACCCATAAAACAGTGGAGTTCCACCCACAAAACCATGGAGTTTAACGCCTAAACAATGACATAAAATACACTCATAAAACAATGGAGTTACACTCATAATACAGTGAAGTTAATCTCATAAATTAGAGTTACACTCCTAAATCAGTGGAGCACTACTACAAAAAAGGCCAAAGAAACCTGTTGAAAAAGGCCTTAGACACCTGTTTATAACAGGTGTCTAGATCATAGGTGTCTTTGGTTAAGAAACCTGTTGGAAGAACTGGTATCTTAACTAACAATTAAAGAGACTTGTTTTTATTAATAACTGGTGTCTTTGACTTATACCTGTTATCAATTATGTCTGGTGTCTTATGTCCGGTGTCTTTGGCATATATCTATGACACCACCCTCATCTACACCCGGTGTCTTTGGTATGGTTCATTTTTAAAAAAAAAACAATACATGCAATGAGATTCGAACCCACGACCACACGACCACAAGGAGGATATTTAATGGCTTTACCATTGAGCCACAAGATATTTACTATAAATTTATTGGGATAACATTTAAGTATCTACTATTTATCAATATTTGGGGTCGCAAAAAATCGTCTTTTAAACCAATTTTTTTTAAGTTTGGGGTAGCGGCTGCTACCCCTTGCTCTAAGGTGGGTTCGCCCCTGTCTATGACACCACTCTTATTTACACCCGGTGTCTTTGATATATTTAAGTAGATATTGATAATTATTATTTAAAGAATGTGTTAGGCGGTGGATTATGGTAAGTTAAGAGATAGAGGTATGCATGTATTGCTCGGTGAATCTAGTAGAATTAATTAAACAATATATTATTTAAGAATAATTTATTATTATTAGTTATTAAATAAATTATAAATTAATATATAGGAAACCGGATTCTGGAGGATAGGTTTCTTAGTTATTAAATAAATTGAAAATTAATATATAGGAAACCGGATTCTGGAAGACAGGTTTCTTAGTTATTAAATAAATTGAAAATTAATATATAGGAAACCGGATTTTGGAGGACAGGTTTCTTAGTTATTAATAAATTGAAAATTAAAATATAGGAAACCGGATTCTGAAGGACAGGTTTCTTATTTAAACATTGCAAACTTGTTATATTAAATCACCGGTGTCTAACGTTAAGAAATCTGTTAGAAAAAAAACAGGTGTCTTATAATTGATGTCTTAGGCCTTTTTTGTAGTAGTGGAGTTACATTCATAAAACAGTAGAGTTACTCTCTTAAAAAAATAGAGGACTAAAGTAATTAATTAGGTACATGGGAAATTGAAATTATGAGGGACAAAGCATTAATTGCATGTTTTGTGAGTGTTTTTTTGTTTTAATCTCAGCCATTAATTTTGTAAGATCTAATGGTTTAGATTAGGACTCTAGGACTCAACATAGGGAGTGGACTCATTTGAACTCCTGAGAGAGGAGTTCAAATGAGTCCACAAGTTTGGTTGAGTCCTTGAGTCCTAATATAAGCCATTAGATATTGGAGAATGCATGGCTGAGCTTAGATGAACAAGTGGGTTGTTATAAATGCAAAAAAAACAATTAATGCGAAAATATACAATAATCAATAAAAAAAGGAAAACGTGGGCTGATTACAGTTTAGGTTTCCAGTACTGACAAAACATAACAAAATCATACGTTATTTTTCCCCGTGCTGTTCTTCATCTTCTCCAATTCTCCATCCCGCTTTCACCATTGAAATCGATAACAAAAAACCAAAAAAATACTTCAACATATCGATAACAAAAAAATTATCCTTCAACATTCTGCACGAAAATCATTTCAGGAATTCCAAAGAGTTTGATAACAAAAAAATTATCCTTCAACTGAGCATGCAGGATACGGAGATTGTACAATTGAACGATGGTAACTCCTTGTGTTTAATGCTATGTCGTTAGTTTTATTTTTTCTTTGTTTTAACTTCTTTATACACGTAATACTTGTTGGTTTATCTATGCCTCTGAACATTGTCGATAATTTTGCATGTTATTTTTGGTGTCATGTATTTCAAACTGTATTTTTCTTTTAGTTCTCAATTATGATATGGAGTTTGCGATTAAATTACTCGAATTATTGTGTGGAGTTACACATGTTACTCTATGAAGTTACACATGTTACTCTATGAAGTTACAAATAATAACTCTATTGCGTTTGCTGTGTAGCTTCAAAGCATGTTGTGTGAAACTCTTTATCATAACGAGTGTAACTCCGTAACATATCATTCGTAACTCTATAATGTGGAATTCTATATCATATCATGTGTAACTCCATAGAATGTCTCGTGTAACTCTATTTGATATCTTGTGTAATTCTATTTCATATCATGTATTAACTCTATTTCATATCGTTATCATAGCATGTGTAACCCCATTGAAAAATATATGTAACTCCATTGTACAACCTGTTTAGATCTATTGGACAATATGTGTAACTCCATTGAACAACACGTGTAACTCCATTGAACAACTTGTGTAACTCTATTGAATAATCTATTTAACTCTATTGGACAATATGTGTAACTCTCTATCATATCATGTGTAACTCCATAAAACTCTATAGAATAGCATGTGTAACTCTATTACATTATCTTATCATGTGAACCTCGGTCTCTTATAATGTGCAACTCCATAGAATGTCTCGTGTAACTCTATTTAATATCTTGTGTAACTCTATTTCATGTACAATAGCGTAGCATGTGTAACTTTATTATATTATCTTAGCATGTGAACCATTTTAGAATGTCACGAGTAACTGTATAATATGGCAATGAGCCCATTACACCATATAATGTCACAAGGAACTCCATCGCATAGGCTGACGATAATGTTCATTCGTGCAGGCAATAGTTGTCCCGACCACGAACTGGTTGTAGGTGAAGATGGATTTGCCGCTGTTTTTAAAAAAAACGTTGCAGCGGATGAGTACTATAGAGTAGTTGAAAAACAGTTTACACCATACATGAATCAGGTGTTCAGTAGCATCAAGGAAGCTAAGAAATTTTGCAAGGTGTACGCGCTTGCATGTGGTTTTGATGTGCGTAAGTACACGGCAAAGAAGTGGCGCGATGGTACACTGAAAACAAAGCTTCTGGTGTGTAACAGAGAAGGTTCTACATACTACAAGAATACGACCAACAATAACGAGAACGAACTATCCGCAGGCGAGGAAAACAGCACCAACAGTGAACATAAACAACGTTGGAATACAAAAATAAAAAGGGTCGGATGCAAGGCTAGGATTAGATTGTATATATGCAATCGTATTTTGGTAGTTGACCATTTTCTTGCGGGACACTGTCATAATCTTGTTGACATTAAAGATAGAGAGTTTCATAAGTTGTCAAGGAGAACACATAAGTATCACAAGGGGCTTATACTATCGAATTCGAGGGTTAGTACTATACTCTTTATCCTTGCTAAATTTTGGAACGTTTGCCCTTTTAATTAATAACCTTTCATTAATGTATACAGCTGAAAACAGGAGCTACGTGGACATTCAAAATCTGTAAAAAACTACTTAGTGGGTACGGAAACATTGGCGCGACCCTAAACGACTTCAAGAACTTTCAGAGGGACGTTAAATACTACATCAATGAAAGGGATGGTCAATTGTTCGTAGACCTTATGAAGGAGAAAGTAGCTACGAGCGCAGAATTTTACTTCGACTACGCAGTCGATGTTGATGGGAGTTTGACAAAGGTCTTTTGGGCGGACTCTATATCACGGATGAACTACTCCGTATATGGTGACGCGGTGTCGTTCGACCCGACGTACGGGACAAACAAGTACAAAATGGTGTTCGCGCCTTTCACCATCGTCGATAATCACAAGTGCTCCATTACTTTTGATTGTGCCTTATTATTCAGGGAGCACCATGACTATTTTGAATGGGTGTTCGACCATTTTTTATTTGCGTTGGGCGGCAAAGAACCGCGGTATATTATAACCGACCAAGACCCGGGGATTATACTGTCTGTAAACAATGTTTTTAGGAAGGCCCGACACTGGTTCTGTATGTGGCACATAATTAACCAGGTCCCGATCAAGTACGGGTGTTCTTCCAAAGATTATCCCGATTTCATCAGAATGTTGAATGCCATAGTGTGGGACGATGAGATTGAACCGGAGGAATTTGATAGGCGGTGGTATGATATTGTGCTAGAACACGACGTCGACAACGTAGACTGGTTTAAGGAGATTTATCTAATAAGGAAGCAGTGGGTTTTGGCCCATTGTAGGGACCTCGAAATGGATAGTATTATGAGGACGACCCAGCGATCTGAAAAGGAAAATAGCTTCTTTTAGAAATTTGAAAACCTCTACGGGACGTTGGTGGAATTTTGGTTGCGTTACACAAGTGTCATGGAACAACAGAGATATACCCAAAAAAAATTGATAACGACAACAGAAATTCATCGGCAAAATTGAAAACTAACTCCTCGATCGAAAGACACGGCGAGAAGGTTTAGACACATGCTGTTTCTGAAGAGTTCCAAGAAGAGGTTATACAATCGATGAATGGAATTAGTGCATGGGGATTCACCGAGACCGATGGAATGAAGATTACAAAGGTCAGAGATAGTGAAAGGGGCAAGTTTTGAGGTTCAAATTCAAATCAAGTATTAAACTGGAATTGATATGGTTCAAGTTTTTTAATGGGTACCATAGGATACTATAAAGTTGATCTATGGAGTTACACATGTTATGCTATGGAGTTACACACATAGTGCTGTAGAATTACACGTATATAGCTATAGAGTTACACACCTAATGACCTCGAGTGTCACAACTTAATCTATGGAGTTACACATGTAACACCCCGTATTTTATAATAATATTTTATTATGAAAATATTTTATTTAATTAATTATTTTGAAGTTTAATAATATATTTTGGAAATATATATTTATAACCTCCGTCCTATATTTTATCGTTTCCTCGTTTTGATCTACTTTTGGATGGGTTAAAACGTCCGTGCAATAAATAATTATTTTAATTTAATAATTACTTTTCTATTTCAAGTTCTCCTTACGTTTTAATATGGCTCAATCAGATATGTAATCAGATAATCCATTGTATGAACTAATGGACCAAAAGCCCATTAGTTAATCTCCTTATAAATAGATTTTAACCTAGCAAGCAACTAGGTCAAAAATTGTTTGGTGCGTGAGATTGTTGCCGCACGCCTTCTTCGATTTCTTCCTCTTTTGTTTTCTTTTCTCCCTTTGACTTCATTGTTGAATATCTTTTCTTCGCCCAAACTCAAAGATAAATTATATTTTCACAATCCTTGCTCTTACTTCTACAATATATTATATTCAAAATATTTTATTGGGAATTATTTGTATGGACCTTTAGACCTATGTTTTGGGTCTCTTGTTTTGTGTTTAAAGAAGAAGAAGTCTTTCTTTTTGGAGTTTTCGAAAGAGTGATTGTTTGGTACAATTTCTATCACAAGTATTTGGATTCCCGCTTTCGTTAAAGTTCACTTTTTGGGGTTATTGGCACGTCTTGGAGACAAGGCTTTGTTGGTCGTATTCTTTACGAAGGTTTTCATTAAATACCAAAAAGGTAACTAGGTGTTTCTCTTTTAATTGTGTTTATGCCAATTGATGTGATTAATATGATTTAATGATTGTTTGTACGATTAGTACATGTTTGATTATTTATTGTCATGAATTAATTGTGCTTCATATATCCATGTATGTTTTATTATCGTAATTGTGGATTGTAATGTGTTGATAAGTCGTTATGGGTGTCGTGTGCGCAACTAGGGTTCGCGAGGAAAACCCTAGATGGCGGCATGGCGAACGGCCAAGAGCATTGCTCAAGGTTATAGTTGAAGTATGTGTAACCTTGAAAATTTGATTCAAGGTTATAGCTGAAACTAGTATAACCTCGAGTATTACTCAAAGTTATGGCTGAAGAGGTATAACCTTAAGTGCGAGTCAAAGTTATAGCTGATGTTAATATAACTTTGGGTTGCGAGTTAAAGTTATAGCTGAAGCTAATATAACTTTGAATTACGAGTTAAAGTTATAGCTGAGACTAACATAAACCTGAGGTATGACTCAAGGTTACGGTTGGTGCCAGTATAACTTTAGGTTCGTGTCAAGGTTTGGCTAAGGTTACTATAACCTCAAGCCATATGTGGAAGTTATAGTTGAGGTCAGTATAACCTCGCATCCATTACTTATGTTATAGTTAAAGTTACTATAACCTTGGTTGTTTATACTTGTTCCACATGCTGAGCTATGTTTGGTGATTCCATAATGTTGTGTTTGCATATGTCGTTGGATACTTCTGTGCATTTGAGTTGGACAGTCAGTTAAACTGTTCTATTGTGTGCAGTCAGTTAAACTGTGCATTTGTTTGTTGGCTAGTCGAATAGATGACGGTAGTATCAGTTAAATACTATCGGAATGAATTAGTGCTGCCCTTCGGGGGTTTATTTGGTCTATGTTCGGGGGTGGCCAGATTCGTCAGTTAAACATTCTGGGTCCCGAGTGTCGTTCGATGTACAGTTAATGCATCGAGAGGTCTGGCCAGGTCTTAGGCATATAGGCAGTGGTGATACGCTATACATAGTACCGTGGAGTATCAGTTAAATACTTCACACCCGACAGAGTCATCAGTTAAATGCTCTGTCAGCTAGAGTCATCAGTTAAATGCTCTAGCGGCGTTCGCTTTATTCGCTATGCTTTGATGCTAGCTTTGTGCCTTGTGTGCTTTAGATCGTGTGCTATTTCGGGTTGTCAATGTTCATGGTCTAGTGGTCGCATATGGTCTAGGTTCGTTTGGTTTCATTCGTCTGGTGTCGAGAATATCATGGTATGGTAAGTTTGCTTTCATGTCATGTTGTGTTGTAACCTCACATGATCGTCGTAATATGTCTTCAGATAACGGTAAGTTTGATTGGACTTTCATGAGTATAGATGATCTCACATGTTTACTTGTTTTGCATTTCAATTGTTAATGATTGTTGGTTACATTCAATTGTTGTAAACATGACTGGGAGAGCATCTAGTTACTCCCGACTGATTGTCGACCCCCTTCTCAGGTTGTTCAGGTGGTCGCTGTTTGGTTGATGCTTGCTTGGGGAATGTGCGAAGCGAGCTTAATAAATTGTTAAGGACCTTTGCTTTAAGTTTTTAAGAACCTTTGAATAATGTATTAGTTTGGTTTTCGATTTGAGTATCGATCCGGATTTGGATAAGGTGTTTCCGCCACCTTAACCCAGTTATCATTGAGTTACACTCTGATATTCATTTATATTATGTTTTTCCTTTGGCTTATAATCCGGGTTGTTACAGTTGGTATCAGAGCGAACACGCTCCCAACTCTCGCGTAGTTGATGACTAAAATAAAATCGACTTAGTAAATGAGTGAGAGTAAATGGGGTAGAAACAATTAAGGACTTGTTTGTTTACATCTTAATGTTTCATATCTTTGTTAATTATAGTACATGTATTGTTCATTTACTTATTTGTTTATGCGTTAATGTTTTGTATAACTGTTAATTGTTCTACATGTGTGCTCATGTATTTGTTTGTTGTCCTTTATGTTTCATATTGTTACTTGGCGTATTGAATGTATCATTCGTCTACTTGTTTGATTATGCGTTAATGTTTCGTATATTTATTACTTGTGTTATTTGTGTTGTTCATGCACTTGTGCGTTTATGCATTGAAGTTTTGCATCGTTATTAATTGTATTACATATTTTTTTCCATATATTTGTTTGTTTATGCCTTAATGTTTATCGTTACTAACTTAATCAAATCTATAGTTTATATATTGTGTGGTTTATGACGTGATGTTACGTTTCGTCATTAATTGTACAAAAACGTGTTGTTCATGTATAACTTTTTCTGAGCATGTTTTATCGATTTTTAAAGATGGTCAATTTTGAAAATGTCTTTGGCATGTTACGTCTTACATGTTGTTTTTGGTTATATGTTGGTCAAAACTTTTTCCTTGATAACCCGAGTTTTACTCTTATCGTACTTTCATCCTTTTGGATCATTTGGTGACATCGTCCTTGTTAGAGGTGATTTCGAGGTTGTTTCCCTTGTGGTTTTGAGTGATCAAGTTAGAATTGTTTGGCAAGTTAGGATGTTCTAGTATGAAAGAAAAGTGCATTTATGAGTTTGGTAACGAGGGAGTTAATTTGGGATTTGAGGTTGTTAAGAAGAAGTTTACTTTGGTATTTGAGGTTGTTAAGAAGAAGTTAACTTTGGGATTGGAGTTTGTTCAGGTAAAGTTTATTTTGGGAATAGTTGTGATGATGAAGTCTCATTTGGGATAAGTGGTTGTTAAGTTCTTTGTATGCTTGAGGAACTCCTTATTGAGGATAGAAAGTGAGTGAATGATATGTGGCATAAGACGTTTAATTGGGGTTCATAGTGTCACAAGAAGTGATAGACATAATGAGTGAATTTATCTTATGATCTTATTTTTGGGAATATCGTGGCTTATGCTCTTAATGGTTGGAATTTTGGATTTTTGTCTTGTGTTAGAGGAAAGGTTATGCGAGTTATTTATGGATTGAGGATAGAGCGATAGGAATGAATTGAATGTTATCATGGAGTTTAGATTGAGCACGTTAGGGAATTTTGGAGACTATGCTCATCTTTAATTGATATACCATATTTGAGGAATAAGAATCTTTGATGATTTCTAGTGAGTAATGAAATGTTTGATGGTCGTTGAGGAGATATTTAGTGATTAAGATTAGATGAGAGAGAGATGAACTGTAATCTATGGACTTGTGAGATGTTAATGTTAAAGAGTTAGCGTTGACTTAGTGAACGATCATGTTGACAATGATTATAATGGATCGAGGTGTTCATCTTTTGAGGGTATAGATATTGTTATGGATTAATTCATTAAGTGTGATTAGATGGAGTTTTGAGAGTGGAAGGACTTGCGGATTGATGGCCGTGTGAGTCTATGATCTTGAGAGTTGATAATTTGAGGAATCTAGTTAGTGATGGTAAAGGGGAAATTATATAGATGTTTGTTGGTGTTGAGGTATTATGGAGATATGTTGAAAGGATGTTACGAGACGTTGTGACCTTAAGTGATGATTGTACGAGAATTGTAAGACCTTGATTATCGTGCTTTATTTATCTTATCTTGAGGTGTCGTTTTGGTGTTTATAAATTTGTTTCAGAGTCGTCTATTCTTGTCATCCTTGCACGTGTCGACCGTACCTCTTCTATTTGAGCCTTTAGACCAAAAGTTTCTTATTTATCTTTGTCCTCTATCTATTTTATTTATTGTTACTCTCTATTTGTTCTTTATTTCAACTCCAGTTCCTTCTTCTTTCAAGTTTTGTAATTATCCTCTTTACATTGATTTATCTTTGAGCTTATACTTTCTAAGACTATGTTTTCGTTTGCTTTGTGATATTACACGAACATATTTTGTTTTGGTTTGCAAGTTATTTACACTTTTATGGTAACTTGAAAGTGTTTGAAATATCTTTAGAGCTGCTTGTGATCATCTCGTAGTGGAAGCTTGAATCCTTCCGGGAGTAATGTTAGATCTGTGAGTTTGATGCTTGGGGATTGGAGATTGAGAGCATAGTGACATTTGGGAATGAGAGTATGTATTTGAATGACATATAAAGTGTTGGAGGAGTATTAAAGGTCTTATATGAGGTATGAAAGTTTGAGGATGTTATTACTTGAAGGACATAGCTTTTTACCATGTTTTGGTGGATTCCTAATGGTAAGATGATACTCATGGATAGTAAACCATGGCTACGATTTGAGGTTATAAGCTTAGTTTTTATATGAGTATGGATAATAAGATTTGTATAATGATGTTGTTACGCTTTGATGGAAATGCGTTGTTGATGATAAGTGTTCAAAGGTAATGAATTGGATCTTGCGAATGTGACTGATGATTAGGTGGTGAGATTGAAGTTTGAGATTGATGACTTTGGATACTATATGTATCGAGAATTATCGAGAGTTTATATTAAGCTTTTTGAGGTTAAGAGTTGTATATGAAAGTAAACGCTACCAACTTTGAGGAAATTATGGTAGCAATAAATTTTAATGGCACTCGTGAATGGAAGAGTTTGCTTATTTGGGAAAGTTTCCTAGTTTAGAGATTATCTGTTTGAGGCTTTGGTTAATGTCATATTTTGTGGTGAGTGGTAGACAATAATTGAAGTGTTTGTGGAAATTTTTTTTGGACTTGGAGAAATAGTAATAAGTTTTTGATAGGTTATATATGTTGTTTAATGATGGTGGAGTGATGTTTGGAGTATGAGGACTAGAAGTTAGATAGTTCATGAGATGAAAGAGTACACATTGATGAGTGTACTACTTATGGTTTTGAGTGAGCCTGGTGAAAGTGAGGCAACATTTGATGTTATAGTATGTGAGATATGACGGTTTTTATGAGTGTTAACCACATGCTTAAAGGTGATGCATGTGTGAAAATTTTGTGGTTTTGTGATAACTAGATTGTATTTAGATAAACGATTATTTTGGGTTGTGATAGTATGAGTTTGATTTCTTTTGAGGTTGTAGAGTGTGTGAAGTTGATAATAATATTAAGGATGTGTGATATCTCTTTATGGTTTGAGTGTTGATAAGGATCAGAGTGCGCAGCGGTTAGGATTCGGAGATGACTTTCGTTGATGATCACTTGTAATTCTTACCTTGTTTTGATCTTATGTTTGAAATGCAAGTTTCGAGGACGAAACTTCTTTTTAGGGGGTTAGATTGTAACACCCCGTATTTTATAATAATATTTTATTATGAAAATATTTTATTTAATTAATTATTTTGAAGTTTAATAATATATTTTGGAAATATATATTTATAACCTCCGTCCTATATTTTATCGTTTCCTCGTTTTGATCTACTTTTGGATGGGTTAAAACGTCCGTGCAATAAATAATTATTTTAATTTAATAATTACTTTTCTATTTCAAGTTCTCCTTACGTTTTAATATGGCTCAATCAGATATGTAATCAGATAATCCATTGTATGAACTAATGGACCAAAAGCCCATTAGTTAATCTCCTTATAAATAGATTTTAACCTAGCAAGCAACTAGGTCAAAAATTGTTTGGTGCGTGAGATTGTTGCCGCACGCCTTCTTCGATTTCTTCCTCTTTTGTTTTCTTTTCTCCCTTTGACTTCATTGTTGAATATCTTTTCTTCGCCCAAACTCAAAGATAAATTATATTTTCACAATCCTTGCTCTTACTTCTACAATATATTATATTCAAAATATTTTATTGGGAATTATTTGTATGGACCTTTAGACCTATGTTTTGGGTCTCTTGTTTTGTGTTTAAAGAAGAAGAAGTCTTTCTTTTTGGAGTTTTCGAAAGAGTGATTGTTTGGTACAATTTCTATCACAAGTATTTGGATTCCCGCTTTCGTTAAAGTTCACTTTTTGGGGTTATTGGCACGTCTTGGAGACAAGGCTTTGTTGGTCGTATTCTTTACGAAGGTTTTCATTAAATACCAAAAAGGTAACTAGGTGTTTCTCTTTTAATTGTGTTTATGCCAATTGATGTGATTAATATGATTTAATGATTGTTTGTACGATTAGTACATGTTTGATTATTTATTGTCATGAATTAATTGTGCTTCATATATCCATGTATGTTTTATTATCGTAATTGTGGATTGTAATGTGTTGATAAGTCGTTATGGGTGTCGTGTGCGCAACTAGGGTTCGCGAGGAAAACCCTAGATGGCGGCATGGCGAACGGCCAAGAGCATTGCTCAAGGTTATAGTTGAAGTATGTGTAACCTTGAAAATTTGATTCAAGGTTATAGCTGAAACTAGTATAACCTCGAGTATTACTCAAAGTTATGGCTGAAGAGGTATAACCTTAAGTGCGAGTCAAAGTTATAGCTGATGTTAATATAACTTTGGGTTGCGAGTTAAAGTTATAGCTGAAGCTAATATAACTTTGAATTACGAGTTAAAGTTATAGCTGAGACTAACATAAACCTGAGGTATGACTCAAGGTTACGGTTGGTGCCAGTATAACTTTAGGTTCGTGTCAAGGTTTGGCTAAGGTTACTATAACCTCAAGCCATATGTGGAAGTTATAGTTGAGGTCAGTATAACCTCGCATCCATTACTTATGTTATAGTTAAAGTTACTATAACCTTGGTTGTTTATACTTGTTCCACATGCTGAGCTATGTTTGGTGATTCCATAATGTTGTGTTTGCATATGTCGTTGGATACTTCTGTGCATTTGAGTTGGACAGTCAGTTAAACTGTTCTATTGTGTGCAGTCAGTTAAACTGTGCATTTGTTTGTTGGCTAGTCGAATAGATGACGGTAGTATCAGTTAAATACTATCGGAATGAATTAGTGCTGCCCTTCGGGGGTTTATTTGGTCTATGTTCGGGGGTGGCCAGATTCGTCAGTTAAACATTCTGGGTCCCGAGTGTCGTTCGATGTACAGTTAATGCATCGAGAGGTCTGGCCAGGTCTTAGGCATATAGGCAGTGGTGATACGCTATACATAGTACCGTGGAGTATCAGTTAAATACTTCACACCCGACAGAGTCATCAGTTAAATGCTCTGTCAGCTAGAGTCATCAGTTAAATGCTCTAGCGGCGTTCGCTTTATTCGCTATGCTTTGATGCTAGCTTTGTGCCTTGTGTGCTTTAGATCGTGTGCTATTTCGGGTTGTCAATGTTCATGGTCTAGTGGTCGCATATGGTCTAGGTTCGTTTGGTTTCATTCGTCTGGTGTCGAGAATATCATGGTATGGTAAGTTTGCTTTCATGTCATGTTGTGTTGTAACCTCACATGATCGTCGTAATATGTCTTCAGATAACGGTAAGTTTGATTGGACTTTCATGAGTATAGATGATCTCACATGTTTACTTGTTTTGCATTTCAATTGTTAATGATTGTTGGTTACATTCAATTGTTGTAAACATGACTGGGAGAGCATCTAGTTACTCCCGACTGATTGTCGACCCCCTTCTCAGGTTGTTCAGGTGGTCGCTGTTTGGTTGATGCTTGCTTGGGGAATGTGCGAAGCGAGCTTAATAAATTGTTAAGGACCTTTGCTTTAAGTTTTTAAGAACCTTTGAATAATGTATTAGTTTGGTTTTCGATTTGAGTATCGATCCGGATTTGGGTAAGGTGTTTCCGCCACCTTAACCCAGTTATCATTGAGTTACACTCTGATATTCATTTATATTATGTTTTTCCTTTGGCTTATAATCCGGGTTGTTACAACACATCTAGTGTTATGGAATTATACATTTAATGCTACAGAGTTACACAAGCCAAATCTATGGAGTTACACATCCACTAACATGGAGTGTCACAACTTATTCTATGGAGTTCTACATGTAATGCTATAGAGTTACACGTCTAATGATATGGAGTTTCACAGCTTATTCTAAGGAATTCCACATGTTATGCTATGGAGTTACACTTCTACAACTATAGAATTTCATATGTTTTGCATTAAATTTTCAACAGAGTTGGAGTTTCACTATAGAGTTCTACATGTTATGCTACAGAGTTACACTTCTAAAGCTATAGAGTTTCACATGTTTTGCATAAAATTTTGAGAGAGCTGGAATCATATGTTAACCGCTGTTTTATACAGGTTCGTTTGACATAGCTTGCACTTGCAGAATGTTCGAGAGAGCTGGAATAATATGTAGGCACATCATTTGGATTTACTCAAGCAACGGTATCAAGTCAATTCCGGATGAATATGTGTCTCAACGATGGACAAAGGAGGCAGTTCGTATCGAAAATGATGGCATGGAAATAATTGATGTTAGTCAGATCGAGATGAGGAAGTTGTGGTCAGAGGTGCACGAGACGGTTGGAGTGCTACGAGGTAGAGATAAAGCTGATATCGAAGCATTGACCAAATTAATCCGAGATTATAGAGAAAAACTAGCCCCTGTTTAAAGAGGTAATGACCAAGCAACAGGAATTTGAGCAGTTGCTTGGATGCACGACCAGCGAAGAGATAACGATATTGCCTCCTAAACAAGCGAGAAACAAGAGGAGTCGGACCCGACTTACGT
Source organism: Silene conica (assembly GCA_029255685.2). Classification (NCBI taxonomy): domain Eukaryota; kingdom Viridiplantae; phylum Streptophyta; class Magnoliopsida; order Caryophyllales; family Caryophyllaceae; genus Silene; species Silene conica. Next base: position 14,162,128 of record CM055319.2, read on the forward strand.
CTACTCGGACTAAAGCTATTGAACAGAGCTCTAAACCTGAACGAATGTGCAACAATTGCAAGCATATGGCACACCATGAGAAAAGAAACTGTCCAAACCCGTTTGTTGAGCGTCCGTTGTTGTAACATCCCTTGTTTTCGTAAACCTTATTTTAAGTTAAATTAATTATTTTACGGAATTTAATAATATTTTATTAAACTCGTAAACTTTTATTTTAAAAATAAAGTGTAAGTTCCGTATTGAGAATTTATAGTCTTAAGATGTAGGAAAAAGTCCCTAGGCATTCCGTTCATAAATCCCGAACATCTACTTAAATCCTGACTCAACAAAATAGAATAAAAGCTAAAGTGAGGGAAGCTTCCTATTCATTTCCTCACAAACTCATACTACTTGTTCCTCAAGTTCTCTAATAATCAAAATCAGTGTTCATCATCTTCTTCATTCCCATTTTCACAAATTCACTAAATTGTTCATCCCGACTTTACTTTTTCTCCATTTGAGGTAAGATTTCTTCCATCGCGTTCCTCATCTCAAGCCCGTTCTATCTACCTCTTTCGATCTCATTTCGTTCAAATCGATTTTTGGACTGTTTTGTGGGTAATTCAAAAACAGACCCTAATTCTTGTTTTTATGTTGTTTTAAGATGAGAATTTGGAGGATCTTGACAAGGACTCTTATATTATTGAAGAAGCTTTGGAGGAAGACACTTAAACAGGTGACGATTATGAGAAAGACTCGACTTGTTGTTATTTACATGTAATGTGTGTTTATGTGTGTGGTTTTGGGTTTATTGAAGTTGAATGTATATTGAGGATGTTGAGGAATGATTTCAGAATAGATTTGACTGTTATAATTGTGATTATAGTTTTTTTGGATGAGTTTTGTATATCCGTCATAATATGGGTTTTTCATTGTTTGTTGAACCTAATGCTCGAATTCCTTATGGATTGTGTTTAAGATTGAATAAGAGTATCACTTGGGACATGTTGGAATTTGTATGTTGCAGATTAGGTGAAATTATGCTTGAAAGATGCTTAGAATGAATATGGCGAATTTGGCAATGGATTCGTGCTTATGCAGGAAACAGTCGCGAACTGCAGTGATTTACGCAGGCCGCGTCGATCACGCAGGCTTGCGGCCTATTTTACGCAGGTTGCGGCAGAGCAGCGCGGGCTGTGGTTTACACGGGTTATGTTGTTTTGCCTGCAGTTCTGCGGGTTGCTTTGGGTTGTTTTAATAGTGTTGTTAGCATAGTATGAGTGTTGCAATATGATGGTTATACTTAATTTCTAATGGGTAATTCATGTAAGCAATAATTAGTAAGTGTTTAGTTATTGTCTTAAGCTAATTAATTCTAAGTTTGTTATTTAAGCTTGTTGAATCAAATTAGTTGTTATTAGTAATTCGAGGGCTTCTTAATGATAAGTCTTAGATTGCTAGTGATTTTAATTGGAAAGGGTTACCTCTTATGTTTAATTCACTAGTTGAAGTTTATCAGAGTGATTAGTGTTCATCTTAAGTAATTAGTCCTTAAGCAAATAATTGATAGAACTTATGATAATGAGTAATTAACTTATGGTACTTCATGGGCTTGTTAGTATTGAGTCTTAGGAGTCTAATGAGTCGATTAAAGAAGTTATCTTATAGACTTATGAATTATAGCGGGTTATAGGTAACTTGGGCATTTATGTGAATTGGATGTATATTGTTTGATGCGTATTGGGGTATGCCTTAAGCTGGCCTCTGAGCTTAATACGTGAACTATTTGTCATATATGGGGATATGCCTTAAGTTGGCCTCTGAGCCCTATATGTGTATTCTTGTCGTGTTTGGGATATGCGTTGAGATGTCGCCTCTGAGCCCAGACATGTTTTATGTGATTGTGTCAGTCTATGCCTTAAGTTGGCCTCTGAGTTTGACGAGTAGAGCGGTTGTACAATGGGGTAGCTATGGTGTTGATACCTTCCCTGGAGTACAGTTGTTGGATGCTAGAGTATGCCTTAAGTTGGCCTCTGAGTCTAGTGTCTTGTGATGTAGTAAATGGATATGTAAGCTGGCCTCTGAGTCCTTTACTTATTGAGTGAATTGGATGCTAGTCCATGCGTTGAGATGTCGCCTCTGAGTCTAGTGTCTTGTTGATTAGCATTGGTCTATGCCTTAAGTTGGCCTTTGGGTCCTTGCTTGTGAAAGTGAACTTAATATCTAGGTTATGCGTTAAGATGTCGCCTCTAAACCTTTATACTTGCTGAATATTTGGTATCTAGGTTATGCGTTAAGATGTCGCCTCTGAACCTTTTTACTTACTGATTGCTATGTTTGGTTATGTCTTAAGTTGACTGTTGAACCTTCATAGTTAGTGAAAGTGAATATGTAAACTGTGTTTGGGTATGTCTTGAGTTGACCTCTGAACCTTCATGGATGATGAAAGTGATAGTGAAAGTACGTGTATGCTTGTATGGGTGATATATATATATGAGTGAGGCATGTTGTATTTGAAGATAGTGGATGCAAGATGATGATTATTGATTATTGTACTTCATATAATGTGGTTATGATTGGAGTATGCAGTTTTGAGGATTTATTCATATTCATATGCTATGTGTTTGTGACAACAAGTGGCTAGGAGCATCTCTAGTCACTCTCATCTGACTGTGGCGCACATGTTTGATGTGTGTAGGTTTGAACAGGTGTTGCTGGGGATTTCACATGAGGCTAGCGAGCGATGATCCTTCATCGATTGTCACTTACCTGATTCGTTAGCTAGACCTTTATTTTTTATACAGTTTTGGTGCCCGTAGGGATATGTTATCCCGGGCTGTGTTTGTAATTAATACTTAGTACTTATTTATGTTTCAGTTTTTCCGCATTTCAGATTGTAGTATCACGCCTCGCATGTCTAGTTATGGTAGAAAGTTTTAAATTCCGCGTATTTTTGGCATGTTTGTTTGTATATTGTTTCCGCTTTCGCGAGGGGTTTTACAGTTGGTATCAGAGCGTTATCGCTCCCGACGCACTCATGTCACCCCAACCCTTAACTTGACCAATAATTAAATAATGAATGAGAGATTCGGTAGCTTAAAGACTTATGAATTGTAGTCTGGTTGTGAATGCTATATGTTAAGTTAACCTATGTTTCTCTTTTGAAGGATGGTGAGAAATTATGCCATGGACAATACAATCATGCAAGCACTACTACAGGTTCTAGAGAACCAGAGAGTTCAGGCTGAAGCTCCTCCTACTCCGCCTCCTGTTAACTGATACGTGTCTATTTTATGATGTTTTACATCTATTTTTACACGTATTTGGTCGCTCATTTACTATGTTTTAGCCTTTATTTCCCACAAATTGTGTACTTTCGTATTTTTATGCACTTTTGCAGATTTATGCAGAAAAGAGACGATTTGGCACCAAATTCGTATCCTCAAGTCTTTTGCTTAATTAAGGAATAAATGGAAAGTCAACTGGAGTCAAAACCAAGTACCAAGAGTCAAAACAGAAGAAAATCCGAAGACTTCCGTACAGAGGCGGTCGACCGACCAGTTAAACGGGTCGGCCGACCAGGCCTGATTTTCATAAAGCCCAATTTCCAAGAAAGGCCGGAAATAAAAGAAGTCCAGAAAAAAGCGGTCGACCGACCCACCAATGTGGTCGACCGACCTCAAGCGAAGCCCATGCGATTCTTTTTTCGGAAATAAAGTAGAATTAGAGTCTTTAGGAAACTCTTAGTTTCTTTCTATATAAGCCAATCTTGTGATTAGGGTTATATATCTTTTTTCATCTTATATCTTTCATCTATCGAATCTTTTAGTATCAAGTCTTTATCATATTCAGTTTTATTCAAGCCTTAGTTTTGTAATCTTTCAATAGTTCCCAAGCATTCAATAAAGTTTATTCCGTTCTTCCTTAATTCCAATTGTGGTAATTACTCTTTTAATCTAGCTTTTTATTATAGTTCTTATTTTTATTACAATTGTTAAGTTAGAATCCCAAGCTTTATTGAATCTTGCATGCTTAGATTATTTACTATGTTCTCCATGTTTATTCCCAATTTTACAATCGTCTTAACAGTCATGAGTAGCTAATTTTCATATGTTAGGATGTAGGGGATAATATGCAGAGGTAAATAAAATCCGAAAAACCGACTTGTAGCAGGACCACGGTCGGCCGACTGGAATAGTCGGTCGGTCGACCGAGGCCGTGGTCGGCCGACTGGAGTAGCCGGTCGGTCGACCACTCGCGTATGTATCCTTGTTTCGTCTTTTCTTGTCAATTATAATATCCTGCAATAAGACCATAAGGAGACTTGTAGGATGTTAGTAATGACCTGCCCAAGATTGAAAGATACGGGAAGGGCATTGGTTTACACTTTAAGACGGATAGGTTACTCAAGGCTGAAAGGTATGTGACCTGGGATTTAGGAATCACCCTTATTGTTGACACCCAATAATTGTGAGACCTAGGAACTAATAGCATAGGCCGAAAGGAGCTATTAGGTAGCATAGACCTAAAAAGATATGTTACACCCCCTTACGCGACTGCAATACATGTTGACCTTAGGATTTACTTTACCTTATTAGCTATTTATTACCCAAACATCCTAGCATCCTCTTTTATTATATTTTATTCTCATCTTTTAATTCTTGTTTTATTTTTATCTTTACTTTAGACTTAGTAATCAACCAATCAACCCCCAAATTTGTTACCTTTAAACATTAACATTAAGACAATAAACATTCCCCACCTTTTTGTGGTTCGACCCTGACTTTCACTATCTATTGTTAAGGTTAGGAATTATAAATTTATCTTTGGTACCCTCAACGACGGGCATCATTAACGATGTCAACCGACCTGGTGGTTTCTCCTGGACAGCCAACCAGATGTCCAGAACTCACTCCAAGACCTATGGAGGGGAAGTTGATCCGGTTGCTTTGTCAGAGTGGTTCAGGGATATGGATAGAGGTTTCTCCATGTATTCCGTGGCCAGGGAGGATAGGGTACGTTTAGCTGCTGACTTTCTGACACACGAGGCCGACCGATGGTGGACGCTTACTGTAACACCCCCATGTACCTAGGAGCCTGAACTAGGACTTCCAGGGTAAATAAGACTGTTACCATCCTGGTTAGACCAGGGTAGTAGATATACATAGTGAAAGAAGCACAGTTCTTTATAAATAATTAGTTAAACGGAAACTATTACATGACTTAGTCCCAAACTTCCAAACAACTGAATTAAAATAAATGTTCTACTACGACAACGAGTCTAAGTGATCTAGCAGCTAGGTAGGTCCAGTCCAAGTCTCTCTTCCACGCCCAGTTCTAGTCCCGCTGTCTCTGACCTGAAAGATCTACTCCCCATTCCGGATCATCGTAGGTGAACACGAATACACTGTCAACCTCGCGGTTGAGTAGGATAACACAATAATAATTATGCAAACAAACAGTATATGCAATTAATTATGCCATGCTCGAGCTCAATCTCAATCTCATTCTCATTCTCATTCTCATTCTCAAACCCGTGACTCCCAGCCATATCGAACCTCCCGGCAGACTATACTCGGCCGTCGCCGAACACCAGCATAATAGCTGAGGTCACCAGGTCTAACCCTGCAGAGCTAGCCTGGGCCCAATAATATCTCATCATCATCTCACTCTGTAACCGTATTCATGCCATGCTTATGAATGCAATAATAAAGATTCAATACTGTAAATGCATCTCATAAATAAACATACTGGCATCCATAGCATCCGGTTCACATATAAACATAACACAATACAAAAGTAGTCCCAGTGTAACCTACCTGTAAAGCAAGTCTGCAATGAAATCACCCTCTAGAAGTATTCCACCTCGAATTCCGTTCCTATATTTATTACTTAATATTAAACTCTACTCGTATAATCAAACGCTACTAAAATTACTTAGACATGTTCCAAACTAATTTATTTATAACGCATGGTGAATCTATCCACTTATAAGCTTGCCCGTACAACACAATTATCATAGTCAATTAACTTACTATAATTAGAATTATTATTTTTGGACTTACTAAATATAGCATACGAACACTTACTCAAATATCACAATATTGTTAATAAATAATAACAACAACTCTTATATCTTAATATCCCGTATCATTAATAATTATACTATCGAATTAAGATATTAACAACATGATAATAATAATAATAGAGCAAACAACAATATAAGGAATATATTAATAATGTTAACATAGTTATAATTGTAATATTGGTCATAATTAACATGATTAATATTATTACCATCCCTAATTTAACTAATTAACCATGATTAGAAGAAAAAGAAAAGGAACAAAACAAGCAAACTAAACCCTAAACAATTTCTGAAACGTAAACACAACAGCCCCAACAGCCAGACCTGACCGCGACCACCCTCTGTTTCCACCAGCTGCTGCACCACCGTCAATGCCTGACCTCCCCCACTGGCGCCACCAGGCTCGCCTCTGAGCCACGGTGGTTCCAGTGGAGGAGCCATCCGCCGTCGATTACCACCACGAGCAACAAACTGTCGCGTCAAACACCCCTGACCACAACCCGACTCAGATTCCTGTGCTACTGCTTACCTAACGAATCACGCTATAACCACCGTGACAACCACTGACTTCACCTCTGGGGCCACCAGGCTCATTTCCGAGCCACGGTTGTTCCAGGGACGAGGTCAGTGGCCGCCGACTTCCACCACCGTCACCAAACAACCGCAACCAAAACCCCTGACCACTCGACATGTACCCAGAAACTCAGATTATCCCCTGACTGACTGAACTTCAACCACCACACCACCACCGTGAGACCCCACGACTGGTCACCGATACCACCTATCGACACTCTACCCTACGGTCACGCTACATACACCAAAATCCAGAAAAGTCACTGACACTAACGAGTTCGAAATCACATACAAAACCCCCATTCCCATACTCTGTTTTCGATGAACCATGGAGTTAACAACCCAGAAAGAAAAGACGCATAACCAGAGACGAAACCTAGAAAACGAAGATCTTAAATAACTAAAGATGTCTCGACAAAGGTTGATGCATATTATTGGCATAACACAGATTACCAAGATACAAAAATACGAGATTATGAGCATGTGAATGATTTACAAAAGAGATCCAAACTTAGAGCAGTAACTCGAAAATCAGAAAATAACGAAATGGTATGTGTCTCATACCTGTTTGCCCTTGTCAAAGATTACCCTACAACCTTATAACCACCGTGATAAGTGCTCCCTTGCAGACCCAGTAGTGGCGGCGAAAGATGGAGTGTGTGTGTGTATAGATTAGGTCAAGAAGGTCTCAAACTCGAGCTATAAATAGGACGGCTGAGCCTTGATTTCAGAATTTCTGAAATCAAGGAGGATTAACGTGTATAGGCTAGGGTTTGGGCACGCAATCCTAGGCCCAGCGATGGTAACAGCCCGCGTCAGATTAGCCCAGCACGCACTCCAATACACACATAACGCGAATTAAGTACGGGTTTGTTAAATATATACTTATACGATTCTAAAAACGATGCGTAAAAACCCTTGCCCACTACACTATATCGCTTTTGTTATAATCCCTCGACATCGAAAACTAATAAAACTACCATAAATAAATAAATAAAACGTAATAAAATACGAGGTATTACAGTCTTCCCCCCTTAAAATAAACTTCGTCCCGAAGTTCACCATCCCAAGGTCAACACACTGATCGATAAAGTATGTAGCGAACACAGAAAGTGACATCATAAAACATTAGAAGACTACTAAAAGTACTTTAAAACACGAATTGTCACATTCTACCCTCCTAAAAAGAAGGTTACGTCCTCGTAACATACCTCAAGGAAACAACTCCGGATATTTTTCCCGCATGGAAACCTCAGTCTCCCAAGTAGCCTCCTCGACATTATGATTTGTCCATAAGACTTTGACAAGCGCAGTCTCCCCATTTCTGGTCTTCCGCACCTTCCTGTCTAGTATTTCCTTGGGTCTCTCCTCGTAGGTCAACTGCTCATCGACCTCGATGACCTCATGATCGAGAATATGTGAAGGATCACTGATATATCTTCTCAGCTGGGATACATGAAACACATTATGCACTCTGGCTAAAGCTGGAGGTAGAGCTAATCGATAAGCTACCTCACCAACTCGCTCCAAAATCTCGAATGGCCCAATGAACTTCTGACTCAACTTGCCCCTCTTGCCAAACCTCATCACTCCTCTCATGGGCGACACTTTCAGTAAAACTTTCTCTCCCGCCTCAAATGTGATGTCATTCCTCTTCAGATCGGCATAACTTTTCTGTCTATCCTGAGCGGCTCTCATCTTCTGACGAATCACCTGGACCTGTGCTGTCATCTCCTGAATCATTTCAGGTCCCAAAGTCACCGTATCAGCTCGGTCATCCCAGCAGACTGGACTCCTGCACTTCCTCCCATACAATGCCTCGAAAGGAGCCATCCCGATGCTAGCATGATAGCTGTTGTTATATGAAAACTCTATCAAGTCAAGTCTGTCCTCCCATGATCCTCCAAACTCAAGTACACAAGCCCTCAGCATATCCTCCAATGTCTGGATTGTCCTCTCCGTCTGACCATCTGTTGCTGGATGAAATGCTGTACTCATCTTCAATGTAGTACCCATCAATGATTGCAACTCTTGCCAAAATTTAGAGATGAATCTCGAATCACGATCAGAAACAATGTCCTTAGGGACACCATGAAGCTTCACCACATGCTTTACGTAAGCCTTGGCTAATTCAGCTTTACTCCAAGTCTCCTTCATCGGTATGAAATGGGCTGACTTAGTCAACCTGTCAACGATTACCCAAATCATGTCATTCCCTCTCGAAGTCCTAGGCAAGCGTACAATGAAATCCATCGATATGCTTTCCCACTTCCACTCAGGTACATCAAGGGGTTGTAACCTCCCTTGCGGCCTCTTATGTTCTCCCTTCACTCTTTGGCATACCAAGCATCGAGAGACAAACTCAGCCACCTCCTGCTTCATTTTTGGCCACCAGAATGCTTTCTTCAGGTCTTTGTACAACTTATCCCCTCCAGGATGAACGGAATAAGGTGTAGAATGAGCTTCGACCAGAATCTTTCTCTTCAATTCCTCATCATCAGGTACGCACCATCTGCCATCAAATCTCAAGCTATCATCGCTGTAAATCTCGAACTTAGAATATGGCTCGTCATCACTAGCTTTGTTCACTGCCTCACGCCATTTCTGAATTCTAGGATCACTCTTCTGTCTTTCTCGAATCTCAGCATATAAGTCAGGCTCGATCGTCAAATCCCCCATGGTCTCACCTTTCCTTATCACTGCGATTCCCATCTGTCCCAACTCACGATACATACTCAATCTGGACATAGCTGTGCACAGAGCGTGAACAGACTTCCTACTCAATGCATCAGCCACGACATTAGCCTTTCCCTCCTTGTACAAAATCTCCATATCATAGTCTCCAATAAGCTCTATCCACCTCCTCTGACGCATATTCAGCTCTCTCTGAGTATAAATATATTTCAAACTCTTGTGATCAGAATACACCTTAAATGTAGCTCCATAAAGATAATGTCGCCACAACTTAAGTGCAAAAACTACCGCTCCAAGCTCTAGATCATGTGTTGGATAATTCTCCTCATAAGGCTTCAGCCGTCTAGAAGCATAAGCAATTACTCTCCCGTTCTGCATCAGCACACATCCCAATCCTTTCTTAGAAGCATCGGTGTACACTTCGAAATTCTCACTTCCCTCTGGCAAAGCAAGGATAGGAGCTGTGGTGAGACGCTCCTTCAGGTCTAGAAATGCCTTCTCACAGCTCTCATCCCAGACGAATCTGTTCTCTTTCCGCATCAACGAAGTCATTGGTTTGGCTATCCTTGAAAAGTCTTTCACGAACCTCCTGTAGTAACCAGCCAATCCCAAGAAACTTCGAATGTCAGCCACATTCCTTGGTCGTTCCCATTTCGAAACGGCCTCAATTTTGCTAGGATCAACAGAAACACCCTCCTTAGATACCACATGGCCCAGAAAAGCAACCTTCTCGAGCCAAAACTCGCACTTACTTAACTTGGCATATAATTGATGGTCCCTCAAGGTCTGTAACACCAAGCTCAAATGCTTAGCATGCTCTTCTCTATTCTTTGAATATACCAAGATGTCATCGATGAACACCACCACAAACTGGTCCAGATACGGACTAAACACCCTGTTCATTAGGTCCATGAAGACAGCAGGTGCATTAGTCAAACCAAATGGCATCACTACGAATTCATAATGCCCATACCTCGATCTGAACGCAGTCTTGTGAATATCTGCATCTTTGATTCTCAGCTGATGATACCCTGACCTCAAATCGATCTTGGAAAACACACCAGCCCCACTCAACTGGTCAAAAAGATCATCGATGCGAGGTAAAGGATACCTATTCTTGATCGTCACATTATTAAGCTCCCGATAATCCACGCACAGCCTCATTGTTCCATCCTTCTTCTTTACGAACAACACCGGTGCTCCCCACGGGGATACACTTGGTCTTACGTACCCTTTGCTTACTAGCTCATCCAGCTGCTTCCTCAACTCTTCCAATTCCTTAGGTCCCATGCGATAAGGTGCTTTAGAAATTGGCTCAGCCCCAGGTTTCAGATCAATGCCAAAATCCAAGTCCCTCTTTGGCGGTAACCCAGGAATTTCTTCAGGAAACACGTCTTCAAAATCTCTTACAATCTCGATCTCACTGGCTTGGGGTTTCTCCGCAGTCAAATCTCTCACATGGCATAACAACATCTCATCACCCCTCTTCAGACAAGTCTTCAGCGCATTGATGGTTATCAGCTTCAGTTTAGGCTTTACAGAATATCCCTTGTAAGATACCCTCACTCCTTTGGGTCCCCTCAAAGTGATCTTCCCTTGATAGCAGTCAATGTAGGCTTTATACTTTTTCAGCCAATCCATACCCAGTATCACCTCAAAGCCACCCAACGGAAATTCTATCAGGTTCGACTCAAAACTTACATCTCTTACTTGGATCATTACATTGGTATAGACCCTATTACAAGCTATGGACTCCCCAGATGGTATGGTTACAGAATCAGCTATACTACTATAGACATCAAGTCCTATAGCCCTAGCATGCTCTACAGATATGAATGAATGCGATGCACCGGAATCGAATAAAACGAAAGTAGGAACAAAATGTACTAGAAATGTACCAGTGACTACATGTGCATCCTCCTCTACAGCCTCTTTGCCCATCATAAACAGGGTCCCACTTTTCTTCACCCCACTCTGGTTCACAGATCCCGCACCGCTCTGGTTACTAGCTTCTGCCAACGTCTTCTGGAAGTTACCATTGCCACCACCCTGATTTCCTTGGTAGCGGTTCTGGTTGTTGTAATTGTTGTAGTTCCGCTGATAATTGTTCCCTCCAGATCTGTTATTCCCAGAATAACTCGCATTCGAAGTTCTGAATCCTCCACTATGGTTTCCCCGCTGATAACTGCTCCCAGCACTCTGAGTACCTGACCAGCACTCTATCTTCTTGTGTCCTGGTTTCCCACATTTGAAACATGTAGGAACTCCACCACCAGATCAAAACATAGCTCGGTTACCCCCACGATTGTTGTTGTTCCCTGGAGCGCTAGTCGAGAAGAAAGAACGATACTGATTATTCGGCTTCTTAGTCCCTGAGCTTTCGGCTCCAGATTCCGCTTTCCTTTTATCACCCATAGTCTTCTCCTCCTCTTTGATCATGTCAGCTAGCCTTTCCGCCTGGTCAGCCCTCTCATATATATCTTCTACAGTGGTAGGCTTAGTGGCCAGCATACTCCTCTTGACAGTGAGCGTCAGTCCTTTCTCAAACCTGGATGCTAACATCTCCTGAGTGTAGCCTAAGTCAGCTACATTTTCTGCCAACTGCAAGAACTTACTGTGATATTCCTCCACAGTCATCCCTTCAGCCATTTGGAATGAATCGAACTCTGCTCGAAGCTTCCCTTTTACATGTTCCGGCACAAACTTAGAGGATAAAATCCCCTTGAACTTCTCCCAGCGTACATACTCTAACCCGATTTCCTTTGCAGCTGCTTTGATTTCCTCTTTACTGTTATTCCACCATAACCTAGCCGTACCCTTCAGATAGAATACAGCTTGGTCCACCTTCATCGATTCTGGTATAGACAGTAGTTCGAATATGCTCTTAAACTCCCGGCACCACTCCGCAAGTAGACTCGGTGCTCCCTCCCCATCGTACTTGGTGGGGTTATGCCTAGAAATGTTATTACTCATCTTGATGGCGTCAGACTGAGTGTTTGCCCCAATCCTAGCTAAGAGAGCAGCGTTCATAGCTACTAGGCGATCATACTCTTCCTGTGACACGTTAGCAGTGTTGGGTTCTCTTCTGGGAGGCATTTTTGCTGTACAAGTGACAAAATTTTATGAGCATTCTAGGTCATCTCCTACTCTGACTTGGTCTTGCTAACATACAAGACCTAGCATGTAACTTCTTTCATACGGTTAACTCCTATTAACATCATATTAGAGGTCTACCTAGAGGCTTAGGGATCACATAACCGCATGCATATATTCAGACAACTCATACTTATATCCAGAATTAAGATGTAAACGCATGTTCTATAACTTGGAGATATCAACATATTCATGTCACTCATCACGTAAGTACACTTCCATGTTGCACAGTATACATACATACTCATCCCTTTTCACATCATAACTTACCTCATTCCTCAGCGCTGAAAAGTTAGTACAACATATATATAATTTCTACCTTGGGTCTTTCTTATACTACCCACACTCTTCATCTCTCAAGGTCACCAGGTTAGACTGAGAGGGCCGGTGGTTTGGTTTGAGGGGGCCCCTAACTCATCCCAACCCTATGGGGCTCCTAACAGTTACTAGCCAGGGGTTCATTTTACTTAGACACTCCTACGTTCATTATTTTCATTTTAGTTTAAGCCTGAGGATCGTTCGCTCTGATACCACTTTGTAACACCCCCATGTACCTAGGAGCCTGAACTAGGACTTCCAAGGTAAATAAGACTGTTACCATCCTGGTTAGACCAGGGTAGTAGATATACATAGTGAAAGAAGCACAGTTCTTTATAAATAATTAGTTAAACGGAAACTATTACATGACTTAGTCCCAAACTTCCAAACAACTGAATTAAAATAAATGTTCTACTACGACAACGAGTCTAAGTGATCTAGCAGCTAGGTAGGTCCAGTCCAAGTCTCTCTTCCACGCCCAGTTCTAGTCCCGCTGTCTCTGACCTGAAAGATCTACTCCCCATTCCGGATCATCGTAGGTGAACACGAATACACTGTCAACCTCGCGGTTGAGTAGGATAACACAATAATAATTATGCAAACAAACAGTATATGCAATTAATTATGCCATGCTCGAGCTCAATCTCATTCTCATTCTCATTCTCATTCTCAAACCCGTGACTCCCAGCCATACCGAACTTCCCGGCAGACTATACTCGACCGTCGCCGAACACCAGCAGAATAGCTGAGGTCACCAGGTCTAGCCCTGCAGAGCTAGCCTGGGCCCAATAATATCTCATCATCATCTCACTCTGTAACCGTATTCATGCCATGCTTATGAATGCAATAATAAAGATTCAATACTGTAAATGCATCTCATAAATAAACATACTGGCATCCATAGCATCCGGTTCACATATAAACATAACACAATACAAAAGTAGTCCCAGTGTAACCTACCTGTAAAGCAAGTCTGCAATGAAATCACCCTCTAGAAGTATTCCACCTCGAATTCCGTTCCTATATTTATTACTTAATATTAAACTCTACTCGTATAATCAAACGCTACTAAAATTACTTAGACATGTTCCAAACTAATTTATTTATAACGCATGGTGAATCTATCCACTTATAAGCTTGCCCGTACAACACAATTATCATAGTCAATTAACTTACTATAATTAGAATTATTATTTTTGGACTTACTAAATATAGCATACGAACACTTACTCAAATATCACAATATTGTTAATAAATAATAACAACAACTCTTATATCTTAATATCCCGTATCATTAATAATTATACTATCGAATTAAGATATTAACAACATGATAATAATAATAATAATAGAGCAAACAACAATATAAGGAATATATTAATAATGTTAACATAGTTATAATTGTAGTATTGGTCATAATTAACATGATTAATATTATTACCATCCCTAATTTAACTAATTAACCATGATTAGAAGAAAAAGAAAAGGAACAAAACAAGCAAACTAAACCCTAAACAATTTCTGAAACGTAAACACAACAGCCCCAACAGCCAGACCTGACCGCGACCACCCTCTGTTTCCACCAGCTACTGCACCATCGTCAACGCCTGACCTCCCCACTGGCGCCACCAGGCTCGCCTCTGAGCCACGGTGGTTCCTGTGGAGGAGCCATCCGCCGTCGATTACCACCACGAGCAACAAACTGTCGCGTCAAACACCCCTGACCACAACCCGACTCAGATTCCTGTGCTATTGCTTACCTAACGAATCACGCTATAACCATCGTGACAACCACTGACTTCACCTCTGGGGCCACCAGGCTCATCTCCGAGCCACGGTGGTTCCAGGGACGAGGTCAGTGGCCGCCGACTTCCACCACCGTCACCAAACAACCGCAACCAAAACCCCTGACCACTCGACATGTACCCAGAAACTCAGATTATCCCCTGACTGACTGAACTTCAACCACCACACCACCACCGTGAGACCCCACGACTGGTCACCGATACCACCTATCGACACTCTACCCTACGGTCATGCTACATACACCAAAATCCAGAAAAGTCACTGACACTAACGAGTTCGAAATCACATACAAAACCCCCATTCCCATACTCTGTTTTCGATGAACCATGGAGTTAACAACCCAGAAAGAAAAGACGCATAACCAGAGACGAAACCTAGAAAACGAAGATCTTAAATAACTAAAGATGTCTCGACAAAGGTTGATGCATATTATTGGCATAACACAGATTACCAAGATACAAAAATACGAGATTATGAGCATGTGAATGATTTACAAAAGAGATCCAAACTTAGAGCAGTAACTCGAAAATCAGAAAATAACGAAATGGTATGTGTCTCATACCTGTTTGCCCTTGTCAAAGATTACCCTACAACCTTATAACCACCGTGATAAGTGCTCCCTTGCAGACCCAGTAGTGGCGGCGAAAGATGGAGTGTGTGTGTGTATAGATTAGGTCAAGAAGGTCTCAAACTCGAGCTATAAATAGGACGGCTGAGCCTTGATTTCAGAATTTCTGAAATCAAGGAGGATTAACGTGTATGGGCTAGGGTTTGGGCACGCAACCCTAGGCCCAGCGATGGTAACAGCCCGCGTCAGATTAGCCCAGCACGCACTCCAATACACACATAACGCGAATTAAGTACGGGTTTGTTAAATATATACTTATACGATTCTAAAAACGATGCGTAAAAACCCTTGCCCACTACACTATATCGCTTTTGTTATAATCCCTCGACATCGAAAACTAATAAAACTACCATAAATAAATAAATAAAACGTAATAAAATACGAGGTATTACACTTACTGTTCCTACCGCTCTCCTAGACCCACTATTTGACTGGAATGCTTTCAAGGACATGGTTGAGACCCGCTTCTACCCAAAGGAACTTCGCTCCCAGAGACTTAAAGAATTCATGTATTTGAAGCAAGACAAGACAACAGTTCAGGAGTTCATAGATAGGTTCAACCAGTTAGCCCACTTTACTGCTCGTTTTGTTCGAGATGAGTGTGAGATAGTCTACTTCTACCGTGGCAAGCTGAGCCCCCGTATTGAGAGCATGGTGAGGAGGGATTTTACTTCGTTCGTGGATGTGTATGATGATGCCATTTGGGCCGAGAGTTCGATTAAGGCCATTTATGCTGAGTCTCGTGTCGTTTCTGCTAGTGCTTCTTCGTACCAGAGGTCTAATTACCAGGGGAAGAGACCTTTTGTTCCATCTACTGCTCCTCCTACTTCCCAGAAGAAGAGGTTCGAGAGGTTTGTTGCTCCAGTTGCTAAGACCATTGTTCATACTGAGACCTCGAAGGACAAGTGTAACCGTTGTGGCAATGCCCCTCATCCGGGTTATGATTGTTTCAAGAATGCATACAAGTGTTACACTTGTAATGGACTTGGACATCGCTCATTCGAGTGCCCTGAGAGGAATACTTCTTTGGGGAAGGCTGCTTCAGCTGCTGCTGTTGTTCGAGGTGTAAACAAGGCTAAGGGGAAGATATTTGTGATGACTAGAGCCGAGGCAGAGGCCAATCCTGACATCATAGCTGGTATATTTTCAGTCCTTGGTGCTGAGTGTTTGATCGTATTTGACACCGGTGTATCTTTGTCTTTCATATCGACTCAGTTCGCCGATAGACTAGCTCTTGAGTCTTCACTTTGCGAGGAGACTTCCATCCCACTGCCATCGGGAGACGTATTCTCCTGTTCCTCTTCCCATGTGGATGTACCTATTTTGATTGTTAGCTCCCTTTTTCCTGCGAATCTTCTAAGGTTACCACTTGAGGAGTTCGACATCATCCTTGGTATGGAATGGTTATCACGGTACCATGCTCGCTTCGAGTGCCGTGATCAAAAAACCTGCTTGAGGAGTCCTTTAGGAGTTCGTGTTTCCTATAGGGGAACCCGCCCCCGAAAGGGTGTTCGTCTCATTTCTTCAATGAAGCTTCTTATCTTCTTAGGAAGGGTTGCCAAGCCTTCCTGTGTGTCATTTCAGTCGCGAAGCCTTCATTGCCGAAGCTTGAGGATGTGCCCATTGTTCGAGAGTTTCCTGATGTTTTTCCTGGGGAGTTACCTGGTATCCCTCCAGAGCGTGACGTTGAGTTTACGATTGAGCTTGTGCCTGGTACCGGACCGATTTCTAAAGCTCCTTATCGGATGGCTCCGCCAGAGTTGAAAAAATTGAAAAAACAGTTGGAAGAGATGATTGACAAAAGGTTTCATCAGACCGAATGCTTCTCCGTGGGGTGCTCTAGTGTTGTTTGTTAAGAAGAAGGATGGCTTGATGAGATTGTGCATTGATTACAGAGAGTTGAACCGTGTCACCATGAAGATCCGTTACCCACTGCGTAGAATTGATGATTTGTTCGATCAGCTCCGTGGTGCTTCTAGGTTCTCTAAGATTGATTTACGGTCAGGATATCATCAGATTCCAATCCGTGAGGCCGATGTGGCTAAGACCGCTTTTCGCACTCGTTGTGGACATTTCGAGTTTGTAGTCATGCCATTCGGGTTGACTAATGTTCCTGCCATTTTTATGGATCAGATGAACCGAACCTTCAGCGAATACTTGGACACTTGTGTTGTGGTGTTCATCGATGACATTTTGATTTACTCGAAGACTGATGAAGAGCACGTTGAACATCTTCGCATCATACTTGAGATTCTGCGCCGTCAAAGGTGGTTCGCTAAGTTTTCGAAGTGTGAGTTCTGGCTGTCTCACGTTGCCTTTCTAGGCCATGTTATCTCCAGCGAGGGTGTGATGGTTGACCCCTCTAAGATAGAGGTTGTTGTAGATTGGGAGAGTCCCAAAGACGTTGGTGAGATCCGTAGTTTCCTTGGATTAGCAGGTTACTATCGTCGGTTCGTGAAGGATTTTTCTAGACTTGCTCGTCCGATGACTCAGGTACTTAAGAAGGAAACCAAGTTCATTTAAACTGATAGTTGCGAGAGTGCTTTTCAGGAGTTGAAGACTAGACTAACGACTGCTCCAGTGCTTACTCTTCCAGAGATTGGGGTTGATTACGACGTGTATTGTAATGCTTCATTGCTTGGTCTAAGATGTGTTCTGATGCAGAATGGGAGAGTGATCGCCTATTCCTCCAGACAGTTGCGTGTTCACGAGGTGAACCATCCTACACATGATTTGGAGTTAGCCACAGTTGTTCATGCCTTGAAGATGTGGCGTCATTACCTCATTGGTTCACATTGCCGTATTTTAATGACCGTATTACTTCAATTACTTTTCAACTTTCTTTTAACTTCAATTACTTTGCATCCCCACACTTATCGGCTCCATATACAGATTTCATTAACATATATTTTTCAACTTTTGGGTTGCATCAGGAACATCAGAAGCGTTCCTGCATGCTGTTGCAGATGAGAGCCAATTGAAGCGCTCTAATGATTCGTTACTTGTCTTTTCGCCGATTTATGTTTTGCTGAATATTCTGCTTGTTCGATCAGCTGGGGCCATTGGTTTAATAATCGCAAATTCTACAAGTATCCTTGTTTACGTTCATATTTATAGACAATCGTTTTCCCAATTGTTTAAAAACGTCCTACGAGATACGGAGTATTCCTTTTAATAGTTCTTAGACTGCTGATTTTCCCTTTTACCCTCATTCTTGCTGTTGGTAACAGCCTTCTGTGTAGCTGTCATGTTGTGAATTTCCGACCTCTGTTTCTTTGACTATCGTAAAGATATGGCACTGAGGATAATTTATTCAGCAATTTTTATTAAGCGTTACTTCAAGGTGGGTGGACTTCCCTTCTTCACAAAACTCGTATAAGACGGTCTAACATGTGAGACCAAACTTAAATGAGGGATGCACAAGGATTTGAGCGGATCTCACATGTGAGATTGTTTCATACAAGACTCATTACTTTTTCACAGTGCGAAACCTCGTTAAAGTAGGCATGTCCATATGAGTTATAATTATGCTATATGTAAGGATCCGCATATTTTAGCCGCAAATCTAGCCTCATAGTCCATAATTTGCGTGCGCGGTCTTTCACTTCGAGCCCGTAGATTTCTTATTTCACTTTTGTATTTTCATTTCTAGTTTTTTGTATCATTTAGTAGTCCAAGTCTACTTTCTGCGTGTTGAAAGTTTGGAGTCTCATTTTTAGTTTAAGGTATGTTTTTAGGAGTTTAAAAAACGTATAACCTATTCTGTAATTTCAATGTTCACTGCTACAAGATGAGAATATCAAATTTGCCTCTATGAGAGGTGGTAGTCAATGAAAAACCGTTTCTCATCATTAAGCTTGTTTATGCTTTCTTATTGCTTTCAATAATCGTATTGCTTACTTTTATTGCATTCGTGTGCCGGACGTTGATAATCGTGATTAGGATTCCCGACACACACCCCGAGACCCGAGATATGTGCTAGTGGGCGATCCCTCAGTAGTACGAGACCCTTGTTGCTTGCATTCTTGCCCTAGAGTCGGGCAAGGGTGCGCACCACGATCCGGCAAAAGTACCGGACCGTGACATTTGGTATCAGAGCCCGGTCTTCGGACGGATTTCTGCTTGTCGCATTTGTTCATCGTTATCGAGAAAATGGGAAAAACGATGGAGGAGCGGATATGTTACCTAGAAGATGTTTTTGATAATAAACTCCCGAAACTCGAGGGTATCGTGATCCGAATGGGAGAGAGCCTCGAGGAGTTAGAAAAGACGGTTAGTAGCCTTGAGTCGGCGATGGTCGGGATGGAGACCCGGACCCTAGCGATCGCTAATGCAATTCCCGATGATCGAGGGGAAGAAATTACACACCTTCACCGAAAGATCAAGGAGCTCGAGAATACTTGTGCTACGCTCATGAAAGTCGTGGCCAACGACGAAAAAGTTTCAGGGGGCCCGTAAGGTGAAAGCGCATCAACCTCGTACCTACGATGGGGCGGGATTTGAAAGCTGTCGACAACTTCGTTTTCGACATGGAGCAATACTTCCGAGTAGTGGGCTCAATGAGGCAGGGAAAGTCGGCACAGCCAGCATGTACTTGACGGATGATGCCAAGATGTGGTGGAGGGCTAGATACAAGGAAATGGAAGCGGGCACGATCACGGTGACATCGTGGGCCGACCTCAAGAGGATTTTGAAGGATCACTTCTATCTCGAGAACATTGAGTTCGTTGCTCGGAAGAAGCTGAAGGAGGTGAAGCACACCAAATCTATCCGAGATTATGTGAGGGAATTCTCTGCGTGCATGGTCGAGATTACCGAGATGACCGAGACGGACCGAACATTCGAGTTCATCGACGGATTGAAGAGGTGGGCTCAACAAGAGGTAATGAGGCAGAACCCTAAGACGCTGTCTGCAGCAATATCTGCCGCGGCACGACTTCTCGACTCCCACGGGGAGCGAGAGACACCTCGAGATTTGACACCAGCGGAGAATACTGGTTCGTCTCATGGGACTAATGGAAAGAAACCGCAAGCCAGTTGCGGTTGACATTAACATCTTGCAGTAGAAAACAGTTGCCTCTCCACTACCCGAGTGAGAGACCAAATGTGTATCTATAATAGCCAAGATATCCTGACATATCTTAGTGAGCTCATCCTCTACCTTCTAACGCTAATCCTTGATGAGCTTGACATTGTTCTCATTTCCTTTTGATTCTTCCTTCTGCTCAATTGAAGACATTATACGCCAAGAGGCTCTCCGAGCACCAATGACATTCTTGTAACCGACAGAAAGAAGGTTCCTTTCCTCGACTGTCAACTCAACATCTAGTTTTGCTACTGTTTTCATGCACTCAACCATTTCTATATTGATTCAAAATTTAAATGTTATTAATAGCAATAAGTCTGATCTGGCGAAGAGCCATCAAAAGGCTATCTATTAACTAAGGATATCGAACCAAAAGCCAAAGTGCATGTAAAATGTTACAAATGAACCTGATAAAAAAAACCCAATCTAGTGCAACCAAGTCTCTTAAGGCTGTGAAGGACAAGGAGAAGTAGGAGGCCTTAAATCCGGGTACTGCAAATGATTAACAGAAATTTTCAAGCAAAATGAATCAAAAACTGTGAAGGCAAAATAAAACAAAAAAAAAAGGAAAGAGGATTCACAGCAGCTTATGGCAAAAGTGGTCTTGGATGTGAGACGGGTTTAGTTTCATTCTGAGGAACTGAATTGATTTCTGGGGCAGGTTGTGCAGATGCTTCCGGCTCAGGTTCAGGTTGTGCTAATGACTCAGTGGAAGCTTCGAATTTAAATACATCATCATTTACAGCAGCAGGTACTGGTTCGGGTGTAGGTTGTGCTGGTGGCTCAGGGGTGGCAATAGCCTCAGTAGGTGAAGCAGTCACTGGTTCGGGTGTAGGTTGTGCTGGTGGCTCAGGTATGGCAGTAGCCTCAGTAGGTGATGCAGGTACTGGTTCGGGTGTAGGTTGTGCTGGTGGCTCAGGGATGGCAGTAGCCTCAGTCGGTGCAGCCTCAGTAGGAGCTGGAAGAGCCGACTCGTACTTATTGGTAGTAGAGCAGTTCCTATTTGCTGCAATAAGCACCCAATTTGAATATCGAGATTGAAAAAATATCCAATAATAAAGAGCAAAAGTGTCTACTGGGACTATATAAGGAAAGTGTTGTCCAACTGTTTCACAGGCTTTCGCCAATGGCATGGCAAGGGGGTTGTGAGCCGGAAGTTGGCAACCTTACGAATGTGAAGGAAACACAGAAATATTCATCTCAACGACAAAATGAGATTGGTTCCAGAACTGCATCAATTGAACTGTTACAGTGGGAGCTTCATCATATAGCGGATGAAC
The DNA here is from genome assembly GCA_029255685.2 of Silene conica. Taxonomy (NCBI): domain Eukaryota; kingdom Viridiplantae; phylum Streptophyta; class Magnoliopsida; order Caryophyllales; family Caryophyllaceae; genus Silene; species Silene conica. Next base: position 14,183,733 of record CM055319.2, read on the forward strand.
TGGTGAAGTCTTTGAGATATGGTTCTCTTGACTTGGGTTCGAATTATACCAAACAAAAAGAATAAAGAAAGCGTGAATAATCCATGGACTCATTTTGCATTATTGCATTGTTTTTCAAACACAAAAGAAGTTTCTTTACCCTTGACTAACCTTTATGTAGGTAGAACATCTAAATTAGAGGATTGAAATTTGGAAGTTACTGATGTAAACCGTTCTTTTCAACTAAGTTAAGATTAACCAATTGATCAACAAAAGACTGCACACCAAATATAATACAGAGTAGTTCTTAGGAAACAATATGCCATTAAAATGTCATTTGGCTTAATTTAATGATATTGACAAAATGTGTAATCTATCTGAATCTCAGTACCACTTGAAACTCAGTTTTACCTCTGCAAATAAAAGTTTCTTGCTGACTACTTGGATAATTGCTGCCGAACCCAAGAGTTGAAGAACAGTTTCAATCTGGAAGAAAACAACAAAACCGAAGATCACAACAGCCATGATGAGATTTTAACCTTGGTCAATAAATTTGATAGTAATTAGTAAGGTTTAACCTCGGTAAAAGTTAAGATCCCGACTCCAGCAGCAGCAGCAAGCCCTAGTGTGACTGGTAATGAATCAGTGGCCTCCTGCGTGTTAGAATTAATGTTAGAACAATAACTTTAAACTGAATGACATTTGATTCTGTATATGACAACCACAGTAATTCTTTATGGTCTACGTTAACTCAAGTTAGATTTCAAGTGTCGGACATAATTACTTTGTCAAAAGTCATGTTTTGGCATAAACTGACATGTCCCAAGTGTCGTGTTTTGCCGACACATGATATGCAACCAAAGTGAAGTGTTGAAGTAACATAGTCTCGGATCAGGGTTTATAGATGTGATTCAAAGACAAAGGCCTTATTTATTTAAGCTTTATATGGGAAGACTTGTGATAATATAACGAAACCATATCATATGAGGATTCGGGTCAAACCAAAGACAAGGTTCGATTTGTGAACTATTCATTCAATCAAATAAAAGTCGAGAAATGTACACCAAATGTATCAGTCAGACCACCAAAATCGAGCCTGAATGCTTTCGAAGGTTGAATCCAAGGCAGGCCGCTATTTTGCAAACAGCAGATCATCTCAAACTCGAAAAGAGTGACTGTAAAAAAACATAGTGTGGAAAATAAATAAAAAGAACTCGAATATAAATGGCTATATAAAAGCACCACAGACCAGCCATCCACGAGGTCCCTCTGCACCATCTTTGATAGCATAAGCTGATTTGAAACCAGTTGCAGTCACAACCTCCGCTACTAGCTCAGCGTTGCCATCAAACCTAACCCCATGATTGTTAGAAAAGTAGCATTTTAAAGAGAACTAACACTCATTTTGTGTGCTCGTTTATGGAGATTGAAGAATGGGGAAGAATAAAAAGCATCAAATTCGTACAATTCAACCCTTAAAAGGCTGGTAATAAGAATATACCACTGGAGCAGATAGATAAAATTCATGAACAAATACCAAAATTGAGAAAGTTTAGTCTGTTGGCAAAAATTTTATTAGCTTAGAAAGTTTGTCTATACCCTCACGAACTTTCCCTAATTGCCGGAGACGGTTGTATAATCTATTCTATATAATCCTTGTTCCCTAATTACCTAATCCCCAGGCAGCAAAAATATGAAACAGTTCAAGCAGAGTAATAACTAATAAGTCAGATACATTTACATTCTAAGGAAACTTACTTGTCTAAGATGTACAAAGTAGTGTTTTCTGGGTCTTTAAACTTCAAAAACAACTTCTGCAGGAATTTATCCTCACCATTGTACACAACCGCAACCGGCTTCTTCTTCAACCCTTTAATATCCGGACTACCCGTCTCCCTGACATCCTTACCCGGTCTAATATCAAGCAATTGGGCATTTGGGTCATCACCCAACTTGGCATATGCACTTTTAGCAGATTCTAACCAAAAGCCTTAGGCTTTCCTCCTAATATCTGAGACAAACGCAAGGGGAATGCTATAAGAGAAACTCCACCAGCTACAAGAATTGGATTGTTCACAATCGTTTCGACAACGCTCCCTGCATCAAAATCAGCCCCAGAACTGCTGCCTATAGTTTGCTCAAGTGCTTCCTCATATGTCAAAGCACTTGCACCATTTGCAAATAACCCTGAAGCTAATAGAACTAAACTACCATGTAACTTATTTGCTAATTTCTCCTTAAGGTATTGCGGGAGGGTATTAGGAGTCATTAGGGGAATCAGGTTACAATGAACATAATTCCTAGTAATTTGCATGATAATGAATTGTATTAAACAATGTCCTAAGTTATGAATCAGCCTTATATAAATAACTCGAGTTTGTATGACTGTAATCAATCAAGCAATTCTATGCAATTACAAGACAATATCAATCTCTAAAACTGAACAAATCCCAAATCGATACTGAATTCCTTAATCAATTAACTAAAATAATTAGCTAAAGGTGTAGATGACCTGAGAAAGTTCGGCGAGAAGAATAGACAAAATCAACCCAAAAGCTTTGCGGTTTCTTCATAGGATAGGAGTTTGGACCAAAACAAGATTTCCTTCCAAACAGATCATCATCATCCTTTTTTATTCCCTTTTCTAAATTTGTTTCAAGCTTTTCTGCTAATCCTTTCATTTAACTGAAAGTCAAGTGGAAATTAATCCTGTCAATTCAAGTGGACATTTAACAAAAGTCATTTTAGTGACAAGCTGGAGTCTAGAGCATAAATCAAAAACAAAAAAGTACAAACAAATAAATGGCAATGTAATTTCATAAACGACACAGCATAGTTAGATACTATTAAGCTGTGATCCCCTTCAAATGAATCGAAAGGAACGGAGAATCAGGGAGGGAGAGAAGAAGATACCTTCAGTAATGTGAGAAGAGGATATTCCTATCTAGTGGGCATGATGGCGAATACAGAATCATTTGTTGATGAAACCTCGCTCCCGGTAGTAACTATCGAAACAAAAAAACGATCGAGTGTAAGTTCAGAAACTGTCCGATTCCTCAGTTAAACAGTACAGTATAGGGTGGCGATAGAATGAAGACTTACATGATAACAGCTGATAAACACAGGCAAGTAAATCCAACGGAAAAGTGAACTAAAAATGAAATCCATAAGTTATCTTTGTCCAGAAACATCTTTTCGGATACGAGAGTGACGGCTCCAGAAATTATCAATACCACCCAACCTGAGGGCAATCAGCTTCGAAACGAGAATGAAGACGAATCCTGTAGACCGTAGCAAATCAAACTAAGAAACCCGCATAGCAGTCATAACTCATATGGACATGCCTACTTTAACGAGGTTTCGCACTATGAAAAAGTAATGAGTCTTGTATGAAACAATCTCACGTGTGAGATCCGCTCAAATCCTTGTGCATCCCTCATTTAAGTTTGGTCTCACATGTTAGACCGTCTCATACGGGTTTTGTGAAGAAGGGAAGTCCACCAACCTTGAAGTAACGCTTAATAAAAATTGCTGAATAAATTATCCTCAGTGCCATATCTTTACGATAGTCAAAGAAACAGAGGTCGGAAATTCACAACATGACAGCTACACAGAAGGCTGTTACCAACAGCAAGAATGAGGGTAAAAGGGAAAATCAGCAGTCTAAGAACTATTAAAAGGAATACTCCCTATCTCGTAGGACGTTTTTAAACAATTGGCAAAACGATTGTCTATAAATATGAACGTAAACAAGGATACTTGTAGAATTTGCGATTATTAAACCAATGGCCCCAGCTGATCGAACAAGCAGAATATTCAGCAAAACATAAATCGGCGAAAAGACAAGTAACGAATCATTAGAGCGCTTCAATTGGCTCTCATCTGCAACAGCATGCAGGAACGCTTCTGATGTTCCTGATGCAACCCAAAAATTGAAAAATATATGTTAATGAAATCTGTATATGGAGCCGATAAGTGTGGGGATGCAAAGTAATTGAAGTTAAAAGAAAGTTGAAAAGTAATTGAAGTAATACGGTCATTAAAATCTTTTCAAAAATCACTTACCATTCATAGCAAGAAGTTTAACATACAGGCAATAGTATTTGAGAGCAGGTGAAGCTTCTCCATCACTCCACTTATGGCCATACAACAATCTAATAAGTGAATAAGAATAGCTTGGTCCGAAAGCCACGACAATAAGACCTACGACAATCGTCAACAAAAATAGTGTCAAATAAATAAATCTGCATCTATATCCAGTCATCTAGTCGGAGTTACATATCAATGACGTAACAAGATGGGCAGATGTACCAATTAACAACACGAGCTTAGGCGCCGTTTCCTTCTGTCTACTGATTCTTCTGCAATGTGAAAGGCGGCATTTTATATACGATCACAGTAAAATAATATCTAGTGCTCTACTCATGCATGGCGGTACATCATTTGCACGTAAAGTAATGCATATGGCAGAGCTTTGATTGCTATCTTTTGACGATGAATTAAGGATAGTTAAGAGTTTCAAATACAACCGACGATGCATCCTAAAGAGCGGAAGTAGAGATGCCTAAGAACAGAGCTATTGAATACATATGAATTTTTTCAAGAATAGATAAGAGTCATAATATGAACCTCGTAATCAATGAAGGATAAGAAAGTAGCCCCAATAACCTAAGAAAATGCAACCTCCATATGATGCCTTTTACAATACAAACACAATAGCATTTTGCTGCAAAAAAATAAAAAAAGCTAATCTCAAGTAGAGAAGAAAGTAAGATGTCAAAGTAGAAGACAGTAGCACAACTCAGAAGACGGTTTAGCGTGGTATCCACAGCTTACCAAGCCACCTTTCCTAGCAATGAGCGCATAAGTGGTTAGACAACGGACAAGTGTTGCGGTGCTTTCAACTACCATCTGTAGCTTAAGACAAAACAAATACTGAGCAAGTATGTACAATGGTTCTGCCAAAAGCTCCAACAAGCACGCGAAGCCTGCAATGCTAGCAAGTAACAGGTCAAGCAATTAGAAATAATCCAACATAAAATTTCAAAAGATCTTCATCCCATACAAGTTATAGCTGAGATGAGCAGTACCTTACCGTTTATTAATATAGCCTGGCCATATGAGCTAGAGAAGCTCAGCTCTTGCCCCCAGAAGATGGCTGTGCAAGCTATCACCGTAACAACTATACCAAGAGGAAGAGACAGCCAGACCACTTTCATTAACTTAGCCGCATTGTCTCCATTTTTGTCATCTTCATTGCAACACAAGGAAAAAAGCCAAATATCTCTGATTTTTCATGATTCATTTTTTCACTACAGCGGAAACCTGAGATAACCTGATAAAGCATTGAGCGCAGCAATGCATATTCAGTGTTCCCTAATTTGATAATGTAGACCCAATAAACACGCCAAAAAGAGTGATTTGAAAAAATACCATTTAAATTCAGCTCGCATACACGCACGCCGAAATCCTTCACGACTGAGAGTGCGCAGGTAACAAACAATTGGAATTGCACTGCATAAATCTGCAACCCAACAGTCGAAAAGTCATTCTACAATCCAAACTATTCATAACACATAAAACGGATTTAAATCATCATAAAAAAAAAATTATTTGCAACATAACTCCTTATTAGAGAATCTCTATCAAACCATCCACCAATCATGATTCATGATCAACAAAACTCTTCTATGGCGGTTTTACACTAAATTAGTTGTATCAATACATTTCCAACACAACAACATTACCCTAGTGCCTAAATGGCTCCCACAAATTGCGAGGTGAAGGGTCGGATGTGCTTAGCCTTACCTTTGTGTTCGAAGGAACGCTACTTCACAAGAGAAATAAGCGCAACCACAATTCACATACAATACCCAAAAAATCCTACCAATGTAGCCAAACTTACAACTACAAAGATCAAATTACAAAAAGGTAACAACTTTATAACAAATTGACAGTAAATAAGCAATTTACAGCATAATCTAAGCGCAACCACAATTCACAGTAAAACACCCAAAAAATCCAAGCAATGTAGCTAAAATTACAACTACAAAGATCAAATTACAAAAAAGGTAACAACTTTAAAATTACAACTACAAAGTTCAAAGCAAAAGTTTAAGAAATCGCAAAAAGAATAATATTAAGTAGAAAGCAGCTAAAAGAGCTGTTCATTCTAGCTTATAATCCTACAGCCAATGCCATTATGCAGTCGGCTTCATATTTGAGAGTTGAGACGATGGTACTGATCAACGAATCACTGCTCCACCTGAAAGAAAAACAGGCAACCTTAAATCACGTATCCTAAGTTCAAATTCCTCCGAAAGTAAAACTGAAATTGAAAACATGAATTGTGACAAAAAAAAGTTTGTGAAACGGGTGGTCTAGTTGCGGTATCAAAGCATATACCTCCTTCTCCGTCTTCAGGCAAATCAGAGATCCAGAGAGTGAGGTTGTCTCTCAATAGCTGCATAATAAGGGTTGAATCCTAGTAAGATTCCTCACTCAATGTCTCCAATTCTGCAATGGCTTCATCAAACGCTTGTTTGGCCAAATGGCATGCCCTGGAGTTGAGTATACAGTACAATGATGAGCTTGGGAGTAGGAACAGTCTAGAGGACATTAAGAAGATTAACCGTGTGTTTACCTTTCTGGAGAATTCATAATCTCGTAGTAAAAGACAGAGAAGTTGAGAACAAGACCAAGTCAAATAGGATGGGTAGAAGGCAGATCTGTATTAGCTGTTGCAAAAGCCGCCTAAATGAAATATCACCACTGTCAGACTCGAAAGATTAAAATAAAAAGCAGGACAGTGTGAACTTTGATTTTTGGAGCTTAGTATGGAGTACTATATAGGAATTAACATGCCTCGTAGCCCTTTAGTGACTGCTCAGCAGCTTCCTTCTTTTCATCATCTGACTTAAACTCAGCAAGATACCGGAAGTAGTCACCCTTCCTGCAATTCATCATAATCCATACACGCGTAAGAATGTGAAGGGAAACAACTATATCCCTATGAGTGAAGAATCGGTTCCCTACATCACCAACATTTGTCATTTGAATCACAGTGTGTAATATGCCGTGGGCTTTATGGGAATAGAGTCACTAGAACTCGAGCAAATAGCAATTTATCGATTGTCACAAGTTAGGAGTACAATATAAAGCAAAGGTTTTGGTCTCTCAGTCAATTTAGGTTTTTGCTGCTGGATCGGTTTTACATATAATCGCAATAATAGCGCATGCAAGTGAGTCAGGGAGTCACACACCCATACTCGACCACACAAAACATGCCGACAAATGAAACGTAAACTTTTAGCTAGGACGAACCAAAAGGGTATATGTAAACTATTGAACATAGGGAGTAAACAGAAGAGCTGTTAATGTCAATAATAAATATCTACGCAACAGAAATGCCAAATAAACAGGAACCTGAACAATGAAATAGACAAGCCCAGAGAATAAGGTGCAATCAGTAGAACTTACTTGTTGAATACTTTAACAAGTGACTGTGGTCTTTCATAACCGTTTTTCTTCTCCTCGGGTTTTTTTTTACCAGCTCTAGATTCTGGTTTCCAGGATGCTTTACCCAAAGATGCTCCAAGTAATTCCTCAATATTCGACGCCATAGACTCAACTCGCTGCCTATAAGGAAATCTCTCCTTTTTAAAGTGATTTGACAGCCACAAGTACATAGAACAAACCTGGTGCTTACTCTCAAGATCCAAAAGCTCCGTATCATTTCTAGCAGAACCAGTAGGGATGCCCATAGCTATGTTCACGGGCAGCTTGTTGCTAAATGAGGAAGCAAATCTCAAGAGATGATACATTGCCTTTGGATCCCGAATATTGACTGGGGCAAAGCAGAAATTATAGCGATCTTCTAAGGATAAACCCTGAACTTTTTCCAGCATATTAGCCACCTTCCTTATGTTACTTAGCTGACACAAAAAGTAAGACCCATCAAGACGACAACTCTCAGCAAACCTCTCAAGAAGATCAGCAAAAGTAGTATTGGGAATTTGTCCTGCAAAAAGCTCAACTTGCTCATAGAACGGGAAGAGGCCTATTTTTGTAACCTCTTCGAAAGGTTGTTTAAGACATTCAATTAGGTAATCCAAATCTTCTAAATGAAAGGTAGTTGAAAGACCATCGGGATAACGACTTCCTCTCCTACCAGCCCTGCCTGCAATTTGTTTCACTTGTGACCCTGGCACAGGAAGAATCTTATCCCCATTGTATTTTGAAAGGCTATAAAAAACCACCCTTCGGATGTTGAGATTCAACCCCATGCCCACAGCATCACTGGCAACTAAAATATCATATTCATTATCTGGGTCATTAAACAGAGAGGCCTGCTGCCTTCGGGTCTCTGGAGGCAAAGCCCCATAGATAACACAGCAGCGATGATTAGTTTGCTTTTCAATAGTCAACTTGACCTCAAAGATCTCCCTCCTGGAAAACGCGACAACACAATCGCCAGACTTGATATTTCGAAAATCTCCTTGCAATGTCTTTGCTTCAACAACCAACGGTTTGAACCTATCATAATGTTGTTCCACTAACTCATCCCCTGTATCTGAACAGATCTTACGCACAATATTAAGTACACTTGGATCGCCACATAAGTGTATTTCATCAGCATTTAATCCAAGGAAAGCCCTAGTCCATGCAAATCCCCTAGACGGGTCAGCCATCATTTGAATCTCATCTATAACTGCGACATCATACAGTTGATCCGTGGATACCATTTCAACGGTGCACGCAACATGATTGGCAAAAGGTACATGTTTCTTCTCCTGTCCTGTAAGTAGACTACAGTAAACACCAAGTGTGTTAACTTTATCAAAAACTTCCATCGCTAACAGCCTTAGCGGACTACAGTATATCCCCTTCTTTGCTTCCATGAACCGTTGTAATGCATTATATGTCTTCCCACTATTTGTAGGCCCACAGTGATAAATAATCTTGCGCTTCATAGCCCTTGCAAATGGAAACCATGTGTGGGGCTTAGTAAGATCAGCAGATTCAACCAATTTACGATACCTCTTAATCTCACTAGGAAACTGCTCCAAACAAAATTCAACAAATATAGAAAACAGAAACTTCTCTGCCTCATTGTCGGGTCCCAGTGAAAGCAAGTACTTGGCAACATCATCCTGGCAATGCATAGTGAAGAAACTCCTAAACTTGTCTACAGCCGTAGGAAAAAAAGATCTACCAATAAATATAGCCAACGCCTGATTTGACGCCCATGGAGACCTTGCCAACCTTGCAAAAATTTCATGCAATATCTGCCATTCTTCCTTACAAAGCTTCGCATTCGGGGGTAATTTCCGAAGCTGATTATAGATTTCTTCAGGGTCACGTGATGCTACATGTTCAAACTCTTCATAATTCCTAGAGCCCACCTCACCGTCAACAGGCAAACTTTCATGTTCTAAATCATCAACACTCATAACAGTCGCCAATAAATCATTATCATTCCTACCTAAATACGGTCCTTCGGAGCATAAATTAACGTCAAAATCAGGCACATTATCAACTTCGGTATTAACTTCAGCATCAACCAAAGTTTCTAAATTTTCAATAACACCGTTAACAGCAACACAATCAGCATTACTTTCCCCGCTTTCGACCGAAGTACACAAACATTTAGCATAATAATTAGAATACAACAGCAACGACAACGACGATGGATTGCTGAATAACGAATTATTACTAAAAGACGGATAACGATAGCTAGAAAAATTATGATAATGATTATACCTATAAGATGGGGAAATCGAGTATTGAGGGTTGCAAATGAAAACCCTAATCTGAGCAAGGCTACGTTTGGACGAGTATCGGCGGAGGAGATGCGTCAGAGGACTCTTCGCCATTGAAGAAAGCTTACTAAAGAAGTAAGTATAAAAGAAGGACGGAGGAGATGCGTTTGAATAAATTGTGTTCCAGTCCAGGAAAATTAGGGTTTGAATTGGGTTTTTTGGTAGCGGGAAAGTGATAACGAGTACGTATAAAAGGACTTCAATTATGGAAGGATGTTTTCGTTTCCAAGTTAACGGAGAAGGACTCAATGTACTGTTTTCGTCTAGGGTTTAGGGTCTAGAGTTCCGTTGGCCATTTTGATCCTTAAGCAGCGTGTCAAAAAAAAATCTATCAAGGTTTCAAATTTCAATAGAGATAATAAAAATTATTTTTACATAAAAGGTACTATAAATTGTATTTATTTTTGCCTTAAAATTATAAGAAATGTACGAAGAAGTTACACAAATTCTTATTTGCAACGGCACTATCCGTCGCAAGCTTGCGACGGATACCGTTTTCTCTCACAAAATACCCACTTTTTCTCTCTCTGCAACACTATTCATGTGGTCCCCTTTCTCCACTAACTCATTTTATATCAATTTTACCTCACAAAATATCCGTCACAAACAACGACCCGTCGCAAGCAAGACTTACTAAAGAAGTTAATCAAAGGCAAATTAATGATTGAGATTTATAGAGTATCATTTTGCTTGTTTAAAGTATGATTTATAGAAGTACTTTTTATGATGAATGTAAATGTTTTATGATTAAATAAATTTTAATATTTGCATTCTTATTCAAAAGACAAATTTCCTAACAGTAGCTAAAAAATATAGTGAGTCGGTGCTGCTATTGTCGTATGTTTTAGTGTTGCGGTTGTCGTTGTGTTGTGTTGTTATTATTAATAGTATATTATTATTATTATTATTATTATTATTATTATATTACTATTGGTGTTGTTATTGTTGTGGTTTTATCAACATAATATTATTATTATTATTATTATGTTATTATTATTAGTATGACATTATGTTTATATGTTATTATATTGTGGTTGATATTGTCATTATCATTATTAATAGTAATAGCATGTTTATTATTATTAGTAATATTGCTCATAATATTTAACTAGAGTTCATGCCCGGCCGTTGGCCGGATAATATTCAAAAAAATTCTAAATATTTATTTAGAAATTGTTGCATTGACCGAGAACATTTTTTTAACAAATATAATAGACAAATTTGATTTATCATAACTTGTATGCAGCTTATGACTATTGTATATCCAATATTTTCTAAATTTGAACTGAGTAGTGTAGCCAACTACTAATATTATATTTCCAATTAATTTTTCTTGTGTTAACATTATAAAGTATTAAATTTTCAATTTTGTTTAGATTTCTAATTTGTATTGCTTTCCTAAACAATATCTTCATATTTGGTTAAGTTCTCCAATCATAGCGGTACTTGATCAAAAGTTATATACATATCATTTGTCTAATTTGTCTAATTGATAATCCTAACCATAATTGAGATGCAAGTTTAAAAGAGAGTATAATTCATAATAATTTTCTTACTTAATACTTTTTTAGATTTCGAGTTATGATCAAATGGGTAGTGCACGCAACGGTTTTATATACATATACAGGTGGTAGAGTTTGGGTTTTGAAAACTTATAATTTAATAATGGTAAAACCTAATTAAGATTTTTTTATTTTATCTTACGTAAATAATTATTAAGAAATGCTTGACACCAATAACAGTTTGGAGAAGATTATTACTGTAACACCCCCATTTATTCAAGGACCTGAACTAGGACTCCTTAGATAAATAAGAGTGTTACCATCTCGGTTTCCCGAGGCAGTAGATACAAAGGAAGATAAACAGTACTTTAAATATAAAGTTAACTCAAAACATGTTCTTACATCTGTGTCCAAAGTCTTAACAAAACAAAGAAAACTAAAGTACAACTCTTATAAGACTGGCTAAGGTGATCTAGACATCTAAACTGGTCTGGATCCAGGCTCTTCCTCCCATAGCTCCCCCTTAGTCTCAGCCACCTGTCAATCTGCTCCCCAATAGTTGGTTCATCACAGGTGATCACGAAAACACAGGGTCAACCACGAGGTTGAGTAGGGAAAGAATAAGTAAAACAACAATATAATAAACTCCGCGCCGATCTAACACCATATATATATATACTCCGCACCGATCCAACGCCATAAATACTCCGCACCGATCCAACACCATAAATACTCCGCACCGATCCAACACCATAAATACTCCGCGCCGATCCAACTCCGTATCACAAGGCCCATTATATATATAAACAATATTTCAGAATGATAACGGTAATATAATACAACGATCACATGATAAATCACACAAACATGCTTATTCACTAATATGAACTGAGTACACCTTATTATAAATCAATATTTTCCCCTACCTGAAATAGCAGGAACGCAGACACACTCCGAGATAGGCTTAGAAATGTTCCACTCGAAACTCGCTACCTAAACAGGTATAAGTAACGAATTAATAACTTACACGACTCCCTTAACGATCATACTTACCCAAAACCCCATAAAATAGAAAGTTTCCATAAATAGAAACTTTCCCCATATAGCACTTCCAAACATGGCAACCTCTAAATATGACAACATTCGTTTTAAATCCCAAATTATTCTATACATTACTAAATTCCATATATACTCCCAAACTTAACCCTTATTAAAAGAAATCCTTTACCAAAAATAAAATATAAAACCATACATACAAATATTTACTAATAATACTAATAATAATAATAACAATAATAATAATAATAATAATAATAATAATAACAATAATAATAATAATAATAATAATAATAATAATAATAATAATAATAACAATAATAATAATAATAATAATAATAATAATAATAATAATAATAATAATAATAATAATAATAATAATAATAATAATAATAATAATAATAATAATAATAATAATAATAATAATAATAATAATAATAATAATAATAATAATAATAATAATAATAATAATAATAATAATAATAATAATAATAATAATAATAATAATAATAATAATAATAATAATAATAATAATAATAATAATAATAATAATAATAATAATAATAATAATAATAATAATAATAATAATAATAATAATAATAATAATAATAATAATAATAATAATAATAATAATAATAATAATAATAATAATAATAATAATAATAATAATAATAATAATAATAATAATAATAATAATAATAATAATAATAATAATAATAATAATAATAATAATAATAATAATAATAATAATAATAATAATAATAATAATAATAATAATAATAATAATAATAATAATAATAATAATAATAATAATAATAATAATAATAATAATAATAATAATAATAATAATAATAATAATAATAATAATAATAATAATAATAATAATAATAATAATAATAATAATAATAATAATAATAATAATAATAATAATAATAATAATAATAATAATAATAATAATAATAATAATAATAATAATAATAATAATAATAATAATAATAATAATAATAATAATAATAATAATAATAATAATAATAATAATAATAATAATAATAATAATAATAATAATAATAATAATAATAATAATAATAATAATAATAATAATAATAATAATAATAATAATAATAATAATAATAATAATAATAATAATAATAATAATAATAATAATAATAATAATAATAATAATAATAATAATAATAATAATAATAATAATAATAATAATAATAATAATAATAATAATAATAATAATAATAATAATAATAATAATAATAATAATAATAATAATAATAATAATAATAATAATAATAATAATAATAATAATAATAATAATAATAATAATAATAATAATAATAATAATAATAATAATAATAATAATAATAATAATAATAATAATAATAATAATAATAATAATAATAATAATAATAATAATAATAATAATAATAATAATAATAATAATAATAATAATAATAATAATAATAATAATAATAATAATAATAATAATAATAATAATAATAATAATAATAATAATAATAATAATAATAATAATAATAATAATAATAATAATAATAATAATAATAATAATAATAATAATAATAATAATAATAATAATAATAATAATAATAATAATAATAATAATAATAATAATAATAATAATAATAATAATAATAATAATAATAATAATAATAATAATAATAATAATAATAATAATAATAATAATAATAATAATAATAATAATAATAATAATAATAATAATAATAATAATAATAATAATAATAATAATAATAATAATAATAATAATAATAATAATAATAATAATAATAATAATAATAATAATAATAATAATAATAATAATAATAATAATAATAATAATAATAATAATAATAATAATAATAATAATAATAATAATAATAATAATAATAATAATAATAATAATAATAATAATAATAATAATAATAATAATAATAATAATAATAATAATAATAATAATAATAATAATAATAATAATAATAATAATAATAATAATAATAATAATAATAATAATAATAATAATAATAATAATAATAATAATAATAATAATAATAATAATAATAATAATAATAATAATAATAATAATAATAATAATAATAATAATAATAATAATAATAATAATAATAATAATAATAATAATAATAATAATAATAATAATAATAATAATAATAATAATAATAATAATAATAATAATAATAATAATAATAATAATAATAATAATAATAATAATAATAATAATAATAATAATAATAATAATAATAATAATAATAATAATAATAATAATAATAATAATAATAATAATAATAATAATAATAATAATAATAATAATAATAATAATAATAATAATAATAATAATAATAATAATAATAATAATAATAATAATAATAATAATAATAATAATAATAATAATAATAATAATAATAATAATAATAATAATAATAATAATAATAATAATAATAATAATAATAATAATAATAATAATAATAATAATAATAATAATAATAATAATAATAATAATAATAATAATAATAATAATAATAATAATAATAATAATAATAATAATATAATAATAATAATAATAATAATAATAATAATAATAATAATAATAATAATAATAATAATAATAATAATAATAATAATAATAATAATAATAATAATAATAATAATAATAATAATAATAATAATAATAATAATAATAATAATAATAATAATAATAATAATAATAATAATAATAATAATAATAATAATAATAATAATAATAATAATAATAATAATAATAATAATAATAATAATAATAATAATAATAATAATAATAATAATAATAATAATAATAATAATAATAATAATAATAATAATAATAATAATAATAATAATAATAATAATAATAATAATAATAATAATAATAATAATAATAATAATAATAATAATAATAATAATAATAATAGTAATAGTAATAATAATAATAGTAATAATAATAATAGTAATAATAATAATAGTAATAATAATAATAGTAATAATAATAATAGTAATAATAATAATAGTAATAATAATAATAGTAATAATAATAATAGTAATAATAATAATAGTAATAATAATAATAGTAATAGTAATAATAGTAATAATAATAATAATAATAATAATAATAATAATAATAATAATAATAATAATAATAATAATAATAAAACGTAAAACCGCAAAACAGCCCCCCCTTCCTTCACGACTCACGCACAACCCTAACGACGCCTCTAACAGCCTCACGACCACCCCACTGCCCGCCGACAGCCACCCTACGTGGCACCCAAACTACCTACTCCATCACGGTAACCCACCACCACCGTCGACTCCACCCAACGGATCAGACCAGACACCAAACAAACCCTGGTTCCTCACTGTCACGGCACAGCTACCCCCTGTACACGCCCCTGTCGACGCAGCCACCAGGGCTTCCACCACCCACAACCACCATCTTTAGACCCTATGACACCCGACTCAACCACCGTGGTGGTGCCACTGTATCGACCTCCCCCGAGTCAACAGTGGTACCACCCTCTTACGACCCCCCTTGTGAAACGCCACCAGACACGAGACCAAAACCCTAACAACAGGCAAAACGAACACCCCTCTCCATACCATTCCCGACCTCTGCAACCACCAAGATAAACCACCCACGACTCCCCTGACCACCGTGCATAAATTAACAACAACATGAAAGCTAGATTATAACCAGACATAACACGACACCCTTACAAACGTGAGCAGACAAGACTCGATAGAAAACTGGTGGCTAAAACGCGAAACCTTACCTCTTTCTGGGTTGAATCGAAGGCTTTAGGCACGACAAATCTCACCGAGAGAAGGTTGTATCTCTTCTGGGTAGTGGCGGGCAGCACGACTGGTGTGTGGTGTGTGTCGATGGTAGGTCAGAACTAGGGTGGATAGTATTCTTATATGGCGGCAGGGAAGGGTTTGTGTGAGGAAGAGTGTACGTTGTATTATAGGGTTTCTAATCGTATGTTTGCATAAGAACCAACGCCCAAACCTCTTTCAAAAGGTCCCTAGTTCGACTCCCACAAGAAGCATGATACATACTCAAGACACCCATAGTTCGAACCCCTTAAGTAGCATGACACACACACTTATTTAGACAAACGAAGTCAAGTATAAAACCGTTAACTACTCTAATTAATTAAGATAAAATCGTAATCAAAATCGTAATCAAAATCGAGGTATTACAGTCTTCCCCCCTTAAAATGAACTTCGTCCCGAAGTTCACAATACTCAGATAACAAAGCAATCGCCTCAAATGCACTTGGAACATGAAACAGCAAAAGAAAGTTCACATACGTCACAGAATGTTACAATTACGAAATAGTATCTCCGATCTTATAGGAGTATTATGATACAATATCGTAAATTATATGATTCCATATAAAGTCGTAATCTAATCCTTATATCAACTATATTGTTATTGTGCTTTATATGTGCGTACGCTTATGAAAAATAGAAACAACAAACGCGAATAATCATTACATGAACTGTTCAATAAGCACATTATCCACGGCTTCACCTTTGTTTTCACTACTACCACGCAAAAATAGATGATGCTTCTTCACTCCTACGTACGCTCCTCTATTCCCTTGGCTAGACGGCCCTTTGAAAATAAACCCGCTTTGCACACTTTTCTACGTATAGTATGAGTTGAAATCTTATTTTTTTTTGCTGATCTGAACACAACAAAATTTGCATTAGTAATAATAAGTAAGAGTAAATATGATCATCCGTATTTGACAATATATAGTAAACCTAACATAACAATATTAACAAAAAGATTATAAAGAGAGAAAATACATACTAAGCCTAACAATTGGAATTAACAATTTAAATTAGGTAAAGCGTGCAAAAAAAATAAGTGTAGTGTAGAGTTAAATGGAGGGAGTATCATATTGTGAAAAACTAACCTGCGCAAGTTACGTATATTTATATACTCCGTATTGAAGCATCCTCCAGCTGTTCAAATTCTCTTCCTTGAAGTATGTGCGGAGCATTTCGTAATTTGGAGCTAATGAAGTTGTTTTTGAGTGAAACTCTCCCAATGGCTTTTACTTGTAGTGCAACTTATTTGCATTAATTTTTTTTATCTTATTTAAATAACAACTTTTAATTAAATATTAAATACAACTAATAAAAAGAGTTAAGAGTCAATAACATCTCTATTCTAATTATTTTTTATAAGTAATATTCAATAAAATCGCTCGAAAAATTCCCCTTTTAAGTATATAATATATATATATATATATATATATATATATATATTGATATTGATTGATATTGATTATTAAGTTGTTAAGTAATTTTTATTATTATACAAGAACGTGACGGTTCTCAATAGTTCGATAATATTTTCTATGTTCGATTATTTAATTGAATTAGTCATTTGATACGGTATCGTCATGCGTAATATACTATTTAATTCATTAATTTGAATAATTGATATACTATATTAGTTTGCGTAATTGTATTAGTTAGTAATTAAGTATATTATTATATTATTTAGTCATTTGATACGGTATCGTCATGAGTATTATATTAGTTTGCGTAATTGTATTAGTTAGTAATTAAGTATATTATTTTATTAGGTGTTGAGTATGAGATGGAGTGATTCTACTGATTGGATGTTAGCTGCGTGATGGGATTATATTGCTATCCAGGTAGGATACACCGGTCATACTCTATGATGTGTTATGAATGGATGTTGAATTGTATGTTATGGATGCAAGTATGATTAATATGAGAACAATAATTAATGGTTGATTATTTTAATATTGCATTCATGAGCATAGCATATGCATTGGTTATTGAGAAAGATATGGAACGAATACTGTTCTGATATAAAGCCCAGGGTGGTTCTGCAGACCAGGCCTGGTGTCTTTAGCTATTGAGCTGGTGTTCGGTGACGGACGATTATACTCTGTGGGGAGGTTCGGTATGGGTGGGTGTTTCGGGTTGAGATTGAGCTCATGCATATCATGGCCTTTGCATATCATTATTAGTTGCATTATGAATTTTGTTTTATCCTACTCAAGTCAACCGCGAGGTTGACAGTGTATTCGTGTGACACCTATGATGATCCAGAATAGGGAAAGATTTTACAGGTCAGAGACAGATGGATTATGAGCTTGGGCATGAAGAGAGACATGGCTTGGACTTGCTTAGTCTTAGATCACTTAGTCTCACTTGTAGTTGTTTCAGTTGTAGTAGCTTTACTTTGTTTTAAGTTTTGGTTTTAGAGATAAGTTGTAACACTACAAAAAAATACTTGATTTGCGACGGATTATTTGTGACGGACAACAATTCCGTCGCAAAAATAGATTTGGGACGGAAATATTGTTTGAGACGGATTTTGCGATGGACCCAAAATTCTCAGACCCGCGAAGTGAAAGTCAAATGACGGGACATTCCGAGATGGTAAAATACTTTGGTTTGTTTTACTTTGTTATTCACTACCTCGGACATTCCGAGATGGTAACAGTTATATTTATTTGAGAATGTCTTGCTAAAGGCTCTTAAATAAATGGGGTCTTATAGATACTATCCGTCTTCAGCAAGACTTTGATCAATCAATTGTTTCCTGGAGATTTCTGCGTACAATATTACACAAAGCCCCTAACCTGCGCCAATTCCTCTTCAATTCCTAAATCAACTGATTTGTGACGGGCATATACGTCGCAAGCTTACGATGAGTCAAGTATTAATCATGGGGATATATAAGACAAAAGCATAGTGCATTGTGAGTAGCAAACTGCTTTGTCTTATCTACCTACGTGAGTAGTATTTGACCCGTCATAAACTTGTGACGATTCACTGTAAAAAAAATAAGACTTGTTGAACTTAATTAAGTCTAATAATGCTTGGTAACCTTCTATTGCAGGTAAAGCAGATATGAAATGCCACTCAGAGAAGTAAAACCAATTTTAGAGGAGCAGAACAAAAAAATAATAATAATGATAATAATAAAAAAGTAAAATTTTATGAAAACAATAAATGTATTTAAGTCGAATAGGTCTTGAGCATGAAATTTCTTTAAACTACAACCGAATTTTGACAAAACCGATTCCAAAAACCCGTTCCCGGTCGCACATTTTATATTTTCACTCAACTGATTCAAGTCAAGTCCCATGCCCTTGACTCCTGAAGTCCTTAATCCTAAACCGAATTAACCCCTCGCCGTGCAGAAAACCCCCATCAAACGAAGTCGAAACCTTGATAAAAATGGAGTTCGAGAAAAGGAAGGCCGCAACAATGGCGGCAATATCCTCAACATCTCCCGACAAATCTCCTAAAGGGAACATTGACGCACCAATCATACCCCTGTTATCCGCCATTAACAACCACCCTTCTTACTTCACCACCAGCTCTTGTTCCGGTCGGATCTCCATCTTTTCACACAAGCCCAATTCCTCCAAGGGCGGGACTTGGACTTTCATATCCCACGAACCCGTCGATCCGAACCCGGTCCTCGACCTCATCCTTCTCCCGAGCCAGACAGAGTCGACTCAGCCAGAGTCGGGCGAGTTGGTCTTTCGGTTCGAGCCGCTGATAATAGCAATCGAGTGCAAAGACGTGGGTTCGGCTCAGTTTATGGTGTCGTTGGCGATATCGTGTGGGTTTAGGGAGAGTGGGATTACTAGTGTGAGTGGCAAAAGGGTAATTATTGCGATACGGTGTTCGATAAGGATGGAGGTCCCTTTGGGGTGTAAAGGGAGAATTATGGTGAGTAGAGATTATTTGAGGTATCTTGTGGAGATTGCTAATGACAAAATGAGTGCTAATTGGAAGAGGACTCAAGGGTTTATGGAGGGTTTGAGGAAGAATGGGTTTTTGGAGCCTAATAGTGTCGTTGAGGCGGAGAACGGGTTGCTGGTCTCACGCCGTGAGAATGGTGTTGGTGTTGGTGAAGAGTATCTTTTTGAGGACGCTAATCAAGAAATGCTGCATTTGGATGTTGAGAATGGTAATTTGAGTTCTTTTGGCTGAGCTATATTTATGTGTTGCGAGAATGCTTATTTGTTACTCCTTGCTCCAAAAATCATTAGCTTTAACTTTTTATTCTTCGTGAAGGGTATTTGAATCGAAGGTAAATAAATGATTAAGACGGTGGAAGTAGTTTGTAATGTAATCGTCTCGATGATTGTGCTTGAGGTATATGTATATGTGCTGCAAGAATACTTATTTGTTTTGTTTCAATTTTGTAGTAGTTGATTTGTAAAAGATCATGTTAGCCCACTCGAATTATTCAGCGACTTTAGCTTATTGTTGTTTAGTGGTTCATGACATAGATTTGAAGTAGTTATAGTCTGTAGTTATCTTGCTATTTTTGAGTTTAATGCTTCAAAAACTTTGGCCTCTGACATGTTATAGTAAGTTTGAAAGTTCATAAGAAGAGGTGCTTAGGAACTTGCTTTGTGCGGGGTAGGAATATGTTAAATCAGGCCCGGGAGAGGGAGCCTATTGGCTGCATTGTTTTTCATCCTCTAATTAAAATGTGATTGATCCAGAAATAAAAAAAAGTTTTGTTATCTCTTTCAAAAACTTAAGAATGAACAAATTTAGATACTTGAATAAAACATTCATTGTAATGCTAGGGAGAGTTATTGTCAAGATTGTCAGTAACGTTTGCATTATAGGAATTTTACGTACAGTTTTATGGCAATATAAGCAGGGGTCTGGCATCTGACGATTATACTAAGTCTAGTTATGTTCCCTTATTTACAAGGAAATGACAGAAATGAGTTGGAAGAAATTGGCATGGTTGGTACGACCGTACGAGGATGCTACTTTGGAGTTCTGACGAAATTCAATTTTAAACTAAGGGTCATTTACTCTAAAAAACACAGATATTTCAATTCATGGGAATTGCAAAGTAGGCAAGTTGTTTGATTACCCTAGTTCACATGAATTGGAACTTATCATGAATTCCAATTCCTCAATAATGAAGGAAGTTGCTTACCTAGCCCTTACAATTTTTTAATGCAACCAAACAACACTTTCTAGTTCACATGAATTCTGAAATAATGTGATCACTTCCTAGGCACTGCAAACTCCTACATGCAACCAAACGACTCCTAAGAAGTTGAAAGGCTGAACATTTATATGGCTATTGTAGTTCTACACTTGGTTCAAACTATATCCCATCCTGTTACACTCTATTTGTTACTGTCTTGTTGGTCTAGTTGGTTTTGTGACAAGAACTATATCTAGTGTTGCAGGGATCTATTCCTCAGACTAAGAGAGTTAGGCTTAATTTTTGAATGATGACAGGGCCATTGGAAAATTCCCATTTCAG
Source organism: Silene conica (assembly GCA_029255685.2). Lineage (NCBI taxonomy): Eukaryota > Viridiplantae > Streptophyta > Magnoliopsida > Caryophyllales > Caryophyllaceae > Silene > Silene conica. The sequence continues at coordinate 14,205,458 of CM055319.2, forward strand.
TCTAGCTGTTGTTCCTATGGAAATTGTTGGAGAAACTGCTGAGAGGCTTTTCCTGTGGGGGCATTCATCTTGTCTAATAAGCAACTCTGATAAGAATGAGGTTCTTATTTATGGTGGTTTTGGAGGCAAAGGACGTCATGCACGTAGGAGTGACTGCCTACTTTTTGACCCTTCATCTTGTAGACTAACTGCAATGCATATCAAGGGATCTCCTTCTCCACGCTTGGGTCACACATCTTCAGTAGTTGGCGATTCTATGATTGTCATTGGAGGCAGGGCAGATCCTGCCAATATTTTGGGCGAATTGTGGATCTTTGACTTTCTCAAAACTGAATGGAAACTGGTTGGTGACTCTGGCAATGCCTTCACTCCGAGGTGATGGATTCAATTACTAATCCTGATTTCTACAATGATTATTCATTTCGTATTGTTAAATGAGTTTGTGACATTATTTTCATGTAGGCATCGTCATGCAGCAGCTGTTGCTGGCTCAAAAATTTATCTATTTGGTGGACTTAATGAGAGTACGCTGTATTCGTCTTTACTTGTGCTGGATGTGGCTACAATGCTGTGGGCAGATGTACATGCATCTGGAGAACAGCCATCTGCCCGACATTCACATTCATTGGTGGCTCATGGACAGAAATTGTACCTTTTTGGCGGCTATGATGGTGAGAAAGCATTAGGAGACCTATATAGCTTTGATATTGAGGAATGTCGATGGGTGAAGGTTAAGACACTTGGAAGGTATCCATATCCAAGATTTTCTCACTCCATGTTTGTCTATAAAGAATTTTTAGGAATCATCGGGGGTTGTCCAGTTAGGCAACACAGCCAAGAGCTGTCCTTGCTTGACCTCAACACTTTCTCGTGGAAGCATGTGGTCCTTGATTCAGTAGGCAAAGAGTTGTTTGTTCGAAGTACCGCCAATGTAATTGAGGATGATTTGGTTATGATTGGCGGTGGAGCTTCATGCTATGCATTTGGTACTAAGTTCAGCGAACCGACAAAGATCAACATGCTTCCTTTGCTAAATCTTGTTGATAGTAGAGAATACCAGAATAGTAAGCTACAAATGGATACTGATTTGAATTTGGATAAAAAAGAAATTAGAAGAGATGTTGGAGATGCAATTGAGAATGCTTATTGGGTGTTAAAACTTAACAAAAAGTATGCGAAGCCTGGAAAAGACATCCTCAAGAAATTTGGATGGTTGGATCCTGGTAGAAAGGTGAATTCCAATGGAGATGGGTCTTGTATATATTTTCCTGTTACCACCAAATTTTGTGCTCTATTCTCTGATGAATTATTCCAAACAACTAGTATGATTGAAGGTTTCGGTGACCTTAATTTGTGTAAAACTTCTATTGATTCTTGCTCAAAGGCCTTGGATCTTTTAGTAGCTTTTGGTGCCAGTAAATACATTGACGAGTTTGTTTCCATGAAGAAAACCCTTTTGTCTCCTTTACAAGCAATGAAGGAAACTGTGGCCTTGCTACTTAAAAAAAGAGGCTTATCTGAAGAAATATTGGATCAGCTACCAACAAGGTTTTTCCTACTTTGTTTTGCTTCGAGCTTAAGTTTTGCATGAGAACTCTTTTACGAAACGCAGTTTGTAAGGATGCTATGTGTTATCGATTATGATTCTTGGCAATAGGCCTGACATGGATGTTACTATGTTACATGTTTGTAAAGCTCTGAAATCAAAATGCGACCACCTCCATCCCAATTGCGTGTTTAGTGTTTACCATTTGACTTGGGCGCTCAACTGATGTCACCTTTGTCCATTAATTTCTCCAAATATGGCTTTGTTTATATCGTTCTGTACTAATATTTGGGCTGGTTTTGCTTTAGGTGGGAGCGACTTGGTGACATTGCTGTCCTGCCTATCACCTCATTTAGAGATCCTGCATGGGATACACTAGGTATGGAACTTTGGGACGTTGTTGCTAAAACTCTTGGTACTCGTCGTCTGGCTCGCCAGGTAAGCTATGCCTATGCAAAAAAGCTATGCCTATGCAAAGCAATTGAACAAAAGTTGAAATTCTCCCTCCATCAATTTATGTCTTGATTGAATTTTTTGGTCAAATGATGTGACTTTATTTGATACTCCTATGCAAATATTTCGGAAAATGCACGCGGTCGCCCTGAGGTTTGATATTTTTCCCGAAAATCGAAATACCCAATTTTTTATCCGGAAAACTTTAAGAGATCAAATATGATTAATTTTACTTTGTAGCTCTAATTCTCTATACATATTTGGAAAAATTAATGGTCAAAGTTGACGTGAGCTGACCACCAATTCAATTAGGAACAATAAATTTGGTATGAAGGTAGTTTGGAAGACATTGTATGGAACTATGGAAGTAATAGTAGATCTATAGATGCCCCAATAGAATAGTGTTCATATTATTTAAATATTTTAAGTAGATCTCTTTCTACAAATAGTTGATTGTATTCACTTATTTATTTATTGAAGGGCCGTGTTGCATCAACTGGAACTAGGGATAGTCGTCTAGAGATCCTTGTTGGAGATGGTGGGTGGGTTCATCATCGTGAAAATGGAATAATATACTGTTTTGATGCCACAAAGTGCATGTTCTCCTGGGGAAATCTTTCGGAAAAGCTTCGCATGGCTCGTGTACATTGCAAAGATGAAGTTATTGTAGATCTTTTTGCAGGGATTGGCTATTTCACGTTGCCTTTTCTTGTAAGGTATCCTTCAATTTCTTATGGCTTTCACTCCCTATATGTTTGACTACTATGTTTGTGTTTATAAAGTTTGCGAGTTGCTAGACTATTAATCCTATTATTTGTAATTTGTTCATCAGGGGTAATGCCAAATTGGTTTATGCATGCGAGTGGAATCCCCATGCTGTTGAGGCTCTCCGCCATAACCTTGAAGCTAATCTAATGTCTGATCGTTGCATTGTGCTTGAAGGAGATAATCGACTAACCGCTCCCAAAGTAAACCCTTTAAAGTTTATATCATATTTTATACGGAGTATTATGTATTCGTATTTATTACCTAGTTTTCGTATAATATTGGTGATTATGTATCACACTAAAATGCTAAATTTATCCTGTCATTATCGACTTATTATTGGTCAGAGAAGTGTGTAGATATTACTCTGTCTCGTTAATAATTTATGTATTCCATTTTGGCTAGTCCCTGGCTCTGGCTGTCAATACCGTCTGCTTCCTTTCTAGGCATCTTTCATGGTGACTGGTGAGGAATGAGTGTGAGACTCTCTAACTCACTTTCATGTGCTAGCATGAAAATTTATGAAAAAGCAAAGATTACAACATTTATGGGTCATATAAGTAATACTCCGTGAGTAATATGTTTAAAATAGTTTCTTCAAAAGTGAATTTGGTTCAGAACAATACCCCACTCCGACCTAGTTTGGATGGGTATCTGTCGAGGAACTCGAATCTGTTCCTCGAACCAAATGGAACCTACAAAACCAAATCATAAATAAACCTTAATTTCGTCAGCTTTATTAGTCTCTGATTCTATCTTGTTCTGTTTCGCATTAATGCCATACAGGGGGTTGCTAATCGTGTATGTCTAGGTCTTCTGCCATCAAGTGAGGGAAGCTGGGTTACCGCTGTAAGGGCATTAAGGTTGATTTTATAACTATACTATGATTTTGAATTTAACTTAACGGTTACTGCTCAACTAGCATTTCATTTCCATTTACCTTTTAATTTATTTTATAGATAATTTATTAAGGCCATAAAGCCAAGGAGCTGTCAAGAAGCATTGATCCTCAATGAGGAATCTGAATAAAAGAAACACAAGAACCACTCCTTAAGGAACATATTGTTTCCATCCCTAACCGTATACCCAGTTTGATGGACCTGCGAATTATGAGCGACAACTATTCCCCTTTTGTTCACCCGTTTCCCCATCTAAACCATCTTTCCCTTTTGTTAATAATCCCGGTCTACAGTTAGTTCATTTTTCAGGAATGCTCCTTTCTTCTTCTCTAATTTTCATCTGGCTCTGGCTTTTTCTTGAACTTTGACTGTAGGTCGGAAGGTGGAACACTTCATATACATATGAATGTGAAGGATTCAGAAGAGATTGAGTGGACACAGAATGTCGTTAAATCAATATCTGAAATTGCCCAGTCAGAAGGTATATTTCAATTACTTTTGTATATATTCCCCAACTTTATTTTTTATATCCTGTCAACTATTTTTGTCTTGGTTTCGTTTTTTTTCTTTCTTGTTTTTGTTTTTGTTTGTCTGAATTATATTATGTCATTGACGATTTCAAATGATTAATATTAGCGGATCCCAAATCAGATTGGGATTAAACTATGCTGTTTTGTCTGTTGTATATTGTCATCTACAATATTTCACAACCGCGAGACATTCAATGCATATTTCAGGTCGATCTTGGAAAGTGTCGATGGTGCATCTCGAGAGAGTAAAATGGTATGCACCTCATATTCGTCACGTTGTCGCTGACATAAGCTGTGAAAATACTCAAGGCGGAGCTGAACAAGTGATATAGGGCCGATTAAAGCTATGCTGTTTTGTCTGTTGTATATTGTCATCTACAATATTTCACAACCGCGAGACATTCAATGCATATTTCAGGCCGATTTTGGAAAGTGTCGATGGTGCATCCCGAGAGTGTAAAATGGTATGCACCTCATATTCGGCACCTTGTCGCTGACATAAACAGTGAAAACACTCAAAGCGGACCTGAACAAGTTATATAGGGCCCGTCTTCAAAAATGGAGATTGAGAGTTGATACTGGTGGTGCATGGCGGAAGAAGACATTTTGCATCGTTTTGGTTTTACGATTCGGATGTAACAATTTCAGATCTCTTTTAAGAGTTTAGGATGTCACATAACTTGCAGTTCACTGTACCACCACCAGATGGATAATGTTATTATTTTATTTTTTTTCTTAAATATTTTTGGAAAAAAAAGAAAAGAGGAAAAAAGAAAGTAATCCCAATCTTTTCCATTTTTCCCCATTTGTAATATCTTCCCTATTTTTCTAACTCATCTTCATCCATCCTCCAATAAATGATTTATATCTTTAATTTTTATATTATATCTTTCCGTTTACTAAATACCATTATATTCAATGATGAACGAAGCATTGATTGCGAATGAACACTAAATATATTATCATCAATGGAACAATATGGAATTTTAATGGAAATAGAAACGTGTACTACTGATTCAATCTTATTTATTAAAGCAACAACCACAGAGCTGAGGTGTCGCTCTGTGGTTGAAAGTGCATTTTTTAATAAAATTTAAAGTGAGGCCCCACCATTATCCCCCTGTGTTCTAATCATCTTTTTTCATAAACAATTAACTTATACAATTATACCCTTTGTGATGCCGTAATACGGTCAACAAAATCGTACCTATAATACTGACTGATGATCTCAAATAACCGTTAAACTATCAACATACTTCACTACCCCGTTTAGCTAACCTAACAATGTTTAAAAAAAAAAAAAGAGAAGAACAGTTACTGTTTTGCTAAACGGTACTGTGAACTATAAGGAATCCTGGTGATGTACTGTAGAAAAAGATGCAAAAAACAGACAGACAAAAAAATTCAAACATTTTAAATCCAAGTTTCACGAAATAAGGTTCCGGTTTCACAAATTAAGGTCCAAGATTTACGAAATAAAAAATTAAAAATTTCGTGAGTAAACAAACATTTTAAGTCTAAGTTTCACGAAATAAGGTCCCGATTTCACAAATTAAGGTCCAAGATTCACGAAATAAAAAATTATATATTTTGTGCGCCACAAATATTTAAGTCCAAGTTTCACGAAATAAGGTTCCGGTTTCACAAATTAAGGTCCAAGAATCACGAAATAAGAAATTAAACATTTCGTGAGTAAACAAATATATTAAGTCCAAGTTTCACGAAATAAGGTCCCGACTTCACAAATTAAGGTCCAAGATTCACGAAATAAGAAATTAAACATTTCGTGAGTAAACAAATATTTTATTCCAAGTTTCACGAAATAAGGTCCCGACTTCACAAATTAAGGTCCAAGATTCACGAAATAAGAAATTATACATTTCGTGATTAAACAAACATTTTAAGTCCAAGTTTCACGAAATAAGGTTCCGGTTTCACAAATTAAGGTTCAAGATTCACGAAATAAGAAAATTAAATATTTCATGAGTAAACAAACATTTTAAGTCCAAGTTTCATGAAATAAGGTCTCGGTTTTGCAAATTAAGGCCCAAGATTCACGAAATAAAAAATTAAACATTTCGTGAGTAAACAAACATTTTAAGTCCAAGTTTCACGAAATAAGGTCCCGGTTTCACAAATTAAGGTCCAAGATTCACGAAATAAAAAATTAAACATTTTGTGAGTAAACGAACATTTTAAGTCCAAGTTTCACGAAATAAGGTTTCGGTTTCACAAATTAAGGTCCAAAATTCACGAAATAAGAAATTACACATTTCATGAGTAAACAAACATTTTAAGGCCAAGTTTCACGAAATAAGGTTCCGGTTTCAAAAATTAAGGTCCAAGATTCACGAGATAAAAAATTATACATTTTGTGAGTAAACACCATATTTTAAATCCAAGTTTCACAAAATAAGGTCCCGGTTTCACTAATTAAGGTCCAAGATTTACGAAATAAAAAATTAAAAATTTCGTGAGTAAACAAACATTTTAAGTTTAAGTTTCACAAAATAAGGTCCCGATTTCACAAATTAAGGTCCAAGATTCACGAAATAAAAAATTATATATTTTGTGCGCAACAAATATTTTAAGTCCAAGTTTCACGAAATAAGGTTTCAGTTTCACAAATTAAGGTCCAAGATTCACGAAATAAGAAATTAAACATTTCGTGAGTAACAAATATTTTAAGTCCAAGTTTCATGAAATAAGGTCCCGACTTCACAAATTAAGGTCGAAGATTCACGAAATAAGAAATTATACATTTCATGATTAAACAAACTTTTTAAGTCCAAGTTTCACGAAATAAGGTTTCGGTTTCATAAATTAAGGTCCAAAATTCACGAAGTAAGAAATTAAACAATTTGTGAGTAAACAAACATTTTAAATCCAAGTTTCACGAAATAAGGCTCCGGTTTCACAAATTAAGGTCCAAGATTTACGAAATAAAAAATTAAAAATTTCGTGAGTAAACAAACATTTTAAGTCCAAATTTCACGAAATAAGGTTCCGGTTTCACAAATTAAGGTCCAAAATTCACGAAGTAAGAAATTAAACAATTCGTGAGTAAACAAACATTTTAAATCCAAGTTTCACAAAATAAGGTTCCGGTTTCTCAAATTAAGGTCCAAGATTTACGAAATAAAAAATTAAAAATTTCGTGAGTAAACAAACATTTTAAGTCCAAGTTTCACAAAATAAGGTCCCGGTTTCACAAATTAAGGTCCAAGATTCACGAAATAAAAAATTATATATTTTGTGCGCAACAAATATTTTAAGTCCAAGTTTCACGAAATAAGGTTCCGGTTTCACAAATTAAGGCCCAAGATTCACGAAATAAGAAATTAAACATTTCGTGAGTAACAAATATTTTAAGTCCAAGTTTCACGAAATAAGGTGCCGAGTTCACAAATTAAGGTCCAAGATTCACGAAATAAGAAATAATACATTTCGTGATTAAACAAACTTTTTAAGTCCAAGTTTCACGAAATAAGGTTCCGGTTTCACAAATTAAGGTCCAAAATTCACGAAGTAAGAAATTAAACAATTCGTGAGTAAACAAACATTTTAAGTCCAAGTTTCACGAAATATGGTTTCGGTTTCACAAATTAAGGTCCAGCAAACAAAGATTCTAAGTCTAAGTTTCACGAAATAAGGTCCCGAGTTCACAAATTAAGGTCGAAGATTCACAAAATAAGAAATTAAATATTTTGTGAGTAAACAAATATTTTAAGTCCAAATTTCACGAAATAAGAAAAAGAGCAAATGGATAATTTTTTTAAATAGAGAAAATATTTGGGCCAAATGAATTGTTATAAATGACCCATAATTTTCATCCCATTGAAATTAGTCCAATGAACATTGAAAATCATGTGCAACATAGTAAGGGTTCGGCGGCCTCACCGTAATAGGCAGCCTCTCTCTCTCTCTCTCTCTCTCTCTCTCTCTCTCTCTCTCTCTCTCTCTCTCTCTCTCTCTCTCTCTCTCTCTCTCTCTCTCTCTCTCTCTCTCTCTCTCTCTCTCTCTCTCTCTCTCTCTCTCTCTCTCTCTTTCTCTATATATATATATATATATATATATATATATATATATATATATATATATATATATATATATATATACGGAGACGTCATATATCCCAAAGGATGGGACGTGTGTAAAAGCTGTAAGTATTCTAGTTGTATGGTGAACGACAACCGTTTGGCATATCATTTCGGTGGCTGGAAAGTCAATTTTTATTTGGTCATCTTAGTGGTATATTATCTTGTTTTGCAGATGCTAATACCTATAATCGAAAACGATCACTGGTTTCTTTGTGTTTGTGATACGGAGATGAAGCAGAATTATATTCTTAACTCACTACGTACTAAAGATATTCAAGCGGACGTAGAGCTGGCTACAAAAGTGGTATATATAATTATACTATGTCGTTCTTGTGTTAGGTATTTGTTTGTAAGTTCATATATTAAACGTATACGTTAAACATCTAAACTGTAGGTTCGTAATGTCGTCGAGATTTTATGCCGATCCAATGGGTACAAACACTTCGAATGTGTTACTTTAGCTGATTTCACATTTGTTCCTGTTCCTCAACAACCAAATGTGTAAGTGTACCGTCTAATTCTTTTTGTACAGTCTGTCACACATCAGACGGTGGCATTTGTTTTAATTCGATTTCCTGTGTGTTGACAATGGTGAAGGCATGATTGCGGTGTTTATGTACTCAAATGGTTAGAAGCTGGTCGCGACAGAGCTTTGTGGGGAGATAAGGGATATTATAAGGTTTGTACATGTTTCCCATATAGTTTTCACATACGGTGTTCTATGTGGGGTTATGTCAAGTTAGACCTGTAATAACTGATGAATGTATATATATATATATATATACCCAGGCTATGGCTGCGTACAGGAAGACGGTCGCACTCAGATTATTACGATGGCAGGAAAACAAAAGAAAGGTATCAACGTTCAGTCACTCGTATCATTAAATCGTCCACATATTCGGGCTTCTGTTCAGCGAGTGTCACACACGAGAATACTTCAGACCATAGGTTCCCAATCTTGGTTTTCTGTACATCTAAGGTGTTGCAATCTTTCAGTAATGTTTCGGGTAGGCATCCCGTCTGACATGTAGCCATTTTGCCCCACCTTCCTAACAAGTATTGAGTCGGGACTTTTTCAACCCCACTTTCCTTCAACACATAAAGCATGTGTCGGCATAGAATACCATGCCTCTCAAACTTTTTGCACGAACATTTCAGTTTCAGGCTGTCAGAATTGAAGTGCACATTGGATACTTTATTACTATCGCGATCAATAATGGAAATGTCGCGACCAACAGATAATTTCAGGCCACATGTGAAACAAGCAGCTTTCCACTCAAGTTGAAATTCAGAAAAAATGACCGGTGTGTAAAAATCAGAAGCATCTTTCTCTAAAGGGTGGGGTGTTTCCAGAGTGGGGAAGGAGTTTTTCGACTCAGCAATCAATTTGGACTGTTTTCATCGTTGAGCATCCATAGCACTCTCAAATCGCATCAAGAACTCCACCAATGTTAAGTTTGGATTCATGAAATTCCCAAAAAAGTTGTTTTCGGATTCAGACCTAGACGTGGTTCTCATGAGTCCACCTAAAAATAAATCTCTGAAATAGGCGGGGATCCAAGAAGTCCTTATGGCAAACATTGAAGTTAACCATTCATTATCATTTAAACCGTGTGAGGATATGGTCGAACACCACTGTTTCTCAAACTCAGGTGGTTCAATGTCCTCTGCCCAAACACAGGAACATAGTTCCTTCATGAAATTAGTATCCCTATAAACAGTAGAGCCAATCTTATCGGGTAGTTTCTTCATTATATGCCACATGCAGTACCTGTGGTGTGTGTTGTCGCCGAAAACAGTTCTAATTCCAGCCTTTATGCCTAAATCTTGGTCAGTGATAATACACACAGGGTACTTATTACTCATGGCGGTCAGAAAAGCCCGGAACAACCATACAAAGCCGTCATCAGTCTCATTTCTGAGGAGACCTGCTCCAAATGTCACACATTTTTTGTGATGGTCGACCCCAGTAAAAGGTGCAAAAATTATCTTATAAGTGTTCATATTGAAGGTTGTGTCGAAGGACGTCATATCACCAAAAAGACGGTAATTTTTAATTGAAATAGGATCAGCCCAAAAAACTCGAGAGAGTCGTCCACGTTCATCAACATCGAAATCAAAGAAAAAAGAGCTACACATAGCTCTTTTATGCATGAAATTCTCAATCATCATTTGAGCATCATAACCTTTTATGAATTTTTTCACATCCCTCCAGTAGTTCTTAAAATCCTCTAGCGATGCCCCAACATTCCGATATCCTTTAACATATTCCTTAAACATTCGAAAAGTCTGAACAGGCCCTTTATTTACTTTGGAATTCTCAAAAATCATAGTTTTGTGTAGTATAGTTAGCTCTCTTGATTCGGTCAGATGGACGACTGTATTGGGGGTAGATAGAAGGTGTGAATGACCTTCATGGAAGTCGGCTATCACATACTGTCCGTCAGTAGTTCTTCGAAAAAATATTTTTGCATTACATAAAATTCTAGTCTTTTGTCTTTTTTTAACCATCCCCTTGTGTTTGCTTTCACCCGCTTTACTACATACACAATATTTAGTCACAACCACCCCGCGCGTAATTCTTTGTGTCGACTTCCTCATTTTAAAACCTGAACTGGCAGCATAGTTATGGTAATATTTCATCCCCTGTTCCAGGCTGCTAAAACACATCCCCACAACCGGTATCAAACTAGGCGCGCAAACAGGCACCCTTTCCTTGGGAGTCGACTCAATCAATAGGGGGTCCACATCTAGATGCAAGCATACGGTAAAAACGCTTTGTAAACAGACGTATAAATAAAGTTAATAGGTACGTTAATCAATTAAAAAATACGTGAGCAGACGCGTACAAAATATGGTTTAAAACCTCTACTGTCAGGCTTATGAAAGTTGATAGGTATGTTAATATAGAGGGACAGACGCGATAATAAAGCTGATAGGTACGTTAATAAAGTAAAAATAGAACGTGTCCAGAATACAAACAGAAGGTGCGTCTTATTATTGTCGATGATCCATCAGGTAGCAGTGTGTATAAGAATATGAAATCGACCATATCCAGATGCATCAATTTCTATTGATAGTTACATTAATTAAAAGAAAACAACAAATGAATCAGATCACTATAATTACACAAATTTAAATGTGATCAACAGTGGTGCTCATTAATTATGCTTCTAGATACATTGTTTAATCAGTAATTATACTGTATCAGAACATAATCAATTGACGAGATATGATTCAATATGTTTACAAGATATACATACATAGATCATAGATGATCATCATCTATGTTTCTAGATACACTAATGAATTCAATTAAATTAAAATAATCCCAAATCAGAAACGATGATCATCATACATGCAATAAACTAAAACGATGTAAAATAACAATTCATAGATTCTCTTCAATTATGTAGCTAGATACCAGGATTATTAGAAAATATAATGAATTAAAAAAAAAAACAAAATCAGGAACGATCATGCATCAATAAATTGAGAAGGATGATTAATCATATAACATACTTAAATCAGCTGGTGTTTGTGCGCCATGATTAATTTCAGCTGGAATAATTGCACCGACATGATCTTCCAAAATTCTGGGTTCTTCAATATTCATTAAACCCCTTCAATTAAATTAAAATAATCCCAAATCAGAAAAAAATCAGGTAAATAAAAAAATTGATTGAATTTACATGTACATACGTAATTCAAGTAAAAAAAAAGTTGAAGATTTAAGATGCGTACATCACGAACAATTTTTGTATCAATTAAGCGCCCATTAATGAGAAAAAATTGGAAGATTCATTCGGATTCTTGGGATTTTTTTCGCGGGGGTGGATTTGTTACAGAGTATCTTAAGGAGGAAGGTAAGTTCTGTTTGTGGGCTTGGTTTTGTTTTGTTCAAACGCGTAAATCTTCAGCCGTACAAATTATGTTAATCGCACGGTTATTAGTCGTTCTCACCGTATGCACCGAATGATCGTTCTCACCGGATCTTGCCTCTCTCTATATATATATATATATTTTATTATTATCTCGAACAACATGTCAAATATAAACTAAACTTTAGTTATCAAGACATATCATACATTAATAAGAACCCGCAAACAATTAAATTTAGTGTGTTATATCGTACGTTCACTTTTTAAAATCTGCTAATTGCAAATTTGGTTTATAATTCAAATATGAATTTTTAAATATGACACATACAAAAACTAAATCATTCTTTATTTTTATATACCTTTTTTTAATAATCATATTTAAATTACAAACCTGTGCAAATTGCACGGGTTTAAAACTAGTAGTTTTGGAAAAACAATTACGCCTCAATGCCAAGGTAATGTTTTCATCACCTTGTCGCTTACAAATTGAACTCATTGTTTTCATTATTTTGCTACTTTTTTTAACAAGTTTTGTCTTTGCTATGTTTTGTGTTTGGTAATTGGCTCACTTGAAATTTCAGCACAATTGAACTAATTTGATGCAACATGATACGTCAATGTATTAATAGCATAATTTCTGAAATTGTTGCGTATTATTACATATACATACTTTTTATACTACGTTGTGCAAAATTTGTGGAATTGTTGTATATTACTATGTTGAATAAACCTTTTTTATCCAAAATTTATATTAGCTCGTATTCTGTTTACATTAGCTCGTATACTTTTTATGTTAGCTCATATTCTTATCTTAATAACTCGTATTCTTATTTTATTAGTCCATATTCTTTTTACATTGGCTCTTATTCTTATATTAATAACTCGTATTCGTATCTTAATAGCTTGTATTATTATCTTAATTGTTCGTATTTTTATATTAATAGCTCGTATTCTTATTTTAATAACTCATATTCTTATCTTAATATCTCGTATTTTTATATTAGCTCGTATTCTTAGGGTAATAACTTGCATTCTTATGTGGTCGTATTTTTAGTTCGTGATTCTAAGCTCGTATTCTTTTTTACATTAGCTCGTATTCTTATATTAAAAGCTCGTATTCTTATCTTAATAGCTCGTTTTTTTTTATCTTAGCTCGTATTCTTTTAATATTAGCTCGTATTCTTTTTATATTAGCTTGCATTCTTTGGGTAATAACTTGCATTCTTATGTGCTCGTATTTTTTAGTTCGTGATTTTCTTAAGCTCGTATTCTTTTTATATTAACTCGTATTCTTATGTGTATGTATTTTGTAGCTCGTAATCTTTTTATTATACCTCGTTATCTTAAGTATTTAATATACGGAATTACTTTTTCACATACGAACTTTACTTTTTCACATACACTTTTTCATAAAATTTTCATTTTTGCCCTTTTCCTAACCTAAACTCTCCTTCCTAAGCCTAAACAAAACAACTCATTCGGGTTTTTTTTACCTTATAATTAAATAAATTAATCTAAAAACTTAAACAATGGATTAAAATTATTAACTTTATATTTTACTGTAATCATCCGTGTGTTTGTTGTTGATTGTTTATTTGCCGGCTTAATTGTTAATTGTTTAATACGTTTCTCGTGTTGTCCGTGTTCACTTTTTGTTACTTCTTTCTTGAATTCTTGTCGTTGGGGGATTAGAATTAGCCCAGCCAACCGTATTTCTCCAACAATTGCTGCGTCGCTGGGTTTGCTGCTTCATCATTCAATATTTTTTTATTTTTTTTTAGTTTTTGTTTGTTTTTGCAAGGGGAGGGGGCGGCGGTTGGACATCGGCGCGGGGAGGGGGAGGCGGTTTGAGCGGTTGTGAGATGACGGCGGTGAATGGAGTTGATGACGGAGGGGGCAGTGAACGGAGTGGTTGGTTTAGGGATAAAGGAAGAGAGAAAATTAAAATTAATGGAGTGAATGATAAAAAATACTAATAATAAGGGTAGTATGGTAAGAATCGTATATGAAAGAGTAAAATCCGTATGTGAAAAAGCACGTCGCTTAATATATCATCAAATTTAACATCTCGCAAACCGGGTTCTATTTTCTTAGATCGAGAAGTGTTTTAGTTAGCTCGTGTTTTGTATTCTTTTTCATTAGCTCGTATTCTCATCATAATATATACCGTATTCTTATGTGCTTGTATAATTAAGTTCGTAATCATTTTAAGCTCGTAATTTTTTTACATTAACTCGTATTCATTTGTGCTCGTATTTTGAAACTCGTCTTATAATAGCTCGTATTATTTTTACATTAGCTCGTATTTTTAGCTTAATAGCTCGTATACTTTTTATATTAGCTCTTATTTTGTAACTCGTATTCTTTTAATTATACCTCGTAATTTTAAGTGCTCAATATATCGTCAAAATTTAGTATCTCAAAAATCTAGTTCTATACTTTTCGCTCGATAAGTGTTTTAATAATTTCAAGTTCTCGTATACTTTTTACATTAGCTCGTATTCTTATCGTAATAACTCATATTTTTACATATATCATCAAAGTTTAATAAGTACTTAATGTGCTTCCTTGTACCACATATATGATGCTCTGTTTTCACGAAACAGAGGCTTTTGGCTCATTTTGCGACGGTCTTTGGTGAGACGGTTGGAAGGTCAAATGGTAACGGATTTTTGTGTTTTTTAGTGTTTTGGAAACTTGGGACTCCCAATTTTGTGAATATAATCACAGATATGGTAAAGGATAGTTGGAGGTGTTTCGAAAATGGTCAAGAACAGGTGTCGCTCGTGATGTTGTGTTTTCAAAAAACGACTTTTTGGCTCGTTTTGCGATGGTGTTTGTTGACACAATTTGACATCTCATAAGTCGTAATTGTTTATTTGCAATCTTGGTATATTCTATGTTATGCTCGGGTACTTTAATTGTTAGCTCGAAATATTTCGTACGATGCTCAAAAACTCGTGTCTTTTGTAAAACGTAAGTACTAAGGTATGCTAATATTTCCCAATGGTTTATTTGCAATCTCGGCATATTCTATGTGATGCTCGAAAACTTCAATTGTTAGCTCGAAATATTTCTTGCTAAGCTTGAAACTTTAAATTGTTAGTTCGTTAAATTTTATACTAAGCTCGAAAACTTAAATTTGCCGACTCCAATTATATCGTAAAAAATTCAATAAATTTACTTATAAGTTAATGTCGTATAAAGCTAAAAAAACTTACAAGAAAATAACTCTAAGTTGTAATTTAAGACGTGTCTTCAAAGAAAGTAGTGTTTTGTATTGGTCTTTAATCGAAAATTAGTAAATTGTGTATTATGTGAGTCTGATGTACCATGCTTCTGTACACCCGAATGTAGGATCTTTTTTGTGTTTAATAAGGGTATAAATGAGAAGTATTTGGTTTATAGATGGCCAATTAATTTGATCTTGGGCCAACTGTGTAGACGGGACATTTAGTTTAGGATTAGGATATTTTTGTTAGTTTGGCTAGAATGTTTTTTTTTTTGATGGGAAAGGCCTACGCCTTACTTCATTAAAGCCAAATCATAAACAACAGCAGAGTCCGCACCCGAAGGCAACGAGTTTGACCAAGTAATGCTATCAACTACTCTAGGAGAGATATGAGCTAAAGCATGGGCAACACTATTATTTACCCGACTAGTAAAAGACCAAACAACGGAACTAAACGAACTACAAGCTACAACAATATCATTAATGAAACGAAAAAACGTATTCTTCCCATGAGTCTTCCGATTGAGTGCATTTATCAGTTGTAAACAATCACTTTCAAAGACTACTCTGTCGTGACCCCTGCGTCTAGCTTCTATCACGCCTTCGAGCAACGCCACCGCCTCCGCAATATTTGGATCCCACACTTCCGATTGCCAATTCGCAAAACCCCACAGCACCTCTCCCTCCTCCCCACGGCAGACTCCGCCCCAATTCGTCCCAACGTTCGCACTTACTCCGGCATCAACATTTACCTTTACATATCCCCGAGGAGGACCTGTCCAATGCTTATGAACACGTTCCTGGGCGCTGCTTTGTCTCCCGTAGCCACCAGAATTATTCACTGCCATGCCTTCCTCTGATTCTGCAATAACATCCACGACCCGCCTGCAGACCATACTCGGATCCGCGTTCCGCTGCTCGAAAATAATCTTATTCCGGTGTTCCCACAAGGCCCAGCATCCCACCATAAGCTTAACCTGGCTGCGGTTATCCAGCTCTCGCCATCGACCCTCAATCCAGTCCCTAATGTCGCCCCCACCTTCTTCATCGTCCTCCTCCATATCTAACTCCATCCACACCCGCTTGGTAAAACTGCAAAATCTAAACAAATGCAGACTGGTTTCGTACGTGGAATCACACAAAGGAGATAGAGACACATTACCTCGAATTCGAGTTGCGATATTCGCTCTGGTTGCAAGGGCATCGTTGCATAGCTGCCACATAAAAAGTTTTACTCGAGGCCAAGCCGGGACGTTTGGCTAGAATGTTTTAGTTCATTTAGGATATTGGATTATTAAAAATTGTCGACAAATTATTACACGCCTCGACATTTTTTCAACTCTATCCATAACTTTAACAACTCACCTCGAGCTTAGATCAAAGAGATAATGGGCTCACGGGTCAAGTTTTTGAATCTTGAGCATGAAACAAATGGTTCATTTCGCGGGTCATATTTTAATAGATCTAGCTAAGATGCATTTTACTTAACTAGCCAATTATCTAATTATTTATTAAAATGGTTAGTGTTATCTATAAACCCATATAATACTATTATTTACGAGTTTTCACCGTGCTTTGTGTTTTTAAAATAATTATATGTATAACATAAATTAGATAAAGTGAGATACTTTATATTATGTTGATAACACTCATTTAGAGCAATAGTTACAATTCAGATGTAATAAGATTACTACTCCCTCCATTCAAATCCACTCTACCACTCTCTTTTTTCACGTTTGTCAACGCGTCTTTTGTACGGTAAATATTGTTAGCTACGTATTTTCAAAAATTATAAAAATTAGATATTAATAATATACTCGTAAAGACGAATAAAACTAGATCCCACATGAATATAATTTTATTTACGTATCGAGAGAAAATCGGATTTAAATGGTTGTTTGTGAATAGTGTGTAAAATAGAAATGTGTAGAGTGGATTTAAATGGAGGGAGTATTATTCAATTTCAAATTCAATTTCAAAATAAGTGTGTTTAAATTGTACCGTGTAGTTTGCCACGGTATAAGATTAGTAAAAAGACGAGAGAGAATACGATGTAAGAGCTTTTACGCTGATTTCAAAGTATAAACAAATACTCCGTATTTGTGCATTTTAATCATAATCTTAGTGGGGCAGCGGAAGACTGGTGGGCCCATAACCCACAGCTCCAATATTTTCATTTTCTCTTTGAGTATAGTGTAACTAAACAAAGCAAGTACCAACAACGGTCCCATGGTCTAGTGGTTAGGACATTGGACTCTGAATCCAGTAACCCGAGTTCAAGTCTCGGTGGGACCTTTTCTATTTTTTGTTCTTTGTTTTTTTTACCATGAATCAATTCCAACCCCAAAATGGCATAATATCTAAATTTACCATGAATCTAAAATCTTAATATCTAAATTTACCATGAATCAATTCCAACCCCAAAATGGCATAATATTAATTATCTTGGGTAAATCAGAATGTTTTAGGATTTAGGGAAAAAATATGTCCCAACATACAGTAATTGACGAAAAAAACTAGTCAAATATCGTGATATTAACGCAAAACCCTTGGCCTCGTTTTTCTTTAATTTCATTTTTTTTCTCATGAGGAACCATAATTGGCGTTCTAACTTCTAATAGCAAATCCTGAAAATTCAGCATACTTGAGTTGAGAATTGTTCAGAAGTGCACTTCTTTCCCCTAATTAGCTTCTTCCTCCAGACAAATGCCCGTTAGAAATAAATCGAAGTAACTTCAATTTATTTCAAACTTAAGTCATGGAGGACTGGAGGTTAGGTAACACAAACCCTTCTCGTAATTAGCCGTACCGTGTCCAACACCGATACTCCACGGACACATGTCGAAACGTTTCAGACACCTATATAGCCGTGTCTAACTTTCTACATTTATTTGGATACGTGTCCGACGCATGTCCATGATATTTGAGTCGTATCCATCGCATGTCCACGGTATTTAGTCATCATTTGGGGTAAATGATGCCCTCCAGACGAGAAATACGCTATCGAAAGAGATTAATTAGGATATTGATTCGGATGCAAAATGAAAATGAGTTATTATCAAGGGTAAGTTTTCCCTTCACTCATAAAATTAATATCAAATATTTTACCAAAAATAAAATCAAACATTTATAACTTTAAAATTTATATTTTATTAAATTTAAATTTCGTGTCCCGCGTCCTAAATTTCATGACATGTCGTGTCACACGTCCATATCGTGTCCGTTTTGGTGCTACCTAGATTGGAGGTAATCTGACTCCGAGTATTTTATTCCATAAGCTTTTGGCATGATTAAATACGTAAAAACACGATTAGTTTTGGCACCCCTGCCATGCAGAGGTAATTACAGTACTTAATAACCAAACACAAATCTGTACAAAATAAAACCGAGGAAATATCTGAAACACCTATTTCTCCTTTTTTTTCCCGTAAAAATAATTAATTCAGTACAATTATACAATTCACTGCATTTCCCTTTTATCATTCCAAAGAATTTAAGCTTAGGCCGAAAATGGAAGAGGCAACAATACTGCGGTAATCACACTTTCAAAAGGTGCTCCGAGCTCTTACTCACCAACAAAAAAATATTATAAAGAATGGTCAAAATCCAGATTTCCATCGCCATTTCTGCAAAATTAGAAATAAATTAATTAGATTAAATGGGCAGGGTAGCTAGAGGAGAGGACGGTATTACTTGAAGTCTGTAACTAATTGTGTTTAGTAGTCTCCTCAGACATGATTTTAAATGTAACAGTGAAACCATATCAAAATTCCTAATAAACATAATCCCTTGAAACATATACGGTATACCCATAATGTGAGAGGTCGCATAATAAAGGTTACTAACTAAACTAAAGAGATAGTTTCGTAAGAGAGTCTCAAATTAACATAAGAGACAAAACAAAGTATCCAGCACATTTAAAACTAATAGAAAAGAAAAAGAATTGCGATAAAAAAATTCACTGCCCGTCATGTGAGAGGTCTCGTGATAGAATTATCAAGAGACACTTACACATGAGAAATCCTATCATTAAAGAACTCATGACATCTCATACGAGAGTGTTGTATCGATAGCCACACACTAAAATCACCAAAAAAAAAAAGATTAGGTACACAGAGATAACATCTCACCATATTAGAGTATCAAGTCCAGTATTGAAAGATCCTTCAAGCATCAATCTTCTTCCATATCATCTCGATTGCTCCTTTCATCCGAGTATGACTCATTCTCTTGCTGAGGAGAACCTTTTGATGTTCTAATATTATTCAAACTCCTGCACGAGTTTACAAAATAAGCAAGCAGCAAGATCACTTGAAACATATCTGAAAAATTTGACATCAGAGAAGGAAAAGCATACTCCCAACAACAACAACAACAACAACAACAACAACATCAACAACAACATCAACATCAACATCAACATCAACATCAACATCAACATCAACATCAACATCAACATCAGAGCCTTAATCCCAAAATGATTTCGGGTCGGGTGACATGAATCATCCTTTGGAACCAAATTCTGATATGTCCAACAAGCAAGCATTTTTGTGTTTCAATATCTATATCAGATTCCAGCTAATATCAGAGAAGGAAAAGCATACACCAACAAGCAAGTATACGGATGGACACTTTAGTATAAGTGTATAACTAACAATTCTTCAAGAGAATTCTTCCCAATATAGCAGAGTCCAACACTGTGATACACTCGCTTTGAATACTTCTAAGAGTGTCCGTGACTAGGTGTAACATAAATGACATGAGAAACATGAATAAAAAAAATTGATCCATACTGTTTAAGGTTATTTGTTTCTTTCTCGATATCAGATGAACGTAACACTGGATCTTTATTTTTCGGCCATGATTCCTGCTGCTGAGTCTTTTCCTGAAGCCATTGTTCAAATCGAGCACATTCAGCCAGTACCTAAACAAATATAAATGTTAGAAGATCAACTCAGCAAAAACTAATCAGCAAAGTATTCATTTATGACTTTATTTACTCAAAGCTCCATAAAAATACATACAGCTTCTCTTTTACTGTCTGGTAATGAATTTGAACCTCTCTGCCATTCCCTAATGATGTCCAACAAATATTTTGCTGCACGTCCTCGGGCCTCCTCGTCTTTATAACGACTTTCAATTGGATCAACCAACTACAAAAACAGAGTAGGATTCAGTTTAGTCATCGCTGATGAATCATCGAAGGATATATTAGTAGATCGAAACGTCTATAACCTTCTCAATATCATGAAGTGTTTCAGCATAAACATTTGCAGACTCATCTTCTCCTTCCTCATATAACCAATCTTCAGTCTGCTGCAACTTCTCTGATATTACTCCCTTTTCTGATTCAGTAGCAAAAGGCTGGTACGCACTCAAAATCTACACAAGTATACATACAGCTGAGTCATTAGCCAGAGGCACACCAAAGAAAACCTTAAAAGAAGAATTGACAACATCATGGTGAAATGTATACTAGATAGAATGAATGTGAAACACAACAAACACAATGTGGTACTAGAGCACGCAAATTTATTGATCTCATCTCAGAGGAGCTACCACAAATCCACCATCTAAGGGTAAAAGCATGTTGGTTGTAACTTGTATCAGCCCAACGCCATCCAGTACGTTATTTTATTTGACAACGAATGCTAAAAAGATAAGAACAAGAACAAAAGGGGAAAGGTTGTCCTTGAAGATCGAGATAAAGGAGCTACACCAATTTTAGTGTGATTTGGAGTAGTGCGTGCTTTAGATCTAAATTGAAACTTTAAAAATACAAAAGAGTGACAAAAATTGGAAGTTGTACCTTATTACGCATTTCATACACATAAGCCTCCAAAGAGTTTTTCTTCTCTTTTGCTTGTTCGACCTTGCAATCCTGCAGGGCCAGCTCCGCTTCCTTCTCTTGAGCACTAGAAAGCTCTGACTCATTCAAACCGCCAATTACTATCTCATTAATCGGTATGTCCATCCTTGCTTTTTTTCCGTGACTCTGAGAAAAGCACAAATCAGTTATCAACACTGTCTAGGCTGAGTTCCCTCTTTCTGGAAAAGAAGGGAAGCCCTTTTCAAAAGCAAGTAGCTGGTACAGCAATTTTTTCTTCAACTGAGTCATCTGATAAACTATAATCAGATTACGTTTAATATTATTTGTATATTTCAAAGACTGTCGACAGCCTATCAACTACTTTGTGAAGTTTTTGAGGGTAACTGTTTACCAGTCCCCAAAAACATTTATGGCACACGAATGATACAGGGCTGCCTCAATCAATTTTAAGCATGCCAGGTCTTCCCCTCATTATACAGTGCACAACAGCCAGCTCTTTTCCTATTGACTCATCTGATGATGTATAATTCTTATTCTCTATTGATGTGTTACCTTCTTTGAAATTAATTACCAGCACATTTTATTAATCTAGAGTATACAATTTTATTCCTTATCTGTGCAAGAGTAATAGCAATGAAGCAGTGGACCAAAGGTTATAGAAGATACAAAAATCAATTAGGAGGGCCAGCTATAGATTGCTGCCTTGGCTATATTACAGCAGCATCAGCAACAACAACTTTAGCCTAATGCCTTAAGCCCTTAATGGCTCCGCAAATTTGGGGGTAGGGGGCGGAAATATGCAACCCCACCCGCTGTTCACACAAAAAGGCTGTGTCATGAGCATGACCCAAAAAAGAATACGTTGAGAATTGCATCGAATGATGGCTAATTCACACTTAAAAGAAGAGCAGCAAATTTCACGAGTCATTTTGTTATATTTTATCATCATCCACAACTGGAAAAAATTGAGTCGTTGCACCACTGAAAACAGAAAACCAACATAGAGATAATACTCGCCAAAAAAAATTAGTGAGAAGAGGAGAAACTGGTCGCCCGACACTGACAAGTGTGACAACTGCAATTTGACTTGGAGTCTGTCAAAGACTGTCTCATGTGACATTGCTAACTTAGTAAACCAAAAGACAAGTGATAACTCACATAGCAGCCAGATGCTTGCTTAGAATGTTGGGAGTATCTATCTTCCACTCCAATTCCTGCATAAGGAGGTCCATAGTCAGATTCACCTTCCATCCTTTCCGTAGGTATCTCTCCATTGCTTCTGAGACTTACTTCATGCATATCAACACCCACAAGCTGAGATAATATTATAAGAGTCAAATGGCTACCCATAAAATTAACAAGTATTTTAACGTTTCACATACCAAATTTGGAAGAAACTGAAATGCTTACTGAGGCAGATGCTAAAGTAATGGTCCCATGAAGAGTTATACAGGCTTTAATCTTCATTTTTCCGCTTTCAATCTGAGAGGGTAATGGGCCAATCTACGAAAGACGATAACAAACTTTTAATAATAGCAAAATAGTATGCCTGATGTCGCAACTGATGGAGACCTACTTTATCTTTGCTATATGTGGAATCTTTTGATTTACTACCATAACTTCTTTATGACATCGTTTTCTGCAACTTTCAGACTCATAGCACATGGTTATTCTATAATCATACAACATGGATTGACGGTTCAACTAAGGCCCTCCACTATTTCTCCACTAAAAAGATAACATATGCTGCTTTCCTTTAGTTTTATAACCTCTGCTTATGGACAGGTTTAATTTGGTTTTTTGATATTGTGTTGCACTCCCTCGATCTCTGAAATACCTTCCATTTTCACTATTTGGTTGTTTCTGGAGATACCCTTCAATATTCCACTTGCAATTAATCTCAACCACACAATCAACACACTGTCCTAGTTACATCACCATATGTGGTCCTTATTACTGTTGTTTATACTCCTTAAATCGTACACTTTGGTATTTTGACGGTATTTAAGGCACGGAGAGAGATCTTGCACGGCAATCTTAGTGCATCTTTTCTTGATGGCTTATTAAGCTCATTTTAACTCTTATCGTTTCACAAGTAATAAGGCATAGCGACTGATAAGATATCTTTCTCTTGAATTGATCTCGCCCCTATTGCTAAATGATTTAAGCTCGTTTTAACTATCTCTCATTTCACAAGTAATAATGCATAGCAATTGATAAGCTATCTTTCTCTTGCCTTACCCTCACCCCCATTGCTCCTATTCATTTTCCGTGATCTCCGTCTCCTCCTTTGACAATCATATAATCTACTTTCCTCTGAAGCCCAGTCTCTTACTAAACTATAGTCTCTTCCCCGTGATAATTCTATGAGGTATCAATATCAGTTCATACTACAAAAGATCTGTTCATACAGTAGCACAAAGCAACACAAGTTCACATACTGACTCTAAGGAAGAAGTACCGTCGAAAGGCTGATTTGAGGAGATACACCAGAAGGCAGCTCCTTTTCATCAACGTAACACGTTTCTAAGGGACATGTGCCACGGTTGTGCAATGTAATAATTTTATCACTTGGAATAGGATGTCCTTTAGGAAATAATACATCGTTGCAAAGTGATTGTATTGGAATATCACCCGCTAAACGAAGTCCAATGGAGAATGGTAATGTATCCTCGACCTGTGAGTGACAATGTAAAACACTGGCTGAGTAAAAAACACAATAGTAATGAAGCAACATTCAAGCTCATGACTCGTGCTAAGGGGTTCATAAGGACACATCATTTGCAATAGAACACTTCTATAGCTATATTAATATACCTGCCAAACAATTAATGGGGCTCCCACAACAGAAGCAAAAATGATAAGGTAAACATTATCACAACCCCCCAACATGCAACATTTCAACATAAGGCAAGAAGAGAAAGCAGATAAATTTAGACTTTCCTTGGTTAGTTGGTTCCATGAATTATAGAAGAACGAATACAGAAAGTCTTTCAAAAATGAGTCAGCATCATAATTTCTTGCAAATTTAAATTCGGTATTCTACTTTTTAGCAACCAAATTATTTCCTTCTTCCGACTCTATTTTATTATCATATATGAAAACTAGACATCCTTATTTGTACAAGTCTAAAACAATAACAAAAAAACAGAGGTATCACCAAGGAGGATGAACGCAAACCTCATAATCCTTGACACGGAAAGTGGGACTAAGCATGGCACACTGCAGCGCACATCCACGAGCCACACATTCACTAGCATTGAGAGTCCGGCGTGGTTCTTGTTTAAAAAATGAAGACAGAGTTCTTCCAATAGCAGGTATTCGAGATCCTGAACCAACGAGCTCCACAGACTGAATCTTCTCAACAGTCACATCAGAAACACTGAGAGCTTTCTGGCATGGGACGACTATCCTTTCCAATAAACCTGATGAGAGCTCTTCAAATTCATCCCTTCTTATAAAACCCTTTACATCTTTCTCATCCATCAAACACTCTATGTGAAGAGGCGCCTCTAAATTTGCGCTCAAGACCTTTTTTAATTTCTCACAAGCTGCTCGAAGTCGAATACATGCCCGAGCGCTGGAATATACATCAATATTATACTGGTCCTTAAATTGCGTTGCAAAATGGCGAAACAGAACCTCGTCAAAGTCTCGGGCCCCTAAGTTACAGTCAAAGGAGTGAGAAAGTATCTTCATATGTCCAGACTTAAAGGAAACAACAGCAACCTGGGTATCAGAGTGCCCAACATCGACAAATACAACACACGATGGATCCAAATTGGAATTATCAGTCCGGTAGATACCATAACCAAGGGCAGTAGCAGTACAGTCATGCATCAATCTCAAAGGGCTAAGACCAGCAACTTTAGCAGCATCTAAATAAAGGCTCTTTTGCAACTGAGTGAAATAACAAGGAATCCCCATCACACATTCTGAAACATCTACTTCCAAGTTTTTCTCAGCCGTTTGCTTCAAATGCGAAAAAATCATCGCCAATATTTGTACAGGGGTAAAGGTGCACTTTTCACCCAAATACTGTAAATGAATTAGAATACCACCATTACTAGCTCGCGAGGTCTCAAAAGGTAACAACCTCAAATCATTCTGAATATCAGGGTGATCGAAATTACGACCTATCAATCTTTTAACCTGAGAAATTGTCGATTTAGGGTTCATCGTCGCACAAGCAGTACCTGCTGAACCTAGAAACCTCTGCTTTTCCCCAAATGAGACCACTGCCGGCGTCTCACGTTTTGACTCATCGTTCAACAACACATCAATTCCTCTTTGCTTCACAGCTGCAATCACGCAGTTCTCATTTCCAATGTCAAAGCCTACCACGCTCATTTTCTCTGTGCAAATTCCGACTTAGAATAACGTGATAATGCCAGTAGCTTCCCTAAAGCAAGCAAAGCCCCAAATTATAACAATTACATGACAAACCTAAACTAATTGAAGTTCAGTTTCACTATTTAATTAGCACGATGATGCCAAACCCTACCACGCTCATTTACCTAATATGAATACGATAATGCAAGAATCCTTATAGCAAGCAGTGATCCAAATTATAAACTTTAAATCACCTGAAAATCCGAAATTAATTTACCACGCTCAATTTCTAAGATGGGAATGCCACTTTATATTAATTCAATAATGCCAGTAATCTCCCTAAAGCGAGCAAAACCCTAAATTAGAAAAAATTCATTACATGAGAAACCTATATAAAAACACCATTATCTCTGTGTCTCAAGGGTCCAGTAAATTGTGAGGTAAGAGAGGGGGTGGTTGTATGTACGCAGCCCTACCCTTGTATTAGCAACAAAGAGGTTGTCCTTGAATTACCCAAGAGGAAAATTGCGTCGAAAACTGCATCAAGTGATTGCTACTTCATACTATAAAGAAGCGCTACCAATTTAGTAAGTCATTTACTTGAAGCCATCATTCTCCACAACCAAAAAAATAACAAGTCTTTGGCTTCTGAGGAGTTTGAAAGACGATATTCATTAAGTTTCGCTACTTAATCAAGATGATAATCTCCAAACCCTACCAAGCTAATTTTCATAAAACGAATTCCACCTTACATTAATACGACAATGTCAGTAATCTTACTAACGCAAGCAAACCCAAATTGAACCAAATTCATAACCTAAAAAAGCTAAATGAATCAGTATTGAGTTTGGCGATTAGATTAATTCGTAATTAGAGCAAAACATGATCATAATGAAAATGATGATGATAAGAATAATGAATGAAGTTGCAATCAGCAGAAATAGTAGATAGCATAGGAAATGTAATGAAGAAGATGAAGGCGATGAGAATACCTAGAGTTCAATGGCGGATGAAAGATGACGAGGAGACGACCATGAAAAAAAAACAGGAAAGAATGAGTAAATGTGTTAACTGCAAAGGCCGTCTTAAATTTGTGTATACTAGATTACTAGTTACTGCTCACCGTGACTTCGGGCCTATTGGATTCAAATGTGTCTTTTGTTGTGTTTATTACTTTCATTTCCAGAGGGGTTTCGAGAAAACATCAAATCGGACCGTTTAATTTTAATCTAATTCGATTAAATCATGTTTAGTTTGATTCGGTACATGATTTAGGTGCTAATGTCAATTTGTTCTTCAATTAATAGCATTTGAAAAGAAGTTTGAGAAGTTAGTAAGTCGTAGTTTTGTTCTTTTCATTAATTTTGGGTGTTGTTTTTATATACATAATTTACTCAATTGGGTACATAATTTTCCACTTTACCTACCGTTTTTTTTATCGCACATTGAATGTTGAATAATTGTGATTTGGTGTGTTTGGTTGATATTTAAACACGTTTGCTTCTATATCCATATTATATACTTCCTCCATTCAAATCCACATTACACATTTCTATTTTACACACTATTCACAAACAACTATTCAAATTCGATTTTCTCTCGATACGTAAATAAAATTATATTCATGTGGGATCTAGTTTTATTCGTCTTTACGAGTATATTATTAATATCTAATTTTTATAATTTTTGAAAATACGTAGCTAACAATATTACCGTACAAAAGACGCGTTGACAAACGTGAAAAAAGAAATGTGTAATGTGGATATGAATGGAGGGAGTACATGCTTATATGTTTTTTTTGTGGCTGTGACTCCTGTGAGTACCTCGAGTTACTCAGCGACTGTGGCGTATATGTTTTATGTTTGACATGCTGGTGTTGATTGTGGGATTACTTGAGGGCTAGTGAACGACGAGTACATGGACGTGACATTACCTATTTTTACCGTTAGCCAGTTCGGATATACATTTCTATTTTTTTGGAACTCGTGGATATTTTGTCCCTGTTTGGCACTGTTGTATTTATACCTACAACTTATCTATTTATATTTCCGCATTTTAGTTGTTTAAATTTCTTACGTTATCTTTCCTGTCAAAAAGTTCTAAATCCGCGCTATTTTCCACATGTTTCTGGTTTACTTTTCCGCATCAACGCGAGGGATTTTACAAGTTTAAATGATATTAATATGATATGATATATGATCAAGTTTATATTATATATCATCTATAATTATATAATCATTATTGTATATTATCGTATAATATAATCATTATTGTATGTTATCGTATAAATATCATATATCATATTATATATGGAAATTAATTCTGAAATTAGGAGAAAAAAATTAATTCTGAAATTAGAAAAAAAGCTAAATTAATTATGTATGGAAAAACGTGGGGTCCTTAGAGCAGGTGCAACGGTGAGTTTTTGCCTCGAGTTTGTCAATAAGAACTTTCCATCGGGTAAACTTAGTTTTTTTAAGAAACAAGTTCTTCGATAATTTCAAAATGGTAAAATATTAATTTAGTAGTAAGTCTTGCTTGCGACGGGTCACCATTTGTGACGGATATTTTGTGAGTTAAATGAATACAAAATGAGTAGTGGAGAAAGGGGACCACAAGAATAGTGTTGGAGAGAGAGAAAAAGTGGGTATTTTGTGAGAGAAAACGGTATCCGTCACAAGCTTGCGACGGATAGTAAGCTTGCGACGGATAGTGCCGTTGCAAATAAGAATTTGTGTTAATTTAGAGATGAACAAATTAATTGTGAGTCATACTTAAGAACTTACCAAAAGTACTTTCATGGTAAGATAAAATTTTTAAGTTTAGTAATTGACAAAAAGATGATTTGGCAAAGAAAATTAAAGCTCTTTCATTGCACTTGCTCTTATGTCAGCATAAAAATGTTATCGCTTTGATAGTAAAGAGATGATGATGTGGCTATAAAATCCATGATGTCCTTACTGGACCAAGGTGACATATTCGAGGAGTAACAAGCTCTCAAAATTTCATGTCTAATTTGCGTTATCCATAGATCATTAGTAACTATCTAATCTTCAATCTAAAAATTCTGAACAATGAGTATTCATCATCCAACGCCTTAGCAATGAATCAACTACATATCTGCAATTTTTACTTGGTAAGTTCATGCTTGAACATATCTTGTTTCTTGTAACAATCCTATAAAAGTCGCACGACTCAACGAAAATTGTACTCCTTTTGTTTTCTTATTCACTGTTAACTATAATTAGTGATGTAATTTTAAATTCTCAAACTAGCATTTTCTACTAATATGGTTGAAATTCAAATTTTAGGGGAGGGAAATGAATATAGCTACATAATTTACTATAATAACCTCAATGACGCCAATTTAAATACTATTGGGTGACGCTATCTCATTTTCCTTTGTAAAATAAAAAATGTACAATACAAAAATCCTAGAAAATGGCCTCTTTCAAGCTTGATCCTAGGCCATTGCATGTGTAAATGATCCTCGGAAACCGCCTTGGATCCGCTATCCCCTTACCTCTTTACTAGTCTTATAGTCGTGCAAATTGCACGGGTTTTTTATTTTAAGAAGACTTTTTAAGAGGTATATATAAGATATTTTTATAATAATTATTTAATTATTTACTTTTAAAGTTATTTATTTAAAAAATAAAGTTCTAAAATAAAATAATAAAATCTCCCTATATTTTAACGAATTTTAAATCACCAATCTAAAAATTGAGTTATAAAATCGTATTTAAATTTTTAGAAATTATATCAAACAAAATTATTTGGATGAAAATAAAACAAAATTAATAAAACTGAATCGGCCAGAACAATTGCGGAGGGCAAATATTAAACTTGTTTTTCATTTAGTCAAACTTGTGCAAGGTTAAAATGAAAATTTTGATCTGCACACGTTTTAAATGAAAATTTAGACACCGTTTTTCATGTAATACCCAATTGTTAATTAGTGAAACGAAATCTAGTGAAGATTATGACCCAATGCATTTTTAAAACGAAAAATTAGTTCCGTGCACTTTTCAAATGAATTTTTTACCCGTGCATTTTAAAACGAAAATTTAGATTCATGCACGTTTGAGATGAAATTTTGACCCGTGCATTTTTAAAACGAAAATTTAGTTTCATGTACTTTTGAAATGAAATTTTGACCCCTGCATTTCTAAAGTCAAAATTTTGACCCATGCGCTTTAGAAATTCTATAATAGTCAACCCGTGATATTATACTATAAATATATAGCAATTAGAAAGTAAACAATAATGTAACAGTGCGTTGATTTTAAGTGTTAAATCTCAGTATATACAATATGAATGTGATATAGTTATTTTAAATAAATACGATATATACTACTAAAAATCTTAAACAATAATGTTCCCTTAGACTAAATTTAAGCAAAATCGCAATGTTTTTATTAGATATGTATCTCGACTATTCTCTATAAAGATCTATATAATATAGTCCGTTATAGGAAAACTTGAGAAAGAAATGCCTTGATCTTAAGAATCAATTGAAACTCGCCTGAAAATAACTCGTTCTTCAACCCATCTCGGAAATGATTTCATCTAGTAATGACCCTCGTATTTAGGGAAAGACCCGTCCGACCCGTTATAATATACTTTAATAACATTATTTATTCAAACTTTGTATTCAATTAATTACAATCCCCAAACTACCTTATATATATATATTATGTATTGACTTTTGAAATTTTAAGATAAAATATATTTATATTTGTTTTAAAACATACTAATTAATAAACATATTTTATTTTGACAACCTAATGATTTATATTGATTACTAACTTATTTAAATGTGTCAGTATTACTCATAAAATATCGAGTTATTAAAATAAAATTAAAATAAAAAACTATAATTTAATGATTGGTTTGGGTTATTCTTCTAGTGGATCAGTCCTATGCTATAGGACAGTCCTATAAGAGAGTTGTTGCATTTAAAATAACACCCACAAACTTGACCTAATGATTGCATGGGTATCCTTAACTTACATTTATTGGACTCGTTGATATTAACTTGTGCTCATACGTGAAAAGATCGAAATTAAATCAAGCAAGTCGTTTGAACAAAGTCCATAAGAATTGAACTTAAAATTCCATAAATAACAGCTCAACCAAATCCATCATATTGTTCATATAAATTCATTGCAACACACTCCCATTCCCATCCATACACCAACCCCAGCTCAACTAACTCTCTCCCGCCTCTCCCCCCTAATTTCATATTTTCATTCTCTGAACTTTCATACTTAGATCTCACACTCTTCATCTTGCTTTTTCATCCTCAAATTGATATGTTTGTATAAATTAAAATAAAAACGATGTTTTTGTCAACAAAAACATTATAATTCATATGGTGCTTTTAATAGTATCTATTATTATCGACTTTAGTCATCAAGACTAAATACTAATTTGCATGCAGTTTTTATTTTTACATATTTTATTGTTGATCAATTAAGTTAGAACTTAGAAGTACTTTAAGTAAATTATTTTCTATTTTTTCGAGTTCCAATTTTTTCTAATCCGTGAATATTTTTTTATTACTGTCGCCTTTTATATTATTTTTATATGTCATAGGGAGTAATACATAAAAAAAATTCATATTTTTTTTATCTAGTTGATTTTTATTATTTTAACAAAGTATTTTTTTATAGTTTCAATTTTTGTATCATATATATTGTAATCAATATCAATCGCATATATTGGCTTTCAAGTTCATGATTGTGGATTCTTTAGAGCATAAAATGTAAATTCTCTCAATAAAAGCAAAAAAAAGAATGTAGAGAACATGGGGATTGGGAAACAATGTGCCACACCTGAAAAAAAATTAAAAAATATTGTACTTTCAACCACAGTGCGACACCTAAGCACTGTGGTTGTTGCTTTTATATATAGGATATGATTCTCTGCATGGAGGATTGGAGGTTCTCTCTTATAATGTTTGTGCTGCTTCAGAGTCTGGTACCCTTACTGGTATCTTGGTGTGCTCAATAACAATGACATTGGTAAATATTTGGGTATTGAGACTGATTTCGGAGGTTCTAAGCGTCTGATTTTTGAGGATATCCTTGAGAAAGTTAAAAAGCGCCTCTCTTCTTGGAATACAATTTTTCTATCGCCTGCCAGCCGGTTAACTTTGATCTCTTCTATTCTGTCCACTATTTCTAATTACATCCTATCGGTATTTAAGATACCGGTAAGTGTGTCAAGAAAGCTTGATGCTATTTTGTCGCATTTCTGGTGGGCTGGGGTGAGATCACAAAAGACCATACATTGGACGAGTAAGAATTTTATTAGTATGCCAAAGTCGGAGGTGACCTTGGTATTCGAAATATTGGGTGTATGAACAAGGCTCTTTTGGGTGAAATTGTTTGGAAGATTATGAGTAAGAAAGACTCTTTTCTGAGTCGTGTTTTTCATGATAAAATTTCTAAGAAAGGGAATGAGGGGGGCTGTGATGAGCTGAAACCAGATGCGGCTATTTCTTGGGGATGCCGTAGTATCAAGGAGGGTGCTAAAGTGATATTGAGGGATGTGGGATGGAATATTTGGATGGGTTCTTCCTTGAATATTTGGAGTTCTTGTTGGATTGATGGAAATCATCCTTCTCGTGTTACTAGTTTGGGTTTCCCACCCCCGGAGAATACCTTGCAATGGACTGTTGCTCATCTTATCAGCCCGTCTGAGGTTTGGAACGTTGATTTAATTGCTGAACTATTTGAAGAGGAATGAGCTAATAAGATTTATGTTATCCCGGCCTATCTGTGAGTCGGCCTTGAGGGACACCATATATTGGAAATATTCTAGAGATGGTAGCTATTCCGTTAAGACTGGTTATGCTATTTGCCTTGAAGATCATTTGCTCTCAAATTGTTCTAGAAAAGACCGTCATCGTGCTAATGAAAAGGTAAAACGCTTTTGTAAGAGACGATTATGGTCCCTTCCTGGGCCTAGTAAATGGAAGATTCTAGTTTGGCGTATTATCACTGATGCTTTATCTGTGGGGGCCGAGTTTGATAAACCCAGTATAGGTAATTCTTACTTCTGCCCTTTTTGTTTGGAAAGTCAATCCTTGGAAACTTTGGAACATCTCTTTCGGGATTTCGATGTTGTTAGGCATCTGTGGCTGGCGTCTCCTATTGGGATCAGGATTGATAATATTTCTTTTCTCAGTCTTAAGGATTGGCTCATAGATTGGATCAATTAATTCTTGTTGGACTAATCAAAGGGATTCTCATGATCTTCTTATCTCCTTCTTTTTGTTTTGTGGTGCATCTGGTGTGTGCGGAATGATATTATTTTTTCAGGTAAATCCTTCGCCCCAATTTTCTTCTTCTCGCTATTGAATTCGACAACATATTGGCTTTGGAGGCGGACAAGATTGAAAATGATCTTTCCTCAATTCATTCTTCACATGTCTTGCAAGCTCAGGATGAAATTAAAATGTCTATAATGAATCATTTCCCGTTTTATCTTGTTAAGGGGAATGATGTTTGCATTGCTACTCGGGTGAAAGTTGATGCTTGTTGGCTCTCTAATCTGTGTGATTCTGCGGGTTGGATTATATGTGACCATGATGACGATATTTCTAGTACTCATTATGTCAAGTTCAAAGCAGAATCTCCAATACAGGCGGAAGCACTGGGTTTTCTTCAAGTTGTGGAATGGGCTAGAATGCTAGATTGAACAAGATTTGTCACTTGGATGTTTCATCAGACTGTCGTCAACTTCTCTTTCAGCTTGTTGGTTCCGAAAAACTTTTGCTGAAGACAGCTGCCGTTATTTCTGATATCATTGCCCTGATTCCTTTTTTTCATTGTTTCTATTTTAGTTTCATTCCTAGAGGTCTCAACAAGATTGCAGACAATCTTGCTAAGGCCATTGTTTAGATAATTTATCTTATATTGCTGTAAATAAAAAGTCCATAAGCTATAACTTAACTTACGAGGGCACTTTATCCAATTATCCGGCGGAATCAAACGTTATGAAGCAAGTAAAACTAAAGCAAATAGTGAAATACTCCGTATAGAATAATTGTTAAAGTGTGATTAAGATGTAATTAAGTCAATGCCTCCCTGAACCCAACCATGTTAACCACAACCTATACGCAGGGAATCTGTCTGCTCATTATATTTCTCACCATTGCCCCATGTTATCCTTACCATGAGGGGCGGCCTTTGTACGGGTACATGCACCATAATGGGAGTATCCTAAGTTCTTTCTTCTTTTTTTAATACTTCATCCATTCCAGGTTAATTTAAACACCGTCTCTCCCAAAACCGTAATTAATTATCAGAGTACCTTTGTCTTAACCAACCACTAGATTAAAATCTCTTTGATATTGATTAGACCTCATTGTAATACGACCTTTTTTGTAGGCGTTAAGAGTTTAAAAAGATTAACTAGTTTTTATACCCGTGCAATACACGGGTTTATAAGTTATCAATTATTTTTGTTAATATAGTTTTTTTTTCCACAAATTCAGGCCTAAAACATCGTACGTGCGACCTGAAAAATATGACCATTTTTTGATAATTTGTGACCATTTTAGGTAAATAGTAACCACTTTTAGGACTAAAAACTAAACATTTTTATCAAGGTGGTCACAACTTAGCATAAAATGACAAATATTTATCAAAATAATACGAGAAGACCGTCGCACAAGAGAATTGTTACTTTTTTATATATATTTTGGGAAAATGAGTGTTAATCTACTATGACGACTACATAGGTATTATTCCAAAATTTAATATGTGGTTTAACTTTGTCAAACTTATAACTTTTTTTTACCAACAAATTCAATCTAATTAATAAACAAATTGTATATATAGGTCCATAGCATATTGAAATTTTAATTTGAGACTATCAATTACTAATGAAACTTTGGTGAATTTTCGTATATATAAATCAGATCGGATATTAGAGAATAAACAAATTCAATATAATTATAATAATCATAGCAAAATTTAATTCTTTTAAAATAGAGGTACATACTAATTAATAAATTATCATATACACTTTAAATAATTGAACAGATGTTATAAGTTGCTTAGCGAAAGAAGAAAAATGAGCTACTTTATTTATCTAGCTATCTTCTATTCTTCTTTCTTAAGAATTAAATAAAAATATACTGACAACAGCTTAGCTAATTTATTGTCAAGTTGATAGAAAAAGAATATATGAAAATACTTGTATAATGTTAAGTATAAAGTTGTTACTGATATCAAAAAAATTATTTATATAGAGGTTATATTTTAGTCAATTAGTCTAATCTTCAAACTTAGTTTATACTCGTAATTTGTACTTAATTTACACGTTTTAAAATGAAACAATTTTTTTTATAGTATCAATTACCAGAACTTTATTTATATTGGATGTGCAAATATTTTTCGTTAAACATAAACTAAATAGAATATACAATTAAATATCTTGCCAAATCATTATAAAAATAAAAGGTACTGTAGATAAATATAATCATACTCCCTATTACATAAAAAAATATATAATATAGAGCAAAAAATAAAATAAGCATAAAAAATACTTGATATGCACAATTAATCAATTATATTATTAGTCTTAAAATTCAAGTTTTATATGTTGTTCCGTATGTAATTATTATCAACATCATTGAAGATTAAATTGGCATAAACAAATTTAATAAAAACTATTTTTAAAAGATTATGTACCATACAAAAATTTCAAATTAACACGAGGAAAAAGGTTCAATAAAACCGTTACGTACCAATATTATCTTTCATTTTGTTAAAAAGTAAGAACTATTTCTCAATCTACATTGGCGCAGCTCCTCCATTAATAATTCACCTGCCAAATAATTTATGTTTAAGTCAATCCCCTTTCTTTATCAGTCAATCCCCTTTCTTTATCATTATTCTAAATATCAATAAAATAAAATAAAAATCTACAATAATAGACTACCAAGGATCAAAATTTGCAACAAAATCTAATAAATTGGAGTATTAAAAATAAAATAGTGACCGCTTTTATATATGAATATTTTTACACTTTTGAAACTATTTATATAACATATTTTTTTTACTAATGATAAGGAATTAGATTAATTACTTTTTATATTTTTAAGAACTTTAATGTCGAAGATAAGTTGTTGGAATATCAACAGTTATAAACTTATAATTTATGTGAATAATTTCTAAAAATTACTATTGAGAGAAAGAGCTCAAAAGTATATTAGAAACTATTAACTTCACCCTTTTAATATTCTCTCTTTAATAATTTTTTAGACGATTTTCTAAATATAATAATATTTTTTTTTAGATAAACACTTTATAAATAGCTTATCTTGGCACATTATGATAAAAAATTACTTAATTTAGCCTTTTAATTATATTGTATAAGTATACTATTTATACAATATATTTTTCCACTTATGATTACGGAATAAATTGGCTATTTTTTATATTCTAACAGAACTTTAATATTTTAGATAAGACGTTGGATAAATTCTAAAATTTATAGACAAAAAAAAGGTAAAAAGTGTATTAGAAGCTATTAATTTAACCTAATAATTTTACGTTTTAATATTGTTTTAGAGTGAAATATAATAATAACTAAAATGTTATAGTTTTTAGAAAAATACTTTGTAAATAGTTTATCTTTACACGCAAATACGCACTAAAAAAGTTACTGTAATTAGCCTTTAAATTATATTGTATAGATAGATGTATATAATTTAATCGTTATAGCAAAACAAAATAGTTGCATGATGTAAAATTACAGTGATGTGTTTTTTATTTGGGGTTTAACATTTTCTAACAATAAACACATAAATTTTAAATTTAGCATGCATTTTGGTTTATTAATTATTGTTAAATTTATTAAAAATTAAGAGTCTAAACTTTATTGGTTATTATGCTATTTAAAAACTTGCTAAGGATTTAATGCTTGTAAATGCATTAATTTTTTTTCTCTTTTAAATAATGATGATGAGGTAGCTTGCTAGAATTACCTCAAAAATGAAATTGTCTAATGTGATGATTTGTCTTAGTTTTTATATTATTTATAGATAACAAATCAAAACATGCACGATGTTGCTAGTAACAAGAGGAGGAGACAAGAAAAAATTAGGGTTCAAGACAATTGAGTAATATTTGCAATTCTCTCAATTATGAAATTTGCGGGATTTCTTGAGACAGTTGATAATATTATGGTTGTTATTGCATGTTATTGTTGCGGTACGGTCATCGTAGTTTTGTAGTGGTATGACGGAGATGAATTTTGTATTTATTAAATCTGAATTCAAAATGACTTGGTAAAGATAAAAGTAATCAACAATCAATCACCCGATCCAATAATTGAACAAATTAATCTTGGCTTGAGCTGAAACTGGCACTAATACACTAACATAAATTCTCATTTGTGGGTTGTAACGGAGATATCCGTAATACTATCAGCATGATCGTCATGTTGTGTGTAATAATGCAAGTAGTTTTATTTTATTTTTAGCAAGTTGCATTGTTTAATGTTTATGAACGAATACAAATCAACCCATAATTCATCTATTGCCAATTTGCCATTTTGTGTGATACAAGATAAATTACAGGCATCCTATCTACCCATATTACCTCGTTCGAATAGGTCGCTTTAGGAATATCTCGAGACATTTGAATAATTTTGTGATGTTCTCCCGGTTCAGTCAATTAACATGTTTAACTGTCCTTGTTTGTTTAAGAGTTTAACTGAGATTAATCGACTAAAATTAAGGAAACAATTATTTATGTTGGATGTGTAATCTCAAATCCTTGAATGGACTTGAAAACCAAATTTTAAAAACAAATTGAGACCCCGTATAATAAGAGGAACTTTTAAAGACGCTAGTAAACAACATGTGTGTAAACCTTTTAAAGGTGCTAATAGACAGCATGTAAACTTTTTGTTTTCAATAGACGAAGGGGAAAAATATGATACAACTCGAAGAACATTGCAAAGAAATAATTAACCAACTAACAAGCTTACTAGGAGTAATACATAACTAACATACTACCTACACCCATATTTGATTTGAGACATCAATAGTTTACATTTATTTTATTTTATTATTTTAATAAAAAAATAAAGTAAGTGTAAACTATTCACCAGAACAGCAAATAACAGTTATTAACTCGATCAGTCCGTATGGTATTGAACAAAAATCCATAATATATATTTTGAAGAAGGGAACAATAACAATGGAGCTAGAAAGGTAGGTAGTTGGTAAATTAAAATAACCTTTTGATGGTATTAAGGTGAAACATAAGGTTCTTACATACACCAACCTTAGTCTTAGAGATGTTACATAACATGGTCTTCCTAAGTCGGATCAACTTCTTACCAATTCTGAACTTCAATTTACATACTCTCAATCTTAACCACCAAGCCGGCCTTAACGACCGCCTTGTCGCGATTTCATCAACTTGTTTCAATGTCTTCTGAATCAAGAATTGAGCCTCTCTATGAGCTCTCTCTTTTGGGTCTTCTTTCTCCATCTTACTGTAACCATACCTATTGTTTCTCCTAACCAAAGTGCCCATATAATAATAATAATAATAATAATAATAATAATAATAATAATAAGTATAGGAAGTGTACCAAATGTTTAGGGAGAGAAAATATATATTATGTTGGGTGGGTGGGATTTGTAGAGTATAGTTGGGAAATGAATTAGGAAATGAAAAAATGTGTGTGTTTATATAGTAGGGAAGTAGTGAAGAAGTCAAATACTTTAATTCATAATTAAGGATTATATGTAAAGCTACCACACCATGTGCTCTTTATGTTGAAGCTAAGGGTCGATACATGAACAATTTTTTAAGTGGGCGTTACCTAAAGCTCGATCCTTATTTTCGTGTTTTATTTTATATTTTACTATGCTTTAACCCGTGAACGGTCGGTCCTGAATATTTTAAGACCCTAGTCAAAATTATAAAATAGGACCCAACTCTTTAAAAATATTTGTTAAAGTAATTTATATGTCATTGTCTAATACCACAATTCAATTAACAAAACAACTAAAAAGCTTTTGAAGAACACTATTTTTTTTCCAATTTTAAAGATGAAGTTGATTCTTGAGAACCCTAACAAATTTAGAAGAAAAAATGATTTTGGATTTGGAGAATTGAAGATAGGATATTTTATAATTCAACCCTTTTATCGTAAAAAAAAAACAGCAAAAAAATTGAAATTGTTTCAAATTTAAATATAGCTCTACCAGATGAGTCCATTAAATATATAATTTCCACAAATTGATGGGCCTATATGAATTCCAAAAAAATAGTGAAAACATGTTGGGAGGAATAGAACACAGTACAAGACCATCTATTAAAAAGTTACATGCATAACCACTAGACTACTTCCCTTATTTCCGTGTTCTATTTTATATTTTACTACTAGCTTTAATCCGTGCAAAATTGCACGGGACTAAAGGTATAAATTATGAAAATAAAATTTCACATAATTATATTTTTAAATATTAATAATATTCAATTTTCATAGCTTATAAATTATCTAATAAAGTAATAAATATTTAAATATTAATAATATTCAAGTTACGGAGTGTATTAGTTTGTATTAGTTATCTATTAAAATTACGTAATTTTGTTAAATATAAAACATATTAAAGTTAGATAAGCAATATATAAATTATCTAATGAAATTATAACTTTGTTAAATCTCTAGATTTCCAATCTAAAATTAATGTAACATTTTTATTAAGCGTAGATATAAAAAGAAAAAAATGATATAAATTATTCATAAATCATTATTTATCACGAAGTATTATTTACGTTCAAAACATAAACGTAAATTTTACGTACTAAACATAAACATTGACGGTTTTTTCATAATTAATTTACTTTTCTTAGTTGTGGGTCCCACCTTTATTGTTTTAAAAAAAATAAAAAAAAACTTATTTGATGACATGACTTCACAAAATTGCTTAAAATATTATTGTACTAGATTTAATGCCCGTGCAATGCACGGGCCTATTTGTTATGTTCAAACTTGTATATGACGTTGTAACTGAAAAATGTTTGTAGTTTGTATGATCAAAACTATATGTGTTACTTCGTTTGTGTGGTGCTTAACTTATACCGAGACTACTTATGTCAGAAATCATGCTCAACTAATTGTAATCTCACATACAATATTTTATTATTATATTATCTAATTTAAGAGATGGGGCATTGTTTTTTTTTGGTACAAAGGGGAGGTGTCATTTTAAGTTCCCAATGTATCGTGTTCTCATTTTAAACTGTTCTATAATAGTTTCTAAGTTATATTTTGTCCCTCTTGATTACTTGTTTACTTATTTAATTTGTGGTGTCCTTATGTATATTAAAAATAAAATCTCGTTAATCAACAATTACAATAAGCAAAACTAAAAATTTTCACGCAGTGGATAGACAAAGTATCTAAACTCAAACTTTCATGTAAATTATTGCTCAGACAACACTTATTTTCAGTATTATTTGGATATGATAAATGGTGTAGTTTGTATGATCAAAACTATATGTGTTACTTCGTTTGTGTGGTGATTAACTCAAGCCGAGACTACTTATGTCATAAATCATGATCAACTAATTGCAAATCTATCACATACGATATTTAGGAGATGGGGCATTGTTTTTTCTGGTACAAAGGGGAGGAGACATTGATAGGATGTCATCTTAAGTTCCTAATGTATTGTGTTATCATTTTAAACTGTTCAATAATAGTTTTTAAGTTATATTTTGTCCCTCTTGATTACTTGATTGTTTACTTATTTAATTTGTGGTGTCTTTATATATATTAAAAATAAAATCTCGTTAATCAACAATTAGTATACACTACTACAAATCCCGCCATTTTCCGACGCTTTTTAGGCCTGTTTCGACGCTTAAAAGCGTCGGTAAATTAATTCTCGACGCTTCAATATAGCGTCGGCTTTTGGGGTGTCAGGAAATTTGACACTTTTTTGTGTAAATAACAGCGACGCTTTATTGTGTCACCAATAGCGACGGTTTTTTGTGTCATTACCCGCTACACTATTTTGTGTTTAGCCCAGCGACGCTTTTTTGCGTCGTAAGTTGTTTTCGACGCTTTTTGCTAACAATCCCCGTTTTTCCTGCTGCTTTTTTTAAGCCAGATTCCTCTGCTACTTCAGTTCAGTCTGTCGAAATTGGCATATAATGATGCCACAGAGATCCAATTCGACTAAATATACGCAAAAACAAATTTTTATAACATAAATTAAAATTCCATCGTCAAGTTAATTAAATTACAAGCTTTCAAAATTTAAAAGAACTATTGTAATAATTTTACTCCAACAATAATAGTGATCACGTTGTCACTCAAAAAATAATAAAAGCTTTCCAAAAATTAAATA
Source organism: Silene conica (assembly GCA_029255685.2). Lineage (NCBI taxonomy): Eukaryota > Viridiplantae > Streptophyta > Magnoliopsida > Caryophyllales > Caryophyllaceae > Silene > Silene conica. Next base: position 14,246,423 of record CM055319.2, read on the forward strand.
CAAGCCAAAATGTACGATGATCGACTAAAGTACTCTCAAATTAAAAGTAAATTCCGAATTTGATCCTTTCAACTCGATTCTCTGCCACCATTTGTTGAGTCTGATATCTGCATGCAAGAAAATTAAATATCATCAACAAGTGAGTGAAGAAGGAAGTTATGCTACTAATGTAACGAAAAGATGAAATTACTATAGACTATAAGAGTATAGCTTAACAACTAAGTAGAATTTAGATTTGATTGAAACGAATTGGCTTTGAGTAAAGCGTAGAGCTCTAATTTATGATTTAAAATGCAAGGCAAGGCGGTATATTCAAATGAAATTATAAGCAGAAGACCATTACAAACTGCATCCTGTGTAAAATGTTGAAGACCATAAGTAGTTCCCTACACACATTAGTAGTTCTTTACCATTACAAACTGCAACGTAACCTGTGTAAAATGTTACCCTTTAAAACATTACAATACAATGCAGAAGACCATTTTATCTAACAGCTAAAGAACTACTAAACTTATACATCTCAGCATAGGAATATTCAAATGATGCATCTCAGCATCTCAGCAATATTTTGATAAATCCCAACAATTGATACATCTCAGCATAGGTATATTCAAATGAAATTATAAGCATCTTATTAAAGAGGACATAAATATACCTGTGAGTTCAAGGTTGATCTTGCAAGCTCGGCTATCTCGGGTGACGGGATTCCAGAACTCATACTTTCCAATATTTTATGCAAGAGGATATTGGTCGCATTCAACTTGGTTTCTAGCTCTTCTTTGTCCTTACTCAAACTTACAATAGCCTTTTGCATGTTTTGCATTTGTCCCATATTTTGCAAAGCTAAAGAACTACTATCTCCCGATTTAGAAGCCTCTTTCCTCAAGATACTGTGCACCCCAACTACGTCACTTCCTTTCACACCGAACCCATAGCCTAAGGGGCGTTTAGGGATATTTTCTCCATACATTAGCTTGGTGAAAGCTTCATTTTGAATTTGTACTTTGGGCTTGGTAGGATTAGCCAGAAGTTCAGATTCAATATAAGTATCAACATCCAACTGTACAAAAAAAAATCCGAGTTCATCAAAATACATATTATCTGTCAATGTACACGATTATTTGGAGTAAATCAAACTTCTTTTATAAAAATGTTTACCACAAAATCTTCCGTTGCTGTATTTTTCACATAGGTTCCATCTTTCCTCTTATGAGTTTCCTTGAAAACCTCTAATTCAGTTGGTTCTCTTTTGTTCTTTTCTTCCTGTTAGTCATCACCACATACAATTAGCTTCTAACTAACCTTGTATTTAATTATAATCAATTAAAAATAAAAGTAAAGATGGTATTATAATCATCCATAAAAGATATAATTTTTACAAGATCGGCCCGTATATTAGCATAGCTTGTTGACCCGGTTGTGTGAGCATGATTTTGCGATGCACGTGCCTCTTTTCCACAATCAGCATATTTCTGCATACAATAAAACACGAAAAAAAAATTGCTTTCACATGATCAGAACACTATCAGGCCAATCATGTCCACTAAATGCTCCTGAACAAATATTTGAGGAAATACCTGTCCCTTCTCAGAATACCAATAATCCACTAAATGAATCCAACTATCAAGAGGTATCCTTGATGGTTTATTTTGATAGATTTCCTCTCTAGTTTTTGTCGTGGGTTTAAAAAGAGTATTCTTCAACTCGTGTCTATATTGTCTCACACTCTTGCCTATACGTTTCAGAATACCTTTGTCATAGCCATCTCCCTCAGGAATAACAAAATGCTCCTGAATAAAAAAAAACATAAGAACTATGTAGACAAAAATCATATGTTGCTCAAAGCAGCCAGATACTTGGAGCTAGAATAGAGTTGGGAGGGACAGACAGAAGGATCAGGTATAAAATCATTGCCAAAGCAAATTTTGAATTTATCTAAACTACTGATAAATTGTTCATCAATTCGTAAACCTTCTGTTGCTGCTACTCTTATTTCAAGGACATTCAAGTATGGCAACAAATAATTCTCAGTAGAAACTCCTTCATAATCAGATTTTGTTTCGAACAGTAGCTCACCGAAAGGATACAAGTAGAGTCCTCCTAATTTAGAGAGCTTATTCAAGATGTGAGCAGGAATTTGTGGTAACTTACACTAGTAGAAAACACCCCTACGGTGGCGGTCATAAATGACCTATTGTGGCGGTTTTGAGAGGTTTAGGGTGCGTCGTATATCGCGGCGTCGTATAAAGTTTACAACCGTCGTATAAACTTTCTACAACCGTCGTTATAACTCTCTTATTTTGACGGTTGTTATATAAAACCGTCGTTATAGACTTATATAACACGACGTTTGTTTGTTTACAACCGTCGTTAAATGTTCTAAAAACCGCCACTATAGCTACAGAACTGCCGGGAAAGGTATTTATCATGTCGGTTTTCTTTACAAAAACCGCCACTGAAGATAATTAAAACGTCGATTCTTTGGTGTTAAACCGTCATTAAAAGTTCTAAAAACCGTCGTTATAGGCGTTTGAAAGCTAATTTACTACCAAAACATGTTTTCTGTTACGACAGTTGTAATTACTGAACCGCCGAGAAAGATAGTTATAATTTTGGTTTCCTTCCATAAACCGCCATTAAAGATTATTACAACGTCGGTTGTTTTGTGAAAAACCGTCATTAAACGCGAATTTATTTAACCTTATTACGTCGGTTTTAAAGAAACCGTCGTAACAATTATATATATTTTTCTTTAAAAATGAAAATTTCTATAGAAATTTCAGCTGCAACTCCCCATAAATTTGATAATTTCAAATGCTATATGAGCATAATTAAACCTGTAAATATAAATGTAACCACATAAATATTATTTCAAACAATACAAGTCCAACAAACGTACACCAATCTCGCATCACATCCAACGTAACAATATCATCATCACTATGACCAAAAATACATCCTAAGTATATGAATAACATACACGCTCTAGTTGATAAACTAATCTACAAGTTCGCTAAACATTTGATCGCCCACTCTTCTTTGATCTCATATATAGCTCACTGCTAATAATTATGTTGGTACCTCGGCTAAAAAATCTGCAAAACAAAGGATAAATTTAGACAAGGGTAGAACATGGTAACTGGAATAATGGAGAATCAAATACAGTATTAGAGATCGCTATAACTAGATCAGGGACAAGGGATATTAGAGTTAACTAGCACAAGCAAATGTGAAATGGGTGTGCATACCCAAAGTAACGCCTCTATTAGCGCAGACCCACTGCTGCCCCTTGCACGTCAAGTTGGTCATCCTTCAACCAATAAACAATAGTCATAAAAGTAAATAAATAAAAATCCGAGTCTAACGACATTCCACAGTTTGCTCACACATGAAAAACATGATAAGTATTGCAGAAAAAAATCTCGACTAAATCAGACTAATACTTTGTATTTAGAATTCCATCATGTTAAAACTACTCAAAGTCTTTTGGCAACTACTCTCAAATATGTCTTTCACTTAATAGTTGCCAAATATAGTACTCTTAAATATGTTGCCAAATATAAGTTAATTGGGAGCCTCAAGCGAGATTGTAGATAGTGCAGAGATGTTTTTACAACAAATATAGTAGAGAACATAAATATACACTGATTAGTACAACATAATGGTGCAACACATGAGTCTACTATATGAAATATTCATTGGTAATTAACACTTACAAATTTCAGCAATTATGCAAATCGAGAACAATAATTAAACCTAAAGTTAACAGAACAGCAAAGAAAGTAAGTAAAAAGTTTATACTACAAAAATAGTATAGATTACGCAGATTAGTAATATTACCTCACATTAAAATAAAAAATACATGCTTGGGGTGCTTTTATCGAGTTCTCGAGTTCTCACCGATCATAACAGGTACAACTTATATATAAACCGAACACCTTTTGTTGGTTCAAAGGGATAATTAATGTAGGTTATTGTCAGTGTTGGTAGTTTTGACGCGTGACACTATATCCTCTAGCATGAAAATCTAACTTGTGTGTAGCATTTAAAGATTTACAGTACTTTATTGGAATGGATATGTTTTTGTTGCATACTGAAGAATGATTAGATAAAGAAGTTGTGTATCTATGAAACAAACACTAGTTTGGTTTTTGATTAACTAATGTAACTCAGTTGTAGTGTATGAACAACTATGGCAACCAAAAGAGCTTCCTGAAGATCAAAAGGGAGACTAAATGTTGTCAGTATTGGTAGGACACAGCTTGTTTCCAATCAAAGGTTTAACCACTCACAACCAAGTTTCGAAACTCAGTTGAATTAAAACTGCCACAGTAGCTCCCTTGAGTCCTTGATGGTTTGATACCCAAAAACAAAAGCAAAGGTCTAACTCGCTGGTAAGGTTATGATAGATTACTAACTTTATTAATGTGACATGTAAGAAGATAACTGACATGGGCTGTGCAGACCAGAAGTTGTTAAATGGCGTTTTTTTTGTTATTGCGGTTACTCTAGATGGAGAATCCGTAATAGAGCAGTGAATGAAGGATACCTGACGCTGGAATAAGAAAAGGGCAGCACCAACACTTACCACTGTGCATTAGGGTAATTGTTCCGTCAATATTTCAGCAATGTAAGAACTCGGACAAATAAGATACGTACTGATAACAACAGAAAGATGATAAAAAAACACATAAAACATCAGGATAATGATTGATCACAGAACATGAGAATTACTATGGGGGGCATAGACACAAATAACCACAGCAGCGGAATGTCTCACAGAACAGCCTATCTAATCTCTGCATTTCCTTCAGAGGGATTTTCTTGTTGAGTTTCATAGCCCTTAAGCGGCTACAGATTTCAGCCTGCAGATTAATAACCACAAAAGCCGAATGTCTCACAAAATCATCAAAGTATGCTTTGTTTCTCAACATCAAAAGGCAATAGCAGTAAGCAGCAATGGCCATAAACGAAATCCTAACTTTGATGTTATACTGATTCTGGTTTGGGATATCAGAAGAGGAATGTCGAGGGTGACACATCCATTTTTCAAACAGATGTCGTATCTGGCTACTGTAAACGCAAGTCTCTTGAAGATGTTAAATAGATTCATTGTCAATGTCACACAAGCAACAAGTAGCCTCAGTGCAATAACCAATTTTCTGCAATTTCGCTTTAGTGTTCAGACCATTAGTCATTATAAGCCAAAGAATCAGCGAAAGTTTTGGGATATTCCAAGAATTCCAAACCATGTTATACTAGGGTACAATGGGTTGCACTTCACATTTACATTCGAATGTTTTTACTGTTAACTAGATGAACACGATTAACATAACTTAGAACAATTCAACAACAATGACATCAAGTATAACAAAATCCCCAATTCAGCAATATCATTGCAGTATAACAAAATCCTCAATTTTCATAACCCTAATTCGCAAAAAAAGCATATGTAAATTAAAATTAGATTATGAAATTTACAATAACTACATAATAAATCAAAAAAATACATTCTAAACTATACTAATTATCATTAAGCCACATATAAAACACAAATTAAAAGCAAAAAATAGCATTAAAAAAGAAGAATACTAACCTTTCAATCAAGGGTAGTGACTGGTAGTCAACGAAATTCACGGAGCACCATAAGACTTTCAGGGGTTTTGGAGTTGGAAATGAAGAAGAGTAGAAAAGGAAATCAATATGGAGTATAAAAATGAAGGGTTTGTTATTCTATTAATATGAAGAGCAGACGAACGAAATTAATATGAAGAAGAGCGGGCGAAGGAAATCAATAAGAAGAGATGAAAGGTTGATTTTTCAATTAACGTCGGTTTTAATTAGAAAACGACACGAAAATATATCGTGACGGTTTTTACCCAGAAAATTGTATTTTCTTATTAATTTTTAATGTCATTTTTAACGTCGGTTGTTAATAGAAACGTCATAATTGAGCTATAGTGGCGTTTCTTATTTGGAACCGTCGTAAAAAGCTTGTGTTATTACGACGGTTTTTACTTAAACCACCATTATAGACCTCTCACATACATAAAAATTTTGTTCCCGCCAATTTTTTGGGCTTTTTGCGGCGTTTCTATTAGAACCGCCACGAAAAAGGCGTCGTAATAGGGGTTTTTTCTACTAGTGTTATTACTAGAAGTGCATCTATTCAAATTAGTTAACTCTATTTATACGCATAGACATGTGGTCGGATCTTTCTATTAAGGAGCTAGAGAGGCCTCTTGTACTCTAGCTTACGTGATGACTTCCTAATATAAGATTACAAAAATGTCCAAATGAGCACGATCGCCGTTAAGATCAGAAGGAAGAGAAGACTAAATATGTTCAAGTTACGAAGAACATACCCGAATACACTGAACGATATCAACTTTGAACTTCTGAGGCACAAGGTGCCAATTTGTTATTCTAATTGGACAAAATCTTTCTTTCCGAGACATATTACCAATGAATCTAACGAGAAAGTGTCCTCCTTTCTTTAGTGGCTGATGAAAATCATTAAATGTGACAAAGTACCTCACTTTAGAAAACCATACATCATGCGGTTGAACTAGTTCGTTGACCTTGCCGATATTTCCTTGATCATCTAGCAAAACAAATGTAGCTACGATTTAGTATATTAGTATTTCAGGTCACTGGTGGAAAAATACACCAGCTCACTATAAACAACATTGGTTTAATAACAAATTCAGCACTGGTTTTGATAAACTCACTGAAATTATGCAGCTACTATTTAGTATTTCAGCTCACTAGAATGTATCGAACATAATACGAACTTACCGATAGTTAGAACCTCCTCGTTTTCATCAAATTCAACACTATCAGGCCAATCATGTGTCACACAACGACGTTTCGATTTGAAAGTTATTGAACCAGTTTGATTCGCATCTTGCTGATTCAAAACTTCTTCTTCATGACCCATCGATGACTTGTGAACAGTTTCAGGCCCATTGTTGCCTTCACCAGTGCAATTGGGACTCAAAACTCGAGACGAGTTAGCTGGTGTATTTTTCCACAACACACCAGATTCACGCAAATTTAAAGGGTCCTTGGTCTTTGATTGTTGGTGGTTTGTAGTAAAAGTAGAGCCAGGTTTTGTAGTAGAAGTTTTCCACAACGAAGTTTGTCCCCCATTTTGTTGGGCAGAAGGTTGGGCAGAATTTCCGGGGGCAGTAGTCTTTGAAAGTACAGACTTTGTAGTACCATGACCACCATCGGGTTTCTTAGTGAAATTTTTGCAGAATGTATCAGAGGGGTTATTAACAGCTGCCATTGGTGTTTGTCCCCCATTTTGTTGGGCAGAAAGTTGTGTGGATTTTCTAGCACCAAGCTCATTAGAATTTCCGGGGGCATTAGTCTTTGAAAGTACATGCATTGTAGTACCATGACCACCATCGGGTTTCTTAGTGAAATTAATTCTCACTGGTGTTTGACCCCCTAATTTTTGAGATGCATCAAGTTGCTTATTTGAAAGCAGTGCGGCTTTTCTAGTAGCAAGGTCAAGAGAGTTTAAGGGGGCGTGGGTCTTTAAAAGTGGGTTATTTGTAGAAAAAGATCCCATTTTTGTAAATGAATCAGGTTGTTTGGCACAAAATTCTCGGGCTTTTCTAGCAGGAAGATCATGAGAATTTGTGGTGGCTTGGGTCTTTGAATGTAAGGGATTTGTATTGGTTAAAGGTCGGTCAAGTTGATCGTATTTGGTTGCATGTTCTTGAAAAGTTTTAGAGATTATGATTCTTGACCCTGGTCCATTTGGGGTCTTTGCAGCATGGATCGACTCAATGTTTGCATCGGGACGAGGACTATCCTTTCGGGATAATGGTTGTTGCTGAGGTGAGTAGTTAACATCAGGTAATACTTTGGGTTTTTTAGGGCAAAATGGCCCCCATCTGTCATCTGTAGCAACTGTAGCTCCTGATTGAGTAATATCTGATGATGGCACTGGCCCATTAGCCCCCCCATTAGCCCCACCAGCTTCCTTCAACTTCATTTGAGCCATGGTCCTTTTGCTTCGGTAACTCATCTTTGAAAGTTATACTCGTTAATACACCTACAATAAACAATAAAGTATAACGAACAGCATTGCTAATTTCAGCAGCAAGATTTACCTAAAAAGATGAATATTCCTAAAAAGATGAATATATATCAGTACATGTGATACGGAAAAGATGTACATCAATATCACAAAAAGGGTCAGAAAACTCTAGAGGAAGTAAATATGAACTTTCTTAAAGTTCCAAAGATAATATATCATGAAGGCACTATAAGGCATTATTCAGTGGCTCATATATATGTCTCAAGTCTTTAACCATATGGCCAGTAAATGATGCTAGGATGCTGATTTACACATCAATGGTAATAGCAGTAAATGGGTAACAAAAGAACAGCAATGTACAGACTAGCAGCTGCACTGGAGTTACTATCAGAATTCGCAACAGCAGAGGACATACATTAAATGGCAGAAAACGCAGCAGCAACAATATTCAGTAAACAATATCACTGAATGTGCATCTGGAATTGGACAGATTTGTCGTGTGTACAGTAGAGTAGTGAGTGTAGTAAGTGCAGACCGTGAGCAGCTGTAGCAGTGAGCAGTAGGTGGCAGTAGACAGACACACAGGGAGTCAGAAACCACATGGATACAGTAGCTACAATACAACAACAGAGGAGAGTAATATCATTGCATTATAGCGTGACAGACCAACAGTATAATAATGGCATGAAACAGAAGTGATCAATGTATAGCAATGAATGCAATGAGCAGGGTAAGTAGTATCAGATGGATAGTAGTGCATGGTAGTGTAATAGAGTAGTAGTGTAGTGGCATGTATGGGGTGTAGTACTATTTGAACATAGTGACAGTGTGCAGTACTATGATTGCAGTGGTTTTCAGTAGAGCAGTAAAAGCACTAAACAAACATAAGCAATGCAATAGACTAGAAACAGCCCTGAACCACGTATGTAACTAAGGTGGCAGATACTAATCCTGCATTTCAACCAGCAACAATGTGGGACTGAGTAATGCAGGGAGAGGGCAGCAGTAAATCAAATGCGCAGTTGGAAAACAGACAGAGTATTACACAGCAGTAAATCAAATGCGCAGTTTCATGCATATCTTATTCTGTATTGCTAAGGATCTATCACTAGTCACTAAAATACAAAATGATATGCGAATTATCACATACATAGAACAGAAAACCTAAACGACAACAGTTCAACCAACTAGATTTACCTCTGCAGCTCTGCTAACCTACAAAAATCAGCTCCTTTATATTCCTGCATTATAACAATCACAAACACTCACCATTATATTCCTGCATTATAACAATCACAAACAATCACAAACACTCACCATTATATCCCGATCATGAGGCTTTGAGAACTAATGACATGTTGCAGCAATGTAGATTAGAGGTTCCAAGGTAGTCAATAATATAAAACACTAAACAATAAAGTACAATTGAACATTACAAAGTAGTCTGATTTTTTGTTGTCTCCTTGAGGTTTAAAAACCAGTAGGTGTTCATGTCCTTGTCTCCTTGAGGTTTCAGGTTTCAGGTCATATTATAGTTCATTTGATGTATATATCGTTGCACATAGTAATCTGATTTTTTCTCATTTTATAAGCACAACATTGTCACAGTAGTTCATTTGATGTACTGAAGAAGAGGTTAGTAGCAAAGACAGACAGTAGGACAAACTCAACACATATGTTGTCAATGTCACAGTTGCATAGACAGATCTTGCACCATACCTCAATTGCAGAAAGTGATACAGCTCATCTTTGAAAGGGATACTCGTTAATACACCTACAATAAACAATAAAGTCAGTTTTATATATAATATAAAACGATAAACAAATAAAGTTACTTGTTCAAGACATGCGTCATAACACAAACCAAAAAAATTTATTTAGATTAATAATTAAAATTATCCGACCTCAAAGGTATACAAAAACTAAAAGTATAAAAAAAAAGTAATTATTCTACATAATCTCGCCGGTTTCAATAAGATCCCTAGGTTTAGTACTAATTACATAAGACCAGCCTTTTTGCATCTCATCTTCGACATAAAAAACCTGTTTTGCTTGACACGAGAAAACAAATGGATCATCGGCTAAATTTCGACCAGTGTGCATTAACTTAGAAAAATTGACACAAAGACTCCCATCTTCAAACCTCCTAACACCCCTGTGTATGTCAACCCAAGCACAATTGAACATTACAACTTTGCAACTACCAAAATAATCTAATTCATAAATATCCTTTAGTTTTCCATAATATGTTTGACCATCGGCTTCGACCATAACTCCAGAATTTTGAGTACTTCGCTTTTCCTCCCGATCAACCGTTAGGAATTTATATCCATTGATCATAAATCCTGTCATCCTTTTACCATGACTGTTTAAACCACCTGCCAGAGCTTTCCTAAGTTGTCCTTCTGGGGTACTTGTATCTAGGTTTTGCACCTATGAAAGAAGTAATGAAGTAAGTATAAACGACTGTCAATATGAAGTTTAATAACTCCAAACCACATTTTGAATTTTTAAACAAGGGGTAAACCTGTGCTTGTAACCAGTCTGCAAATTCTTTGATAATCCATTCATTTTCATTACTTTGGGTGACAGTGATCTCCCGCCGCTTATAGTCAAGAAACTCACTTCGAAAGATTGGAGAAAGAATCATTAGCAAATTATATGAACGATAAGTGATAAATCCTTAAAATTTGATAGTCGTTTATACTTACTTCATTACTTCTTTCATCTCATCAGAATGAAGCAAAACGTAGCGATGAGCTTGTTTTAAACTTTTGTCATCAAGTCGTACTTTTTCTGTCATACCAATAACTCGACCACCGGAGCGAAACAAATAATCACTCATGTCCTGACTACCGTCGTCATTCCTCTTTGTTCTATTGAAGATAGTCTATCTATATATAGAAGACTAGACTCGTTCAATTCCACCAACTACTCCCGCAACTCCTAAAACTAGATTCGTTCCATTCCACCAGATGACTTATATGTATGCTAGCTCTGTAAAGAACTTGCAAATTTAGGAAAGAGGAGAGCTTGGCTATGCTTCTAAACGGGGCATCCCTCCTTGGCAGTCGTGTCAGTTCTTCCAAAGCTTTCAAATAGGGTAGATAGAGAAAGGCTCCTTTTGCTTTCTTCTTTTCATACGGGGCATCATATTCTTCAATATCATATACTTATATAAGCATGAAGACGGATCTGCTCGTTTCGTTCTTTAGTTGTTTAGCTGCTTAAGACGTGGAAAGCGAACCCAACTTGCTTGCTCGAAGGTCCTACTAGTTAGTAGAGGATAAAAAGGGCGCATGGAGGTGATGAAGATGAGGAGATAGGCTTAGACTGCTAAGGAGATAGCCCTAAGGTAGTTAAAGAAAGGAGGGTACTGAGGAAGAGAGGTCTTTTTCCATAGTTAGCACGCACAATAGGCATAGGGGCTGGGTCTCGCTCGCACAAGCAAACGAAATGCGACTGGGAGAGATTCATGACAAGAACTACCAGACCTAATGATCGTAGATAGATAGAAAGGGCGGTGGCGAAAAGCTTACTCTTATCAGCAGGTAGGCAGGCGGTAAAGACACTATAATGAAAAAACTCTCTAAGAGAGAGAGATGAGAGAAGAGTCTTAAAACAAGTGGATATTTATAGCTCGACCAGAAGGCTCAAAGTGGGACGAGGCTAGCAGGATAGGGAGAGAGGTGAATGCCAAAGGCGGAGGGGAGAGATAGGAACGGGGGCTATTCTAAAGTGAGATAGACAGCATGAACGTGGGATCGACTGACAAGCAGATAGGATAGGCATAAGTATGAAGTCGATGATAACAGGCTCGCCCAAAGTAAGAGGCGGATAAAGCTCCTGAGGAGAGAGGCTCGGCTTCAGTATGAGACTCGACTTCCAAGGACCAAAGTCCAATGGGGCTCGAACGAGAGTGGTGATAATTTCAAGTAAAAGCTTTTCCACAAGGAGAGGATCGTAGCCTTGATGAAAAAGCTCGAGCAAAGCGAGAGGGAAGAGAGTGCCAGTGAAAGGGGGATAGCCCTAAAGGAGAGGAGTAGACTGGATCGGGGAGAAGAGAAGCCCAACGGGGGTAGGCTCGAAAGGTAGGGAAGAGAAGACTCGGCTGTAAAGTCTCGGGCACTTGTGGTGTCGACTGCTTAGTAAGGTAGGGTTGATCCCTTGCTATACCTTAAGTGGTAGCAACAACTGTTAAGAAGAGAAGAGGAGATAGTCGTATAGTGTTAACGAGAGGAGAAGACTCCCTCTCACAAACGTTCGAGCTATTTAAACCTTGAGGGGCGGACGGGAGGACCTCAGATACGAGTAACAAAGTAGGGCAGCAGAATAGAAAGCCCTTCATACTGAAGCTTCCCCCTGCCTTGTCAGTCAAGTAACCTTTTAGGCCCTGCCCAGCAAAACAGGACAAAAGAAAAAGAAATTTAGGAAACTTGCCCGCTGCACATAGTCCCTAAGGAAAAGAAGTGGGGTCGACCATAAGGAGAAAGAAATGAGACAAGAGTGAATACGAGAGGAAAGATAAACCCCGATTGAAGAGAGAAGAGACTGGTGAGAGTCTAAACGACCCTAAAGAGGGCTCGGAGAAGGAGTCAGAGCACAGACTAAAGGTATCCGACCCACATCTCACACCTCGCCCGCATACTAAGGACGAGCCTATCTTCTTGTTTACCTAATGGCGCTTTTTAGATTCGGGAATCCCTTATGTTAGCCGCCTCTCTGCGGGAAAAAGATTAGACTTGCCGCCTGCCATGGAAATACTATACTAAAGCTAGAGGGAGAAAAAAGATTAAAGCCATTTGAAACCTCATTTTACCTTACTTTAACTTATACGCTATGTGAGCCTCTTTCCTACCCTTGTCAGTCTTCATCTTCCTTTCTATACTATCTCCTCTCATATCCGTTCGAGCCTTTCTCGAAGCCTTGTATGTAAGTCGAGACTCTTTTCTATCCCCTTCTTGTTTGTTTACATGCGAGTCTCTCTCCTTGAAAACACCGGAGTCTGGTGGTTGCTTTAAAGTATTATTCAGCAGAACCACTCAACCAAGAGCTAGGTTAGCCGGGCATTCAAGAAAGTCATAAAAAAGCGGCAAGTCGAGGATTTGCCCTAACTTCGATCATGAGTCTTGTGCAAGTGGGACAGACTTTCCACACCTCTTTTATTTCACTCAGAGATGGGCAAGACTTTGCTCCTGTGGCTTAAACCCGCCTCCCCTGGGCTTCGCTGTAACAAGACGAAGCTATCGTCTCTCACCATTATATACATCGTATTATCTAGCATTCTATATATATATTCATAGTTCAGATTTCCAAAGCGCTCTCGATGCTTAACAAAGGCAAGTTGAACGCCGTTTTCAAAGGGAAGGATCAAAGGCACACGCACACAAAGGAAAAGAACAAAGAATGTCCTCGTATTTTGGAGGTCGGGACAAGGTTGAGAACAGGGTGGCGCTAACGGGTGTATAACGGCTATAAAATGCGAAAGGATCGACCAACCCCGAGGAAATCTTCGACCTGGACTTAGTTAAGCAGGAAAAATCTTCCCATGGACATGATAGGGCTTACCGCACGCGAAGATGAGAAAACAAAGGAAAGAGAGAGAAAGAGTCAAGCCCCTAGTGGATCCACAAGTCAGTGGAAGGTCCTGAAGTCTTATATTGCATAAGGGTCTCGTGATCTCCTCCTTACCTTATTCGTGATCTTCTATTCTATTGTAGAGGACAGCAGCCATAGCCTAGCTGCTACCTAGGAAAAAGATATTCTTCCGACGCATCCTTAGCTTGACAAGAGTGCGTCAGCTATTCAAGGGGATTCGCCTACTCTCGTCTTAAGTCAGCCACCCAATCCACTTGCTAGCATACATAAGTTAAAGGGGGCTTCACTTATATAAAGATGACGAGGCCCAATATTCGCGATGATCTTCTTCATTTATACGAAAAGTTCCCATTGGGAGTTCATTACAGGCATTCTCTTCATTAAATAGGGTCTTTCCTCTTTATATACAGGCTTAGAGTATACGCGTTGGGGCGGGGAATCTCTTTCCAGGGAGATACGGAGGAGTGCTAAGATTACGCCGGTCTTGAAGCATGAACGTACCTTAAGATTGTCATCAATTCAGCAAGTTGAGGATCAAATAGGCACAGAAACTAAATCAAAAATGTACAACTTGAATTAATAGATTGAAGCAGCCTGTCTTTTTCAATAGTAGTAGAATAGAAAGTTGCCCCTTTCCTCTCCAGTCGAGTCATTTCATCATACCTGCCCCTTTTTGGAACTCGCCCTTTTGTTTTCTACCTTACCTAGCTTGTCTATGCGAGCCTACCTCCTGAGATTGGAGCGGTCGTAATGTATGTAATCAAATAACTCTTTTCCAGAGTAGTAGACTAGTCGCCTTAAGTAAGAGAAGGTAAATACGCCAATACCACCTTTCTTTTTGTTATTTTACTAACTAGCCTGGTCACTCTTTTATAGCACCTCAATCTGAAGAAGTCTAGTCTTCTATATATAGATAGCCTGAATTGAATTCATTCCCTTCCAAATATCTTGAACAAAATGTTATTGTCTCCTCAAGCATGTACCCTTCAGCAATTGATCCCTCTGGCCGAGCTTTATTCCTTACATATGATTTTAAGTGAGCCAAATACCTTTTAGAAAGTTCACAACATCAGTTTATTAGGAAAACTACTTAAAACAGCCACTTAATTAAAAATTTTTATTTGTGATAATTACCTTTCAATAGGGTACATCCATCTATATTGGACCGGACCAGCAAGTTTCGCCTCCTCGGCTAAGTGAACTAATAGGTGAACCATAATTGTGAAAAAGGTTGGCATGAACTCCATTTCCATACGACATAGTATTATCACAATTTTTGACTGAAGGGCATCTAACTCGTCGTGCTCGAGGGTATGGGAACAAAGAGACTTGAAAAAGCAAGATAATTCGCCAAGTAAGTCAATAACTTTAGTAGCCTTGGATGCCCTTAATGCCACTGGAAGTATATCTTGCATTAAGACATGATTGTCGTGGCTCTTAAGATTAATGAGTTTTCTCTGTTTCATATTCACGCATCTAGAGATGTTTGAGCCATACCCATCAGGAGCTCTAATCTTTTGCAAGACTTTCAAAAATCGTTCTTTCTCCTCATTAGACATGGTGTATGAAGCTGGAGGCATGTACGGTTCTCGATTGGGGCGTTCTTGAAGCCAGAGATGTTCCTTTATGCCCAACTTCTTTAGACCAATTCTTTCATTCACATTGTCTCTGCTCTTATCCATATCTAAAAGTGTCCCTAATATATTGTCACACACATTTTTCTCAATGTGCATAACATCTAAATTATGTCTCAGTGGGTTGTGTTCCCAATAGGCCAACTCAAAAAATATACTCTTCTTATTCCACAAATTATGATTATTATCTTCACAGTTACCATCACTAACCATGTTAGTCGACACACCAACTTCCCTTGCTCTTTTTGGTCTTTTCAATCTTTTTGTGGTCTTTCCATACGTATATTCAATTTTTTTTTTGTTCTAAGACATCAGACCCACTCATAGATTTAGGAGCGCAGCCATTTGCTATCGTACCATCAAACAAATTGGCTTTAGAACGATAGTGATGATCTGGATCCAACCAATTCCTATGTCCCACATAGCAAATCTTGCCCCCAAATCTTCCAGAACTAGTTGAATAGGTACAGCGTGGACAAGCATCATAACTAGAAGTACTCCATCCAGATAACATAGCGTACGCCGGAAAATCGTTAATAGTACTGTGTAATGCTGCCCGGAGTTTGAAAGTTTCACCCTTAAAGGCGTCAAATGCATCAACACCGCTCCATAACAACTTCAACTCTTTAATTAAAGGTTGGAGATACACATCAATGTCAATTCCTGGACTAGATTTTCCAGGAATAATACATGACAAAAGAAATGAAGAGGGTTTCATACACAACCATGGTGGCAAGTTATAAGGAATCAAAATAACTGGCCACGTGCTATAAGTTGTATTCATCAAACGATAAGGGTTAAACCCGTCACTAGCTAAGGCTAGCCTAACACTTCGAGGATCAGCTGCAAATAGAGGATACCGAGAATCAAATTGTTCCCATGCTAACGCGTCAGCTGGATGCCTAAGTTTTCCATCTTTTACACGATCTCTATGATGCCATATCATATCTTCAGCTGTTTTAGATGACATGTATATCCTCTCTAGTCTAGGAATGAGGGGAAAATACCTCATAGTTTTGGCCGCCTTCTTAGCTAGACCTTTACCTTTTTTACCTTTAACTTTTTCCCATCTCGATGTGTGACATTTACTACACTCCTCTTTGTCACTATTCTCCTCCCAAAATAGCATGCAATTCCTCGGGCAAGCATGAATATTTTCATATCCGAGCCCTAAATCATTTATTATCTTCTTACCCTCATAAAAGGTTGTTGGAAACTCTCTTACTTGAGGAAACGCTTGAAGTAGAAGTTCAAGTAACTTGTTAAATGACTCATTAGACCAATGAAACATACATTTAATATGGTATAAGTGTAGAAGGAATGACAACTTTGAAAAAGATTGACAGCCATCGTAAAGTTCCTCGTTTGCAGCGTCCAACAATCTTTTATAGTTACTGTTTTCTTTATTGTTGAGGTTATGGGGGTTGTTAGAGTAGTCATCGGTCCTACCATCGTAAGCGGTCTCAAATTCATTATCGGACCCACCATGAGAGCTAAATCCCATCGACAAGTCATCAAAGTCGACTTCTTGTTCTAATTCGTCCGAGCCACCAAAAGTATTATCATCAATAATATGTCTAGAATGGTTAGGATAATTAGTCCCATAAACTGCATTAAGTAAACCTCTCATATCATCACGACCCACTAAGGGTTCTACCCTACTTTCTCCATGCAAATGATCAAGAACATCCCTTTACCATGCCAAAACCAATCCGTATACTTCTGGTAAAACCCTTTGAACAAAATATGACCCTCTATTTCACCCAGTGTGAAGTAATAACGTAACTTACAACTCTTACACGGACATTTTGTTTTCCCTTCTTCAAGATTTTCCTTTGCTATTTCAATAAACTGCCTACATCCATTTATGTAATCGGGATGGTCATTTGGCAAGGTAATCCAGCTAGTATCCATGACTACACATCGTAAAGATCAGATACTTCAGCACATTAATAAATCATATAATCACAACAATCAATCATATAATCACATCAATGTGCTTTGTGTGAACAAGAAACTGAAACAAAGGAGTATCTGTTTTACAATTGTCCTTATAGTAAGATTTTGGTGACTGGAATAGGAGGATGGCTGAGTCTGAATTTTGCAGGACTTAAATCATGGGAATTCTCAGTTGCAGAAGAGGGTAAGTAGACTGGCACTGAATACGTGTTGGTATTTTATTTGGCAGCAGCGTAATGAAAGCAGAATTAATTACAAAATCATCAGGCCTCAAAGGATTATAAGGGATATGCAGAACATAATCCAGGAACGAATGAAGCAGAAGATAAAATAGGAGAAACGAATGAACGAATGAACGAGGCAATAATACAGTACATTCAACAATCGAAATCGAGAATAAAGATCAATACTTCAGCACATTAAATCATATAATCACAACAATCAATCATATAATCACAACAACCAAGAACGAACAACAACCAAGAACGAAATATCACATGATATCAAAGTAACGAGGCAATAATACAGTACATTCAACAATCAAAATCGAGAATAAACACACACAATAAACGGTTAATTATTACGTACCTGTTTAGCTGTCTCCGGATATGAACAACGAGAGTCGCAACAATTCGATCAATTCGATCAACAATTCGTCGATGATGAACAGATGGTAAAAAAATCAAGAACGGTGTTGATTAATTAACATCTAACGAATTTTGGGAGTAAATAAATTAGGATTAGGAAAGTATTAAGGGAATAAATTGATGAACAATAAAGGGATGATGAAGAATTGACGCGCGCTGTAAATTTTTAGGGTTTCTTGAATGGAATTTTGAGAGTTTGGTTTAATTTGGAACAAAGGCAGTTGAAGTGGTAGTGATGATGCGAGAGCGGGATACCAAAATTTAGTAATCTTTTTTCAGCACGGTAACAATAAAATTTTAATATTTTATCAATTATTTGGTGTAAAGTGGGAAAATGGGTCGACACTTATTGAAGCGTCGATCATAAAGCGTCGGAAACATAAGGGAATTGTAGTAGTGTCAAGTTATGGACTTGACGGTTGACACTCAACTCCGTTAGCATATATTCTGTTTTATGGATTGTTTATGTTTATTTTTTCGGCCATTATTCATAGTGAAGATCAATTTTAATACAACTTTTAATATATGATTTAAATAAAAAATAGACATCTGAAATTTTATTTAAATTGTCATGTAGAGAATCGAGCGCATTATAAATATCAAAATTTTATAATTTTAATATGTAATTAAGGATATGAAAAACAAAAACTATTATATGAACACAAAAACTTTGAAGGAAATTTGTAGTTATTTGATTGGTATATATAGACTCATAATTCTTTGTCAGTATTTGCGTATAAAACAAACCTAATCTATCCAACGAATGAAGTATATTTTTAGTTATTTGTGTTGGTATATTGTATATTGTACAGTGTACTCATAATTATTTTTACCACATTATATTTTAAGTTACAATATTGAGCTACTAAAATACTCCCAATAATTTATCTTACTTTTCATGAAAATTCTCCACCTTAGTTTTAGGGGGAAATTGAAGTAAGATTAGTTCTCTAACTTTAGTTGGTCCTAATTTCTACTCTATATTATACTCCTTAAATCTCATATACAAAGTATTCCCTGTTTATTTAACTTTTTTATTCTTTGTGGAAAGTATTTCAACTAAAAATAAATAAATAAATGGATAAATAGAGTATTAAATAATTTCTCTGATTATTAATATTAAATATTAATATTTAAAAAATAGAGTATTAAAGTAAATGTAGTGCGAGTGATCTATAAAAGTTAAATAAATGATTGTACAAATATTGATAAAATTGGATAGTTGTCTCCTTAACACGAGATTGAGTTGAAAGTCAAAATAAATTGGACAATAAATTTGTGTGCGAGATTGACTTGAATGAAGAGAATATTGTCTAATGCAATTATCGATTACGAAAGTAATAGTAAAAAGTAAAATAGGAAGAAATATGAGAAGATTGGTACATATAATATACACTCATGACGTTTGAAAAATTGATATGTTGACTAAGAAAACAATAGAGAAGAGCAAATTATAGAAGTAAGACATAATGAGGTCATACAATTTGTACTGAAATAATATTATTAAGTGCATGATTATAAAAAAGAAAATGTATTTAATTAATACAGGCATGATAATATAAACTTGTAGGTTGTCACTCTCAAAGCCTGAGGAACAACAGTGTCATGCTACGCAGTGGTCGGCCAAACACCGAATTTTTTTTAGTAAGTCTTGTTTGCGACGGGTTACCATTTATGACGGATATTTTGGGAGATAAAATAGATACACAATGAGTTAGTGGAGAGAGGGGACCACAGGAATAGTGTTGGAGATAGAGAAAAAGTGGGTATTTTGTGAGAGAAAACGGTATCCGTCACAAGCTTGCGACGGATAATGCCGTTGCAAATAAGAATTTGTGTTTTTCATGCTTCATCACTACATTACCAACGTAACCAACTAACCATGCATGCATACGGTTTTTTTAACGTTTGTGCCCTTAAATAATTCGAGTTGACCTTATTCAAATTTTAAATTACTCCCTCCTATTTCATAAACTGTGTGTGGTCCAAAATCAATTTGATATGAAATCACGTATATTGTGTGATTCAAATTGATTCCCTCGTTTCTTATGTCAAAACGAAAAAGGAACAACGAATGAAAAAAGAGGTAGCACATTGATACAAAATGTACCCAAATGGTTGATCCTGAATACGTAAACAAATGGATGAGAGAGAGAGAGTCAAAGGGAATGGCATACAAATCAAGCTGAAGAAAACCAAACTGTAAAACTACTGTAAGTAAACTATTCAACGTTCTACCATTCTAGCATACATTCCATATACAGAGCGATTCAATTGTGAATACAAATCCAACAAAAAATTCTCCTAACAAACTCAGTAAATTCAGATCATACCTTCTCATTCTTATTACCCGATTCCGACCCAAAGTTTGTTGTCAAACAGCAGTATGACCGGCAAATGCACTAGTCACCTAGACCCCGGATCTTTGAAAGAGCTAAAAAGTCCCCATAATGGACATCGTCTGGATTTAGGGTTGCCTACCAAGGTTGAGGGCGATTCAAAAAGGTTGCACCCGTGTGATTCTCGAGAAAAGCTATGTTGGC
Source organism: Silene conica (assembly GCA_029255685.2). NCBI lineage: Eukaryota > Viridiplantae > Streptophyta > Magnoliopsida > Caryophyllales > Caryophyllaceae > Silene > Silene conica. The sequence continues at coordinate 14,266,857 of CM055319.2, forward strand.
ATGCTGACCCCAACCAGTGTTGGAAAATAGAGGCCAGACATCCACCATAGAAAGGACTGTACCCAGCATTCCGGATGGCATTAGAAATACAGATATTCCAATTTCCATGTTGCCTTACCTGTTCCATACAAAATTTATTTCCATTTCCAAGGAGCTTAAGACTCACTAATTGGTAATGGAGTATGTTGGAATTGATAAAAATGGCTAACTAACTGTGTGCACTCTTCTTATGTCATGACATGAAAGTTAGTTATTGCAATTTCTGCTCAACTTTTACCATGGGTGCTCGTACTGAACCTGCATCTCTCCTACCTCAACATGGCTCCGTGACTGGGAGCCGTGGGAGGCTTCGTGGCACATTGAGATATTACTTTTGTATCTATCAAATGTAAAACTTATAAGAACAAAACTGGAAATTGGCAGAACTTAAAACCACACATTTTCCAATTCAGCAGCTTCCTCCCATGATTCAATCACTAGCTTATGCTCACTGAGTCACCGGAGGCAAAGCAATATTCCCAGGTAACTCCGTATGGAGTTGCCAAAACGTAGAGGTCCATACAGTTCTAGCTGTATGCTGAAGATGTCTGCAATGGAAACAAGCACGTAAAAATATCAGTTTGCAGCAGTTTAACCTCGCTTAATCTACTCCAAATACAGCATTTTTTTCCTAACGATCTGCTACCTATACCAGACATTTTGTTATTGAACAATTGTAACGAAAAAATAGGAGACTAAAACTCTAAACTATGCAAGAAAGCTACCACTTCTCATAAATCCCTTTCTACTGTAAGGGCGCATTAATCCAGCACCCTAATTAGCTTCCTTTGGATTTTACTCCTATTACGATCAGGAGAGCACCAGTGCTGCATCTTTGAATAGGAAAACTCGCGTTATGTTTAGCTTGTAAAATCATCGATCATGCTTCCAAGCTAAAATGCAAAACAAACTGAAACAACCAAACTAACACACACATCTTGCTGCCCACAACACCACCACAGTTCATATGAATCATAACAATTTTCCATAATTAAGCATGCTAAGCAGGAAATAGGATCTACACACACATATACAAGCTTAATTAATCAAACAAACATACTAGTCTCAAAAGCAAACATACTAATATAAGAAAACTTATTGGGTCCAACAAAACATCTCCCTTTCTATTCTATTTAGATTCGCTTAGTTATTCGCCAAATAAATGCTTTCAATTCCAAATATAATCTGAATTCTACTTTTACATTCTCTAATACTACCCCTCACAAATAAATCATCAAAAGTTCCAAAAATAAGCAAAAAAAAACCAACAAACCAAAACATTAAAATTGATTACATTAAGACGAAAATCACCACACAAAAAAAGGAAACATAATATACTCATACTGTACAGTAATATACAATCCAAATTCTACACAAATATTTTCCAACATAAAAAATAGCAAGTCTTACTTGCTGCCATCTAAAGTTACCGCAACTCTCTCTTGAGACGGATATATCCTTCTTAGACGTCGGAAGATGATATGGTTACACTCAGCTATACACCACTGATAAAGTTTTGACATTATTAACATTATTTAAAGCCAAATTAAAATCACACTTAGCAAAGAATTGGAAGGAAAACACAATTGCTTTATTCTCCATTCCCTCCGCTCCCCTTCCCTCCTAGTATTGTATCCAAACAAATCCCTGTGTTTTTTGGGGATTGAAGCCTTGAAGGATCAATAGGAGCGTAAATAAACCCCAGTCAGGATTACCAGAAAAGTACATGATATATGTAGATGGCAGATGGTAAGAGTCTAAGACCTTCACTATGTCTCTAAAGCGATCGTGATAGAAACCTTTTAGAAGCCCCAGTGTCACCGGAGAGCTCCTGGTCTCAGTTGGCATTTTGCACATGCAATCTCCATCATCACAACAAGCGAAGGTATCGAGACTGGTCTCTCACCATCTCTACTAATTTGAAGGGCAAACAAGTCAGAAACCCAGATAGATCTTGTGATATATTTAAGACATTTGTAGACAGCTACAGGAAATTAGAAACAAATAGAAACAAATCAATCTACAACTCAAAGTTCGGTCAAGAATCACAAATGTGCTAAAAAATAAGAGGTGAGGGAGTGAACACCAGGGAATAAAAATGGTGTAATTCCGTTACTCCAGCCATATACAACCAGTCATGGTGAAGGAATAAAAGACTAACAATCTTAACATGGTCAACTGCATGCTGTCCGCAATTTTCCACACTGATACATGGTGTAGGAATAAAAGCTATTAAAACTTGAGTAAAAGTCAATTGAGCAGCTGAAGAAAAAGATGACAGCATGTCCGCTTAACCAAGTGGAAGGGATGGCAAATTCATTTTGATGCATTTTAGCCACAATTACCAAAAGTTTGATTGGCAAGCAAGCAAAAAACTTTCAATACTTGACAATGACTAGAAGCATCTCAAAGGGAAACTTCCCCAATCATCTATCCTTCCATGTGATAGGTCTTTTGGGGCGGTAGATAGTTAGCCCCAACTACAACCTCGCTTCTGGAAATAGCTCCTACTCAAGGTCCAGAAGCAGAGTTAGTGGACAGAGCTAGACGTTCCTGTTGGCCACTCTCAACAAATTGTTCATTTCAGAGTCAAGGACTAGCCAAAGGTTGTTGTAGAGGTAATTCAAGTCACTGACCTTTGCTCTGGCACTGCATGTCCGACAAGTTTTATATGCACGTGGTACTGTGGCAATAGGGCAAGCAGTTCACCGAATGCAGCCACATGGAAAAGCTCTTTATCAGATCCTATGGACATAAGTTCATAATTTCATTGAAGCATGAGCTGGAGTGACAATGAAAGGGTACTATACAAAAGAGAAATACTCATAATGACCATAATTTATCATACAAGTTTAAAAAGAGTCTCATCCAGCATATCAATGAGGAAAAATAACCTGTAGGATAATACTTCCTACACAGGATATACAGTATACACTAGTTGGCTTCACAGTTCTGTTTTGAGCAAAAGAAGAAACTGCGATAGGATCTATTGTCAAAGTTTCCGTGTTCTCTTTCCTCACTAATGTTGGCAGCTGACCATTATCACAAACACTCAGAAAGTATGATGGGTTCCAAAAATCACATCTTTAACACATGGTATTACTTTGAAAGAACAATTACGCATTCCTAACTGTAATGCTAATACAAAGGACAGTCAAGTGAGCTTATATTACATCTATACATTCAGGGTGCAAAGAAAACCACTATATTTTACATAATTTGTACTTGAGTGGTACCTTCTTCACTTTCAAAATATCAACATATCAATACAGTGATTTTGTTAAATATATATGGAATTGAAGTGTGTCGTTATTCAAGTTAGGTTAATCAAGAGACATAAAAAAACAACAAAAAAAAGCCAAAAAAATCGACAGCATAATCCCAATCAGAGGATAAAAGTTAAGCATTTAAGAATTACTGAAACTTTGAACCAAATATTACTCAAACCTCTGGATTCGTTAGACATTTGGCTTTGGCACAATGACCACAAAAGACATTTTTTAAATAGAAAGGACGATAATTGACACATACTCAAAAATGGAATAAGACAACAAATGAGCGGCAGAGAGTACAACTCTACAGCCAAATGTCATTCTTAGAAGTAGCTTCAAGACAATAAGGCGTTGAAAATGGTTATTACCAACCAATGAATCCATAAAAGAATATCAGCACAGCTTATACGATGGCATTGAGGCAAATGACTCAACGAACAACATAAACTGGAAAAAGAAAAAATCAAAGTTTAAACTAAAATTGGATAGTTTACAATTGTAAATAACAGAATCAACCTGGATTGCAACCTCAATGTAATAGAGGATGAGAGGAAAGAAATACAACAGAATCAGCTGCAAAAGACAAGCCCCCTTACTTACGGAAAGGTTCAAAAGATAAGAGGTTGAGATCCATAACCTAGGGTTGGCTTTTGCGGCGGATTATGCGGTATTTCTTTTATCTTGTCTGATTATGTAATACTTCTATTACATTGAGATTGCTATGTATACAAACTCACACGAAACCCTAATATTATTCCATGTCCGCTAATATTCACTTCATCACTCTGCACACTATATTCTCCATTCTGGTTTTACATGTTTTCGACCAATATTTCGAGTATTTTAGTGTAATGCTTGAATTCCGAGCTTAACATTTTTTAATTTTGTTTTTTTGGTGTGATATAAACATATGGAACACAAATTTTCATTAATACGGACACTATCCGTCACAAACTGAAACTGAATACGGATCCTCATAAAATGCAAATGTCATGATGCATGAAAATACTCTATTTTTCTCCCCTTGTCTTCCCACTTGCATTGTTGTGAGCAGATACTATCCGTCTTCAGTTTATGATGGATAGTATCTTCTACAGCAAAACTCATTGGATATGGAAGGAAATTCTAAAAAATAGATAGCTATATACTCCGTACTAATTGAAATCGTGTAAAATTGCAGGATATTTATAAAAAAATATATAAATAATTATTTAAAATTTTATCAGTAGGAGGCATACATCCGATGTACTACCACCAACTTTATATTTTTTTGAGCATTTATAATAATGTTTTTGAGTTTTGTTTTAAAAATTATGAGTACTGGTATAAAGTTTTTGAGTTAAGTTATTAAAACATTAAACTCAAAAACATACAATAAAACTCAAAAACATTAAATATAAACTTAGTTATATTTTAGTTTTAACGAAAAAAAAATTAAAATCTAACTTATAAATTTTTATAAGCTCAGAAAAAATACACATATGCTCAAAAACAAATAAAGTTTGACGTAATAAGCTCAAAAAAAAAAATTCATATGCTCAAAAACAAATAAAGTTTAAGGGAATAAGCTCAAAAAAAATATTCATATGCTCAAAAAATATTCATATGCTCAAAAACTAAGAAAAGTGTGGGGTAGTACCTCTGATATATGTTCCTATTGTGTTGCTCATTCATATACATGATTTACTCATTCATACACATATTTCCCATTTTACCCCTTACATTCAACACTCATTTTTCAGTTTTCTTCTCATCTTAACCATCCCTTCAATTTCTCCATAGTTTTAATACAAGTCTCACTGTGATCCAAACCAAAATTCATCATATCTACATACCAAGTTGAAATAACAATCAGATACACAGGAACAACAATTATTTGCCACAAATCAAACAAACCCAGATCATATTAAGTCCTAAAATCACAGTTTTCCACAAAAACGGAATTGAGAGAGTATGATGATGCAATTGGCTGCGAATATTTTTTAATACACTGCTTCTGCTGTATCTTTGGTTGTGCAGAATGTTCCTGATATGGACAAATGCGGGACTGGGAATCGCAAAGAAAATAAGGCCTTTAATTACACCTTGCTACATACCTTAATTAGGTTAAAACTGAAAACGATTTAAGGAAACCCTAATCTAATTAGTCTAAATCAATTTTTTAATTTCATATAATATAATTGATAAAGGTAGAGACTAGAATTATTACCTGATCGATACGAGAGCTAGCATCCATAATTGTGTGGTTTAGGGTTTTCTTTTGTGGGGGAGAGAATTAGAGAGAATTAGAGATGAGAACTTTTCTTAGGTAGAGGGCATAGAATGGAAAAGTAATGAAAAAAGGGTATGAATGAGTAAAACTCGTATATGAATGAGCAATATTTTATCCGTGTAGTATTATTCAATTGTAATATATATGTACAACATTTATATAAAATGATTTGAAGTTATTAAAATATGATAAAATTATAATTATAGATAGTTTTAATCTCTCGTAAAACATGTGTAAAAAACGGTTTTTTATCATCATTTGAGTATTTGTAAAATTAATCAATTAGTTAACCAATGACGGATCTAGAAATTTAGTTTTAAGGGGCACTAAAAAAAATTTGGGTGTTTTATTTACGCACTTCTAAGGCAACATTTTTTATTTTTTGAAGTTTCTTCCGAAATTAGTTACGGAGTATTATATAAGTACAAAAAAGAAAAAAAAAATAGTTTTATAGATATATTTTTTTCAAAAAGTAATATTTTCTCTACAATACTTTAAATTCTAAATATATGTAGAAATAATATTTTTTTTTATAGAATATAATACACTTTGTACATAATTTAATTTCAAAAGTAAGTGGTTCAATGGTTAGAACTTGGTAAGTCATATGAAGTCAGAGGTTTAAATCTTATGTGAAGCAATAAGCATTTTTTTCATATAAACCTGTGAAATAAATCTAAGTTTTGAAGCATCGAATTTTAGTAAATATTTTGGATGATAGCGTTGTCTTTTATAATTTACTAATTTCTGCTTCAAGTTTTGAGGACGAAACTTTTTGAAATGTGGGGTGATTGTAACATTTCATTTCGGGACTTGGAAGTTTAAAGATTTTAAGTTCAACTTCGAAAATAATTTATAATTCATAATTTCGTAATTTTATTTAAATAACTAATTTAATTTATGTGGAAATGTTTTAAAGAGTTTTAAGTGGAATTTCAATTAATCGCGTAATTTGTGTCTTAGCAATTTAATTTCATAGTCCGGAATTATTTACATCGTCTTAAGTTTATAATGACCTTAAGTCGGTGTTCCTAGTTCAAACCGTCTTAAAAATTTGTCTTATAGATCTAACTTGTTAACGGACCTATTCCCCTCATTTTCCTCACAAAACTCTAACTCCACTAGGGCTGTACAAAGGTCCAAACCCGGACCGGACCGGACCGGACCAGCGTGGATCGTGGACCGACTTCTACTCATTTCTCGACCCGCGGACCGGACCGCTGAGCTCAAAGACCGGACCTTGGACCGACCCTTAGGTCCGGTCTAAACCCGGACCGTAACCCTTTGGGACCGCCAATTTCGTAATGCTATTGTTTTAAACAATAAATTCATAACTAAGTGGGTCATATTGTGCACTATACATACACGTCTTTTATAAATCTTGAAAAATCTGGTGAATATGGAGAATTGGAGTTGAACATGAATGAATAGTCTGGATATCCGATAACTAGTATGTATAACGTAGTTTAGTAGTATTATAGTAATAATAATAATATACTACCAAATACTAAAAATTATGATAATTGATATCTTACGAGATTATGTGCAAATATTAATAAGGAAATATAAAAATTTCAAATTCTAAGTTTAGCAAGTAATAATAAAAAAAATACGAAATTATATGCATCTGGTCCATCAACCGGTCCAAAGGGTTAACCCGCGGGTTTAGACCGGCTAGGACCGCGGACCGGTTCTCCACATTTTGATGACCCGCGGACCGGACCTTTAGGTGTCCGGTCCGGTCCGGTCTGACCCTTACGATCCGGTCCGGTCCGGTCCAGCGGTCCGGGTTAATATTTGTACAGCCCTAAACTCCACCATCCTCCACCTCTCTTTTAACTTCATTTTTACATAATAAAACCATCAATTTTCATATTTTTACCTCCAACCTTCAAATACTCATCAACGGAATTTAGCGATTCTTGCGCCTAAAGACTCGTGAGATCGTTCCTGTTGTTTTAAGGTAATCAATCTTGCAATTTGTGATAGTTGAATTTTTGGCCTGTTTGTGTATTTTGAATTTCGTGATTCTCTTTCGATGTTTGTGTTGTTTTAGGCGGTGTTTGTGTTAACCCGGAAGAGGACTTGGTGACTATTGAAGAAGATCTCGAAGATTTCGCTAAGTAATAAAGGTGACCGTGATGAGATTACTCGGCTTTGTTGTTATATTCATGTGACATGTGTTTATGTGTGATTTTATGGTAAATTTGAGGATGATTATATGTTGTTGATGTTTATGGGAGTTATTTTCCGAAATAGGCGATTTTTAACAATTAATTAACGAAATAGGTAATTTTTCAAATTTATTACCGAAAATGGGTCCACGTAGGACTGGATTTTCCGAACCTATGCCCAAATTCAAGTCGCCTACCCGCTTAGCGACTTGATCTTGAATAAGTAATTAATGTCCATTAATCCAATATGCAAAGTTGAAGCAAAAGAGCCAAGTCGCCCTCCCCCCTGGCGACTTGACTCCAATGCCTAAATAGTAGTTGGTATAGCCGTATAGGGTTGCAGAGAAACTTTATATAGACTTGGTATAGGGTTACAGAGAAACCAAGTTGCTAAGCTGTCATTTGCCATTATTAGTTACTTCGTACTAAATAATGTGTAGTACACAATAGCTGTCATTTGCTATTTGAAACTTTATATTTGGGCATTGGAGTCAAGTCGCCAGGGGGAGGGCGACTTGGCTCTTTTGTTTCAAGTTTGCACATTGGAGTAATGGACATTAATTACTTATTCAAGATCAAGTCGCTAAGCGGGTAGGCGACTTGAATTTGGGCATAGGTTCGAGAAATCCAGCCCTACGTGGACCTATTTTCGGTAATAAATTTGAAAAATTACCTATTTTGTTAATTAATTGTTGAAAATCGCCTATTTCAGAAAATAACTCGGAGTAATTTCAGAAAGTATTGAAGTATTGTGGTTGTGTTTATGAGGAGTATTGATGAACTTTGTATATCCGTCACAATTTTGGGTTCTTGCTTAATTGGTGATTTAATGGCTTGAGATTCATGTTTTTATGCTTGAGATTGATGAGGATGAACCACTTGGGATTGTTTGGGTATATTATGTGCTGATAGTATAGATTATATGCTTGAATTCATAGCTTGGAAGTAATTGTCGAGGTTTACGAAGAATTGAGAAAGTGCAGGAATCGCGTCTTAGAACTCGTGCTCGCAGGTGAGCGTAGGCTGCGCTGGGTAGTGCGCAGGCTGCGTTGGGTCTTGCGCAGGCTGCGCAAAGGACCGTTGTAGGTTCTAAGTTTATTTTAATTCGTAGGCTGTTTTGAGTATTTCTTACACATTTGTTCCTAGCATGTTTTAACAAGGTTTCCTTGATATATAGTGATTAGAGCTTGTCTTAAGTAATTAATTCTTAAGAAATTAATTAGTGAAACTTGTCGAATTGAGTTAATTAGCTTATAATAATTTATAGGCTTGTTAGCGATGAGTCTTAGAAGACTAATGAGTTAATTAAATTGGTTATCTTTTATGCTTATGAAAGGTAATGGGTTATAAGTAACTTAAGAGTGTGAATTGGATGTATATTGTATTGATGCGTATGGACTTAAGCTGGCTTTTGAGCTTAATACGTGAACTAGTTGTCATATATGGGGATATGCCTTATAAGTTGGCCGTTGAGCCCTATATGTGTTTTTCTGTCGTGTTTGAGATATGCCTTAAGTTGGCCTCTGAGCTCAGACATGTTTTATGTGATCGTGTCAGGACATGCCTTAAGTTGGCCTCTGAGGCTGACAAGTAGAACAATTGTACAACGGGGTAGCTATGACGTTGATGACGTGCTTGGCGTACAGTTGTTGGATGCTAGAGTATGCCTTAAGTTGGCCTTTAAGTCTAGTGTCATGTGATGTAGTAAAGGGGTATGCCTTAAGTTGACCTCTGAGTCCTTTACGTATTGAGTGAATTGGATGCTAGTCTATGCCTTAAGTTGGCCTCTGAGTCTAATGTCTTGTTGATTAGCAAAGGAGTATGCCTTATTAGCCTCGAAGGGAACTTTTCAAATGCAAAGCTTTCTTCTTCCCTTGTCAATCCATAAGAGATTAGATAAGATTAATAGAGACTTTCTTTGGAATAAGACTCCTTCACAACGCTCCCCTAATTTGATTGGCTGGCATAAAGTTTGTTTACCAAAATCGATTAGTGGATTGGGAATAAAATCTTCTGAAGCCGCTAATAAAGCTCTTCAAATGAAACTTCTATGGAAAATACTTATGGATAAGGAAAGTATATGGGTTAAAGTGATAACTAAAAAATACTTGAGAAATTGTTCACTATTTGACCATAAGCCCAACTCAGTCTCTTCTTGGCAATGGCGTAAGCTTATGAGTCTTCGGACTCTCTTTAGAAAAGGACTGAGATGGCAATTAGGTAATGGTAGCAACATTAAGTTTTGGTCTGATAATTGGGTTTTCTCACACCCACTTACTAGCATTACAAGTGATGATAATAGTAACCGTGATCTTAATCTTTTGGTTAAAGATTTCATAACCTCCGACAAACAATGGGATGTTTGTAAATTAGCCAATCTAGTAAATAACGATATTGTAAATCAGATTACTGACATTCCACTACCACATAATGATATTCCAGATACTCTTATATGGGGGTTGTCCGTGGATGGAAATTTTTCTACAAAAACAGCAACTTGGCTAGCGCAAGGTTTGTTCGATCAAGCTCATGACAAATGTAAATTTCAGTGGGTTTGGAGATTGAATATTCCACCAAAATTGAATTTTTTTCTCTGGAAAGCTTGTGTTGACGACCTCCCAACGAAAGATAGACTTCTTAAAAGTCATATTAATGTACCACCTCATTGCATTTTGTGTAACTATCCTAGTGAAAATAAAGATCATTTCTTTTACGAATGTCCTTTGATTGAGTCTATTATCAAACAAATGAACATTACTAGCTACAACATTTTTTTGTCAAATTATGATACTATTGCAAGTCAAAGTTTTCTAATGAAGCTTAATTATCTCAAAGACTTAAGTCCACATGATGATTTCGTTAAGAACATTTTTATTTGGTGGAATGCATGGTATTATAGAAATGATATTATCTTTAATAATGTTAATTTCAATATAAACAAACTTATTACTTTATGTAATAGTAGCATTAAGGCCTGGACCGAAACTAGACATAAAGATCTCAACAATCCCGAGAAAGAAAAGTCTCCTAGAAACACTTCTAGTAAGAAGGAAATCTGGTGGGAGAAACCTAGAAATGGTTTTCTAAAGCTAAATTTTGACGGATCGAGAATAGATAGCAATAAAGCTGCTTTAGGATTTTGTATAAGAGATCATAATGGTGAAGTCGTGTTGTTAGGAGCAAAAAAGTGCGGATCTAATAGTATTCTTGTCGCAGAAGCACTCGCTTTAAAAGAAGGTATTTTAGCCGCTATACACTTAGAATCTCGAAATTAATTGTGGAGGGTGATAATTTATGTGTTATCAACTCACTCCGTAATACTTGGCAGATCCCGTGGGAAATCTCTAGTATTATCAAGGATGTGAAAATTGATTTTCATCATTTCGATGAAGTGATAATTAAGCATTGCTTTCGTGAAGCCAACAAGGTTGCTGACTTCATGGCTTCTGTTGGACATTCTTGTCCAACTCTTTCGAGGTGGGTTGAAAGCCGGTGGCTTCAACTTACCTTACTCATTCGAAAGGATGAGATGGGTTGGTCCTATCTAAGAGGATCAACCTAGTTTTATTACCTTATAAAAAAAAAAGTATGCCTTAGGTTGGCCTCTAAGTCCTTGCTTGTGAAAGTGAACTTGGTAACTAGGTTATGTCTTAAGTTGACCGCTGAACCTTCATAGTTAGTGAATGTGATTGTGAATATATGCTATGTTTAGGTTATGTCTTAAGTTGACCGTTGAACCTTCATAGTTAGTAAAAGCGAATATATGCTATGTTTAGGTTATGTCTTTAGTTGACCGCTGAACCTTCATAGTTAGTGAAAGTGAATATATGTTATGTTTAGGTTATGTCTTATGTTGACCGTTGAACCTTCAGAGTTAGTGAATGTGAATGTGAGTATATGCTATATCTAGGTTATGTCTTAAGTTGACCGTTGCACCTTCATAGTTAGTGAATGTGAATGTGAGTATATGCTATATCTAGGTTATGTCTTAAGTTGACCGTTAAACCTTCATAGATAGTGAAAGTGATGGTGAATATGCATGTATGCTTGTATGGGTTATATGTATGAGTGAGGCATGATATATTTGAGGAAAGTGAATGTAAGATAATGATTTGTGATTAGTGTACTTCGTATGTTGTGGTTATGTTGTAGTATACATGTTTGAGGATGTGAATATATATATATAGACTTGGGATCCGGTGAGAACCACCTTACAATGAGAACCTTGTGAGAACTCTACCTTACGGATTTTTTTTAAAAAAATTAATAACATAATTGGATTCGGCATGACATTTTATAGCTAGAGAACATATTTTTTGGTCTAGAAAATAAATACTAGTGACGGAAATTAAGGTGAGATACGTTTTATTTATTTGTATGCACCTACTATCTATTTTTTCGTATCTATCATTTTTCCGCCACTAGTATTTATTTTCTAGACCAAGAAATATGTTCTCTGGCCATAAAATTCCATGCCGAATCTAATTATGTAATTAATTTTTAAAAAAAAACTCCGTAAGGAAGAGTTCTCACCGGTTTTCATTGTAAGGTGGTTCTCACCGGATCCCAACCCTATATATATATATATATATATATATATATATATATATATATATATATATATATATATATATATATATATATATATATATATATATATATATATATATATATATATATATATATATATATATATAGACTTGGGATCCGGTGAGAACCACCTTACAATGAGAACCTTGTGAGAACTCTACCTTACGGACTTTTAAAAAAAAAATTAATAACATAATTGGATTCGGCATGACATTTTATAGCTAGAGAACATATTTTTTGGTCTAGAAAATAAATATTAGTGACGAAAATTAAGGTGAGATACATATTATTTATTTGCATGCACCTACTATCTATTTTTTCGTATCTATCATTTTTCCGCCACTAGTATTTATTTTCTAGACCAAGAAATATGTTCTCTGGCCATAAAATTCCATGCCGAATCCAATTATGTCATTAATTTTTTAAAAAAAACTCCGTAAGGAAGAGTTCTCACCGGTTTTCATTGTAAGGTGGTTCTCACCGGATCCCAACCCTATATATATATATATATATATATATATATATATATATATATATATATATATATATATATATATATATATATATATATATATATATATATATATATATATATATATAGAGGCGGGATCCGGTGAGTCCACCTAAATATTTGAGTCCATGAGTCCATTTAGAGTATCACAAGTTGTATTAAAAAATATCACTTTTTTTTTACACTACAAAGTCTACAATATCACAATCTTTTCAATACAATATCACATGAAACAATATCACGCACTATATAAAACAATATCACGAAATTTTTTCCAAAATTTTTTTTCCCGAAATTTTTTTTTTCAAAATTTTTTTTTCCAATTTTTTTCTCAATTTTTTTTATAGAATTTTTTTTTGTGATATTATTTTGAAGAACCGGTGATATTGTATTGAGTAACTTGTGATATTTTAATGAAAAAAAATCGAAAAAAAATTTCGAGAAAAAACGCCTTTTGTTAAACAATATCACGCACTATATTAAACAATATCACAAAAAATTTTCAAAAACTTTTTTTCTCGGAAATAATTTCAAATTTTTTTTTTTCAATTTTTTCTCTCGAATTTTTTTTCCGAAATATTTTTTTTTTGTGATATTGTTTTGAAGAACCGGTGATATTGTATTGGGTGACTTGTGATATTGCAATGAAAAAAAATCGAAAAAATTTTCGAGAAAAAACGTCTTTCGCTAAACAATATGACGCACTATATTAAACAATATCACAAAATCTTTTCAAGAACTTTTTTTCCCGAAAATATTTTTTTCAATTTTTTCTCTCGAAATTTTTTTCCGAAATATTTTTTCTTGATTTTTTTTTTGTGATATTATTTTGAAAAACCGGTGATATTGTATTGAGTAACTTATGATATTGTAATGAAAAAAAATTCGAGAAAAAACGCCTTACTAAAAAAACGTGTTTGTTTAAAAAAATGCATACTGAAAAAGAGAATTTTTTAATAAAGAAAATGCCATTTTAAAAGAAAAGGCAAAAAAAAAGAAAAAAAAAGTAATACTGAAAAAGAAAAAACAAAAAAAGGAAAAAAATTTGATATTGAAAAAACGTGATACAGTTTTATATAACTTGTGATATCATTGTTAGACTCATGGACTCAAATATTTAGGGTGGACTCATGTGATCCCAACTATATATATATATATATATATATATATATATATATATATATATATATATATATATATATATATATATATATATATATATATATATATATATATATATAGGGTCGGGATCCGGTGAGAACCACTAGTATAATGAGAACTGTGAGAACCATTTTACAATCGTTGGATGAAAATAAGTGAATGATAGATTGACTCAACTAATTCCCAAAACCCAAGCCTCTCAGCATCCTCGTCATTTTACAATTTTATTCTCACCCTTCCTTTTTTTCTCTCTCTCTCTCTTAAAATCACACTGTACATTTTTTTCTCCCGATTCGAACATCGACCTTGCGAGTCCACGTAGCTACGAATCTTTCCCTTTCTCTTTTCGATTATATTCCAGAGTTTGCGAATTCAACTTCGTCATGCTTTCTTCATCAATAAAAGATGTGGATTCGACAAGGTAAAGACTAGAAATTGATTTTTATTTTAGTGAAATCTGTGTTTATATTTGTATGTCTTTTTATCTTTACGATTCATCAATTAAATTAGTCGAATTAGTTGGAATTAGGGTTTATATTCATCAATGTAAATTTTATTTATTTTTCGTTGATGATAATTAGCTTTTATATTCATCAATTTAAATGATGCTAATTCGTTTTCGTCACTTACTGTTGTCGAATTCTGCTATCATGACTGATTCATTTTCGTGTTTAATGGATACGTCTCATTTGGTACTCGTATATTGAATCCCAAACTCAAACCTAGCTAAATTAATTAAGGCTTTTTATAGGGTTCTTCAGTTGATTTTGTTTGGGATTTTAAATACAATTGAGGAAATAAATCTTAGATACGATAAAAAAATCTCATCATTATCTGTCAATCATGTAAACTAATCAAGAAAGGGACTTAGAAGGGTAAGACGTCTTTCGATAGCACCATTGTTCCTTAGTGCTGCATGTCAACTTGTTTCAAATATTATAAACTTGGTTTGAAGGTAAACTCGGGTTGTTCCAAAGACGTAATAAAGACAAAGCATCTTGCATAAGGTGAAGACCGATAAAGTCCTCCTCATAATAAGGCAAGTGTGTGTGTGTGTGTGGGGGGGGGGGGGGGGGGGGCATGTGGTGGAAAATGTAGCACCCCCATGGATAGTGTCACTTGCATATTGTGAGAGGAGGATTGTTCGTCTTCATCTTATGACCTATTCGTCATTTGGTGTCTAATTTGATATTTGTATTTTAGGATGACCTATTCATCATTTGGTGTCTTCTAATTCTATTCTTACCAAAACTTAATCGGTCTGGGTAAATGAGCATAGGGATAACTGTGCCTTATGAGGAACTTCTATTCATAGCATCTACCTCAAAACTTAGCGTCTTAGCCCTGTCTTTCTCGGGACACCCATTGGACACGTTCCACAGGGAATGTTTTTGCGCTCTATATAACATTAGAATAAAATCAGAAAGCTTTTACAAAACAAAATCAAAATGGTTTACAGCTCCTTTTCATGGTGGTTCCCATACATTGGGAATAATAAATACGATTTTTCCCTACTTTGGTTGCTTCTTCTGTGTCAATGCAATGCCACACTATTACACCTTATTTCATTTCAAACAAAAATATGCAAGTTTTTTAAAATAGCTTTGTCCAACATACCGTACCTTGTAAGTCCAACGCTTGTAGCTAAGTAAGAGTAGCTCAATATGTCTTTGCACTGTTTTGACACTCTTATTTGGAAATACAAATATTTATCTCACTCATTTTGGCGCGAGAATTCAGCCTATTGTCCAATCACAATCCAATTAGAATTTTCTTCCTCTACTGCACAATATTGGCTGACTAAAAAAACTAATAAGCCTGTAGAGCTCAAAATTGTATTAGACAAATGTGTACATCTGCCATACCCGATAAGGTGATAATATCCTCTACTTACTAAGGAATAATAAAATTATTTGGTATGTTATATATGTTGTTATGAGTGAATTCGAGTGATATATAACTGTCATTTCTTCAGTTACCCAACATATTTTCTTCTTGCCTTCTTATTTGATGAGTGAATGACTTGTACTTCATAGATTATTTTTTTGTTAATTGATCATTTTCGTTGTTAGTTTATCGTAGATGTTCATTAATAATGATTTACTGAAACATTAACAAATCATTTTATAGTATTGTTTTTGATATCGTCATTGTCGATTTTACATTACCAATACGTACATTTTACTTATTTCAAAAGCCAATTAGCTCAAATGGAAGAGCAATGTGCAATGCACAACATGCGGGTTCAACTCCCACATTGGCTAAAAAATACGAGTGTTGTACATTGAGGTCTGAGGCGCCAAAGACCATATGTATCGTAATGCATACTAGTCTTTGAACTTTTGATCACTAGAAGGCTATTACATTCCCTCTTTGGCATTTTTGCTGCATACTTGAGTCTAATTATGGCATTCTCGTCTTTGCCCATGTATGAATGTATGATTAAGGCATGCCAAATCTTAGCTGGATTGCACCTTTTGCATCTCGACAAGATTGAATCATAGAATTTGTTATTTGATAGGCTATATGGGATTCGAACCCATATATTTGTGCAAAATTAGCACTTCGCTCTACCATTGAGCTAATAGCCTTTAATATACGCTAACCAAAGATGAAATGAGAGTTGTTCAAACTCAATAACTATAGAATAATCCTACACAAAATGATACGCTAAGCTTACGCGGGCTAAATCCTTAAGAAAATTAGGAAAAGTACCGGATGTTCCTTTTATAAAAAAAAAAGAAAATAAATCAGAATATGAAATATTTCTTAATAAAAATCAAGCATAGATACAAGCAAGCATACGTAGCCTTATGAGAATCTCATTTCAATGGATCAGTAGCAAGAAATAAAGATGTCACACGAACTAGCGACTTCGCCTTTTGGAACGCATATTTATATATTATCATGTACAAAAACTATGATAAAAGTCTCTTAAAAGAGGAACCAATAAATGATAAGAGGAAGCAATAAATGAGACAGTGAAGCTTAAAAATGGTATCGTTGATTTGGAGAAAAAACACTCAAAAGTACCAAGAGGAATATATGTACAACTTTACTTCATGCACATATTACCTTATTTCATGCACATATAATCTTATTTCATGCACATATAACCTTATATGGGACTTGAACCCATACCTCTACCATTGAGCTAATAGCCTTTAGAGTTAGATTACGCTAAACAAATATGAATATGAATTAACCGGTGTAACATATGATTATGGCTGCCACTAAAATGTTTCTCACATATTAGTAACATATGTAATATAGATACACTCATAAAATGCCTTAAAAGATTGGTAAATGCATCAAATCTCCTTTAGAGTCATTTTCTTTACTTATGCACATAGAACATTATTCTATGCACTTAGGACCTTATTTCATGCACATAGAACCTTATTTCATGCACATAGAATTAATATTAATGTCTTTAACCAAGAGTAATTAGTATTAATATAACAATTGATGCACTAGATTGGTTTAATGCACATAAAACCCTATTTCATGCATATAGAACCATATTACATTCACATATAACCTTATGTCATGCACATACAGTTTAAATTAACGTCCTTTTAAAAAAAGTTAGTATCATAATATAATCAACTGATGCAATTGAAGACCTTTTTAATGCACAGAGAACCTTATTTGATGCATATAGAACCTTATTTGATGCACATAGAACCTTATCATTGTTGTTTCATTATAGAAGTTGTGACCAAGTTCACCTCCTCAATGTTCACTTCTGTCAAATATCGCAAAATTTGTTTCAATAAGTCCTATTCCGTACTATTAATTAAGGATGGACTATTTAAAATTATGAGATAAAAGCATAGAATCCCAAAGTTACGTAGTAAGAGCAATCTCACTTTGTTGCTTGTAAATATTACAGAATTTAAAGCAACCTTTGTTTATCAGGGCTTTTTTGCATCAATCGTGATACATGCTCCTTAGTTTCGGAAATCAACTTTAAGCATAACAAATTTTACTAAAAAGAAAATATATTTTGCCGGCCTTTTCTTGTTTTAACTCGAGTATTTGTATCCAAAAACACACAATAATCAGATAAGACAAACCCAGAAGACATCCTATGACTTATTTTTAAAAAGTTGCTAAGAGTAATCCATCTACAACCAGCATCTCTAGAATTTATATAACACGTCTATTGGATTGCCAAATACCTCATGAAGAACAGAAAAAAAAGGTGAAACCTCAAGCTATAAACCATGCATCGAATATGCTAATGTGATATTTCTTTGCACTTTTGGAGTGCTACTAAAGTTACAAAGGCCAAGCCGTAAACGAATCAATTCACTTAAGCACATGTTTAATCCTTGCAATTATTTAGCCGTATTGCAGTCTCCCTTAATTGAATAAGCTCATCCAAGAAAGCCTTAAGAAGTAATATAGTCGTCCAATAGTCACCTTTTTCATAACAGAAAAGAGCTTTGAATTGAGCAAAAACGTGAAGCTGACTTACATTCGCAACTCATCGATATCTCCACCAGTTAGGCTTTGAGCAGTGTTGTTATCAACTAATGCTCTATTATCTCTAAGCTCCTCACTGGCCACTTTTTCGTCCTCCTGTGCAGTATTGCCTAAAAGTAAACAAAAAAACATATGAGATTGTCGAAATTTAAGCGTACTTCATCACTAGGACTTAGGTAAGACCAAATAATTACTCAAGTTAAAAGACTTCATGCCATGTGAATAATAAAAATAAAAAGGTAATACCATTTTTCCAAAAAACAAATCTTAAAACTCATTCGCAACTTGTTTAGAGAAGGGCCGCTCCTTATTTATATCATTATAATCTTATGTTTTTATTTTTAATTATCCAATTTGTAGGTGCTGCTACAATGGGTTAAGTAAAGAATTTTCAATGCAAATCTCAATTTCATTCCCATTGGCACATATTTAATAACTCCTTTTACTATCTTGTACCAAAGCAGCCGTTAAAGGTAGCATAGACTCACAACATGCAATGATAAACCCATCTTATCACCTGGTTTGTGTGAAATTTTAAAATAAATGTCATATCCTAATTATTAACAAAACATGTATTCCACCAACAAGCATATCAAGAGCAGGACTCCTAATCAGGTTATCGATTGTTATTCAGTGAGAAGTGGCAACCAGCTGTATTCCACGCTGAGAAATTGTACTGCCAGCCATTGCTTCAAGTTTTGTGCCAATCTCATCAATTATAATTACATGAGACATGATTTTATACTACTTCAATCAAAACTTGTAAAACAGAAAAAAGATTATAATTCTATGACCGAAACCTTATCAGCGTGCAAACAACCACCACAAACTATCAATAGAACTTGTGGGGAGTGGAGAGGAAGGAGCATTTTTGATGAATACTTATTGCCACACAGATCACCTATAGATACATACAAGGTGAAAAAAATAAAATAAAAAACAACACATTCCATATTGACGAGGTTACTGCCAAAGAGACGAAGACGAGTTTTTGCTTCATATCAACCAAAACTAGCATAATACGATCACAAATGATGAAATTAAAGTTAGTATTATGGAAGTGAATTGGAAGAAACTTTGAGAATGAAGCACGACTAGGTCAATATCCTTCAAAGAGAGTAAACAACAAGATCTTTGATAAAATGTTGGTAACTTGAATCGAATGACATTTGAAAGCAACGAAACGGAATAAACTAGTATAAATCAATAATACAACACTAATTAACCAATTCAAATCATAAAAGTTATAACAATTGAGGAATACGAAAGAAATTAGGATAATTGAGGAATTACCTAAATTGCAATATGCTCGAAATTTGTAAAATCGATAGAACGAAGAAGGAATCAAAATTGAAGTCGAATGTACGGAATAATTTGATGGAAATCACAATAATGGTGCTAACAGAAGGTATTGCAGATGAGGGAGTGCGATGAAGGAGGAGAGAGATAGAATCCAATGTCTAATGATATAAAACTAGAGGGTGAGACGGGTTGGACCAAATCTATAAAATAATGCTAAATATAAGTTTAACATATCAGCCCTTCATTTGTCTAAGATCTAATGGGTATGAAAGGTTCTCACAGTTCTCATTATATTAGTAGTTCTCATTAGATCCCGAATCTATATATATATATATATATATATATATATATATATATATATATATATATATATATATATATATATATATATATATATATAGACTTGGGATCCGGTGAAAACCACCTTACAATGAGAACCTTGTGAGAACTCTACCTTACGGACTTTTTAAAAAAAATAATAATAACATAATTGGATTCGGCATGACATTTTATAGCTAGAGAACATATTTCTTGGTCTAGAAAATAAATATTAGTGACGGAAATCAAGGTGAGATACGTTTTATTTATTTGCATGCACCTACTATCTATTTTTTCGTATCTATCATTTTTCCGCCACTAGTATTTATTTTCTAGACCAAGAAATATGTTCTCTGACCATAAAATTCCATGCCGAATCCAATTATGTCATTAATTTTTTTAAAAAAACTCCGTAAGGAAGAGTTCTCACCGGTTCTCATTGTAAGGTGGTTCTCACCGGATCCCAACACTATATATATATATATATATATATATATATATATATATATAGATAGAATTGAGATCCTATGAGAACCACCAACATAATGAGAACCTTGAGAACTCTACCTTAGTGACTTTTTCAAAAAAAAATTAATGACATATTTGGATTCGTCATAGAATTTTATGACTAGAAAAATATTTCTTGGTCGAGAAAAAATATGTTAATGTCGGAAATCGAGGCGAGATACATTTTATTAATTTTCATGCACGTACTACTGTTTTTTATGTATCTAACATTTTTCATGCACCTATAACTCTTTTTCATGCACCTAGATCATGTTATTTCATGCACCTAGTAATCATTATCATGCATATAAAAATTTTCATGCACGTAGTAGGTTTTTTCGTGCATCTATAGCCATTTTAGTATACCTAATTGTATTTTTGTACATTAAGTATATATTTTGTTAATAAAATCAATAAATTTTGTTTAATGATACTAAAGAATGTGTGTGAATAAACTAAACTAATGGTAAATGATCCATCAAAACTTTCGAAACGAGATTAGGTGGAGATTTAGTGAAGGTTCTCATGGTTCTCATTATAGTAGTGGTTCTCACCGGATCTTGACTCTAATATATATATATATATATATATATATATATATATATATATATATATATATATATATATATATATATATATATATATATATATATATATAGAGGCAAGATCCGGTGAGAACGATCATTCGGTGCATACGGTGAGAACGACTCTCCTCCATTAGATGAGAGTTAATTGAAAGGCTGAGATTAAATTTTAAATTAAACATAATTTTTTTTTTTTTTTTTGCGAGGAAACCCCTCGAAAGGGTCTTAATTCATTAGAAGTAAATCACTCAACACCACATCCCGGATCGACAAGGGAATCGCATCATCCCACATTCTTTGCCCGATCCTCCAAGGATTCATATGAGCCAAGGCATGCGCGACTCCATTTGCCTCACGTCTAATAAACGAAAATACAACTGAACTAAAAGAAATACAAAGAGCGAAAATATCCTCATAAACCCGATGTAAGTCGGTCCGTCCCTTATTTCCTGTCTTCAAATCTTGGATTAAGCCTTGACAGTCACTCTCCAATATAATGTTGTCATACCCCTTCCGTCTTGCTTCCCGCATCCCTAGGAAAAGAGCCTCCGCTTCAGCCATCTTAGCGTCCCGAGCCTCCGTCTTCTGGATCACCGCAACCCACATCACCCTTCCAGCCTCATCACGCGCCACAAGCCACATACCCGTACCCAGCCCTTCCACACACCCTGCATCCGTATTAATTTTTATTGCCCCATCATCAGGAAATGCCCAACGCTCCGTTCGTTGCATCTTAGTCCCCCGCTCATCCCCCATAGCCAGCCTCTCCTTCCCTTTTTCAGCATTCCTGAGCTCCTCCCCTTCCTCCCTCCCCTTCCCTTCAGCCCATTGCATCTCCCACATCAAGTCCTCCACCCTTCTCACCACCAGGTCACCCCTCCTTTGACCACCTTCGAAAATAGCATCATTTCGGCGCTCCCAAATTGCCCAACACGTGAGCATAAACAGAGCCCTGTCCTTCTTGCTTCCTCGCATCAAGACTCCCTCAACCCACTCGCGTGCTCCTCCTGCCCCTACTCTAACCAAATCCTCCAGACCAACCGCCTCCCAAATATCATTTGTCCATCCACAACCCCGAACCACATGAAGGCCGGACTCCTCATCTGTAGAGCAAAAAGGACAATCCGCCCCATCAACACGCATCCTTCTTTCAATATTCCTTCGAGTAGGTAGAGCATCATGGCTTAATTGCCATAGGAAAGTTTTGACTCGCGGTAAGACGGGCGTACTCCAGATAGCATTCCAGATCCCTTTTGTTCCCGTCCTGTTGGACTGCTCCACCCTTGCTCCCGGAGGGTCATGAAGAAGATGATAGGCAGTTTTTACCGAATACTGACCATCTTTCATATAGTCCCAGCACCAGTCATCCGTTTGCATAGAGTCGCAAATGCGGATGTCCCGAATTCTATCGCATTCGAAGGGTAGGAACAGGCTTGCAAGTTTTTGATCATCTTAGCTTTTTCGGTCACGGGTCATCAAATGTGCAACCATCATAGACGCATCAGTGCCATTTCGAGGTGAAATTACTCGGCGAGTCTGGGTCTTCGGGATCCAAGGATCCGTCCACACAAAAGTGCTCCAACCATCCCCAATCCGCCTCCTCGCTCCTAGCAAAATAACGTCTTTCATCTCCCATATACTCCTCCATGTATAGCTCGGGTTCGGTCCTAGATCCGCTGCCAAAAAGTCCCTGTCCGCAAAATATTTTCCTTTAAGCACCTTCGTCATGAGACTCGATCCTTCCGTCATCAACCTCCATCCCTGCTTCCCTAACAAAGCTGAATTAAAATCGCGAATATCCCTAAAATCGAGTCCACCTTCCTCTTTTGATCGACAAAGTTTATCCCATGATAACCACGAGATCTTCCTGTTCCCCCCATTCGTTCCCCACCAAAATCTAGAAATCAGCCCCCTTATTTCATCACAAAACGAGCTCGGAAGCTTAAAGACACTCATCGCGTAATTTGGTATAGCTTGGGCCACTGACTTGATTAACACCTCCTTTCCCGCCTTACTCAGCATGTTGCTCCGCCACCCCTGCAAACGCTTATTTAGCTTTTGACGGATAATATTAGTCAAAGCACCTTTCGATCTCCCTAACACCGTTGGCAGCCCCAAATAGTTCCCTTGCTCGAGAACCACCCGCACCCCTAGGATATCCGAAACCAGCCTCCTTCGTTCCTCTTTAGTCCCATTACTGAAAGAAACTGTTGTTTTATCCACACTCACAAGCTGGCCCGACGCGCGTTCATATCTCCCCATAATACTCCATACCGGACTGGCTTCCCTACCATTTGCCTTAGCAAACACAATGCTATCATCGGCAAAAAAGAGATGTGAAACCGTAGGGGCCCTTGGCGCAACCCGAATCCCATGAAGGTTCCCCCTTTCCATTTCCCTTCGAATCATCCCCGAGAAAACTTCAGCACAAATAATAAAAAGATAGGGTGATATATAGCGGGTCCTCCTGTCTCAAGCCCCGTTGTGGTACAAAGCTTTCCGTATAGTCCCCATTTACTGTGACAGCATAAGAGACCGTCCTCACACATTCTAGCACTCGGTTTCGCCATCGTTCCTCAAAGCCCATAACTCGCAACGTTTCCTCTAGAAAGCCCCATTCAATCCTGTCATACGCCTTCGCCATATCGAGCTTCAAAGCCATATGTCCACCATTACCCCGCGAGTTTTTCATATAGTGAAACAGTTCAAAGGCCACCAGAATGTTGTCAGTAATCAGCCTACCGGGGACGAAAGCACTCTGATTTTCAGAAACAATTTCATTTAAAAAGACCTTCAACCTGTTCGCCAAGACTTTTGAAACAATCTTATACAAGACATTACAAAGACTTATAGGTCTAAAATCCCCCATACGATCTGCCTTCTTTTTTTTCGGGATAAGCACAATATGAGTCATATTCGTATCCGAAGATATGCCATACCCATTTAGCATTCTCAAGCACGCCCCTACAACAGAATCACCCACGATATGCCAATAAGTTTGAAAAAATAGAGCATTCATACCATCCGGTCCCGGTGCCTTCAACGGATGCATTTGGTTCAGCGCATCAAAAATCTCCTCCCGCGTGTAAGGTGCTTCTAGGCCCGTATTCATCTCAGCCGTAACTCGCCCTTCAACACAACTCATGGAATCCTCGTCTATACTAGGCATGGTTGTCTCAAAAAGCTTCTGAAAATATGATGACACCACCCTCTTTATCCCTGCCATGTTATCAATTTTTCTACCGTTTTCGTCGAAAATGTAGCTGATCTTGTTTTTCTGTTTCCTCTGCTTTGCCTTTCTGTGGAAATAGGTTGTATTTTGATCCCCGTCTCTCAGCCATAGCACCCTTGATCGTTATCTCCAAAATTGCTCTTCCGCCTTAAGCAATTTTGCAATCTGAATTTTCGTCAGTTTCCGTTCTTTGACATTTTCCAGCGTTCGTTCCCCCTTATCCAGCCTCTGCAACTTTTTCCTTTGGATTTTAATGTCCCTTCGCAGCTTCCCAACATTTGCCCCCTTCCAAGCATTAAGCTCTCTGGCACAGCTCTGAATATTATTCGTGATATCGTCGCCCGGATCCCAGGCCTTTTTAATAGCCGCCTCACACCCCTCTTCACCCACCCACATTTGTTCAAATCGAAAAAACCGACTACCTCTCGTTTGAACATCATATCTGGTATCCGTGATCACCATGATAGGCACGTGGTCCGACCATTCCGAGCCCACATGAAACAATTGAGTATAGGGGAATCTCTCGTGGAACTCCTCAGTGACAAGCGCACGATCGATTCGACTTTGTCTATTTGCGTCACCAGCCTGTCCGTTATCATAAGTGAACTCGTACCCTTCAAAATCAAGATCACGTAGTCCACACTCATTGACCGCATCTCTGAAATTTGTCATTTGCCATTGCGCTCGCGTACCACCCTTCATTTCGTTTGCATAGAGCACCTCATTAAAATCTCCCAGGCAAAGCCAGGGGCCCTCATTCTCTTCGGCTAAAATACGGAGCTGTTGCCATGATAAATGACGATCATTAACCACCGGCCATCCATAGAACCCCGTGAGTCTCCATACTATATCCCCCTCCTCTACCAGCCAATCCATATAATGCATAGTGGCTGACTTAAAAGTTATCGTTGAGTCTTTTCGCCATAAGCTTGCAAGGCCTCCCGATCTCCCAGCACTGTCAACCGCCCAAACATCGTAATCCTCCAACCTCGCTCCAATTGCAGTCATTTCCGCACTACTCAATTTGGTCTCACAAAGAAAAATAAAATTAGGAGTCTCCCTTCGGACAAGATTTATTAGTCCGCCTACCGCAGCCGGGTTGCCCAGACCCCTGCAGTTGAGGCTTAGTATTTTCATAATGCCCGGCGGGGTTGAGCACCCTCAACCGCCGCCTCTGATGATTGGTCATCACTGAATTTTGATCTCTTCGAGTTAACATCACTATCATCCACATCGCCCCCTCTGCTCCTCTTTGTACTCGGGTTCTCAGCACTCTCTCCTACAACCTCTGCATCCATACCTCTTGCTCTCCTCTTCCATTTTTTCCCCCCATTTACAGCCTTCACCCTCGTACTATCCCTTGCCCAGCCTGTATCCGCAGGGGCACCAGGTAATATGTTCACCTGTGGCACCATTTCTCCTCCCCCTGTCAGCCATTCCTCCTCAGGACTCCGTACCCCCTTCATAGACCCCATCAGCCCCCCTTCACCCCTACAATTGGAGTAGTTGCTGCCTCCCCCTGCCCTCCGTGTTTGAGAATCAGCATCATCTTCAAAGGCTTTCCCCTCCCTCCTTTGTGGTGCACTCGACAATTTCGGCCCTATCTTTGGATCTACATTCCGAGCCTTAATAGCGATATTTTGAAGCTTTGTGATCATTAGATTAACAGCTTCTTCTTCTCTCTCCCTAGCCTCCTTCTCAAAAGCCCCTGATAGAGATCGAGCGCTTTCGCCCATACGACTCGTGCTAGTTTTGACTACCTTCCATGGTGAGGCCCGCATCTCCCCCCCCATAAAGTAACTCGCCCTCCTCATAAGGTCCATCTTCGCATTCCTTCTCGCCGTGTCCCAGCACACCACACCCATAGCAATAAGTAGGGAGACGTTCATACTTTACCTTAAACCTCATAGCACGCCCACTAGGCATACGAATTTCCACATTCTGCTTTAAGGCTTTTCGTACATCGATACAAACCCTGATTCGCACAGCTTTTTCCATCTCCGGGAAAGGAGCCTCGTCGAGGCTGATAAAATTCCCTATTTGCGCCCCCAGTCGTTTCATATTATCAATATTCGACCGACCACGCAAAGGAAGGTCGTAAACCCTAGCCCATATAGGGGCATAAAACAGGGGAGTATCCGATAATTTACCATCTTCAATTGGATCATTGAAACACCAAATGTGCTTATCGAAATGCCATGGATGTCCTTCTACAATCCTCTCTTTATCCTTTACGTTAGAGAACTTAAACATGAATAGATTATTTTGAGCGTCAATGAGGTTTCCAATTATGGGTTCTTTTGTTTGCCACAGTTTTACCATGGCATCTATCGCGGCTTTGGCGTTAATAGCTTTCATCGACCATAACTTCCCGACCAACGCTAACTCGACTCCCCCTTCATTCTCCGTGCAATCACCAACATCCCATATAAACGTTTCATCATCATTGATTTGTCCTTTTCCTCTGTCGTTGGCAATTTTTGTCCGAGAGTCCATATCGTAAAAAGGCAAAGGTAGTAAACAAACCAAAGCAGAACCCCAAAACCCTAGCAACCAGGACAAAAGAAAAAGAAAACTTCGAAACAAAACCAAAAAAACCCTAGCAAACGAAAGAAGAAAAAGAGAGCAAGACACACCCGAGAAAAAACCACGTCCACCGGAGGGGACAGACCAGACTTCAAGCAACCAAAGACAAAGCAAAGACAGGCTTAGACGGAAACCCTCATAGGAACCCTAGAGGAGACTTGTAATTTAATAAATCCCATGTTTGTGTTTCCTTCCTTTTAAAATTAAACATAATTGGATT
The DNA here is from genome assembly GCA_029255685.2 of Silene conica. NCBI lineage: Eukaryota > Viridiplantae > Streptophyta > Magnoliopsida > Caryophyllales > Caryophyllaceae > Silene > Silene conica. The sequence continues at coordinate 14,294,116 of CM055319.2, forward strand.
ACTCTTCCTCGTGGACTTCAAAAGCCAAATCACAAACTTACACGAAATAAAAACGCAAAGATAACAAAATCAATGGGATGAAATTTCACTGACCAAAGTCAATACAAGATTGGATCTTTACATGAACATGCACCAAAAGGAGACTTCTTTCCTTCTTTTTCTTTGCTTTGTCCAGGATGTGTACGCGTGAAGTTTCCACACATTTGCGGCTTTATGACCTTGTCTTACTTCTCGGAAATTTTTTACATGAAATGCTAAAAGAATAGAAAATGGGACTGAATGCTTAGAAATAAGGTTTTTGCTTTCTCCGTGCCGTGTTTAGGCCGGGATTTCTTCCTTCTTTCACAAGATAAAGATGCAAGTGAGCGGTAGGGAGCAAGTAAGCTCAGCCAAGCAAGCTACCTATCTGTGTACCCAAACTCTGAGTTTATTCAAAGACTACCGCACTGCCGGTGCACAGCACAGATATTTTTTGGTCTAAATTCTACCATCATTTCTGTCTAAATTCTACCATCATTTCCGCCATTGGAGCTCGTTTCTTCAAGCTCGTGAGCTCCACTTACTGACTCATACCTGATCACTGTTCATGTTGATCAATACAAGGAATTCAATTGGAGTTCATTTATCTTCTTCTTCTTCTCCAACTTTTCTTGCATTATCTCTTATACTTGTTCCGAAAACCTTGTGCACGTTAGCAAATTTCTGAGGTTGGTCTGGTGGAAAGTATGGCGCAAATACGCATTTTGGTTGACATTTTCTTCTTAAGAACTTGTACGCCGTACAAAATGTCTATATTAAACCCTGGCCTAATGACGCCAAATTCACAAAAGTCTCAGCTTATATAGCTTTAGTTACTCCTTCAAAAAAATGTATCGAGATTTATGTAAAAAAGTAGAAAAAAAATATATCTCCTACGTCAAAAAATGTATCTACTCCGTCAAAAAATGTAACTAGGTTTAAGTAAAAAAATGTATTTACTCCGTCAAAAAACGTATCTAGGTTTATGTAAAAAAGTAAAAAATGTATCTACTCAGTAAAAATATGTATCTAGGTTTATGAAAAAAGAAAAAAAAATGTATCTACTGCGTCAAAAAATGTATCTAAGTTTATGTAAAAAAAATGTATCTACTCCGTCAAAAAATGTAACTAGGTTAATGTAAAAAACTAAAAAAAAAATGTATCTAGGTTTAAGTAAAAAAAATTTATCTACTCCGTCAAAAAATGTATCTAGGTTTATGTAAAGATGTAATAAAAATGTATCTACTCCGTAAAAAAAGTATCTAGGTTTAAGTAAAAAAAATTTATCTAATCCGTCAAAAACTGTATCTAGGTTTATGTAAAAAAGTAAAAAAAAAAAATGTATTTATTCTGTCAAAACATAAATTTAGATTTAAGTAAAAAAAATGTATCTAATCCGTTAAAAAATGTATCTAGGTTTATGTAAAAAAGTAAAATAAAAAATATATCTAGTCCGTCAAAAAATGTATCTAGGTTTATGTAAAAGAAGTAAAAATAAAAAAATGTATCTACTCCTTCGAAAAATGTATCTAGGTTTATGTAAAAAAAATGAAAAAATGTATATACTCCGTCAAAAAATGTATATAGGTTTACGTGAAAAAGTAAAAAAGAATGTATCTACACCTTCAAAAAATGTATCTAGGTTTATGTAAAAAAAGTAAAAAAAATGTATCTACTCCTTCAAAAAAATGTATCTAGGTATACGTAAAAAAGTAAAAAAAAAAAAATGTATCTACTACTTAAAAAAATGTATCTAGGTTTATGTAAAAAAAGTAAAAAAAAAAATGTGTCTACTCCTTCAAAAAAATGTATTTAGGTTTATGTAAAAAAAGTAAAAAAAAAATGTATCTACTCCGTCAAAAAATGTATCTAGGTTTACGTAAAAAAGTAAAAAAAAAATGTATCTACTCCGTCAAGAAAATGTATATAGGTTTACGTAAAAAGGTAAAAAAAAAAAGTATTTACTTCGTAAAAAAAAAGTAAAAAAAAATGTATCTACTCCGTCAATAAAATGTATATAGGTTTGTGTAAAAAGGTAAAAAAAATAAATTAACTACTCCGTCAAAAAATCTATCTAGAATGTGGGTTGTGGGTATTTCTTAACCGTTGATTGTGTTTTAATCCAACGGACGTGACTCGTTCTCACCGTATGCACCGTATAATCGTTCTCACCCGATCCTAAATCTATCTATCTATATATATCTATCTATATATATATATATAGACTTGGGATCCGGTGAGAACCACCTTACAATGAGAACCTTGTGAGAACTCTATCTTACAGACTTTTTAAAAAAAAATTAATGACATAATTGGATTCGGCATGGCATTTTATAGCTAGAGAACATATTTCTTGGTCTAGAAAATAAATACTAGTGACGGAAATCAAGGTGAGATACGTTTTATTTATTTGCATGCACCTACTATCTATTTTTTCGTATCTATCATTTTTCCGCCACTAGTATTTATTTTCTAGACCAAGAAATATGTTCTCTGGCCATAAAATTCCATGCCGAATCCAATTATGTCATTAATTTTTTAAAAAAAACTCCGTAAGGAAGAGTTCTCACCGGTCTTCATTGTAAGGTGGTTCTCACGGATCCCAACCCTATATATATATATATATATATATATATATATATATATATATATATATATATATATATATATATATATAAATACTTGAGATTTGAGTTGACAACCACCTACACTTACCAATTGAGCTACTGTAGCTTAATTGATGAATAATGCTTCAGTAATTTATATATGCGTTAATTATTTAAAGTGCAAAAGTTACACCTTTTTAGTAAAAATATTCGTTAATTATATAAATATTTCTTTTCTTATTTTTTTGCTTTTGTTTTCTTTATGTATTACGTTTAATTATGTTTTTTCTCGGTATCATTTTTTTAAACAAGTTTTTTTTAGTATCACGTATTTTTAATAAGACGTTGTTTATTGGAAGTTGTAATATTGTTTTCAGTATGTAGTGATATTGTTTTCAGTTTTCAGTATGTAGTGATATTGTTTTCAGTATATTGTGATATTGTTTTCAGTATGTAGTGATATTGTTTTCAGTATGTAGTGATATTGTTTTCAGTATGTAGTGATATTGTTTTCAGTATGTTGTGATATTGTTTTCAGTATGTAGTGATATTGTACGTTTTCAGTATGTAGTGATATTGTTTTCAGTATGTAGTGATATTGTTTTCAGTATGTAGTAATATTGTTTTCAGTATGTTGTGATATTGTTTTCATTATGTAGTGATATTGTACGTTTTCAGTATGTAGTGATATTGTTTTCAGTATGTAGTGATATTGTTTTCAGTATGTAGTGATATTGTTTTCAGTATGTTGTGATATTGTTTTCAGTGTGTAGTGATATTGTTGTTACTATATTGTGATATTGTTGTGATATTGAGTAACATGATTATTGTGTGTATGTGTAAACAATATCACAATTCACAACTTACAATAAACAACTTGTTATTAAAAAAAACGTGATATTAAAAAAAAATTATTTAAAAAAATGATACCCGAAAAACATACAATTAAACGTGGTACATAAAAAAACAAAAAAAAATGAAAAGAAATAATTATATAATTAACGAATATTTATATAAGAAAACAATATTGTTGTGACTTTTGCTTTTAAATATCACCGAATATTTATATCATTGAAGTTATAATTATTAATAAGTTTGAATAGCTTAGTTGGTAAATTATCTAAATCCTAACCTCAAGGTCAGAGGCTCGAGCCCTATACCAGCCAGTTTTTTTTTCGCGTGATATTCCATTTTTCGAGCCCTCCTACCTGTTATTAAAAAAAACGTAATTCTAAAAAAAAATTTGTTTAAAAAAATGATACCGAAAAAAAATACAATTAAATGTGTTACATAAAAGAAACAAAAAAAAATGATAAGAAATATTTATATAATTAACGAACATTTATATAAGAAACGAATTTGTTGTGACTTTTGCACTTTAGATAATTAACTACGAGTAATATTTACGAAACTGAAGCAATGTTTTTCAATAACCTAGAGTATCTCAGTTGGTTAGGCTATGTGACAGTTAACCTCAAGGTTGTAGGTTCGAGTCTGCCTACCAATGATTTTTTATTTTGTGCGTGATTTTTCCCATTTCCTTGAATTCCTTCATTAATACTCAATACTCAAATATATAACTCATACTTACATGATCCCACCGATTTTTTATTTTGCGCGTGATTTTTCCCATTTCTTTCATTAATACTCAATACTCAAATATATAACTCATACTTACATGATCCCAATTCTCTCTCTCTCTCTCTCTCTCTCTCTCTCTCTCTCTCTATATATATATATATATATATATATATATATATATATATATATATATATATATATATATATATATATATATAGACTTGGGATCCGGTGAGAACCACCTTACAATGAGAACCTTGTGAGAACTCTACCTTACGGATTTTTTTTAAAAAAATTAATAACATAATTGGATTCGGCATGGCATTTTATAGCTAGATAACATATTTTTTGGTCTAGAAAATAAATACTAGTGACGGAAATAAAGGTGCGATACGTTTTATTTATTTGCATGCACCTACTATCTATTTTTTCGTATCTATCATTTTTCCGCCGCTAGTATTTATTTTCTAGACCAAGAAATATGTTCTCTGGCCATAAAATTCCATGCCGAATCCAATTATGTCATTAATTTAAAAAAAAAAACTCCGTAAGGAAGAGTTCTCACCGGTTTTCATTGTAAGGTGGTTCTCACCGGATCCCAACCCTATATATATATATATATATATATATATATATATATATATATATATATATATATATATATATATATATATATATATATATATATATATATATATATATATATATAGAGAGAGAGAGAGAGAGAGAGAGAGAGGCGGGATCCGGTGAGTCGACCTAAATATTTGAGTCCATGAGTCCATGACACAGTATCACACTTAATGAAAAGAAATATCACGCTTAAACTTTCCAACAAAAACACGTTGTAAAAACACGTATTTTCAGAAAATTTTCTCTCTGTAAAAACATAAAAAAAAAAATCAAATGGTAAAATCTCTCTAAAATCTCACTGAAAATCCGCAAAAAATCGAACGATTTCAACTGAATTTCAACGATCTACATTCATTCGTTCACTAGATTGCATTATATCAGTTGAATTTCAAAGTTATTTCAAAAAATCGCTCAGGTAAATTCCTTTCGCGTTCTATTTCATTTCTGCGACTTTATTTCAACTTATAGAGTATTAATTTGATTGATTTTGTTCTTAATAACTGTATTTGAAAGGAATTAGATGAATATAAAAGGATTGAATCAAATAAACAATTAATTGTCAACTTATTTAGGGTTTTTCATGTTGTTGCTGTAAATTTATGAATATATTAGTAGTTATTAGTGATTAAAGAAATTAGTATGATCGATTATAGTTCTTAAAGTTTATTAGTTGTTTTAATTGTTTCAATCGCAAAAATTAGGGTTGACTATTGTTCGAATGTGAAATTTAGTGTTTCAATCACGAAAATTAGGGTTAACCATTAATGATATGTTGTGTTGATATACGTACGATAATATAAAGTGTACCATTTGATGATATTAAGGATAGGTTATGATATTATTTGTTTGTGTTCATTCAACTAATTGGTTGTTTCTGTTCAACTATTTTCTTAACCTATGATACTATTCAGTACACAATGTGATACTACTAAGGATAGGTTGAGTTACAATATGGTTTTGCTTTACAGAGATGCTTGCGGACATGGCGGTGAAGATGATGAACTGCACAAAAGACGAGTCATACGATTGAAGACTGTTGCTTATCCTAATAATAGAGGTAGGGGTCGAGGTAGAATAAGCAGTTAGTAGTACTAGATTTGTTGGGACAAATTTTTTAATTGGAAGTGAATGAATGTAATGCTGGAGTAGAAAAAAATTTGTGTAGTTGTATATTAGATATCATGATTTAATGGAAAACAAGTTTTTGGGATCAATTCGTGGTTAAGTTTGATATTGTTTCAGGTATGGTGTGATACTTTCTTCTACTTGACGTGAAACTATTTCTACGAAACAAAAACAATGGTTTGGGATGTAAAAATCTTTTTTACTCTGACATTGTTTGGTACAAAGTGTGATATTATTGTGCATTTAGGTTGATATTATTTTTAAAGGCTACATAGGAGAATAAATATTATTAAGAAAATGGTGATATTATTTCACAAACAGTGACATTGCCTATAACGAGCTGTTATATTTTTTTGGAAATGGTTGTGAAATTATTAATTTTAGCAAAACAATGGTATGGATCTAATATTGTTTCAAAATAATGGTGATATTGTTTAAATTGTGTGATATTTTTATCAGGATTTCGCAGTCTGACATATTCTGTATGAAGAATGGTGATACTCTTTGTGAAGATTGGTGATATTGTTTTACTTGTAGTATGATACTGTTTAGTAGTCGTACAATTGTCCATAAATATTACTACTAATAAATGGAAAATGGTCTGATATTGTGTATGATGCTGGTGATATTGTTTCATATGAAGTGTGATATTCTTTGAAATGAAGTGCATGAAATGTAGAAGGAAAAAATGACAGCCATCTTAGAATAAAGAATTTGTTTGATATTCGTATGAAGTATGATATTCTTTTTTTTTTTTTTTTTTTGACAGCAGTAAAACGATGGGTCAGAGTTACATAATGGTCTTTGCAAGATTATGAGCAATCTTGTTGAGACCTCTAGGGATATAATTAATACAAAAGCAATGAAAAAACGGAAGGAGAATCTTAATATCTTCAACAATGCCATCAATCTGGTGGGAGGACTTCTCAGCCCCATCAAGTTGGAACAGCAGCAAAAGGCAGTCAGACGAGACATCCAGATGACGAACATTATTCAACCTAGCCCACTTAACGACCATAAGAAGAGCTCTTGCCTCAGCCTGAATAGGAGACTCCGCTTTGAACCCAACAGCAAAGGGGGTAAGCACCCCACCCCCTGGATCAAAAACAGCCCAACCCGCGGAAGCGCAACAGTTTGGGACCCAACAAGCATCCACCTTCACCCTAGTGACATTGCACGTGGAGTTACCCCTGATGAGGAAGAAAGGAAAATGATTCCTGATGGAACTCTTAACCATGTCAGAACCAGAAGACAAAAGAAGATGATGGGGAGGGGTAAGGTTATGCAAGTTATGGTCCGCTTCCCAAGCCAGCTCAGAAGACGATTTATGCAGAGCAAAGAAAACCGCCGGGTTAAAAGGTTTCTGGTTGAAGATCATCTCCACTCTGACGCTCCAAATACACCAGAGCATAGCAAGGAAGGAGATAAGGAAATCATTAGAATCCTTACTAAGGGAAAAGGAGAGGGAGATCCAATCCATCAACCAGTCCTTTAGGCTGATGTAAGAAACATTATTAATTCTAATCCCCAAAGAAGAAGCAAGCCAAAGACGCTTAATAATATCACAATCCCTAAAGAGATGTTCCAAGGTTTCAAGCGACTGAGTTGATTGACAGAAAGGGCAAAACCAATCATCACCCAAGTTACGTTTAGCAAATTCAGATCCAACCGAAAGAGCACCAGTGATAATACGCCAGATAAGAACTTTCCATTTATTTGGACCTGGCAACTTCCAAAGTCTTTTCTTACAAAAAGACTTAACCTTCTCATTGGCTCTCTCCATATCTTTCCTTGAGCAATTGGAGGATAAATGGTCATTAAGGCAAATAGCATAACCAGATTTAACAGAATAGACACCATCTTTTGTATGTTTCCAAAACATAACATCCTCCTTGATTGAATCGCAAATTGGAACAGCTAAAATCTTATTAGCCCAAGACTCTTCAAAAAGTTCTTCCACCAATTCAAAATTCCAATCCAAAGAAGGAGAAATAAGATCCGCAACCGTCAAACGAAGAGTGTGAGCCGGAGGAGGGAATCCAAACCTAGTAATATGAGAAGGTTGGCAGCCATTAATCCAACAACTGTCCCAAATATTCAGGGAAGAATTCACCCCAATCTTCCAACCAATACCTATCTGAATAACTTTTGCACCCTCCATAATACTTCGACAACCCCAAGAAGTATTTCCCGTAGTTTTTAGAACAGGAGTTGAAGTCAAAGTGCTCCTTCTATAAATCTTATCATAGAAAACACGGCTTAGGAACGAGTCCCTTGCTGACATGATTTTCCATGCAATCTTACCCAAAAGGGCTTTGTTCATGCAACCAATATTCCTGATACCAAGACCACCTTCCGATTTAGGCATACTAATGAAATTCCTACTAGCCCAGTGGATCGTTTTCTGAGATCTCACACCAGCCCACCAAAAATGCGACAAGATGGAGTCTAACTTTCTTGTCACACTTACCGGAATTTTAAAAACTGATAGAACGAAATTAGAAATGGTGGACAGAACAGAGGAGATCAAAGTTAACCTCCCAGCAGCAGAAAGGAAAACAGAATTCCACGACGATAGGCGCTTTTTAACCTTCTCAAGAATATTTTCAAAAATCACCCGTTTAGAACCTTCAAAATCCGTATCAATCCCAAGGTACTTACCAATACCATTGTTGTTGATAATACCAAAGACCCGTATCCCCTTTTGAACATTAGCCATAGTAGTACTAGGGCTAAAGAGAATACCCGACTTCTTGTTATTAATATGTTGTCCCGAGACCTGACAATAAGAATCCAGGATCACACGTAGTCGAATGAACGCTTCATCCTTATCTTTCAAAAAGAAAATGGAATCATCCGCAAAAAATAAATGGGAGATGGCAGGTCCTCCCCTAGAGAGTTTAATCCCCGTAAGATCCCCATTAACCGTGGCCGCACAAACATTATATGAAAGGATTTTCATACAGAGAATGAAAAGGTAAGGGGACAGGGGATCTCCTTGACGAATACCACGCGTGGGCTTAAACTGCTGTAAAGGCGATCCATTCATAAGGACCTCATAAGAAACCGTAGAAACACAATTCATGATAAGGTTTATCAAATGTTCAGGGAAGCCAAAGCAATTTAGAGTACCACGCAAGAAGGACCAATTCACGCGATCATAAGCCTTGCTCATATCAGCTTTGAACGCAAACCTACCAGATCTACCAGTCTTATGGTTCCGGATGTTATGTAGGGCCTCATGAGTAATAAGAATGTTATCAGAGATATGTCTTTCAGAAACAAAGGCATTCTGAAAATCGCCAACCAGGTAACCCATTACCTTACTTAGCCGATTAGTAATGCAACGCGTCACAATCTTCATGGCCACATTGCACAAGCTGATGGGGCGAAAATCTTCAACTTTTTCAGGATTGGGGCATTTAGGGATAAGCACAATAAAGGTTCTATTCAGCTCCGCAGGAACATACCCAGAGTTGAGGATACACAGAGCAGCAGAAGTAACCGCAAACTTAACCTTATGCCAACATTTTTGAAAGAATAAGGCAGGAAAACCATCAGGACCCGGGGATTTAAGAGCTCCCATCTGAAAAACAGCTCTCCTAACCTCCTGATGACAAAAAGGCTTTGACAGAAAATCAAGATCATCCTCTTTAACCTTAACCGGTACCTTACTGAAAAGGCCATCACAGAGATTAGCAAAAACATCAGGTTCAAGATGGGAAAAGTCAGAGGGATCATTATAAATATTAAAGAAGTAATTACGAAATTCTAAAGAAACCAAACTCGGATCATGAACCCAAGAGCCAGTTGAGTCTTTAACTTCAAAAATAAAATTGGTGCCAGCTCTTCCTTTAACCCAGTTAAAGAAATACTTGGTACAAGTGTCGCCATCAATAGCCCACTTAAGTTTAGCACGTTGTTTCCAATACAGTGCCATATTAGATGCAAATTGCGAAAGTTCCAACTCAACCCGCTCATACTCATCAGAGCCACCGGTTGATAAACAGACGTCAAGAGACTTGACAAGCCGATTATCAAAATCATCCCATTTGACTTTCCATTCATCCCGCTTGTTTAAAGCCCATTCCTTAATTTTCCCACGTGTAAAAGACAATTTACGCATTAGGCAGAAGGCGGGGGTACCAACAAACGTGTGATCCCAACTAGAATTGATCACCTCAATACATTCCTTATTCTCAAGGCACCAAGCATCAATTTTGTATGGTTTTTTAGTATTATTAGCAACAAGCGCAAGGTCAAGGAGGATAGGAGCATGATCCGATAATTGAATTGGGAAATGCTTTATGCCCGAGTTAGGGAAAAGAGAGAACCAATCCTTAGAACCATAGGCCTTATCAAGCCTTTCGTAAACCCTATGAAAACCCTTACGATTATTGCACCAAGTGAATCGCGGCCCCTTGAAGGGGATGTCTAGCAGCTCATTGGCGACCCTCCACTTATGAAACTCCAAGGCTCCAGGTAATGAAGCTTTATTTTTCCCAAACTTATCAGACCCAAACTCAACTTGGTTAAAGTCTCCAATAATAATAAAAGGATGCACGAGATGTTGAAGTTGAGATTGAAGAAAAACAAAGACAGACATACGTAAAGTAACATCCGGCTCTCCGTAAAACAAAACAAGGTACCAAGGAAGCTCCACGTTCATATTATTCTTGATAATTAGGAAGTTCTTACAAGCAAAAGAAAGAGATAAGCGGAGAGGACTCCTCCATCCACACCAAAGACCCCCCGCACTACCCACGGCATCAAAGCCCACAAAAGTACCAAAACCCGCAGATTTGAACAAGCTACCCACATAATCTGAACTACACTTAGTTTCAGACAGATACAAAATGTTACAAGACCAATCCGACACCAATGCTCTAATTTTAGGAATTGTAGGGGAAAGAGCATTATTTAAACCCCTACAATTCCAAGCGATTACATTCATGGCAAAGGAGGAGGTTGCTTGTGGCCAACCTCGGCAACACCATCCACAGGACCATCAACCGAGTCTTCACTTGAGCTACTAAGCAGCTCCACATCTACATTAACTCTAAAACCAACACTTGTTCCAGCCTGGACTTCTTCACTCTTAATCTTCACACACTGTTTCTTTGCCATCTGAGACAAGTACGACTTTGCATAACCAATAGTCACAACACGCTCCTCAGGAATATTCTGCTCCTCAGCCTCAGACTTGCATTTACGTTTCTTTGGAGGAAGCCCAAAAACATTAACAGTAGCAGGGTCCAAAGGATGCTCCTGGTCCCTCTCCACAGAACTCTTCAAACAGAAAGGCCCATTGTAAGAATTAGCCTTGACATTGTCCATACTCCCTTGCCAGTCAAAACCCTGCAAAGGATCAGAAGGATCAAAAGGAAGAGAAACAGCAACAGAGTCTTCAGAGGACAAGTCTTTATCCCCACCAGCGGACACAAAGCCAGAATCAGAGGAGATAGAAATAGGAATAGGATCATGATCATTAGAAGCAGCAGCATTGTTGTTGTTAATGTTCAACCCCAGGTCAGTATTGACCTCTTCCTGCACAACTTCACTTGAATTGTTCTTGTACCAAGCAGCCATCTCACTCTCTGAGTCAGACCCCAAGTATGGCCATTCAGGAGTAGAATAATTAGAACTTGATGAATCCTCAATGTTAATAACAAAGTCTTCACCAGAGATATGATGGTGATGAGCCATATTGGGGTGATCACTGCTCTCCAAGTCCATATCCTGCTCACCATGAGACCGGTCTTCAGAGTTAACCTGGGTATTGAATTTTGGAATTCCATCTCCCTTAGGAGAACCATAAAAAGCATAAGGGTAAATGATAGGCAGGCCATGAGGAGGTGGGTCAAAAGTCTGTCTATAGCCACGATTCTCATCATCTAAACGAGCCCAGTTAAAATCGCTCTCAACTCTATTGAGGATAGCTTCCTGGACATAGCAGTTTTTGTCCACCATTGTGCCATTGACCTCACCATCCACGTTCATGAAATTAACCAGTGGGTCAGAAGAATGCGGAAAATTCTTTGGAAAGGTGGGAATGCCAGGTTGCTGGAGGAGGTGAGTACCAACATTATCTCCCTCAAAGATATAGCCTCCCACCATATTGGCAGAAGGACCCACCCCAGAAGAGCTCCCAGCACCAAACGGATCCAAGCCTGGACCCCCAACACCTTCATCCACAGCAGGTTGCTTTCCTGGGTTTCTAGTAAAGGGAACCTCACAAGTGGGAGGCCCTTGATCATTCAAAGCAGAGGTATGAACATTACCAGCCTCAGGAGTAGCACCATTCCCATCAACATCCATATTCCCATAACAACCCTTCCCAACATTGCCTTGGTTACCCATACTAACATGACTACCAACATTAAACAAAACAGGATCTGCAAACGGCTGTGAAGTCACACTAAATTTCATACCTGGGTACACTCGACCCCCAGGAGTAGTACCCAGGTAGAAATCCACATAAAACTCAGGTTCCCCAGGGAACTCATCTTCCTCCCCACCCCCCAGCCTAATCTTAGCAGAGACATATTTGGTGGTGGAGGGGGTAGCACGTAAATCTAGGTTAAACATGGTATGGTTACTCTGGGTTTGGTAGACAGCAAAACCCTTCTTCTGAACCCTATCTAACATGCCATTAACACTAGATACAATGGTTATAAGACTCTCACGACAACATGCAGAAATATGGCCAACCTTACCACACTTAATACAGTATTTAAAAATGTCCTCATACCTGAATTGGATCCAAAGTAGGTAACCGCCATGCATAGATAAAAAGAACCCAGGGCTCAAAGGTTCATTGAGTTGGATTCTGGCTTTGATACGCAAATAATCTCTATCTGGGCAGAAATCAAAATCCTCCACTTGGAAATTATTACTTAGAAGATTACCAGCAACATTAGCCACCTCATGGGTCAGATATTCAAAAGGAAGGTCACATATCCTCACCCAAATATCTGCATATGGGAACCTTACAGTCCTTGGGATGCTGTCTGGAAACCATCGAGAGAAAACCATAAGGGCTCCATAGAAAGTAGCATAAGTCTTTTTTAGAAGATCCTCCTTATCTTCCATATCATCACAATGGAAAGCATAGATGTCACCCACTTTTCGTACATGCACTCTACCCCTAGTTTTCCACTTTTCATGAATAACTTTAACCAGCTTTTCGATCTTAAAGATACGATAATCCACGAAAAAACCTAGGACACAGTGGTCCCAAACAGCCCTTGACTTACCCAGAGTACAGGGATCAATGTTAAACATTGGTCCAGTTCTTGGAAAACGCCATGCATCCCGGTGTTCAGGATTATTTGGGGAAAACTCAGCCCCAGAAGGAGGATGATGGTACCCAGAGGGAGGAAAACCTTGTGCATGTTGATGATTCTCAACACCTTGATTGAAATTATTAAAATCATGATAATTATTGCCGTCATTCACACCACTACCACCATGGAAATCATCAGGCTCCATAACGAAACAGATAAACAGAAGAACAGAAGATGGAAAGGATGAGGAAAAACGAAGAACACTTAGGGTATATATATTGTCTTCACGGTTGCTTGCATGCAACCCTAACAGATTGGGAATGAACAAAAACCTGACACTTCAGAGTAAATGATTCGGCGAACAGAACAGAACCCTAGGGAAAGAAGCAACCTCCAATCAAAGAAGACTGCTCCCAATCATTAGAATTAAAAGAGCACGAAAGCTTTACTTGGGCAGTGAAAAAGAGGGAGTAGCCAATAGGTGAAGTTGAGTAAGCAGAGAAGTAGCCAATAGATGAAAAAGTTTGCAGAAGGGAAAAGTTAATAGTTGGAATTCGTAAAAAACTCTCGCAAGGAGAGGAGAAGGCTCTCAAACTAGAGAGAGAAAGATCGAACAAATTTCACACATAAGTATGATATTCTTTGAAATCGTAAAGCATAACAAACTACAGTATTGAGAAAACAAAGAATAAAGAATACAAAATTAACGCCTATTTGAAATGTATTTGTAGGCAAGTATAAAAACTAAATAAAGACGATTGTGCTAAGTTGATGTAAAAAAGAAATCCTTAGCATGCATACAACCTCTTAATCATCATCAGCAACTGAAGAAATCTGAAAAAAGGAAACAAAAACAAAACAGTCAGTAATGAAATTGACAAATTAATAATAAAGTGTGATATTGTTAATACTGACATGTGATATTTTGATTTACTGAATTTGATATTGTTTCAAAGTGAACATATGATATTTGGGAAATGACTTACTTTGGATTCCTGATCAAATTAGGTAAACAATCAGATAATGTGTGATATTTATGAACATAAATTAACTAATGATATTATTGTTATTAATATGTGATACTATTGAAGATGACATGTGATATTATCGAAGATGACATGAAAATAACGCGGTGCAGTAATTAGGTAATGAACTAGACATGTGGTTTGATACTGTTCAGGATGATGTGTGATACTTTGCAGAATACAGTGTGATACTAAGTTATCAAGGAAATTAAGATAAAACACCTGATTTGTAGAGTAATTGTAATGAAGTAAGAAATATTACATATAAGTTAATTGGAAGAAAAAAATTATTAAAACATATATTCGACATGATGAGCAAATATAATAGTAAATAGGTAAGTGAACACAAACTGACTTACTTTGGATTCCTGATCAAATTAGGTAAACAATCAGATAATGTGTGATATTTATGGACATAAATTAACTAATCATATTATTGTTATTAATATGTGATACTATTGAAGATGACATGTGATATTATTGAAGATGACATGAAAATCACACAGTGCAGTAATTAGGTAAACAATCAGACATGTAGTTTGATACTGTTCAGGATGATGTGTGATACTTTGCAGAATACAGTGTGATACTAAGTTATCAAGGAAATTAAGATAAAACTCCTGATTTGTAGAGTAATTGTAATGAAGTAAGAAATATTACATAAGTTAATTGGAAGAAAAAATTGTTAAAACATATATTGAGGACATGATGAGCAAATGAAATAGTAAATAGGTAAGTGAACACAAAATGAGATATGAAAACATCAAAAGTAAACTGAAAACATTAAGAAACACAAACGAATTAAGTCTCGGATACGATTAGAACAAAGAATCGAGTAATAAATACAAAAAAACGACATGCAAAACAATAGTGCATAAATTTAAAACGAAAAAATGATGATTAAAACTGAGTTATGAATTTACCAGATCTCGGATATGATTTGAACAAATAATCGAGTAATAAAACAATAAACGACATGCAAAACAATAGTGTATAAATTTAAAACGAAAAAACGATGATTAAAAGAGAGTTATGAAGATACCTGACATTGAGTATAATTCAGAGGATGTAGACGGCGAGAACGAAGATAACAGGAAGAATAACAACGAGAACGAAGATAACAGGGAGAATGAAGATAATGACGAAGAAATTAAACGAAAACAGGCGAAGGAAACCGATGAAGATAACCGAGAATAGTTCAGAGGATGTTGACGGCGAAGAGCAGCAGATGAGCGCGAAAGAGAGAGAAAGAGATGAGAGAGAAGAAGAATGAATTAAATGGCAGGTTTTTACCTGAATTGGGTTTTATATAGTAAATGGGTGAAAAGACGAAAATACCCTTACTAATAACATATACGAAGCAGTACTTTCCTTCATTAAGCGTGATATTGTTTAATGGACTCATGGACTCAACTAATTAGGTAGGACTCATGTGATCCTACTATTATGTGTTTGTGGCAACAAGTGGCTAGGAGCATCTCTAGTCACTCTCCACTGACTGTGGCGTACATGTTTCATGTGTGTAGGTTGGTGATTGTTGTGCCGGGGTTTCACATGGGGCTAACGAGCGATGATCCTTCATCGATGACATTTATCTTATTCGTTAGCTAGACCTTATTTTTGATAAATAGTTTTATGCCTGTAGGGATATGTTATCCCGGGCTGTGATTTGTGTTTAATACTTATTTATGTTTCGTTTCATTTCCGCATTTCAGTTTTGTAATAATACACCTCGCATGTTAGTTATGTTTCTTAAAAAGTTTTAATTCCGCGCCAAATTTAATACATTTTGGATGTTTTATATTTTCGCTGCCGCGAGGGGTTTTACAGTTATACATGGGCTAAAACCCCAAAAAAATTATAAAACATGAGTTTATAATAGGGATTTTTTTTGGCAGTTGTAACTGACATTCTTACAAAATCATGACTCGTTTCGCTAAGCGATGAGCCCCTGAGTTTAGGGCTGAGAAAAAAAATCGGATCCGATTTATAAAACCGAAACCGAACCGAAAACCATAAAAAGAAAACCGAAAATTCGGTTTTTTCCGGATGCGGTATCCGAACCGGATTATATTATGCTAAACCGGAGCGGATATGGTTTTGAATAATTGAAAACCGGGACCCGGATTTCAAACCGGTTTACAATTTTTTTGAAAAAAAAACAAAAAAAGCCTAACTAATAACTAAACTCTAAAAGTCTAAAGAGGAAAATTTAGTGAAACCGGTTTCAAAACCGGTGCGGTAATCCGGATTTCCGGATCCGGTTTCCAATTTTTGAAAAAACCGGTATACCGGTTTAAACCGGTTCGGTATCGGTTCCTTGAAATCCAATTTTTTAAAAACCGGGTACCGCTCCGAATTGTAAAACCGGTGCGGTATACCGGTTTTGCTCATCCCTACCTGAGTTCAGGTTTATAGGAATAAAACTAAAACTAATACAATGGAAAAGAGGTAAACTAGCTTCAATGTCGAGAAGTATTCCCTGCGTCAAATGGTGTTCGTTCTCCACTCATGTGATCTGAAATAAGATCTGCAAACAATTAGAATACACATCCAAATGTAGAAAACCATTAGCGCTAGCCCATTGTAAAAAAATTCGAATACCCTTTGCCTCCGCCTATAATGCAGATTCAGACCAGGAGCTACTACTACCTCTTTCATAGATGATTAACCCATCAGGATCATATGCCACCCAACCTGTAGCAGACTTTAAAGACAAATTCCAACTAGCATTCACTTTCACCCTGATAGTATTACACCCTTGGCCCGTGCCAATCAGATAAACAAGAGTACTATTCTTCAGTTTATCCTTAATTTCATTACATGGTAAACCAGAATAAAACTCATTCACCCTTGACATCCCTTGCGAAGCCTCATAAGCCGCAATTGCCTCAGCCGTCGTCTTATGATAAAGGTTGAAGAATGCCTCAGGCGAGAATAAGTCATCTCTAAAAACGAGATTGTTGCACGTACACCAGATGCACCAGATAGTAGCAAGCAAGTTAATAACCAAAAACTCCCCGTTATCAGCCTTTGACAGATAATTGATCCAACAAATGATCCATTCTCCAACAAACATGTGGGAATCATTGTCAGAACGGATGCCGAAATTACTAGAAGACCAGATCCTAGCAACAATATCGCAATCACGGAAAAGGCGATTTAGAGTCTCGAGCTTATCAATACCATGGCAGAATCTACACGAGTATCAAGATTAGAAGAGTATCCCACTTTCCAAGCACAATTTAGAAGAATAAGTTCCAGTCCCCAAAGCATACCTCTACAACCCCAAGACAGATTCAATGTCTGTTTTACGGATATGTAGCCTGGTCTAAACGGAAAGTTGAGTAATTTATCTCTGAAAACTTTCCCAAAGAGGTATCCTCATAAGAGCTTGATTAAGACAAGAAACATTCCTAATACCAAGACCTCCTCGATCTGCTTTTCGGAATACTTAGGAAATTGATACTACACCAGTGCACCGTCTTGGACGATCTCAATCCCGCCCACCAAAAATGTATATCTACCAATTATGTGATAATGACTTAGTGTCTAATTAAGATACTTATTTCCAAAAATTCATGAGGGACACTTGCCCACTGGGAGCCCTACCTAGATCCGCCCATGGAGTTAACATTGTTCCAAAAGTAATACGGAGTAATATATTAACCCATAAAAAATTTAAGCGCATATTGTTATTCAACTCTTTTTTTTTTATGTACGAGTAATTATTTACTACTCTAATCTCAGAAATGTTTCCATTGTTAAAAATATGTACAATTTTCGTTTCTAGTATTATGTCATCCCATGAAAAAAACATACTCCCTCTTATTCAAGATAAACGTCCCATTGTCGGTTTGGCACAAGAATTAAAGAATTCATTTGTTTATTGTAAAGTAATGTGTGGGGTAGGAAGATTGGAGAGAGGTAAGATATTATTGATTATTATTGTGAGTAGATGTGACTAAAATAAGTATTGTTGTGGGATAATGTGGGGTATTGTTGTGAATTAAAGTGATTAAAATAAGTATAAACATTAACAAAAATAGACAATGGGACATTTTGGTGAATAGACGGAAATGGACAATGGGACAGTTATTACGAATAGGAGGGAGTATGTTTTATTAATAATTAGTTAATATTCAAACAAAATATTTTGAAAGCGATTTTTTCGATTACGCAAATATGTATGAACCCTAAGAATAAAATAATGTTAAGAGAATGTTAGACGGGAAAATTTTTTAACGTGGGATTGTAAAGTGTCTAGTGGTTCTTCTATTGTACTTATATATAGATAGATATTACTAGTCGTATTAGGTAGGGCTCCTTCTCAAGATTTTACATAGGGCCACCCGAAATTTCTCAAATGACCCTAAAGCCAACATCAGCTCAACGTGACTCATTGAGTTCTAGAGCCGATCCCGAGTATTGACTGGGCTGAACTCATGTTACTCACAAGTTATCTCGTCTCACTATAAGACCATCCCCAAGCAAGAGTCACACTAAGTAGGTCAATACACATTTTAACTCTTAATTACACTTTAATTATCTTGACCCATTTTCACCCTCCCAAGCAGAAGGTCACCACCTAGGTCATCAACTCAATCATTTTTCACTTTCCGACATTTTCAATCATTTCCCACATTTCTTACCCACTAAAACATCTCTCTTATTTTTATCCATTACTATTTACTAATAATTATAAATAAGTTAATTTTGTTGTAATGTTATAAATATTTTAATAAAATAATTACTATTAGTTTTATATCGTATATTAGGGGGAGATTAAAATATCAATATTAGAATTTTAAAAAATGACGGACGATTTCATTGGCGACAAATAAATTTAATTGAAAACACGATTACACATATAAAATACGAAATACATAAAATAAATATAAGAACATAAAAATAATTTATGAGCTAAAATATTACGAAATAATATAATACATTCCAAAGTAGTTCTAGTTATGGAAGTTTTGCCAAATATGTTCAATGAGATCATTTTTCAGAGCGATGTGGCACGATCACGAATCTCACCATGAATTTCTACGAACCGTTTTTGAGTTTGGGATCCAATTTTGTATGTTTACGGGAATTGAAACTATACCGTGACACGGTCTTTTTATAAAGATTAAAAAGACGGTTCCACACCGTAATACGGTATATTTCAACGGTAAAATATTAATAGGACGGTTTCACACCAAAAAAAAAATATCATTTAATTTTAAATCAATAAAATCTTAATTTTAATAAAACAAATCTATTGTCTTACTCTTGTTCATACATATATCCCCAAATCACATCAATTGTACAATTTTATTCATCCTCGTTAAATCCCAGTTTTTTATTCATCCCCAAATCACAATTATACAATTTTATCACATAAATCACAATTATACAATTTTATCCCAAATCATTCATTTTTATCCCCAAATCTCAGTCCATGCATCATCGATCATCAAACATTGTGCATCATCGACGGGTATTGTACGGAGTATTAAATAAAAATACTCAGAAAAAAAAAGTTGTCCAAAATATGTCAAGATTGAACTCATTTTATAGACATTCACAAAATATATCTATTTTTTATATTTTTTATTTTTTATATGGTTAAATATAGAATTTATAATTAATATACTATTAATTTAATCCTTCATTCGTTTTTTTGCAGGGGAAGTAAATGAAGAGACCATTCCTGCCACACTTTGCAAAACTACTGCACGTTTCCCCCTTCCCAATTGTTTTTCAAGAGATATTTTTAGACTATTCATATTTGTAGCCAATGAGAATTGAACAACTATTAGGTCATTAGGTGGGTCAATATCAAGAGAAGAGGTCATCTATTGACCCTATTTGATAATGGGTCATGTTAATTAAGTTACTAATACTTAATTAACTTAACCCAATTAGCTATTGACCCCCCAATCCACCTTGCTTGGGGATGGTCTAACCAAAAGTCCCCAAACAAGCGAATAATGTGATTCAATTAATCCAATCCAAATCCCACCCAATTAACCCATTTATCAGGTCTAAAATTAACAATTCAAAGTAGCGAAGGGCCTATTGAACTATTTAATTGATTGATCTTTTTACTATGATTTACCCATGGAAAATCAAAGGACAAAATAATTAGTCATAAAACAATAAAGAGGCTGTTGAATTCGCGGCGTTACATTTCGCCTCGTCTCCTGACAGTAACTTTGTTTTTTGTGAATCTTTCGGGACTGTAAATACCAATCTTTACAGCAACATCATCATAGTAGATTAAAAATAAAGCGTGGAATTCATCAGGTAATTCAAGATTTAAACCTTGTAATTTATGTTTTTTAATCTTCCTTTTTTACATGTGTTATTATGAATAATGATAGTGCACCCATGACCCACCTATTGATCTTGAAAACTTTTGATGGTAATTTGTACTTTATGAGAAATTGACTGTGATGTGTGATTCACATGTTACGACTTATGACACACCTTATCCGTTTTAATTATTTGTTTGATATTTCTATTATTTGAAAGAAATATTTTAATCAAAATTGCGAGATGAAGTAATTGTTTTTATTTGTTTCTTGGAATTTGTATAAATACTTCAATTGTTTTAGTTAGAAAACTTCTGTTTACTGATCAAGAGGGGTACACCTATATGGCTGGCTATATGTGCCACAATGTCATGATACTTAAAAACGATCTCTTGGAATTCTTGTTACCCGACCCCAAAGTCATTTTGAATGTCAGCATTATTGTTGTCGTTGGTCGTCACATATTAAACCTTAAATTTCTACGCAACCATTTTTTTTTGACATTTTTCGTATAACTCCTGACACTAATATTTTTAATGAGTAGCATTCATTCACTACTCACTAGGGATTTAGTGAAAGCAATGTTAATTATTGAAGCTGCAAACTTTTACGTATTTAGTGAAACCAATGTTAATTATTCTTTATCTTTGAATTATGGAGTATAACATGCACAAATTCTACTTTACGACGTGCGACCGAAGAGTCACTATTTATCAAAAAATTGTCACTGTTTACCAAAAATGGTCATGTTTTGCAAAAACAATACGGGATGAGACTGTCAGAATTGATGACCTATTAGTTTATTTGCACTCGTTTTAGTCATCAAGTAAGAGTATGTCTATTATTTCTATTGCAGCTATCTATCTAGAAACAACCTCTTTGTATTTTGAAGTGTGTGTAGGAACTCCTTGGATGGGGTTTCTGAGGCATTGAGGGATGTTATATGCTGCTACTAAAGGTTTATATCAGTAGACTTATATGAACTCTTGCAGCGACTGCTCGACTTTCTTTACTTGAATATCTTGTTATTCTGTACAAACATTTCCATTGTAACTCCCTCCATCTTATGAATACATTTCGATTGTAGGGCGTGATCATTGTGAGATTAGTACTTTTGCGTTTCATCAATCTTTTTTGGCTTCAGATTCGTAGGAAACAATATGTAGGTTTGTGCGCCAATACACGAATGCTAGATGTCACGAGTATCTATTTACAGTTCAGAAGGGGCTAGGGTGTACAGATTCCTAGGAAATGAATGTATCAGTACTGCTTAGATTGACAAAATTGAGCCTCGTCTACTTTTCGTGTTTCTATAACATTTGCCAGTATCAAGTTCACCCTTGAAATCCCTTTGTTTGCAGAATGAGCCAGCTGTTGAATCAAGCTGCATCACTATCGGATCCACCAGTGAAGAGAAGGCGTGGGCGGCCACGCAAAGACGAAACTCAAGCACTGGAGAAACCATCCCCTGCTAGCAGACCTATCTTAAGGTCTGTTTCCTGCACACAAGGAAGTTCATCTGGTGCATCGAAAGGCAAGGACACGCTCCAAGTGGACGCTGACTTGTCACTGTCGACAGATGATGATTATAACAATGATGAGATGGTGGGCCAGGTTGTGACAGGTGTTCTAGAGTGTGCCTTTGATGCAGGGTACTTCCTTAGAGTGAGAGTAGGGGACAGTGACATGTACATGAGAGGTGTAGTGTTTAAGGAAGGCTGTGTTGTTCCTGTCACTCCTGAGAATGATATTGCCCCCAACGCTAAAATGTACACCAGACGGGACATACCAATACCCGCCTCATTTACACCTCAATCTCATTCCCCCGTAGGAAGGCTACTACCACACTCACCTACTACATATGATGCCGACCAGAAAGAGACAAAGACAGAAACTGTTGGCAACCAGTCAACTGTTGTGTTAGAGAAAGCAACGGGAATTGTCGAAGCACACAGGGAAGAGGAGGAGAAAGAAGATGTCCTGGAAGCTTCTGCAAATGTTCTAAATCAACCCGAAGAGAAACAAGCTGAAAAGGAACCATCTAATGAACCTGCTGAGAATGGTAGTGAGGTTGTGTTGGGAGAAGTAAATGTTAATGTTTCCCTTTCAGATCAATTAGAGGTGGAGAAAGACGGAAATGACCCTCCGACAGAAGTGAAAGAGAAGGAAGATACATCACAAAGGGCGGATCTGGATGATCTATCGGAGATTCCATTAAAAATACAGAAGGCAGATGAAGTAACTGTGACTTGCTCAAATGTGCAGCCATTGCAAGAACAACATGGGTGTGAAGTTTCTCTGAAGGAAATTTGCGACAATTCTGGATTTCAAATTAGCATGGAGAATGGAGACGGTGATAGTTTATTGACTGAACAACCAAGCGAGGTTACTGCAATGGAGACTGAATGATTAAGCAATACTAACACTATTTCTTCCTCCTTTTTTTGTTGACATAAGTTCACTGCAAATGCCAACTACTGAACTACAGCCAAACCCTATTAACAGGGTTTTTTCGATGTAGCATTTTGTTTTTCTTGAACTTTAGGCGTTGGATACTCGTTCTATAGTTAGTGATTCTTTGATGCTGATGCATTATTCAAATCTAATAAGTACCCTCTTCCTTTTCGAGACTGATGATAGAATGTTTTCTGCATAATCTGTACTTTTTAAATCTCTTGTGCGAGTGTCTACCAAGAGGAATCCAGAGGGTAGCCTTTGCTCATACAGTAGTTACTTAATACGCGTCTAGGGGTCGTTGAGACATTAGAATAAACGCGGTTAAAAAATAAAGAAGCATGCACGTTATGGCACATCTTTTCTCCTGTTAATGGTTATGTCTAATGCCTAATCATTAAGACTGCCGAACGGGTGGACAGTAAGGTCCGGCATGATATACAGGTGGAGTCGGATCCTAATTGGGTTATATATCCGATACTTTTACTGTTTTCCATTTTTTAATAAAAGAATTTTAAGACGGAGACATCCAAATAAAGTAAACGTAAAGAATTGATCGGGACAAAGACGGTATAATATCACGAACTGATATTCTAGATGCAATTATATATTTATATTTACCACTTGTAAAATCCTCAAATACGATTTTCTTTTATAGATTAATTTTATCTCCCTTAAATTTAGATATACATTTTCGCTATTTTATTTTATTTACAAGTCGGTTTAATTTTTTTGACAAGTGTCTAAGATGAAGATACAAATAGTCAAATACAATACACAAAAGACCGGGAGTTAGAATCCGGTTCCAGAAATTTCAAATAACACTCTTTCGGTCCCTCATTCCTTCCTTCGTTCAGTCATCGCCATTGCACTGAAATCGCTCAGCTTCCATTGAAGATAATCCTCCTTTTCACCTAAGGTAATCAGTTAAAATCTCTTGTAAATTACTCATACTATTTCAAATTTAGCTTTTATATCGTCACAGATTCAAGGTATATATTCGGAAATTATCCAATTGATTGATTAAATTTGCATTAATTGAAGTGATATAATCATTCAAAAGATGGATATAATATCACAAATGCAAGAACAAGTGAACTTGATAGCATCGTTAGCATTCAACACTTTCGGTACTTTGCAAAGAGATGCTCCTCCTGTTCGTCTTTCTCCTAATTATCCCGAACCTACGCCGTCAAACCCTAATTCTCAACCACCGGGGCAACAACCGCCGTCGGAGTCTCAGCAACCGCTGCAACCGCCGGCGCCGCAGGAGGATTTTGCTGATGAGCCGAAAAAAGCGAGTTCTGCTCTTGTTAAGGCTGCCAAACAGGTCTCTCTCCTTGATTTTCTTGTGATTTTTTTACATTATTTGTGTAAATGTGTTATTGTGAAAATTATTGATCAAATGGGAAGTATTGCGGGAGTGTTTGCTAGGTTTGAAATGGTTGGAATCAAGTGAAACGTAATGCTTGAGTGTTTTATTAGATTTGAAATGTGTGGAATCAAGTGAAACGTAATGCCCGAGTATTTGTTGGTTTGAATTTTGAAATGTTTGGAAACAAGTAAACATAATGTGCGAGTGTTGAATGGTTTGAAGTCAAGTGAAAAGTGATGTGCGAGTGTTAGTTAGTTTTGAAATGTATGGAATCATGCTCTGCTCGAGTGTTTTATGATCATTTGACATGATTAAATCGTTTTGCGTTTTTCACATGAAGATAATGTGGAAGTGGCTGAGCAAGTGAAAGGTATGTTCGGAACTTTGAATGTTAATGGAAACATCTTTTTAGTAGTCTCGATAATTGTTAGGTATTAGAGTGTAGGAAAAGAGAGCAAATGCACATGCAGTTCAATGTTTTTGTCGGTGGCAACGTGAATTATTGATCGAACAGAACTTTAATGTTGAATGCTGATAGGAGTTGACATGTTCAAAAATTGGCTTTTTAGTATGCTTGTCAAGTTAGGATTTAGGAATGAAACCATGATGGCGTGCACATCCATTAGTGCATCACAATTGTTAGTAGTATGTTGGTGGTGTGATGATATGACGGTCGTTGATCAAAACTGCCTCTTCTAGTGGCCTTAACCAGTTATGGTTAAGGCTAAGATTGTGTTCGACTTAACGGCACTAGAAGGCTATCACTACTCACTAGTGATGTAGTTGGTATTTAGGATTGAGTAGCTCTGTAAAGTGTACATGACTACATGTGTCTCTATCAGTCTTTGATTGCTTAGGGATAAGGTTGCATGCATGTTGTAGGTCATCATATTAGGTGGTTATGCAAAGTCATACCTTTGGTGCTTGTGGACTTCGTGATAGATGTACTTACAAATATTCTTCATTTCTTTCGAGTGCAATCTCTGATGCTTTGATATACATGACATCATGGTAGTAAAGTTCAAATACTTCAAAAACGGTATTTCTTCCACTCTCAAGTAGTTGAAAGATTGGTTGCTTGAATACTTCAAAAGAAAGCCGTATACATTTTATGTTATGGTTTACTTGTTACATGTAGATCCGGATCAGCGGAGTAAACACCACAATTGGGGTCTAAACATCACATATTTTTTTGCAACAAGGACCTAACTTTATCTGTTTAGTGATACGGATTTGATGACTAACGGTATCATGTTTGACCCTTTGGCTGTTAGAATCAATGGGCAGAATAAACTAGTTTACCTCACCAGATAAAAAATCCCAAATACTAGGGGAATAAAGGATTAGCTTTTCGTCCAAATGCACAATATTTTTGTTCTAGGTATGGTATTTGAGGCTATGGTATTGTAAGGTAATTAGCAATACTCAGAACACTTGATTGCTTCCTAGTTTATTGGACCATTCGTCCAAATGCACAATATTTTGCACAAGTTATAAAACAAGACGTTTTTACATTATGAGACAATCCATTTTTATACAAAAAAAAACTATTCATTCATTGTTAATAAATGAGTTGTTTTTTTACTCAATAAAGCCATCTCACAAGTAAAACTGTCTCACACAATAATTATTGATATATTTGTTTTGGCTCATAATTTCCCATCTTTTCTTCAATCCTCGCGTAAGATGAGCTGGATATTTTGTATGTTGTAAGACAGTGTTACACAAAGATAATGTAAAACTATCCAACCATAACCACATTAGAGTGTATTCAGTGTAAAAGTCGTTATTGAAAAAAGACGTTTTACAATAAATTTGTGTAAGATCGCCTTACACAAGTATTTGAATTAGTGGAAATCTAGAAATATGCTCCTATATTATATTAAAAAAAATATATCGAGCAAAAAAAGTGGGTGAATAACATGATTGACAATGATTCTTTTGTAAGGCCGCCTTATACAACAAGTATCTTTTGTCTGTAGAGTTAGCTAATATTTCCTCGCTCAAACATGCAATGGTATATTTCACTACCATGTTCATAAAATAATACGGAGTACACCGTAAAAATTATGAGGTTTTCACATATTTTCAGATTCACCGTCTTTTGCATTACCCAATACAAGATTTTTACATAGTGTAAACTCATGATCATTATTTGTTGTTTTCATAAATGGATTAGAGCTCGAAGAGTACTTTGAATTAAATAGTTCTTCTATATACCATTTGAATGGAAGTTGTTTCGTAAATTATGGGAATTACAATGAAACTTGGACCGTTTATCAACATATCCAAAAAATAAAATATTATGCATTGGATGAAAAACTAATGTCTAACGTTGCTACTGTTTGTGAAATATTAGAGTAACTTTCTTACTAGTTCCCAACTTTGCTACTATTTATGAAATACTAGAGTAACTTTCTTTCTTAGTCACTTATATATTCAAAGTGCCAAACTTGACTTCCATTAATGAGGTCCTTATCACTAAACAGAAAAAATTTAGGTCCTTGTTGCAAAAAAAATGTGAAGGTTTAGACCCCAACTGTTCTGTTAACTCGGATCAGCGAGTCTTGAGTGCAGAATGTGATGAGCTTTATACCAAAAAAAAGATTTTATGTCTTGCTTTAAAGCATTCCATAAGTTCTTTCTTATGTTCTTTCTGTTGTACAGATACTGTAAAAGTGTAAATATATGCTTTTGAGTTATCCTATGGTGGTAGAGAGAGACAGTGTTTTTTCAGTCAAACTTCTATCTCTAGTTGTTCGTTGAGATTTTCTGTCCAGAATCCAAACATGAAGATTATTTGAATTTTGCTGTCACCCTTATGAACAATGGGCATGAAGTCATAGTTATGTTACTCTCTTCTTTTCCTAGCATCATGTTATACCTGTAGGTATTATCAACTGACTGACATTATGGTGGCTGCCAAGTGTTCCCTTAAAGTTGCTGCCTGCATATTTACTGATAAAATGTACTAATTGTTTTATTCTAGGTCTTTTTTTATTGCAGAAAGAGGCACATTATGTAGCTCTCTGCATACATGAACTCTTCAGTCTGGAACTTTTTTGTGTGTGTGGTATTACTAAATATCTAATTACGTTTTGTTGTTCAGTTTGATGCCTTGGTTAATGCCCTTCCACTTACCGAGGGAGGTGAAGAAGCTCAACTTAAACGAATAGCAGAGCTTCAGGTATCAGTGTATTACAGTTGGTAGCTCTTTTTGAACTGGGAAACTATTTGCATGTTGCTTACTTGGTATCCCTTGTAAGTACACCAGGCAGAAAATGATGCTGTTGGACAAGAATTGCAAAGGCAACTGGAAGCTGCTGGTAAACACTTGGACAATTTTTTTTGATGTTTCTGCTTCCTGAGAACATCAATGGTCTAACTTCTTAGTCAAAATAGTTGTGAGAATTTGATTTTATTCCTGTAGGTTAGATATATCTGAATCTGATGACATTTTTTTAGCTGCCTAGAACTACAGATAAGGTCACAGTTTCATAAGATCTTATGCATGCATAGCAACAATGCTGTTGGTCATCGAAGCTAGAAAGTAGCTTGGTTGCTTATAACTGCAGACTTGTAGTTGTGGCCATTAGGTACCGAAATTAACTTTGGTGTCTGATATGTATGTTACTCGTAGTACATTAGATACTTCTAATGTAAGAGATGGGGTACACTGTGTTAGTATGAATAGGCCAAATAGCCTGGGCTGTATGTTATATTACTGGATTGACCTATTATTGTGTGCAGCCGTTCAAAACTTTTATTTTGAGTTTTACCAACTCAAGTAGCCACGTACTACGATACTAGTTTATGTTAAGGCGCATACTCTCACCAAGTACTGTATTATTCAGAAAACTGAATATCCCGTCACAACATTTTAGCTGGGAGCCTAGGACATGATCCTGTTTAAATTTTTCGATCTGGTGCCCTTTTTTGTAGATGAGGAGCTAAAACAAGTGCAGGAAATGTTCAACCAAGCATCAGATAACTGTTTAAACATGAAGAAACCGTATTGAAGACTGATGATCTTACTCGCATTTAGAAAATTGTAACTTGTCATTATGTGCATATTATGTGAAACAGTTTTCATGATTCCGCATCTTCTAGCCCGAAGTGTGGTAGTGTAGTCTCAAATATGGCCCAGAGCTTGATTTTAGCAGACTTGAGGATAGCCATCAAAGGTTAGAAATGTTACTTAAAAAACTAGTAAAATCATAATTAGGTCTGTAAGCTGGTGTTAGTCAGTAAAAAATTTCTCCGTGTTTTGTTTTTATGAATGGGTTGGATTACTTGTTCCGGGCTTAATTTCGTCAACAATAGTCAATGTTGCTGTGACAGTCAAATAAAGGTAATCTTCAGTGGATTTCACTCATCCATGGAAGTAACTAGAGGAGGCTTCTTTTTAATTTATCGATTTGCCGATTGCTGATGTACTGTTGAAGTAGTTATTTCACCGTGGAAATAGAGTTTTTAACTAATCATTATTCTTGCATCTACTGTTACTATTTCATCTACGTTCTGTCCAATTCTTTCGTGTGATTATAAGAAATGCAAATGCAAGGAAAAGGCGAATCCAAGAAATGTGACAAATGTCTATGGCGCAAAGAGGGGTTTGGCGTTGTGTACTTATTTTCGGTTAATGTTCCAGCCGTGAAATAGGAGATTTCAGGCAGTTTTAAGATGTCGGAACCAAGGTTGGCGAGTAAGCAAGCATGGAGAATGCTTTGTAAGCCTACATCTCTTCTTTGTTTGGTCGTGGCTGCTCTGTATAAGGAAAGATCTTTGGATGATTAATTTCCCTTTATTCAAGGATTTGGAAACTAGTATCCTCTTAAATCAGGGAGGTTAGAATGTTTAGTTGATAGAAGGATCTTTGACACTATCGGTAAGGGGCGGATTTAGGATAAAAAAAGTGAAGTTTGATGAAATAGAGCAAGTTTTTGTAAAAAATCCTTCTTATGAGATTTGAAGCTCCACCTCACCAAACTTCTAACATATAACAACTTTTAACCACTAAGCCTAACACATTTTTGTGAAATTTATATTCATAAATTATTCTTATTTTTAGGTTGGGCGTGGTACTTGCCTACCCTATCCACCCCTAAATCTGCCCATGCTATCGGTGGTATTCCAATGAGCCATTGGATCGCTTCTTACACCTACTGGTCAAAATTTCCTTGTTTTTGAGCGTATGAGTTTTTATAGCTTATTATCTCAGACTTTATTTGTTTTGAACACAAGAATTTTTTTTTTAAGCATTTTACTGATAGAAGCAATCTGACACTATAACTAGGCAAGGAAGATTGGGCATCTTTGTGTACATACACACCTCTAATGCAGATGGTAGGTGTCATTCTTCTGCCATAATAGTTGGTATCTTTAATCTATCTAAAAAATCAATGCCTATGTTTGTACTGTACCCAAAAAGGCTATAAACATTTAGGACACTAAAATTCCATAAAAAATGGACAATAGTTTTTTTTGGATAAGAAACGCTAGAAATTTGTCTGACCTCGTTCTTCATTTTAAATGAAAAAAAATCCAATTCATGTCTTGCTAAAACCCACAAACCAAAATTCCAATTCATTTCTTACTAAAACCCACAAACCAACCTTCGTTACTGAAACTGCTTGATAAAATAGAGGAAGTGCTAGTTTTAGAGCACTACTATTAAGAAACAGTTAACTAAGAAAACACAAATACAACATTAATAACAGAATTCAGATATCTGATCGCGGAGACACCAAAACTACAAAAACAAAGGTAAATACCAAAAGACTTAACTCAACCATACTCATGATATTGTAATATGCAACGTCACGGGGGCTCATAAGCAAAATGACAATGTATCTAGGCTTATTAGCCAAAAAGAGTTACGTTTAACATCATGAGACGACCCACTAAAAGAAATCCGACAACACACAATCTGGTACATACGACGACCATCAAATCAACTCCTCTAGATCATCACTGCATTTCAAAACAACAAATCAGCTTCCAATAATATTTCCAATTTCCATAGCTTATGATGCATAATGTTAACAATTGATCAAAAGAGTGGTGGAAAACTATATCAAAATTCAAAAAAAAATCTATGATACGAAACATTGAAAAAAAAAATCTTCTCGGGGCTGGACTATGATACTATGTCACTGCCAACGACTTTATAAGTCAATCACGGCACGCCAGACTAACATCTTTTTGTTTAAACTGTTTGTCCAATACAGCAGCGCAACTAATCAATTTCGTCTACAACGGAAAAATGCAACCTTAACTTTCAAATCCACCATTTTTAATAATTTCTTTATTTAAAATTTGAAAACAAAATTGAATATGGCTGCGATGCAAGGAACAATGCGCATATCTATCCTATGCTCTTTTATTAAACTGAGAAAGTTGAATTAGTATCTAACCTGCTGCTGTACAGGCTGCTGGGCCTGTGGCACGGCATAACCACCATATCCAGGATAACCTCCATAGTACATATTAGGATCTTGGGGAGCAGCATAACCAGTAGGGTTATACCCTTGTTGATAACCGTAGTAACCGGCATTGTTCCACTGGTTTTGTTCAGCTTGTGGCTAGCAAGACAGAAAAATAGTTCAACTTGCCATTCAAACAAAGACTAAATATGTTAAGCAATAAGAGTTTATAAAAGAAAAACATACTCGTCGGTTTGATGTATTATGACCCCAAGAAAGTCTAATAGTCCGTCCGCCTAACTGAGTCCCATTCATTGCACTCAATGCTGCCTCAGCACAATTTCTGCAAAATTAATTATTATGAATTACTAGTTTAAGAAACAAACCTGGTAGTAAACTGCACAAAACCACATTGCTATTTGCAACTACTAATCAAAGAAATCATACGGACCTGGTAGTAAACTGAACAAAACCACATTGCTTGCCGACAGGTATTTTTACATGGACCAATTCCCCATATTGACTAAAAGCTTGTCTCAAATGTTCATCAGTGACGTTAGGATCCAGATTACCAACAAATACCTGGAAAGTAAAGCTTAATGTCAGAACGAGCCAGAAAATGGTTCTGAGCTGGAACTCTTTCAAAAAAAATACCCACAGTAGTATTATTTGGATCACTGTCATTCTGAGTTGCCTGGGTATTCTGGTAAGAAGCTGCGTTTAAGAAGAAAAAAACATGATATAGCAGAAACAATCCAAAAAATGCATCACAGAAAAATGCAACACAATACTGTTGTCAACGACAACAGCAATATGACGTTTTTGAACTATAATAATAGTGAACTAATCAAAATAAGGACGGTTTTTACTAACTAGCTAACTAGGGGTACAAGCCAAATTGAGAACACAATCAACACGTGAATATAGTAACCTAGGTGTCACAGACTCACAGGTAAACAAAAGTCAAGAAACGTCAATGGAATAAAGTTGACAAATAAACAAAAGTTTCAAGGTGAAGTCGAACAATGAAAGATGAGAAAAGGTAAAAACACAATACGTATCACAAGATAAGCGAAAATATGTAAACGTGACATGAAGGGAAAAATTAAACTGTAAAAATGAGGAAAACCATTGGAGAAAGATTTACTCAAGGGGAAAGAAACGAAGTTTGAAAAAATGAATAGAGGTAAAAGGAGTCAAA
This sequence comes from Silene conica, assembly GCA_029255685.2. Classification (NCBI taxonomy): domain Eukaryota; kingdom Viridiplantae; phylum Streptophyta; class Magnoliopsida; order Caryophyllales; family Caryophyllaceae; genus Silene; species Silene conica. The sequence goes on from CM055319.2 coordinate 14,326,144, forward strand.
TAACAAGGAAAAATGAAGTCGATCTTCATCATCCAAATAAACCATATTACCCGTACCCAGATTTATCCCAAGTTATATTTTAACGCAACCGAAGTGGACACATTACTTTTATTCACCCATATCAAGATTTTGCTTCCTTAGAGACAAAATGTTGATTAAACATGCAACACATCCCATAACAACTAAATCCAAAGGCAAGGTTTCCTTGAAGAGAAAAACCAACTAAAAAGAAAAGTCCATGAAAAAAGGCACAGTTACAGATGACTTAGAATCCATGAGGTAGAAATAGAAGTATTCTTGAAACAAAAAAAATCTGCTAACGCAACACGTTATCAAATGTTTACAGGAATTACAAATACAACTACATAAAAGCTCCGAATATTAGAACAGGAAAAAAATTGAAAATATAAAAAAACTATCTTGGTAGAAAAGGGATAATGACAAGAAGATCTTAACCCAAGAACTTACAAACAAGGATATGAAAAATGAAGAATGAAAAAAAAAAAAGTAAAAGCTATAAATAAAATGCAACTTTGAATGGTGACCGAAAAAAGCGAGCGAGTAAGCTAATAAGAAATAACTAAACCCACAATAAATTAAAAGAAACAGCAGCATCTTGTAACGTAAGTAAAAAGGAGCTGAACTGATAGCTGGAAAATAAAGGCGAGAAAAAGAACTGAAAGGTAGAAGAAGTTCTGCAATGGAACTGCTGCGAATGCAAAATTTACAACATTACTGACCTATACAAGGCCGCATAATAAGGGGGTAACCATTTCGGTAGAAATCAGTCTCAGGCCCCTAAATGACGGAGCCTCTTGACACCCTGCTTTGAGACAATGTGAGCTCTATCAGTTTTTCAGATTTATACATAATTCAACCGAATTAATTGCTCCCAAAATCTGAAAGGAACTGAAACTGAATTTTGGCTTGTCTTCAAACGTAGAAATCGAATGAAGGATGCGAAAGAAAAGAAGTCCTAAAGGTAAACAAAAGTTTATAACTGCTCCCTTTACCACTTAAAAGAACTAAGGTATACAAATGAAACAAAGACAAATCCACAAATCAGACAAAAAACAATTAAATCTAGATACTCCTGACAATTAGCCCAAGAAAATCAACACTCAATACAGCAAGGTGGTTTATTACATATTCTCACAGAGCACATACCTGTCCCAGTAGCAGTTTTTTTGCTAGCAGCGCCAATTCGCATGGCGCGCCCAGAGCACATGACTCCATTCATCTCAGACATGGCACGCACCTGTTCACTTTCATCTCCAAAACGAACAAATCCATAACCCTTGGCCCTTCCAGTGAGCTTATCCATAACAACCTTTGCACCTTTAACTGATGGGTAATGAGTTCTAAATGCTTCTTGCAATGCGTAATCAGTGACATCTGGAGCCAAATCTCCAACAAAAATGTTGAAATCAGCGCCATCTTCGGCCCACTTCTCACCAGACCCACGGGAAGCCCAGTTCAGTCTGAAGTTCTGCTCAGCATTTGGCATCAAGGTGCCATTGTAAGTCTGTAATACTCTCTCAGCACCAGCATGAGATGAAAACTCAATAAATCCATAGCACTCTGACTGCATAGTTTGCTTGTTGCGAATGATTTTAACAGAAACGAGCTGCAAGGATTCAGTATCATTACTAGTCAAACTCCACCAGTTGAACACCATAAAACGACCAATATAAACCAGAGTGACCTCCTAACTACTCGAAAAATAATTCTAAAATACCGCCATATATGCCATAGAAAAACATCCACTCTTTTAAAGTCAAAAGAAATATATAGAGTAGTGCATTGTACACCATCATTATCTTTCATTCTAAAATATTATAGATTATCTTGACTTGTGAATAGAGTCAAAAAGTAAATGTAAAGAATCCGTTGGGACAGAGGGAGTACTTTGTAAGTACAAAGCAGAGCAGATCAGCCAATACTCAGACCGCTTCTAGGCACTTATGCAGAGCAACATGAAACTTAACAATTAAAAAAACTAAGTTATGGGGATTAAATTGTTCTGTACTAAGAGTGACAACGATATAAGTTTTTAAAAAAATAATCAAAATTATACCAGAAAACAGATTAACGGTCATTCAAACAACAAACAAAATAAACAACCGATTTACAACACATCATAAACTGGGGCAATCAATCAATCAACAGCGTTTATTCAACTTGAAAAACGATGCTGATTCGAACAAAAAACAAAGTAAAAATAATTGATTTTCAACACATCATGAACTTGAGCAATCAATCATCAACAGCGTTAATCACAACTTATGCAAAACAAAAGAAAAGAAAACAAAACTAAAAAAAACAATTTAAAGACATAAAGTTAAAGAAAACATTAATATAAGAAAAATACCTCGCCAGTTTGAGCGAAGCAATTGCTGATATAAGATTCATCCATCCAATACTGAAGATCTCCAATCCACAAGGTAGAAACCTCACCAGTAGCGCTAGCCGACTGCTGCGGTTGCTGTTGTTGTTGTTGATACGCTTGTTGCTGTTGTTGCGGTTGTTGTTGTTGTTGTGGATACTGCTGCTGTTGTTGCGGCCACATCTGTTGAGGTGGCTGCTGTTGTTGTTGTTGCTGAGCCCACATCCATTGTTGTTGCTGTTGCTGGTAGAGCTGCTGCTGTTGTTGTTGTGGATCCATGGCGGATTGTTGTGGCTGTTGTTGTCCTGGTTGTTGCATCATCTCGTTGACGGATGAGGGATAGAAACCCTAGGAGAGAGAAAGAGAAGAAGAAGAGAAACAAGATATTTTTTGGGGGGAAAATAAGAGAGGCGATGTATGATTGGGACTTTGTGTGCTTATTTACTCTTTTTTCTCCTACGTTTTTGGGCCTTTTTGGGTTTCTATACGTTTGGTCCAACTCCTTTACGGGTCACAGTTTTTAGCCCAACACTATCCTACCTTCACAATTCACGTCAATTAGAGACTATGTAGCACCAAAACGGATACGGACACGTAACACGGCATCTCAGAAAATTTAGGACATAAAACACGTCATCTAAATATAATAAAATGTATGTTTTATGTTTATAAATACGTAATTGCTCATTCATGTACGAGTTTTACTCATTCATGAACTTTTTTTTCAATATTTTTCCATTCTATGGCTTTGCCTAAAAAAAGTTCTCTCTAATTTCCCCCCACAAAAAACCCTAAACCATACAACTATGGATGCTAGCTCTCGTATCGATCAGGTAATAATTATAATCTCTACCTTTATCAATTATATTGTATGAAATTAAAAAATTGATTTAGACTAATTAGATTAGGGTTTGTTTAAATCGTTTTCTGTTTTGTTCATTTTCTTTCTTATTTTTTTTTGTAATTGTTATTGGAATGAATCATGTCACAATTATATTAGATTTGTAGGATGTTCAATTAGAGAACAAAATGACATTACAGAACAAATCGATCAAGCTGTACTTTTTATCGGTACATGCCTTTCTCCCAAATAGGCATTAGATGTGTTGCTTTCATAATGTAATTGATCAAGTCTGGTATTTGAATGGTTCTGACATCACCCAAGCACTGATTTGAGACCGAGTTGCTCTTTTAATTAGATGGAGGAAGAAAATGTGAGCCTCGTTTAATTAGATGGAGTTGCTGGATTATTGGTATGTGAGCATATAGATCTCAAAGAAGAGTTTTGTCCTGATTTCAAGGCTAAGAAAGTAGAACTGATGTCCATGTACCCAAGAAATAGATCCCTTTGAAATATGTTGTTGTTTGTTAAACGATTTCCGTCTTTTGTAACATGGCCAAGTTGCCTTGAGCACTAGCGTTTTTTCTTTTCTTGTACCTCATCCTAATTATATGTAAACATATCTGAAGTATATACAAGACTAATCTGGCAGGATAGACTGTAATCGTTACATATTTGTTATTGCCTTGTTGTGTACCACTCTTCTAGTTTTACAAAGAAGTGTGCGTGCATCTTTAGGCTTATGATTCAGGTGCTCGTAATGTCTATCTTTCACTAAAAGCAAGGTGCCATCTTTTTTAGTACTTTGAAACATCAATAATGACTTTACTGCACATCAATATTGACAATTAATTACTTGTTTGATCATTGTTTACAGTCAACTGTTGGCCTAGTGTGTCTGGGAATGAAACTGATATCTTGTGCCTATGTGCCTTGTCATTAATTTTAGAATCTTTAACCGAGTACAAATAATATGCAGCACAATTATGATTATTTTAGTAGCAATATGACATTCAAACTATTGCAAATAACATCTTTATTTTAATTTCAGGACTCGGACTTAGAGTCGGATGAGTATGAAGAATTTTCTGCTGAAATGATAGATACCAGACACATTTTCAATCTCGGAAAAAAATTCAGGAATCACGATGAATTGATAGCAGAAGTTAGAGAAATTGGACTATTGCATGATATACACGTGCGACTAGATACTTATCACCCACGTCGCGGTAAATTGTAACAATTGTGCGTTAAAGACAACTCATGGTCTACCCTGTGCATGCGAGATTACTGATTTAGTCAATACAGGTAAAACTATTAACTGATATTGTTACTTCTGTTATTGTTGTTGTTAGAGATTGCTTTCTAAATATCTTTGTAAATTGGACAGATAATTAAGTGTATAGAACTAGATTCTATTCACAAATTTTGGAGGACTTTTTGCATTCCCACGGAGGATATAAACAACAGGAATGACCACTATACTAGAGAACTTCAAGAGCAAGATAGATTACGTAGACTTGCAGATGATGTCTTATCATCCGACAACGTAGAAATGATGCGAAAGTTTTTTGAGTTTGCGGAAAATTTGTTGCACCCTCCGAAAATAGTTGACCCAGAAGTTAAAAAGACAAAAGGGCGCCCGAAGTGTCGGGATAGACATACAAATTATATTTCATGCTCATCTTCAGACTAGTATTGTTTGCGATGAGTAATTCGTGTCATAAACCCGAAGTGTCGGGATAGACATACAAAGAAAACAGATAGAAGTGCAGTTATTCACTTATTCAAGTTGACAATTCCATGTAAATAAACCTTTGGGACTAGGGCTTGATATCTAATCATCCCACCGCTAAATTGAGGCACAAAAACCCCATACAAGTTAAAGATATGAGAGCTTCAGGGTAAGAAAGGTGCACACAGGAAAAAGTGTATCCGTCGGGCAACTGTGCATTTAGAATTTTACACAATATACTGATGAGCAATAAACAGCTTTTAGAACAATCGATTGCGAGATTATTCCAACTAAAACGCATAAACTACTAGAACCGCATACCATTTAGTACAAGATTCTACTCCCTTGTAACCTGAACTGCAAAATTACTCTCCACCAAACCATTTAGTACATGATTTACCACTTGTTCACATCAAAGAGTGAGACTACTCGCTAACCACACCCACCAAAGTTCAAGAGTTCAAAACCACTCAACAAGGACACCGCAACTGGCTGAGTTAAAATTCCCCATTTAATGAATTTTTCCTTATAGTAAATTAACAGTAACAACCTTTAGTATCTAACAAGGGACCCAAAGAACAGTGGCAGAATGAAGAATTGAAATTTCGGGCTGATAACCAAGATCGGAAATATTAGAAGCGAACTAATAACCAACTGAGTAAGCTTGACAGAATAGAAAATTTCATGTAAAATAAAGGTGAACATCACTAGAACTACGGGCACTACCCAGTTTCTCTGCTGCTGTACAGACATCTCCATCAACTATCAAATATGGTTATTCGAGAACTGCTACTCAACTGCCATGAAAGTTCAGGTAAACGAAGCGTCTACGGATTTGAACTGGTATATTGCAGTGCTTAGTTCAAAGTAGGAATTCTCTGCAAGTAAAGCACAATTGTTGTAGCTATGGTTTATTTTTTCCCTCAAATTGAATTATGTGCATTTATGTTAAATGAGTCAGCTTCTTCAACATCGTCAATGTAATGTCGGTAATCAGGACAATTGCAAGCACTCCCAGCAAAACCAGCATTAACATGAAACCAAATTCCATTACTCTGTCAACAAATCACACATACAAAGCCTCCTCAGATCAGTAGATGCTTTGGTAATATTGATCAATGAAAATAATGAATATGAATGTGTAATACAGAAACAATATATGATTCCCCTAAAATGCGATTAATTGAATTAGGGAAATTCAAGATAATACTACTATTAAATCAACTCTGAATATATTTCCAAATCTCGCACACAGATTAACACACAACACAATAAAAACAAAAAAAAATCGATATATAAAATTCAACGAAATCGATAACAATACTTACGAAAATGAAACTGAGGAAATGTCGTGGTGGTGGCGATAGCAGCGACAGCATAAATCAGTACGGCAATTGGAAGGGAGGTTGTGGTCTGGCCGAAAATACGGGTTGACGGTGCGTAGGGGAGGTGGCGGTGGGGAAGGGTGTTGCACGACACCTCTTGGGTTAATGTTAGAGTGAGAAGTTGAAACGAAATTGTAAATGTTGTGAAAAGACAGGGGTATAATAGTCAATCACGTCCATGATTGAGTAAAACTCGTCCATGATTGAGCAACGCCCTATAAACAATGTATAATTTATTTTTATCATCTATTTAAAACTAAATTTAACCAAGTAAAGGTATAATTCGACCTTTATTATAACTAATAATTCTCATTTTTTCACTCAATTTAAAATTGTATACCTCGTCTAAACTAAAATATGTTTAGCCACGTGTCCAACGAGTGTCGGGTGTCCGAGTGTCGGACACGATGTCTTACACGGGACGACTAATTAGGAGAAGTGTCCGTGCTACTTAGATGGCTAGATTAGAGGTGAGATTATGAGTCAAATCCATTTAAGTTATGTGTCGTCTCTGTCTCAACCCAATTACTTAAATGGGTCGTTAATTTTGTGCTGAAATCGTATTGTATTTTTGGGTCGTGTTAATCAGGGGCGGAACCAAACTTTGAAAAAACCTAGGCTAAGTATGTGTTTGGCCCTGATTTCCAAGTGTTTTTTCAACCAAAGAAATAGAAGTTGGGTCAAACGTTACTTTTTAAAAAACTAAAAACTATTTTTTTTTAAAACAGAAATTGTAAAATTGACCCCTAGAAACAGAACTAACAAATTGATGTTTCTGTTTCTATTTTCACGTTACTCATGTGTTATTTGAGCGCCAAAACCCCAAAAAATACCACCAAATACCAATTTCCAGATTTTTTTTACCTCTTTTGTATATCTATATATAATTATATTTTAGCAAACAAAAAATAAAATAAAAATTAATTGATAAAACAAGTTAGGCCACACACGATAAAGCTGATAAAAATAGTTTTAAAATTTTTTGGCCAAATAGGACCAATTTTATCAATTAATAGTTTTATAAAAACTCTTTTGTAAAAGTAAAAAATATTTTTCATAAATAAGGTCAAACATGCTCTAAATTTACAAAGTATATGTCCATCATAACAAGTAACACGCGATATGTCTCTCTTTTTTGTGGGGATAAGAAACATAACAACTTTTCATTATCTTATGAAAAATGAGTCAGTGTAAAAAAAAAATGTATATTTTTATAAAATAAAATTCAAAAGAACACAAATATAAATTTTATGATTATAATAGATCTTTAATACCATATGATTTCTCCCTTTCTAAAAGCATCGTACTCTTTCATAATTTCATGTACGTGATTTACTGAATCATGTACACCAATTACCTTTTTAACCCTTTTATTTTCCTACTATTTTTTCAGTTCTCTCTCTCAATTAACCTTTTCAATTTCAAAAACTACCCCCAGAACCCCACCCCCTAGCTAGCCAGCTAAACGCGCCCTCGCCATTGGTTAAACCCGCCCTCGCCACCTCCCTCCCAAGTCCCAACCCGCCTCCTTTCAATTCTCCACGGACCTCAGGCTACCCACCCATAGCAATTTGCATCTTCCCTAGCCACTGCGGTCCACATTTGCCCTGCCGAGATACATGCCACCGCCTTCACTTCCTTGCCCTATTTCATTACCCCCCAATGACGCTCATTTCCATCTCATCCACCTTTAATCCTAAACGTTAGTGAATCCTAATTACCCCAATTTTTAATTTAACTCACCTTTATATAACTTAAAACAAACAAACTTAATATTTAAATATCAAAGTGAAGACAATAACTTGATCAATTTAAGAATTTAATTCATAATTTAATAATGGTATGATGATCTCTTAGGAGAATTTGGTTTTTGGTTTTTAGAAGAAGAGTAAGATAAGGAAATATTATGACAAAAAGTTCAAGAAAAAGTAAATTTTGTATTAGATATAGCAACTACATTTAAAATGGGCTTTTCTAAAGCGTAAAGATAAGTTATGTTGAAATTTTACAAAAAAAATAGATTGATACAATAATATATACAATCTTATTAAAAGGCAAACTTAAATAATGTGACATGGCATGTCTAAATGTGACATGACATGTTTAAATGTGACATGGACAATCAATTTATCATATGACATTAATTCAATTCATTTATCTATAAATCTATAAATAAAATAAAAGGGCAAGTCAAAAGTATGTCATTCCAATATTAAAATATTATCAAGTCACATCATTATTTGTACAATTTTATTAAAAAGTTACATAAAAAATGATTAAATGTTATATACATTTCGACGAAATGACACCTACCACGTCCCAAAACCACGTCATTTCCTATACATAATTGTCCAATTCATCCATCATCTACCAATATTACACATATCTATATATCTATATATAATAATTAGTAAGTCTTGCTTGTGACGGGTCACCATTTGTGACGAATATTTTGTGAGATAAAATGGATACAAAATGAGTTAGTGGAGAAAGGGGACCACATGAATAATGTCAGAGAGAGAGAGAGAAAAAGTGGGTATTTTGTGAGAGAAAACGGTATCCGTCACAAGGTTGTGACGGATATCGCCGTCACAAATGAGAATTTGTGTATAATTAAAAGGATACTGAGGGTAAACTAAAATGATTTTCATATCACAAAATATTTTTTATCTTCTAGAATAATTACTTTTCTCCTATCTATTCAATAACTAACCATCACTCTATTCAACTTCCGTATTAACTTTGAAATAATTCTATAAATATAATAATATGATACTTGAGTAAGCTAAAAGTCTTATATTGATTTTGATGTCACAAATAATTCTCATCTTTTAATATAACTATTCTACCATCTCTCATCTATGCAATAATTAACCTTCACCCATTCAACTCTCATATTAACTTTGCAATAATTTTTTATCATAATTAAGATTATAAAACATAACTCATAAACTACAACCCTTTGAATGCCAAAATTATTATCCTTTGCTAATTAATATTAATGTCACTAAATTTTAATATATATCATTCAATTTCTAAATCTAAATTAACATTATTTAACCTCTTATATTTAAGATTGTTTTTTACTTCTTATAAAATAGTTATGTGAGGGGTAAAAATTTGAGTAGTTTATTTGATTTCCTTGAATTTTATAAGATAAATTACTAATTCGTGGTGTTTTTTGTTTGTCTTATTTTGTGGAGGCGGTTGTGAAGGCTTTTCATAAAATCATTGGCTTAGCTAACTAATAAAGTCATGCGCAGGTAAATTTAGTTTTTAGACAATAAGTAAATTAAATCTTCGATTTCTCTATGAAAGATTTTTTTTATTTCTATATAATTAAATTCTAAATTTATGAAAGTTAATTTTGAAGGGTGATATTTTAGTATAAAATATGCATTTTGATAGCAAATTTGATTTGATCTTCTTTGAAAAACTAACTTTCTTATTACTATTTTTTTTATGAAAGTGACAATTGATAGCCATCTTCGTTTGTATTTTTTTTCTAAATTATATGGGGTTATAAATTATCATATATGGTCGAGTGTCGTATATAAAAATCTAGATATATACCTTATACATTTATACTACCAAAAAATGGACCCGATTTTTGCCAAATATCGTATTACACCTTTTTTTCATTTATCATTATTATCTTACTAAAATATTGTAAACGATAGATTATTCAAAAGGAAACAATAGTTAACTGTGAAAATTAGACCTATCATTAAACCTATAAAATTGACCATGTCTCATTTTTTTATGCCTAATCTCTTATTACACCCCTTTTTTCATCCGCCATTATTATCTTATTACAAAATATTGTCATATATGTTATTTAGACGAGCGATCATTCTAAGAAAACGAGAGTTAAACATAAAAATTAACCCTATCATCATAACTCACACCAATCATGGATTTATGGATGAATGCAAAAATTTGTAAGTTATGACTATTTTATTATTGTCATATAATTACATGCAATTTGTTGCAAAATGAGATATATAACTTTACCAAAGTAGAGAATGATGGAATAAAAATTAAACAACTTAGACGAAAACATAATTGTACACTATATAAGTTATGCATTTGTATTTTTTATATATGGAAAAAAATCGTTTTAAGAGCATTTGAATAATAATGGTTTACTTTTTTATTAAATACAACAGTGGTGCAGTGACCTGTTCTTTACTATGTAAAGACAAAAAATGATATCTGGTACAAATACAAATATCGGTTATACGAATTATGGCTAAAGATGTTGGTATCATTGTTTATTTCTTATATGGATTTTAATAAAAGAAGTTCAAATGTAAGAATGTTAACACTCGATAATGTTGTTACCGAGTGCGATGATAATAAAATTGAAAATTCATATTCTAATATTTTGTATCCTAAGATCTATTGAGCCTAGGCCTCGACCTTGGCTTTATACGACAATCTTCTTCTCTTTTTGTCCATTCAAACAATAAATTATTACCTATATTAATACATTGGTGCTTAAAATTGATATTTTTATAAACGTCAATTTATTTTGACTCATAAAAAAATGGTGGTTGATAATAAACTAAAGAAAACACAAAATATGTACATATTTGTACATGTTAATTGGTACCAAACTTAATTATAACCCGTGATTTTCACGGGTAGAAAAACTAGTTATTGTCTAAAAAGGTCTAACACGGTAAGACGGTCAATTTATTTAAAAAATCACTCCTTATTATAACAAAAAATGAACGAATTCTTTATAGAAAAGGATTATGAGACTAAAGGTGGTAATAACGAGCCGAGCCGAGCTCGAGATTAGGCATGTGCCCATAAGACAAAACTCGAGCTCGAGCCGATCTCGAGATTGTAAAAATTGTGCTGATTATCAAGCTTACGAGTTTTGAAGCGAGCTTAAGCCAAAATTAAGCTTAAACTGGGCTAGGCCGGGTTTGGGCAAAACCTAAAGGCCCGATTTTTGGCCCGCAATTTTTTTCAAAAAAAAGATCGAAAGTTGGAATCGTATATCAGGTCACATAAATAATCTAATATTATTAATGCATTAAATTATCAACTTTGCGGATATTTTTATATTTTTATGGTATTATGGTATTGTTCTCCTGACCAAAAGAGTATAAGTCAAACGCCTAAGACTTGAAAAAATTATTTTGTTGTTAATAGTTTGTTCACATATCCATTTTGTTGCTTGTTTCACATTGTATTACTTTGGCCCATTTTGGCCCATTTTGGTCCGAACAATTATGGGTCTGGGCCAAAAAATATGGCCCGTCTTTCTGGCTTAACTCATGCATTTGGACCGTTTATTTAGCACGGGCTCGGCCCAAACCCGGCCCAGCTCGGCCCTTGATCAGGTCTACAACCAACCAAACATGAAACAACGTCATAAGCATAAACATATCAATCCCAACTCCATAACATAGTAGCCGATTACACATCGATTACTTTGTTATGTGGGAAGCCAAGCCTCTGGCGTGACTGAAAGTATTGCAGAGGCAACATGTATTTCGTGTTCCGACTTATTCTATACCACCCCTCCTGGTCTCTCTTACATGAGAACTGCAGTTCAGAATTAGCCTTCAAACCCTTGTTTCCCGAGTCAATAGAGTTAGAGATCAGATTGACAACTGAGCTATGATGAAACTCATTATGATTCATTTGTACCCAAGTCTTTTGGTTTAGTCTGCCAGTTACGTGCATGGGAAGCCATCATACGCAGGGGATGATTCATTATCATTGATGACTATGACCCCATCTTCTTCCTCCTTCTGTGATGTTGTCACATTCTCCTCTGCCTTTATCTCTTCTTCCATTCTCTCCCCATTTTCCCCGGTCTGATCTACCACTCCTCCTAGGTGGCGGTACATAATAGGTAAACCCCTCGCAGGAGGTTCAAAAAATTGATTATACCCTTATAGTCATCACCTATCACAATTCACAACCTATTTCACATCCCCTTCCACCCTATTCAAAATAACTTCTCTTACACCCTTTGGTCGCATCCACAACCCCACTCAAACTTACTTTAACAACATGTATTAAGTATGGGTAACTCATTTGTAGCTATCTCAAAACGTTTTCCTGTTTAGAATGAAAGAGCCCATGATTGCCAACATCCTCATCTGCACTATGGAACTCCTCCACTGGATTCTGCTGCTCAGAGTCTTTAGCAGGGACTTCCCTTTCTACACCTTCTCTCATCTGACTCCCCACAATGTTATTAACAACAGTGATCGTCATCCTTAGGGTGAGAATTAGTCCAAGATCGGACCGAACCGGACTAGACCGAAGACCGAAATTAAAAATTTGGTGGACCGAATACCAGACATCCGGACCTAAAACTTTTGGTCTTGTACCGGACCAAACCCAAAATATTTGGTCTGGTCTAGTCTTGGACCGAATTGGACCTAAACTATTTTTTTTCACTATTTCGTATACGATAATTACATTTCAATTCCGCTAAATAAAAAATATTTAAATAATTAGACGACGCTTTTTATGAAAATCATTAAAAATACTAATTTATAATGTTTTTTGAAGAAAAAATATTAATTTAATTCAAAATATTTTATTGATTAGTCTTAAAAAATATGAACTTTGATCCGTACGGTCCAGACCTAAATTTACCGGTGTTGGACCGGACCGAACCGAAGGCCAAATCTTAAAAAAAAAAGAGGATCGAGGGCAGGACCAAAATAATTCGGTACGGGTTTGGTCAAGACGAAATGGTCCATTTTTCCGGTCCGGACCTAAATTTGCTCACCCCTACCCATCCCCTCATGTTCCTGGGCATTAACCTATTTGAAGTTTCAACATCATTATCAGTATGACCCTAACCTCTTCCTTCCATACTATTCCCCTCCCCATTTCCACCTTCTTCCCCTTCCTCATCCATATCCCCCCTCTGCATTTCTTCTTCCTGCCCATCCCCTACAACCATAACTCCCACTTGTACAAAGGTATCAGCCTATGCTTCCGTATTTCCCACCTAAAATACAACTGGTCCAGCAAACGGTTGTACTGTGTTGTTACTGCAATTCACATTCTTTGTACAACTCTCCTTCCCATGTAGTTCCCAAATCAAAATCCACCATACATTTTGGTGATGTTCCTCTTCCCCTTTGACAAGACCTGGTTCTATTTTCCAAAAGTATCCTTGAAGATAAATACCTCATAGACAAGGGTGTAGCCCTAAGGTCCAAATTGAACATAGTATGATTGTTTTTTTGTGACCGAACCACAACAAACTCCTTCTCCACTTGTCTTTCAAGCATACCTGAGATACTGGATACAATTGTTGCCATGCTTTCCCTACACTAATTTCCTTTATGACCTATCTTCTCACATTTTATGCATATTTGAAAATCTCCTCACATCTAAACCGCACTCGTAACAACTATCCATCATTCAAAGCTAGTAAAAACCCCAGCATCAGAGGCTCATTAAACTTGATGCAAACCGTTACCTTCAAGTAATCATGCTCAATTTGCTCATGAATCCTATCTAATAGTTCAACGAAAAACTGGTGTCTTAATAACTTACCTGCTACTTGAGCCACTTGCATGGTTAGGTATTCAAATGGTAACCCATACACCATCACCCAAATTTGAGTATAAGGAAACCTAACAGTTCGTGAAATTGTATAAGGATATCATCTTACAAACACTATCAAAGCCCCACCCACAGTTGTTGTGCTTCTCCTTAGTAAATCATCCATATCCTAAGAGTGATCACAGTGTAAGACATATATCTCCCCTATCCTAGCTAAAAACCGTCACTCTTTCCCTAGTATTTCACTTCCTACCAATAACATCATTGATCTTTTCCGACTCAAACAATCTATAATTCACAAGGAACCCAAGGATACAATTTCCCCAAAACTCTCATGAACTCCCCAAGTGACCAGGTTCAAAATTGATCACCCCTCCTGATCTTGGATAACTCCGGCGATTGACATGCAGTAGATTCATTGGTTGAAATTCGGCCTTCGGATGTGGTTGATGAACATTCTGATGGTTATAAACATTGTAATCCATGTTCTCTCCTTCTCCTATTTCTCTCATCCCATATCTCCCAAATTGTTGTTCAAACTCCGTCTCGTGTTCGTAAAAAGGTGTAGAATAAGTTTTAGACAAATGACTGAGTACTTTAAAAAGTTTTTGTTCTGGGCTATAAATGTCTTTTCATAAACTGACGCCCTTACCTTCTCCATAACTCCCCTTAAATAGGTTGTTCACCTTCCCAAGATCATCTTATAAGAACCCTAAGAGTTTCTGCAATTGACTATAATGATAGTTTCCTCAGCCTCACACTAACCCACGTTCCCTAATACCAATAGAAATTAACGCAGTGCAATTAATTGATTTTATTTTGATTTTCTGAAGATCTTGAAGTTACCCAAAAATCCCCCATTATCCTTCATCCATTCTTTCACCTATAAAACCCCTAATTAACAGCCTTCAAACCTTGCAATGTCAGAAATTCATCAATAAGCAAAAATAATAATTAATCCTTAATAGAATTTCAGAGGAGCAACAAAACGTGCAAAGATAACTCAAATATTGATATGAACATTCACATCCCCAATGATTGAGACTATTTTTGACACGTTATTGAAGAAAGTTATTTATTTGATGAATAATCAATCACATGTGCTCTCTTGAAAGTTGAGAGAAAGGTCATGTTTGGTAAATAGCTAATTAATATTAGCATAAACAGATTGCAATAGCGGATTATAAATGACAGATTTTAATAGACGGTTTGACTAGCATATTATGTATGTGTTTGGCCCTGTTTTTTAACTGTTTTTTCAACCAAAGAAATAAAAGTTGGGTCAAACACTACTTTTTAAAAAACTAAAAACAGATTTTATTAAACAAAAATTCTAAAATTGACCCCTAGAAACACCTAGAAACAGAAGTAGCAAATTGTTACTTCCGTTTCTCTTTTCACGTTGCTTTAAGTTATTTGAGCCCAAAATCCAAAAAATATTGATAAAAACTAGTTAGGCCAAACACGATAAAACTGATAAAAATAGTTTTTTAAAAATTTTGGCCAAACATAAACAATTTTATCAAGAACTAGTTTTATAAAAATTCCTTTACAAAAGTAAAAATTCTTTTTCATAAACACGGCCAAACACGCACTATATTTAGCAGAATTAATTTGAGTGTTTGGTTATTGACAGATTAGGATTAGTAGATTGTTAATCAATATATATAATTAAAGGAGGCTTTTTTCTAAACTTGTGGTAGTCTCCAACTTTTACAAAATTCTATTATTAATAAATAATTATTTAATTACAATTTTCCTACTAGAATTAGGTGATAATTTAATTATTTACAATTTTCCTATTAGAATTAGGAAATTAGAAAATAGATGATTAAATAATAATTTACTAGATTTCATGCCCGAGCGTTGCCCGGGTAATATCTTGACATAGTTTCAAAGTAATTATCGTAAGAGTTAATCTTCTAAAAATATTTAGTATAATAGCCATATGTAAAGAATAATTCAGGTATGATTGTTTTTTTATGGCTAATAAAACATTAGATGTATCAGGCTCGTATTATTTTCTTATTAGCCCGTATTCTTCTTACATGCTCATATTCTTTTTATATTATCCAGTATTCTTACATGCTCATATTTGTAAGTTCGTGATCCTCTTATACGCTCGTATTCTTATTTTAATAACTCGTATTTTTTACATTAGCTCGTATTTTTAGCTTAATAGCTTTATTAGCTCGCATTCTTACGTTAATAGCTCACGTTCATGTGTGCTCGTATTTTTTAGTTCCCGATTCTCTTAATTTCTTATTCATTTTACATTAGCTCGTATTTCTTATGTATTCGTAATTTGTAGCTCGTATTCTTTTAATTATACCTCGTAATCTTAAGTGTTTATTATATCATGAAATTTGACGTCTTTCAAATCTGATTCTACTTTTTTAGTTCGAGAAGTGTTTCAATTAGCTCATGTTTTCGTATTCTGTTTACATTAGCTTATATTGTCATCTTAATAAGTCGTATTATTATGTACTCGTATATTTAAGTTCGTGATCTTTTAATCTCGTATTCGTATTCATTTGTGCTCATATTTTGAAGCTCGTGTTATCTTAATAACTCGTATTGTTTTTTCATTAGCTTGTATTCATTTGTCATTTGTGCTCGTATTTTAAAACTCGTCTTATCTTAATAGCTCGTATTGTTATTCTTAGCTTAATAACTCGGATCGTATTCTTCTTATATTAGCCGGTATTATTAAGTTAATAGCTCGCATTCTTCGGTGCTCGTATTTTTTAGTTCGTGATTCCCTTAAACTCTTAATATTTTTACATTAGCTCATATTCTTATGTGTTCGAATTCCGTAGTTTGTATTTTTTAATTATACCTCGTAAACTTAAGTGCTTAATATATTCATAAATACATCTATTTATGCTATTAACTAAATAAGAGAAGGGAAACAACAAATTATACCATAACTTTACGGTAGCCAAAATTCTTAGTTATCAATTATTTTATTAACTAATCATTAATTATCCAACTGATATTTTATTACTATTTAATTATCTTTTTATTTATATACTTAATTTATTTAACCAAGGTAATAGCCAATCTAATCACTCTAAAAACAATAATTATCCAACTGATATTTTATTACTATTTAATTATCTTTTTATCTTTTTATTTATATACTTTGTTTATTTAACGAAAGTGAAAGTAATAGCCAGGGTAATCGCTCTAAAAACAATAATTATCCAACTGATATTTTATTACTATTTAATTATCTTTTTATTTATATACTACGTACTTAATTTATTTAACCAAAGTATTAGCCAATGAAATTGCTCTAAACAATAACCAATGAAATCAATTATTTTATTAACTAATTCAATAATTATCCAACTAATATTTTATTATTATTTAATTATCTTTTTATCTTTTTATTTATATACTTGATTTATTTAATGAAAGTAATAGTCAATGTAATCACTCTAAAAACAATAATACTATTTAATTATCTATTTATTTATATATTTAATTTATTTAACCAAAGTAATAGCCACTGTAATCGCTCTAAAAATAATAATTATCCATCTATATATGTAATTAAATTACATATATAATTAGACTTAATTTGTATCGCACTCAAATAGATATTGTGTAATTGCGCAGCTAGAATTCTAATACATTCAAAATTATATAACCTATTATATTATTGTTGATCAAATTCTTGCAGTAATATTGCTCGAAATTAACTTTTATGTTTGGCTCTTGAATTAATCCCACGTGCAAAAGAATTTCTTAAATACCAATGTAGTAATGATTTTCTAGTGATTAGATCATATCAAAGATTCAAAGGTACGGTAATTTTCAAGACTATAATAAGTTAATAACCTCTTATATCTCTAGTAGCTAGGCTTCTTATAGTCATTTCAAGCGTGCCGAATTGTCGACCGTTGTCCTGAAAAAAATTCCGTAGCAAAAACATACAGTAGTTAGTATACATATGTGTAAAAATGATAAAGAAAACAAATATATAAGATGGAAACAATATAAAGAAATTAAAATCAAAGCAAAAACATTGGAAAGACGAATAAATACTGATGCAAATATATATACTCCCTAATATAATAGGTGACGTGTTTGAGTCGCACTTGTCTTCTTTTATTTTATAATTCTAACCAGTTGTAAATTCTATCTGTTAGCTACTTATTTTATTATTATTAGTTGTAAAGTATATCTAAGTACTTAATTACTTAATTAATTTATGGTTGGTCAATTCTCAAATTTTAATCATCTAAGATATAGTCAATTAAATAAATAGTTTTCCAATTCTCATAATTATAACTTAAATAATTCACAAAACTTGAACCAATCACATCGCTCGAAAAGTTCCTCTTTTAAGTATATATATTGATTTATAATTTTCCTATTAGAATTAGAAAATAAGAAAATAATAAATTATTTACAATTTTTCTATTAGTTTCAGAAAAATAAAAAATAGTTAATTATTTACCATTTTCCTATTAGATTAGAGCATTATTATTAAAATGTGTATGCTTACTATTTAAGGTTATTAACTTTATTCAACATTTTTATTAAAAATGAAAAATGGAAAATGAATTAGAAAATAAAAGATTATTTACAATTTTCCTATTAGACTTAGAATATTATTTTTTTATATTTATATACTTACTATTTAAGGTTATTAACTTTATTCAACATTTCTATTAAAAATGTAAATGACAAAGCGGAAGAAAGAACTAATTCAATTTGTCTTCGTCTTAACACTAAATTGGGTAAAAAAATAGTCCAACATTGGAATATGGAGACAAATCTATTACTTTTCCTTATGTAATATGTTCTTATCTTTTCCATATTATTTGACCCTTCAAACTTAAAATAAATACCTACGTCTGGATTCAAAATGTGTGAACTAAGATGAAAATAATCAAGTATTTAACTATATACAAATTTCTACTTAAAAGGAACGTTTGCAGATTAATCAAACATTCAACCAAATTAAGAGCAACACTACTATTTGTTTGGTACAAGAGTAGCACTATTATTTAAGTGAATTTTGTACACTTTCGTACTTAATTATGCGAAAGAAATGAGATAATTTCTTTAAGTAAGTAAAAATAAAATAAGATAAATGTCGAATATATTATACTTTAGAGAAATACAAAAAATGTCAAATTTCAATTAAGGACTATAAATATAAATATTAAAGACCAGAATGATGTAGCTAAGTCAAGTGGAATAATTGTGTGGATGACATGTATTTTAAAACTATTGAAATATATTTTATAAACAACAAAATATTTGTTTCGACATATTTTCACCTTATTCTTTACCGATGAGACATTCTGTTATAGAGTGACATATTTTTTTTATAGGGGTCGGGGTAGATAGATTTTTAGAAAGTAGATAAGTGTCTTCGGGGTTAGGGCTACTCTTCACTTTTAAGAGTGTGATTTAAGTAGTACAAAAAAATAGGTTGAGTTAAACTGAATAATTGTGGTGATGAGATGAAATGTAAGTGAGTATTAGAAGATATTCATAAACAACAAAGTAATGACAAATAAATGATGTTTCCGAGCCGGATAAAGTAAGTCGTAAAAAGATCAAAATTATTTTTTAATTAGTATTAGATTATAGTTTATTATAGTTCATATTCTTTTTTTCTCCATATTTTCAACATATTCTTTAAAGTGGGCATTGTCTTACATATAGGATAAGGGTTGATTTTACATTGGATGTGTCAAATTTTTAGGGATGGGGATAGATACGTTTCGAGGGAGTGGGTAAGTATCTTCGGTGATAAGGTTACTCTCCGACGATTAAGCGTGTGATTTGAATTGTACATGAAAATGTCTACGGGTTAGGGTTGTTCAGCGATACAGTTGATTCTGTTGGTCAAGTTGGAAGTTGGGTAGTTAGTTGAGAAGACTACGACGAATATCTAAATGGTGTGGAAAAAGGATACATATGTACTATGACAATGATTAGAACAACTGAGAAAGTAAGTAGATAAATTTTATTTCAAAGTTCTATTTTTGTGAAAATAACATAGATATAGATGTTGTGAAAATAGGTTAAAAATCTATGAGATAACATGTATATATACTTAATTTTGATTGTTATAGGGCGAGGGTTGACTTTAAATCGAATGTGTCTATTTTTTTTGATGAGTAGGGATAGATATGTTTTGAGAGAGGAGGTAAGTGTCTTGGAAGGTAGGGGTTACTCTCTGATGTTGAAGAGCGTAATTTTATTAATACAAGTAATTCTCGGCAGACCGTGAATTTTAGGAATACATTGTACAATTGATTTTGATGGTTAAGTTGGTTAGGTGGCTGATAATAGTACTCGACGGGTAGAATTACTCCATGTCGTTTACAATGTGATTTAGGAGATAGAAAAATATATTTATATGTGGGGATAAATTATTTAGGGATATGAATATGGTCAAGGTTGATTCTGATGGATTTAGTTGGTTAGTTGGGTGGAAATGGTTTAATATGGAAAAAATGGATAACATGAGATCATTGATTGATTGGAGAAGGTAAATAAATAAATTTTATTTGAAAAAGTGTATAATATGAAAATAAGAATCGACAAAGAGTATAAATATAAGCTAAAAACATTTAAAATATCATGTGTATAAACTCAATTTTATTTCTGTGTTAGACAAAAAAATAAACAATCAAATGTTATACTCCCTTCAATCCAATCGAATACAACCTTTAGTAGGAGAATAAATTTTAATGTGGAATGACTTTATAGCGTATTTTGTGTCGGTGTTCTTAAAAAAATTTAGGGGTGTGTATTAAAAAAATGTTGTAATGTGGAGTTTTAGTTGCAATTGTATCATTGTAAATAAAAGAAGATATTTATGTCAATTATTTTACCAAGTATGAAAGGAAAACATTGGATTAAATTGTACACAAATTGAATGTTGGAACATTGGATAAGAATGAAGCGAGTATATGTTATGTCAATATTATACTTCGTATGATTAATTTTTATTGAGTTATTTTTTTCATTATTAAAATGATTGTAACATACTTAATTTCATTATATTATTTCAGTTGTATTGTCTAGAACCTCTTATTCCTTTACTATTTCTCCCATATCTCATTTGCCAACTAAATAGGGAATTTTCTACTTCTTCCCAATATTGACATGACATTAGTTATTAACTGACTGAAATCTAAAACAATAGTATATCAAACATTAAATGCACAATTAATCTTTTACAACTAAAATGAGTAATACAAAACACTATAATTGCAACTTATTTCAATATCCGTGCAACGCACGGGCAAGAAAACTAGTTTTCTTTATAAAATGAAGTAAACTTTCCTATTTTACAATATGTTAATCAATATGCTGGGGTAAGCAAGATATTGTGAAATAGCATAATGACCCAAAATATGCTGTTTTAATATGTTGTTTACCAAACACGAAAATTAGCATATTGACTGGTCAAACATGCTAATACCCTTCAATATGCTAAAAATTGGCCAATATGTTGTTTATCAAACTTTGACAAAAGCTCTCTCCAGATTTTTTTGGAGAAATAAGATTGTCATGATCTACGTTGCACGGACACGGCAAAATTTTTTTGCCTCAGCGTGTCCGACACGTGTCGAACACGGACACGCCTAGGACACGACTCCTTACGTGTCGGACACTCCAAAAACCGTGTCGTCGGTTTTTTTTAAAGATAGGCGTGTTGGACACGGCTAATTTCTCTCGGACACGGCCCGTGTTGGGAGGACACTGCCAATAAGGCAATTTTAAAAAAAAGCACAATTTTAGTTCCTAGATCTAATTTATCCCCATTTAGACTAAAACCTAATTGAAAGCAAAAACCTAAATCGTCAGTTCCTCTCCTTACCTCCCTCGTCGGCCGCCGCCACCTATCCTCGCCGGCCGCTGCAACCTATCCTCGCCGGCCGCCGCAGATTCAAAATAAATTGATATTGTGCTGTTGTGATGTCGTGATATTACAATATTGTAGCATGAATCAAATTGAATCAATTTATTGTTATTTTGGTTGCTGTAGTGAGAAAATTGAATCGAATTGGTGTATAGAATGACTTCTGAATCAAATTGGTGTATTGAATCAAACTGAATTTGAGCTTTATTTAAATTTAAGGAAATAAAATTTGAAAATTTTGTTTCAAATAAAAATGGATTATAACTAGGGATGACAATGGGTAGGGTATGGGTAGGGTCCGGCAAGACCCGACCCGACCCGAAGTAAAAAACCTTAGACCCATACCCGACCCAGACCCTAAAGGGTCTGAAATTAATGGACCCATATCCGACCTTAATGGGTCTGGGTTCGGGTAGGGTCTACCCTAGGGTCCAATTTTCTTAACGAGTCATTCAATAAAATGTACCAAAGTTCGAATTAAATTACAAAGTTTTGATTAAAGTATTACAAAGTCTTGGTTATTTGGATCATTACCCGTACCGACCCTAAATTATATCATTTACAATACCCAAACTCATCATTTTCATCAATTTCCTCGTTATTCTTAATGGTTATTTAGATATGCGAATAGTATATTAATGATAACTATTAAGGGTCATCTGTTTGTGTGTATTATTTGGGTTATTGACGTTCGTATGTGTGTTTTTTGTTTGTTTTTTTTTAATAAATATAAGGGTCTAAGGGTCGGGTTGGGTCCCAAGACCAATACCTGGACCGACCCGAAGTTTTTATATAAGACCCATACCCGAATCATACCCGAGTGGGTCTCAAAAATTCAAACCCATACCCGACCCATTAGGGTCTGATCCTAAGAGTCTGGGTTGGGTACCCGACCCACTGTCATCCCTAATTATAACTGATGATGATGGCAAAGGTTAGATGATGATGTTGGTGACAAAATTAAAAATGAAAAATTAGGGTTAGTTTTTCATAAAATAAGAATTATTTTGGTTGGAGAATTTAATGGCGGTGGTTTCATTTTATTTTCTATAAATAAAAGTGCATTGGGTGAGGATGAGCCCGAAATGGTGAGCCCGAAATGGAAATATTGCTCTTTGGTGAGGATGGCGAGTTTAATGATAGTGCATCGGATAGTGATATTTGATGGTGTTTGTAATTTGGAACCTTAAATCAATCATGCTTTTTATTTATTTTGTAAGACTTGAATGTTTATTTAAAATTCGGTCTATTTTGTAAAACATATTTAATTTTGACGTATAAGACATAGTATTGATTATCATTTTATGACTTTGTTACCTTTAAATGACCAAAGTTTATATGTTGGTTGTAATGGATTTTAAATTCTCTTTATTTTAATATGTATATTAACTTTTTTTGCCGTGTCCCGTGTCCTAAAAAAATCGGAGTACCGTGTCCCGTATCCATGTCGTGTCCGTGTTCGTGTCCGTTTTCGTGCAACCTAGGTCATGATAGCAAACATTGAAGGAAAACTCCTCAACATTTTACAATATCTTATGTAATTTATAATTTAGTTAAACATCACATTACTTATTTACATATGAATATCCCAAACTAATACCTCAATCTTTGTTACACTAGCAACCCCGATCATGATTGTACTCAATGAGTACTAAATTTGTTACAATAAATCTTCCTTAGAACGATATTATATGTTTTTTAAGTTAAAAAATGGTCAAATATATATTGTACTATTTGTGTGTATAAAATAGATTAAGAAAAGCTACGAGTATATAATTATGTTGTTTTTAAAATTTAAGAAAAGCTGCACAACAATGAAAACTAAAAATATGATGGGTTGTGTGCGAAAAGGCTGGAGTTACACTCAGTGTAGGGGGCTTTTGATACACTTGCAATGGGAGAGTGACATGTGTCCATTTGTTGGAATCTGATATTTGCATCTTTCTTGAGATTCCTTGCATTTAATGCCCACTTGCATGATGACCCCACCCAATTACCCACTAACCTATAGTTTAAGACATGTTTACATTTTGTAATTTTGTATTTTTTCAACACAATTTGCTTTGGAGAATACATTAAAGGTATTTTGTATTTTATATGTAGGGTATACGGCATACGAAATACATTTATACGGTATTTATACGGTATACGATATACTGTATTTATACCGTATACAGTCATTTTTAAATATATTAATTTTTAGTATCCGTATTTCTCGTATCTTAATATCGTATTTATACGGTATTTTTATCAATTGAATTTTTTTTTACTAAATTAGAAAAAGAAAAAAAAACATAGATTATTATTTAAAAAAAGGGAAGAGAAGATGATATATTTTTTATAAAAATTATTTTTAAGTAACTGAAAAAAAAAAATTTGAGATAGTTTTTTATGGTTTTTTCCCATTAACCATTTCCTGAGTAGTCTTTATATTTAATAAAGATTGTGAAGTAATCAGTTGTTTACAGTGGGTGGGTTGGTTGATTGTTGTTTGCATCAGTTGTCATTTGCTCCATAGGTTGCAGGTTCGAGCCTTGATGAGTGCCTCTATGTTTTATTTTTGGTATTTTTTTTTTGTTGTGAGGGATTAATTAAATTCTTTTATTTATTTTTGTGATGTCGATATTTATTTTGTAAAAAATATTATTGTTTCCCTTACTTGTATTTACTAGTGAGGGACTTCCAATGAACGTAACTCATAGTTAATTTGATATTAGTAATTTGAACATATTTAGCTATTTTTTCGTATCATACCTATCTGCATTGATCATCTATTTTTTAATTTTTTTTGTGTAAAAATAAGAAAATATGCATATTTGATTTAATACGAGTATAGCATATTTGAATATACTAGATCGCGACATGATTTAATTTACGATAATATGTAACATGTTTATTGAAGAAAAGCTTAAAGTAAGAGTTCATGGTCTACATTAGTTTAGCGTGTAAATCAATTACAATATTCAACCAAATCTACTGTAATTTGTGTACAAAGAGTTGGAGAATTGCGACTGTTGTTGAGAGTCGGAGTACTGCGATGACGAGTATTGCGGCCAATAGTGATGTGGGTGGGATACCGTGGGCGTGGTTTGAGAAGCTGCAAAAATCGGAGTGACGTCCGTGGGTGTGTTTCGTGTGTCGCTGAAACCGCTCATGTACGATGATCCTTCACCGTTAGGGGGTTGGGTTGCTCGGGTCGTGCTCCTTGGCAGTATATTACCCGCGGCATCCATAGCCTTGGGGTTTCTCCTCCTCTTTTTCTGCTTATCCAAACGTCTCCTCCCCGTCCCGCGCTTGCTTGGAGGGTCGGCAATGTCGTCTTCCCGTCTCGCTGCGTTCGCCTTCGGCTGCTTTAAACTCAACCTATTCCGACCCCAAACTCTCAATGACACCCCATCTGCCGCAAAGGAGTCTACGGCATGTATCCCGGCCACAGCCTCAAGTTCGCTGATTAGTTCGTCCGTACGAGTCTTGTAGATTGCGGACGCCTCATCGCTTTGCATCGCCAACCTTTTAATGTAGTCGTTTTTCATACTCATCCCGACTGATTTCTTGTTGCGTTCATTCGTTTCCGGGTCGTAATACCCAACACGGATGGCCTCGTATCCTCGTACCAAGTCTTTTCGCCATCGATCCAAGATGTATTTATCCGGGATTCCCTTCACGTCTAACACGTCGAGGCACTTCATGATATGGCGGCATAAGATCCCACGGAATTCAAACATCTTACAGCCGCAAATATAGTCACCTGTCCTCGTGTCGATTGTCACCTCGAAAGTCCTGCGATCTTTCCTCCAAATTGGCTCTGTGACCTTCGAAGTAGCCCTGTACCTCTTAATGTGATCGATAGGGCTTGGCTGTGTTTCGACGTTGGTGCTAATGCATCCGTAAACCTCGGTCTTGACCTCTTTGAATTTGGCGTTCGTGTAAACCTTACTGTAGATATCCTCGAAGAGCAGTTGGGGATCCCATTTAAGCGGACTCTTTGCGTCTCTTGCGTTGTTCACCATCTCGTCCTCTACCTTTTTTTGTACGACGTCATTGTACTGGTGCATGAACTGAATCAGTCCGGTTTCAATATTCACGTGTCCTTTGATCAGCCTGTTCGTCTGCTCACTCCTCTGCGTGGAAGACATGCCAGCAGAGAAGGTGTCCTTCCAGTACACAGGCATCCACCTTTCTCTTATCGACCACGCGTCGGCTAACCACCTGTTCTGTCGCAGGTGGTGTTTATCCAGAAATTCGGCCCAAGAGAATACAATTCTTCGACCGTGACACTTTCGTGAACTATTGTGCGCATATCTTTGTCTATGGCATCGAATTTAGGATGGTGCTTCAAATGATTATCAAAGTTCTGTAGGACATGCCAAAGACACAACCTGTGATCCGTTTCCGGGAATACTTCTCTGATGGCCCCCACCATTTTCCCGCATTGATCGGTCAGTAGCACCCGTGGAGCTCTGCCCATGCATTTTACCCAGTTGTTGAAGACCCAGGTGAAGGACTCTGTCTCTTCGTGTGATATTAGTGCTGCTGCGTAGATTATTGTACTCCCGTGGTGGTTGACACCGACGAAAGGGCAGAATGGCATCTGATACCTGTTGCTTAGGAAAGTGCTATCGAATGAGACGGGGTCACCAAATGCCTGGTACATGGCACGACACCTTGCGTCAGACCAAAAAATGTTGAGCAATTTATTGTCCGTGTCCCTCTCAACATCGTAATAGAAATCTGAATTCTGAGCTTTCAACATTTCAAACTGATCAAGTACCGCTTGCGCGTCACCGCGCAATCTGGTTTTGCGTCGTTCTACGTTCACCAAGTTTTTGGCGTCCTTCCCGGTGAAAGGAAGATGTTGAAGTCCTCCAACCTCCCTAACCAGGGTGTTGAAGCTGCGGGTGATGGGAATGCCTGCCCTGTCATTCATCATCAACCTCTTTGAAATACTCGCTTACATGCCTGTAGTGGACGCAGTGTCGACTCATTTCCGGAGTCACTTCGTGGTTGTGCTCCAAATTACATGTTCTAATTTCGAATTTCCCATTCTCTTCATTCATTTGACCGAATATAAAAGTTGAACATACCTGGGGTTGTTTTATTTTCCGGGTTGGACTGGCCTCAGAACACATTAGCCTAATCTTGTACATCATATGGAACCGCGGTTCTTGTTGACCAGCGCCGTTCTTTCGTACGCCTTGCGACTTGAAGACCGGCATAATGGTGCTACTCCGGACATATAGTTCGAATCCCTTTTTGTATGCGTAGGTGAAATAGAAAGCGGCGAAGGTCTCCCCGGAATCAAATTCCATCCCTACGGTTGGCTCCACAGCAGGTCCTCCGTCACCATTTCCGACAAGGACATCGGCTGCCTGTTGTAGGATGTCGGTGTTGGTGTCAACCTCGTCAAAAATGTCGTTCTCTCCCGATTCCGAAACCTGATATTCTTCGTTTAAGTCAAAAATGGCGGCCATTAATAATTAGTATTTGGAGAAGATGAAGTTTGCAACTTGAGTATGAGTAATTAATTGTTTTCTTTAAAATTGTTGTTATTGTTTTGGGTAATTGTGTATGTTTTAGTGTAAGCTTAATATTAGAATAATATTTGTAATTTGTTCGTTAATTTACGCTAAACTAGTAGTATCGATGAATATTTATGGTAAGAAACGTGTATTTTTAAGAACGACTATGTGTTCAATATGTTTGCAAGTTGGAGTAAAATTAAAACGTTAAATTTTTATTAAAATTAAATTTTTTTCTAAAAAAAAGTACGTAATGAATTTGTTTACTAACTGAAAATAATTTAAAAGGATATTTGATTTTGAAATATGTCAATTATGAAAAACGAAAAGGATTAGAATTTGTTTAGAAAGCAAAATAAATAAAAAACGACTTGTGAATTAAAAAAGACGACTAATTTCGTAAATGTAAAGAAATTGCCCGAAAGATTTGAAAGATTAAATTTACTGGTTGCATTTGGAAGATTAATTTAACATTACAACTTTGATTTGGAAGACTTAGTTTGCAAGTTGATGATTAAGTCTTATTTTATTAAATATTATTATTTTAGTTTTGGGTATTTGTGAAGCTTGTTGTGGAAGCTTCTCTTTAAAATGGCTCTTTGGAGAAGCTTGTTGTGGAAGCTTTGGTTTACGATTTAGGGATTAGGGTTTCGGGTTTAGGGTTTAGGGATTAGGGTTTCGGGTTTAGGGTTTAGGGTTTACGCTTCAGGGATTAGGGTATCGTGTTTAGGGTTTAGGGTTTAGGGTTTAGGGTTTAGGGTTTAGGGTTTAGGGTTTATGATGAGAGTCTACGGTGTAGGGTTTAATTAGGGTTTTTGTATAGAGTCGATGGTTTTAGGGTTTAGGGTTTAGGGTATATATGAAATAGATTGGACGGGTATGATTGGATCGTGGAGTCGTAAGACCGTGGTAATTAAGTAAAGTACCTACGACTGGGTTGGATCACCAAATATTGAAACGTATATTCGTACGATACTCCGATCTCCAGTAGAATCTTACGAATGGTAATAGGTTATGAACATGAACCTGAATTGAGTCAAATTTCATTTTTCACTAGTAATAAGTTCTAAATATGAATTTCATTTTTGACGAATTTCATTTTACTTAATACGTAACCCAGTCGTACTTGAATTATGTATTTTACTAAATAGTTCGTAAGTTGTATGTTAAGAATCCGATCGTACCCAATCGATCCCATCGATACTGCTTTCTACGGGGAAACATTAACATACTATAGTCAATCGTAAACCCTAACCCCGTAGAACCATAGACGATTTCGTTAATGTAAACCGTAAATGTAACCATTTAGTAAAATAACCACTATCACTTCATATTGTGAATTTAGAATACTATTAGTTTATAAGGATGAACTTAATTTTAGGCAAATATAATTTTGGATTTGTAATATACTTTAAGTACGAACTTCATTTTAGACGAATTTGATTTTAGATTAGTAATAGGTTATAAACATATAGTTGATTATAGACGAATTTCATTTTACTTAATAGTAATAAGTTATTTATATGATCGAGACTTTTTAGAGGAATATCATTTTACTTAATACGTAACCCAGTTCAACGTCGTATATGGATTTTTGTAAATTAGTAGGATCTTATAAACCTACAATCCGATCGTACCAATTTGATCGTAACGACACTGATTTCAAATGAGAAACTACAATATACGTTATAGACAAACTTCATAATAGACGAATTTAATTTTTTTATAGCCGTAAATGAAGTATTACAAAGACGAACTTGATTTTAGACGATTTTGATTAAAGAATAGTAATAGGTTATATAGCTGAACTTGATCTTAGACGAATTTGATTTTAGATTAGTAACACATTACACTGAATTTCTTTGTCAACCTATTTTCTTATGAATCTACAATCCGATCATACGAATTCGTTCGTAACGACACAAGTTAATGTGCTTCTTTCACACGGATTACCAACTAAATATGCTTCTTTGACATTATAAATATGACATCAAATCCTAACCATTCAATCCAAAAAATTGACACTGTGAAGAAGATCTTGGCCATTGGTTTGGTATGTTTCACACGGATTACCAACCTAATGTGCTTCTTTCACTCGGTTTACCAACTTAATGTGCTTCTTTGACATTATAAATACGACAACATATCCTAACCATTCATTCCAAAAATTGACATTATGAAGAAGATCCTGGCCATTGGTTTGGTGTGTTTCACACGGATTACCTACTTAATGTGCTTGTTTCACACGGATTACCAACTAAGGTGGTTCTCATTTTTTCTATAAAAGGAAAGAAACACAAAGTCCATTAACATTTTATCAAAAGAACCCGTCACCTTCTCTCTCTTTCTCTCCAAAGCAGTCACCTTCTCTCTCTTTTTCTCTCCAAATCGTCATCTTTTGCTCCATTAAAAATAAACCCTAAAACTCGTATTAATATGGAATCATTTCGAACCCATACCGAGGAAGTTATTCGAAGTTACGAGGAAGCATTAACCTTCGTCCGTCAACAACAACTCAAGTTGATGAAGTTGGCGGTATCGACCATTGAAGTTCGTAATGAAGGATGTGAGTTAGGTCGTGTGGGTGAGGAAGAAGTACTCGACCATGGGATCGAGTTGTTGATGCTAGCTTACAATGTTTGCGGTTCAACCGCGAGCACTTACAAGGACCGTATAAAGAAGTTGAAGGATCTTTTAAGTAGAATGTAATTTACTTATCATTTAGTTTATTTTGTTGATATTCATGTAAGTTAATTTATAATTATTGGTAAAAAAATTAAGTATTACTAAAGTTCCTTCGCATGTTTGTATATTGACTAAGAAATCGTGGAATATAATATTTTATAAATTAAGTTGAGATTAATTTTAACTCGAGATTAGTAACATTTTGGATGAATTATGGACAATTAAATCTAAATTGATATTAAATTTAACTTGATGTTAGTATAACGTGAGTTTAATTTTAACTCGATATTAGTAGAATTTCGACGAATTTTGGCTAATTAAATATAAATTGATATTAAATTTAACTTCATATTAGTATAATTAAACTTGAGATTAAATTTAAGTTGATATAAGTAGTATTTAACTTGGATAATTTGGATAGTTTAATCAACATTTCAGTAAATCAAAATTTAGGACGAATTATGGACAATTTAATTTAGTATGGACGAGTTATGGACAGATTAAATCAACATTTTGGAGGAATTATGGAGAATATTATGTTTCTATTACACAATTGATTTACATTACCAATTTCGTTTTAAAAAGTAGGTTTAATTTAACTTACGATGACACGAATTACAATTTTTTAGTGTTGTAAAAATATACCTATATTTTAATTATTGATAAATTGTAGTAGTACGAACGTAAGTGAATAATCGATAATTCATTTTACTCCAATTAGTGAAGTGTGTTGCGATGACATGATGACACTTGTACATGTTACATGCAATTTGCAAGGTACAACTCACTAATATAAACCTTGACTTCCCATGATATTAGTCATACACACCTTAACTTAACTTTGCATTTCTCCCAATTCTCTCTACAAACAGTCCTTCCAAAACCCACTAAACCCTAAACAATGGAAGCAATCATAAACGACACGAACAACCTCATCAAAGTGAATGAGGCCGCCATTAAATTTGCCCGTGATCAACAACTGACGGTCATGAAGGAAGCGGTTGCGATAATACAATTTCGCAATCTTGCATGTACTTTAGGTATAGCGGGGGCACATGAGGCCCTTCAACCGAGTATCGATCTATTGTTGGCGGCATTTGAAAATGGTGCTGCCAGTATTGTTGAGTACAATGGATGCATTGCGGAGTTGAAGGACCGTCTGAATAGGTTTTAGATTTTTTTATGTTTACTTTTATTGTATATTTTTTAGTTATTTTTAATTAGTATGTATGTATGTATAGATCTGTATATACGAAGTGTTATTAATGGTAAGGCTTTTTTTTCTTATTTTCTTTAATTATTAATTTTCATTTTTATAGTCGAACGAAAAATTAAATGAAAAAGTTATAATAGTACAACGATAAACAGTTATTTTATGGACATCGTAATTTTATTTAGCTCCTTAAAACGTTAAATCTTAAAAACGAAAATACGTAAAAACGTAACAAATTAAATGGACTATTATCGATTATTTCTATTAAGATCGTAAAAATTATCGTTTCCTGTATTTGTAATTATAGAAGAGTGTTGCACAAGGCACACTAAGGGGTCGCATCAACCGACAAAATAAGTCGTCAATCAATGTCAGAGTAAATCGTTTCAAATTGATTACGAGTTCGTTTTTTCAGCGGTAATTCGTAATAATTTATTAACTGTATAATTAAGTTAAATGCCGTATAGCCAAGTAATAGACGGTGTTTTAGAAAGAGACATTTAGAAAAAAATAGTTTATAGAAGTTTTTTCTAAGAGACGTTATTTGTACAAGAGACGATGTTTTCATTAGTTAAGCGTGTTTGTGTAGTCGTTTTTTTTAAGTTGTAATTGTTTAAAAACTAAAACTTGTTTTATAAGTTTGAAACAAATTTTAACTTTGTACTAATATTGAAGGTTTTTTCATTTACAAATATTGAGCAGAATATTATAACTATGAACGTAAAATTCAAATTTGTAAAATTAATTTTAACTTTGTAAAATTCAAATTTGTAAAGTCGGTGCACTTCACTAATTCGGGGAAGACTAAAAGATACCAGCATTAATTTGCATTGAGAAACCAAAAATTAAATTTAATACTTTATGTTTAACCGTGTTGAGAATTTGTACAACGTAAATAATTCGTTGACACAAATTAATACTACATATTAACAAAATAGTTTTTCATGTTTTAATAAAATTAGTCGAATTGGTTTGTAATTTCATTTTTAAGTAAATTCAATACCCTTTTGGTTGAAGTTTCTTTTACTTTAAAAATAACAATGTTTGTTTTATTTTAAAAATATTAGTCATTTAGTGAAAATTAATGGTAATTTTTGGGTAATTATAAAATTAATATTATATTTTTAAATAATACAATTTGTTGACGTCATTTTTTTTTTATTAATGTAATTAGGTGACGTCATGTATAGCAATTAGTGGAGTATAAGTTATTTAATTGTAATTAAAAAAATAATTACTTCTTATACAAGTATTAATGGCAGACTGAACACAAAAGAAGGTGACTTGCATTGAGACACAAAAAAGGTAATCATTACATTGAAAATGCAAGGAAAAAGTTGCTTTTATTTGACTTGATTATTTTACATTTTAATAAGATATGGTGAAATCGTTATTTGCGTTTGCTTAGTCATTCCGTATAATTAGGCGGTTTACTAATTTAAAAGGCATTGAATTTTACATTATCGTGAAGAATTAAATGAAAATGTTAAAATACTTACAATAGAACGAAATGTTAAGAAAAAAAATAATATTAATAAAAAGACGTTATTAAAATAAGACAATAATTTAAATTAAAATGTAGGAGTACATCTTACTAAGACGATCCTTCAATTGCGTAATACTGTTGATGTAGTCGGTGATACTCGTAGCACAACTTTCGTATGCTACAAACAATAAATGGTCACAATCAAATATTGTAATAATTTTGTAAAAATATATTACGTAACAAGTTTACCAATATTTTATATTACGTAACAAGTTTACCATTATTTTTTATTTTGAAATATATATTCGTAACAAGTAAACTTTTTACGTATTTTTTTAATAATTATGTGAAAAATACACTACAACCAACATTAATTTATTGTTTTGGGAATGTAAAAGTTTTTTGCAATAAATACGATGTTTCGCAATAAATACGCGGCCTTCAATGACTTGTTTAAGAAATGCCTAACACGTTATTTAATTCTGATTTATTGTCGTCTTATTGTTCACGTTACTCATTCGTACGAACCGTCTTTTTTTTGTATTTTTATAATTCGTAATAATTTATTAAGTGTATAATTAAGTTCAATGGCATATAATTAAGTAATAGAGGGTTTTTTAAATAGAGACATTTAAAAAAATTAGTGTATACAACTTTATTATAAGGGATGTTTTCTGTACAACAGACGATTTGTTCATTAGTTAAGCGTATTTTGTTAACAATAAACGGTATTATTAGGTAGTTAAGTCGAGCATCGTTTTTTCGTGTAATGTGTAATTAACGACTAGCTTTATTACGACCGTAATGAAAAAAACGTATCGTATAATTACTGAAGAGTATTGCACAAGCCACCCTAAATGGTCACAATCAAATTAATGTTGAGAATCTTACCAAATCTTATGCTTGACTATGATAAATGCTCATAATCATTACTTCAATTTTTATTTTATGCAATTTATTTTAGATGTTCAAAAAAATTTTATAGTTGTAAATATATATATTATGTAAATATTATACCTTTTTACGTTTTTTTTAATAATTTTGCAATAAGTACACTGCACTGAACATAAATTTTGTTTTTGGGAATTATAATGTTTTTTGCAATAAATACAATGTCTCCCAATAAATACGCGGCCTTTAATTAGTTGTTTAAGGAATAACTGACCTTTAAGGTTTTCGCAATAAATACAATCCATTTAATGCCTAACACTTTATTTTTTTCTGATTTAATGTCGTTTTATTCTTCTCGTTAGTCATTCGTACAAATCGCCTTTTTTTGGATAATTTAATGTTTTTGGCAATAAATACATTGTATTGAAAAGGTAACAAATTAGTTAAACGTTGAAAAAAAATACGTCATTAGTTGTTATTTTGTCATTTTTCAATTAGTTAACTGTATTTATTAAACAAAAGACGTTTTCTTTTTTATTAATTAAAACGAACTTATTAACTGTATAATTAACTAATAAAACCATATTAAGAGAGACTATAATTTCTTTGATTAATCGCATATTATAATTAACGTCGAGTTGTATTGTGAACGTTAGCAAATAATCGTTTCGTATATTTACTGTAGAGTATTGCACAAGGCACCATAAATCGTGACAATCAAATTATTATAAACAATCTTACCAAATCTTTTGTTTTTCTATCATAAATGGTACTCCGTAATAATCATTACTAATTTTCTGCAATTTATTTTAAAACGTTTGCAATTAGTATAAATAAAAATTTAATTTAAATATGTTAATATCATTTATACGCTTTTTTTTTAATTGATTTGTTATAAACACACTCGTCTGAACATTAAATTTTCCTCGGGATTTTAATGTTTTTTGCCATAAATACAAAACTTTGAACATTTCATTTAAATTTTTTTAAAAATGGCAATAAATAAACTGCTTTGAAACTATAACAAATTATGGAATCTATAGGGCTTTTTTTTTATTTCGATTACTGTCTATAAATAAACCTTCATAAGTTCTTATTTTCTCAAGTACTTTAAATTATTTCCCATAAAATCTCAAAGTTTCCAAGTGTCCTCCAATAAAAATAAAATTCTAATTTGGTAAACCGCAACCCTCTTTATGGACGCAATCAAAAAAGACACGGGACTTTTAATCAAACAGTACGAGGCTGCCGTAACCCTCACCCGTGAACGACAAGTCACGTTGCTGAAGGAGGTCGTTTACATCCTCGAATATAGAAATCGTTCATGTTCGCAAGGGATTGAGGGTGCCCATGAAGCGCTCCAATCCAGCGTCGATTTATTGTTCGTGGCATACCAACGTTGTGTTACGAGTATCACCGAATACAACATACAACAAGAGTATTATTCAGTTGAAGGACCGTCTTAGTAAGATGTAGATTTTATTAAAAATAATTCTTTATTTTTTATATAAGTTGTATTCTCGTCAGTCTCTTAATGTTATTCGTTTTTTCCAGTTTGGTTCCATTCTACGTATCTATATGTTCTCATTTAGTAGTGAACAAATTCAGAAATTGAACGACTTTTAAAATATAAAACCGACTAATTATACGAAACGACAACTCAAATTAAGATTTCCCCATATCCTGTTCTAATCTAAAATAAAAATAGTAAAATTAAACAAACTTTTCGATTTCTCCATTTCTTGCTTTTTCAATGCATAATCATTACCTTTTTTTGTGTCTCAAGGCAACTTTTTTTTATTTTCTGCAGTTTTTTCAGTCAGCATTAATTAGCCGTAAGTAGCCATCATTAGCTGTCGATAAGTATTCTGATAATTAAAGTCGAAATATTTTATTTGTAAATGATATTACGAAACCAACTTATTAATAGACGATAACTTAAAATCAACAACTCTAATTTTTTTAAAGAAACTTTTTCGACAAAATAACTATTGAAAATATTATGTGTTATTAGATTTGTATAATATTTAGTAAAGTTAATAAATAACGACTTTGAATAACATTTTATGTAGGTCTTACTAATTTTGCGTGCACACTATAATAGATTTTCCGTTCATACTTTTCTATTCTGGAAATCTTGCAAAATGATACGATTTTCAATTTTACAAATTTAGAATTCAATTCGATTCAAAAAAACGTCTTTCAACTGTATAAAAATACAACTTCTAAAAAACAACTTCACAAATTCAATAACAGTCAAAAGGATATTGAATATATTTAGAAATCAAAGTAGAACTTCCAAAATTCATTACCTTTTTATTTTTAACATAAATAAAACTTCAACCGAAAGGGTAATGTATCGGCTCGTACAAATTAAATTAATAACAAATTCGATTCATTTCAATAAAACATGCAGAACTATTTTAATGCGATGCTAATTTTGTAAAATTTATTTTCTTCTTTATTCACTTGTTATTTTGGGAACAACCGACTACTTTACCAAATAAAATTTAAATTTTTAAGTTACTCTACTTTAAATATTTTAGTAGAAAATGTTAATGTAAATAACTAAAGTAAAACACTATAAATTACAAACAAATCAAATATCCAAAATAATCCAAACAATATCGACGAAAATATCCATTGATATTAAAACTAAATATTACTTTTACATAATAAAAAGTAAATACTAAAACCGATTTTTTTAAAAAAAACTACAACCTACTTAAGCGATCCTTCAAACTACTAACTTCTGCAAGGTAATCTTCTAAATTCACAAAACAATATTCGTACGCCAGCATCAACATAAAGATGATAGGTTGGAGTGCTTCATGAGCACCCGGAATCCCAAGATCACAACCCAGGTTTCGGAAATCCATCACCACAACAACCTTCCTCAACAGGGTCAACTGGTCCTCACGAGCCTCGCTTATTGCATCCTCGTAGGACTGGATCAACTTAGCCATGTCCGACTTAAGAGCTTCCATTTTTTTTAGGTTTAGGGTTTTCAGGTAAGGGAAAGAGAGGGGAGGCTTTCTGGAGAAAAGTCAAAGTAACCTTTAGAGAGAAGACAAACTCAGGATAAGGAAGTGATAGGATCAGATTTTGATTGATTTTTGTACTTGACTAACAATTTAAAAATACACTTTTGTCTTTTGAATGAACGGCTACGATTTCATCTGAGATAAACTTTCTTTTTAAAATAAAAACTATGTGTTATCAATACTTATCACTTTTTTGTCGTTTTATCTGTTATTTAAAATGATCCGATCCTATCGAAAATTTTAAATTTTGGTATAAACCAACTGCGTTGCAAAATGTAAGAAATTATGGATTTTGAATGTTATTTCTTCTTGTTTCGATTGTTCTCTATAAATAAACCGTCATTACTTGTAATTTTCCAGTTTCGTTCCATCGGACGTATTTAAAAGTTTTCATGATACCACAATTTCGACGACTTTTAAAAAATAAAATCAAAACAACTAATTATGTAAACCATCAATACTTTTAATTGCTAATTTTATTAATAAGATAAAATAGCTGCATTGACTACTTTATACTCAACGATTTATGTTATTAATAGACGATTCCAATTTGTGCATACTAAAGTATATACTTTATACAAACAAGTAAATTAATTAAAGAAGTAAACTAAATAAGTCAGAAAGTACTTAATAAAAATTTACGGCCACGAAGTTACAATTAACAACGATTTTCCATTAACAGTATACGATTAACCAACTTTTGGATTTCTCCATTTGAGTTTTTTTTTTCCATGCACAGTCATTACAATTTCGGTTTAACAATGCTAATTAATGATGCTAACTTTTAATCTTCTTCGAATTAAATTTCAATTCCAATTAAATTTTAATTTCAATTTGAAATTAATTTGAATTTGAATTTAAATTAATTTTTACAATTTCAATTAATCAATATAAATATTAATTTTACAAAGTTAAAATTAAAATTACAAATAATAATTTTACGAAGTTACAATTAATTATACAAAATTGAATTTTCACAATTAAATTACAACTACAATATTTAATTACTTTTTAGTTTTTTTTAATAAAAATAATGTAAGGAAATGAGTACTTAATTTATTTAAAAATTAAATTAAAAGGAAATTCAATTGATTTAATAAAACATGCAAAACTATTTCAATATGTTGTTAATTTTTTACTGTTTATTTTTAATTTTAACCCGTTGTTCTTCATTTACCATGCAACTAAAATTCAAAATCAATTATCAACTTTTTAATGACTCTACTTTAAATAATTTAACGGAACAACTGAAGTTAACTGAGTAAAGTAAAACACTAAAAAATAACAACAAATCAAATCTTCAACCGAACCAAAATCCAACAAAATATTCATTCAAATTTAAACTATATTTACATACTAATTAAAAATAAATAAAACCGAAAAAAAAAAACCTACAAGCTCCTAAGACGCTCCTTCAAACTCTTAACTTCTGAAAGATACTCTTCTAAATTCATCTCTAAATATTCGTAAGACATCAGCAAGATAAAGATGGTTGGTTTGAGATCTTCAACAACACTTCGAAACCCTAGGGCATAAGCCCGGTTTCGGAATTCCATCACAGAAATCACCTTCCTCAAAAGGGACAGCTGCTCCGACAGAGCATTGCGGATTGCCTCTTCGTATGACTCGATCAATTTAGCCATGTCTAACTTAAGAGCATCCATTTTTGTAGGTTTTAGGGTTTTGAAGAAAAGAAAAGGGGAGGGGCGGTTTGTAGAGAGAGGTAAAAGTAGTTTTTTAGAGAGAATGAGAGAGTCAGGATAAAAGTGAAGGTTTAGGTTTAGTGAATGGATGTGACTTGGATGGTTTTTTGTACTTGACTAAAAATTATAAAATAGGTTATTAGTGCAATTTATATGAACGGCTACGATTTAATTTGAAACTTTAGGGTTTCAATTAAAAAAATTATAACTTGAATGGACTTTTGTACTTGGCTAGGATGGACTTTTGAACTTCACTAATTAAAAAAAACTACACTATTGCAATTTCTAGTTCTAATTTAATTTTCACTAACAATTTAAAAAAAAATAAACTATTGCAATTTGAAGTGCACTAAAGATTTCAACTTCACTAACAATTAAAAAAATTAATACTACTACATATGAAAATACTAGTTTTTCATGTTTTACTAAAATCAATCGACTTTGTTTTTAATTTAATTTGTAATTAAATTCAATACCCTTTTGGTTAAAGTTTCTTTTATTTTAAAATTAAGAATGTAATTAATTTAACAAGTTCTAATTTAATATTTAAATAAATTCAATACCCTTTCGTATGCTACTGAATTTCTGTAGTTGTTTTGGTTCAAGTTTGTTTTATTTTAAAAATAATAGTCATTTTGTATAAATTAATGGAAAATTTTTGGGTAATTATAAAATGAATATTATAATTCTAATTAATGCAGTTGAATTTCTTGACGTCATTTTTTTTTTATTAATTAAATTAGTTGACGTCATATTTAGCAATTACTTTAAGTATTTGTTCATTAATTGTAATTATAAAAATAATTACTTCTTCTACACGTATTAGTGGCTGACTGAACAAAAAAGAAGGAAAATTGCATTGAGACACACAAAAGGCAGTGCAAAAGGTAATGATTACGCTTTGAAAATGAAAGAAATGCAGAAATCTAAAAGTTGCTTTTACTTGACTTTATTATTTTAGATTTTAATAAGATATGGTGAAATCATAACTTGCGTAGTCATTCGGTAAAATGAGGCCGTTTACTAATTTAAAAGGCGTCCAATTTTACATTAACGTGAAGAATAAAATGAAAACTTTAAAATACCTACAATAGAACGAAACGTGAACAAAACAAATGATACGGAGTATAAACATCGAAATTTGTAGAAACAATTTCAAAATTATGAGAACAAAACACCTCATGACGGTTAATTAATAAACAATTATCTAAAATAATACGGAGTATAAACATCGAAAATCACCAATTTATTAAATTTTCTATGGAATGTATTTATTGCAAATAAATTTTAAAAATTTGTAAAAATGGGCTTCGTAACACTGACTTACGTTAACAACAAAACGAATTTAAGAATAACGCCTAAATCATTTAATGCACCGTATTTATTGCTAAAACTTTAAAAATCACTAATTAAATGCAAACAACATAAAAAAACACAAACAAAATGTAAAAATGCAAACAACATAAAAAAACACAAAGAAAATTAAATGGAAGTTGCAGTGTATTTATTGACAAAATCACTGAATGCACCATATTTATTTCAAAATACCTTAAAATTCCCAAAACAATATTATATGTTCATTGCAGTGTATTTAATGCAAAATTATTAAAAAAAAAACGTTAAATTTATAATAATTGCATAAAATAAATTTACAAATAAAATATAATGGAAGATTTCTAAATTAAGTTGCATAAAATACAAATTTTAAGTAATGATTATGAACATTTATGATAGTAAAGCATGAGATTTGGTAAGATTCTCAACATTAATGTGATTGTGACCATTTTGGGTGGCTTGTGCAATACTCTTCACTAATTATACGATACGATTATTTCATTGCGGTCATAATACAACTCGTCCATATTTACACTATACGATTAATCGATGAAAAAGAAGATAAAAATAGTCGTCCATTACAAATTTGTACGGACTATTAGATAAGTACTCCGTATCATTTATAAAAAATATCGTCTCTAACAATATGGACGTTTTAACTCATTTTACACTTAAAATGGTGATGGGCGGATCCAATGTAGTTGATTTTATTTATATTAAAAAAATGTTTAAAAAATTGCGGTCATAATACAACTCGTCCATATTTACACTATACGATTAATCGATGAAAAAGAAGATAAAAATAGTCGTCCATTACAAATTTGTACGGCCTTTTAGATAACTACTCCGTAGCATTTATAAAAAATATCGTCTCCTACAATATGGACGTTTTAACTCATTTTACACTTAATATGGTCATGGGCGGATCCAATGTATTTGATTTTATTTATATTAAAAAATTGTTTGAAAAGAGATTTGAACCCATGACCTTTGGGTAACTTACCAAATTGTAAGCCACTGAACCACTTTCATTTACTGCTAACTGTAGTACTACAATGTATTAATATATTCTACGAATTAATTATTTTTTTTACATATACTCCTAATTTAAATAATTTTACAATAAAAAGTTCATTTCAAGATATGTCTATACTCTATAACCAATATGTTTTCATTCTATTATTAATATCATGACTAATTTAGAAAAAAAAAACTCTAAAATATACAATTATTGTCTTAGATGTGCTTAGATTTAACTATGAATATGGTCGTTTTAACTAAATAAAAAAAATGTCTGTTTTTAAAAAATATACTTACTCTAAAATACGACTTCCTTTAAAACAACTTCACTCGTACTTTAATTTAATATAAATAAGAAACAATATACTCGTATAATTCGCGGATTTACGTTTTTTTAACTCGTTCTATTTTCTAAACATTTTTCAACGTAATGTTTATAATTTAAATTACTGTTTATCATATGACTAACTTAAATAAGACATTTTTATTTTCGTTTTACTATTCTAACGGTTTCATTTTAATTATACATCATTTTATTTGCGATGCAAATAATTAAATTAAACTAGTAGCCCAAAAAACATAGGAATACCAACATGCAAATAATTAATAAAGAAAATAGCAAAATATAGCCTTACCATTAATAATATAAACATATATATACATAAATTCTAATTAAAAAAACTAAAAAAAACATAATTAAAATAAACATAAAAAAACCTACTACATCCTATTCAGACGCTCCTTCAACTCAGAAATGCATCTGTTGTATTCGATAATTCTCGCGGCACCACTTGCAAATTCCGCCAACAACAAATCAATATTGGGTTGAAGGGCTTCGTACGCCCCCCCGATCCCTAAACCACACCCAAGGTTGCGAAACTCTATTATCGCAACGACCTCCTTCATCACCGTGAGTTGTTGCTCACGGGCTAGGGTTATGGCAGCCTCGTAGGCTTTGATGAGGTTGAGGGTGTCGTTTCTTATGGCATCCATTTCTTAGGGTTTAGTAGGTTTTGAAAAAAGGAGAGTTTAGGAGCTTTTGGAAAGATGAGGGTTTAGATAAGTTCACAAAGTATGACTAATATTAAAGGGAAGTGAAGGTTTATATTAGTGAGTTCTACCTTGCAAATTGCATGGAACATGTACACGTGTCACCATGTCATTGCAACACACTTCACTAATTGTAGTTAATTGACATATCGATTATTTGCTTACGTTCGTAATACTACAATTTAACGATACTTAAAAGATACCAATTTTTTTAAAACCCTAAAAAATCGATAATTCGTGTAATAGTAACTTAAAATATACCTATTTTTTAAACTGGATAAAGAGAGGTTCATTTTAGGGTTTCACCTATTCTTTTTTTTAAATTATGATTTAACTATGAACAATTTCATTTAAAATGCATTCAAAAACAAAATTGCCATCAATATAGTGAGCAATTAACAACTCTAACTTTTTAAAAACATCTTGTTAAATAAAACTCAAAAATAACTAAATTAGCAGCAAGTTAAATTATAGTACTCCATAATTGAAGGGAAAACATTTTTTTCATTATATAATAAACATAATTTACATAAACTAAAAACAGAAAAATACAAATTAGTATAAACTAACTACACAAAAAAAAACATAGAAATATAACTAAGCCGAAGTTGATGAGAAAAAACGAAAGCTTAAATGCGACTACATCCGACGCAACCATCGAACTTAAGCTTCTTAGAACTATTCCTTGAACGAATAGTAGTTCTCCCAATTAATTTTTGAGACTTCTTCGGAGGGGCTAAGTCGGGAGTTGATAGGCACGGGGATTTCCCTTTCCCCTCGGGGGAAACCCTACGCCTCTTTGGTGTCACCAAGGGAGGCGGTATCACCTCCACCACCTCGTCCTCGTCCACCGCCTCCTCCACCC
Organism: Silene conica; assembly: GCA_029255685.2. Lineage (NCBI taxonomy): Eukaryota > Viridiplantae > Streptophyta > Magnoliopsida > Caryophyllales > Caryophyllaceae > Silene > Silene conica. Next base: position 14,368,756 of record CM055319.2, read on the forward strand.
TTATGATGGACTTGTCCACCTTAGGGCAAGCCATCATCTCCACCCCTTCCCCAACATTCTTCCAATACATCTTATCGAGCTCAAACCTCCTCCAATTTAACATGTTAAACTCTTCCTCGTACAAGTCAACGAGGAAGGGATTACCATAGTAACCGGGAGATGCACGCTCAATGGCGGTTTGGACACTTTTAGGACCGACTACTTTAATCAACTCCCTCATAAATAAACGTGTGCATACAATGTCCCTAACATGCGATTTCTTTTCTTCCGACATTCTTAAGTTGATTAAATTACTTAACTAGTTGTTGAGTTTTAGCTAAATCTTAGAAGTACTTATTAAAGATGGATTAAGAAGAATGTATGAAGAAATATGGAGGGAACACCTACTATTTATAGAACATCTTTTCCCTCCAAAAATCACAACTACCTAAGAGATTTTCCCTCCAAAAATATACAAAAAATGGTAGGGTAACTAACCCTCTCACAATCACTATTCACTACTATTTTTCTCTCCAAAAAACAATACTACCAATGATATTTTCCCTCCAAAAAAATTAGAAATAATTGGTAGGGTAACTAACCCTCTCAAATTAACTATAGTACTCTTATTAATTAAGTAACAGATATAAAGTAATAACTATGTTTAATCCAACACAATGTTCAGTTATTTCGCACTAGTCTGGTGGTAAGTTCTTCGAGGTTAAAACTGCATGTCACGAGTTCGAATCCTGCTAATGGCCATTTTGCTTTTCCTCAAATTAACTATTACTTGTATTTAAATAATAGATATTTAGCAATAAGTACTTTCAATCGTACACAATAATCAGTTATTTGTCACTAGTCTGGTGGTAACCTCTTTGATAACGACACTCCATGTCACGGGTTCGAATCTTGCTATTGGCGTTTTTGCTTTTCCTCATAATTCCGGGTTTTTTGTTGAAGTTTGGTATGAGAGTAATAAGTCTGGCCCAATAACTAATACCTCCTAGCATAGGCGTCACCCCATTAGTATAAATTAGCCCACACAAAATTTCCCCAAATAAGTGATAAAGTCTGGCCCAATAACTATTACCTCCTACCATAGGCCTCACCCCATTATTTAAATAACAGATATATAGTACTTGCTATATATTAAATACGTTTAATCCTGCACAATGTTCAGTCATTTGTCACTAGTCTGGTGGTTAACTCTTCGATAATGAAACTGCATGTCACGGGTTCGAATCCTCCTAAATGCTATTTTGTTTTTTTTTAATATTCTTTCCTTTACGAAAGTAATTATCAACATACTAAAATAAATATATTATGTACAAATTTATATTCTAAATATTTACTACCCTTAAAACACGTGCAATACTATTTTTTTTATTTAAAATTTTATTTTTAATTTATTTTTATATTTTCGAATATATAACACAAATAATCGTAACTTGTTTTTTTTTAAAAAAAAAAATACGAACAAATTTATTTTTTCAAAAATATACCACAAATATAAAACCGACTGTATAAAAAAAATGGCTTCTATACAAAATATACGTATAATTATACGGTATAAATACACCGTATAAATACAGCGTAAATACATAACAGAGATATACGGTATAAATACCAAGTATATGAAAACCTAAAAACAAAAAAAATACAAAAAGGAATACCACTTAATGAAATAATTAGGAATTATAACATGTTAATAAAGTACAAAAGCATTTATTAAATATCATAATTAGGTGAGATGGTGGACAAGAAAGATTCCTTCTGACATTCACGTGTCACTCTCCCATTACAAGTGTAGCAAACCCCCTACACAAAGTGTAACTCCAGCCTCTTCCGGTTGTGTGGTACTGCAAGTCTGCAACTGTAACTGTAACTGTAAGTCTGTAAGTGCAGGTGACTAGAGATGGCATTATGGGCTGAGGCACGGTGGGCGGCACGGCCCAGCACGGAGCACGGCACGGCACGACCCGGCCCGGCGGCGTTTTTGAGGCGGCACGGCACGAGCACGGTCGGGCTACTTCCGGGCCGCGACGCACAATTTTCGAAAAATCCGTGCCTAGGCACGGCACGGCCTGAAGCACGGTGGGCCATGGCACGCAACAGGCACGCCGGCCCGGCACGACCGGCCCGGTCTTAGGCACGGTGGGCTTCATTTTTCACAATTCAATCCATCTCTTATTCTATTTCTCTTCTACTTATCTTAAATTCTAAATTATAGTATATAATTCGTACAATTATAAATAACAATATAACTTATAAACATATAAAAATCTTATATAAAATAATTAGTAATATAAATAATTAGTTATATAAAATAGTTAATAAAAAAATTTCATCGTTTCTTAATTATTTGATTAAATCGTACACATTGAAAATACAATAAAACAAGTGAACAAGTAAAAAGATGTTTTTTTAAAATAAGTATGTAGCACGCGGGCCGGCCCATAAACATGGCACGACCGGCCCATGGGCCAGGCACGGCACGGCACGCAAATCCACCGTGCCATGGGCGGGCCGCGGCTGAGTTTTCAGTCACCGGGCCAGGCACGGCACGGCACGGTGGGCCAAAAAGCACGGCACAAACGGGCCATTTTATAGGTTCTGGCACGGTGGGCCGGCACGCGGGCCGGCCCAGCACGGCCCACTGCCAACTCTACAGGTGACTGTGAGTCTGTGAGTAGGCTTTACCTTAAAAGTGAAGAAAGAGGTGAAACAAAAATATCTAAAGCAATCAAGTTGAGCAGTAAGATACGGAGTATACTGCAATGCCCACTTCACATGTCACTAACTACGGAGTAATTAATTACACGCACTCACTACGGAGTCTTTGACGCAAATAATTGAACACATATTGTTGTTTGAGAAGTTCCATTTTGTCTAAAGTTTCAGACGGGTCTTATGTGACCATTTTATCGTTAAATATAATTACAGTGTGATTAATGTTACAACTTATGATAACTTGTTTGTCAATAACAGTCATATTTAACTGTAAAATGGTTACAAAATTCCGTCTTATTATTTCAGATCAAAAGACCAACCGATAGTTGAATTGATTCACGCATCCTTTTCTTTCAATCCTCACCTCACAATCAAATCTTTCCTAGATCCATATATATGCCTCCCTCTTGGATATTTTATCTTATCTACTCGAGTAGTCGAGTATATTATTCTGCTATATATAAGCAAACAATTGAGTTTATTAACTACTTTACCAGCTTTTTTGACCCAAATTTTCAATTAAAACAAATATATCTGTTTTAATCTTTAGGTTGGTCAAATACCACAGTTAAAAATAAAATATATGGAAAACTAGCAAAACGTTTATCTATATTATTTGACTCGTTTTATTTTAAAGGCTTAATGTAAACATATCATTCTTAAGGAAGATCTACTAATCTTTTAATTAATCATTATAAATCATTATTAAATTTTTTATTGCTTTTTTCTTTCAAAGAACCATGAGATAACGTCACCGAGTGATACTTGAAGAGTGCCACTCAAGACATGACGTCACCGAGTGATACTTGAAGAGCGCCACTCAGGACATATAGTAAATTTCATGTGTATTTTCACTTTTCAAACTAATTAGAAAAAAAGGGTACTTTAGGAAATAAAAATTACTGTGTATAATTATAGTAACACCATACTTTTAGCATATCTAGAGCTTCTTGGATAATTAGAACAACTACCAAATTGGTAAAAAATGTAGAGATTAATGAACAAAATGGTAAAAAAAAAGTAGCATGTTAGACAAATTGGTAAAAATAAATAGTATATTCGACAAATTGGTAAAAAAATAATTAATTAAGTATTATTTAGGCCAAAATAAATAAATAATGTAGTAAATATCTTTTCCTAATGTTTTAATGGTAACTAAATACATGTCAGGTTGAGTCGAGCCATTTCGAATTTGAGTCATTTTTCGGGTATATCATTATCAAGTTTATTAGGGACAATATAATGGTTAGTTTACCATAATACTCACTAGTTAAGATAAATTTTAGGTAGATAAAATAACTATTGCTTTTTTCTACTATTTTTATAGTCTTTGGTTAACATCAAAATAATTGGCCCGACCTCCGAAGTTAGAAATGACTTGACGTGACCCGACCATAGGTGAGTTCCAGAAAACCCGAAAATGATCCGACCCAAACTCGACCCAATTAACCCATATTAATCGTAAATGTAGTTTCAAGTTAAAATGATCCGACCCAAACTCCACTTGCATACCTTGTTTAAATTGTTTTGCCCTTTTGAATCTAACCAAGTATACTACACACAAGTAGTCCAAAAATCATGGAACTGGTACCATATCAACAACAGATTTACCCATGGGACATTCTGTTGCACCCTTCTATGTTCATCCACCATTTCCCAATCCCTGAAAACTATGTTCATTGGACACAAACTCCTGAGTCTCACATCTACTCTGCTGATCTTCCTGGTATTTCCACTACTCTCAATCTTCAATTGCTATTGTATACGACCGTTGTATACTGAAACGAATAGATAAACAATAACCATTTTACGTTAAAAGTGACCACTTTTAAACTGTTCATTTTATAGCAATAAAAAGTGGTTACCTAGTAGCATAAAATGGTCAACTTATATATATGAGACGGTGTCATACAAAACTGGTGTTTTAATTTGTTTGGTTGTGACAGGGGTAAGGAAAGAGGAAGTGAAGGTGGAAGTGGAGGATTCAAGATACTTAATAATCCGAACGGAGAATGCTGAAAATGAATCAAGTACACCAACAAAGAGGTTCATGAGGAAATTTCGGCTTCCGGTGAGGGTAGACATTGAAGGAATATCAGCTGGTTATGAGGATGGTGTACTTACAGTGACTGTGCCAAGGAGAGTATTATTCACTAATCTTGCTGGTTTAGCTGGTAGGCTAGATGTCACTGCCTCTGCTGCTTAACTTCAATCATCTATTATTAGTTTAATTATTACGAGTATTCAGTTTATTTTAAGTTTGCAACAGGTTATAGTTAACCACCTGTGCCTGCATTATTAGTTGATATGGATAATGGATTGTTACAATTTTTCTGATTTTTGTTTCCTCTATCGAAAAAAAAGTAATTTCACTCTTACAGGTTATATTTGGAAAAGTGTTTAGTTTCAGTTAAATCTCTTAAAAAAAAATCAGTAAAAAACAAAGGAAAATGTCATCAGTTAGCTTGGGTATTACTTAAGCTGTCTTCAACTTACGACGGATATTTCTGTATTCAACGAGACTTACTGATACATAAGTTCCTAAAAAAAAAAGAAGGCCAGAGTTGACAGTGGTGCAACTGGCAACTCGCCTTGGACCAAGTTGATCAACTTGGATCAAATGAGACGATCAATCGTTTATGATTTTGACCACATCCATGATACATGCTGTATTATTTTGTAAAGTAATCAACTTTTTGATAAAAATGAGAATTTTTAAGATATATTGTGAATTGTGAATGTGAAAACAATCAATTCCTAATTTTAAAAATTCACTTTTTCATCTGATAATTAGACAGGGGGTCATCATCACTAGCCAGTAAAAAATACTGTCCAACACGGACATTTACATTTACCAAGTGACAATGTAAGTTGGCTTAGTCGGTAAAGTCACAAGGGATGATATCTATGGCCCGAGTACAAACTTCATTTACAATAGAACTAAGTGCAGAAGTCTGGACTCTTGAGATGATGCTACTTCGGCAATTAGTCAATCTAAACATTTAACTTTGAAAACAGTGGGATTCCTGCAAATTGGCATCTTATTCAGCAAAGGCCCTGAATATCATACCAAAACATCTAAAACAGGTTCCACTTTAACACATTCCTAAACATTTACACAAGTTCTCTCCAATTGTTTGTTCGGGTCAAGTAATTTCTTTACTAGTACATGCAATCCTGAGTGATCAAGTTTCGGAGTTCAATAATCTCTTTTAGTCGTCTTTCATTAGTATCTCGAGCAGTTGCACCACGATGATTCCTGCATTGTATCAATTACACTTGATAAATAGACCATTTGGAACAGAGTTCATCAAAGTTTAGGGCCTTTTAGGCCATCTATGCATCAGATCTAGTATAATCAAATGCTCTAATTGTCATCTACAGCGCAAGTGTTAAAATTCGATTTAGCTGGAACAAATAAATCTAACCTCTTCTCAAGGTATGATTTTCGGGTGAGGTCCTCAACAAGAGAATGCAGTCGCTTTAACATAGAAGGCAAACTCCGTACAGCTTCAACACCTCCTGGGAGTGTACATAGCTTCTTCAAGAGCTCACTAGCAATGAAATAACCCTCTTCCTTGTTCCTGAACAATGATTTGTGTTTTGTGATTAGCTTATCAATGTCAATCATTTCTTAGCTTGGGAACAAATTGATGCTGAAGGTTCAATTAACATTAATGTCAATTTCGACACAGACCTCAGTAACTCCCTAAGGATAATCTCGATAGATTGTGGATGACTAATCAGAACACCAGCTAAATGTGCATATTTTGCAAGATTCCTAAGGGTAGATAAGCAGTGCTTTAGAACTTCCTGATCTGGTATGCTTCGGGTGACAGCACATATCTGCTTTAGCAAAATGTCAATCGCCCCCTCATCCACGAGTCTCTCACAACATTTCTGAGAATGTGTGGTTGCCAGATCTGAGAAGCCGACCATTTCAGTGTCAATTAAAGATCACAGGAACTTGCATGAAACAGTCTTACATGAATGAAACCTTTCGACTGTATTAGTTATTGTTGAATCAACTTATTAGACATAAGGAACATTAAAGTTAGGGGTCTGAGAAACATACTCAAGGTAGCGCAATTATGAAGAATTCCACTAACATTAGTCATGCTTTTTAGTTCCTTCAGTGCAGCAATCAGTCTATTAATAATACGCATCCTATCTTCCACGGTAGTGGCAGACTTTTGTATTCTTAACCGCAGATCAATAAGTTGTGTTTTTGCGCATTTTCTAGCAAGATAGCCCTTCCAATGTGCCTACATATTCAGAAATGGAGTACTATCAGTCTTTGATCACAGCAGAAAAAGCCAATATAGGCACTTCTCAAGTAATTTTCATCAGCACAGAAAGTGTTATGGAACTGAACTGTCTGAATCAAGTTGCCACATAACTGAATGAGGATGCACAACTATTTGGGCTAGTCTTATATGTGAGACTGTAATAATGTATCAGAACACGCTTATAATAGGCCATAGATAGCATAACATAAATCCAATATTCTAATATAGTAGCCTAGTAGGCAGTCAGAATTCAGAACAAACATTGTAGAATGTCAGTGACCTCATCAGCAAAATCAAATTCATCAACAGGGAAAAGGAAGCTAATTTTTCTCATAGCCTAGGATTCTAGGAGGATTGGCAAAATATGTTCTTGAAGCAAAACTCTCAGAACCTAGTAGTCAGTATTACCATATAGAAAAATCTAACTATTTGCAAAGAAAGAATCTGTCTAATGCAGGAAAACGGGATAGGCTCTCTCTTGTAACATTCTATGGCACCATGGAATCATGGTTGCACCTGAGCTCCACAGTCCACACCAAAAACTAAGAAATCTTCATGAAGAAGCAATTAGATGGAAGATTGGAAGATCAATCTTACTTGAACAACGAGAGCGCAGTGTCTCTCTTTTGTTGCTTTACACCGACAAAGATATCCACGAATGTAAGATTGGATAACAGCTGCTGCTGCTTCTCTCGATTTAGATGCCAGAACTCTCCTCCACCACCTTTGCAGGTTCATAATTGCAGACAAAACTATTTTCATCTCGATGCTGTATGTTCTATACCCTAATGTAAGAAGAGTACTTTCCCAAGCAGTGGCACGAAGTGAGGAAGCACCTACAATGTCCCAACAATCAATCATACAAATGCTCAACAGAAAGCCAATTTTAGCTAAGCCTAACTTCTAAAATCAGTGAGTGATAGTAGTTATCATCTAAATCTCCCACGTGGCTCCATTTAGGTTAAAAAACAAATTAAACTGTACAAAATGCCAATCCCAAACTATATCCTATAAAAGGCTACAGCTTACAGAAGAAGGAATGTCACAGGTACCTAGAAGTCTAGCTCGAGAAATCCTCCCCCTGACAATACGTTGGATTTCAGTGGCAGCATGTCTAGAGTATTGAAAAGCACGTCGGCTCATTAGAACCCTGAAGGCACTTTGTATGATTATTGCAGCCCCTTTTTGATGAAGATAGTCCCTCCTGGCCAACCAGCTGCGACAATAGCTCTGCATTTATCGTGTACAATAGCTTATAACCCAATTGTATTGAAAAGGGGAAGGGGAGAACTTTTTTTCCTTGTAAAAAAAATTGGAGACTTTTCTCGATGTATGCCGTCATCCTTGCATGTGACCATCTACTGTTCACTATATCATTCCAATGTTATCTGATGTTCGCGAAGGGGTTGGGAGGGTAAGAAGATAACAAGACAGCTGACGGTTCATATAATACAAATATGATAATCTATGTGAAAATGACACTGAATTAAGAGCCACGTCATTTTCAGAAACTATTCTGATCTACCTATAAATCGAGAAGAAAGGAATGCGTAAAGGCCGAGAATCAGATCAGAACCCTTCGGAGAAAATGCATAATTTATTCAATTGCGCTTACTTGAATCACAATAACTGACTTTCTCCGTTGGGCAGCATCTTGACGGACATTCCAGCCACGTGCATGACATTGGATAACTATAGCAGATTTTATAGCTGCTCTATATTCATTGAATTCTTTCAACGATCTTAGAGAACGAATAATACTTTGGATTTCTAAAACTGCTTGTATTTTGCTCCGAAACCTTTTATTCAATAGCCAGCAACGAAATTGGCTCTGGATTTTCACTGCTGCTTTCATTCGGCGATCATTCTCTGGTTTTACAGAGCAGACATTCCCAGTTTGCGTATGCTTCTGTGTATCGAGAAAGTTTTGCTTCTGACATCTATGAGAAATCCAAGTCCTTGCAGCTTTCTGAATCAAAGTTGCAGCATGCTTCTGCTGGACAAATCTATCTCTGTCGACCATGAATACACTTTTTCTTGAAAGTTCATCCACTCTGTCACATCTGTCTGTGATTTACCCAAAGCGGGTCAACGAACATCAGTTGAGGGCAAATTAAAACCCAAAGTTTCAGTGAAAGAAGCAAATATTTCATGTTAAACCTTGAATTATGGGTGGACTTATTCTGTTACACTCCAATGTCTTCTTTGCAGTAAGCCATGCCTGAATGTACAACTGCAAACAGGAAACAGCTTGCTTCATCTTCAAGTACTTCTTGCGCTCCAAAACTCCTCTGACACGGGACTGAATAACTATGGCAGCATTAACTGCAAAACATTAACAAAATCAGCTCGAGGAAAAAAATAGAGGCATGGACCTTAAAATAGTAAGAGAATCTTCAAGAAACATGGTCAGACAGAGCCCTAGCAAATGGATGAACTTGATAACCACGACATGGGACTATGGAAGTGCAGGCCAGACAATGTGTACAATATTAGTATGGAGCTGATAAATAACTACTATATGTATAGTAATATTTGTATTAGCTGATAAATAACTACCTTTGCAAATTTTGGAGCTGCATTTGTTAGCTGACAAGGGCAGGATTGAAACAGGACCCGGGTTGCTAATGCAATTGGTATTTTGTTTCGCCATCTCTTGCCACCATGATTGAACAGCCTTAAAATTCTGTGCAGTATCTAAAGCTGAGAAAGAAAACTAAGGAGTTCATCTTCTCATTAGGTGACGAAATTATAGTTAAAAAGAGTACACATGAGGCATTGCAAGAGTTAGTATCATCAAATTCATGTACAAATTTGACAATAGTTGAACCTGAAAGTCAAATAGTGACAACGATTTGGATGGGGTAGAGATATACCTTCAGTAGACTGCTCTCTTTCCTCATTGCATTCAGGTTCAGGACTCAAAGACCTCCATTTTCTGTCCGGATTGTGGCAGCGACAACCCATCAGCTTGTGAAAGTTTAACTGATCCTGAAGAAGCCATTCTCATTTCAGTCTCAGATTATATCTGTTACAATTAAGTACAAATAGGAACTCCAAGACACCAGCTATTATGTACCTTACGTTTCTTGACTAGTAACTGAGAGGACAAGAAGACCAATAATATAATCACACTCCTTTCATTGCAGGCACCATTGTACTCAAGTATTTCACATATTTGCAGCACCTAAAAAAGCATGAGGTAGATCTGTGTCAAGCTAAATTCAGAAGCAGAAATAATAAGAAACCTAAGAGCATGAGAGAATATGATAAACTTATAAATAGGTCACTTACTCACTCACTATTCAGTCATTAGTTTGATTAAATGAACACAACACCAGCTACAAGATAGTCCTATGTGATATGAGGTGCTTAGTTTCCATTCAGAACCATAAAGACCAAGACAGCTCGAGTAAAACATGATACCTCAGGAAAGTTTCCCATTAATGTTGATAACTTCTGAGATAGCACAAAGTTATGCACTGCATCTGTAGCATCTCGCATTGAAACAATTGATTCGTCATTGAAATTGTTCAGTGCCTGTCAGAATGCAATATTGGTGAAGACAAGCAAAACGAAACATAGTAAGCAATAAGACTAAGTAAAAACATAATCACACCAAAATAACAGTCAATTAAAACAATACCTTCATGGAACAAGAACAATGAAGTTCCTTACGAAAGTAGAAGTCTATCAAACACCACATGACTTTTCCATCAACCAACGAAGCCAGACTTTCAATCTCTTTATTATAGATTTTGCAAATTGCCTGCGGCAATATGAAAATATATAGTAATTTTATTATGCATATTCACAATAGAAACAGGAGCTGGACATCATGGTATAATCTCAATAATCCTCAAATATTCACTAGAAGGATGACACTTATTTACTGTGCTTATAGGAGTTCTAAAAGGAAGGATGCATTGACGGAAGTACCATCACAGACTCATAGTAATCTAGTCACTTCTACTTTTTAGTATCAATCACATTCAATAAAGCAGCCTGGTTTATAATAGCATTCCCAAGTTATAACCATATATCTGTCAACACCTAACTTATAGCAACATAGCAGAAGCAGAACATATCGCAAACAGGAATTACTTGCTTATGATATGGATCATACAGCTAATTTATCTCTCCATTCAGGCAATCATTATGTCTCCGCAATCATACTTGTAATATGATTTTATGCACATACAATTGTCACATATGGATTTAAGTAGTAGTACCTTCATCCAGTTCAGAAGCATATCCAAGTGAGTACCACTACTAGTATCAAAAGCCATGAATTCCTGTGATACGGATGGAAATGTTAAATATGGCACATGTCTATAGTTCATTGAATAAAGTTAGCCACACTAAACTTACAGTCTGAGCTTTGCATATACTTGAAATTTCTTCAGATAAAGCAGTCTTTGTGATAAGTAGAGGTAGCTGCAAAGATTTAATGTAGTATAATGTAAAATAAGTTTCAAATGCTACTATACAAGGACAAAAATTCGAGTTATGTGCACACAATGCTTCATCAAAAAAGCAAATAATTATCATGCTATCATAAAATTTTCATTGTAGCATTTTATCTATCTATCTATATATATATATATATATGTATAGGGTCAGGATCCGGTGAGAACCACCCTTATAATGAGAACCATGAGAACCCTTACTAAATCTCCACCATATTTCGCTTCGAAAGTTTCGATGGATCATTTACCATTAGTTTAACGTATTCAAATACACATTTTAGTATCATTAAACAAAATTTTTTGATTTTATTAACAAAATATATACTTAGTGTACCAAAATACAATTAGGCATACTAAAACGACTATAAATGCACGAAATCGACCACTACGTGCATGAAATTTTTTACATGCATGAAAATGATTACTAGGTGGATGAAATAATAGACTTTACGTGCATTAAAACGAGTTCTATGTGCATGAAAAATGATAGATACGTAAAAATCGGTAGTAGGTGCATGAAAATTAATAAAACGTATTCACCTTCATTTCCGTCACTAGTATATATTTTTTAGACCAAGAAATATGTTCTATAGGCATAAAATTACATGCCGAATCCAAATATGTCATTAATTTTTTTTAAAAATGTCCGGAAGTTAGAGTTCTCATGGTTCTCATTATATTGGTGGTTCTCATAGGATCTCAATTCTATATATATATATATATATATATATATATATATATATATAGAGGTAGGATCCGGTGAGTCCACCTAAATTTTTGAGTCCATGAGTCTAACAATGATATCACAAGTTTTATAAAAAAGTATCACGTTTTTCCAATATCAAATTTTTTTCCTTTTTTTGTTTTTTCTTTTTCAATATTACTTTTTTTTTTTTCCTTTTTTTGCCTTTTATTTTAAAATGACATTTTCTTTATTAAAAAAAATTATCTTTTTCAATATGCACTTTTTTTAAAACAAACACGTTTTTTTTTTTTTTATAAAAAGGCGTTTTTTCTCGAATTTTTTTTTTCATTACAATATCACACGTTACTCAATACAATATCACCGGTTCTTCAAAATAATATCACAAAAAAATATTCGAAAAAAAATATTTCGGAAAAAAAATTGAAAAAAAAAATATTTCCTGGAAAAAAATTTCGGGATATTGTTTAATATAGTGCGTGATATTGTTTAACAAAAGGCATTTTTTCTCAAAACTTTTTTTTGATTTTTTTTCACTACAATATCACAAGTTACTCAATACAATATCACATGTTCTTCAAAATAATATCACCAAAAAAAAAAATTTTGAAAAAAAAATTTTGAAAAACAAAAATCTAGAAAAAAAAATTGAAAAAAAAAATTTTGAGAAAAAAAAATTCGGGAAAAAAAGTTATGGAAAAAATTTTGTGATATTGTTTTATATAGTGCGTGATATTGTTTCCTGTGATATTGTATTGAAAATGTTGTGATATTGTAGACTTTCTAGTGTAAAAAAAACGTGATATTTTTTAATGTAACTAGTGATACTTTAGGTGGACTCATGGACTCAAAAATTTAGGTGGACTCACCGGATCCTACCTCTATATATATATATATATAGAGAGAGAGAGAGAGAGAGTATCAAACAAACAGAGAATGTAAACAATGTTGATGAACTTCACGATGCAAAGTCAAACAATGAAAATGTTTGTAACATGAAATAGAGTAAACATAGACCTGCAAGTGAACAAACATATTCCACAGCAAGGTAAGTATCAATTCTTTGTCTCCGGTGGCAATATCTTCTCCAACTACGACCATACCATCATCATCGTGAAGCGAAACACCAGCTTGCTTAAGATAATTCAGGGCAGTGGCACAGTTTGTGATTTTTTTCTTCTGAGCGTCCGCTGGAAGCACTATTTTCTGCCCATTGTTGAGAACAGAAAAAAAATAAAGGTATTGCCTAAAGGACGGTCCCATATTAAGTTGTTTGAAATACAGAGGAGCCTAACCGCCAGGATAGAAGAATCATGTTGTAAAAGGTGAATAGCTCTACATAACCTCACTCCATCTTGAATATCTTGAAACAGATCTGTAATTCTGAGGTCATACTCAATTTGAGGAATCTGCACATCAGTGAACTTTTACTAACCAGCTCATGGCATGATGAATTTCACTCGGGAAATTTGACTCAGTGCAATGTCAAAACAGAACAATTTGGAGTGTTGCTAACATCACAAAAGACGTCTTCGCATGCCAATTACAATATGATGTGTCTTAACTTACCTGTTGGTATGACACCTTGTATCCCACAATCACAAGATGTGCTAGAAGATCGCCTTCCCCGTGCATGACCTCCGATGATAGGAATTCTATGATTTACAAGCAATAAGGAAACGTATGTCAGAAAACATATAGAGATGGGGAAGGAATTATAAGGTAGCTGCCAGGACGATTATTCTGTACCACTAATCATTTGTCGACTTGATTTGATGTTGCATTTCACATTGAACAACAAAGGAGAACCTCCATCTTTCCCATCAATGCCATACTTGATAGGCAAACTACTTTGAGTTTTGCCTCTATCGAGTATAAGAACAAGCAGCAAAAACCTTTTCAGTATAACATTCCCTAAGGTTTCATAATAACCTGGCCTGTAAAAGCCATCAACCCGCTTGTTGTAAGCATAAGCTTTTGCTAGACCGGCATGTGCAAATAGCTGTTTCTCGATCACCACTTTCAAAAAAGCCATGTCTAGTTTACTGTTAGAGTTTTCATTAGGTAACAGTGATTCACCACCTAAGATGATATATAATCCGATTTGTAGCCAAACTTGATTGTAACACATAAGAACCTTAACCATTTTCTCCCTCATTCCAAAATCAGTAACTATGGGACAGTGTGCTTTCATTTTAAGCCTGCCTTCGTCAATATTCTGCAAAATGAGACAGCAGATAACTGAATTTTATAAAGCTCCTTCCTATAATACCAGTTTCTACAACTGACAGAAGAAATGAGTATGTTTTATAATTCCTACTTCGTACATAACAGTCACATTAGTCCAAATCTTAGCCACCAAAATGAAAGGTAATGAATCATCAATCATGGTAAAAAAGGAAACCTGAACAAACCCTTTTGACCCTTTAACCCCTATAGAAGTTGAAGCAGGTACTAGGAACAACCAGAACAACTCCCAAACTACACTCAACGTTCTCAAAATAGGAGTATTGTTTCGTACAATATTTGCCTTGTTCATATGCAAACCGTTGGACAACTTAGTGGATCTAACTATATTTGAGATACATTTCCATAAACAATAATGGATCTAACGACTACGGCTATTTCTATTAAGTAACATATCCTAATTTCTGAATCAAAGAGCGCATGTATCTATCTTCATTCATTTCAATTCCACACTTACATCAATGCTTCCACAGTTCCATTCCTCAAGGATCTCACCACTTAAATTACTCCGTCTTTCCCAAGAATTCATGTGCGTCTAATAAAACAACCCAATAACAACAATTCAACAAATATATTCAAACTTATTCCCTCAATCACATACTTAGACAACCAAACATTTTTGTTGGAGCTAAACAACCAACTTAAAGAAGGGAAAAATCACACATCATGGATTTTTCTACTTAAATAGTACTCCCTTGACTCAATTGATTCTTTACGTTTTTCCAAATTTCCTCTCGGAAAAAGTCAAAATATAAAGAACCTGTTGAGTCGGAGGAAGCCATAGTGTCCTCTACAGACCTCAAAATTGTTCTCAAGAGCTTAAACAATTTACTTAACTAGTGAAAATCATACTCATTCAATTACATACAAGGTGCTTATTCAATCAAAATCCATTCTGAATTAAGCAACTAACAGAAGAGAAATGCAAAGAACAAATCTTAACAACCTAAATGTTCATTAAGAGCTTAAACAATTTACCTAATAAGCGAAAAATCATGTACATTCTAATTCAATTTCTAACATTGCTACTTAATAATCCTAAATTAAACAAATTAAAAAAGAGAAATGCAAAGAACAAACCTTAACAACATGAGTCATGACATTAAAAACCTCCTTACAACAATCGAAACTCAAATAACCTCTCATTCTCTCCAACAAATCATCCAAACTACAAACCTCCTTCAATGAATTCCTCAAATTCACAAACTTCTTTGACCCGAAAACATCTCCATCATTCACCACTCCCACTACATTGTCCTCCCCTTCTTTCGACCTTTTCGGCAACCTCCACCCTACCACCGACACACTCTCTCGCTTTCTACTCCTCGACTCGCAATCACCTCCGCCTCGACTAACCTTAAAGTCCGTAACTAATTCCCCTTGACCACATCCACATGCGCTAGGGTTTTCAAACAGGAAATTAAGCCAAGCAGTAAGTGATTTCGCAAGCGACTTCATCGACCGTTCCTTCTTCAATTGCTGCTTTCGACATGACTGCGATTGCTCGAGCTCGAATGCTTTTAACCGCCGCATTGCTGAGGTGGACGGGCGGCGTTTGGCGGTGGAGAGAGATTGACAAGGTGTTTGCTTGGAAGCGGTGAAGAATTGAGGAGTACATTGGAAGTTTGTAGAAGAAGAGGAAGAGTGGTGTTTAGGTTTGGGAGTTTTGAAGTTGGAAATATCTGTGAATAATTGGTGGTGGAGGTTTGGTGATGGAGATGGTGGACATGTGGTGGATTGAAGGTTTTCGGAAGTCGACATTATCGTCGTCGTCGACAACGGTGATTGTTGTTGTGGTGTGGCTGTTGCGGTGGAAGAGTAATGAAGGTTGTTGTTATGGTGTTGATGGAAATGGAGTTTTGTTTTTGAATTTTAAAATAGGAGAAGCGGTTAGACTCATTAGAGACTAGAGAGCATAAGAGGACCGTTGGGGGTTTATAACTTTAACAAGTCTTAGTTGTTAACTGTCAAGCATCCATCACAAATTGAGGACGAATATTATTATATAGCGGAAGTGGAACACGTGATTGATCTTTGCTTTAAACATCGTAATTGCTCTTTCATGTACGACATTTACTAATTCATGTCCATGATTAAGTAAAACACGTACATGAAAGAGCAATACTCTTAAACATTAGTGTTATTCCCTTGCACAACAATAACTCTTGCATAACCTCTCCAGCCTCGAATAAAATTATTTTTAATAGGAAATGGTTAAGTTTGGCACAGTCCACAGACTCCACACCATATTCCTCAATTTCACACATTTTTATTTTGGCAGTAAAGATTAAGGAAACAAACTATCATACAATATAATTAAATTTAGGCCATATAAACAAATTATCCCGGCATCAATTTAAATTTGAACTATACAAACAGTTTTCAAAAAGGAAAATAAAAAGGTAATGTGAATAAACGCATAATAAAATAGGGATGATTATTGAAAATAGGAGGGAGCATGTAATAACAGACAAACGATATAAAAAAGGGCCATGAGCAAGTGTTGCACGGGATTTGAGAAAGGGGTGAGCGCTTTAAAAAACAAAAAGGTACGGAGAACATTTATGCATACAAATTCCGATGAAGATTCTCTTTCTAATTAATGTCATTTTGAGGTTCCGATGAAATGGAAAAGATAATGAAATATTTTTTTTTGTGACTCCAAAAATATGCTAGCTTTTTTATTTTTATTATTAATCTACCAACAAAGCCACAAACAATTTTGCTTAAGAAGAATTGACGGGAATAATCCCTCCTTTACGTCATCTTCCAAGAATAATCTCACCTTTTACTAATCCGAAAATAATTCTCTCTTTTATAAACACTTCATTTTATGTGTCACCTGATTAAAAGGTTTAAGCTTCTTATATTTTTATTTTATTTTAGTTTCTCCCCTCAACTCCCAGTCTAAGCGCACAAACTATTCTAAATAAAGTTCTAAAAAGATGAACGAAAAAATTTGATCTCAAACCGTAGTGGCTATTGCTGGTTGTGTACCACGGTGGTCGACGGACATGCAAATGATTATTAAGATGTACGATGTGGTGGGAGAAGATGAAGAGGAGATATTGATGAACAATGGTGGCTCAGTGGCTTACTAGTGGTAATTGCAAATCAACTCGGGTTTTAATTCTGAGTTGAAAACTTGTGAGGATGAGTTTGGTTGATGTTGTAGGTGTTGAGTGGACGCTAGGTTGCACGGTGGTAGAGGTGTAAATAAGTGTAATATGGTGGCTCGTGAATTGGTCATGAGTTGGTAGTAGGTGTGGCGGAGTAAAAGCAGCTGCTGCGTTGGGTGTTCAATGAAGGAGAAGTGGAGCTGCGGCCACTGCCAGTGGCCAATGATGATTACCAAGGATGATGGAAGCTGGTGGAATATAGGTTAGTTTTTGTTATATTTCCCAATTTAATGGTGTGTTAGAACACTTAGGTTGAGGATGGTAATTTCATTTGTTATTTGATTGTTTACTCTTAGTTACCATTGTTTAGCGATTGAAGCAAAACAAGTGGGCTAGTGACTTAATCAATCAAATGAACATCTAAGAAGATTCAACATGATCAATGGAAGTCAATACAAGCCAAGAACAAAGACACATCCCCTAGTCTTAGTCAAAATGTTGTAAAAGTAAGTGTAACATTTCCATTAATGTCAAGTTACTACTTAGTAGTGCAACAATGCATTGAATTGTTGCATCTGATACACCGTATGGAGTATTTTCTCGAAGTGAAAAATAATTTCGAAAAACGACAAGTGCGTTTTCTGTTTTCAAAATGAATGTCTTTTACAAATCAGAAGAACAAAAAGAATACTTGCAAATGCTTCCACATAAGATAGATGTTAATCTCATTCATACAAGTTGTTTTTACTTCAAAAAATGGGTCTTTTACTTTTTCTATTTATAGGAAAATGGCGAGTCCCCATGCAAAGTGTGCGATGTAAACTTTGCTTTGAAAAAAGATTTTTCAACATTGAGCCTACAAAATCTAATTAATGTTGATCAATTGACTTATAAAAAGAATCATCCCTTACGTATTCTTATCTTGAGATTTATATTGATACTCAAATCACGTGATCGCCATTATCGTTAAGGACACTTACTCCTACAGAACAAAAGCCTTTCGTTAATGCCAATCAAGATAGACGCCCAAGCCACTGTCCGATCTCCCCTACTTATTATTCAAGAGGATAGACTTTCATATCATAGAACATCACGAAAGCAGACATACCTCGCTTCGTGAGGTAAATAAAACAGCCTTTTATGCTAGCATGTGCTTACAAACAACCCTTTTCTACTTGAACAACTAAACAGAAGACGGTCTAAACAAACCATAATTTAATTATATATTCTAAACCAATTCCTTAATTTCATATAATATAATTAATAAAGTTACAAATTATAATTATTACTTGATCGATACGAGAATTAACGTCCATAGTGGTGTAATTTTGACGAATTTGATAAATTTGATTAATTTTGTGAGGAAGAGAATTATAGAGACACAATGTTTTTTCCCCTATTTTTAGGCAAAGAGCATAGGATAAAAAAATGAAGAAAATTTCACGAATGAGTAAAAGTCGTACATAAATGAGCAACCACCATAAAAAAATTCAAAGATAAAACATTGTTTTACTCTTCAACAAATTACATATGTTTTATTGCTTGTGTAATCAAATAGTAATATACGTTTTTCAATATTGTTGATAATATTCGGTAGGTGTTTTATGAATAATAAATTAATAAATTAATAATGCATTTTACAAAAGATTTTATATATTATATTGCAAGACTATAAATTTTTCGGAATTACTTTTTCACATTCCCGGACTTTACTCTTTCACATATATTTTTTCATAAAATTTCCACATACTACCCTTTTTCTCAAAACAAACACTTTTTCCTAAACATAGATAAAACAACTTTTTATACATCTTTACTATAAAATTGAATCAATTACTCTAAAAACTTAAACAAAAACTAGATTACAATTCTTCAATTATTGAATTAATATTGTTTATTTAACGATTATTAATAAGTTTTATTGAAATTAGTAAGTTTATATTTTACTGAAATTATATACATACTGGAAGTGTGGTGGTCGACGTTGTTGTCGACATCCATCGGGTTGTCGACGTTTGTCGGTGGTTAGCGTAATTGTTTATTGTATTGTCGGGGATATTGTTGGCGTCTTGTTGCTGTATTGTGGTTGTGTTGTTGTTGCGGTTTACTGCGTGCTGTTGCAATTTCTTTGCTTTATATCCTATATATAAAAGCAACAAACACAGTGCTGAGGTGTCAGCCTGTGGTTGAAAGTCAATTTTTCAAAGAAAATTACGGTGGGCCCTCCATGTTCTTGGAATGATTTAATTGCTTTTATACATATACCAATTAAATTATTTCCTATAAATGACATTCGTATATGATATATATATATCATTTTAAGTATGACGGTTTAAAATACTGTTCAAAATATCATTATTGTAACCATGCGAACCGTGCGAACCCATAGTAAGAAAAATACATATCATTTTAAAGGATCATAGGTCAAAATACGGATTATTAAGTATGACGGTTTAAAATACTGTTCAAAATATCATTATTGTAACCATGTCAAGAAACTCATAACTTCTATTAAGAGTGACGGGTTAAAATACGGATTATTAAAAGTTACGGGTTAAAATACGGATGATTTTCACTTCCTTTAGCAATAAAACTAGTTTTACGCCCGTGCAAAAAATACACGGGTTTAATTCTATTAAACTAAAATAATAAAAATAAAAAGGTGAATATATTTAATAAAACTTATAATTTTAGTATTGCAAGTATATCAATGTAAAAAATAAAAAGAATTTATACGTTTAACTTCGACGTAAATAAAAACAACGCATCTGCTTGACATTATAAAATTATACAAATTCTTATGTAGGACGACGCTATTGTTTTAAGTTTAAGACGGATAAAATATATATATGTAGGATGAATAAGACAAAAAAAAACATTATGTATAGCGAAAATAATATATTTGTCCTATAACGAATGGGGAGTGATACTGACCCGTTTTAGTTTTAAGACGGAAAATAGCCGGTAAATATATATATATATATATATATATATATATATATATATATATATATATATATATATATATATATATATATATATATTTAAAATTATACTTACGGTTAAATTCTAAGTTCATAACCATCGTAAAGAACCCAAATTATTATTAGTCCGACTCTCTAACTATCCAAAATCTCATAATATAAACTCATCTATTTTATGTGCATTTAAGACGAAGTTACGTATTTTTGTTGATTTCCAATTTCTCAACAATTTTAATTTGTTGATTTTCAGTATTTGAATACATTAATTTTCGCCAATTTATATATTACAGTATTATATTTGGTATTCACTTTTTGTTTCTATTTTATAATCATTGTCACTCAATTTAATCATTTTAGTTGTTGCATGTTAAATTAATATTAACAATTTTTTTAATCTCGGAATATACTATATTTGTAAAGTCTAGGCGTCTCCATCATATTATTATTATATTTAATTTATACCATTAATTTATGTAAAATTAGTTAACTTATTATCAATGATCATCAAAGATTTGATTTTT
Organism: Silene conica; assembly: GCA_029255685.2. Taxonomy (NCBI): domain Eukaryota; kingdom Viridiplantae; phylum Streptophyta; class Magnoliopsida; order Caryophyllales; family Caryophyllaceae; genus Silene; species Silene conica. Next base: position 14,389,800 of record CM055319.2, read on the forward strand.
GCAGTTGAAATTGAAGTTAGGACTTCGGAAGATTTCATATTTCAATGTGTGATTATAGATTGTAACTTATTTAATTAATGAAAGTAGTGAAAAGATTAAATTGATAAAAGTTTGAGGAGAGATAATTAATTATGTAGAATGAATATGGTGGTCTCTACTTTAATTAAATTTTGTTCTCTTCCTAATTTTGATCGACTAATAAGAACTCTCTAAAATCTATTTCTTTTATAGTAACTAGGTTGTAACCCGTGAAATTCACGGGTCTGTTTTTAGTATTTTAGATTAATATGGTTAATAATATAAAGATAAAGAAATTAATTATTTTAGACTTTAATTTAATAATATGAAATTAATATGGTTAATAATATAAAGATAAAGAAATTAATTATTTTAGAACTTTAATAATATGAAATATAAACATATTAATTATTTACGAATAAATTTATTTCGAATGATTTATCATATATGTCGGTTTACATGAGTTGTCATATATTTTGTTAATTAAGATTTTACGTATTGCACCATTTTTACATATGTAAAATATTTTTACAATTAAATAGTATATTACATATCTCACATTTAAACCAAAACGTAAATAATCTGTTGAAGCTTAAGTAGTAAATGTATAGTTGGGTTGTAAATTTAGTAATGATGTTCTATATTAAACATCATTTGTTGTGTGCAACTGTCTTACACTAAGACAATATAATTTTATTAACGACCACCCATTTAATATATTAAATAAATATTATTCGTGTAAAAATTAATTAGTGTTATTAAAAAAATTGTGTTACGCTATAGTTGTTGCACTCTTACCATAAAGAATATATACAGATATAAAATTAAATTATAAATCACATCATATATCAAATATTTTACGGAATAGAAAAGATATAATATGATTGAAGATATGATTAGTTTGAAGATATGATTGTTAAGAATATAATATTAACATTCTGTAATTTCCGAATATTATGGAATTATAGAATATTCTATTATTCCATAATATTTGGCTACTACAAATTTGATTTGATTCCAATACATAATATTTTTGTTTTTAAAATTATTGTTTAATTTAGCCTTTAGTTTAGGAAGTTTCATTCCATTTCATAATTAGTTTGTTATATTTAATTTTTTTCGGGAGTTTTGGTAGTTGCTCTAATTTTCTGCCACATCAGATTTTGAAAAATTTCTGTGATGCCAAGTCAGCAATGTGGTTATTGCATTAGTAAAATATATGATCTGTTGAAGCTTAAGTAGTAAATGTATAGTTGGGTTGTAAATTTAGTAATGATGTTCTATATTAAACATCATTTGTTGTGTGCAACTGTCTTACACTAAGACAATATAATTTTATTAAACGACCACCCATTTAATATATTAAATTAATATTATTCGTGTAAAAATTAAATGGTGTTATTTAAAAAATTGTATTACGCTATAGTTGTTGCACTGTTATCATAAAGAATATATACAGATATAAAATTAAATTATAAATCACATCATATATCAAATATTTTACGGAATAGAAAAGATATAATATGATTGAAGATATGATTAGTTTGAAGATATGATTGTTAAGAATATAATATTAACATTCTGTAATTTTCGAATATTATGGAATTATAGAATATTCTATTATTCCATAATATTTGGCTACTACAAATTTGATTTGATTCCAATACATAATATTTTTGTTTTTAAAATTATTGCTTATATTTAGTCTTTAGTTTAGGAAGTTTCATTCCATTTCATAATTAGTTTTTTATATTTAATTTTTTTTGGGAATTTTGGTAGTTGCTCTAATTTTCTGCCACATCAGATTTTGAAAAATTTATGTGATGCCAAGTCAGCAATGTTGCTATTGCATTAGTAAAGTATATGATTTATGGCGTCAAATCTTGTGATTCCATTTGATTTCATTTGCATCATAAAAAAACTAAAATATACCAAATCTTGAATTTATGGCGTCAAATCTTGGAACTTATGGCGTATTCTAGAATATACCATATCTTGAATTTATGGCGTCAAATCTTTTTATTGAAATGCAATCTCTTATCTCTTATATTCAAATTTTATTGGACAATATGTTAGGATGCTTTAAAATGCGACACGTAGGACGGAGCTTGTTTCTTGTGATGCCACGTCAGCAGCTTGGCTTCTGCATTAGATAAATATATGATGAGATTTCAAGATTTTTTGTTGAATTTACAGGACTATTTTTTGTGCTTATATACTGGATTTTTGTTTTATTTTTATGATGATATTGACGAAATATGATCATTCTGATATATATCGGACCATTGCTTTGTATATCGTATTTTAATTTAAATTCAACAAAAAGACGATTTTTTGTGCAGAATTTTTGTTTTTTCTGTATATTTCCAGATTTTTAGTTGAATTTATATAAGATTCAACTAAAAGATTTAAATTCAACATAAAGACTATTTGTTCTGCTCATATACATGATTTTTATTTTTTCCAACATACAGGATTTTTATATATCGGACTGTTATATATCGTATTTTATCTTATTTGATATTTTAATTTGTATTTGATTTGATTAAAAAATATAATGTAATTTAATTCTTGGACTAATTATTTTTGCTGTTGGTAATGTGTTGTTTTTTGGATTTAATTTTTGGATCGTTAAATATCGTATTTTATTGGACTGTTGTATATTGTTATTTAAATATTAATTAACAATAATTTGATCATATCGTATTTTATTATAATAATGACGAAATTTACTACTGCAATCGATTACGTAAATAAGAATGAGAAAAGATCAAAATACGGAATTACGGATCAGAATGAATTCTGAATATAAGAAGGAGGGAAATTAAATAAGTGTGAAAAATGGTGGGCCCATATATTCCTTAATTCAAGGGACCAATGAGAAACTCTTATTTTCTATTCCTTTTATAGGGATAGATTTTATTAAGCTCAAATTAGATTAGCAATGGTGAAATTAATTTGCGGTACATGATTTATATTCCACGTAATTGCTCCAATTAAGTATGTTATGGAGTATAAACAACGTGCTCCTTTTTTCAAATCACATTATTTTTATTTAGTATATTTTAATGCAACTAAAATTCATAACTAAATTCAAATTTCAATCATAATTTGATAGATAAATTAATCACTTTTTTTTCACTTTTTTAATAACATATTTAAATCAACATACTCGTGCAATTTGCACGGGTTTAAGACTAGTTTTCTTTCTTTTTAAAGACCACGTATTTACTTTCTAATTATGTTTTTTAGTTTTTTTTTTTCCTTTTTTTGGTTTTAGTTTTAGTTCTCTTTTTTTGGTTTTTGTGGGGCGGGAGCGTTGGTGACAGAGGGGTGGTAAACGGAGTTTGTGACGGAGGTGTGGTGAACGGAGTAGTTAGTTTAAGGAGATAATGGAAGAGAGAAAAAAGTAATTGGGTGAATGATAAAGAAATGGCAAGGATATTGCATTGTGGTAAAAATTAGGGGTGTTTATAATAAACCGAACATCAATAACCGAACCGAAAAACCGAAAAACCGTACATTTTTAAGGTTCGATTAACCGAACCGCTTTGACAAAGGGGTTCGGTGAACCCAACCATTAAATTTATTATGAACACGGTTTGGTTGAGGTTCGCAATTTTAGAAAAGAGGTTAACCGCGAACCGAACCGTTCACAAAAAAAAATAAGCAAAAAATTAAAATATTATATAAAAAATTGTTCTTTTGTTTAATTAAAAATTGTTTCCAAATTCAAAAATGGTTAAAATGATTAATATTAAAGTTTCACTAATTAACTTTATTGTTGACTATAATTAAATATTAAAAATTTAATTAAACTAATAGATAAAATTCTCGAAAATTAAAGAAAAAATATATTTAGCATGTTTATAGGTTAACTGGTAACCGAACCACAAATAACCGTTAAAGTAGTTAACCAAAGCGTTTATAACCGTTTAGAACGGTGCAGTTTAGGTTCAGTGTTTTGCCAAACCGAACCGTGTGTGAAACGAATTATTGAACACCGTACCCTGGATCAGCTTTATTGTTGGGTTGTGGCATTCAATTGTTCTATCCTAGCCAAGAGGTATAGAGTTCGACTCTCATTGTAAACAACTTCACCAGAACTGACATTGCTCTTCGTGGATTCCGTGTAGACTAAGTCCTCAAACTGACTTAGCAAGCTCTCCTTCATTGCTATTCCATGTTATCATATTCACATGACTTGAGCGCGTTTTAAAACCTTTGAAAATGTGAGACTCATTTCAACTAATCATCAAGACTTCGTTTTCATTCTCTTCTAACGCTCCAGCATCTACTTGCGATTTAACTATTATATTTGCTTTTACGGGTTTTTTAACATGTGCCCTAAGGGCACATGATAAGAAGCTAAGTAAGGAAATATTGTTGAGAATATGATGATAAATTAGAGTTAAAATTCATATTTACCATAATAAATGAAATAATCTTGAAAATCTTTATTTACTTGATTCTTATCATGTGCCCTTAGGACACATGTTAGAAAAACCCTTATTTTTATTACCAATAAGTAGTGCTAAAAGACAAATATATAAAATTTATTAGAACACATGAAAAACAAAATTAAAAGAGTTTTATAACTTACCGATAAACATGGCGATCGTTTTGTGTCACTGCTTTACAACACATAACGTGAATTAAGGCGGGGGAATTTATTAGTTTAAACAAATGATAATGGCATGATTAGGGGTGAACCCAGGATTTAGATTATAGGGTAGCGAAAATTATTTTTGCACCGATTGAAAAAAAGCGCAAACATAAGAATATATAGCATCGAATTTTCGTAATAATTATATAAGATAAAATAAAATGATTTCATAATTAGTGTTGTACTTCTGTTGTAAACAATTGTGCCTCATATAGTTATTTCTTAGAAGATTAACACTTCGAATGAGTATCTAACTTATGTGTAAATCTCGTTTGCTTATAATCTGTAAGTAACAAATATATTACGAGATGTAGTAATTTATAATAAAAACTTGCAAGTTATATTTTCTTTTTAAAGAAAAATGTACAAAAAATAGGTACAAAGTATTAAGTAACCTTCCATTCCGACAGTCAATAGTTTGCATTTGTATTATTTTCCTCTCACAAATAAAACAAATGTAACTATTTATTGGGGCAAGGGGACTAGTAAGTTTTATTTACTAATGTAAGTTAAGGAATAAAAATAAGTGGATAAAAAACACTAGAAGGATCATATATCCGATTTACTACATCCAGTTTTATAGTTTTTGAGCATTATAATAATGTTTTCAAGTTTTGTTTTAAAAATTACGTATGAGTATTGTTATAAAGTTTTCAAGTTTAATTATTAAAAACCTTAAGCTTAAAAAATTGCAATAAAACTTAAAAATATTACATATAAACTTAGTTGAATTTTAATTTTGACGGAAAAAAAATTTAAAATTTAACTTATAAATTTTAATAAGCTAAAAAAATACACATATGCTTAACAAAAATTGAGGTAATAAGCTCAAAAAACCTCAAATACTGAAAAGATATACTAATATGCTCAAAAACAAAATAAAGTTTGAAGTACATAAAAACTCCCTTTGGTGAGAGTCGAACTCGGGTAGACAGAAACATGGATTATAGGTTTGCCACTTGTGCATTGATACACTTCTAATGATTTTTAGGTTAGTTTTATTTATTTCTTTCCTTAAATCAGTTTTATTTGGGGTAATAAAAAGTCTTCTTTTTCATTGATTTTTTTGGACATGGGATAGCAGCGACTACCCTTACTACCAAGTGGTTTCGTCACTGGGCATGATACGACCACGACTCATGATCACAATCACGATCACAATCACGAAGTAGAACCCAGTCTTCAATTAATTTGGTCAATGAAACAATAGTTATTAGATCCTCGTCAAGATCAACAGCTTTCATAGTTTCTCCCTTAAGATAGATCTCAAGATCCAGACTTCGACGTACTCTACGTCGTGTAAGCTCAATTAATTCACGATTAGAACTGGCAAAATAAAACCGAACACCAAAAACCGATGGAAAATACTTAAATTAATAACCGATCAAACATCCTATATATACGAGTAATTTGAATCGTACCCGAAACCTGACTTAATCTGAATGGAATCGTAACTGAATCAAATTTAATAATAACCGAATGAGACCTGATTCTGAATATATCTAAACCGACAACAATCGAACGGAAAAAGTATCTATTTTTTTCAAAATAAACTAATATTTTAGGTGTGTTTTTCATTAATTCTTTATTTATTAATGATATTATGAATTGTTACATTTAAATTGGAAAGTATAAGATCATTTAAGCTACTATATTAACCGTCAATTAAGAAAAATTATAATTCAAAACAGAACTGAATTGAAGATGGCCTAATCCGAACTGTACCCGACTCAAAATAGTACAAATCGATTAAAGTGGCTGGCTCACTGAAAACTGATTTAACCCGATGCGAAACTGGATCGAATGACCAGTTTGCCAGCTCTAATCACGAACAACAATAATTAATGGGATAACATTTACTTATCTACTATTCACCAATATTTGGGTAGCAAAAATCGGTCTTCCAAACCAAATTTTTAAAGCTTGGGGTAGCGGCCGCCAACCCTTGTTACTAGATGCGTTCGCCCATGCGCGAAACTCATAAACTCCTCATCTAATTCGAGAGCATTCATAGTTTCAGGCTTAAGACAGATCTCTAAATCGACACTTCCATCTCCATCACGTCCCGGATTAGCCGTCAACTTACCGTCTTCCCTATTAGCATGGTCACCTAAAACCGCTATGGCTTTACCTAACCCAAATTCGTGCCCATATATGTCGAACTTTGCCGAACCACCTACAAATACCATATGAGGTCGGTAATTTACTGAACCTGGACTGGGTTGGACGAATTCAGGATTGTCTTTTTCTTGTTTCGCAATTTCTCGAATACTTTTTTCATCTTGCATTGTAATACATTGGTTGATCAATAATGCAGCCCGGCCTAAACTGTTACGCCCCAATAAATCACTCACTTTAAGTTCAGTTTTTCAACTCCCGAAAGCAAGCTCTTGAAAAATTCATACGACAACGGTGGATCAAGTCGGGTTCGGATATTGATTACTAACCCGAAATCCACATTTAAATCGGATTGCGAATTTTGAGCACGAGTAATGGACCGCCACGTAAACCCACATAACGCTTGAAATGAAGATATGCTGTGATTCCCACATTTTTCATCAGCTTCGGCCTTCAGCATCGGAATCGACTTGGATGAGAAGTGAAATAGTCTTACCCTTAACGGGCCCGGGTTATATCTGAATATGAATTTTCCGGGTTCAGTAGAAGGCAAGCATCTTCAGTGGACAACTACAATACATTGTAGCTTGGTTTGCCGATTCGGTTTCTTAAGCTATTTTGCTCTTCGATTGCACACCGCTCCAATGGCAAGCTACAACACTTTCTAGCTCTATGAGTCCCACCATAAAATTTCCCTCCAATGAAAAGCTTTACTTTTTATTTTATTTTTATTTTTTTTAAACCAAGCTACATGCTTTGTAGTGCTACAATGCTCATAAGCTACCTCAATTATTTCATACTCCAATGGTAAGCTACTTGCTTACAATTTTTATAAAATTACAAACAAGTCCCTAAAGCAAACCATTGGAGATGCTTAGGGCAAGTGCAATGGTTTAGCTAAGGGACTTGCTTGCAAATATAAAAAGTTTTAAGCTAGTAGCCAAACCATTGTACCACTACTTTTGTATTAGCTTAAATCAAGCAACTAGCCCCATTAAGCTACTAGCTCAAATGCCCCATCCCAAAATTTCAACCTATCAAATTAAAGTTTCTTATAAAAATTAATTATTTAAATAAAAAACTTGGAATTTTTGTTGTATGTGGGTCCATTTAAACTAGCTTGAAACCATTGCATGCAATTGTAGCTCAAAATAATATAGCTTAAAAAATATGATGTGGCAACTCAAGCTAATAGTACATTAGCTCACCATTGCACTTGCTCTTAGATTTTATCATAGCCATTTTCAAGAAATAACTTCGTAAAAATTGGTTTATTTGAAACTAAAATTTTGTAATTGACGTCTCATTTTCTTGATCATCACCGAGACGACCGAGTTGACTAAATATTTCAGATAATGTGGATATGAAATGCCATAAGGAAGTGCCATCCGCTAAACAATGGTTCATAGTAAACCCGATGAAGACCCCATCGACTAGTTCGGTTACTTGGACCGACAAAAGCGGTCTACAATGACCATCATAATTAACTGATTTCTCATCGAGATCAAACAAGGAATCGACTATCGGATGAACATCAATAGACGAGTTGATATCAGACACCGTGTAGTCCACAAAAGCATGGATTAGACGGACTCCGGGACCCTTATTGCAATCGACTTAAAAACAACATTTATTTTCGTCGTAGAACTTTCGAGTAACAAGTTGACCGGCTAATGGGTAAAAATGTACTAAGGTAACATACAATAATTTTTTGAGTTTTGATAAAATATGAGATCTTAAATTATAAGATTTTGTATCGTAAAGGAGACCCTGTTGCATCGGACCCATGCTTAACATGTATAGATCTAATGAATCCAAGTAAATTTGTGATTCATTATTTGCTAATCGGCTCGGTTTCACAAAATATTCGGACATGAATTTTACTTTATAATTCTCTTCACGATAACTTGCCATTTTGATGAATTATGGAGAATTGGATACGCGAGGTGTATTTTTTTATTGGATTTACAACAACTACGTTTGAACCCGTTAAATTCACAGGTCTGCTTTCAAAATTTTACAAAAATATCGTTAATCATAGTAAAGATATAACAATTTAATCGTGGTGAAGATATAATTATAACTCAGAGTTTTCTTATTCAATTTAATCGTTTTACCGAGTAAGACCGTCTCACACTATCACTTTTGTACATCAAAATATACAAAACTTCAAAATATATACTATTCTTTTGATGATTCAAGCCCATCGTCCCCTCCTTCAGTTAATGACTATGATGCTAGGAAAGGTCTTCAGGAGGTTGGACCATCTCAACCTCCTCAAGGGCCATGTTAGGACTCGTGTGGAATTATAGGAGATTAAATAACCTGCTGTCCCCTATAATTCAAAAGATTAAGTCGGTGTTAAGTTGTAAGTCTTTTAACTTCATGTTTTTATGCGAGACTAAATGTAATGGTAACTTTAATCTTTTTCAAAGTTTTAGGAGGTTTGGCTTCTCCGAGTATCATTTTGTTGAGTCGGATGGAAGCCGGGGGGGGGGGGGGGGGGTGGTGGTGGTGGTGGTGGTGGTGTTTGGGTAGGATGGAAGAAGGAGGGTAACATGTCGGTTGTGATGTCGTGTAAGAACTATATCATTCTCTGAGTTTTACAATGTAATGGCCTTCCTTGGTTTCTGGTTCTATTGTATGGAGCACCGGTTTCTACTTCACATATGATCGTGTTTGAAGAATTGGAGACAAGGTTTAATACATGGAAAGATCTCTTTCTCATTGTGGGGGATTTTAACCAAGTGGAGTATGCTTCCGACAAGTTAAGTATCCTTAAGACTTCAATTGTGGGGGCTTCTTTGTTTTCTCAATGGAAAACCCGTAATGAGCTTATCGACATTCCTTTCAAAGGCCCGAGATTTACATGGTGCAACAATCGGAAAGGAAATAATAGAGTGTATGAGAGATTGGATCGAGCTATTGGATCCACGGATTGGCTTGTCTTCTTTCCGTTTACGGTAATTAAACACCACCCGATCCAATTCTCGGATCATGCCCCAATTGAAGTTGACTTGGAGCTGACTCGACCTTCAAAGCTTAGAAAATCGTACAAGTTGGAGGCGTGGGCTCTTGATCATGATGAGTGTAAGCAGAAGATTATGAGTTGTTGGAATACTTCTTTTAGGGGGTCCCCAACTTTCAAACTCGTTTGAAAATTGGATCTTGTTAGAAGCAAAGTTAGAGACTGGACCCTCTCAAAGAATAGGCAGTGGAAGGAACAATGGGAAAAACTTGATGCTAAGTTGCTTGAGGGATTGGAGGCGGCTTTTGCAGGAGAGGGAGAAGGAGGCTATGACTTGGCACATGAGGAACTTAAGAAATATGTGGCCGCGGTGGCTGTAGGGTGGAAACAAAAGGCTAAAAGTAAATGGATTGCTGAAGGGGATGAATGCACTAAATTTTTCTTTAATTGGGTCCGTGGGCGATCTTGGAGAAATTACATTCATGGTATTCGTGCCCTGAATGGAACGTGGATCTTCGGGCCTGATGAATGTGGACAAGAATTTCAATCTTTCTTCGAGCAAATTTATGGTGGGACTTCATCGGAGGTGAGTGATCATAATCCCTTACTTTCTTTTTTTTAGAGCTGCCACATATATCAAAAAATGTATTTCGGAGGATGAGGCGGACATGCTGGTACGACCCTTCACGGCTCAAGAAGTGAGAAGTGCCGTTTTTCAAATGGGTTCCCTGAAATCTCCGGGCCCTGATGGGGTCCCTGCCATCTTTTTTCAAAAATGTTGGGGCTTTATTAAAAAGGATGTTACGTCTGCCGTGCTTTCTGTGCTTAGCTCTGGCAAGGTTCTACGGGAACTCAATAGGACTTTCATTACTCTTATACCTAAAATTGAAAACCCGGAAGGAGTCTCGGACTACCGTCATATCAGTCTCTGTAACGTCATACTCCATCAATATTGTGCATATATACTATGATTTTGTTTTATGAAATAAAGAGTATATAATATGGTGTACACATTTCTTTGCGAAAGAATGTTTTCCATTTCCTAAAAAAATAGAGAATAAAATACGTTTCTCTCTCACGAGTTATTGAGTTAATAAAATACTCCATGCTATATTCCTTCTTTCATTGCTTTCTCCTTTTATTTTTCGTTATAAAACACAGACCGCTAAATTTCTGTTAGATGAAATCATAACCCCTCCACTTCTTTTAGGAAATGTAAAGAACTTTTATAACATTTTTTTATATGCACACACTTGATAATGCAAATCATGAATTTTCCCACGTTTAAAATTAACCAACAAATGAAGTAGCGTAAAGAAAAATAATAAAGCGGAGTTTCGATTATTTGAGAAATTTGAGAAGGAACGAATAGTTTAGCATCAGTAGTTCTCTTGTCCGATGTTTTCGTTATATTTTTTTTATAAAATGTGACGATTCTTTTGGTAAAAGTGACCACTTTTTTATAAATAGTAATAACTTTAAAAACAATAGGTTATTTTTTTTGACTAAAAAAGTAGTCACTATTTAATTAAAAGTGTTAACTGTTTATTAAAAACTGGTCATTTTTCTATTGGTCACCCGTGCGACAGTCGTAGGATAGAATTTGTGGTTTAGCCTTGATTGAAAATTTAATTTAATAAGGAAAAAAAGAGTCTTTATTTTGGATAATAATAATTGAATGATTATATTGTTTTATTGGGAATAAAAGAGAAATAGTAATAATAATAATAATAGTTAATAAAGGAAGCAATTAATTATATTTATTATAGTGTAGAAAAAACCAAAAATTCTTTTAACTTTTTCTTTTGTTTGGTGTAGCACGTATGATGTAGATGATGGAATATGAAATATTGTATTAGGATGTTGGGCTTGTTTGATTTTAAATAAGATATTATATATTTTATAGTATAAATTGTTTCCTAAATTAAATGGATTTAGGAAGTTAGTTTTATATCTAATAAAAACACTATTTTAGGTAATGTTTCCTAAATTGAATTCTAGTGATTTTAATATTCCTTTGACGTCTATTATAAAGGGACGTGCTTTTTCATATACGGATTTTACCTTTTCACCTACGATTTTTACCATCCTACCCTTGTCATCTTTTAACCTTCATTCCATTAATTTTGATTTTCTCCCTTCCTTCATCTCTTAAACCAACTACTCCGTTCACCGTTCCTCCGTCATCAACTCCGTTTACTGCCGTCTACTCCGTCGCCGCACTCCGTCGCCGCCGTCTACTCCGTCGCCGCACTCCGTCACCGTTTTTAAACGTATATTAAGGGTGTGATTCACGTTCCTAACTAAACAAAAATTGCATCAGATTCGAAGGGTATGCGGAGTAATATTACAGGAATTTTGGGGTAATGGCAGAGTAGCAGAATTTTACTATGCAACCCACTGTGAAATTGGAGTTGGATACATGAAATTGGAAGAAGGCTTCTTCGTTGGATACATGAAATTGAATATGTGAAATTGCCGACCTAAGCACGCAACTACGCAAGATTACATGAAATTGTCGATGTGAGCAGACATGAATTGCAACAATAAAATTGGAATTGAATTTGCATACAAAGAAATTGAAATTGACGACGACGCTCAATTGATTTAATAAACAATATTAAATCAATGCTTGAAGAATTGTAATCATGTTTAAGTTTTGAGAGTAATTGATTAAATTGTAAAGGAAAAAACTCATATATATGAGTGTTTTTGTTTAGGTTTAGGTAGGATTTGTTTAGGTTTAGGAAGAGTTTTGGTTTAGGAAGAGGAGTTCAGATTTAGGAAAAAGGGCATGAGATTGAAACTTTATGAAAAAATGTATGTGAAAAAGTAAAGTCAGTATGTGAAAAAGTAATTCCGATTATAAATAGATGGACACCTCAACGTAAGACACCCACAAGATCTATAATACAATTTCATATTCAATTCAATTCTGGATGTCGCGACTCGGAAGGAAGAGATCCCTGGAGCAGCAAGATAATACGACAGAAGTGAGGAAAGTTTCAAGACAAGAATACTTGAAGAAAAGAGAGGAAAAGAAAGTGGCTGAACTCCGAGATGAAGTAATAGATGAGGAGCATCTGTTTGGAGACGCTGAGTTGACAGAAGCAGAAGGTCGTAAATTCAGGTACAAGAAGGAAATTTTGGAGCGTATCAGTAAACGGCGAAGAGAAGATGGCAGTGAGATGAGTGAGTATAAAATACCTGATGCATATGATGATGAAGGCCGTGTAAACCAAAAGAAAAGATTTGCTGTGGCAATGCAGCGTTACAGGGATGGCCGTGAATCTCGGGGTAAGATGAATCCATTTGCCGAACAAGATGCATGGGAGCAACATCAAATAGGGAAAGCAACTCTTAAATTTGGTTCTAAAGATAAAAAGCAGAGTGCAACAGCTGATTATGATTATGATTATGTCTTTGAAGATCAGATCGATTTTGTCAGATGTTTAGGTCAAAATTTACCTAATGTTCTTTTAGGAGGTTATAGCGATTCCAAGCCTATTAAGTGACGTGTTTAGATAAAGTAAATGTTTAGAAGAGTAAAAAGAAGAAGTATGAGAGACAAGAAGGTTGATGACGCAGGAAGCCCCTTGGGGAAAAACTGCGGGAAGAAGAGTTCTTCCAAGTTCCACTAGAATTCTCTTACAGAGTGTATGTGCGATTACAAGTATTTGTTGAGTTTTTCTTAGTGTTATGTGTGCTAAGTATGATAATGAATGAATCCACTAACAATGCATGGCTATCATATATATACAAATATGCTCGTATGGACCGTTGGATGCCCCTTCCATCCAACGGATCCTTCTTCTTCTTTTACCCCATTTCAGCTTCTTTCTTCTAGACGCTTTTTCTGGCTTTCTCTGCGTGTGTGGCCATTTCGGGCAATCCTCGAGCTTTGCTCTCTTTGGCCTTTTCCTTCCCCTCGACTGCACAGCCCACATCCTTCTTCCACACTCTTCCTCTTGCATTGACTTCTTATTTCTTTGACACCATTGACTTTAGCATCCAATGTCTACTTTTCTTCCAATTACGTAATGCCACGTGTTAGCCCTAAAATGATGATTTTTGGGGCATAACATTAGCCCCCAGTTCTTGTGGAAATATATTTGTGCAAGAACTCCTGCAGAAATCAGGTCCAGGACTTTGATGCGGACTTCCTGCAGAAATATCGGGCAGGATTAGCAGTTGAGGAGACTTCGACGTGACGTGTGCCAGTTTCAACAAGTGCCCCCTTTAATGCATGCCAACCGCCCGCCAACTGTCCACCATTAATTCGAAATTTAAATTTACCTCCCCTATTTAAACCTTCCTTTACCCCTTTTACTTTTACCATTTATCTTCCATCTTCCTTCCTTTTACTTTTTCCCCTTTTCTCTCTAAACTTCTTCAACTTCCGATCTTTCCAACCGTTTCTGCTTCTTTTCTTCGCCGAGGTACGATTCTTCGTGACTCCTTTTTTCAGTATTTTCAATGGCTTCTTCGAACACCTTTTCTGAGCGTCCTCTGTTGGAGAGCAAATACCGCATTGACTCCTGCTTTACTCTGATAGACCCCTCGGTGGTTAGGGATTTCTTCTCTTTCGACGAGAGTGTTGACATGGTCGTTCCCCGTCCTGGGCAAGCGCCTGATGCGCACTGCCCAGGATGGACTACTTTTTACCTGTATCCCTTCTCTTTGGGCCTGTCTTTCCCGTTTCCCCCTTTGGTACAGGAGTTTCTTCGCCACTCGAAACTCCCTCTTTGGCAAATAAACCCCCATGCCTGGAGGACTCTCCTTTCTCTGTCCTCGTTGAGCAGCCGCCACTCTATTGATATATCTTTAGGGGATTTAGCCCAATTTTATGCGGTCAGAGGCCTGGGTGATGCCCAGTTTACCCTTCGGGCCCACTCCAGGATTGACCTTCCCATTATCCTCCCGAAAAAGGCCAAGGATGCTGGCTGGTCCACCCAGTTCATCTTCGTACGAGTGGACTCGCTTCCCGCGCCTGCTGATTACATCTTCCAGGACCCTATCACAGATAGTAAAGGTATCGTGAGTCCCTTCTTCTGTTTTCTGTTCTCGTTGCCACTCACGCCCTTACACTTTTTCTCGCGCAGGTGTGAAAGAATTGACTCCCTCAGCCAACCCCACTGAGACTTACAACAAGCTATTCGGGTTGGACGTTGACGCCCGCTGCTTCAATACCCTTTTTGCCCAAGAGGAGCCTGCTGAGATGTCTACTAGCTCGGCCCAGACGAAGAAAACGCCCGCGGAGATGCTCGCTGAGCGAAGAAAGATGATGATAGTTTCATCAGTCAAGCCTCTGTCGAAGAGGAAGCTAGAGCCGGGTGAGCCCCTGCCTGTTTCTAAGAAAGCCGCTCTGCCTGCCGAATCGTCTCCTTCTGTTACTCCTTTCTGCCCTCCTCCTCCTGCCGTTTCCTCCAGGACCCGTCACAAGGCTTCGACTTCGACCGCTGTGGTCAAGAAGTCTACTGTCCCAATTATAGAGGACCTTAGTGAGGATGTTATTCGCTTACCGGAGGGTTTTAGCTGCCAGCTGGAGGAGGATCCTTGGCCCGCTATGGGTCGCCTGCTGACCCCTGGCTCCAAGGCGCTGCTGAAGGATCAACCTGCCGTGCCGTTGTGGCGGCAGGCAACGGAGGATGTCTTTTCGGTGAGTCTCTTCTCTCCTCTTTCCCTTGTCTCTTGCGGCACCCATGTTTTTGCTTTTGGTAATTGAAGCGTTCTTCTGAATTTCTTCCCCAGGGCTTTCAAAAAATATTGATGGGGTGCAGCAAGGCGGAGGCCATGTCCCAGGAGATGCAGACTCTGCAGGCCGGACTGGAGGCAGAGAGGGGAATCCGGACGCGGAAATCTGAGGAGCTGATATGCTGTCGAGCCCAGGTGAAGGAGTTGGAAGAGGCTCTTACCGAACTGCGCAGGGAGAGGGATGAGGCCCTTGCCGGGCGTAGAGAGCAGGATGCGCTCTTGAAAGCTGCGAAGAACAAGAAGAAGGTCCTGGAGAAAGTTCTGTATGACATAGCTCCCTTTTCCTCCTTGGAGGCGAGGATAACCTGCATGGAGGAGTTCCAGGCGGGAGAGCATAGTAAGTGGGACCTGGAGGAGGAGAAAAAGCTGATGAAGGAGATGTTCCCCATACATCCCGTGCTCCCTGATTTCTCTGACCTCAACCCCGATGGATCTTTCCGCTCCCCACTTTCAGGCTCTCCGGAGGTCCAGAGTGCTCCCCCAGGTTCTCCTGTCGGCGTCTCCCGGGATCAGGTTGTTGAGACTCCTGCCGAAGAAGGTTCTTCGTCTTCCCATCGTCCGGTTGGCGAGCAGGCTGTGGAGGGAGCCGTCGACGTTTAACTTCTGCGCCCTCAGTGGCATCCAGACTTAGTTGCTTTTGTTTTGCTTGTTTTGTTGGTTGGGCGAGTGCCCTGAATATTTCTGTGCCCTGGGCCCTGCGTGGCGGGCCTTTATCTTGTTTTTGCTTTTTTTCTGGTATGTTTGAACTCTTTACTGGGTGGTCCCAGGAATCTTCAGCAGCCGTTTTTGCTGCTTTTTAAGTATGCGTCTGTGGACGCTTTTTATGCTTTGTGTGTTTCGTTTTTGTTTGCGCATGCTCGTGTACTTTTGGCCATGTGTGGGTGCTGGCTTCAGGGTATACCCATCTCAGTCGGAGGCTGCCAGGCTTTCGTGAGTGCTAGGTATCGTGGGCGACAGTGTCCCAGTTGCCTGTACTTCGCCGTACTCACGCAATGTTTCGTATTTTGAGTGTGATTTGACTCAGGCTCGTTTTTCTAGTGACAACATATTGCAAGTATTTGTGATAAAAATACCTCAAATATATTCTCATTGATCACCAAATTGATTTTGTTTTTCTAATAATTCCCTCAGGATGGCTGGATCCTGGGGGTGGTACATTTGTGGATGATTAAAATACGAAGTTTTTGAACATAAAATAAGTAAGTAAATACCCTAGGATTAGGACGTAGATCCTGGGCGCGGATTCTGAAAGAACATCTCGATATGCTTCCTTATACGTGATACTTCTTTAGGTGGAGGATATTCCAAGGTCTGGGCACCATGTTCCCTTCCATGTCCATCAGTCTGTAGGACCCGCTTCCCGTTGTGCTTTCCACCTGATAAGGCCCCTCCCAATTGTAGGCAAACTTTCCGGCACTTGTATTCTTTGTATTCTGGAACACTTTTCTGAGGACTAAGTCTCCTACCTGGAGGGTCCTGATCTTCACGTTTTTGTTGTAACTCCGTGCCACCATTTGTTTATAGGCGGCCATTCTGATAGCAGCGCTGGTTCTGAGCTCATCTATCGTGTCCAGGCTGCTGGCCATTTCTGTTTGATTGCGCTCTTCCGTTAGGCAGCCGTATCTCTGTGTTGGTACTTTCACCTCTGCTGGGATGACGGCTTCTGCTCCGAACACTAGGCTGAAGGGGGTTTGACCCGTTGCTGTCTTTGGGGTGGTCCTGTCAGACCATAGAACCAAAGGCAACTCGTCTGCCCATTTTCCTCCAGCTTCCTCCAGTCTCCTTTTCATGTTGTCCATAACTATCCTGTTGCTGGATTCTGCCTGGCCATTCGTCTGCGGGTACCTGGGAGCAGCTTTTAGTAGGGTGATATTCCAACTAGCACAAAATGCTTCGGTTTTGTTAGATATGAACTGTGAGCCATTGTCGCACACTATTTCAGAGGGTATACCGAATCTGCAGATTATGTTTCGTTTAAGGAAAGATATCACCTGATTTTCTGTGACCTGGGGGAAGGCCTCTGCTTCTATCCACTTGGAGAAGTAGTCTGTTAGCGCGAGCATGTAGGTTCTGTTCCCAGGTGCTCTGGGCAGCGGTCCTACTATGTCCATTCCCCATTTCATGAAAGGCCAGGGCGATATGATTGGATGCAAAGGTTCAGCGGGCTGATGCGTGACAGGAGCGTGTTTCTGGCAGGCTTCACATTTTTTGGCTAGCTCTACTGCGTCTCTTCGTATCGTCGGCCAGAAGTATCCCATTCTGATTGCTTTGTTGGATAAGCTCTTGCCCCCTGCATGATTTCCGCAGTCTCCGCTGTGGAGATCGTGCAAGACTGTCTGTGCCTCTCCGTCGCCCAGACACCTCAGGTAGGGTCCTGCGAGCGATTTCCTGAACAGCACACCATCTATTAGTATGAACCTGGAAGCTTTCATTTTGAATCCCCTTACCTCTTTTTTGTCAGCTGGTAGGGTTCCGTCTTTCAGCCATCTCTGGTAAGGTGACCTCCAATCCTCTGGCTGCTCCGTGGTGTTGCTGAGGACGCCTAATCCTGCCTCCCATTGGGTGCTGGAGTTTTCAACTTCTCGGTCTTCCTGGGAAGTTGAGGGTTCCAGCACATGGGTGATGGGGATTGAGGAGACGTCTCCGGGCTTGAATGTTGCCCCCAGGTTAGCCAGCGCGTCTGCCTCTGCGTTCTGCTCCCTGGGGATTTGCTCTATTTTGAAGGTGATGAACCTTGCCTGTCTGTCTTTGACTACTTCCAGGTATGCTGCCATCCTGGGGTCTTTGGCTTCATATTCACCGTTGATATGATTTACTATGAGCTGCGAGTCACTGAACGCCTGCAGGTATCTGACCTTGAGGTCCAGGGCCAGTTGGAGTCCCTGGATCAAGGCCTCGTATTCTGCTACATTGTTGGTTGCTGGAAACTCGCATCGTACTGCCTGCACGATCATATCTCCCTGAGGGGATCTGAGCACCATTCCTACCCCCGCTCCTCGGCTATTAGAGGCTCCGTCCACGTGCAGCGTCCAGCAGTTTTCCTCAGAGTCCATTTCTGGGGGCAAGATTTCTTTGGCTGCTTCTTTTTCCATACCTGGGCTGAAATCAGAGACAAAGTCTGCAAGGGCTTGCGATTTTATCGCGGTCCTTGTTTCAAATTTCAGGTCGTAGCCGCTTAGGTGGACTGACCATTTGGACATTCTTCCGGAAAGTTCCGGTTTACTCAATATGGGTCTTAGAGGGTAGCTAGTTAAGACTGATATGGAGTGAGACTCAAAGTAAGGTCTCAGTTTGTACGAAGCTGTAACTAAAGCAAGGACGAGTTTTTCGGGAGCAGTGTACCTGGTCTCTGCAGGTAGCAGAGACTTACTGATGTAGTAGACTGGATGCTGGGTTCCTTCGTGTTCCCGTACCAGCACTGCGCTTACTGCCACCTCGGTCACTGACAGATATAAGTACAACGGCTCCCCCTGCTCTGGTTTGGATAGGAGTGGTGGGGAGCTGAGGTACTTCTTCAGATCTGTGAACGCCTTTTCGTGCTCTTCCGTCCACTCAAACCTCTTGCTTTTCCGTAGTATGTCATAAAATAGTCGGCATCTGTCGGAGGATCTGGAGATAAACCTATTCAGGGCTGCCACCCTGCCGGTCAGTTTCTGCACGTCTTTCGGCTTCTGGGGGGATTCCAGTTGCAGGAGCGCTTTGATCTGCTCGCTACTTGCCTCGATTCCCCTTTGCGTGACCATGTACCCCAGGAATTTCCCACTGGAGACTCCGAACGTGCATTTGGAGGGATTCAGCTTCATCTGGTACTTCCTCAGGATGCCGAAGGTTTCTTCCAGGTGCTGGGTGTGTTGGCTGGCTGCTCTGGATTTGACAACCATGTCATCTATGTAGACTTCCATGGTTTTGCCAATTTGATCTTTGAACATCATGTTCACCAGCCTCTGATATGTGGATCCTGCATTTTTTAAACCGAACGGCATAACATTATAGCAGTAGATACCTCTTTCAGACCTGAATGCCGTTTTTTCTTGGTCTTCCGGATGCATTTTGATTTGGTTGTATCCGCTCCAGGCGTCCAGGAATGTGAGCATCTCATGTCCTGCGGTTGCGTCCACCATTGCATCTATGTGTGGCAGGGGGAATGGATCTTTAGGGCATGCCTTGTTGAGGTCGGTGAAGTCTACACACACCCTCCATTTCCCGTTCTTTTTGGGGACCACCACCACGTTGGACAGCCATTCCGGGTAGGTTACTTCTCTGATCTTCCCTGCGGCCAAGAGGTCGTCTACCTCCTGGTTTATCACCTGATTTCTTTCTGCGGCAAACTTCCTTCTCTTCTGTTGTACCGGCTTGTAGCCGGGGCTTACACTCAACCTGTGTGAAATTACATTTGGGTCTATCCCCACCATGTCCTCGTGGGACCACGCAAAGCAGTCGATGTTAACTTTTAACAAATTTAACAGTTCTGAGCGAACAGTACCTGTACACTCTGCTCCCACCAGTACCTTCCTTTCTGGGTGTAGCGGGTCTAGGGGAATTTCCTCTACCTCCACTTGGGGAGGTTCTTCGTAGGTTCCCCTGACCTGCTTCGCCTGTGATTGCTATGCTGGGGGAGGAGTGGCTGTAGGCTTGAGTGCCACCTTGTAACAGCTCCTGGCTTCTTCCTGGTTTCCTCTTATGGTCTGGACTCCCCACGGTGTATGGAACTTGAGGCACTGGTGATATGAAGATGGGATGGCTTTCATATCATGTATCCACGGCCTGCCCAGGATGACGTTGTAGGTGGAGGGACCGTCAATTACCAGGTACCTCACCTGCTTGTTGACTCCTCCGGCGTAGGTCGGGATCATGATTTCTCCGAGCGAATGCTTCGTTTCTCCGCTGAATCCCACCAGTGGAACCGCCTTTTTGGTTAGGTCTGCTTCCCCAAATCCCATACTTTTCAGCGTCTCTAACATGATGATATTGACTGAACTCCCCGTGTCTACCAGGATCTTCTTCACCCTGCAGTTCCCTATGGATAGGGTGATGATCAGGGCGTCATCATGGTACTCAGCACCCTCTTCTGCATCCGTCTCGTCGAAGCTGACGACCGGTAGATCCTGGGCGCTGATCCTGCACGAGGACTCTGGTTTGTCTCCTTTAACTCGGGTGGCGTGCCTCTTGGCTGCGGAATAGGTAAGTCCGCACAGCTCCGAGCCCCCTGTTATCACGTTAATAGTTCTAGTGCAAAGAGGGGGACTAGAGGGTGCTACCTGGCGAGTCGCGTTCACCTTGGTTTCTTTTGGCAAGATGTGGTTCAGATTACCTTGCTCGTACTGATACCGGACTTCTTTTATGAGGGTGATGCAATCTTCAGTTGTATGCCCGATGTCTTCGTTGTGGAAGTCACACTTTAGGTTGGTGTCCCTTCCGTCCTTGCTTCTTTCTTCTGCCCGCTTCTTGGGCCACTTCACCTTTTCTCCCAACTCCTTTAGTGCTTTGATTAGTCCTGCAAGATTAACAGTGAAACCATACTCTTGTACCTTTGGCGGCAGATTTGGGTCATTCTTCCAGTTTTTTCCCCCAGAAACCTTATGCACCGGCCTGTTGTAAGGCTTGGATTTCTCCTGCCTGTCGGCTGCTGGTGCCTTCCTGCTGGTAGACGCGGAGCCGCAACTAATCCTCCTGGGCCCTGCATCTTCTTCCAATCGGATGGCATCCAACGCCTTTTGCTGAACCTGAGCATAAGCCGTGCATGGCCATTTGGTGAGCTCCTTGTATAGGTCGGAGGCCTGTGGTAGCCCCCAGCGAAAGGCGTGGATGACAGCTTTCTCCTCGCAATGGGGTATGGACACCATTTCCTTGTTGAATCTGGCCAGGTAGTCTCTGGTGGATTCTGCATCACCTTGCTGGATCTCGTAGAGGTCGCTGCTCTGCTTTTCTGGCCGCCTACTGCTGGCGAACTGCTGGTTGAACGCGTTCACCAGGTCTGCAAAGCTGGACATGCTGGAGTTGGGTAGAGTGACGAACCATTGGAGGGCGGCTCCTGAGAGAGTGGACCCGAATCCTTTACACATGCATGCCTCTTTCAGGGAGCCTGAGGCCGTGACCACCATCATTTTCTGCTTGTATTGATTGATGTGGTCTATCGGATCAGCTGTTCCATCGTAGCTGGTCATGTTTGGCGGAGTGAATCCTTTGGGCACATCTACCGAGACGATGTTGTGGGTGAACGGCGAGTCTGCGTAGCTGTCTGGGGCCGCTTTCTCCAGGGGCCTTGGCATTCCTGGTATGCGGCTGACTAAGTCCCACAGCTCCTTGTACTGGTGCTCCCATGGGTTCGGTCCTGCAAGAGGGTTAGCGAAATTCCAAGGGGTGGTATGAGTGAGTGGTGCATACCCTGGCGCTCCTGGGGTCTGGCCGACCATGGGCTGGCAGAGTGTCTGATGACTCATCGGCACGGTGTGCACTATTGATGGCGTCTGCTGGATGGAATATCCCGATGGGCCAGCCCCCAGCGGAGGTGGT
The DNA here is from genome assembly GCA_029255685.2 of Silene conica. NCBI lineage: Eukaryota > Viridiplantae > Streptophyta > Magnoliopsida > Caryophyllales > Caryophyllaceae > Silene > Silene conica. The sequence goes on from CM055319.2 coordinate 14,411,837, forward strand.
TGCCTTGCTGATGACCCTTCTCCTTGTGTCCAGACTGAGGTCGGGGTGAAAAAAGGTCCTGCATTACCATGTTGGTTAGTGCTAATAGGTAGCCTTACAGATTCGTTACCTGGGGCCCCCGTTTGAGGTGGCGGTGAATCTAGGTTGATGGAAAGGTAACCCACGCCTGTCGGAGTGACTCTTCCTAGAGGTGCAGTCCCGGAGAGGTCCAGTCTGGTGACTATCTCGTTGGGAATGGCCCTGGCTTCGCCCCTGCTCCCGGGAGGTCTTGGGATTCCTGCCTCTGCGCCTGGGTTCCCGCTGACGCGTGGAGGTTGATTCTGAGCCGTTGCTAACTTTCTGAGCTCCTGGTTGTCCTTCCTTAAGCCATCGACTGCTTGATGGAGGGTAAATATCCCTTCCATCATCGTCTTCCACATGGCTGGGGTGGGAGCATCCGCCGGGCTTGAGCTAGCCGCTGCATCGCTGCTGGTGACGCCTGACTGCACCTGAGGAGTGCTAGCAGCGAGGGGGGTGCTGACGACCACGGGAGTGCTGACAACCGCGGGAGTGTTGACCACAACGGGGTTGGAAGAAGTTTCTGTTGCCACCGGGATGGGTTGTGAGGTTGTTTGAGAAGCTGGGTTTGCCATTTTGAGAGATTTTCGAGGGATTTTCAGGATTTTATGCTTTTTAGGTTGAATAATCACTACAGCCCCACGGTGGGCGCCAAAATGTTTAGGTCAAAATTTACCTAATGTTCTTTTAGGAGGTTATAGCGATTCCAAGCCTATTAAGTGACGTGTTTAGATAAAGTAAATGTTTAGAAGAGTAAAAAGAAGAAGTATGAGAGACAAGAAGGTTGATGACGCAGGAAGCCCCTTGGGGAAAAACTGCGGGAAGAAGAGTTCTTCCAAGTTCCACTAGAATTCTCTTACAGAGTGTATGTGCGATTACAAGTATTTGTTGAGTTTTTCTTAGTGTTATGTGTGCTAAGTATGATAATGAATGAATCCACTAACAATGCATGGCTATCATATATATACAAATATGCTCGTATGGACCGTTGGATGCCCCTTCCATCCAACGGATCCTTCTTCTTCTTTTACCCCATTTCAGCTTCTTTCTTCTAGACGCTTTTTCTGGCTTTCTCTGCGTGTGTGGCCATTTCGGGCAATCCTCGAGCTTTGCTCTCTTTGGCCTTTTCCTTCCCCTCGACTGCACAGCCCACATCCTTCTTCCACACTCTTCCTCTTGCATTGACTTCTTATTTCTTTGACACCATTGACTTTAGCATCCAATGTCTACTTTTCTTCCAATTACGTAATGCCACGTGTTAGCCCTAAAATGATGATTTTTGGGGCATAACATCAGACAATCTGTGATGGAAGGTGACGATTTGGAGGGTAAGATTTCACTGCAAGAATCACTAGAAGCAAAGTCTGCTTCTGCTTTGGAGAAGCTTCAGGAAGACAGGAAAACACTTCCAATTTATCTTTACAGAGAGATGTTGCTGGAAGCTGTAGAGAAACATCAGATCCTTATTATTGTTGGTGAGACTGGTTCTGGGAAAACAACTCAGATACCTCAGTATCTTCACGAAGCTGGATATACAAAAGTTGGCAAGATTGGTTGTACCCAACCTAGACGGGTGGCTGCAATGAGCGTTTCTGCCCGTGTTTCCGAAGAGATGGGCGTGAAATTGGGCCATGAGGTTGGGTATTCTATCCGATTTGAAGATTGCACATCTGATAAGACACTTGTCAAGTATATGACTGATGGTATGCTTCTGCGTGAATTCCTTGGTGAGCCTGACCTTGCTAGCTACAGCGTTATTATGGTTGATGAGGCCCACGAAAGGACGTTGTCAACAGACATATTGTTTGGTTTGGTTAAGGATGCTGCTCGTTTGCGGCCAGACTTGAAGTTACTTATTTCAAGTGCTACTCTTGATGCTGAAAAGTTCAGTGACTATTTTGATGTCGCCCCCATATTCAAGATTCCTGGTAGGCGTTTTCCTGTTGAGATACACTACACAAAGGCACCAGAGGCTGATTATCTGGATGCTGCAATTGTTACTACATTGCAAATACATGTTACACAGCCTCCTGGGGACATTTTAATTTTTCTGACTGGCCAAGAGGAGATTGAAACAGCTGAGGAAATACTGAAGCACAGGACTAGGGGACTCGGTACAAAAATTGCCGACCTCATTATATGCCCTATCTATGCCAATCTACCTACCCATTTGCAGGCTAAAATTTTTGAGCCTACCCCAGAAGGGGGAGGGGCCCGTAAGGTTGTGTTGGCCACAAATATTGCTGAAACATCTCTAACTATTGACGGGATTAAATATGTGATAGATCCAGGATTTGTCAAAATGAAGTCATATAACCCTCGAACAGGTATGGAGTCCCTAGAAGTGACTCCTATCTCTAAGGCGTCAGCAAATCAACGCGCAGGTCGATCTGGACGAACAGGCCCTGGAAAGTGCTTTAGGCTTTATACTGCATACAATTATTATCATGATCTGGACGACAATACTGTGCCTGAAATTCAGCGAACAAATCTGGCTAATGTTGTACTTTCCCTCAAGAGCCTTGGAATCGATGACCTTCTGAATTTTGATTTCATGGACCCTCCGTCATCCGAAGCGTTACTCAAGGCCCTTGAGTTGTTGTATGCACTCGGAGCTTTAAATAAGCATGGGGAGTTAAATAAAGTTGGGAGAAGAATGGCAGAGTTTCCCCTTGATCCCATGTTGTCAAAGATGATTGTTGCATCAGAGACATACAAATGCTCAGATGAGATTATTACCATTGCTGCCATGATTTCTGTTGGAAGTTCAATTTTCTATCGTCCTAAGGACAAACAAGTCCATGCAGACACTGCAAGGATGAGATTTCATGAGGGGAATGTTGGGGATCATATTGCACTTCTTAGGGTATATAATGATTGGAAGTCATCTGATTTTGGTAGCATGTGGTGCTATCAGAATTACGTTCAGGTCAGGAGCATGAAACGGGCCAGGGATATCAGAGACCAGCTAGAAGGGCTTTTGGAGAAGCTTGAAATTGAAATTACATCAAGCTTAAATGATTTAGATGCAATTAAAAAGACTATCACAGCAGGTTTCTTTCCTCACTCTTCCAGGCTACAGAAGAATGGATCTTATAGGACAGTCAAGCATCCTCAGACTGTTTACCTTCATCCAAGCTCTGGTCTAGCTCAGTTGGAGCCCGCCTTGCCAAGATGGGTCGTGTACCATGAGCTGGTTTTAACGACAAAGGAGTACATGAGACAGGTAACTGAGCTTAAACCTGAGTGGCTGCTTGAGATCGCTCCCCACTACTATCAGATCAAGGACGTTGAAGATCCATCAGCAAAGAAAATGCCTCGTGGAAAGGGACACTCGCCTGCCACCTAGCATCCCCTACCCCTAATACTCCATTAGGATTTAGGGCTGACTACCGTCTAGGGTTTATAGACTTTATACTAATAGGGTTCCATGTATGTATTGTTTCAGAATCACAATCTCATTTTTCCTTGTAAATATTGATTTGTTCATCCAATTATGAGTAGTTATAAATATTGATTTGTTCATCCAATTATTTGTCAGTGCTTTGTTTTCTGGAAAAATTGCATTCCCTATCCCTTTCAGAATACGGCAGGGAGAATATCTGAAATGGTTTCTGTCAGGTGAGCTTTGATCATCTTAAAGACAAGCCTGCTCAAAGCACACAAACATCAACTTCAGGTAGACATAGATCCTTTGGCAGAAAGATAGGAAGTCTTTTTCTAGAAAGAGTGAGAAGCAATTGGTGTAGCAGTAAAGGCTTCATACATTAAGCTACTTATTATTTTGCTTTTATGCCACGTCTTGAGATGCATTGATGCGTTAGCTTGCTGCTTTTGTAACTAATTTGCTTCTCTGTCACAGACAGTGGCTACTACTGATATTCTGATAATAATGTAGCTTCCTTTGTCAGTTGCATTCATATCCTGTGTTTTTCCGATGAGGGATCTGCGTCATCCTTTGTCCTGTACTGTTGTATAGGCTTCCTTTAATTCTCATATTTCATGTTCAATGCTACTAATAATAAATATAAACTACTACTCTAGTACTTAGCCCCTGAAATTATAGAAAAAAAACTTGCAGACAGTTACTCACCTGTCACCTGTGGCAGGACACTTATTTGCTGGTAATTCACCAAGTACTCGTACTCGTACTCGTACTCATCCAAGCCGCAAGGATAAGACTGTGTTAATCAACCATCTTATCTTGTTAGATGTCACTTATATTCGATCAAGTTTGAAAGAAGGTAAATGTTAAAACGTGTTAGACACGGCTATTTTGTGAAAACAGAAAACTGTTAAAATAGCATCTTGCATTTTGAAATAAAAAGTGTTTATGTCAAATTGTCAATACAAGACATGTTACAAAATGAAAGGATTCTAACAAGCAGCTTTCATTACCAAATGACCATATGAAATCCTTTACATGAGGACCTACTGCTGCCTTTTCTCAATACACCCAACTATTCAAGTACACTGGTTAACTACTTTTATTTCAGATGAACAAGTCCCAATACATTCGGATCGGGTTATATATCAAATGAAATGTTATCGAGTCATTATGGTCTATGGATACGTATTAGTTCAGGTTATAACATTAACTGGTTAATTGGTTATAAATTGGGTTTTCCAACAGTTCGACTTTACTAAAGTTCAGGGATAAGCATAAGATATAATCATATAATTGCATTTCTCTGACAGTTTTTTTCATCATATAATTACCAGAGTCCCACAGGTAGTATAAAGCCCTGTGTTACAAAGTAAGGATATGTTACAATTAATATGGTAAATCATTACCTGAAACTCTGAAAGCATACTTTTTCTCTCCTTTTTTTTAATCGAAACTGAACTTTTTACCATGATGCTTGAATTCAATTGATTGAATGAATGGTGTAAAACACCTAACTAGCATGGTATTAAATTTTGATAACGATATGGTATTAAAAAGCGATGTAAATGGGGAAAAATAAACGATGTCAATGAGACTTTTTCTAATAGTGGCAGGCAAACATTAGGTTTGTTATCTGTCAGTATAGTTGCTTTTAAGCTAGTGTTGTACAGTATTTGCATCATCCTGACTTGTTAAATCACTTGTCTCTCTAGGTTGTCTTTCATTATCGCAACTGCTGACGACCCCAAGCACATTGAGACCACCTTGACGAGAGCAAAGTTTCAGGAGCTGTGCTCTGACCTTCTTGACAGGTAATTAACTCTTCTGCATGATTTCCTGGTCTTAGATTTTGGTCTTTTAACATTCTAGGTTGCTGTACAGAATAACTTTTAGTACTCATGCAGTGTATAAGTTGGTATTTCATCTCTATTATATTGTTTGCAGGTTGAAAACACCTGTACATAATTCATTAAAAGACGTCAAGCTCTCATTCAGCGATTTAGATGAAGTGATCCTTGTTGGTGGGTCGACATGTATTCCGGTTGTTTAGGAGTTGGTCAAGAGTTTAACTGGAAAAGATCCTAATGTAACAGTGAATCCTGATGAAGTCGTAGCTCTAGGGGGTGCAGTGCAGGTTTTTTCTTGTTATGTTCTTCCTTGTCTTTCTCTAAGAAATAAGTGCCACTATCCTTCAATATCTTTACGAATTAAAATTCCATCTCACTTTTATTGATCTATATGAGTGTTTTCATATACAATTAGAAGACCGTCTTTTAGCATAAGACGGCCTGACACGATAAAGCTGGAAAACAGCTTACTCCTAAAACTATCGCTACTCTAAGTTCAGGTAATTAATCAAAGTTCATATCTTTATATGTTTAATTGTTTTTATTTGTTAAGTTTGATGATGGGTTTGTACTATTTCTGTTTGTTGAAATGTGACTCGTTTGTCGCGTTGATATGTCGGAGTTTTATTACGGTGAGCAATAAACTAAGAAGAAATAAAATACGGGAAGGAAAGAGGAGTCCACGTGAAAAAGAAGCATGTCATGGTTTTGGAAAGTTAGTGCTTTCCTAATGTCAGTGGGTTTCAAATTGTTTTCCAGCTTCATACCTAGGTTGTTTCTTTATTTATTAGTTTATTTAATTTTTGGTAAGTTTGTTTTAGGAATTAGTTTCCTAATTGTATTAGTCTTTGGCAGGGTAGTTTACTATATAAACACTACTCCGTCTTAGCTATTCTTTAAGGAGAGATTTGTGAGGCAAACACTTTAAGAGTTTTTAAGAGGCAGATCTAGAAAAACTCTGTGCTCATCTGTTGTAATTTGTAATTCTCCCGACATAGTGAAATATTTTCCCTCGCCCTGGTGGATGTAGCTATCGCATTGATAGTGAACCACGTAAATCTTGTGTGTCTCTTATTTTTTGCATCTACTCCGTATCGCTTCCGCACAACAATTGGCACCAGAGCTTTGAGTTTTTTTGGATCCAGGGAGGAGAAGATGGCAGGTGACACTATAAGGATTGAGAAGTTCGATGGGAGGAATAGTTTTGCACTATGGCAATTGAAGATGAGGGCTTTGCTAAAGGAGCGGTGCATCTGGAAACCCTTGACGCAGGGTTTCTCTACGAAGGTGACGAAGACTGAAGCTTCGACTGCGGATGCTCAACCTAAGGTGACTGAGACGGAAGATCCTGCCTTGATAACAATGGAGGAGAGGGCTCATTCATCGATCTTGTTAAGTTTGTCAGACGATGTCCTAACTGAGGTAGCCGACGAGTCGACTGCAGCGGGGTTATGGCTGAAATTGGAGAGTTTGTACATGACAAAGTCGCTCACCAATAAGTTGTTGTTGAAACAACGTCTATTCTCTTTCAAGATGCAAGTAGGTATGTCACTTCGTGATCATCTGGACAAATATAATACTATATTACTAGATCTGCGTAATATAGATGTTAAGATTGAGGATGAAGATGCTGCTTTAATTCTGCTGGTTTCTTTACCTGCGTCGTATGAGAATTTTGTGGATTCTTTTGTTCTTGGTAAAGAAGCATTAACCCTAGAGGAAGTGAAGTCAGCACTTTGCACTAGGGAGTTGCGACAAAAGGCAACTGTTGACTTAGGAGACGGATCAGGGGCAGGTTTAGTTGTTAATGCTAAAAAGGGTGGAGCTCGGAAGAAAAAGGCTAAGGCTAAGAGTCCGGACACCAATACTGCTAGTAGTCCTGTTATCTGTTTTCTATGTAAAGAACCCGGGCATAAAAGACCTAGTTGTCCTAAGTTGAAAGCTAAGTCTAATGCGGCAGTAGTACAAAGTAAGAATGTGGAGTACGATTCTGAGGCGGACTATGCCCTTGCAGTAGATTGTGTTCGTCCTATAGATCGTTGGATTCTAGATTCTGGGTGTTCTTATCACATGTGTCCAAACAAACATTGGTTTAGTACTTATGAGTCCTTTAATGGGGGTCACGTTGTTGTTGGTAACAATGCTACTTGTGAGGTAGTGGGTATTGGGTCGATTAATGTGAAGACTGCTGAGGGTAAGAAGTGTACTTTGACTAATGTGAGACATGTTCCAGCCTTGGGGAAAAATCTTATGTCACTTGGTTCATTAAGTGACTTAGGATATGAGTTTCGGGGTAAAGGAAATATTTTGTTCGTCACGAAGGGTTCTCGTTTGGTGCTGAAAGGTGTCAAACAAAATACCTTGTATGTATTTCAAGGTGAAACACTGACTAGTTCTGCAGTTTGTGCATCCGTAAATCACGGAGAGATGACTAAGCTTTGGCATAAGAGGCTTGGTCATATGGGTGAGAGAGGGATGCAACTATTGTCCAAGAGAGATCTTCTTAATAGTGTCAAGGTGGGGAACCTTGAGTTTTGTGAACATTGTGTGTTTGGTAAAAAGCACAGATCTAAATTTAGCAAGGGTGTTCATACAACAAAAGAAGTCCTTGATTATATCCATTCAGATTGTTGGGGGCCTGCTCGTGTTGAAGGTTTGGGAGGTTATTATTATTTTGTTACATTTATTGATGACTATTCCAGATATACATGGCTTAGGTTACTGAAGCATAAGAGTGAAGCTTTCAAAGTCTTTGTGCAATGGAAGACTTTGGTGGAAAATCAGAAAGGTAAGAAGATCAAGAAGCTACGAACGGACAATGGTTTGGAATTCTGTTCAGGAGAATTCGATGAGTTCTGTAAGAATGAGGGTATAGGAAGGCATCATACCATCAGGGGTACACCACAGCAGAACGGTGTAGCAGAACGAATGAACCAGACACTGTTAGAGAGAGTTCGATGCATGCTCTCAAATGCAGGTCTTGCTAGAAGGTACTGGAGTGAAGCTGTTCTTACAGCTTGTTACTTGATCAATCGTGGGCCTCATACGGGAATAGACTGCAAGATTCCTTATGAGTTATGGAGCGGCAATGTACCGAATTATTCTACACTGAGAGTCTTTGGATGTGTAGCTTATTATCATATAAAAGAGGGTAAGTTAGATCCGAGGGCAAGGAAGGGGTGCTTTCTAGGATATGGGGATGGAGTTAAGGGGTTCAAGATTTGGTCTCCGTCAGAGGGTCGTGTTATTATTAGCAGGGATGTTACCTTTGATGAAAATTCCATGTTTATTTCTAAGGAGGTGTCCGAGGGTGTTGAAAAAGATAATAATGCCAAGAAAGGGGTGGAGTTTGAGGTGGCTTCTGCCACTTTATCTATGTTACCACGGGTTGTGATCGAGGAGGATGCCGAACCAGTTACTACTTCTAGTCCTGTGACTACTCATACTCCAATTAATGAGGAAAGTCATCAGGATGAGTCTCCAAGTCAACCAACTGATCCTACTGACTTGCCTAAACGTGTAAGTAAGAAGACTAGTAGGTTAATTGAGGAGATTGAGGGTCGCAAAGTTTGCGGCAATAATTGCTATGTTGAGGAGATGGTTGGTTATGCATTACAGGTAGCTGATGATATTGAGTCTGAAGAACCATCATCTTATAAAGAAGCAATTGTTAGTAGTGAGTCAGTGCAATGGCTTGCTGCTATGGGTGAAGAAATGGAGTCTCTTCACAAGAATAATACTTGGGAACTTGTGCCACCACCAAAAGGGAGGAAATTGATAGGGTGTAAATGGGTGTTCAAGAAAAAGGAGGGAACTTCAGAGGCTGAGACAGTTAGATACAAAGCTAGACTTGTTGCTAAGGGGTTTAGTCAGGTAGAGGGAGTTGATTATGTGGAGATTTTTTCTCCTGTTGTGAGACACACTTCTATTCGTGTGTTACTAGCTATAGTGGCACATCATGATTATGAGCTTGAGCAACTTGATGTCAAGACTGCCTTTCTGCACGGTGAGTTGGAGGAAGATATTCTAATGAAGCAGCCAGAGGGGTTTGAAATTCCAGGGAAAGAACATCTTGCCTGTCATTTAAAGAAGTCTTTGTATGGGCTTAAGCAATCTCCAAGACAGTGGTACAAGAGGTTTGACACTTTTATGGTAGAACAGGGTTATGAGAGAAATCCATATGATTGTTGTGTTTATCATAACAAGCTAGAAGATGGGTCTTTGATTTATTTACTCTTATATGTCGATGACATGCTTGTTGCTGCTAAGAAAATGTCAGATGTTGACAATTTGAAGAAGCTACTCAGTTCAGAGTTTGATATGAAGGATTTGGGATCCGCAAAGAAGATATTAGGGATGGAGATTTACAGGGATCGTTCTAAAAGGAAGCTTTTCTTATCTCAGAAAAGCTACATTGAGAAGATACTTGGTCGTTTTGGTATGACTAATGCTAAACCTTTAAATACTCCTTATGCTGTCGGTAAGCTAACTATATCTTCTGCGCCTGAAACTGAAGCTGAGAAGTCTTATATGTCAACGGTTCCCTATGCTAGTGCAGTTGGCAGTTTAATGTATGCTATGGTTTGCACTAGGCCGGATATTGCACATGCTGTTAGTGTTGTTAGCAGGTTTATGGCTCAACCTGGCAAAGAACACTGGCTTGCGGTAAAGAGAATTTTCCGCTACATGAGAGGAACGGCGGATGTTGGTCTTGTTTACGGGAATGATGATGAGTGTTTGGTTGTTGGATATTCTGATTCAGATTATGCTGCAGATATAGACAGCAGGAGGTCCGTAACCGGGTATGTTTTTACTCTTGGTGGTTCTGTTGTTAGTTGGAAGTCAACATTACAATCTTCTGTGACTTTGTCAACCACGGAGGCAGAGTATATGGCTTTGACAGCGGCTGCTAAGGAGGCTATATGGTTAAAGGGGCTCGTAAGTAAGCTTGGTCTACATCAAGAGATCGCTTCATTATATTGTGATAGCTTAAGTGCTATTTGTTTGGCGAAGGATCAAGTGCATCATGATAGAACCAAACATATAGATGTTCGATATCATTTTCTGAGGAACGAGAAAAGAATTAAGGTGAAGAAAGTGGGAACAGCTGATAATCCTGCAGATTGCTTTACTAAGCCGGTTCCATTCAGCAAGTTCAAACATTGCTTGGACTTGTTGAATATAGACAGTTATGTCTAGACCCTTCGGGGTGCTGAGCTCGAGGTGGAGCCTTGAGCGGCCCGGTCCAGGGTTAAATGGACGCAGGCCTCTGTCCAGGGCTAATTGGATGGCAGACCCAGTCCAGGGTATATTGGATGGTTATAGACTCAAGGTGGAGTTTATGGTGTTCTAGTGTAAGCGCTTATTTGCTGGAACATGGCAGATACAAGGTTACTTGGGGGTGACTTGTATATTTTGGTTGAGTGGTTTGGAAGTCGTTTGCTAAATGCGACTGTCCGAGTCAAGGTGGAGAATTGTTGAAATGTGACTCGTTTGTCGCGTTGATATGTCGGAGTTTTATTACGGTGAGCAATAAACTAAGAAGAAATAAAATACGGGAAGGAAAGAGGAGTCCACGTGAAAAAGAAGCATGTCATGGTTTTGGAAAGTTAGTGCTTTCCTAATGTCAGTGGGTTTCAAATTGTTTTCCAGCTTCATACCTAGGTTGTTTCTTTATTTATTAGTTTATTTAATTTTTGGTAAGTTTGTTTTAGGAATTAGTTTCCTAATTGTATTAGTCTTTGGCAGGGTAGTTTACTATATAAACACTACTCCGTCTTAGCTATTCTTTAAGGAGAGATTTGTGAGGCAAACACTTTAAGAGTTTTTAAGAGGCAGATCTAGAAAAACTCTGTGCTCATCTGTTGTAATTTGTAATTCTCCCGACATAGTGAAATATTTTCCCTCGCCCTGGTGGATGTAGCTATCGCATTGATAGTGAACCACGTAAATCTTGTGTGTCTCTTATTTTTTGCATCTACTCCGTATCGCTTCCGCACAACACTGTTAATTATTGAGTTTATCTTTTTTAACATCGGTAAAAGCATCTTTGTATTAATGGGACAAAGAAGCGCACCTTTCAGGTCATTCGTAGTCAATATCTTGTGCATGAGTTTTGGCTACTCCGTCCCTTTCCTGGACTTGCATCACCATATTATTAGTTCCTCTGCCGTATGTAAGTCTGTATTATCTCGGTTACTGTGAGCCTACTCATCTTATTATTCTACCTTAGCTCTCTTTAGCCTCATGACGGTCTGTTCATCATCTTTTAAAGCGTCTTTGTTTCTGTTTTTTAGGTACCCAGCATACTGTGGCAAGAATATATGGCCTGACAGTGCTTTGCCGGAACTGGAAGTTGGTAAGTTCAATAGTTGGAAGTTTGTTCGTTCTTACATGACCAGATGGCAGATGCTATCTTATGGACGTTATGGTTGCCATTTTTGACACCATCTTGAGGAGGTACTTCACAGACAAATTAAGCATGGGATAATGGAGTTTTTTGTGGATACAGGCTGACAACCCTCACCCATATCATCTCCATGCTGCATCTGACTTTGAATGGCACTCAAGGCACACTACTACTATACATAAATTAGTATTTCCAGAATAAAATTTCTTGTGACAGACTAGTACCTTGTCTAGATTTTACAGAGGTCTGACGTTTAATCAAGTAAAGATAGGGATAGCAGGTCAGTATGTAGAAAGAGGGCCTAAAAGCCTTGGAGCCGCGTTTTGCTACTTCATTCATTCATTTTTTCATACATTCATTTCTTTCAATTAGGGTTCGTCTTTTTCGAATTTGGGGATTTTCTGTTTGCGATTTTCTGAGTTGCTTTCGAATTCCTCTTGTTTTGTTAGCAATTCCCACCAAATACACCTTCAATTATCCCTTTTCTCATTCAAATTCGACCAAAACAGTCGAAATAGGGAATAGAGTTTCGAATTTTCCAGATTTGTGATTTGTGATTTGAGATTTGAGATTGCCCACGAATCTCTCAGTTTTCGTTACCTACGCCAACTACCATCATCTCTACTCACGCCATCACCGACAACCACTATGCTAGCGATGTTGAACTTCGTCTACACCCTAATTTCAACTTCGGCTCTCAATTTTTTATCAAAATCCATTTGGGACTTTAGGTATATTTCATTATCTATGTATTCGATTTCGGTTTTGTATATATTTTGATGGAATTGAATTAGATATTGTATATTTTAAATAGAGAACAACTGATGTTGTGAATTTAATTGATAAATAATTTCCTTTGACAGCCAAAGTAAACATGTTGTAAAATGCTGTGGTGTATCTTTGTATTGCTGAAATAAATTAACAGCTGCAAGTAAAATTTCTGAGAATGAAACGAGGGGAAGGTGATTTCGGGAGTGTAAGTCAGAGATGGGAGTTGTACAGTTGTACCTATGGTTCGTTTTGGCTCTTGCGAACGAAGTATTGAGAACAAAAATTATTCACTATCTGAGTCAGTGCACAATGATTCCCGTTCATGTATATGATTGAATGCATACACTTGCATATTATATGGACCAATTGTGTGTATTTACATGCTTCCTTAACGCAGATGGCTCTTCTATCTGGGTGTGTATATATAAATATATATATTTGCCTGATCACCTAGTCAGGACTTGGCTATGCTTAAACTTGTCGAGCCTAGCTCGTCGAGCTGTCTCTTGAATTCGAAGTCATGCTCCTTGATCATGCGATCCAGATCTTTTGACGTTTGAAGCAATGGGCCAGAAAAATGGTTTTTGCCATTATCAGACGCATTACTATGCTGGTTACACAGGGGGAGAAACAGGGGGAGTTAGTCATCAAATAAGCATAAGCAATATGCAGGAACACAGGGGGAGAAACAGGGGGAGTTAGTCATCAAATAAGCATAAGCAATATGCAGGATTAAAGTTCAATGCTTGAGATTAACTTCGTAATGTAAGATAACATCTCATATATACAATCCCATATATGCAGGATTATTGTGATTTATTTGGGGTGTCCATGGCTCGGTTCATTTGACCTCTGGCACTATAGCCAGCCAAAATCATGACTTGGGATCAGTTCTGAACTGTGCAAGACACAAGCTTGACAGAAAGAGTTTCGTGGAAACAGAACTCGTGTATCTCACACATTCACTTATGAGTCTATGACCTATTGTTTTTCAATACTCAGTGTTAGGATTATGAGACTCTGGTAGGCGAGTGTTCTTTTTTATGTTGACAGAGTTGAACCACGTGTCACTGATACTAACCTTCATGATTTTATTGCTAGTAGCTTGACAAATGCGACCATGTATGGTAAAAGGAGGTGGGGGTCAGGTTTTGTTAATGAGCAGTTCTTTGTTAGATTATGCTTTCGACAAGATTATTGCTATCAGTTTCAGCCTTTGAACCTTGTTGGAACATTGGGACATTTAATTGTTTTTTAATCTCGAAGTTTTTCCTCATATTGATTCTAATGTTCAGGTATTCTTTGAACATTTAATTGTTTTTTAATCTCGAAGTTTTTCCTTGGAACATTGGTGTTGTGCAGGTCGTTCTGAACAAAGTGTTGTTAGTGGGAACCAAAGACAAAACCTACATAGGCAAGCATATTGTCACAAATGCTGTTGTCCATGCCGTTGTAGAAGAACAGGTAGCATTTCACCTTCCTCACTCTCCTAGTAATTAGGCCCTCAGTTTAGGTAGAATCCGGGTCTGTGTATATTAGAAAGGGGTAAAATGGTCAGATTTATATGAGTTCATTCCCAGGTTATGGTCAAAACTAGGGCAATATTCAAATTTGGCCTTTGTGTATATCCGGAAGTGTTAACAGTAGAGTAGAGGTGTCGTATAATTAAATCTTATCGCAGGTGTTTTTAACTCTCTCTATTCGGTTCAGGTGGGGTTCTGTTTTACATGGGCCTGCTAGTGTGCTTAGGCATAGCTTGACTAGCCTCTTGTCTGTTTAGTCCTTCCTCCCTACCACTGACAACTTAATACTACTTCCTTGAAAATCTTATCGCAGGAGCAATTCTTTATCATGAAGCCAGAAGAGGTAGTCACTCGGTCTTTTAAAATAGACCCAACCACTGATCAAGCTGCAAAATAAGCTTGTTTCGGTATAGCTATTTGCTAATCTCTTTTTTCTTATTTTGTGCCAGTTCACCACAACAGCCACAGTGCTAGACAATGGAACACAGGTATCTATCTGCAAGTATGAGATTAAGTAAGATAAGATCAGTTCAGTTCTGGTGCAAGTGCTGAAGTGCAGCTCTTAAAGGTTCGTGTGCTTCAGTCTAAATTCTGATACTTAGATTAAATAAAAAACTTGCAGTACATGTAAATCAACCTGAAAAATACTCAAGGCAAAATAATTCATGATCATAGCAACTGCAGGGACCTATATGAACCCATTTTTGTGCTCATAGTTGACATTACCTTGTACCTAGGAGGATATACATTTGTTGCTGAAATTCTTCAACATTATGCATATAATTATTTTGTTTGGTTTGATTGAATTTTCAGGCCAAAGAAATTCGGAGATTAGCTGATAACATGGTTCAGTTCGGCAAAGATGTAACTGTTGCTGCTGCACCATTGTGGACATGGCACAGGAATATATATTGTCAGACAACCAGCAAATCAACACAGGTAAAATCAATTGGTCATACTACTGCAACATCAACAACAGCCAGCAGTAGTCAGTAGCAACAGCCAGCAACAACAGCAGCCAGCAGCAGCATCAACAACAGCCAGCAGTAGTCTGTCTCAAGTCTGCGGAATAACAAGGTTCTTATACTTATCTGGTTGTGCAGTTTCCAATGTATTCTATGAATAGTCATAATCTGGCTGCATTGTCCATTAAAATGCTAAACTTGTTCATTTTCCTCGTCTAAACTGAAGGTTGTAGCACAATCTGAATTTTGTGAGGATGAACCACTCTCTATAGTCATAATGAAGGTATATTATGGCAATATCCTGATGCTCCTGTCTCTCGTATTATATCTTGAGTTACATCCTAAGGAATCCTGTCTAGATTATTTTATCCACGATTTACATCCTCCACATTTGGCGCTGATTATTAGTTTGTTGTTTTTTTAGAACGGCCGAAAAGTGATTTGTGGGACACAAACTGGGGCTTTGCTACTTTATTCATGGGGATTCTTCAGTGCCTCATGCTTTTTTCTTGTTATGTTTTTCCTTGTCTTTCTCTAAGAAATAAGTGCCACTATCTTTCAATATCTTCACGAATTAAAATTCCATCTCACTTTTATTGACAAGTACCCGTCTCTCTTGCACCTCCCTTCTCGTCCTCCCCCCCTCCCCTCCCCCCCTCCCCCCTCACTAAGCTTCTCTAATTTGAGCCGCTTTGTCTTGATATCCCTTGTAATTTTCCCAATGCTAATTCCTTCCATTTCTGAAGACTTTCAGCACACCGATTAAGAGCTGCCATCAGGTCACACTCCCCACCTTCCCACGCCTCCCTTACTGTTCCTTCGCACCCTTGTTCTCCAACCCATATCTGTTCAAATCTAAATAACCGTGTAGCCTCACGCTCCTCCATCCCCTTGCTATACAAACGCAGAAGAATTGGTGAATAGTCAGACCATTCACGCATCAGATGAAACACTTTGGCCCTCGGAAACGCAGAATAGTGTATTTTGTTGTTTGGTTATTAAAGAATATCCAAAAAAATCCTATTGCTATTTTGTAGTAAAATGAATTGGGCTTTGAAATATATATTGTTGTGGGCTTAAATAAAGTCCAAACAAGGAGTAGTTAGGCGGGAAACGCAAATTTGACAGTGATTATGTGACTGCCACGTATTTAGTGATTCATCTATTATACTTTTATATTGATTTCGATAATTGAGTGCAAATGGTGTTATAAGAGGTGTGAATTTGAGGGCAGGTTTGATGTGGTAGATTTTTCAAACGAAGCTAGAAGGGGTCAGAGATAAGGGCTCCAAGTGAGAATGGGGGTATAAGATGAGATTGAGAGTGCTAGAGTTTTCATTTTTTTACATATTTTGAGGGGAGTTGAAGAGAGGAGGGAGGTGACAGTAGTAGTGAAGTACTAGAGGTGATCAAATGACCCAAGCTTATTAACCCAGTTAACCCGGCTTGTTTTTTGAAGAACGTGAGCCTTTTATCTTTACCGAAAAAAGTTAAGGTAACTCATACATTATAATAGTTCTCTGGGTGACATGTTACATTGTTGTGCCTTGTTATTTGGTGACCAATTATGAGTCTTATGTTGACAATGAACCCAGCTCATATCCTCCGAGAGGAATAGAAGATTGCGGTTATGTCGAAATTTGCTGAAATCTTGACGAATTGGTCACCTAGGTAGCACGGACGCTTCTCATAATGAACCGTACCGTATTGAACACCGTATGCGACACCTACACTCCACGAATACACACCGATACGTGTTAAACACCTATAAAGCCGTGTCTAACTTTCTACATTTATTTGGGCACATGTCTGACACGTGTCCGACGCGTGTCCATGGTATTTGAACCGTGTCTATCGCGTGTCCAAGGTCATCATTTGGGGTGAATGGTGTTCTTCAGACGAGAAATACGCTATCGAAGGAGAGTAATTAGAATACTGGTTCGGATGAGAAATAAAAATGAGTTATTATCAAGAGCAAGTTTTACCTTCACTTATTTAAAATTAATATCAAATATTTTTACAAAAATAAAATCAAACATTTATAACTATAAAATTTATATTTTATTTAATTTAAATAGCGTGTCCCATCTCCTAAATTTCATAAAATACCGTGTTCGTGTCGTATTATGTCCATGTCGTTTTGGTGCTACCTAATTGATCACACATATATTAGAAAAAATGACATATTGAACATTTTAGTGAACATGTAATATGTAAAATGTTCCCATCATGCTATCACAGGATACGCGGAACAGGGATGATCACCGTTATCTAGGTCGTCGTCATTTACTTTTCTAGGTGATGCTTCTTACCAAGATTCCATGGTCTAGAATTGGCACAACTTGAGTTAATCGAGTGTTCTGATTAGCTCCATTTTCATCATTCCGGCTCTTTGTTATGAGATTGTTACTACTTCATCATTGGTTGTAGCCCACATCTTCTCCACGATTGCCGCCCTTGCTTCCATTCATGCTGCCTCTTTGTTATGAGATTGTTACGTTTTTAAGCATTGCACGTCGCCAATTTATAGCATTATTGGCAGCACTTGGACCATCAGAATTTTCAATCACAGAATTTGAAAAACCTCGACAAATGGGACAACTACATAGATGAATTTTCGACATCCATTTTTGTTCCCACCCACAAAATTTGGTAATTGGCTGCAACAAGATGATACAAAAATAAGTTTCTTGGAAAAGAAACATAACTTGCTTTGGTGTGAGCGAGCGACAACCGAATAGCAAAACCCCAAACCTTGGGTCGACATAATCCATCAACTTCCCAAGCAATATGCCACATTGCCACCTGAAACCTGTCAAGTTTAAGTAACAAGAGTTTAGGAAACTTGGTTACTCTGCTTCCCAATAAAACCTTAGGAGTTTTCGCTGCCAATTGAAAAAATTCAGAGTTGGTAATTTTGAAATATTTGAACTGTAACAGAGTGCTTACTTGAACTGGCTTTTTGGCTTAATTTTGAAGACTCGGATGTGAAAAGGTTATTTCGTTGGTTCTTTATCTTTGATTGCATTAAGAACTTTATCAACAGAAGGTAACAGAAGGTCTGTTGATAAATACACATAGCTTTCTAACTTTTGGCGAATATATGATACAACTTCAATGGGGCAGTTTTGGATTCTGAATGGTTTGATCAGGTAGTAGAGAGTCCCTAATTTTGATAAAGAGGCAGGGGCAGTTGTGGCTTCCTATGTTATTAACATTCTAGGAGGCAATAGATAGTTGACAAAAGCACACAGAAAATATTGCCCAAGGACATGTTTATCTATCATTCAAGAGTCACAAAATTGTCCCCTAAGATTGCCAAAATTCCAAAGAGTAGAGAAAAGTACAGCACAAATTTGGTCCATATTAGAAGAATTCGACCATGAATCCTAGACGAAACTATATGGTTAAATGCAATAGACATGTCATGTAGAGTGTAGACCAAATAACAAACGGGAAACGCCTTACAAAGAAGTAAAACCTGATTCAATCCTGACTTAAAAGCTTCAACTTGTTTGGATATTCCTGAATATAAGGTTGTGCATCTAACACCATGCAGACGTAATCTTCCAAGTTACTACTGGTAACCTAAAGAAAAAAACATAAATTGTTCACTAAATTGTTACTGCTTCTAGCATAACAGTTTGTTATTGCAGTTTGTTATCAAACAAGCACACGGTTAAGACATCATACACCCAACCTCTAACCTCCCAATCGGCAACTAAACATAAGAAGCATTTCCGGTTATATGAGGCAGAATTGACAAGTAGCATTTCACAATTTAATGACAAAACATAATAAAACAATAAATTCAAAAAGGGCTACTCTTGCTTAAGACGGCCTTAAGCTTACAATAGTGTCATTTCAGCTAGCATTCAATGAACCATATCACATAAAAGGAGGTCGTCCTAAGCTCAAGACAGTCTCAAATAAGAATTTACACAGTAAGAGTAGAGCTAAACTTAACCTGAACAATCCAGCTTTTTCTTTCTCATCGCCTCGAATACTCACCCAAAGATCACTCACTCACACATAAAAAACAATCAAATCAAACCGTCTCATAACCCTAAATCAATCTTCCCCCACCAAAACCCTAAAATTAACAAATAAAAAGATCAACCCCAAAAACTGAATTCTAGTTTCTACAACTCCAAAATACCTCAATTAAGGCAAATCAAGCATTCCGAGTTGAACAATGAATGGAAAATGAATTACGCAATAATCGAAAGGAAACATGGCATGCTTTGAAGAAGCTCTAAATATCACTTATTTTGGCAACCGTTTGTATATCAGATAAATATGGGCGCGGAAGGTGAAATTCTTTACATAATTGTTGATAGGTTGTGTAAACAGCCTATATAAACAACACATTTGACCACCTAACCTATTTAAGTTTCTCCGTCAACCCAAAAAATTTCAAAAAAATGGAAAATCTGATCCATAAGGCAAAAATTTCAGGGACAGGAGAGAAGAAATACTAAAATGGGCCATGAAGTAGTACCAATTCCCACAAATAAGTTAACAGCATTCAAATATTCCTTCGAATCAACATCAAAGGAACATCCAACAATAGCAAAATCACCAGATCTCAACAAAGTAAACTACTGAGCTTACAGTCAGTTGACGCCAGAAGCCAGTATTATTGAACCTATTCCATACTGGTAAAGCTGAATCCTGACAAAATTCTTGGCAGAAAAAGGCATGACTGCATGCAATTCTAGAAATATTTGGGCAACTGGTAGATTCCTCAACAGCTGTCACACCCTCCCTGCAGAAACAGAAGTCATGAATATCTGTCATAATTAGAGTACACCAAAACGAACAGCGAAAATGAAGACTTGTCTTATGAGGAAACGTTTCCTATGAACTACAGTTTTCCAAGGAGTAAGTTTGATTGTATAGTGGTCTGTTACTTTTGGTGTACTCCTTGGAAAACACACATATTCTTATAATTGCTTCGCTGATCTGCAAGGAAAAACATCTCATTGTATTATATTAAGAGCACTTGATCGTCAATGTTGGCGTCAGTTGACCAATAAGGTTAAATGGGCACAATTTTGGGATGGAGGTTGTATATAATAAACTTACAGTTGCTGAAGCACTATGGTTGCGGTTGCCTTTCTTACGTATGTCCCTGGATTCCCTGTCGGTTTTCTGCAAGAAATAGCTTCAGAGGTGACACGGGCTGAAATCTCAGTCAGACCAGATTCGGTGGCAAAATAAACCACTTCAACTTGCTTCCCATTTTTCACCAATTCTTCAATCAAATCTCCAAAAAAAATCCTCAAAATAACAACCCTGGTGATAAGGACAATAATAATAAGGAATAATACAACATCAAAACAGGAAAAATTTGAAATGCCATGATCATCAAGAAAGAATGCACATGTTGATCTTGCCCTTGAGAAAATGAAAACACGAAACTTTCATTAGTTGACAGAGTATCAGTGAAGTATTTGTAGCTGGCTTATTCAACTAATAATCAAATTTAATTAGTGTAACTAGCATGTTCTTCAACCTCTAATGCAATTATGCAATATCACAGCTATAAGAATCAATATAAGAAATCCACCAAAGGAACAATGGAGTATATAAGAGGAAATGTAAGGTGTTAATTAACAAACATGGGTCACTAATCAAGTAAGCATCAAATCAAAACTTGATTGTGCAACATTATTTATATCCGTGGCGGAAATAAGAGGAGTTAAAAGGGAAGATCAGTTTCTGAGTAATCGAAAATGACCAGTTTCACAATTTGCCAATGAAAATAAACATGATACATGATGCATGATGAACCATCCAATCCAAAATAAATTATCCAAAAATTATATTCACATTTATAAGATAATGATAAATAATAACCATCTAATAATAACACTACTAATAGCAAGATCAAGAATACTCCTGTAGTAAGCAAATACCTGTAGCTAGGGACGACAACACATCGCGAAAATCATCAGGGTTCTCTTCATGGGACACCATATCCACAGAAGTGTAGTAGATAACATGATAAAGCAACAACAAATTAAAACCCATTAAATAATAAAATAGCTAAAATCCCCATCTCGACCAACATATATGAGGAAATGATGATTGAACCGGGCTAATCGATAAACTGAATTGACCAATACAAGAATCGACAGGGTACCCGGCCAAAAATAGAGTAAAGATGAGAAAGTGGAAGAGAACCTACCATATTATGAGAGAAAAGCAGGAAATGAATGTCTCACGAGGAGTTGTGATCATCAACAATTTAGCAAACTAAGCAAAATTAGAAGAAAAATTGCTAATTACTCAGTAGTAATGTCTGAACTCTTAAGTACCACAAAATGCTAATGAAAAATCGTTTGTGGTTACAAGCCTTACACCTTAGAATAAGAAAGTAAAGAAAATTCCCCCTAGAGGTATTAACATCATACAAGCCAAAGGACACTAATGCAGCACTCACATTATACTAAATCTCTGCACCAAAAACTTATGCTAGTCTTGATGCGATTACTTGCCAGAAATAAACCTGAAATTCCACTTGAAGAGAGCTGAACAGTATAGCCTAGTGTTACTGCAGTCCTATATGTATCTAAGCCCGGATAAATACTGTTGTCTTGATATTAGATATTGAGCCAAGGAGTAAATAATTCCCAACAGCCCTAGAATTTTGACCTTGACCACATCTGTAATTATGATGGCTGGCAGATTAAGAGGTAAAGTCAATAGCGGAGCCATATTTTTCTGCTTTGTGTAGCTCCACACAAACTGATTGAAAAGAATGTGACTTGGGAATGTTAAAATCAGAAGAGCCACATTTTTCACAGCAAAAAATCCATCTGGCCCACCGATTTCCATTCCCCAACCAGCATTTCCATGCCATACCTCTTCCCAAATGCTATGCAGTGCAGTCAAGACCAAATATGACGAAATAACAACAATCACAGGAAAATACCGTTGTTTGTCACCAAACCCGCCAACAAAATCAGTATCTTGATTTAGTAGCAACAAGATTGGTGCTAGCAAGAATATCGCACGGTTTGACCCACCTGTGAGAGTGAAATTCAAGATCAGGCATATCGCAAAGCACATAACAGTAGCGACATTGCCGACCGCAGGCATCCAAACTCCATCAGCGGCCATCCTCTTAATTGTAAATGGTGGCACCATTGAAGCTCTACGTTGCTGCAAAAATCTCATCTTTGCAGGGAAATTCGCTGAATTACTTTGACCCGAGTGACTTAACTTGATACCACCTCTTTCAGAAGCTTTTTCCCGCATTAAGGAAGACAACTTGTACTTTATTTCCAACGCAATTAGCATAAAAATAGCAGCATACAAACCCAGAAGCGATGTCCTAGCACCCTCAACAGCTAATAATGTAGTCAGCTTCCTTTCTTCTTCTGTGAAACCTTCACCATCTATGAGGTTTTTAACCCTAACCTGGCCCTCAAACAAATACGTAACAGGAAAGAGTGCAACAAGAAGAGCAAAAACCCAGGGCAAAGCCTTTGTGCTAAATGCAGATGGGAGGTGAGTGAAGACAACAAATACCGAGCTGCAGATCATTGTTGAA
Source organism: Silene conica (assembly GCA_029255685.2). Classification (NCBI taxonomy): domain Eukaryota; kingdom Viridiplantae; phylum Streptophyta; class Magnoliopsida; order Caryophyllales; family Caryophyllaceae; genus Silene; species Silene conica. The sequence goes on from CM055319.2 coordinate 14,434,358, forward strand.
ATAATTAGGACTTGCAAGATCACAGCCTGCGGAAAGTACTCAAAAGATATGTAGACACCCAATGCAACACCAACAGCAATGGAATAGAACATTCTCAACTCAACAATATACTTGATAGGGATTAATGACGTCACTGCTGCGAGTGTGAGCAAGATAGCTAAGATAAGGAGCCAGGAAGGCCATGTAGGCTTTAACGCCATGAAGCCATAAATAGAAATATCGTCTCCAGTTTGATGAGCTGATTTAATTAGGTCAGAGTGATAAGTCCACGATAGCAGAATGGGTGGCTGAAGAAATACAAACAGCAATCCAGTTACCATCACCAGAACTAAGCATCTTTTGGCGACCTGCATAGAGTAAAACAAGACTCAAGCTATTACAAAAAGTCAACTGATCTCTTTGCTCACCCTTCATTGAAGAATAGCCTTTAGAAAATAGATTAGCAGCAACTTGGTACAAAACTGAACACTCTAAAAACTACGCAGTCGTATGGATACACAGGGGGTGGACGGAAGAGAAAAGGAAAGGAAGGAGACAGGGGTGGAGCAATGTCATTTACCTTTTAAATCCTGCCAATGTGGTAAGGATTTAAAATAGTCATAGGAGGGGAAGTAGATCCCTCCATTGCAACCCCCCCCCCCCCCCCCCCCTCTCTTTTCCCGTACCCTTCTTTTCCCTTCAAATCCTTCGATCCAAACAAGGGCAAATGTCTAGGTTAATAAAAATAAAGGCTTGTGCATAAATTCTTCACCAAGTTATGACAGTTTTTCTCTCATGTTACAATATATGGGAACTTTCAAAAATTGTTTCCATTTTGAATCTCATATAACGGCGTTCTTAAGAAGTTAACATGACCTACAGCAAATGGAGGTGAGGTACACGCCATTTCCCTCCAATTCAATTTTTCAAACCAAACAAGGAAATTGTGTCCATCCCTTTCTCTGCCTTCTTTTGCCTCCAAATCCCTCCATCCAAACAAAGGGTTACACAGAAGCGAAAAGATGAACAGCACATTGCTTTTGAATCGGTATAGCTGATCACATATATATATATATAAGGTAAACAAATTTCATACCAGCACATGTGAGAAGTGAAAAGCGACAATAGGAATGCAAGCCAATCCTATCAGAATGATGCAGAAGCCCAAAAGCAAGCCATCTGATGGAGCTCTACCGTACCACCATTGAAGAGATTCAAAAATAGCTTCACGGAAAAACCAAACAGCCAAAGCGACCACGGAAGCATGCATATATCCTTGCCACGGTTTCATCTTTGATGCTGTTTTTGACTTATCCCTGAGGTTCAAAAGAGAGGCGGTTAATTCACTCTTCCACCAACAATGTTCGAATAAAATATCTAATGGTAAGGGTTGAAATCCACATGATACCTGTACAGAAGCAGAGGTGGAGAAATAGCCAATAATAGAACAGCTGAAACCCAAACTATAGATTTAGACGTTACAAAAAGCATAGCTAGCTTTGAGGTATAAAGACAAGTCAAAATCCATACTGCTCTGGATCCGATTCTGCTGTTGGCAAAAAGCTTTCTCACCAGGGCTAATCCCAGACATGTTGTGATTACAACCATGTAGCTGGGATACATCACATCATCTTCGAGTCCATAGTAATATATACTGCTATAATTGAAAAAGCGGTTCTCAATATGGCAGAGAATCAAAGCATGACTGACTAAAGCAATCTCAGTCAAGAATTTAAGCTTTGGTGGGAAAAGGGCCAATCCAGGAGTAGCCATGGCAAGGACAACACTTGCAACAATGAGCTTGCAAAAGGCTTTGAGAGACATGCCCGCCAACCAGATGTTGAGATCCCAAAAATTATGCATGACAAACCACATAACCATCAGGCTCCCAAGCACGACAAATGCAAAATATGAAGGCAAAGACTTCTTTACAAAGAAACGAGCGAAATAAAAGCCTGCCACCGATGGCAACGGAAGCAGCTGCAAATAACAGGCAGGAAAGTCTTCAGATAAATGTACACGCTGACAGTGAATCAACAAATAACAAACATACAAAGTCTTATTATGTATGAGAAAAGTGCAGCACATTATAGCGCAAATGTACCAAACAAAGATTTACTACTAAGACTGAATCTTTATCACAATGGTGATGCTTTCAGGAAGTGATAGGAAAAGAAGAAATACAAGACGAAAAAAACCTGCTAGTAGTTTACAAGAATAATCCAGAGACACAAACTTGCATAGGCAGACTACAGATAACCTAAAAGGCTTGGAGTTAGAAAGCAGTAAATCTAGCCCTTAAATACATCAACACGAAGCTTGTTCTAGGAAGGATAATCAAATAATTAATTAACAATTAACCTAGAGTGTATGGTGGTTGATATAGCTTGAGCAAAAAGAATGAATAATCCACCGAGTGCTTTTCACTTACTACACTTCAAAAACGAAATACATCCAGCAAGGTACTTGTAGATTGGATAGAAACCAACAGCGTACGCATCTTAGAAAGATTAACCAGATAGTAGGGAGCAGGTAGTGATTGTAGATGTCCGCGGAATGAAAGAGTAACTGGAAAAATGTATTTGCTGCATCAACTAAGAGTTACAGAAGAAATTTCAGCTGAAAACGTTTTCATAATGTCAACAGTCTAGTGAGCCTCAGGGGCTTGGGCACAATCACTTTTTTTTGCAACACTCCATTAAACCATAGTTTTAAAAGGCACGAACTCACTGAGATGAGAAGGCCTATGATGACAAAGCGAACGGCACGAAGTGAAGGTGCACCACCTTTATAGCCACGAGGTGCACTGTTTTGCAAACAACTTTATATTATTAAATAAAAACTTGTGCATTATTCCCATTTTTTATTTTATAGATGGCTAGAAGGGAGCAAGATTATTAAAATTGCATATTAGTGCACCTTGCTAGCAGCTCTTAATCTACAAGGTGCGACAAGGCATTCGGCTACAGTCAGCAAATTGAGACAAAACAGAGTTTTGTGGTATTTGTAGAATACGGTTAATGTCCCAAAACATTATTTCACTAACTGGCTAGCCATGGTTGACGTTGGTAAGCGGCAATCAAGTGTCAGACTTAAGCAAATGGGTAAGTATGTCAAAAATGAATATCTGTAGCAGATCCTTTGACATCATCAATGGGTTGGATGTGACTATAGCTAGCTTTATGGGATTAAGTTACCACCACCGTCCACTAGTTCTTAGGAAGCTGATAAGGCCAGAAGTAATATTTATTCAGCTCAAGTGGGATGCCAAAATAGCTAAAGTTGACATATGTATATATACTTACTCCACCAAAGAAGAGATTCACCAGCACAAAAGTACCAGGGAATATAAAAATGATAAGACCAAAGAGTGAACTTAGCCTAAAATAGACCATAACTTTTTCTCATAAAAAGAATAGAATTAATAAGTCAAAGTGATGGAAAATGATTTCGTGTTACGAACATCGAACATCCAATTCTCCAGAGAATAAACTTAACCTGAATTCAAAAATAGTAAAATAAATAAGTAGAAAATGCCACAATTACCCTGGGTTACCGGATTTGCTCACCCCAAACGAATTGTGAACTGATTCTCACGTATTTTATACTTGTATTATGATAAGTCTCAATCATTTGCTTACCCTTTCCCAATTAAAGTAAGCGGCTTTTTAATCAAAGATAAACAAATGAATTGCATGGAGGGAGTATTTGGTGAAGATCTAGTATATTACAGCAAAATAAGTGTTTAACGTGTGTATTCTGTATGCATACGACATATTCAAATCGGGCATACAAAGAATTAGGCAACCTTGTTGTTACCCAAGGCAGGATGAAAAGGGAGGTCACGACGATAATCTCCCATTATAATAAATTGCATTGTATTTAGCTTATTTCTTCTTCGTCAATGTCCAACCCATAATTTAGTTACACCCATTGTGAGATTATTGTCGTGACCTCCCTTTTCATTTGAAAGTAAGGATTCTAATCATTCAAGCCCCCTTATTTATGATCTCAAAAAAGTTGAGATTACCTTGCAAAATCATGTCTTTGCTAATTGATGAGGAACTTAGTAGCTCCATATTACCCAATAACATATCTTAGCTCTCTGAGACACGCAAAAATTAGTTGTATCTTGGACAGCATTTCAAAAGCGATTTAACTCTATTCCTCTATAAATAGTTCCTTTCAGGAAGTTTAAGGTACTACCAATTCCCGAAAACCGCATGTTCCACTGACATACCAAACGGCAGCATGTGAAAGTCTGATTATGCAAACATCATATAGACCTAACTACAGAGTGGAGTGTGAAGCATAAGTGTATAAATGAATTGAACTTACCAAGCATGCAAGAAGCTAAAGAGTAAGTGAAAAAAAAATTGCAAGCATTGTAAAACAATATGGCTCATTAAACGCAAGTGTTAAGAGATATCCAAAAATCACGAGTAGGTAAGTTAAAATGGATGATAGCCAACATAACCATAGGAAAGGAAGAAATAAGAAACATACCCAAATTGGGAATCCGACAACAATAGCACCAGCAGCACTGGCCAGACATGCCAAAGTCACAAAAGCGAAAGAGGTGGCTGCATTGGCAATCATACCCAAGGCAGCAGCAGCAACAGCAGCAGCTCCTCCAAGCATTGTAACAGTAAGTAGAAGGTAACTGAAAGGAGGAGGGATCTGGATGTAACGGGAAAAGGAATGGAAGACCACTCGAATTTGCAAACAGATGACGAGAACAACTAGAGAGACGGCCCCATTGACAACGCGAATTTGATGGAGCTGAGTAGGATTTTTAGTAACCCACCAGAGAGAGTTACGGGTGGAAGCATAAAGTAGGAAAAGGAAGGGGACGAAAAAAAGGAGGAAGAGATCAGAAATGGAGGACGCGGAGGAAAAAAGGAGGGAATAGTGAGACGAAATGTGGAAAAGCAAAGGGGAGAAAAGGAGGAATAGAGAATGACAACAGGACTCAAGTTGGCCAAGGATTAACATGTCATCAGGTAGTTGACCACCATGGTAGACGGCCCCAGCAGCGTCACGCTTAAAGGATGAGGGGCGGGGAAGGGAGTAAAGCCAGTAAAAGACGCAATTAAAAGCGAGGAAATAGTAGGAAGCATTGAGCATACCAACGGCAGAAACAACTGCCCAAGTGAAAATGCAGGACGCGGCAATGGGAACAGAAGCGAAGAGAAGGCGCTCGAGAGCAACGACAATGGAAGGGTTCTCTAACTGAATCCACTTGAACTGAAGTGACGACCAGACGCCAATAAGGAAATTGACTTGAGCACATAGCAAAGCGGCGAGGAAAGACAGCGGTGTGGAATTGAAGGCGGAGGAGAGCGAGGATGTGAAGAAGAAGGCGATCTGAGCAGCAATGAGAGAAAACCATACGCCGAAGAATGCGCCAGGTTTGAAATTAAGCGAGTCGAGGATGTATGAGCACATGAGACCGAGTGTGAGGGTGGCGATTACGGGAGTACCGCCGAGGTCCATCAGGAAGGCGGCGCAGGGAACAAGAGCGATAGCGATACGAACATTGTGGGTGAAGGATGACGGAGACAGCCGTCTGCTACCGCCGCTGCCTCCGACGCCGCCGCCGCTGCTGCTCCGCCTGGTAAGATTGGGGTTAGGGTTTCGATCAGGTGAGGGTGAGTAACCACCACTGTGTTCCGACGATGGAGATGATATGTAGGGACGATACGACATTGGCGCAAGTTCCGGCGGAAACATCTGCGATCACGTAATCAGATACACAGATACAATTACAATCAAAAATCAAACCCAGATCAATTGATGCCTTGCTACGGACTTCGCTTTGACTTCCTTCTCCACTTCGCTCGTCTTATTCACTCTCCTATTTTCTTACCTATTTTTTGTCAAACCTTTCTAATTAATTTATTTTATTTTATTTTATTTAATTTAATTCTCTGGTTTGTGTATCTTTTCAGCGTTACCATCGAATCATTTTGCATTTGGGATGTTTAGGGATTCCTATCTCGTGATCAAATTGCGTAGCCCGCAAAAGTCCGACCTGGCGTTTTTTTTGGTTTGGGTTAAAGTATCGGCTTCAAAAAAGCCCAAAACCCAGTTTAGGTGGTCAATGTGAAAACTGGGCTGAATTTGGACTTGACTTTCAGCTTGTTTTTTGGTCGAACCCGACCCCAATTTTAATAATTCATACAGTGTGACGTTGTATAAGTAATTAGGGGGTGTTTGTTTCGCGTACGGGTATGGGTTTGGAATCAGGAATCATACCCGGGTGGTATGGGATTGGAACTCCATACTTGATACCTTATATTTGTTTCAATTGTAATTGGTTTAGGTTTGAAACTAAGTTAGAGTTGAAATATGTAAAATCCAATACTTTAAACATAATTTTAACGTATAAAATTATGAAAATAAAGATTTTATCAAATAATTATATAAAATGATTCGTTTACAATATGTTTTAGTATTTATTTTTCACATATTTGTTTATCGTAGTTGATACCGATGGGTATGAATCTCATACCCACCCCCCTCCTAGGGTATGGGAAACCCATACCTCATGGGTTTGAGGTATGGGTATGAAACCCTCAAATTTGTTAAACAAACACATAGTATGAGTTTGGCTCATTCCAAATCCATACCTTATACATTTTTTTAATGAACCAAACACCCCCTTAGAGAGTTAAATGAAATTGATCGTTTCTTCTACTGTCATGCTACAACATCATGCTATGCGAAGTTTTTTTGTTTAGAGATAAACTGACTCAATTGATTATTGATATGCTGCTGCCTATAGCCAAGTTTTATATTGATATTATTTTGTCAAGTTTTGTTTCATTTGACTTGCAATTGTGGATTAGGGTTTGCTAAAATGTTGTTTCAAGCTCTTTTTTAGTTGTATTGTAATCTTGAATTTAAACTCCGTTGTATTAATTTGCCTATTTTACATTTTGAAAATGTCACGAGTCGTAAAGGCAAAAAATGTTCGATCTAGCCCGAGCGCTCGTTTAAGCCTACAAAGGATGGATTTGGGCAAAATAATAGGCCCATTGACTTGGCCTGACTCGGGCTAACCCCAATGCATGAGCTGTTTTTAACATGTCAGATTGACCCAAGCCTTATCAAGTCTGGCACATAATCAGCTTTACTATCTCGTCACCTTGTGCAGGTAAGGTAGACTCCACAATATATTCTTCAAAAGATCGCGTCAATATCACAATTCTGGTGGAAAGGAAACACGAATGGGAAGAGTTTGGCTTGGTGTAGTAAACTGTTTCTTTGTCTTCCTAAGCAGCGTGGGGGTCTGGGTATCCGTCATGTTGGGTGTCTCAATTAGAGTCTGGTCGCGAAAATTGGATGGCGCATTTAAGAGATCAGGAATCTCTTAGACCATCCCCAAGCAAGGTCGCCAACCGGGTCACGACCTTGTTGGGTCGCCTTAATTACCTAATTAACACGACCTTAAACGATAATTAGCTCGACCTTGAATAAGTCGGGGTCAATTGGTGACCCTGAACAAGAAGAGGTCACCATTTGGTGACCTTCCACATGGCAAGACATGATTGGTTTACAATATAACTTGTTTTTAATATTTTGTAAATAATAATAATTAAAAGAGTAAGAGAGATGTTTTGTGGGGTAGAGAGTGTAGAAAATGATTGGAAAGGTTAGAAAGTGGAAAATTGATTGGGTTGGTGACCTAGGTCGTGACTTTCTGCTTGGGAGGGTATAACTGAGTCAAGATAAATAAAGTGAGATTAAGTGTTAATATGTTGGTGACCCGATTAAGGCGACCTTCTGCTTGGGGATGGTCTTATTGCACGAACTATTGGCAAACGGTTAAGACTTAGTACAAACACTTTATCACAAGGTTTATCTAGGAAGACATCTTCTTCCTGGGGAGGGCGAAGTATCACATGGGGTTTTTCTCTTCTCCGAAAAGGTTTGGCTTGGGAAGTGGGTTTTCCTTCTCTTTTAAATTTTTGGGGGGATAAATGGGTTTTGGGAAAGTCTCTTCTGGAATCTGTTTCATTAGACGGTTCTATCAATGTTCCGAATCAGCTGTGTTTTGTCTCTCAATCCAAAGTTCGGATGCAACCTAGGATTCCCTTGCTATTGAATCTTTATGTGGCAGCCATTTGCTACAACGTATTTTGGCCATTTCCATTCCGCCTTTGAATACTGATGATTCTTTGTGTTGGAATTTTGATCCAGGTGGGAGGTATTCAGTGAAAAGAGGTTATTTTCTTGCTTTTGATGCTTTATGGAATTCCATGGCAACTTCTAAGGACATCTTAAGATCTTCTCAATCTTCCATTTACATAAATAAATCTCGTCTTTGAAAACTCGCTTTGCCTGCTAAATGGAAACTTTTTCTTTGGAAAATTTTCACTGATACTCTTCCTATTGGCAATGAGCTTGCTCGCAGGGGTCTTTGTCCTTCCCAGCATTGTCCTCTGTGTGAAGAATCTGGGTTCTCAGAGTCACTTTCTCATTTATTTAGGGATTGTCCTCTTGCTTCTAGGATTTGGTTTGCATCTCCTTTGGCCATACGTGCAGATAATGGGTCTCATACTAGTTTTCATGTTTGGATGGCGAATTGGATCAGTCTTTTACTTAAGGAAGATTCTACTTATTTGGTTGTCGGTCTGTTTGTTTCAACTCTATGGACAATCTGGAAGTTACGGAATGATAAAGTGTTTAGGCAGAATCATCTTCATTTACCTCTGCTGCTAAGTCAAATTAGAGTGGATGCTCGACTTGCTCATTTGTCTTCTCTGCGTTGTTTTCGACAGTTAAACTTGGGTTCTTCGTCTACTGACTACGATTCGGATTATGAACAATTACAAATTCAATTCCTTTCATGGTAGTTGGTCAAAGTGCTTGTTTTCCTTGTCTTCGTCTTAAATGTGACGCTGCTTAGCGGACAAATTTAGCGGCCGCTGCTGGCTGGGTTGGTTTCGATTCCTCGGGCATTCCCTATATCAGTGGTTCTTCATCGTTCAAGGCAAGGAATGCACTTCATGCAGAATGTATTTCTTTGTTCAAGACTTTGTGTTATGCTGCTGCAAATAATCACAAGCATGTGGAACTGTCTTCTGATTGTCTCATTTTGCTTCTCCAGATTAGGGGTTTTTCGGAAGTTGATTTATGTATCAAACCCGTTGTCACTAGAATCTTAGCTATGTTTAGTTTTTCCATTGTCTTTCTTTAAACTACTGTCCTAGCCGTCTGAATAGAATAGCCCATTGCCTGGCTCAGTCAGCTATGGTTTAAAGGCTTTCTATTTTCATGATCCTTGTCAAAAAAAAAAAAATCACTAGTCAATGACCTGAACTCGGAGGATATGCTTTATTGGTAAGGTACATGTAAATTAGTAAGTCTTGCTTACAACGGGTCACCATTTGCGACGGATATTTTGTGAGATAAAATGGATACAAAATGAGTTAGTGGAGAGAGGGGATCACATAAATAGTGTTGGAGAATGAGAAAAAGTGGGTATTTTGTGAGAGAAAACGTTATCCGTCACAAGTTTGCGACGGATAGTGCCGTTGCATATAAGAATTTGTTCATGTAAATTTACTCTTAAATCTGTCGACGACTATTGTTGAGGGACCGATTGCTCTATCACGCCCAAGACTCCTCGTTGGAGAACTATTTGGTGACCCAACATGACAACAACGTATACGCACGTTCTTATAGTTAGCATCTCATGGTCGGTTAATGGTCAATGTGAACCAAGGTTAAAAGAAATATGAGAGATAATTATATGTGTCTGCGTTGTGAAGTTACGGAAGAAACGACTAACCACCTTTTTCGTTCCTGCTTAATTTCGAAGCAGATTTGGCACTTGGCTGACATTGATTATTCCAACCCCTCTTTTTATAAGTATCCTTTTTTCGATTGGTTAATAAAGAGTGCTGATGTCCTTACTACAGAAACAGATTGCTCAGTATTTTTCTCTATTATTTGTTGGTGGATTTGGAATGATGAAATAATGTGGTCTTCGGGCGTGAAAATGCTAACTCAGTGGATCCTTGTACATTTCTATATCAACAATTTGAATATTCGAAAAAAAACATTTGTTCGATGCGATATTTTCATACTGCGGCCATGAAAGCCAACCATGAAGGTATTTATTCGCTCGCTCCCCTCGCCACATGGGTGGATACAATTGAACTAGATGGAGCATCTAAAGGCAACCCATGGTTAGCGGGAGAAGGTGGTATATTTCGAGTTGAGACGAGGCGAGTAACTTTATTACAAGTTTATTATTTCTCTTGTAGTATCTGTACTGTTGTATGTCAATGAAAGCCGAATTACTTGTTAAACTTGCCGGTTTGGAAAGAGTAAAGACATATCAAATTGCAAAGCTGATAATACACATGGATAACTCGCCGGTGTGTCAAGATTGTCGAAGAAGACCAATTGGTAAGCAATAATCTGAATTGTCCGAAGATGCAAAAATCTGATTAAAAAGAATCACTGAACTGTCAAATTGGAGCACACTTATAAAGAAACCAACAGAGCAACCGACTTACTAACAAACTCTGAAGTTAATTCTAGTATATCCTTACACATTTAGATGTTCCTTTAATGATTTATGTCTTATCCTTAGTTAGTTATTCCCTCTGTAATAGCTAATAATTAATGTCGAGGCCTAACCCCTCATTCGTACAAAAAATCGTGTACAAGTATTGAAAGTGACCCGACAAACCTGACTCGAGAAAGAGCAAAAATTACCTGACTTGAAGTGACCCAAAATGAACCAAAATGACATTTTAAGCAAACTCATGACCCAAAGAGACCAAACATCAAAACAACTTGACCCGAAATGAGGAAGCCCACGAATGACCCAACACAATATACCCCCTCCTACCCGAGATAAGTGTCACGTTTGCTAGTGAGTTAAAGATTTATGAATTGTGTATTTTGGGTAGGGTATAAGGTATTTAGATTGAAGAGAGAAGGTATTCTATTGGGTTAGGGGTGGGTGGGTGGGTAATAAATATCAATAGTGAAGGGTAAAAAGGTAATAAAGCGGTCCAAATAGTACACAACGGGACACTTTGACGAATAAAGAAAAATGAAGAACGGGACACTTATCTTGGGTAGGAGGGAGTATGACCTATTAGTTATTTGCCCTAAACTGAGCTAATTCAGAGTAATCCGACTCAACCCAAATAATCCATTTCCCACATTTAGTAGGTGATATTTTCACGAGGACAAATATTTATTTATAAACTACGTCTTTGTTAGTTTGTTTAATACCCGTCATGTGTTATGTCAAGGAAATTCGTTTATTTTTTTTAGTATAGGCAATTGCGGAAAATTTACTTTTGATTTTGTCTTAAACAATAGGATTGTTTGATTGGGATATGGTATATACTATATAGAGTAGATTCAGTCCATTTTCATTCTTGGTTGAGTATTTTGGAATGAAGTGGAAAATTTATTTTTAATTTATTGGAATCTTATATCTTCCGGTCTCATCGATATTCAAATACCATACGACTGTCTTATGCCATTATTTATTCATCTCCGCTTAAATTTTTTGCCCTATAACCTCAAATCTTGGTTTTGCCACTAGTTATAAATAAATATGACGTTTTAACTCCATACACGAATGACTTTACATCTCGTTCCATTCCATTACTAGGCCAACAAAAGACTAGTACACCCGATGTTTGATGAATTGGTTTCGCCACTAGTTACAAATAAGTATTATAATACGGAGCAATATGTATGGTTTAATTTTATGCAATTGCTCATTTATGTACGAGTTTTACTCATTCATGGACGTTTTTCATTATTTTTCCATTCTATACCATTTGTATTGACAAAAAACTCTCTCTAATTCTCTCCCTTACAAAATTGATCAAAATTTTCAAATTCGTCAAAATCACACAGCTATGAATGTTAGTTTTCGTATCGATCAAGTAATAATTCTAATATTTACCTTTATCAATCATATTATATGAAATTAAAACAATTGATAGACTAATTAAATTAGGGTTTGTTTAAATCGTTTTCTATTTTGTTAATTTTCTTCCTCATTCTTCTTTTTTCGATTGTTATTTGGGTTAAATCCTGTCCCAATAGTACCAGATTTGTAGGATGTTCAATGATTAATGACGAAATTACTCTTCCGATTACTTAAATTGACTGCCGCCTTGTCATTATTTAGATAGAGATTTAACCTTGTTATACGACAAGTTGTTGTGATCAATTGCTTGCAATCATTACGCCATCGATTATAATTTTTAATAGATTTGGTACTTGAACTTGTACAGTGTTGACGTGTTGTTAATTTCATCCTCTCTCAGGATATTGAACAAAGATCTCTATTTGGGTTTGATAGTTAGTTAGTTAGTGTGAGAAGGTGAAATAAAATTGTAAATGTTATGGAAAGATAGGGGTATAATGATCAACACTAAAACTTGAGAGAATAAATTATTGAGAGACCATTCTTTTGTACCCTTTTATTTGTATTTCGTAACCATTTTGTCATTGATTGTACCATAGTAATTTCGTACCAATTTACATAACAAATGTACTAAGTTTATGTTTAATCATGATTTGTACCTATTTTTTATTAACTTTAGTACCATTTTTTCTTAAATTTGTACAATAGTCTCTCAATAAGCTTATTAAAAGGCGGTCTCTCAAGAGACCTACTGAATGATCAATTAGGTCTATAATTAGGTAAAATTCGTCATGATTGAGCAACACCCTAATTTTAATGTGTCGGAATAGATCGATTATTATAATTTGATCTTAATTGCATTTAATTGATCTAATTGCAGGTTGGTGACAGTAATTCCGGTTTTCTCTTCACACCAAACTTTGAAGTCTGAAACATTTCTTGATCACTTTGAGCCGTAATTTGAATTTCCCTAAATTGCTGAAGTAAATGTGATTAATCGTCATAAACCCGATAGCTGTTTTCCGTTAATACTCAAATTTCCGTTACAAGAAGTGTCAGCTGCCTTACACTAGATGACTAGAATGAGAAAAATTCATCAATTGAGTTGTGTGCAAAAAAACTTGTTATTTGAATTAGGAGGCTGGATTTCAACATTTCTTCCCTACTCGTCGTATTATTCGCGAGAGTATACATCGGTGATTGTTTCAGGCCCAGTATACATGTAGGTAGCTGCATATTTATCTAGGATATCCCGACCTTCACAATCGACCGTGCAACCGAAAAAATGAGGCGGCTTTGGTGCCGGAAGACTAACAGATTGACCGTTAAGCAAAGCAACAATAGACGTCATTCTTGGCCTATCAACCGCATTCTCTTGGATGCATAATAATCCTAACTGGATGCATTTGAGTACTTGTTCCTTCACAAAGGTATCTCCTAGCTCTGTATCTACCAAGTTCAAGGCCTCCCCCTCGTTCCATAGCCTCCATGCCTGTCAAACAATCGATAATAAATAATTGACTTTTCTTTCAAGTGTTCTAATATCAATTTTATTAGTTCTGAATTCTGATCATCAGGGGGAACTTACTCGATGTAATAGTGCCTCGTCGAGCTGCAATTTTCCAAAGAATCGATTTCTTTGGCCACTTATTATTTCAAGGACTATGACTCCGAAACTGTAGACATCTGATTTTGCCGAATAGTGGCCTGTTATTGCATACTCTGGGGCCATATAGCCACTGCATTGCACATTCAGAGTGACAATAAACGGAGTAATTAGAAATACCCAGAAATTCGTTTGTTAAATCTATATATGTAACGGATTTTGGAAAAAGAAAATAATTGGTCATGTACATCAGTAACGACTAAAAGCGAGTTGTTTAAGTAAAAGTAGAAGCCAAATAAGTCATTTCATCATTCATATCCCAATAGAAGATCGAGACTAATGAAGAATAAATATAATAGTTGGGCCTCAGGCTCTCAACTACAGCTCGAAAAATTAGCTTCTATAACATAGATTTCAATTTTATGTGACGGAAATAGTGTGAGAGATCTTACTAGGTGCCAACAATTCTTTTAGTATCGCCTTGAGTTTGATCAACTCCGAAAAGCCTAGCCAGCCCAAAATCAGCAATCTTTGGGTTCATATCTTCATCAAGTAAAATGTTGCTTGATTTGAGATCTCTATGTATGACGGTAATACGAGAATCCTCGTGGAGATATAGAAGTCCCCTTGCAATTCCATAAATGATTTTGTACCTAGTTTCCCAATTTAGATATGATTTCCTCGCAGGATCTGCAATTATCCTGTAGTCCATTAACGTCTGCAACTCTGCATTAAACGAGTGCGTGTATTTTGTACTCTCTTTAACTCAACTAACTCAGAGCCGAATCTTGAGAAATCGTAAAATGAAAATAAGTTGAATCAGAGAGAGTACATACTTATTAATACGGAGTAGTACATAACAAAGTAGTTTTACCACACAAAAATTTATCTAAACTTGAATTAAGAAGAAACTCGTAGATAAGTAGATTTTCTGTTGGCGCTGCGCAGTATCCTAATAACTTGACCAAGTTTTTGTGTTGTAGTCTAGCAACAAGGACGATTTCAGTTTCAAATTCCGCAATTCCTTGTACTGAGTTTTTCGAAAGCCTTTTCACAGCTATTTCTAGTCCACCCTCAAGTTCACCCTGTTTAGAAAAAAAAGTGAGAACTCAAGCAGTCACCAAAATGATACAAGTATTACTTTGAGGTCACATTACTAACTTTGTAGACTTCACCAAATCCACCTTCTCCAAGTTTATTGCAAGCAGCGAAATTATTTGTTGCTTGTCGGATTACGTTGAGGTCATACTGCAAGGAATCTTCGAACCTTCCTGTCTCATCTGTTTGTACTGTGAAGATAAATTATAGGGCGAACTGTAAAATTCACTGATGTTACGCTTCCTGATATCAAGTCTCTCCATTTTCATTGGGGTTGATTGGTGTGACAAAATCACAATTCTTTTCCATATGAAGGAAGTAAAATAGTATTTTGGGCATTTGGGCTTACCATTATTTCTTTGCATCCCTTTCTTTGTACAAATGCAAATACAAACACCAAGCAATGCGGCTGTTGGAAAGGCAGCGATAAGAGACGTACGCAACTTCCTTTTAGTACTGCTGCCTATTAGTTTAATTAACAAAATAAAAGCATTAGTGAAAGCAAGAGTAGACCCTGTTCTTTTCGGCTGAAACGAGCTGAACTGAACCAAATTGAGTGGAACTGAGTTGAAATGAATTTAGTTTAATTAAAAATTAATTTTGTGAATAGATTAACTGAACATAATTAATTCAACATGAGTAAAACTTAACGGAATACAACTAAGCAAAACTGAAATGAGTTGAAATTAAGCCAGAAAGAATAGGGCCTAAATCTAATTGAAACTAGGCATAATGGCAACTTACTAGGTGACGACAGTACTCTGGTCCCTGATGTTCCTTGTACTGGTAATGTTAGTGAAGCAAGGGTGGAGACTAGTCTGACCGAGTTATATTGCAGAGCAAAAAATAGAATCGAATTAGTGATCTTGAAATGGGTAGATGCTAATGAAATCGACTTGAACGGATTTTCAATTAAAAGAGAAGGAAATTATTAAGAAATGACTCAAAAAGGTTATTAAGAAAACGTAAACATAGACGAATCAAACAAGTACCTAGCCATGTCGGGAGAAGGGCAGAAAGTGATGGCATACGAGGACACCCTAGAGCCATTACACAGGAAGACGGAAGTAGGATCATCGAGAGTGTAACTATACGCTCTTGGACAAGCTCTCTTGAAGATCAACGACGACGTTAAAAAGTCAGAGCGGTGACAATCGGTTATAGTGTTACAGCAATACTTACGGGTTTTGAACACGTCACACGGGCTTCTACACCCGATAATGCTACTACTATCATTAGAAGTCCTGCTCAGCACCTTGAGTCTAGCAGGGCACAACCTTTTGAGGTCGTACACGCACCCAGTGACGGTACAATCAGGCCCGCTTTCGACATGTGGAGCAATTACCAAAGGGAGATTATACCCGAAGGCTACGCTAACATCGTAAAAGTCTATATCATAAACCTGGCCCAAAGCAAACTCCACAAATGTAGCTGGAGAAACAAATGATCGGTTGCATTGGATTTCTTCAGTGAAGCAGTCACCAGTCTGACACGAGAAATTGCCCGTTGATTCGTCGGTTGCGCATAGAGTTCGACCCCAAATTCGGCCTCTCCAGTCAGTCGGAACGTCCACATTTCTGGATTCACCCTCGTGTAGGGCGAATCCAGAGTTGTTATTCAAGGACAGCTTAGAAAAACTTAAAATAGCCGGCCATACTGCATAGCTACAGTTATTCACAATCGTTAATGTTTTGGCTTTTCCCGTCACAGAAAACAATCGAATCTGCGTAATAAGGATGATCATTGATAAACATAGACGAAACGTAGCCATTAAAAATATGGTTGAGTGAATATATCAAATGGCCAAATTTTTGGTGTTTCATTAATCTTTATTTAATTTAATTAGCAGGTATATAAATAATTCAATTCTAGTCATATTTCTCAACTGTATGTTATGCTGATAAATTTGGTTGATTTAACTAGTTATTAGTAAGACAAATACTAATTAAGGGTTGGATTTATTGGCCGTAAATATGATGTACGGACTACCGAGTAAACATTTTACATGTGGGTATGTGACAAAACTTTGGTATCAAATGACGCGTAGCAACGTTATGATAGGGGTTATAAAACGTCGTCGACGTTTTTCATAAAATTTAACTTCATTGCTATCGCTAAATTAGATGGAATGTGCTATCGCTTTCTAGATCCTAGTACTGATTTACATCATTCCCTACAACTGTCTTTTGTAATTTTCAGGTGCACAAGTCGTGTACTGGTATAGTTTTCAGTCACGAGAATACACATTGGTGATAAATTCATCCCCTGTATGCACATATGGAGCTGCATATGCGTCTGTGATATCGCGAGCTTCTTCTTCAACTGCACGACCAAAAAACTGAGGTGGCCTTGGTGTCGGGAGCCCAGTAGCACCACTAAGAGCAGAAACAATGGAGGTCATTCTCGGCCTGTCAATAGCATTTTCTTGGATGCATAATAATCCTATTTGGATGCATTTTAGTACTTCTACTTGTTCAAAATTGTCTCTCAGCACTGTATCTATTAGATTCAACGGCTCATTCTCGTTCCACAGCCTCCATGCCTATCAAACAACCAAATGCCTTCTCTTTTAAGTATTCTATCTGGCAAATATCAATTATAATTGTTGTGATGATCATGTGAACTTACCCGGTGTAGTAACGTCTCCTCTAGCTGCACTCGCCCAAATGATCCATTCCTTTGACCACTTACCATCTCAAGCACTATGACTCCGAAACTGTACACATCTGACTTCACCGAGTAACGACCCCTTATTGCGTATTCCGGGGCCATATAGCCACTGCATTGCACGTTCAGCATGATGAAAAACCACTATGCAAACTTTGTCATCCTTATATACCAAAAATAATACAAGTATTGTTTTCATACTTCTGGAGAATTGTTTGATAGATGTAGTGATGTACCATCGCAACCAAAACCTTAAGATAATGGTTGAGGTCGAACTGTTATATGTATCCATTATTGTTATTATTTGTACATTGTGTAAATATATCCGTCAAAGTCCACATCCTGCATACAAGCAAATACTATTATACTAGTACTCTGTCAGTAAATAGAGGAAAAGAATGTAAGATATCTTACTATGTGCCCGCTATTCTCATAGTGTCTCCTCGACTTTGATCAACTTCAAAAAGCCTTGCCAACCCAAAATCAGCAATCTTCGGGTCCATCGCTTCATCAAGTAATATGTTGCTTGATTTGAGATCACGATGTACAACCTTAATTCGAGAATCCTCGTGAAGATATAGAAGCCCTCTTGCAATACCACAGATAATATTGAATCTAGTTTGCCAATTTAAAGATGACTTCTTGGCGGGATCTGCAGTTAGTCCATTATTGAGCTCTTCAGTAAGCTAAAGTGCATGACTATATACAGATTTGTTACTTAATAAAAGTAGTATTACCAAATAAGAATTTATCCAAGCTTGAATTAGGAAGAAACTCGTAGACAAGTAGGCTTTCATTAGGCGATGCACAATATCCTAATAGTTTAACCAGGTTTTTATGTTGTAGTCCAGCAACAAGGACTATTTCCGTTTCAAATTCTGCAATTCCTTGCGCTGATCTTTTGGAAAGCCTTTTCACAGCTACTTCTTGTCCACCCTCAAGTTCGCCCTGTTCAGAAAAATGTCGAGAACTCGTCTAATTCTAAGAAAATGTTACTTAATATATTCATGAACATGTCAGGAACATAAATCAAGGTTGAGACATATATACTTGAAGAGAATTACACAATGTTGAAAGAGCTTTTAATGCAGGATGGTGAATAAAATCGGTATATTTCACATTTCATTGGCATGCATTTGAAACTTCCATGCACAAATATAGAGTTAAAATACTCACTTTGTAGACTTCACCAAATCCACCTTCTCCAAGTTTATTTTCAGCTGCGAAGTTATGTGTAGCTAATCGAATTGTAGTGAAATCGAATTGCAACGAATTTGCCAACCTTTTCATCTCATCTGTTTGAACTGCACAAGATAATTGGATTAATGATCGGCATAACACAATTTTCATCATGGATTATTCCACTATTGTAATCTAAAATACGACTTACCATTGAATTTTTTAATGGCCTTCCTTTTAGAAATACAGAGATATATACCAAACAACCCCAAAATCGAGATCCCGGCTGCTGTCAGAACGGCAATCAACAAAGCCATATGTACCTTCTTTTTACTGGTATTGCCTACAAGTTCAATTATTTACATCAAAAGTATATCTTGCTTTTGACTAACTAACAAAATATTGCACCGTGTAACTTACTAGGTAAGGTTTGGTGTGTGGGCTTCGTTGTCGTACTTGTCGAGTTAGTAGTTGGGGACAATGGAGTTGGCGGCAACACCAATGGTGACGCTATGTCTTGTTCTGGTGCCAGTGCCGGGGGTAATGCTTGTGAAGAAGGTATGGAGAGAAGTCTTGCAGGATTAATGTGCACATGCCACATACAGAATTACAGATAAGGCAACATATATATTTAAGAAATATACTGAATTGCTCTCAATCATGTATAGAATTTGGGTAAGTTCAGACCGGATCAATTATAAAGCTGGATCAGAAGTGCCGCCTTTTTGTGACTTTACCAACTAACTGAAATGTGTGGAACATAAATGAATAAAGTAAAAGCACAGTCGAAGAAAACAGATGAAGCACCTAGACATAGCAGGCGAGGGGCAGAAGGTAATGTCATATGAAGACACCCTGGAACTAGTGCATGTGAAGGTGGAAGTAGCGTCATCAAGGGCGTAGCTATAAGCTCGTGGACAAGGTCTTTTGAAGATCAATGACGCCAACGAAAAATTGGAACGCTGACAGTCAACCCCACTGTTACAACAAAACTGGTCGGTACTAAACACATCACAGGGACTTTTACACCCAATTACCATACTATCATTACTCTTGCTTACCATCCTGAGTTCGGCCAACTGGCACGAGCTTTGAAGGTCGAACACGCACCCAGTGACATTGCATTCAGGCCCACTATCAACATGTGGGGCAACTAACAAAGGGAGGTTATACCCACCTACCACACTAACGTCATAGAAGTCTTGATTATTAGGTAGGCCCAAACTAAACTCGACTAAAGTAACCGGATAGACTGGATTTACATATGGTGACGAGGCGCATTGGATATTACCAGTGGTGCAGTCACCGGTCTGGCATGAGAAATTGCCGGTTGATTTATCAGTTGAGCATAGCGTTCGACCCCATACACGACCATTCCATTGAGTTGGAACGGCAATCACACTGAATTCGCCCTCCTCCAGGGCAAATCCAGAAACATTTGCTGACCCAGTGGCAGTGGCAGAACTAGTTACTATAGCTGGCCAAACCGTGTAGCTGCAGTTACTTCTTATTGTTAATGTTTTGGCATTTCCTGTTGTCAAGTAAAATTCACATGATTAGAAGATGGTGTTTTTATTTGGGGAATATAAAAAGTAATGTTCGTTTGCTTATTAAAACGGACTTACCGGAAAACAGATGAATCTGTAGAATAAGGTTTAGCACACTGAATTTTTTAACAAATGTATCCATTCAGAAAAATGAAAAATAAAAAATATTTTTCCTGCTGTATTTGTATAGATATTATTACATGAGAATATGTGGTATTTGCTTAATCTGTGTTTAGTAGGTCTACATTTCTCTGTATCGTATCCCTTAAAACAAAGTTGGTTGTGTTTGTGCAGATCACAAATTCTCATTGAAGACGGACGCTATCCGTCACAAGCTGGAGACGGATAACGTCTCTCTCACAAGATGCAAGTGGCATGATCCATGAAAATGCTCCATTCTTCTCCACTTATCTTCCCATTTGCATTGTTGTGAGAGGATACTATCCATCGTCAGCTTGTGACGGATAGTATCTCAAGGCTCATTGTGTGCAGATATTACAAGAGGCAAAACTTTGGTGTCATTAATCTTTGTTTTGTGGGTCTACAATACCGTGCCGTAATTTACTATCCATGGTTGAACAAAAGTTGGACAATTGGCCAATTGGGTGTGAAAACGTCAAATCTGTGAGGTCTACCTATTAAGTTGTATTTAGTACCCAAATGAAATTGTTCGAACTATCGATAGAGGATATTGATCAACACCCACAAAAAAATATTACCGTCTGTTACAAAATTATACAAGACGGATTTAATCCAACTTATCTCTCGATTCCAACTCTTCGATAGCATACTCAGGAAATTTTGTAACTAAATTAGATGGAATCTGCTATCACTTTCTAATTCCTACTATTGATTTACATCATTCTCTACAGCTGTCTTTTATTAAAAAAAACTCCATTATGCTCGTAAAAATTACTTGTACCTTATACAAGTCGTGTAGTCGTACAGTTTTCAGTCACGAGAATACACAGTGGCGATCGTTCCATCCCCTGTATGCACATATGAAGGGTATGGATACCGAGTACCTAAGAGGGGGAGGGGGTGAATTAGGTACTACTTAAAAATTTTAACTTAACAAAGTTGACTTAATTAAATTAACTAACGATTAAGTACAGAGAAACAAAGGAAAGCAACGATTTCGTTGACTGTTAAGTTCATCTAGCAAGTGAAGTAGTGCTACTGTATGAAAGTAACAGATCTAGAAATCGTTGACTGAAACAGAAAGGAAAAGAAAAATAAAAGAACGATTAACTGAACAGAAAAGAGAAGAACGCAGCGGTTTTGAATTGGTTCGGCCAAAACTCTAACGGCCTACGTCCAATCTTCTTTTATTGAATAGCTAAGTAATCTACTCCGAAAACTTAAAACAAATTACAATAAAATGACCAACAACCTACTCCGGTTGCGACTCTTAGTTCTTTTGACCACAATGTCTAAGAACATCAAACTAACAAACTAGTATAGATTACAAGATCAAGTTTTCCTCAAACTGATTCTTAAATGAATTGAGGAGGAACAACTTATTGATCAATCATAACTAGATAACAAATCATAAACAGAAGCAACGATTAGACAGACTGTTTACACTTGAAGAGTTTGAAGACTTTTATAAAAACTTTGCAAAATCATTAAAAAGAGATGAAGATTTGAAGAGGGAATTTTGCAAAGATGAATTTATTGCTCTAGAAGTCTTAGAAATAAATGAGGATGAAGTACTCCTTTTATAGAGAAAATATTGGATAAGGACCTTTGGGTAAAAGCCACAAAGTACACCTTAGGTGGCTATTTTCCAAAGGACAAAAGGAGTTGTACTTTTTTGCTTTTTAAAATATTATTTCTTTGCTTTAAAATCTTCTTTAAACAGGAAAAGAGATTTTTTGGGCTTTGCAAAAATCAGAGTCATAAAGCAAGTTTTCTTATAATTTTGCAAAGTTGAGATTTCGAAATTAGAAAGCTTCAAGTGTACGATTGCACGGGGCAACGATCTGTGTAACAGTTGCTTACGTTAGATGAGTTGTTATCTTTACAAAACAACGACACTTAGAGATTTCTTTTGACAACGGAATATCAATGCTCTCTTGATTATGAACTTTCGAACCTGAAATGGAAACTTGAAAACACAATTAAATTGGGCTTGTCATCATCAACAAATTGTATCCTAACAAATTCCCCCTTTGATGATGACAAGCCAAATGAAACAATAATTTCCACTATGTTCCCCCTTAATAAGTTAAAGTTCAAGCATGGTTATGAACAAATGAGGGATTGAAAATTAGTTAACATACTAAAGAAACCAATGCCACAACTTAATGAATTACTTGGTGATTAATTGAGTTAATAATTGCTTTGGTGATTAAATTATTGTTGATGTTACTTTTCCCCCTCTTGGCATCGTCAAATGAATAAACAAACACAAGCATAAACAATCATCAGGCAAAAGAAATTAACGGAAAAAATAGCACATGTGAAAAATGATAAGACCGGCATTAAGAAGAAGCAAACAATAAAAAACAACCAAAGTTGATTAATATAGTTCGAACTACTAAGCACCACATAATAGATATTGTTTAAATATTACGACCACCACAAAAGACAAAATAAACCGAGTTAACTGATATTTTTGTTTTGGGACTGGGGGTGGTTCACAAAATACAGCAAAAAGGGGCATGGAAAAGGCAGGGACCGGGTAAGACACTGTTCAATGAGACGAGTCCTGATCACCGTCACTTTCATCCGACTCATCATCAGCAACCTCATCTTCCTTGTTCTGCAACAACTGAGAAATGATATCAACCTCTCCCTTGAGAAGGTCAACCGTAGACTGTAGACTCTCAACATCGGACTTGATATCCGGTAAACACAAATTTTCAGCACATAGAGCCTTGACCTCGGCTAACTCACGTTTGACCTCACTGAGTTCCGAAAGACTGGATTTCATGGTAACGAGTTCAGCCAGAATGCTGTCTAGTTGAGAACTTTGACCCGGTGTAAGAATCGGAGTGGAGGAGCCGGGAATGGCAGGGAGGTCTTTTCGGGAGGAGACGGCGATGAGATGGCCGTCTTTGGGTTTAATTAACATTTTGCCCAGATTACCAGTGGACATGCGGTCAAACATCCCTTGATATCCAACAGTGGCCTTAAGAAGAACATTCTTGGCACATAGCATACCCGACAACCAAATGGCGAATGGGAGTTTGATTTTTTTGTTGGGTTTGTTGTTCTTAATTTTCGTTTCGGTTTTGGCCAGAATTTTGAAGATAAGGGACGGAAGATTAATTTTCTTGTGGGTGAGAAGATGATACACGAGGTACTGTTGAGCAATTGACATTTTTGAACGGTCATTGGAAGGGTAAATGGTTCTGCACAGTAAGTTGAGAAGCAATTTTGGGAGGGGTGTTAATTTACTTGGATGAATAGTGGCTGCTTCTTGGGTGGCAGGGTTCAGGGATTGAGCGATTTCAAGGGGGGCAGCATAAGGGAGTGTGGGCCATGTTGTTTTATCTGGAATAAGGGCGTAACCTTCAGTGGGGATACCCAAAAGTGCAGCAAATTCAGGAACAGAGAGAGAAAAGGTTTTACCATTTACTTTGGCAGAGAGGGAGGACCGATCGTCGGAGACATGGAGTGTAGCGAGAAATTGAAGTATCTCAAAGATGTAAACCGGTCCCTCAATATTAACCAGATGAGCCCAACCTTGGGCATGTAGACAATCTCCAAACGGTGCAAAAGCGGAGCCAGAATTAATCCATGTGGTAGAGTAAATTCGAGGAGTGTGGATTGAGTGGGTTCGGATAAGACGAAGACACGTTTTCTTAACATGAGTGGGTAAAGGAGAAGTCTCAATAGTGGCAGAAATTGAGTCGGGATTCCATTTTTTGGTCAGAGGAACGATGGCGTTGGGACCGAGATATTCAGTGGAAGAGCCTTTTTTGGTACTTTTATGTTTGGTTCGTTTTTTCGGGGGAGCTTTGGCAGCGTCTTTTTCAGATTCGGTGGGTTGTTCAGAGATGGGTTCTGGTGCTTTTGTGGGAACCGTTTCAGAAAGATTAACCGGTTCAGAGTGGGTTGCAGGATTTCCCAAGGTTGCCGAGTTGGGAGGTGGTGGTGTTTCAGAAGTAGCAGTTGGGTCAGTTGTAGGATTGACATTGGAAACAACGATTTCAGATGAGATATCTTCCTCTTCGATGATGACCGGAGCATCCGGAGTATTAGATTTGGTTTTCAGAGAGCCGGAACGAGTTCGTTTACGGACGAAGGAGACGGCAGCCGGTTTGTCCAATGAATCAGTGTCAGTCTCAGGGAAGGGTTGTGACGGGGACAGTGATTGAATGGGTTCGGGTTCCGGGTTGAGGGAGGTTGAGGATGAGGTGGGTTGTATGGGAGGTGATTGGGTTGAGTCCATGGAGATGTTGGGGATTTTTAATTTGAAGTTTAAAGAGGATTTTACCATGGTGAGAATAAAAAAAAAAGGAAAGAAAATGACGGTTGGGAAGGTAAATGAGTGAATGAAAGTGAATTGTAAAAAGGGGTGAAAAGTGATTA
Source organism: Silene conica (assembly GCA_029255685.2). NCBI lineage: Eukaryota > Viridiplantae > Streptophyta > Magnoliopsida > Caryophyllales > Caryophyllaceae > Silene > Silene conica. Next base: position 14,458,893 of record CM055319.2, read on the forward strand.
ATGTTTACAGTGGAGGGAAGGGGGTTCTGGAAAAGGGTAAGGGATTAATTAGGGTTAGGTGGGATGAATGGAGGGGGAGTAGCCACGTGGGAGGGGTTGAGTGGGTAGTGACATCATGGGGGTGACGTCATTGAGGGTGGGTTTGGGTTTTAATAAGACGAAGGTTTTAAGAAGGATGATTAAAAAATCAGTTGACACGGTTTAGACACTTACGGTGATAAAAATACGTAAACAATATATCATGTGATAGGTCGGTTAATCATTTAACACATAGACAATTTTTAAACACGTAAAAAACTAGTGACACAAATGAAGAGTATTAGCTTGTAAACGGATTCACTTTAGCCAATCATACGAGAGACAAATAAAACCAAGAATAAAATAATCACAAGCAATTGATCAAGCCAATTTCTAACCGGAGTTTTTCAAATTGTTCACGGGCAAGAGGTTTCGTAAATATGTCGGCTATTTGATCCTCCGTTTTGCAAAAAATGAGTTTCACATGCCCTTTTTCAACATGATCACGAATAAAATGATGACGGATCTCAATATGTTTAGTTCGTGAATGTTGAATTGGATTTTTAGAGATATTGATAGCACTTGTGTTGTCACACATTATGGGTATTGAGTCAAAAATAATTCCGAAATCAAGAAGTTGTTGTCTTACCCAAAGGAGTTGTGAACAACAATGAGCGGCACTAACGTATTCACTTTCGGCCGTTGAGAGAGCTACCGTATTTTGTTTCTTAGATCCCCATGAGATGATACATGGACCCAAAAAAGTCGCGATTCCCGACGTACTTTTTCTATCAACGGTACATCCCGCGTAATCCGCATCGGAGAAACCTACGAGATCAAAAGGACATAATAAGGGGTACCATAGGTAAAGATCTTGAGTTCCAATTAAATACCGAAGAATACGTTTTACCGCTTTGAAATGAGATTCTTTCGGATTTGATTGGAAACGAGCACATAAGCACACACTAAATAGAATATCGGGACGACTAGCGGTTAGATACAAAAGAGAGCCTATCATACCTCTATACACCTTTTCACTAACGTTCTTACCGTTTTCATCTTTGTCCAATTTGGACGTTGATACCATGGGAGTGGAAAAGGAGTTTCCGTTAGTCATACCGAATTTTTGAAGCATTTCCTTGATGTACTTTTGTTGATGGATCATGATACCATCTTTGGATTGTTTGATTTGAAGCCCTAAAAAGAATCCTAACTCGCCCATCATGCTCATCTCAAACTCAGATTTCATTAGCTCAGAAAAGTAGACATAAAGGAGTTCGTTAGTTGCACCAAATATAATATCATCGACATATACTTGCACAACCAACAGTTCTGATGACTGTTGCTTTAAGAATAAAGTTTTGTCAACGGAGCCTCTTTTAAAACCATTTTCAATGAGAAAAGTTGACAACCTATCATACCAACATCTAGGGGCTTGTTTTAAACTGTAGAGAGCCTTGTCTAGCTTGTAGACATGGTTAGGAAAGTCATTGTCAAGAAACCCCGGAGGTTGTTCGACAAAGACTTCCTCATCTAGGAACCCATTTAAAAAAGCGGTCTTGACATCCATTTGAAAGAGAGTTATACCTTTGTGGGCCGCAAAAGCGATGAGTAGCCGAATAGCTTCAAGCCTAGCCACCGGTGCATAAGTTTCGTCATAGTCAATTCCTTCTTGTTGATTGTAACCTTGCACCACGAGTCTAGCTTTGTTCCTTACAATTTCACCGGAATCATCGAGCTTGTTGCGAAAAACCCACTTGGTGCCTATGACAGTTCTATTAAATGGCCTAGTAACCAAATGCCAAACCTTGTTTCTTTTGAATTGATTGAGCTCATCTTGCATTGCTATGAGCCAATCGGCATCCGTTAGAGCAACCGTTATGTTGGGTGGCTCTATTTTGGAAAGGAAGGCATTTTGGCCACAAAAGTCATCTAAAGAGGCAAAGTTGTTGTGAGATGCCTTAGATCTTGTCTTAATCCCAGATGTTAGGTCACTAGTTAAATTTGAGAGTGGATGAGAACTTTGATGCTTCCATTTTCTTGGGATGATAATATGTTCTCGTTCCCCAGCAACAGTTTCAGAGGTTGTTGCTTCCTGTTCAGAGTGAGGGTTCAGACTTGGGTTGATAGGAGCTGCAGGAGTAACAGTGTTGACGTCTGTTGTCTCCTGAGATGATGAAGTTGAGGCAAGATTGGATGGAGTGGATGGAGTGGAAGAGGATGCAGTAGCAGATGATTCTCCATGACTGGTTCCCCCTGAACCATTGCTATTACCACCAGGCAACGGTTGATCAGACTGTTGCACATTGTCATTGGTTGGTCCTTCATCTTCTTCGAGAACAAAGTCTTTCCTTATGAGTCCAATTTCAAACTCATCATCTTCATCATCGTCTTCTGATTCTTCGTTTTGTACCTGTCCAAGCACACTAGATTCATCAAAAATGATATGAACACTTTCCTCAATACGCATGGTTCTTTTGTTGTAAACTTTATAGGCCTTGCTATGTTCGGAATACCCAATAAACACCGCCTCATCACTACGAGGATCAAATTTCCCTAAATTTTCTTTTCCATTGTTGTGCACAAAACATTTGCTACCAAAGCATCGAAAGTAGGAAACGTTAGGCTTTCTTCCTCGTAGTAGTTCATACGGTGTTTTATCCATTGAGTTTCTTATCATGACACGATTGTGAATATGACAAGCGGTATTAACCGCTTCGGCCCAAAAGCTTCTAGGTAATTTACTACTTAAAAGCATGGTCCGAGCCATGCCTTCAAGAGTTCTATTCATGCGTTCTACCACGCCATTTTGTTGAGGTGTCCTAGGGGCCGAAAAATTATGGTCAACACCATTTTCGTCGCAATAAGTATTAAATGACAAATTCTCAAACTCCGTTCCATGATCGGTTCTTATGGACACAAGTTTATGGTCAAGCTTGTTTTGACACTTCCTAAGCCAAATAAGAAACTCATTGAAGGTTTCATCTTTAGAACATAAAAAGAGAGTCCAAACAAACCTAGAGAAATCATCAATAATGACACACACATAACGACTACCACCTCTACTTCTAGTTCTCATAGGTCCACACAAATCAATATGAAGAAGTTGGAGGGGACGAAGAGTACTCATGATTCTTTTGGATTTAAAGGAGCTTTTAACATGTTTACACCTAGCACATTCATCACAAATTTTGTTGAAATCAAATTTTATATTTGGAAATCCCTCAACTAGATCAAGCCTTTTTAAGGTGTTAAGAGTTTTGGCGCTAACATGTCCAAATCTTTTATGCCACAACCATGGATCATTCTTCATGACACTCATACAAGATAGAGTGTCATCCGGTATCATGTTTAAGTTTGTTAAATAGACGTCTTTTATGCGTCTTCCTTCAAGAATGACCTCATGGGTTGTTGCATCAATGATTTTACACATATTAGTACTAAACTCTACCAAGTTTCCACGATCACATAATTGAGAAATACTAAGAAGATTATGCTTCAAACCTTTGACAAGCCGCACGTTGTCGACACATAGTAACGATGACTTACCAACCTTACCAATACCAATTACTTCACCCTTTTTGTTGTCACCAAATGTTACCGTGCCTCCTTTATGAGCTTCTAATGAGAGGAATTGGCTTCTATCTCCCGTCATGTGACGTGAGCATCCACTATCCAAGTACCAATTGCGGTCGCCTCTCATCAAGCCCTACACAAGAATTAGATTTTGAGTTTAGGAACCCAAATAAATTTGGGTCCCTTTTTGTGAACAACTTTGTTAACAAGATCCTTTTGAATCCAAACTTGCTTAGCCACTTTAATATTCTTATTGATGTCATTATGTCTCTTTTGGCAACCGTTAAAGCCATGACCAGTTTTGCCACAATAGTTACAAATTTGATACTCGGGAAGACCAACATATTTCCTTCTTCGAAAATCAGTTTTACATGGGTCTGGTTTGCTAAAGTAACAGTGAGATGCACTGTTCCATTTAAATCCTAGACCAGCTACACGGTCACATCGTTTTGTTTGATTTGTGAGAAAATTTAGAACATTTTGACTTCCTTCCCATTTCTTGGACACATTGTTGGCATCAACAAGCTTAATCTTTAAGTTTTTGAGATCGATGGAAAGCGTAGCATTTTTAGCTTTTACAGTTTTGAGCTCTTTTTCAAGATCATCAAACTCAGTGTGTAGGTCTCCAATGAGTTCTCCCTTTTGCTCGACATTGTCCTTTAGACTTTCAATGCATAAGTTCAAGTGTTCAATCTCATCTTTAGAAGATCTACATATAGCATTTTTGTTTTGAGAGTTAACAAGTTTAACATGCATGATTTTGAGTTCATTTTTGAAAGTTGAAATGTCAACTTTTAACCTTTCATTCTCACTAACCAAGGTGGCATTCTCAAATTCTTCCTTATCAGAGATAACAGTCTTATGGATTGTTTCTTTAAGAGCTGCTAGCTCTTTGACCAACTCATCACATTTACATAAAAGCAGGTTGTTTTCTTTTTCCAATTTATCACACTCTTTTGTAGCAGTGGAAATTTGTGACGTGAGAGAGGTGTTAATATCTTCAAGGTTTGACAAACTTTTAGAATCAACTTCTAGACACTCTACTTTCTCAGACAACTGTTCATTTAGCCTTTTCAGATTTTTGAGTTCGGACGTACTAGAGAGATTAAATGTTGTTTCCTTCTTGAGTTTAACATTTTCTTCAGCGATCTCTTCTATTTCATCTTGCATGACATCTAACCTTTTTGTTTGTGAACGACACTTATCAAAGAGTTTATCAAGAAGTTTACACACCTTTTCTTTTGAGTAAGTTCTAGCCTTTGCTTTCAGGATTTTTACCTCATCATCGGAGTCGGAGTCGGAGTCATCGGGATGAGCCATGAGACACCTAAGATGTTCGCCTTTGGTCACTTTAGTTTTAATTTTGTGGTTTTTGGTTAAGCACATCTTAGCTTCTAATTTTTCTTCGATGGGTTCCTCGTCCTCAGAATCGGACATCCCCCAAATGGCTGTCATGACTTTATGTTTGTATTCCTTTTTGGCCTTATCTCGTTTATCCCTAGATTTTATATCATCCCACTTAGGACATTCTTTGATTTGGTGATTTATGTCACCACACTTAAAACATCCTACAGTGGAAGAAGGCCTTTTCTTGAAGGGACGTTTCTTAGCATAATTGTTATTAAACTTCTTTTGACCTTGCCTGTTTACCATTCCGACCAAGTTCCGAGAGAACATGGCAAACTCATCTTCCTCATCATCTTCACCATCGCTTGGTGAAGATAATAAGGCAAGACCCTTTCCCTTTGAGGATTCACTAGAATTCTTCTCGAGATTAAACTCGTGAGCCATTAGTGATCCTATTAGTTCATGAAGGGTGAGTTTAGATAAATCACGGGCTTCTTCAATTGCGGTAACCTTAGGTTGCCATTTTGAAGTGAGACTACGAAGAATCTTTCGAATAATGTCCTCGGACTCGAAATCTCTTCCTAGACTCTTAAGTTCATTTATTATGCAAGAAAAACGAGAAGAAAAACTATTTATGGATTCATCCTTTGACATGCGAAACATCTCATATTGTTGCATGAGAAGGTCGATACGGTGTTTTCTAACTTGAGATGTCCCTTCATAAGCAAGTACAAGAGAATCCCAAATTAGTTTTGCCGTAGGACATCCGGAAATACGACTCACTTCGGCTTCTCCAACACAACGTTGAAGAATCGACATAGCTTTTGAGTTTTTTTCGGCCATTTTGAAATCATTTTCATTGTAGTCACTTTCCGACTTGACTTTGTTGAAACCTGTCATCATGTCGGTTTCCTCAATGATTAGAGGTCCGTTCATGATGATGTTCCAACATTGATAATCAATACTCTTTATGTAATGTTCCATTTTGAGTTTCCACCAACCAAAATTCTCACCGGTAAAGACCGGGATCTTGGAGTGTTTTGCGGAATCCATTTCCCAAGAAGTAACTCTTAAGGTAATTAGCCTTTATCAAGAGCACGAGGCTCTGATACCAATTGAAGGGTATGGATACCGAGTACCTAAGAGGGGGAGGGGGTGAATTAGGTACTACTTAAAAATTTTAACTTAACAAAGTTGACTTAATTAAATTAACTAACGATTAAGTACAGAGAAACAAAGGAAAGCAACGATTTCGTTGACTATTAAGTTCATCTAGCAAGTGAAGTAGTGCTACTGTATGAAAGTAACAGATTTAGAAATCGTTGACTGAAACAGAAAGGAAAAGAAAAATAAAAGAACGATTAACTGAACAGAAAAGAGAAGAACGCAGCGGTTTTGAATTGGTTCGGCCAAAACTCTAACGGCCTACGTCCAATCTTCTTTTATTGAATAGCTAAGTAATCTACTCCGAAAACTTAAAACAAATTACAATAAAAGGACCAACAACCTACTCCGGTTGCGACTCTTAGTTCTTTTGACCACAATGTCTAAGAACATCAAACTAACAAACTAGTATAGATTACAAGATCAAGTTTTCCTCAAACTGATTCTTAAATGAATTGAGGAGGAACAACTTATTGATCAATCATAACTAGATAACAAATCATAAACAGAAGCAACGATTAGACAGACTGTTTACACTTGAAGAGTTTGAAGACTTTTATAAAAACTTTGCAAAATCATTAAAAAGAGATGAAGATTTGAAGAGGGAATTTTGCAAAGATGAATTTATTGCTCTAGAAGTCTTAGAAATAAATGAGGATGAAGTACTCCTTTTATAGAGAAAATATTGGATAAGGACCTTTGGGTAAAAGCCACAAAGTACACCTTAGGTGGCTATTTTCCAAAGGACAAAAGGAGTTGTACTTTTTTGCTTTTTAAAATATTATTTCTTTGCTTTAAAATCTTCTTTAAACAGGAAAAGAGATTTTTTGGGCTTTGCAAAAATCAGAGTCATAAAGCAAGTTTTCTTATAATTTTGCAAAGTTGAGATTTCGAAATTAGAAAGCTTCAAGTGTACGATTGCACGGGGCAACGATCTGTGTAACAGTTGCTTACGTTAGATGAGTTGTTATCTTTACAAAACAACGACACTTAGAGATTTCTTTTGACAACGGAATATCAATGCTCTCTTGATTATGAACTTTCGAACCTGAAATGGAAACTTGAAAACACAATTAAATTGGGCTTGTCATCATCAACAAATTATATCCTAACAACATATGGAGCTGCATATCCATCCGGCACATCAAGAGCTTTATCTTCAGCTGGACAGCCAAAAATATGAGGCGGTTTTGGTGTCGGAAGGTGAATAGCTTGACCCCTAAGGGCAGCAACAATGGAGGTCATTCTTGGCCTGTCAATAGCATTTTCTTGGATGCATAATAATCCTATTTGGATGCATTTTATTACTTCTTCCTCTTCAAAAGTTGTCAAACAACTCTGTATCTATTAGATTCAATGGCTCATCCTCACTCCACAGCCTTCATGCCTATCAACAAATCGACAAATAAACAAGTGTTTTCTCTTTCAAGTATTTTGGCAATATGAAATTTAGTTCATTGATGTTCATGTGAACTTACTCGGTGTAGTAGTGCCTCGTCGACTGCAATCGTCCCAGCATCGATTCCTTTGGTCACTTACTATCTCAAGCACTATCACTCCAAAACTGAACGCATCTGATCTCACTGAGTTCAATAATCTAGTACTGCCTAGTAGTTTATCGAGAAATATAGCAAATTACCCACGGAACTTTGATACTGTGTGCAATTAAGGCCTTTAATATTTAGGGTTATTTAACGAGAATACTATAAACTATTGTGGTGCTTCTCAAAATAATCCAAACTATGTTTTAACCACCTTTATACCCAACTATTTCACCTTTTATTTTTTAATAAAATTACCCCTTTATTAACCCGTAGCAGCATGTAAAAGCGAGTTCTAATCTCATTTTTCTTCTTCTTCCCCAAGCCATCATTCTTCTTCCTCCCAAATCTACCCCTAACTTTTTAAAACGTCAGCCACCCTTCATCTTCTCTCCCTAGTCTGTCATTCACCATTAAAAACGCCACTTTTTTTCCCCAAAGTAAATTCTTGAACTCCAGATTAAAATTCAAACCACCCAAATTTTTGCGAATTCCATTTTTTAAAATATATCATTCATCTTCACAATTAAAATTAAAATACCCAAATTACAACTGAAAACGATTTAAGAATAATCAAAATATGGGCACCACAATTAAAACGAAAACGATTAACTCTCCCACCACAATTCAGGCGAAAATACCCAAATCTGGGTAGATTATACTTTGTTGCACTAACTCGCATTACCACCGCTACCTCCATCACCTATTAAAATAGCACCACCGCCTCTTCCTTCTTCTGCACTGACAAACATGACCACTAGATCCAATTCATTGCTTCAAGCTCGCTCGTATATCGCTACTCCCAGTTCAAAATCTGGTCAATTTTTTTTTGAGAAGAAATAGCAACAATCTTGTTATATTTTTTTGTTAAAATCTTAGCAAAGTTTTTAACCAAAAGATTACATATTATCAGGGCCGGTCCTAATGGGTGTTTAGGTTGGTATTTGACAAAGGCCCAAATCTGATAGGGGCCCATTAATGTGAAATTAGATGTGTTTTATTTGTTAAATAAAATTTATTACATATAGAAACAAAAATATGGTAAAGGGTCTAGTGATATTTTATGTTACCAAATGTCAAGAGGTCATGTGTTCTATTCCCATTACAGCTTATTTTCTCCATTTTTAATATTTTATTTTTAGAATTCACAACCATTTCCACCATTTCTATATTTTTTTTGAATATATTTTATTTTTAGAATTCACAACCATTTCCACCCTTTCTATATTTTTTTTTAATATACTATGATGATAGGCCTATACAATTAATATTTTCTTATATATATTTTAGTGGGTCAACTGAGTTATAAATTAATTTTTATACTTATGAGATTTTGTGCAAATTATGCTTCTAATTTGCCCAAATTATTCATTTAGTGGACTCAATAAAGCCAATATCTAAGCTTCAAAAGAATATCGATATTTTGCAATTTTTTGACGATTAAAATGTTGAATTATAAGATATATCCTATTCAATATCATTGTTTCTTCTAGTTTCTTAAGATTTTTCGAGAATCAATATCATCTAATTAATTCAAAAAAAATTCTGCATCATGTGTTTCATTTATTAAAAAGTATAAGATAATTACACATGAATTACTAAAACAATTTTTTTAAAAGTTAGGGCCAAATTTTACAATTTTGCCCAGGGCCTCCAAATGTTTCGGACCGGCCCTGCATATTATTATTTGATTTTTGTTAGATTGAAGGTAAATTATGGTAGTGGACTTATTGTTTACTTAAAAATGTGGAAAATTTGTGATATTTGTTAAAATTTGTGAATTAAAAAAGGATGCTAGAAAAAAAAATCAAATGTGGGACGGTGTTGTTGAAATAGAATGTTTAATACCGAGTTTAAATTTGTGAATGAAAAACAGGAAAAATATTAATATGGGGTTTAAGGGGTCATGGAGAGTGCAGACGATGATGATGGGAGGGATGATGATAATATGAACATGTGATGGATAAAGGTTTGCAAAGAGAAGTGGAGGTGACTTGCTAAAGAGGTAGTCGGTCATCTGAATATATTATGAGAAGAGAGGTTAATTGTACGGTGTATTGTGAGTTAAACGAAAGTACAGAGTATTTTAAGCAGACGATCAATAGTACAAAGTATTTTCATTAAATAACCCTAATATTTAAGTATAGCAAACCAACCCTATAACTTTCTTAAGACCTGCTTTCCCGCTGGTTAGAGGGGCTAGAGTTATTTGGAATGCTAATGTGTTACCAAGGCATAGCTTTACTATTTCTTTGGCCGTTCAGAGGAAGCTTCCTACGACAGACAACATTATTGCTCGATGTCTTTTATTGGTGAACATATGCCCTTTATGCAAGAATGCCACTGAAACGCATTCTCACCTATTTTTTAAATGTCCATATTCCTCTGCTATCTGGTATGGAATGATGGGTTGGATTTAAGTTGGAGGTTTATCAAATGATTTATGGAATAATATTATTTGGTGCTCAGCACGGAAGAAAATTTAGCATTGGAAAGCCAGTTTACTACATTGTAGTTTAGGGGCTACTGTGTATGCTATTTGGGGAGAGAGGAATAGGAGAATTTTTGATGGGCGGGAAGCTGATTGGGAGGTAACTCTGAAACAGATCAAGTTTACAGTGGGCGTCAGAGTTTTGCCCAGGTTTGAGCAGCAGGAAAGTGTCATTATTGATCATAGTCAAAGTTACGTTTTTCACTTGATTCTTTTGGTTTTTGCTTAAGATTAATTCCTATTTTTTTCCCAAAATGGATAAATAGGATGTATTTTCTTGCAAAAAAAAAACAAAAACTTTCTTTTAATGTGCAATCAGCCACAGTTGTTATTTTCAAGAATGAATATACTAAATTAAATATTTTAACATTAATGTTTTACTATATATTATTGAACATTAAAATTATTGATCCAATATCAATTCTAAAAATTCTAATTATTAGAATTCGGGTTCAATTTTTTTTTTCAGTTTTGTGAAAAATATTCATAATATTAGAAATGTTAGTGAAGTTACAATGAAAACTCATGTGATTAATTTTTTCTCTATATTAAATTTTGTTCACATTTTTTTGTTAATAAATATGTAAATATTGTATTTGGTTTTTATATTTATTAAAAATATTTTTTAAATGGCTTTATAAAAGAAAATAATAGGTTTTAGTTAAGAAAAATGGTAAAATAAAATGATTTGTGGTTATTTGCTCATTTTTGAAAACTCATACGACGCGACTAATTTGCTACAATTAAAATCAGGGTCAAATATTAATTTAAAATTTCTAATTATTAGAATTCCGGTTCAAATAGATTTTTTGGTGAAAAGTATTCATAATATGAGATTCTTTAGTGGAGTTACAGTGAAAAGTTATATAATAAAAATTTTCTCTATATTAAATTTGGTTCACATTTTTCATTAAATATGTAAATATTGTATTTAGTTTTTATTTTTATTAAATATTTTTGAAATGGCTTAATAAAAGAAAATAATGGGTTTTAATAAAGAAAAATGGTAAAAAAATTGATTTGTGGTTATTTGCACATTTTTCTAAAATCAAAGCTAATTCGCTACAAGTTATGGGGATAATTTGCTACATGGCGATACTTTATCATGCTAACTTAAGGGAAGGAACAACAAAAGTGGATAAATTTTTAAACTATAAAAGGAATAGCATTTAGAGCTTTCCTATTGGTTACTAAATTTCAGGAAATGAAAGATAGAAGTGTCTCCACCATCATTAACTTATGAATTAACTTCTCTCCTTTCACTTGTTTTATCTTATTTTACTTATTTTATCTATCCAAATTTATATACATCAATAATCTGTATTACTATGTTTATTTTCAGACATTATAAAATGTTTACAAATAATACCAAAATATATAACTTGCTATACTAAATAAAAACTATATTAACTAAACATAACTTTATTCCCTAACTAGCAGATTACTAATGACATCAACAATTTAAAGTATTAAAAATAGAAAACAATAAACAATTCCATGAAAAATTATCAAGGAACTCATTATTAAAGGGTAAGAAATTAAATACGATTAAAAATAATTATTTAAATAAAAAACGAGGATAATAAAGGACGGACTTCTTAAAAAACTGGCGTGGAAAATAAGTTACAAAACGGCCACGATCCTTGAGTGGAATTTATTTTTTTGGTATATCATAGGGTTGTCAGTTTCAAATTTTTTATCAGTTTAGCTGTCAGTCATTTAGTTAGGTATTTTGGTTTTTATATAGCATATGCTTTTATGAAAATATTATTTGGTAGTTATATTAGTATAAATTGAAAAAAACCATTAAAATTTTTAGTAAGTCTTGCTTGTGACGGGTCACAATTTATGACGGATATTTTGTGAGATAAAATGGATAGAAAATGAGTTAGTGGAGAAAAGGGACCACATGTGAGAGAGAAAAAGTGGATATTTTGTGAGATAAAATAGTACCCGTCGCAAGTTTGCCACGGATATACCCGTCGCAAATGAGAATTTGTGTAAAAATTTAGTCATCTACGTTAATTTATTTTAAAGGTAACAAATTTAAAATACGCCGTGTAAAAATATATTTAAAATAACCCGTGCACTTTTTGCACACGGGAATAAAACTAGTTAGGGTGAAAAGAGAACCTTAAAAAGTGGATGGAGGAAGTAATTTTTTCGGCCATTATCCTTGTACCGACTACACGTACTGGTATTGTTTTCAGTCACGAGAATACACACTGGTGATTATTTCATCCCCTGTATGGACATGTAGAGCTGCATATCCGTCAGGCATATCGCGAGCTTCATCTTCAACTGTGCAACCAAAAAAATGAGGTGGTTTTGGTGTCGGAAGGCAAATAGCTTGACCACTAAGGGCAGCAACAACATAGGTTATTCTCGGTCTGTCAATAGCATTTTCTTGGATGCATAATAATCCTATTTGGATGCATTTTATTACTTGTTCCTCTTCAAAGTTGTCTCCCAACACTGTATCTACTAGATTCAGTGGCTCGCCCTCGTTCCACAGCCTCCATGCCTATCAAACAATCGACAAACAAACAATTGCCTTTTCTTTCAAGTATTCCGGCAAATATTAATTATGTTGTTGTGATGATCATGTGAACTTACTCTGTGTAGTAACGCCTCGTCCAACTGCAATCGTCCAAATGATCGACTCCTTTGACCACTTACTATCTCAAGCACTATGACCCCAAAACTGTACACATCTGATTTCACCGAGTAATGACCTGTAATGGCGTATTCTGGGGCCATATAACCACTGCATTGCACATTCAGCGTAATGAAAAACCACAAATACTAGTACTCTGTCAGTAAATAAAGGAAAAGAATGTAAGATATCTTACTAAGTGCCAACGATTCTCTTAGTGTCTCCTTGAGTTTGATCAACTTCAAAAAGCCTTGCCAACCCAAAATCAGCAATCTTTGGGTTCATGTCTTCATCAAGTAATATATTGCTTGATTTGAGATCTCGATGTACAACCTTAATTCTAGAATCCTCGTGAAGATACTGAAGTCCTCTTGCAAACCCACCGATGATATTGAATCTAGTTTGCCAATCTAAAGATGATTTCTTGGCAGGATCTGCAGTTTTTGTGCCATATCTAGTCACTCTTCAGTAAGCTAAAGTACATAATTGCTACATAATAAAAGTAGTATTACCAAACAGGAATTTATCCAAGCTTAAATTCGGAAGAAACTCGTATACAAGTAGGCGTTCATTAGGCGATGCGCAATATCCTAATAGTTTCACTAGGTTTTTATGTTGTAGTCTAGCAACAAGGACTATTTCCGTTTCAAATTCCGCAATTCCTTGTACTGAATTTTTGGAAAGCCTCTTCACAGCTACTTCTTGTCCACCCTCAAGTTTGCCCTGTTCGGAAGGTCGTGAACTCGTTTAATTCCAAGAAAACATAGCTACCTCCTTAATATATTCATGAAAATGTTATGAACATAAATTGAGATGGTCTGACATGGATGCCTAGACTGAATTAGGTGTCAAATTAGGAATCGATTAAAACATTTATGCACAATTGCACATTTCATTGCCCTGCATTGAAACTTCCAAAGATAAATATAGAGTTAAAATGACTCACTTTGTAGACTTCACCAAATCCACCTTCTCCAAGTTTATTTTCAGCTGCGAAGTTATATGTAGCTGATCGAAATGTAGTGAAATCGAATTGCAAAGAATTTGCAAACCTTTTCATCTCATCTGTTTGAACTGCGAAATCAACAAATATCAAAATCCCATTTTTTTTGATGTCGGAATGTTAGTCTAGTAATTCCCCATTGTTAATTTATAATGTGACTTACCATTTTTTGTAATGGCTTTCCTTTTATAAATACAGAGATATATTCCAAGCAGTAAGAATATCAAAATCCCAGCTGCTGTAGGAAAGGGGATTAGCATAGCCGTATGTACCTTCCTTTTACGGGTATTGCCTACAAGTTAAATTATGTACATCAGAAGTATAGTTGTGTGTACAAATGTATATGATGCTATATTGCTATTGACTAACTAACAAACGGAGTATAGCACTGTAACTTACTAAGTAAGGTTGGGGACAATGGAGTTGGGGGCAACACCATTGGTGACATTGCGTCTTGCTCCGGTGCCAATGCCGGCTGTAATGCTTGTCCCGAGGGTATGGAAAGAAGTCTTTCAGGATAATAATTTGGATTAGTTTACACGGGATGGATTATAAACCTAGATCACAAGTTGTCACAAGACACAAGTGCCGCCTTTTGTGACTTTACCAACTAACTGAAATGCGTTATTTGTGGAATATAAACCAATAAAGAAAACAGAATAAGCACCTGGACATAGCAGGCGAGGGACAGAAAGTAATGCTATATGAAGACGCCCTCGAACCACTGCAAGCCAAGGTATTAGTCGCATCCTCTCCAACGTTGCCACTATAGTAGCTAAAAGCTCGTGGACAGGATCTTTCGAAGATTGATGATGCCGAGGAAAAATTGGAGGCCACTTTACACCCAATTATTAGACTATTATTACTCTTGCTTACCACCGTGAGCTCGGCGGGATGGCACGATTTTTGAAGGTCAAACACGCAGCCAGTGACCTCGCAGCTAGGCCCAGTCCCACTATCAACATGTGGGGTAACCAACATAGGGAGGTTATACCCAGCTAGCACAGTAACGTCATAGAAGTCCCTATCACTCGTATTAAATTCGCCCAAAACAAACTCAGCTAAAGTGACAGGATTCACAACTGAAGAAGTGCATTCCATACTTATAACGGACGGGTACGGACAACTTCAACAAATTCGTTTTAGCGGACACGGACATAAAAAAAATTGGCCTGCCGGACACTTTTTCTTAAGGTTGGCCGGCCCGTGTCCGACCCAAGCCCGCAAACGACCACCTCTACAATATACCTATAATAATTATTACATGTACTTAGAGCTGGCAAATAATGACACGACACGAACCCGACACGAAATTTGCGGGTTTGGATTGAGGCCTAATGACCCATTTATGTAAGTGGGTCGACACGAACACGACACGACATTTAATTGGGTCGGGTTTGGGTTGAGCTCTTTAAACACGAACCCGACACGAATGACCTGTTTACTAAATTAATCCTAATTTTTGTTTTCCTCCATCACATAAATATACTTAAACTTTCCAAATATGGACATGACACGAAAACACGACACGAACCCGACACGAAATAAACGAGTTAGGGTTGAGACTTGATGACCCATTTATCTAAGTGGGTCGACACGAACACGACACGAAATTTAATTGGGTCGGGTTTGGGTTGGAGGGTTTGATACGTGTCTATTTTATGATGTTTTTCATCTATTTTAACACGTATTTGGTCGCTCATTTACTATGTTTTAGCCTTTATTTCCCAACAATCGTGTACTTTCGTATTTTTATGCACTTTTGCAGATTTATGCGGAAAAGAGACGATTTAGCACCAAATCCATATCCTCAAGTCTTTTGCATAATTAAGGAACAAATAGAAAGTCAATTGGAGTCAAAGTCAAGCGCCAAAAGTCAAAACAAGAAGAAATCCGAAGATTTCCGTACGGAGGCGGTCGACCGACCAGCTAAACGGGTCGGCCGACCAGGCCTGAACTTTAATAAAGCCCAAAATCTCAAGGAAGGCCAAAAATAAAAGAAGCCCAGAAAGAAGCGGTCGACCGACCCACATAGTAGGTCGACCGACCTCAGCAGAAGCCCAGACGATTCTTTTCGGAAATAAAGTAGAATTAGAGCTTTTAGGAAACTCTTAGTTTTATACCCTATATAAACAAATCTTGTGATTAGGGTTAGGTATGCTTGATATCTATTATCATACGTTAGGATCTTTTATTCAATCTTTTACCATCTAGTTCATCTTTTATCTTATTCAAAGAATTTTCAAGCATTCAATAAAGTTTATTCCGTTCTGCCTTAATTCCAATTGTGGTAATTACTCTTTAATCTAGTTTTTATTATTGTTCTTATTACCTTTGCATTCAATTAAGATAGAAATCCCAAGCTTTATTGAATCTTGCATGCTTAGATTATTTATTATGTTTACCATGTTTAATCCCGTTTTCATAATCGTCTTAACAACCATGAGTAGCTAATCTTCATATGTTAGGATGTAGGGGGTGAATATGCATAGGTAAATAAAATTCGAAAGACCGACTTGTAGCAGGACCACGGTCGGCCGACTGGAATAGCTGGTCGGTCGACCGAGGTCGTGGTCGGCCGACTGGAGTAGCTGGTCGGTCGACCACCCGCGTATGTATTCTTATTTCGTCTTTTCTTGTCAATTATAATATCCTGCAATGAGACCATAAGGAGACTTGTAGGATGTTAGTAATGACCTACCCAAGATTGAAAGATACGGGAAGGGCATTGGTTTACACCTTAAGACGGATAGGTTACTCAAGACTGAAAGGTATGTGACCTGGGATTTAGGAATCACCCTTATTGTTGACACCCAATAATTGTGAGACCTAGGAACTAATAGCATAGGCCGAAAGGAGCTATTAGGTAGCATAGACTTAAAAAGATATGTTACGCCCTCTTACGCGACTGCAATACATGTTGACCTTAGGATTTATTTTACCTTAGCTATTTATTACCCAAACATCCTAGCATCCCTTTTTATATATTTTAATCTCATCTTTATTTTCTTGTTTTATTTTTATCTTTGCTTTAGACTTAGAAATCAACAATCAAACCCCCAATTTGTTACTTTGAACATCAACATCAAACAATAAACATTCCCCACCTCTCTGTGGTTCGACCCTGACTTTCACTATCTATAGTTTAAGTTTAGGAATTATAAATTTATCTTTGGTACCCTCAACGACGGGCATCAAATTTTGGCGCCGTTGCCGGGGAGGTGACGCCAGTGTTTATTGTTTTTTTTTGTTTTTGTTTCTCTTTGTTTAAGGAACTTTTTGTTCCTTAAACCTTCTCACCTTTTTCTTGTAGTTTCCATCTTATGCGCAGGTCAGTTCAAGGAGAACTCCTACCTCTCGACCTCGAAATTGAGAGGACTCTTAGAGAAAGAAGAAAGCAACTTCTAGCAAATCAGGAAGGAGGTTCACCATCTTCCTTATTTCAAGAAGACTTATTCGAACAACCATCATTACCATCTTCACCAAAAACACCACCTTCACAACCAAATTCACCCATCAACCCACTTTCACCAAAATCACCACCTTTTACCTACTTTCCAGTTTTTCCTAAAGAAGAAGAGGATATGGCAGAAGAAGCTACTATTGCCAGTCACTCCATGCCTCAGGCGAAGGACCTATACAAAGGGTTCACTTTACCTGCAGGTACTGGGAAGCCATTCGAGGCCAAGCCCGCCTACATAACTATGGTTGAAAGAAACCAATTTGGAGGCTCGGCCAATGAGGATGCTGCTAAGCATATTGAAATCTTCACAGATTACATATGCTCTATAGCACCCCCAGAAGGAGTGACGCAGGACCAGATTAAACAGACCATGTTCATCTTCTCCCTTAGGGACTCTGCGAGAGAGTGGTACAGAGATCTAGACCGCACTGCTGCGGGAGTCACAGATTGGAACACCTTAGCCTTAGCATTCTACAGGAAATACTATTCTGCATCAAAGACTAATGCTTTGAGGGCGCAGATTACCAATTTCAAGCAAGGTCCCAATGAAGACTTTAGCGAGGCGTGGGACAGGTTCAAGAGACTTGTTCGATCCATACCACATCACGGATTCGAACAATGGTTTCTTTGCAACCAGTTCTACAATGGCCTCTACGATGACAACAGGGCCTATCTAGATGCTGCAGCTAATGGGAGATTCCAGGATAATTCAGGAGAGACTAAGGGTCTCAAGTTGATAGAAGATGTTGCTGTGCACCACGCTGAGCATGGTACTTCTAGAGGAAACCAGAGGAAATCTGAATACAACCTATCAGCAATTGAGGCCTTGACAGCTAAGGTAGAAAAATTTGAGGCCGTAGGAAAGCTTGATCTAGGGAGTGGAAGCAAGGGAGGAATTTACCAAGTAAACGCCGTTCAGGACGGACCCTTTGCTTGTGAGAGGTGTGGTGGAGAAGGGCATGTGTCAAAATTCTGTACTTCATCTAATGAAACATGCGCCGCTTTTCAACACTATCGTGGGAACAATTTTTATGACCCGAATAATAATAATGTCCATCCCAACTTAAGGTGGACAAGCCAGAATGTTCAAAACCCACAACACATGCAACCTCAGCAAAATTCCACATATTTACCCCCACATAAACAAAATTTCCAAAAACCACCTTTCAACCCTCAACCACCTTCTAATCCACCACCCAACACAGATGCTCTTATCCAAAATCTTATTGGGTTGGTACAGAAGGAGTCACAGGCTAGAGAGGCAGGGATGAAGATGTTAGAGTCCCAGATTGCTCAAATTGCGAGCAAGAATGATACTAGAGCTCCGGGTCAGCTTCCAACCAAACCGGACCAGAAAAAAGAGACTCTAAACATCATCTCCCTGCGAAGTGGAGCTAAGGTGGGGAGCGAGAAAGAAAAAAAGGCGAGTAGCAGCAAAGGCGGTCGACCGACCGAAGATTCTGGTCGACCGACCACAGATCAGGACCCGAAAATTTTACCTGAACAGGAAACTGGTCGACCGACCGAAGAAACTGGTCGACCGACCACTGAAGCAGAACCCGAAGTTCCCTTTCGTCCAGATTTACCAAATAACTTACGGGATTTTCTTTTCCGGGGTGACAAGACCCCCAGGTTTTTAAAAAGGGCTGCAAATACTGAATCCTCACCTGCGCCTTTCCCAGAAAGACTCGTGCCTTCAAAGGATCATGTGTCTTTTGACAAATTTAAGGATGTGATTCGTTCATTAAATGTTCAAGTCCCGTTTTTAGAATTAGTTCAACAAGTTCCTTCCTATCTTAAATTTATGAGACAGCTTTTGTCAAGAAAGAGGTCTCTAGAAAAGGTTAAGTCGGTGGCCCTTACTGAAGAGTCATCTAGCTTTCTATCACATGTCATAGCCCCTCATAAATTGGAAGACCCTGGTAGTTTTTCTGTCCCCTGTAATATAGGAACCTTCCCAGTTAAGAAGGCTTTGTGCGACTTAGGTGCTAGTATAAGTGTCATGCCCCTAAGCGTTGCCCTAAAACTAGGAATGACCGAATTTGCAGTGACCAGTATGACAGTCCAGATGGCAGATCGCACATCTATGGAACCTATAGGAGTGTTGGAAAACATCCCTGTCCGTATTGACAGGTTCTTCTTCCCAGTTGACTTTGTAGTTTTGGACATCCCAGAGGATGCCCATATACCTATAATTTTAGGAAGACCCTTCCTTCACACAACAGATACGTCAGATTGCGACTGAAATTAGCGACCACAAGCGGTCGCCCTTCTAATTTTAGCGACCAATTTCAGTCGCACGCCCTTAGTCGCAGGCTGTAGTCGCTTTTAGCGACCGATATTGGTCGCCAAATTTAGCGACCGGTGAAAAAAAGGCGGGCGACCGATAGTGGTCGCTAATTTAGCGACCGACTGCGGTAGCTAAATTAGCGACCGATTTCAGTCGCCAATTTAGCGACCGTTTTCAGTCGCTAAATTGGCGACCGATTTCAGTCGCTAATTTAGCTACTGACAGCGGTCGCTAAGTGGTCGCCAATGAAAAAAAAGTTACAGGGGTTTAGCGACCGACAGTGGTCGCTAATTTTACATGTTCGGTCGCTAATTTTACATGTATTTGCCCGTAAAATTCGGTTTTGTCCTAGCCAAATCCGTAGCTACTACCGTAAAACCTGCAAGCAAACCAAAGAAGAGCAGCGCACAACCCAATTGATGCCAAATCTGATCGCTTAAATAAATAAAAGTGATTTGGATTACAAAGTACGAAATTCAAGCACTAAACTTAAAATTATCCAACACTAAACTTAAAATTATCCAACACTTAACATAAGAGTCACTAAAAACAAGAGTCACAAACTACGACACTGGAAAAGATGCTCCCGCCCCACTGCCACCTCCATAATCGGGATCTCTTGGATCCCGATCCTGTGGACGCCAACCGCTGTTACAATTAGCAAAGTAGGAAGACATCCTTTCCATCTCTTCTTTCATTCTCCTCAGCTCTTCATCTCGTTCGGCGTCCCTTCTATCCTTCTCAGCTAGTTGCATCTGAAGGTGACTGACCAAACCAGGAACATAGGGTTGATGCTGGGACGAGGACCCTCTTCTTGCCGGCGGTTCATAAAAGAGCTCTTTAGCTGAACCGGCTCCATAGACTCCTCCTTTTTGAAAACCGTCTACCAATTCATACCATAGCTGATTGTCGGAGATGTCAGGGTTCGCCTTCTTTCGTTTAAGAAATGTTTCCTACAAAAAAAATGAAACATTATTAATAATATATACAATAACACTTACATATAAATAAATCATTGATTATAAATCATTTTTTAAATGCTTTATACAATAACACTTACATATAATTCGCGATCTCCAGCATTTACGAAGACGAACCCTTTCCTTCCCTTTTTGGCATGTGTCTCAAGGAAGAGATCTACAACCGATTGTAGCTGGCCCTTATTTTTCCTTGCCTATAAAAATAATAATAAATTCATGAAGTGTTAGTCAGTTAATTAAAATTTAAAGCTAAATATATACTTCAAGATAAAAGTGATAAATTAAATCACAAGAGTAAATACTTACAGTTACCGTCACGCGTTCATGGAATGACTGAGACCCACCATAATGAGTAGCGCCAACCTCCGCTTCGGGATCATTTCCACCCCTCTTGTTCGCCTTGTTCCGCGCCGACTTTTGCTTGAACTCAGGACTTTCTCTGTACTTAGTGAATTCTTCATATGACTGACCTACAATCCAATAAAATAGAAACGATTACTATAAATTAAAAAAATGTTAAACTTTTTATTTTAATACGATTATTAATAAATTAATACCTTTCATGAACGTTGGCGGAGTCTTCCTCCTCGACACCTTATACATAATGTCCTTCAGCCTCCTTTGACCAACATCATTGAATCGATCCCAAGCCAGTCGATCAAGCGCACTTGGCCAATAGAAGACACGCTACCAAAAAAAGAAGAGTTATTAGAGAAACAAATCAACCATGAATTTATAAAAAATAAATAATTAAAGTAAAGACTTATATACGTACCCGAAAGGCGTTGTACCACATCTCCTTGTCCTCGTCACTAGCATTCGTCCAACAAGTGACGCCGTGAACCATGTTCTCTTGAATGCTATTGGTGACGCCACGAACCGTTGTTTGATGTTTAAACCTGAAACCAAACATGAATGTTAATTAATAAGACTAGTTTGAATAAAATTAATAAATAAATAAACAACTAGTGAATAAAAAATTACCAAAGACCCGTCGGATCAAGGATGATCCTGCCGTCAGTATGGCGGGGTACACGGACCTCCTCCTCCTCCTCACTGTCAGTCGACACACGGACCTCCTCCTCCCCCTGTGATCGGGCCGAGCTACTGTCCCCGCCACTACCACTAAAACCGCCCCGTTGCCTGCCTCCTCCACGAGCCATGTGAACCTATAATTGCAGGAAAAATGTTAACATACATATATATAACATAATAAATAATGTTGGTAAAAAACAGGACCTAAATAAATATATAGGATGAAAACCTCATACTACTTTTACTCATCATCATCATCATCATCGTCATCCTCTTCTTCTTCTACCTCCTCCTCCTCGTCATCATCCTCTTCCTCCTCTTCTAACTCTTCATCATTATTATCTTGTAACTGATCTTGCCCCTCCATTTCATCATCTTCTAGCTCCTCTCCCGATTCTATCTCATTTCCATAAATGACTTCTTGATCTACTGGAGACAGAATGGACTCTGATACAACTTCTTCTTGGAAAAAGGATGTGTCGACTTCTGATCGCGCCTTTGTTTTAATTACCGCACACCAATTCTTTTGTTGTCTATCTTTACTTGTGCTAGGTGACGATGCATAATAAATTTGCTGAGCTTGTTGTGCAAGTATAAATGGATCATATTTAGAATAGGTTCGAGTGTGATTCACTTCTACAAGCTTGTAGCGATCATGGACTCTCGTTCCAGCTACAGAATTATCTCTCCATTGAATCTTGAATAAGACAGCTTTGTAACCCCGTTCACGCCCATTATAGCACAACTCAAAGATATCCTCTAATATCCCATAGTAGTCGTTGCCATCAAGAGAAGAAATAGTAACGCCATAGTTGCATTTAGCCTTACTTTTCCCGTAGTCGAATGTGTGAAACTTAAACCCATTAACTAAATAATGCTTCCACGTGACAACCTTTCGAGAAGGACCCAAAGCCAAGCATCTAACCACATCATCTTGGATATTTAGCTTAACTACATGTTTTCGAAACCAACCTGGAAACTGTTCCTCGTGTTTACTCCAAACATCCTCTCTTTTAACATTAGGGTGATCAGTCATGAAATCTTTCACAAATTTTGCTTCATATGGCTCCAAAACCTCACAATTAGATAGGACATAAAGGTGAGCACGATTATACTCCTTGTCATCCAGAAATCTTGTTCCCCCAGCAGAAGAACACCCTTCATCATCTTGCACATGAAAACACTTGGGTATACTTGTATCTAACTCATCCGCTTCTTCAATGTTCAAGTCTTTTGCTTTGGTGTCAATATGTTTTTCAAAGTAAAAAGAGCAAAAATTGGCAATTTCTTCCGTTAGATATGCATTGCAAATAGAACCTTCCACACGAGCTTTATTACCAATTTTCTTTTTCACATGATTAAGAAACCTTTCGAAAGGATACATCCACCTATACTGAACGGGTCCACCAACTTTAGCTTCATATGGCAAATGAATGGGTAGATGCTCCATCGAATTGAAAAAAGAAGGCGGAAATATCATCTCAAGTTTACACAAAATTTCTGGAATTTGGTCTTCCAAACGAATCATGTCATCAACTGATATCGTGGAAGAACACAAGTCTCTGAAAAATTGACTAATTTCTGTAACTGCATTCCAAACGGTGGTCGGGAGTAAATTTTTCAAAGCCACTGGTAACAAGCGCTCCATGAAAACATGACAGTCATGACTTTTCAACCCTCTTAACTTCAATTCTTTTAAATCAACACATCGGCTGAAATCTGAGGCATAGCCATCGGGAAACTTCAAGTCTTTTACCCAATCGCACAATACCTTTCTTTGAGCTTTGTCAAGGGTAAATGGTGCTTTTGGCATTGACCCATCCATACGAATGTGAAGTTTAGGACGATCACAAAATTTTTTCAATTCTATTCTTGAGCCAATATTGTCACGTGTCTTTCCTTTAACATCCATAATCGTATGAATAAGTAGCTCAAAGAAATTCTTCTCTATGTGCATCACATCCAAATTGTGTCTGATCAACTTTGTTTTCCAATAGGGTAGGTCCCAAAAAATACTTCTTTTAAACCAACCACTCTTTTTCTTTTTTAGCTCTCTAAATTCTTCTTCAGTCCCATCGTTGGTAGATGGCAATTCACGTATAGCCTCCCAAACTGCATCACCTGGGAGTCTATCCGGAGCATCCTCAAGCACCTCCTTTCCTTTTAAGAAGGCTTTTTTGTTCTTTCTATGGACATGCCCATCCGGTAAGAAGCATCTATGGCAATCAAACCAACTAATCTTTTTAGAATTAGGGAGGTAAAATGCTTTGCTATTATCCATGCAATAAGGGCATGCCATTCGCCCCGCTGTTGCCCAGCCTGATAGCATACCGTACGCAGGGAAATCACTTACAGTCCACAGCAATGAAGCTCTTAGTTGGAAGTTTTGCTTCTTGGACACATCAAATGTTTCGATACCGACTTCCCATAGATACTTCAGTTCTTCCACCAACGGTTGTAAATAGACATCCAAGTTATTTTTTGGGTTGTGAGGACCGGGAATAAGTAGAGAGAGGAAAATAAATTGTCTTTTGGAACATAGCCAAGGAGGTAAGTTGTACGGTGTAAGCATTACAGGCCAACACGAGTACGGTCTACCAAATTGACCAAAAGGGTCAAACCCATCCGTACACAAGCCAAGTCTCACATTGCGAGGTTCCTCGGCAAAATCAGGATACAAACTATCAAAACGCTTCCACTCCTCTCCGTCACTCGGGTGACACATCTTTCCTGGTGTACGGGGGTTTTCTTTGTGCCATCTCATTTGGTTGGCAATATTTTTCGTGGCATATAACCTTTGAAGTCTTGGAGCTAGGGGAAGATAAATTAATGGGTGTAATGATATTGGTTTCTTTGTTTTTCCACTCTTCTTACCCTTTTTTCCCTTCAAGATAATATTTCCCTCACTTGTCTCATATCTATCACTTTGACATTTCTTACATTTGGTTAGCAACGCATCATCTTTCCAAAAAAGCATACATCCTCCAGGACATGCGTCAATCTTTTCATGTGGAAGCTGAAGACCTTTGACCACTTTTTTGGTATTGTAAAAATTACGGGTCATAATGTTATTATCGGGTATAACATCTTCAATTAAAGTAGCAATACTGTCAACCGCTTTAAACGGCATATTGAACTCACATTTTAACGTTACTATCCTCGATGCAACTTGCAACAATGACATTCTACTCCCCTCATATAAAGTTTTCTCGGAGTCCCTTAGCATATCAAAAAAGGCTTTGGCTTTTGGGTTTGGATCTTCTTCCTCGGTTATAGGTACACGATCGGGATTAGTGAAAACATTCGACTCAAAGGCATCAAGTACCATTTCTCTATATGGGTTCTCGGGTTCAGAAGAGTGTTCGGGATCAGAAGAGTATTTTTCCCCATGTGATATCCAGTTGTAATAGTTTGGAAAAAACCCATTCGTAATAAGATGTTCTTCTACTTCTACCTCAGGTAAATATTTTAAGTTTTTACATTTAGTACAAGGACACCTAAGTTTGCGTTGTTCGAAATCATATGATTCTGAACATCTAGCAAATTCAATAAACCCACGAACTCCCTTTACAAATCTAGCATTGGGACGTTTCTTCTTATCTACTCTTTCTTCGTACATCCAGCTACGTTCAAATCTCTTCATTTTAATCTAGATAATATATAATAATTAAACCAAACACACAACAATAATTTCAATTCAATAAGAATTCAACAAATAATAAGTTCAAGCTAAGAATTCAATCAAGTCAATATATGTACTTAAAGATTTCAATTGGGTCCTTATCACTCCAACCTAAACCCATCAATGTATATTTCAAGTCACTAGCAAATACATAATTGTGAATTTATTAGTGGGGAAAAAAAATTTGGCAGCAATTCCCTTAAGTTCTTCAAATACACAATGTGAAATAAATTTGTATTTATTTCACATATGTATTCGAAGAACATAAAGAAATTGTTACCAAACTCTTTCCCCACTAATAAATTCACAAGTATGTATTTACTACCTAAGTGACTTGAAATATACAAAGACAGTCCCAAAATGGGGACTATTCATGAATTTCTCCTAACGAGTAATTCATGAACGGGTACTAGGTCAATAGTAATTCAATTCTTGCACGGAAAATATTCACAATAACTTACAATAACATACAAACATAATAATTAACATCACAAAATCATCCTAGAAATCTAATTACTAACTATACTCATCATCCAATTTTCCCCAATTTCTAACCCTAATCACAATAACACCCAATTTTTTTCCAATTAACTAACTAAAAACATCCTAAAAACATCTTAATAATCTAATTACTAACTAAAATCATCATCCAATTTTCCCCAATTTCTAACCCTAATCACAATAACACCCAATTTTTTTTCAATTCACTAACTAAAAACATCCTAATAATCTAATTACTAACTAAAATCATAATCCAATTTTCCCCAATTTCTAACCCTAATCACAATAACACTCCATTTTTTTTCAATTAACTAACTCAAAACATCCTAAAAAGCATCCTAATAATCTAATTACTAACTAAAAGCATCCTAATAATCTAATTATTAACTAAAAGCATCCTAATAATCTAATTACTAACTAAAAGCATCCTAATAATCTAATTACTAACTAAAAGCATCCTAATAATCTAATTACTTGTTTGAATTACAATAATACTATAAAGAGATTTAATACATAATTAAAGTTAGTAAATCGACACAAACCTGAAAAAGGAGTAAAATGTAGGTGAACGGCGGTGGTGGGTGGTGCGGTGGCGTTGCGGTGGTCCGGTATAAGGACTATCGGTCGACGGGTTTAGGGGGGTTTGAGGTTTTTTCTTTTTCAAACTTACGCAATAATGGGAATGACGGGTTGAAGAGGCGAGAAAAAAAATATAACAGGGGGTTAGCGACCGAAATCGGTCGCTAAATTCGGTCGCTAAATTTAGCGACTGAATTCGGTCGCTAAATTCGGTCGCTAAATTTAGCGACTGAAACTAAACGCGGTCGCTAAATTTAGCGACCGAATTCGGTCGCCAAATTCGGTCGCTAAACTGGCGCAATGGTTCTTTTTGGATTCCCGCGGATTTTTTCAGATAAGATTGGGATAGGCTTTCGGTCGCTAAAATTAGCGACCGACGTCGGTCGCCCGCTTTTTTTTTTTCGGTCGCTAATTTGCGACTACCATTGCGGTGGCAGGTTTGGTCGCTATCTGGGGTAATTCTTGTAGTGGATTTAGGAATCACCCTTATTGTTGACACCCAATAATTGTGAGACCTAGGAACTAATAGCATAGGCCGAAAGGAGCTATTAGGTAGCATAGACTTAAAAAGATATGTTACGCCCTCTTACGCGACTGCAATACATGTTGACCTTAGGATTTATTTTACCTTAGCTATTTATTACCCAAACATCCTAGCATCCCTTTTTATATATTTTAATCTCATCTTTATTTTCTTGTTTTATTTTTATCTTTGCTTTAGACTTAGAAATCAACAATCAAACCCCCAATTTGTTACTTTGAACATCAACATCAAACAATAAACATTCCCCACCTCTCTGTGGTTCGACCCTGACTTTCACTATCTATAGTTTAAGTTTAGGAATTATAAATTTATCTTTGGTACCCTCAACGACGGGCATCAAATTTTGGCGCCGTTGCCGGGGAGGTGACGCCAGTGTTTATTGTTTTTTTTTGTTTTTGTTTCTCTTTGTTTAAGGAACTTTTTGTTCCTTAAACCTTCTCACCTTTTTCTTGTAGTTTCCATCTTATGCGCAGGTCAGTTCAAGGAGAACTCCTACCTCTCGACCTCGAAATTGAGAGGACTCTTAGAGAAAGAAGAAAGCAACTTCTAGCAAATCAGGAAGGAGGTTCACCATCTTCCTTATTTCAAGAAGACTTATTCGAACAACCATCATTACCATCTTCACCAAAAACACCACCTTCACAACCAAATTCACCCATCAACCCACTTTCACCAAAATCACCACCTTTTACCTACTTTCCAGTTTTTCCTAAAGAAGAAGAGGATATGGCAGAAGAAGCTACTATTGCCAGTCACTCCATGCCTCAGGCGAAGGACCTATACAAAGGGTTCACTTTACCTGCAGGTACTGGGAAGCCATTCGAGGCCAAGCCCGCCTACATAACTATGGTTGAAAGAAACCAATTTGGAGGCTCGGCCAATGAGGATGCTGCTAAGCATATTGAAATCTTCACAGATTACATATGCTCTATAGCACCCCCAGAAGGAGTGACGCAGGACCAGATTAAACAGACCATGTTCATCTTCTCCCTTAGGGACTCTGCGAGAGAGTGGTACAGAGATCTAGACCGCACTGCTGCGGGAGTCACAGATTGGAACACCTTAGCCTTAGCATTCTACAGGAAATACTATTCTGCATCAAAGACTAATGCTTTGAGGGCGCAGATTACCAATTTCAAGCAAGGTCCCAATGAAGACTTTAGCGAGGCGTGGGACAGGTTCAAGAGACTTGTTCGATCCATACCACATCACGGATTCGAACAATGGTTTCTTTGCAACCAGTTCTACAATGGCCTCTACGATGACAACAGGGCCTATCTAGATGCTGCAGCTAATGGGAGATTCCAGGATAATTCAGGAGAGACTAAGGGTCTCAAGTTGATAGAAGATGTTGCTGTGCACCACGCTGAGCATGGTACTTCTAGAGGAAACCAGAGGAAATCTGAATACAACCTATCAGCAATTGAGGCCTTGACAGCTAAGGTAGAAAAATTTGAGGCCGTAGGAAAGCTTGATCTAGGGAGTGGAAGCAAGGGAGGAATTTACCAAGTAAACGCCGTTCAGGACGGACCCTTTGCTTGTGAGAGGTGTGGTGGAGAAGGGCATGTGTCAAAATTCTGTACTTCATCTAATGAAACATGCGCCGCTTTTCAACACTATCGTGGGAACAATTTTTATGACCCGAATAATAATAATGTCCATCCCAACTTAAGGTGGACAAGCCAGAATGTTCAAAACCCACAACACATGCAACCTCAGCAAAATTCCACATATTTACCCCCACATAAACAAAATTTCCAAAAACCACCTTTCAACCCTCAACCACCTTCTAATCCACCACCCAACACAGATGCTCTTATCCAAAATCTTATTGGGTTGGTACAGAAGGAGTCACAGGCTAGAGAGGCAGGGATGAAGATGTTAGAGTCCCAGATTGCTCAAATTGCGAGCAAGAATGATACTAGAGCTCCGGGTCAGCTTCCAACCAAACCGGACCAGAAAAAAGAGACTCTAAACATCATCTCCCTGCGAAGTGGAGCTAAGGTGGGGAGCGAGAAAGAAAAAAAGGCGAGTAGCAGCAAAGGCGGTCGACCGACCGAAGATTCTGGTCGACCGACCACAGATCAGGACCCGAAAATTTTACCTGAACAGGAAACTGGTCGACCGACCGAAGAAACTGGTCGACCGACCACTGAAGCAGAACCCGAAGTTCCCTTTCGTCCAGATTTACCAAATAACTTACGGGATTTTCTTTTCCGGGGTGACAAGACCCCCAGGTTTTTAAAAAGGGCTGCAAATACTGAATCCTCACCTGCGCCTTTCCCAGAAAGACTCGTGCCTTCAAAGGATCAGGTGTCTTTTGACAAATTTAAGGATGTGATTCGTTCATTAAATGTTCAAGTCCCGTTTTTAGAATTAGTTCAACAAGTTCCTTCCTATCTTAAATTTATGAGACAGCTTTTGTCAAGAAAGAGGTCTCTAGAAAAGGTTAAGTCGGTGGCCCTTACTGAAGAGTCATCTAGCTTTCTATCACATGTCATAGCCCCTCATAAATTGGAAGACCCTGGTAGTTTTTCTGTCCCCTGTAATATAGGAACCTTCCCAGTTAAGAAGGCTTTGTGCGACTTAGGTGCTAGTATAAGTGTCATGCCCCTAAGCGTTGCCCTAAAACTAGGAATGACCGAATTTGCAGTGACCAGTATGACAGTCCAGATGGCAGATCGCACATCTATGGAACCTATAGGAGTGTTGGAAAACATCCCTGTCCGTATTGACAGGTTCTTCTTCCCAGTTGACTTTGTAGTTTTGGACATCCCAGAGGATGCCCATATACCTATAATTTTAGGAAGACCCTTCCTTCACACTGCAGGTGCCATTATAGATGTAGGCACTGGGACTCTAACCTTCAAAGTAGGCAAGCATTCTATTATCTATGGCCTATCTTATAGAAAAAAGGATGCTATGACCCCCATCACATGTAATGCTATCACTTCTGAGAAGAAGTACGTGGTCATCACTACTTCTCCCACTTTATTACCTGTTCCTGTATCTGTTTTTACACCTCCGCCCCAGATTGGGAGCAGTAGGGGAGACACTTCTATTATGACTATTGCAGGAACTGGTTTGGGGAAACCCAAGGTGAAGGAAGTCATCATCCAGAGAGGAGGAATGGGATGCCTAAGCTATGAAGAAGATGAGGATCCAGACGTCGTGGATCGGGAGGAGAAGAAGAAGAGGAGGCAAGCTCGGGAGGAGAGACCGTCGCATATGCTTTGCGACGGCGGAAAGAAGATGTGTTTTGCTACTAAAGCAAAAACCGTGGAGACTACGGCATGTCGTCAGAAGCCGTGGTCGGATATCTTCCGCATCTTTAGCGGATAGTTGTTTTTAGTTGTAGTTTTTAAGACAATTTATTTTTGTTGTGTGAAACTTTTTATTTTGGCTTGCTCGTAGTTTAGATCCTTTCCTTTATGTTTGAGTAGTTAAGACTTTAGAATCGTTTTTGGCATCTCGCGCATTGTTGGGCGCACGTACTTTCTTGTTTTTTCAGATTTTACGAAGAAAGGAAGACCTCCAGGACGCAGAGGGTCGACCGACCAAAAACATCAGTCGGTCGACCAGAGTCGCTGTATCGCTAAATTTTCTGTGATTCACAGGAGGTCGGCCGACCAGAAACATCGGTCGGTCGACCTACTGTCCGCTGCGGTCTTTCGTTTCTCTTCCTTGGAAATCGTGAAATTGACTTGGTTACTTGAGTGGCACTGCTGGCCACCAAAACCTCCCAGCTTACGCTGGTTTGGGGAGGTTTTTCTCATGCGCTTCATAACCCAGTGAGTTCTTTCCAGTTTTTCCTTAGTTTTTAATTTCTTTGCATCTTTCTTTTTAAATTTTCTGAAACCTTTACTTAGGCTAATGCACAATGGGGACATTGTGCGGGTTGGTTTCGGGAATGGTTTCGTGTTACATGCATTGCATTTTGTCACACGTTTATTGCATTTCTGTCTTGCATCGTTCTTTTTTTTATTTTCCTTATATATACAAAAATCCAAAAAAAAAAAAATAGAAAAATTTCAAAAATTCCAAAAAATGCACGTTTATTTTAGCATATAGGTCGAGTCGGAACGAAAGTATTTCAAGGATGATTTAGCTATCTTACATGTTTATGCCTTTACCTTGCCTTGTCAACTTGTTTTAGTATGAGAGTCTTTCGCATATCTACGAGTTTTTGTCAACTTGCATATCTTGAGACTTGACTTATACCTTGGCAACCTACTATACATTCTAAGTTTTAGAGCTTATTTCCTGGTTTCATTCTTAAACCAGTTTTCTAGGATGTGAGTAGTACTCCCCTTGGAACATGTTACATCAATATGCATAAACATGAACTTGAATTGCTATATACTTGTTTTACTTTCTCGTTTTGTGAGTCTTGATACGTGCATTTGGAATCCCCTTTTCTCTTATTTACCCATAAGCTTCACATAGCCAAAATTGCCTTTTTATTCCCCCAAAACTACATCCCATACTTGGCCTACCTTTCCAAGCTAGTATCTGTGGTCTTTGGATTATTTTTTTGAGGCATCTTGGTTTGTATGCTATCATGAGCAAAAAGAGTAAAGAAAGAAAGCAAGAAAGGAAAAAAGAACAGAAAAATTCAGAAAAAGAAAGAAAGAAAAGAAAAACGAAAAAAAAATCAAAACGTACAGGAATAAAGTCGACCGACCACCTTCTTGGGTCGGCCGACCACCTGACATCATCAGAAAAAAAATTCGTTCCAAAAATCCCTTTCTTTTATATGTTATCACTCCCGTACCTCATTCAAAATATTTGGGAGTTCTTTCTTATTTTCAATGAGAGAGTTGTGCCAGAAAAAGAGCACTTTCTTAATATCAAAAAGTTGTGAAATATGTTGTTGAGAACCGGTTTTACTAGCTTGGCTACTAACCCCACATATCCAAAAACATCTTAACCACTTTTACCTTTTACCTCACATACCTTTCATTACCCCAATTGCATGTATCTAGGTCACTTAATGAGTTTGTTTTACAAAGTTGCAGAATTCTTGTTCATGTTAGATTGCAGGCATGTTTTCATGGGTCGCAGTTAGGTGAGTGTCATTACAAATATTCTTCTTTCTATCTTTTACATATACTCACCCTTCGCTTCATGAGTGTCTCGAGCGTACCGCGAGAGTCCATGGTATAAGTCTCTATAGTCTTTATGTTTGCAAGTTTGACGACCCCATAACTCGTTTGCATGATTTATATACTTTCTCATTTTGTACTTGGTATTGGTCTAGGCTGACATGTAAATTTCGCTCTGAGATTGAAATCGTTCCATTAGTTAGGATCGAGTCTATTTCTTGCTTGAGGGCAAGCAAGGGTTTGGTTTGGGGAATTTGATACGTGTCTATTTTATGATGTTTTTCATCTATTTTAACACGTATTTGGTCGCTCATTTACTATGTTTTAGCCTTTATTTCCCAACAATCGTGTACTTTCGTATTTTTATGCACTTTTGCAGATTTATGCGGAAAAGAGACGATTTAGCACCAAATCCATATCCTCAAGTCTTTTGCATAATTAAGGAACAAATAGAAAGTCAATTGGAGTCAAAGTCAAGCGCCAAAAGTCAAAACAAGAAGAAATCCGAAGATTTCCGTACGGAGGCGGTCGACCGACCAGCTAAACGGGTCGGCCGACCAGGCCTGAACTTTAATAAAGCCCAAAATCTCAAGGAAGGCCAAAAATAAAAGAAGCCCAGAAAGAAGCGGTCGACCGACCCACATAGTAGGTCGACCGACCTCAGCAGAAGCCCAGACGATTCTTTTCGGAAATAAAGTAGAATTAGAGCTTTTAGGAAACTCTTAGTTTTATACCCTATATAAACAAATCTTGTGATTAGGGTTAGGTATGCTTGATATCTATTATCATACGTTAGGATCTTTTATTCAATCTTTTACCATCTAGTTCATCTTTTATCTTATTCAAAGAATTCTCAAGCATTCAATAAAGTTTATTCCGTTCTGCCTTAATTCCAATTGTGGTAATTACTCTTTAATCTAGTTTTTATTATTGTTCTTATTACCTTTGCATTCAATTAAGATAGAAATCCCAAGCTTTATTGAATCTTGCATGCTTAGATTATTTATTATGTTTACCATGTTTAATCCCGTTTTCATAATCGTCTTAACAACCATGAGTAGCTAATCTTCATATGTTAGGATGTAGGGGGTGAATATGCGTAGGTAAATAAAATTCGAAAGACCGACTTGTAGCAGGACCACGGTCGGCCGACTGGAATAGTTGGTCGGTCGACCGAGGTCGTGGTCGGCCGACTGGAGTAGCTGGTCGGTCGACCACCCGCGTATGTATTCTTATTTCGTCTTTTCTTGTCAATTATAATATCCTGCAATGAGACCATAAGGAGACTTGTAGGATGTTAGTAATGACCTACCCAAGATTGAAAGATACGGGAAGGGCATTGGTTTACACCTTAAGACGGATAGGTTACTCAAGACTGAAAGGTATGTGACCTGGGATTTAGGAATCACCCTTATTGTTGACACCCAATAATTGTGAGACCTAGGAACTAATAGCATAGGCCGAAAGGAGCTATTAGGTAGCATAGACTTAAAAAGATATGTTACGCCCCCTTACGCGACTGCAATACATGTTGACCTTAGGATTTATTTTACCTTAGCTATTTATTACCCAAACATCCTAGCATCCCTTTTTATATATTTTAATCTCATCTTTATTTTCTTGTTTTATTTTTATCTTTGCTTTAGACTTAGAAATCAACAATCAAACCCCCAATTTGTTACTTTGAACATCAACATCAAACAATAAACATTCCCCACCTCTCTGTGGTTCGACCCTCACTTTCACTATCTATAGTTTAAGTTTAGGAATTATAAATTTATCTTTGGTATCCTCAACGACGGGCATCAGGGTTCGTGACCCGTTTACATGGGACACGAACACGAACCCGACACGACCCGATCTGTTTGCCAGGTTTACATGTACTTATAACTTATAATCAATGTACCTTCATTATAAAATCAATATAATTCATCATAAGTTTTTTTTTATGATGAATCAAAAGGTTAATATTATGTAATATGTAATTATGTACCACCTTAATTTCACAATTACTTTAAAACCTATCCCTTGTTAAAAATATGTACAATTTTCCGTCTTTCCGTCTTCTAGTTGTTCTTTTATTATACTTATACATACATAATAAGTGTACTCATTTTATTTTTAACCGTGCTTTCACGTATTTTATTATCCGTTTGGAATTATAATATTAAATAATTTGATAATAAATTATGTGAAATCGTCTCTAAAGACATTTATCCAATGCTTCTATAATATAATTTTTTAGATAAATTTATACGTATATGAAAAGGAGATATGTTATAATCACATGATAAAATGGATGTACAATACAAATCTAGTGGTTTAGTGGTAAAAGTGTTAAATTCTTACCCATTGGTCTTGGGCTCGATTTCTAGTGTATAACTTTTTACTTTTACTTTTATGAATAGTGAATAATAGATAATAGACTATCTATATTCTAGGAAGATAAGTTAGAATAAGATTTTGTAAATAATTATAATATGAATAGTGCTTTTATGAATAGTGAATAATAGATAATAGACTATCTATATTCTAGGAAGATAAGTTAGAATAAGATTTTGTAAATAATTATAATATGAATAGTGCATAATAGATAATAGTCTATCTATATTATAGGAAGATAAGTTAGAATAAAATTTTGTAAATAATTATAATAATATTTTTAGTGGATTAAGGTTGGAAGGTGGATAAATAGGCGGGAAAAATAGCATGATAGTGGTTTGTGTTTTATTATTTTATATAGATATTTCAATGTTTTATTTAACATTTTTTTTATTTTCTTCTATGTTTGATTTATTTTGCTTTTAAACATAAGCATTTTGTTAGATGTTGATTTTGTTTTAGCAAAAGTAATACTCTTTTAATTGGGTGATTTTGTGAATATTGCGCCTTGCTTTGTAAACCTTGAAGGTGATTTTGTGAAACTTGGTAATGAGCGATATCTTTCAAGTATGAAGTTTTTTTTTTGTGAGTTTTCTTAAAGTATAAATAAGTATATGTTATATTTTCAAAACTATTAAAAGTAAATAAATCAGTTAAAATTTCCAAAAAAATAAAATATTCCATAATTCATTAAATTTGTAATTTAATTAATGAAATAATTATGATTACTCTTAAATAATATTATAATCTAATATTTCAGATTTATTTAAATATATAACTCTAATACAATTAGGTCATCAACTACTATGATATTAACCACCTATGTAAGTAGTAAAAACAACAATAATAGCAACTCGAGTAGTGGAAGTCATACTAGCAGCAACGGGTAGTAAAATTAACAATAATAAATACAGGGGTAGTGAGAGAAAAAATAATGACAATGGGAGAAGTGAAAGTAATAGTTAGGGGTGTTCAGAGTAAACCGAACCGCAATAACCGAACCGAAAAATAAAAAAATCGTACATTTTTTAGGCTTGATTAAGCGAATCGTAATGCCAAAGCGATTCGGTGAACCGAACCGTTAAATTTATCATATACACGGTTCGGTTAAAGTTCACAATTTTAGAAAAGAGGTTAACCGAACCGAACCGTTTCACAAAAAAGTAAGCAAAAAATTAAAATATTATATAAAGTGCTTATTCGTTTAATTTTTTAAGTGTTTTCAAATTCTAAAATTGTTAAATTGATTAATATTAAATTTCACTAATTAACTTTATCGTTGACTATAATATATAATAAAATTTTAATTAAACCAATGATAAAATTCATGAAATCTAAATAAAGAAAAAGTATATTTAGCACGTTTATAGGTTAATCGGTTACCGAACAACAAATAACCGTTAAAGAGGTTTACCGAGCCGTTTATAACGTTAGGAACGACGCGGTTTAGGTTCGTTGTTTTGCCTAAGCTAACCGAACCGTGTGCGAACTGAATTAAATATACGGTTCGGTGAGCCGAACTGCGAATGAACACCCTTAGTAATAATAGTGAGTATTAGTGATAACACATATAACGAAAGTAACAATAAGAACAACGGAGAGAGTATAAAAAATTAATTAAAAATTCAATTTTAAAAAAATATTAGTTTTTTTTAATTACATAAGTTTGATAGAACTAACGAGTTAACCGTAAAAATAGCACGAGTAGTTATACAAACAACAGTAACCGAAAAAGTAGTGAACATAATAGTATTAACAAGGGATGTAATGAAAGTACTAATAAGAAGATGATAGGTTAACGTGTCTCATAATTTGTTGATTAATTTTACTTCGTTCTCATCATAATTTCAATATATAAATTGTAAATATATATATTAACCAAATTTAGCGAATCATATTTCATAAAAAATAATAATGTAATAAAAGTAACAATTTAGTAAAATTTAAATGGTAAATAAAAGTAGCTCGGTAACAGTAATTACATCGGGTGTAATGAAAGTAACAATAGTAATAACGAATGTAATAAAAGTAACTATTCTAAGAACAAAATAAAGTATATAAGAAAAATTAGCTAGCAATCGATTTAAGTAAAATATTAATAGTAGGAGTAGTGAATTTGTCTCATAATTTATTTCTTTGTAATTTTAAGATATACTTTTGTCATAAATATATTGTACATACATAAATTTTTTTGTGTTAATAAGATGACCTATACTAAGTGTAATTTCGTAATATAATTACGTAAACTATAAGTACAAAAAATATATTGTTCAATTTTTTATCAAATACATTTAACTAAATGAGCATTATATTGATTTTATGATGGACACATTAAATATAAGTTAGAATTACATTTGAAAATTATTATGTGTACATATTAATTTAACTCAAAATTTAGCTGCCCATATATATAACAAAAGAGATATCAAAAGTACAACAAGATGCTTGTGTCAGAGTGGCATAGCAAGTGCATTTCATCCAAGAGGTCATGGGATCAAGCCTTCTTAACTACTTTTTTGATGTTTCATCGTCTTCAACCACTGACCGCCAACCACCACGGCCCACCGGTGTTGACGGTGTTAGCCGGTGGTGACCGCCTTTGACTATGATTTAAAACCGTAAAACTAATTAACTAATATTAGTTTCCTAAACTACCCTTGTCCACCAATAAGTTTAAAATTTGAATGTTGATGGAGAGAACACAAAATATGTAACTAAATTACTATAATATCCCCTAAAACTAATTAACTAATATTAGTTTCCTAAACTACCCTTGTCCACCAATAAATGTTGATGGAGGGAACACAAAATATGTAACTAAATTACTATAATATCCCCGGTGTCGCTCAATTTGAGTAACACCCGGTGTCGCTATATCATTATTCTATTATTTATTGTTAATGTTTTAGCATTTCCTACGGTCAAATAAAATAAAATTCACATGAGTTTGTATTTAAAGAATATACGAGTAATAAGTAATGTTCGTTTGCATATTAAAACGAACTTACCCGAAAGCAGATGAATTTGCAGACTAAGGCTTAGCAAAGAGAGTCTATAAGGAAATGTATCCATTAAAAATAAAAATAAAAATAATTGTTGTATAGATAGATGAGGAAAGTTTGTGGTGTTCTTTGTTTTTGTTTTTTTTTGGAAAATTTGTTGTGGTGTTTGACCAAATCTTAGTTTAGTAGGTCTACAAATTACAATCCTCCATGCCGTAACTTCCAATCCACAAATAGTACTATACATCAAGGTGTATATGAATATCTACCTCTAATATAAATCTAATTGAACTTATATACAATTTTTTTGAATTTTTAACAGTTTTGTCTTGCATTATAATTTTTTAGCGTTAAAATTAAAATCTTCGGATTTTATATGTATTATTTTTGAGTTTCAATATACTATTTTGAGTTACAACTTTTTTTATAAAGACACTGAAATAAATTTCAATAAGCTCGTAAAATATATGTATAAACTCAATTTTTTTGTTATAAAGCTCAAAATCTCTACTACTAGATGTATACAACTGGTTGTATAATTCTCTAATTGCTTCCAATCCATAGTTGCAAAAGTGCTAAAGTTTGGATTAGTTAGTGTTTAAAAAGTCAAACAATTTGAGAACATTGTTTGATACCAGTGCTAAAATTTGGACTAGTTAGCGCTTAAAAAGTCAATATGAGTAAAGCTGGCTTAAAATGGCACTATGAATGCAATAAATACCATTCAAATGACAGTAGTAATTTTCTAAAAAACTTGTTATGTGATTTGAGTATATATTTCACCTATCTTAAATGAAAATAAGTATTTATATTTATATGTTTCACGAATATTAAAAAAAGTTGTAATTATAATCTATTACTACTTATTTTAGTTGTAAAACATTAATCGTGCATATAATATTAAATATATCTATATAGAGGCAAGATCCGGTGAGAACGATCATTCGGTGCATACGGTGAGAACGACTAATAACCGTGCGATTAACATAATTTGTACGGCTGAAGATTTACGCGTTTGAACAAAACAAAACCAAGCCCACAAACAGTACTTACCTTCCTCCTTAAGATACTCTGTAAAAAATCCACCCCCGCGAAAAAAATCCCAAAAATCCGATTGAATCTTCCAATATTTTCTCATTAATGGGCGCTTAATTGATACAAAAATTGTTCGTGATGTACGCATCTTAAATCTTCAACTTTTTTTTACTTGAATTATGTATGTACATGTAAATTCAATCAATTTTTTGATTTACCTGATTTTTTTCTGATTTGGGATTATTTTAATTTAATTGAAGGGGTTTAATGAATATTGAAGAACCCAGAATTTTGGAAGATCATGTCGGTGCAATTATTCCAGCTGAAATTAATCATGGCGCACAAACACCAGCTGATTTAAGTATGTTATATGATTAATCATCCTTCTCAATTTATTGATGCATGATCGTTCCTGATTTTGTTTTTTTTAATTCATTATATTTGCTAATAATCCTGGTATCTAGATACATAATTGATGAGAATCTATGAATTATTATTTTACATCGTTTTAGTTTATTGCATGTATGATCTTTCATTTTTGTTTATTTGTATTAGTCATAATTACTGATAATCATTGTTTCTAGAAAACATTGTTGATTATCATCACTAATTTCCTTATTTTTTATGTACGACAGTTCATGCTTGTTTTCGTGAATTCATTAGTGTATCTAGAAACATAGATGATGATCATCTCTGATCTATGTATGTATATCTTGTAAACATATTGAATCATAACTCGTTCATTGATTATGTTTTGATACAGTATAATTATTGATTAAACAATGTATGTAGAAGCATAATTAATGAGCACCACTGACTTGGAAATTTGATCACATTTAAATTTCTGTAATTATAGTGATCTGATTCATTTGTTGTTTTCTTTTAATTAATGTAACTATCAATAGAAATTGATGCATCTGGATATGGTCGATTTCATATTCTTATACATACTACTACCTGATGGATCATCGACAATAATAAGACGCACCTTCTGTTTGTATTCTGGACACGTTCTATTTTTACTTTATTAACGTACCTATCAGCTTTATTTACGCGTCTGTCCCTCTATATTAACATACCTATCAGCTTTCCTGTTGGTCGCTTCATGTATGAGCCAAGTGAAATGCTGGGAGAATATAAAGTCGTAAGAACAACTGTAAAAGAAAGTTTTCAAGGATATACTGTGTATGACCTAATTTTCATATTACATGATTAGATGTATAATGGATGAACCCTCACTACTACAGAAAGCCTTAAGGACATCGGACTTTTATGGTCAAGGACATCGGATTAGCAACCGATGTAGAGTTCGCTGATGTCCATTTTGGGTATCAAGGACATGGGTTGTGCAACCGATGTCCATTTGCTAATGCACATCGGATGTTTAAAACGTCTGATGTCCATCATCCTTATGCACATCATACTTTAGCTCACATCTGATGTCCATATGGTATTGCACATCGGAGGTTTAATTAGTCTGATGTCCATCATTCTTATGCACATAATTCTTTAGCTTCACATCTGATGTCCATGTGTTATTGCACATCGGAGGTTTAATAAGTCTGATGTCCTTCATATTTATGCACATCATTCTTTAGCTGTAATCTGATGTCCATTTATGTTCTTTTTCTTTAAAAAAAAAGCTGGTACTGATGGTAATTTGTACCACCAGTTACATTATTCAGATGCCAGCCAGACTGCCATACCATCAACCAAACAAACACAAATTCAAAGCGAAGCACGACAAAGTCGTTTGTCTTTTATTAAACAAGTTCAAAGCAAATCACGACAAAGGTCGGTCGTCTTTCATATACATTATCCAAATTCATCAACTAACCAAACATATAGGGTTATGCGTCATTTTAGACGACATCTAAAATAGTCTAGAGATCACAAGTTCAACAACTAACCAAACATCGGCTTAGTTTGCAAAATTAAAGTACTACGTTACTAGCTAGAAAGACTATGCACTTAGAAAATAGTCCGCCCACAAGTCCCTGACCTCGTCGATTTCTTCTTGGGAATATGGCAGTCGGTGTTTGAAAACCTGTAAATAATACACAAAATTCTAGCTTTAATAAAAATACGGAAAAATAACTTCAACCGAGATTCGAGAGAGAGTGAATGATCCAACCCACAATTTAGAATGATGCAGAAGCAAAGAACAATTAATATGGAAGCAAAGTAAGGACGTAATACGTTCAAGCATGAAAATCAAGTTGAATAAGCATTCAATAAGGATATAGTCAGTAATCAGCTAAATGTATAAAAATAAAGAACAATTTATATACTCCTGGACCATAATTCATTAGAAGGCCATGCAACTCTGAGTGGTGACGCAATGAACATCCTGGCAAATTACTCACTACAAAGTAAATGATGCAAGTCATTTGTCTTCGTTTGAGAGACAATTACAAATGTAAAGGACAGCTCTATCACCTGTTTTGGTTTATTTGCATATTTTTGTCCTTCAAACATCCAAATGGGAAAAGATTAGAGAAATTACAATGAGAAACTACTGGTGTCCTAATTTCATACTTTATATATTGAAAATGAAGTTTAATTTTGCTAAAACAGTAAAGTGAAGATACAAGAATACATGATAATGAGGTGTATACTTCTCTTTTAAAAGGCAATCATGAGATGCTTTAGCAAGCATTAGTAAGGTTTTAATTTTTATGGTTCACTAGGAACAGTCATAAAACAACACAGTAGAACAATGAGTCAATGAGCAAAAGAACTATCACTCGAAAATATAATCAACCATCCAAGCAAGCAGATAACATCACATGGATATCACCACGGATAGGTGCAGTGAAACGTATATTAAACCTATGGACTGCTAGTTCAGTCTCTGGCAATATCTTTGAACGAATTAGAAGCAGCATAAATGTAAGGTAAGACTCACCCTCTTGAAGCCAGGTTCCATGCTTCCTGAAAGAACGACCACAACAGGAGATTCGCTACCAGTAAAACACATCAAAGCCTTCCATATTATCAAGGCAGAGGTAACAATCATCCCTAACAGAGAGAGTGAGACAAAATCAATTAGCAAATTCTTGTGCGAGCAAAAGAAGCGTCTCTTTTTTTGTGGGGGGGAGGAGGAGAGAATCAAATATCAAACAATCAAAATTTAGGCCAATTCTCAATATAAAGGATAGAAAAAAAGATTAATGCTATCTCAATGTTATTTAGCACCAATCTGTGACAATTTGACCCAAACAATATATGAATACGAAACAATGAAACCCTATTAGCCAATTAATCTTTTCTTCCATAAAGACACCTCATTTCGGGTTCCAATAACACTCGTACACAATTGCAGGATGCTTAAAAATCTGAAACGAAGTATACATTATGCATAACTTGTGTACATTACATGATCCACTATCTCAACTACTGCTAAACATCATAGAAACGTTACAAGTTACGAAAACGGCGAAAAGAATCAAATACAAATACAACAACATTCCATAAAGGAAGACGAAATTGAGTTGAATTTCATATTGAAAAGTGTGAAAATGAGAATGTAAAATGAATTACAAAGAAATCCCCACTGGTGTATAACTCCATAGTTTACTAAATCTGAATTAGAATAAGCTGACACACGTCCCTTCTGCAACAATGTCTGCTTATTAACACCAATTTACAATTAACGCAGACCATGTCTTCTC
This sequence comes from Silene conica, assembly GCA_029255685.2. Taxonomy (NCBI): domain Eukaryota; kingdom Viridiplantae; phylum Streptophyta; class Magnoliopsida; order Caryophyllales; family Caryophyllaceae; genus Silene; species Silene conica. The sequence goes on from CM055319.2 coordinate 14,500,961, forward strand.
CTTCGTCTCACAGTACCCAAGCAAATCAATGATATTTAGGTGTTTAAGAGAACGCAATTTCAACTCATTCTGCAGTTTAAATTTATAAATATATAAGTATAAGTATAAGAGAACAATGGTGGAAAACATGGTACCTGAACTCAGCCCCAATTTTCTGCTACGCTTAAAAACCTAGGAAAATCAGTAGAAAAGGAATTATCCCCAAATTAAAATCAAATTTAATTGAAAAATTGTAGTAGTGAATCAAACAACAACAGTAGTGGGCGAAGCTGAAAATCAGCCAAATACCAAAACCCCCAAATCGAAATAAAGAGAAACCCTAATTTCGTTAATTGAAGCTGAATTTAACAAATTAAAAAAGAAAAAGAAGTAGGAATACTTACTTCAAGACGGAGAATCCACAATAATGCAAATAGAACAAGGAGAAGAACGAATATTTAACAGAAACTCGAATTTATGCAAACCCTAATATGTAAGTCACTCAAAAACTGAATTGTAGGGATGAAAAATTAGAGGACGAGTTTGTTTAATTTGAATAATTAAGTGAAGGAGATGTGTTTATAAGGGGATTTGCAGGTTTAAATGGTGAAATTTTGAAGGAATTATGAAAATGTTGAAAAAATTGTGAAAGGAAAGGAGAGAAAGAGTGAAAAGAAGAATGAAAGACGACACTGACGAGGGTTTTATGTTTTGCGCGTTTTTTACAACAACAATTAACATCGGCTTACTTAAATAACTGATGTCCTTGATCAATTAATGTACATGGGTTGTCATTTAGTCTGATGTGCATTAAAATCAATACTTATGGACATCGGTTTGAAATAGAAACCGATGTCCTTTATTTTATAAGGACATCATATTTTTGTAATCAACTGATGTGCAAATTAATTACATCAGATTTTGGAAAAATCTGATGTCCATTAACCGATGTCCTTAAGGGTTTCTGTAGTACTGCCTTAAGGACTGATCTTTGTGCTTCATCTTTTTTGATGAAGCCTGACAGTAGAGGTTTTAAACCATATTTTGTACGCGTCTGCTCACGTATCTTTTAATTGATTAACGTACCTATTAACTTTATTTATGCGTCTGTTTACAAATGTTTTTACCATATGCTTGCATCTAGATGTGGACCCACTATTGATTGAGTCGACTCCCAAGGAAATGGTGCCTGTTTGCGCGCCTAGTTTGATACCGGTTGTGGGGATGCGTTTTAGCAGCCTGGAACAGGGGATGCAATATTACCATAACTATGCTGCCAGTTCTGGTTTTAAAATGAGAAAGTCGACACAAAGAATTACGCGCGGGGTGGTTGTGACTAAATATTGTGTATGTAGTAAAGCGGGTGAAAGCAAACACAAGGGGATGGTTAAAAAAAGACAAAAGACTAGAATTTTATGTAATGCAAAAATATTTTTTCGAAGAACTACTGACGGACAGTATGTGATAGCCGACTTCCATGAAGGTCATTCACACCTTCTATCTACCCCCAATACAGTTGTCCATCTGACCGAATCAAGAGAGCTAACTATACTACACAAAACTATGATTTTTGAGAATTCCAAAGTAAATAAAGGGTCTGTGCAGAGTTTCCGAATGTTTAAGGAATATGTTAAAGGATATAGGAATGTTGGAGCATCGCTAGAGGATTTTAAGAACTACTGGAGGGATTTGAAACAATTTATAAAAGGTTATGATGCTCAAATGATGATTGAGAATTTCATGCATAAAAAAGCTATGTGTAGCTCTTTTTTCTTTGATTTCGATTTTGATGAACGTGGACGACTCTCTCGAGTTTTTTGGGCTGACCCTATTTCAATAAAAAATTACCGTCTTTTTGGTGATATGACGTCCTTCGACACAACCTTCAATATGAACACTTATAAGATGATTTTTGCACCTTTTACTGGGGTCGACCATCACAAAAACTGCGTGACATTTGGAGCAGGTCTCCTCAGAAATGAGACTGATGACGGCTTTGAATGGTAGTTCCGGTCTTTTCTGACCGCCATGAGTAATAAGTACCCTGTGTGTATTATCACTGACCAAGATTTAGGCATAAAGGCTGGAATTGGAACCATTTTCGGCGACAAAACACACCACAGGTACTGCATGTGGCATATAATGAAGAAACTACCCGATAAGATTGGCTCTACTATTTATAGGGATACTGATTTCATGAAGGAACTGTGTTCCTGTGTTTGGGCAGAGGACATTGAACTACCTGAGTTTGAGAAACAGTGGTGTTTGACCATATCCTCACACGGTTTAAATGATAATGAATGGTTAACTTCAATGTTTGCCATAAGGACTTCTTGGATCCCCGCCTATTTCAGAGATTTATTTTTAGGTGGACTCATGAGAACCACGTCTAGATCTGAATCCGAAACAACTTTTTTGGGAATTTCATGAATCCAAACTTAACATTGGTGGAGTTCTCGATGCGATTTGAGAGCGCTATGGATGCTCAACGATGGAAACAGTCCAAATTGATTGCTGAGTCAAAAAACTCCTTCCCCAATCTGGAAACACCCCACCCTTTAGAGAAAGATGCTTCTGATTTCTACACACCGGTCATATTTTCTGAATTTCAACTTGAGTGGAAAGCTGCTTGTTTCACATGTGGCTTGAAATTATCTGTTGATCGCGACATCTCCATTATTGATCGCGATAGTAATAAAGTATCCAATGTGCATTTCAATTCTGACGGCCTGAAACTGAAATGTTCGTGCAAAAAGTTTGAGAGGCATGGTATTCTATGCCGACACATGCTTTATGTGTTGAAGGAAAATGGGATCGAAAAAGTCCCGACTCAATACCTGTTAGGAAGGTGGGGCAAAATGGCTACATGTCAGACGGGATGCCTACCTGAAACATTACTGAAAGATTGCAACACCTTAGATGTACAGAAAACCAAGATTGGGAACCTATGGTCTGAAGTATTCTCGTGTGTGACACTCGCTGAACAGCAGCCCGAATATGTGGACGATTTAATGAGTATCCTTAAATGTTTCAGGGACAAACTTACCTCACCAAGTGATATACCTGAGTGTAGCATTTCCAGAAGCAAGGCTAATAAGTTGAGGGACAAAAATAAGGAACTTGAAATGTTGTTGGGTACAAAAATACCGACTGAAGTTGTCGTCTTACCTCCTATACAGTCAAAAACTAAAGGATCTGGAAAGCGATTTAAATCCCGAAAGGAACAAGCTACGAATGAACATAAGAAACATCCGAGAAAATGCAATGTTTGTGGCAAAATGGGATTCCATGATAGTCGGAATTGTCCTCGGAAAGCATAAATCCTAGTACCCAATGTTTCTGATTGCTGTAATATATCTTACTCAATTTCTCAAATTATGTGCATCTTTATTTGATTTCTTACTTGCCCATAATTGTATATAAATTTAACACATTTTTTATGGTGTATGGATTTGACAGATATAAACATATGTGATTGATTCTGAGATCAAAAGAATTGCTCATGGTGATTGCTCGCAGAAGACTTCGAATGCTACTCTGGATCAACATAAACAAAAGTAGAATTTTATGTTTTGGATTTATCAAATATTTGTGGCTGCCGATTTCTTGTTATACCTGTACCTACAACATACAATAAGTGTATCTACAGATTTTTGATATACAATCACTAAATTTGTGCATTCCTTTTAGTAGCCGCTTCGTAAAATTTAAAATAGCTGACAAATGCATTCCTTTTAGTAGCCGCTCGTAAAAAATTTAAAATAGCTGCTGAATTTGTCCGATTCATAAATGTACCTACAATATACAAAAATTTGTATCTATATACTTTTTATGACACACGACCTTTTTAGGGCGTTAAACCGTTCCTCAAAACACAAACGATCATATTGACATCATCGAAATCCATTGCCAGTTTTTGTAATTTAACAGCGATTTTTTTTAATTTAAAGGGGATCCTTCTAGGGAATATGCACATTTAACTACTCATTTAAAAAAAATGATGGCATGATGGTGTCATAAACATAATATTACTAATGATTATGATCATCAAATCGATGATGGTGTCCGCTTTAAAATACTTTTCTTGATAGTGTCATAACATAATATTACTAATTAATAAGGGTGCTTCTGGGCGATATGCACTTTTCATGATTGGGGTTGTAACCGCAACTATCTGCCTTATAACACACGTAGTTATTCACAATGTGCTACGCTTAGATTAATTTATGCATCTGCATGCTTTGTATATGTACCTACAGTATCCAAAATATGTATCTGACTAATTTTTTATGATTAAAATTTGTTGGGTGCAAAAACTATGTGATTGATTCCTCAAATCAAACGATCATACTGACCTGTTACCAGTATAAAGCTAAAAATGAGTCAATAGGCCACATCAATTACACGCCAAGACTTGAATTCTCATTATATACACTGCTTTCGACATCCCGCCATCCTCAATTCGTTAGTTTGTTCGTTCATTCATCCATTTTTTACATTATGTAAGTATACTTGTGATCAAACAGATCTAAATTTGTTGCACCAAAACAACATGTGCCTTACGAAAAAATTACACAACAAATTACAATCATATTGACCCAAACGGTATTTCCTCACTAGACTCGTACGACACTTCCATGACACCCTCCTGCTCATTGCGCACTTCCATGAACTAGAAAATCTGCATAAGTCATTACGATCAGAGATATAAAAAAACACACGACATTTAACCTGATGGGAAATAATAATCAATGAAGAAACAGTAAATTGGCGTTTATACCTTTCTTTTGTTTTCCTGCCATCGTAACAATCGAACTGCAACCGTCTTCCTATACGCAGCCATCGCCTGTGTATGTATATAGGGAAAACAACATGATTTTTGAAACATAGAAACACAGGTTTCCATCACACAAGGAAGGTTGAATACATCTAAACCATTTCCTTGCTAATCATTGTCATAAGCGCGCGTCTTTAACGGTCATATTAACCAGCAGATTTCCAACAAAACACATGAAACCCAATATAAAAACCATATAAAACCCCTGAACTACAACTTGCTCAAAACAATGATGATGCAGTGTAAATACAAAAGCTAACCCGTGTTCGTTAACCCATCTTAAACAAAATTCGTGCTCAAACAAAATTCGTGCTCAAACAAAACCAACATTGCATCAGAAAATTAAAATGACAAACATCATCGTATAACATCATAAAAATGCGAAGTAGATGAACAACCAAAATATACACAAACCTTATAATATCCCTTATCTTCCCACAGAGATCTGTTGTGGCCAGCTTCCAACCATTTCAGAACATAAACACCACAATCATGCCTTCGCCACCATCAACAAAACAGAAAAATCTAATTAGAAAAAATACCTTCTGATGTAATCAAGATGCGTCAAAAAGAATAAAATAGTTTGTACTTACACATTTTGTTGTTGAGGGGTAGAAAAATATGTGAATTCAGCTAGAGGGACACTTGCAAAGTGTTTGTACCCATTTGATCGGCATAAAATCTCGACGACATTCCGTACCTACCAGACACAGAAACAACAACCATATTTACCATATACGTTTACATCTAAAAATTAAAATGGACACCTGTTCACAGCCACCATATTGTAATGATACGTACCACTTCTGCAGCAATATCCACGTCAGCTTGACTGTTTTTAGTACGTAACGAGTTCAGAATATAATTCTGCTTCATATCCAAATCACAAACGCAAAGGAACCAATGCTCGTTTTCAATGATAGGTATAAAGATCTGAAAACACAAAATGCTATACTACTAAGTTGACTAAACAAACAACATTACTCGCTGTATTCAATACCCTAAATTGATGCTTTAATGAATGAGTAAAAATACTTACGGCTTTGACACACGTCCCGTCCTTTGGCATATATGACGTCTTTATGTAGTTGCGCCCAAGAGTCTTGTCTTTCTTTGGATTAAGGTGCTGCGATTAATAACAATCTTAAAAAACATTCCAGATACGTGACAAACACCCCCGACAAACTACCTGACAAAACTGCAATTCAAAACTAATAAATAGGTCATACTCACCCGTGCTATTGTTGGAACGTATAACAGCTCCGGTGATAGGAACGTTGAGTAAATTCCGAACAGATCAATCACCTATAAAATAAAAAGGAGAAAAAATCACTATAATAACCAGTACGAAAAAATAAAATGCAGATAGTCAGGAACATAATATGGCTTAGGAGTTAGGACATAGCACACAAAACATATCACTAATCCATTTTCGAGGTTTCAAAGAAGATAACCCCATCTTTGTTACTTGCCCAAAATTTGTATCAACCACTACCTCACTGTAAAAAAAAAAGACGCATCCGAAATATCAGCATAATGGAACACACAGATACCCAAATAAGAACTAATACCTGAAAACCAACTGATTTAATAAGAAAACTAAAACAAATGGTATTTACTGTGCTTCTGCATCTCCCTTGGCCCGAAGAAACGCGTAATCCAATAGTTGCGCATCTGAATACTTCACGTCATGTTCAACAGCTTGCTTCCTTTAAAACACATGAATGAATAATATTAAGTCCAAACACCCACAATCGTTATCAATTAAAACACATGAATGAATAAGATATCTTTAAAACACATGAATGAATAAGATATCTTTAGTAGTGAGAACAGTTTGCTTACCCGGTTTTAATGTTAAGACGCCTTGCAGCCACCATAACTTGTTTTGCTATTTCGTTTTCGGTGCATGAGATTATAGCAAAACAGTACTTCAACTTATGTTTGAATAAGATCTTGTCCACTGCGGCTTCTGGCCTGGACTGCACATTGCAAGGCATGGTACCATGTTAATACAGAAATACATATCTATTTCGCTTATTACTGTGTCAACTAACATACGAACCCCTTCTTATATTGATAACTTGTCCTTTAAGGGCTAGTCGGCCCCCTGCATACGTCTCCATGTAACACATCAGGTATATACCGTCATCCACATTATCCATCGCGTGCGTTTTGGGCACATACTCTTCACATTTGAAAAATTGGACTTCCCTGAATCTGCTTGACCTAGCTACCATCTCACGTTGGATAAACCTCCGCTATGGGGATATCAAAAAACACATGTCGACGGATTTATTAATGATGCACATATCCATATATACCAGCCATTCAAACAAAAACAACAAAAAAAATGAATTGAAATACTAACCACGTCCTGGACAGATTTGATGAAGTTTATTGTCATATGACGCATTGGATGGAGAACTCCGATTTTTCGGGTCATGAAGTTGACGCAAATCAGATGAGGCTGGCTAGATGTGAATGGAAAGAACATCTGTATTTATCAAAACATGTAGAAGACTTAATTAAAAGCACAAGAACAACCAAACCCTAACAGCTATTACCCGCAAACTTAACCACCTATAACATATAAACATCTATATATCTCACCAGTTTCAATTTCTCGTAGTCGGTACTATCTTGACATGTAATTCCCTAAAAGTTATGAAAGAAAATCCAAATTAACATTCAGTGACCATCATTACAAAATCCTTTTTATCTAATATAGAGACAAATTGAACGACTTACATCATGGTTAACAAAAGCATATAGCCGCAATGGGGACGAAGCAACTTTTAACTCCTCCCTGATATTAAAAATGTGAGCCCAGAAATTAATCACATTTGAAGATATATTTGTGTCTACAATCAAGGACTTCAGATCACACCGTCTCAATTGGAAGTATTTACTCCTGACCAGTACCTCACTGCAAAACATTAACACATATATGTACATCAGTTAGTATGATAGGCACGTCAGTCAGCATGATAGGTACGATGTTTGCCATTATAGATACGCTCGACACATAAACGTCATTAAATATTCTTTTACTGCTCATGACATCAAAATACCCATTAAACTGGCATTATCATACACATATATTATCCTCAACAACCATTTTTTTTCACTCATATTACTCACAAATTAAACGTCAGTGACAACTGATCAGAAGTCAGACCCAAACACTGAGTACCGTCACCCCCAAAGACTTCACTGCCCAGTTTAGCGAACATAACAATGTTTAAAAAAAACTACCGTTTAGCAACAACCTGACGGGGATGATATAAAACACATTGTCACGCATAGGTGCATAAATGAATGTGATAGATCTGATGTCTGCTATTATAGATACACTAACGCATTAAAAAAAAAGGAAATACAGGCGGGTAAATATACCTGTCATCCAGGCCATCCCTGAACACCAAATCAGAAACATCTCGCTCAGCCTGGTTCAGTTCTGACAGCATTGATATGTTTCGCTGAACAAAGGGTGACTTGAATACATTCGAGACAACTATGTCCCTCTTGTTCGGTGGTTTTGCCTCCTGCTGAACTGTATTTTTTGCTGCCGGTGGGGGGGGGGGGGGGGGGGGGGGTCAACAGTATCAGTAGGGTTATTATGTACCCCCGATGTATCAGGTTCCTCCGAATCAGATCTCTCTTGAGATTCAAACAAGTTGAAGGTCGGATAATCAAGGGCAACTCGTCTTTTCTTTTTTGACGGCTCGTCTGCGGGTACTTTGTTGAATGCGCTGCTTAACGCGCACACAGCATCCACAAAAGTGGGGTCATTCCAGCATGGGTCGTCGCCATCATCAGTACCCCCCGTCATTTTTGTCACACGAACACTGCATCCTATCGCATCTGCCCCACTGCCCGTCATATCAGATTGACACTGATCACCATGATCCGTATGGACTGCATTTGAACGTTGTACATCGACGAGATCATCTTTGCACATGTCATTTGGGTTTACATCAGTGTCGCCTTCATCACACTCTCCATCCGGTTTAATCTCTTCCTCGTATTTCATAGGCGGTGTTAATCGAAACCCACCTAACAAGGATTCTGCCATCTCAGAAAGCTGCCCCACAACGACCGAATTTGGCATTATGATCTTGGCACCGTTGATTGAATCAGCGAACTGTTCAAATGCGTGAGCAAGCGCTCTCCCTGTGTTTGCCTTCTTTTCAATACAGCTTGTAACTCGTACTCTGTCATCATTCACACCACGCTTACTCTCACTACTCATCCCCAGACTATGCGTCGCCTCTGTATCCTGATCAACCTTAACCTCAGTACCCATTCTGTTTTGGCTGTCCACATAACCATCCCCATAGCAGCCTGGGTGCTTAGCCAGCCTATGATCAACAAACCCAGCCCCAAAACGACGAGCTTCCCGTTTTTCTTCGGAAACCCGTAATGAGATCGCCCTTTTAGTCCATGAACATAATGTTGGGAACACTCGATCAACCTTTCTTGTCTTGAACACCATTCTGTCAAGGTATATGAATATCAAAACCATTATGGGTCCCTTAAAAATCTTCTCACTACCCCCTTTGGCTGCCCTTTCGTTATCAACTCTCCATCGTCGGACACTATCTAATAGATGGTTCCGAGTAAAATCACACCATTTCAGACTTTGTATAGCAGATACATCGCCCAAACACTTCAGGATCCGAATGCTTTGAAAAGACCCTTTCACCCCCATTAGGAAGGCGGACACAACGTATACAATAAAGTTCCTCTTGAAATCATCCCCGCCTTCCCTCTGTTCAACCATCTTATTCAATATGTCGGTAAACTTGATTTTTTCGACCCCACCATATTGGGCCTTCCATGCGTTAACCATACCCATGTACTCATCACTATGCTCATATTTGGTCGCTTGCACAATCTGTACCTCACCCATAGGTATGCCGGTGGCTAGATGGATATCTTCATCCCGAATAGGCAGTTCGATACTTGTAAAAGAAGACGTGAAAGGGTCGAAATCAGACACAAGCCAGTATGCTAACTGCCCCGGGATCATATCAGTCTTAAGGCATAGTATCCCCCCAAACCCCATATCTCTGATATCTGCAAGTTCCTTGTCAGACAACCCACTATTAATGAAGCGTAATAAGGCGCACGGACGCATTCTCGTTTTTAAAGCCGGGTACCATTCTGGTGCAGCACGTTTAGAACGCTTTTTGCTTGTTGACCCTTTCTCCTGATTACTTGTAGTATCTACTGACACTGTCAATTTTAAGTGTCTAGGACTCTTCAGGTCTACACATATATACACATTGCGTTTAGGCATCTACCAAACTCATACATGTATCTACATATATGATATGATTACCTACTGAACAAGATAAATAAACTTATTTTCAGGCCCCTGACACTTAATCATATTGAATGCGTATCTAGTTTCCAATTGAAGCGAACCCAGACCACAAAACAACGTATATATCATCATCATATATCATAATTTAAACTATATAAAACACATGTACCACCAGGAAAAAATTATTTGAACACCTAACAGTTGTAATAATTCAAGCTCCCTGACACATAGACATTTGAAATGTGCATCTAGTTTCAATATGAACGCCTATGTGATTAATTAAACACAAACACTAAACAACAAACTACAAACATCACCATATCTGATCAACCCAGTGCAATCGGAGAACCTCCGCAACAACATAAATTAACACCATAACATCCGACGATTGCATCATCATGCATGTAATAAACTAAGTAATTTGTAAGCTACAAGAGACATAAATCAGCTAAATTATTCAAATCAACAACATCAAACTAAATTATGCAAATCAATTAAATGTATAGATTAAAATCGCGAAACTTACCTACTACGAATTACTTGGATAGGTACTGTATGAAAATGAGTATGCTACTTCAGCTAACTGCAATGTTGATCACAAGATATATCGTAGAATTTAATTGATGAACGTTTGAATTGATTTGATTAATTAAACTGAGAGAAAAGAGAAAACTGAAACGCGGGAGAGAGAGAGAGAGAGATAGGTGTGTAATAAAAGATGATGACATGTGTTTTAATCTTACACGCATATTTGTGTTCTAATCTAACGGATATAACTCGTTCTCACCATATGCACCGAATAATCGTTCTCACCCGATCCTAAATCTATATATATATATATATATATATATATATATATATAGAATTGGGATCCTATGAGAACCACCAATATAATGAGAACCATGAGAACTCTACCTTACGGACTTTTTAAAAAAAAAATTAATAACATATTTGGATTCGGTATGGAATTTTAAGGCTAGAGAACATATTTCTTGGTCTAGAAAATATATACTAGTGACGGAAATCAAGGTGAGATACGTTTTATTAATTTTCATGCACCTACTACCGATTTTTACGCATCTATCATTTTTCATGCACCTAGAACGCGTTTTAATGCACGTACGGCCTCTTATTTCCTGCACCTAGTAATCATTTTCATGCATGTAAAAAATTACTTGGATAGGTACTGTATGAAAATGAGTATGCTACTTCAGCTAACTGCAATGTTGATCACAAGATATATCGTAGAATTTAATTGATGAACGTTTGAATTGATTTGATTAATTAAACTGAGAGAAAAGAGAAAACTGAAACGCGGGAGAGAGAGAGAGAGATAGGTGTGTAATAAAAGATAATGACATGTGTTTTAATCTTACACGCATATTTGTGTTCTAATCTAACGGATATAACTCGTTCTCACCGTATGCACCGAATAATCTTTCTCACCCGATCCTAAATCTATATATATATATATATATATATATATATATATATATATATATATATATATATATATATATATATATATATATATATATTGGGATCCTATGAGAACCACCAATATAATGAGAACCATGAGAACTCTACCTTACGGACTTTTTAAAAAAAAAATTAATAACATATTTGGATTCGGTATGGAACTTTAAGGCTAGAGAACATATTTCTTGGTCTAGAAAATATATACTAGTGACGGAAATCAAGGTGAGATACGTTTTATTAATTTTCTTGCACCTACTACCGATTTTTACGCATCTATCATTTTTCATGCACCTAGAACGCGTTTTAATGCACGTACGGCCTCTTATTTCCTGCACCTAGTAATCATTTTCATGCATGTAAAAAATTACTTGGATAGGTACTGTATGAAAATGAGTATGCTACTTCAGCTAACTGCAATGTTGATCACAAGATATATCGTAGAATTTAATTGATGAACGTTTGAATTGATTTGATTAATTAAACTGAGAGAAAAGAGAAAACTGAAACGCGGGAGAGAGAGAGAGAGAGATAGGTGTGTAATAAAAGATGATGACATGTGTTTTAATCTTACACGCATATTTGTGTTCTAATCTAACGGATATAACTCGTTCTCACCGTATGCACCGAATAATCTTTCTCACCCGATCCTAAATCTATATATATATATATATATATATATATATATATATATATATATATATATATATATATATATATATATATATATATATATATATATATATATATATATATATATATTGGGATCCTATGAGAACCACCAATATAATGAGAACCATGAGAACTCTACCTTACGGACTTTTTAAAAAAAAAATTAATAACATATTTGGATTCGGTATGGAATTTTAAGGCTAGAGAACATATTTCTTGGTCTAGAAAATATATACTAGTGACGGAAATCAAGGTGAGATACGTTTTATTAATTTTCATGCACCTACTACCGATTTTTACGCATCTATCATTTTTCATGCACCTAGAACGCGTTTTAATGCACGTACGGCCTCTTATTTCCTGCACCTAGTAATCATTTTCATGCATGTAAAAAATTTCATGCACGTAGTGGTTGTTTTCGTGCATTTATATCCGTTTTAGTATGCCTAATTGTATTTTCGTACACTAAGTATATATTTTGTTAATTAAATCAATTTTTTTTGTTTATTGATACTAAAGTGTGTATTTGAATAAGTTAAACTAATGGTAAATGATCCAACGAAACATTCGAAGCGAGATATGGTGGAGATTTAGTGAGGGTTCTCATGGTTCTCATTATAAGGGTGGTTCTCACCGGATCCCGACCCTATATATATATATATCAGATCATAGAATTCCCCTTTTAATGTTGAGTCCTAGAGTCCCGTTATAAGCCCTTGGATCTAATATGTTGAATGGCTGAGATTAACATAGAACAACTAAATACTACATTTTTTTATTCAAACCAACTACCAAATCATTGCACGTTTTACTAAACTGACAAAAACAATTGTGTCAGTAAACTCTCTCTCATCTTCCTCATTCAATCCCCGAAACCAAATACCTTCCCAAAAACTCTAAAACTTCCATTCTTCAACATGCTGCGTAAAAAAAACTCTGCAAAAATCATCCATACCCTCGTTTCGAAAAAAATTCTGCAAACTCATTCAAAGCTTGCTGCGAGGAAAATTTTTCAAATTTCACAGGACGCCATATTGGTGAAGTTCGTTTTTCCAAATTTCACAGGACGCCATATTTTGCAAACACTTGTTGAAGCTTTGTTTGTTATCAAGGTATAGTCATCATTTGCACATTATTTTTCTGATGTAACGCTTATTATATTTTTTTGTGCATTTTCACATTTGTATATTCGTTTTTAATTATGGTGTAACTCCCCCATTATGTGTTAACTCCACCATTTGTATATGCGTTTTTTAATTATGTGGGTAACTCCACCATTTATGAAGAGGAACTCAATACATGGTGGAGTTACACTGTGTATGAGCTGGGGTTTCACAATACATGGTGGAGAGTAACTCCACCACACATGTGGTGTAACTCTCACTAAAGGTGTATGGAACTCCGTCATTTGTGATATGTAATTCTAATTGACATCTAATGTGAAATGTAATCCCGTTGTGAAATGTAATTCTGATTAATATCGTGTGTAACTCCATAATGCAAGGAGTGTAACTCCACCTACAATGGAGGTACACTCCGTGATTGATGGAGTTACACACCACCTTAAACGAAGTCACACCCGCTGTCAACTGGAATTACATATCACTTGCCAGGAGTTTCACAACCCTCATTGGGGGTAACTCAACCATCTAATGTGAAATGTAATTCCGATTGACATTGTGCGTAACTCCACCATGTAAGGAGTGTAACTCCACCTACAGTGGGGGGGGGGGGGGGGTTACACTTCCCGCTTGGAGTTACACACCACCTTAATTGGAGTTACACCCGCTGTCAACTGGAATTACATATCACTTGCAGCTGGAATTTACACCCCAGCCCACCTTAGATGGAGTTACACTCAAAATAAAATGGGATTCCACACAACTTTAGCAAGAGTTACACACCACATCAATTGGAATTCGTGGGGAGTACACTCATTTTTTTTATCTTGGAGTTCCACACCACCTTATTTTCAGTTACACTTACATCTGTAGAGTTACACTTGCATTCATCAATTGTTAATTGTATGCTTACCATAAATTTTATTGTGGCTGTAGATGTCTATTGAAATTGTTGATGAAGAGTATATTCCTACGGCCAAAATATCAGTCAAATGTCGCGGGAGGAGGTTAGTTGAGGTAATAGAAAAGCTGAATGATGCACAGAGATCGGCTGTTACGAGGATTGGGTTTGGAGGTATGCTTGAGTTGAAGTTCAAGCAGTATCCGTTAGGTCACACATACTTATTTTTGAACTGCTTCTCGGACGAGTCGTACGTTTTCAGAGCGCCTAACTCGAATGACTGCATGCTTTCCAAACATGATGTACATGATTGCTTCCTTTTACCTCTTGGACCTAACGTGCTTGATGTTATCCCGACCGGTTTGCACAAAGGCTCTACTAGTGATGAAAACCTTGCATTTAAGTCTCGGTGGAGAAGCATGTTTGGGATGACGAGTTCTAAAGCTCCCATCCCCCTTGGGAAGATCAAAGAGGCAATTGAGGCAGACCAAGATGGAGGAGATCAGTTCTGTCGGCTGTTCGTGCTACTGTGTATGGGGTCATTTCTCGCGCCCACCATTAATAATGGTATTGAATTCAAGCTCCTAAGAGCGGTCGAGGATGTAGGTGCCATCCCTCGGTTTGATTGGTGCTCTTACGTGCTAAATGCGATGGTAAAGGGTGGGCAAGACTCTTTAACAAACAAGTCGCATGTCACCGGGTGTGTACACCCGTTCTTGATGATTACATACTTTCAGTGGTTTGATTTCCGGGGGGGAGATTTCTCGCCATGACATCCCTCTTATCAATCATTGGGACGAGCATAGATTAAAGGCTAAGATTGATGGTGAAGTGAATGATGGTGGGTTAGGCCTCCAGATATGGTCCCATGTGAAATATCCTCGCTGTATTCGCGCAAACTCCAGCAACCAGCTGAACTTAATAGAGGGTCCTCCGGTACTTCGATTACCTGCGCTGCCCGTAACCAATGCACCTTCGTCTAAGAGGTGCATTGAATTTGAACTACCAAAAGGCGTTAAGGACGACCAACAGTTGAAAGAAGCAGCTTTGGATGTAAGTGACATGCTATTGTTTCTTAGTTGATTTCAGTATTTTGTTAAAACAAAACGCTAATATGGAATTTTATTTCAGGATGTGCATGAACTATATTTGAAAGTGCAGAGGAATGCCGTGGTTTTTCATTCATGGTTTATGGAGGCTTTGACGAATGTCAAACGTGTGAGTAAAGGGGGTTTAGACTCTCCGGGTCTCGTCCCATCGCAGTCAACACAAGAATTCTGGCAATGCGAGAAGCTGCACAGATACTGTGATGGGGTGGAAAAAAGATCAGAACGGATGAAGGATCACGCTGCAAATGAACCTGTTCCGGTTAAGCAGTTGGTAGGGGAGGAGAGGGCTTTTACCGGAGCCAGCGGGAATGAGGGCGATATTGCCACTGTCAAATTGGATAGCGTTCTTGCTGATTTAAGGGAAAGTGGGATTGTGGGGGCTGATGGTGGTGACACAACAGACGAGGGTGATGTCGCTGAAGTCTCTCATGAGACGAAGAAGCAGCGGCTTGGTGATGATGGGACTGATTGCAATGATGTGTTGCAGGCCTCATCAGCTCCAATCCCATCCAATGAACCAATTGGTAGTGAGTGCTTGTATAACACGGCTGAAATGACGGAAATTACGGATCAGCCTAAGATGAATCGGCAGGTGTCGGAGGTGAAGGGAGATTCACCTCCAATCCCACTCAACGAAATTATTGGCAGCGAGTGCTTGTATAACACGGTTGAGATGGCAGAAATTATGGATCAGCCTGCGGCAGAGGTGAAGGGAGCGATGGTCACAGAACAAACAATTGCGGAAGTTCTTGTGGAAGCAGGATACAACTGCGAGGATGCAGCGGAGTGTTTAGAAAAACTGAGGGCGGCTGGAGTAGTGGAGGCTGTGGTTGCAGGTGAGAGGGGAAATTTGGCCGTTGAGATATACGCCCCGTGTTCTGATTTGGTCCATCATCCATTTCTGCTCCACTCCCCTCATGCCTTAACATGCATGGGTGTGGTCCCTGAAAACCTAGGGTGTTCCGTCGACTGCGGGTTGCCTGACCCTAACCAGAGTGCTGTGTCAGATTTTTTATGCAGCCGGAAGAGTATCTTCTCGTCTGTCCTCAGATTGAGAAAGGATGTAATGGACTACGTGTTTAGTTCGTCTGATTCCGTGGACAAATCGTGAGTAAACATCTTTAGTCGAATTCTTCATTGGTTTTTAATCTATTGTAATATCGTTTTTAATGATTATTATACCCCAGGGAGAAACTGGCTATTTATACGGACGTCCATATGATTCTACACGAGGACATCATATCGCTGCTGCCCTCTACGATGATTGAAAACACCGTCATTGAGTGTTGGGTTCTGTTGCTGAACATCTTGACGAATGCAAAGACGGCACCTGTTGCAAGCAGCCGTTGTTTCTACGGGCTAACACATACGGTAAATCCCATTCAATGGTGTAATCATTGTTTTATTTTGTGTAATTATTTTTTTACTTGTGTAATTCCATTAAGTTGTATGTGTAACCCCACATTGTGTAAATGTGTAAGCCCTTAAAATACATTATGTAATCCTTGTTAATCATATAAGTAACTCCAATATAATATCTGTGTAACTCCTAACAATTGTATATGGCACAGATGTATCCCATGTGCGATACCTGTGTAACTCCTAACAATTGTATAACTCCCATATTTTACCCGTGTAACTCCTATCAATTGCATGTGTAACTCCTGTACAATCATGTGTGGGATCACATGTGCCATGTATGTGTATATTACCTGTGTAACTCTTAACAATTGTATGTGTAACTCCTATACTATATCAGTGTAACTCCTATCAATTGCATGTGTAACTCCTGTACAATCATGTGTGGGATCCCATGTGCCATGTATGTGTATATTACCTGTGTAACTCTTAACGATTGTATGTGTAACTCCTATACTATATCTGTGTAACTCCCATAATTTCCCTGCATAACTCTTAAAAATTGTGTATCTCCAAACACTAGTATGTGTAACTCCTGTGCATCCATGTCTGGAAATCCACGTGTCACACATGTGTAATTTTAGCATCTGTGTAATTCTACTTTAGCATCTATTTTCGTTAATGATCTGTGTAACTTTCTTTTTCATTATTTATGCAACTCCTTGTAATCACTTGTGTAACTACATGTAATAACCTATGTAACTCTAAGTCATTAGGTGTGTAATTCCATTCAACTAGCTATGTAACTCCATTTGGTTATTTTGTGAGGGTCCTTTTTAAATGTGACTCCATGTAATCACTTGTGTTACTCCATGTAATAACCTGTGTAACTCTAAGTCATTAGGTGTGTAATTCCATTCAACCTGCTATGTAACTCCATTTGGTATTTTGGGAGGGTCCTTTTTAATGTGACTCCATTTAATCACCTGTATAACTCCATGTAATAACCTGTGTAACTCTAAGTCATTAGGTGTGTAATTCCATCTAACTAGCTATGTAACTCCAGTTCGTTATTGTTGAGGGTCCTTTTTAATGTGATGTGTTTGCCCAGGACATTGCACTGAGGATTTGGAATGCAAAGAAAAAAGGAGAGGAAATAGACTTGAATGAAGAGCTGTTTACAACTTGGGAGGCATGGATGGGAGTCTGTCCTACTCCCTTCAACCGTGATGCTGATATGGTTTTTATCCCAGTGTTGTCCAGCAACAATGATCACTATTGCTGTTGCTGCATCAACTTCTTATCAGGGCAGATAGAGTTCCTGGACAACCGTTCGTACGAAGATGACCTTGAGGAGTTACCTTACGGCGGAATCGCACGAATCGTTGTATGTCATGCCTTATGTGTTATTTTTTTTATCTTGCACTGTAGTTATCAGTCGGCCTTTTTTGTCATTTATGCCATTGTACTGTTTAATGATATCAGGCCGATGCGATGGGCAAGTACCTCGTGAGAGAACGGGTGGAAAGGGGATCAAGGGCCAGCGACTTCAAGCTTGTCAATGTCCCGTTTAGGTGGCAGGGGTCTGGCCATAGTAAGAACGATTGTGGTGTTTACTTAATGCTACACATGTTGCTGTACAACGGATCGCCGTTTGAATGCGGCCTAGGGGAGATGGATAAGAATGACCTGTTCCGTACTGAAATTGTTGCCATCCTTATACTCAGCGACTTCAATAGGTGCAGGGAGGAGGTGTTGCCGAGGGTAGCTGCCTTTACTGAAAAAACAAGGGCGTTAGCTTTGTCATACACAACGCCGACGCAGAAGAGCGGCCCCAAGAAAAAGATGGCTGATGGAGAAGATAGTAATTTGACATATAAGCGCAGGCGTCCGGCTACGCCTATCGTCGAAACACTGACCGCCATAAGTAGCCGTCATCGTGGTAAGGGTGATGGGCTCAGGTCCTCCTTCAACTTCAGCATGGTCAGTGGGGCCGGGGTCCTAGTGGTGTCTAAGTTTTTAAGGGGCAACCAGACTTTGCTTAAGAATGTAAGCGATCTCAGGAAGCACATGGTAGACTACGCCTTTCTAGATGACCACGACTTGCCAAATGGGTAATTGTTAACTTCTTTATTCAAATAGCATTTTTTGGCTCTTTTGGACATGGGACACTGACAATTCTAGTGGTCAAATGCAGGGAGATATTAGCGCGATACAGTCCTGATGAAACCGTTCGTAGGATTGACATATGTAGCATGTTGCCCGAAAAATTTACGTCTGAATGTTTGATTGATTGTTGGGCAATGCTGATGAATGAGATAGAGTCAGATGGCTATGATCCGGCTAGGATGGTGTTCCTGGGAATACGCCATTCGGTATGAGTTGGCTACCATAAGTCATGCAATTTATTTGGATGTATGTACATTTCTGATGTGGTGGCTGTTTGTTTGTAGGACGCACCAACGGAGCTGGTCAACACCCCATACGACTGTACACCCGCAAACGATTCAATTGACATTATCTATAGCTGTTGGGATAGGTTCATAATGAACCGTGGCAACACATTCAACCTTCACGCTGGGCTAATTTTCGTCCCAATAAGAGTTGTGAATCACATAGCATGTGTTTGCATCAACTTCAAAAATAGTACTGTAGACTTACTCGACAACCAGAGGCAACCGGCTAAGTCTGACGTAGTTGCGGCAGCGGCGAAAATTGTACGTCCATGTCTATTAGCCGTCTTTTTACACTATTCACCAAACACGACCACTAATAGAGTAATGTTTAAATGCAGGCGGCGCTCATTTCAGACTACATGGACGACAAAGGGGTAGATAAAGCTAGCTTCATTCCACGATTTAAGCAGCGGCAGATTAAATTTGATTGGCTGCATGGTAGCCCGAGGGATGATGAGTCTGGCTTATTCACTGTGATGCACATGTTGTTCTACGAAGGCCGGCCCTTTCAGAACACTGACCTCATGAACAAAAGAAATCGGCGTTTCTTGACGGTGGAACTGGCAGCTTCAATAATACTAGCGGACATCAACCAAGAAAGACGCACTTTAATGGATAAGTTCAACAGGTGGGTATCATCGAAGAACAAAGTTTGGGCAGATGTCCTCGCTCGTCGAAAATAGGGGAAATTAACCCAAAAATGACTTTGTAAATCTGTAGGATATGCTTAACATACACTAGTGTAACTTTTTTGATGAAAAGTAGTGAAGTTACACATGTTTGTCAAAGGATTTACACTCGGTGGTCAAAGGAGTTAAATACATTGTGAACTCCTTCACAATCATCTATGTAATTCCTTAAGATTGTGTGTGTAACTCCTTATCTGATTTCCATTTTGTAACTATCTTTTTAATTACACACATTTTTAAGTGGATTTTTTGTGTTGTTACGTGAGTAACCCCCATGAGTTAAGTGTAATTCCATCTTAATGGTTTGTGTAACTCTTGTTATGAAATTTTTTTGTCATTATCTATGTAATTCTACATGGGCACACATGCGTAACTCCCTATTAACTCTCTGCGTAACTCTCTTAGATAAGTTGTGTAATTCCTTCAACATAACACGTGCAACAATTAGTAAATTATGGATGAGTAACACTTTTAAACCACAGGTGTAACTCTTTATCAGGCAGAGTGGAACTCCATCGTAACTCTCTGTGTAACTCTTTATCAGGCAGAGTTGAACTTCATCAAAAAAGCTGTGTAATTCCTTCAACATAATACGTGCAACATAGTATTTTATGGATGAGTAGCTCTTTCAACATACAGATGTAACTCTTTTTTCAGACAAAGTGGAACTCCATCATAATGGTTAGTGGAACTCCACTATATATTAGCGCGTTAGAGTTACATTATTTGTTTGAAGGAGTTACACAAGTTGTTCACAAGAGTTACACAAATACTTGTACAGAATGTCAAAGGTAATGTTAACATTCTACACGTGTATTTTTTTTCCCGGCCAAAATTAACTAGAATGTTCATTATCCACTTTGGCGGTTAATATACTTTTTTTTTCCCGCGTAATTCACCTTGGTATTTGTTCACATTGACAGTATAAAAACTCTTCACACTTCACCAGAAACTATTCACACTTCACCATAAACTCTTCACCTAAAAGAAAAACTTTAAGACCAATGGCTTCCGACCCATTTTTTATCAACGATGAAGCGTAACTTCCAGAGCGGATTGCAGTGGTTGAGATGGAGCTTACAAGCCCTGCAGCGGAACACCCGTTAATGAAATCATCCATTGAGCATCAACGGAGTTATTGGATCAAGCGGCGTGATGCAGTCCGGTTAGTGAACCAAGCTGCATCATCATCAGCGAGTTCGTACGCTCGACGGCCTTAAACTCGCCGTTTGGCTGAAGCGAGGAACATGCTAAGTCACCGACTCCCAATCTTATCCCAACAGGCAATGCGAGTGTATTGCCACATTACTGACGTTCTTAGGATCTACGACGAGAATCATCCAGCGGTCAGTGGTGCACCAGAGTTGCGCGGTTGGTAGGAGTTTCAGAAGGGTTTTTTTACGGATTATCGGGGTCGTCCCCGTGTATTTTAATAACATATGATATAAAATGTCTCTATTTTAATTTTGTGTTCTATTTTTCTAATTGACGATCGTTTGTTGTTTTAGTTAATATAAATATCGGTTACTAATATGCACTATTATAAGAAATATGTAAGTCATCTAGCATCACATGTTAAATACAAATCAATAAATGAATAAACAAGTCACGAAATAGTGTAACTCTAATGAACCGTATGTATAACTCTCTATCATATCACTTGAGTCCATTCTGACATGTAATCGATCACATTAGCGTAACTCTGCAACATAGAGTGTGTAACTCCATTACATAAAATGTGTAATTCCATATTAAGAAACATGTAACTCCCTCTAGAGTAACATGTGCAACAGTTAGTATATTTTGGATGAAGTGGCTTGTAATTCTGGACACGCGTCTTTAAAACATATGTAACTCCATTTCAGCCAACGTGGAACTCCATTATATTGGTTAGTGGAACTCCAAACAAATTTATTGTGGAACTCAGTAACTGGAACTCCATAGAAAAATTTAACTTATAACATCAGTGTTGTAACTCTTAACGCAAAACGTATGTAATTCCATTATAGCTAATGTGTAACTCCTTTAACATACCATGCGCAACAGGTGGTATTTTTTAAACCAGTGGAACTCAAATTCTGAACACGTGCGGAACTCCTTTGTTATCCTGTGTGGAACTCCTCTTTAATGGGTTTGTGGAACTCTATAATCATTAGTGATGTAACTCCTTCCTCGAAAAATGTCTAACTCCTATATAACTAGTGTGTAACTCTTAACATTTTATGCAACAGTTAGTACTTAAATTATCGTGGAACTCAAATTGTGAACACGTTTGGAACTCTGTCAAACTCTATCTGTAACTCTCTTTTTACCAGTGTGGAATTCCAGTGAATGGATTGTGCAACTCCACAATATTTTGTGGAACTAACTGGAACTCCAATTAAATAGTAATGGAACTCTGTAAACATAAGTTATGTAACTTCGTACTGTTGATATGTGTAACTCCCTTAACAGTTGGTTTTTTTAGACTATTGTGCAATTACAAGTGGTATTTTAAAACTATTGATATGTGTAACTCTGTCATACTCTATCTGTAACTCCCTTTTCAACCAGTCTAGAACTCCTTCGTAATGGATTGTGGAACTCCACAATATATTGTGGAACTAACTGGAACTCCATTTCAAAAACGTTGGAACTCTTTATGCATATGTTTTGTAACTCCGTTCTGTGAATATGTGTAACTGTTCTATCATGTAATATGCAACTTCAATTTAACAGAAGTACAATTAATACACCATCTAGTCTGATTCACTCCCTTCTTCTTCTTCTTCCTGCGATTCTTCACTGTCTGAGGATGTGTCGGCAGTTGGCGGAGGGCGCTCTGCAAAGGGATTTGGGCAGTTTCGTTTGTCATGGTGGGCCATTTGCTTGCAATTATTGCACATGCGCTTAGGTTTTGACCTCTTTTCAACAGCTTTCGATCTCGAGGATGTAATTCTTTTCCCGCTCCCTTTGTTTTTAGCTTGATGTGGTGGCAATATCGTGGTCACCTCGTTGGCCGTGCAGCCAAGTAACTGCTCAATTTCTTGCTCCTTCGTTTGTTCGATCCCTAATGGCGATATCTTTACCCTAAAATCGTGAATTAATTTGGTCAAGCTCTCGATATCAGCTTTATCTCGTCCCTGCAATATTCCAATTGTCTCATGGACCTCAGACCACAATCTTGTCATCACGATTTGTCTAGCATCAATTACGTTCATTGAACTACACTCCTGTCTGACTACGTCCTTTGTCCATCTTTGAGACACATACTCCAACGGTATTGATTTTACGCCGTTGCTTGAGTAAATCCAAATGATGTGCCTACATATAATTCAAATGCTTTCGAACAGTTTGCAAGTGCATGTAGAATCGAGCAAAGCTGTAAAACCAGTAGTAAAAACACAAGTCAGAGGGACTAATAATATCATATGTTTTCCAGGGGGAGCCACATATGTACTGCACAGGAGTTACACACTCGTTGTTGCAGAGTTTCACTAATAGGGTTGCATCAGACATATTTCAAAGTTACACAATCCCTCCTGTAGATATACATATGTACTGCACTGGAGTTACACAATCCCTCCTGCAGAGATACATATGTACTGCACAGGAGTTACAGACTCCCTGTTGCAGAGTCACATATGTACTGCACAGGAGTTACACACTCCATGTTGCAGAGTTTCACTAATAGAGTTACATCAGACATATTTCGGAGTTACACAACCCTATATATTTTCAACATATAGGGTTCCACATGACAAAAGAAAATGGAATAAGAACAGGAAATACCTGCTTTAAAGTGAACTTCAAAATTTTTCCCTCTTCCGCTATCCCTGACCAATGTTATGTCTCCTCCATCCCTCTCGATAAACCCCCTTGCACTAAGACCATTCATTGATTGTTTTACCTCCTCTTGGAACACCGCAAACATCGCATGCGTATAAAGCCGCTCCCCATGCTGTTCCAGCGGAGAAGAAGTAATCAATTTTGCTGACTTATGTCTGTTGTCATTATTTCATTTTTTCTAACTATATCTCTGGTCGTCAATAGCACTTGTAAAGCGCAACCAGAATTCGACCAATATTCCGTACAGATTTTCGAACTTTTTAAAGAAACTATTCTCACTTTCTGACCTTTGCGTTGTCCTCATATCACCCCCAATGACGAGGTTTTTACAATTGGCCATCACCCACTGCCTCCTTAGAAGGTAAACTTGTTTGAACCAATCCACATCATTCGGATTGTGCTCCGCCATAATGTCACACCATTTACTATCAAAATATTCTGGTTCTATATCTCTATCCCATACTATGGCATTCAGTTTAGTTATAAAGTCAGGATAGTCCTTGGTCGTACTCCCGTACTTAATCGGGACTTTGTTCATGATATGCCACATGCAAAACCGGTGTCGAGCCTGCTTAAAAACCCTATTAACGGATAATATGATCCCTGGGTCTTGGTCGGTTATAATATACTTTGGTTCTTTGTAGTCCATCGCGACCAAAAACCGTTCGAGCACCCAATCAAAATATGAATGGTGCTCCCTAAACACTAACGCACAACAAAAAGTAACAGAGCGTTTGTGATTATCAACGCCAGTGAACGGGGTAAAGACCATCATATACTTGTTTGTCCCGTATGTCAGATCGAAAGCCACAACGTCCCCAAACACAGAGTAGTTTCTCCTCGAAATCCCATCGCACCATATAACTTTGTCCAAGCTACCGTCGGCAGCGACTGCGTAGTCGAAGAAAAAATCTTCATGCGCCTTCGCTACCTCCTTTAAACGGTCTATGAACAACTGACCATCCCTCTCATTTATGAAGCACTTAATATCGCGATGGAAATTTTTGAAGTCGTTTAGAGTCACACCTATGTTAGCGAACCCACTAAAAAAGCTCCTTGCACATGTTGAACGTTCGTGTAGCTCCTATCTTCAGCTGCATATATAGTATGCAACGTTAATTACAATATTTATCTCATGTTCTAAAGGGAATTGAAAGGAAGGAGTTACGAACCCTTGAATTAGAAACTATCATCTCCTTATGATACTTGTGCAATTTCCTCGACAATTTCTGAAACTCTCTATCCTTAATGTCAATGAGCGCATGATTGTGCCCTGCATGAAACGTGTCCACTACCAAAACCCCTTCGATTATTTTCAATCTGAGCCTCGCTTTGCAGCCAATCCTGCTTATTCTTGTATTTCTTTGCTGCTTGTCTTCAGTATTTTTCCCCTCATGTACGTCCCCTTCCACTCACTTGACTTTCTTTTTATAGTATGTCGCTCCCTGTCTTCTACATACCAAAAGTTTTGACTTGATTGAACCATCACGCCGTCTCTTTGTCGTGTACTTACGAACATCAAAACCAAATGCAAGCGCGTACACCTTGTAGAATTTAGTTGCCTCCTCTATGTCATTGAACTGCTGCCCGATGAAGGGCGTAAACTCGGAAGCAACTATTCTATAACACTCATCAGCTGCAACAGTTCCTAATACTGCTGCAAATTCATGTCCTTCTACATCTGTTCGGTCGTCAGAATAGCCAACACCTTCAAATAGTTACACGCGAAAGTTATAGGGATATGGGGGAGTGGAGTTCCAAATAACATAAAATGGAATTACATTCTATTTGAGACGGAGTTACACACAAAATTAGGTGGAGTTACATTCATATAAAAGTGGAGTTACATATCAAATTAGGTGGAGTTACATTCATATATAAGACATGACCAGATTATGTGGAGTTACAGTCATACATAGGTGGAGGTACATTTTAAACCAGAAGCAGTTACCCTCATTTATAAGTGGAGTTACAGCCATCTTACATTTGTAAGAGTTAAAATTCACGATGATAGGAGTTCCATTAAATAGAATCAGAGGTGTCAAACTTTGTGAGTGGAGTTACACATTTAGTTTAATGGAGTTACACTGTACCTGAAAGGGAATTACGCTCAAACCTAAATGGTGTCAAACTTAGAGAGGTGTAGGAGTTACATTTTAAACTTAAGAGGTGTAGGAGTTACACTGCAGGGTAATTGGAGTTCCATTTTAGCTGTACTAGAATTACGTTCATGTTGAGGTGGAGTTGCATTGTGTTTGTACTTTAGACAGAGTTACACTGTATCTGAAGTGGAATTACGCACTTAACTAAGTGGAGTTACATTCATATATCAGACGTGCCAAAAAATAAACAGAGGGTAGGAGTTACATTTCACGGTAATTGGAGTTCCATTTTAGCTGTACTAGAATTACGTTCATGTTGAGGTGGAGTTGCATTGTGATTGCACTTCAGATAGAGTTACACTATATCTGAAATGGAATTACGTACAGAACTAAGTGGAGTTACCTTCATATATCAGAGGCGTCAAAACTTAACAGAGGGTAGGAGTTACATTCCAAGCTAGTTAGAGTTCCAATTTTATACGTTCAAACGAATTTTATACTTTACCACTGTAATTGGAACTCTAACTAGCTTGAAATGTAACTCCACCATTATGGACTCCTCCCTTACATGCTAATGGGAGTTACAATTTATATTTTACTACTACAATTATAGTATTACGAAACGTAACTCTACCATTAAAACGTTACTTTTTCACATAACTTCAATAAGGAAGTAATCAAATGAAAATTCATACCTTCACCATTGAATGTGGTGTTTACTGTGTTGTTCATACCTTGAATGTTCAACGTCGTGTTTGCCGTATTTTCCATTGTCAACGTTGGGTTCGTTTTATTTGTTTTGTATCAATTTCGAATAATGATGATTGACGAAAGTGAAGAAGATGAACAAAAAGCATGCAGTAGATGAAAATATGATTATGTTAATTATCGACATTGGGAATGTAATGAACAATTAACTACAAGTTTTTCTTTTTTTAAAAAATTAATTAACAGCTAATAGGACATTAACTACAAGTTTTGCATTAATTAACATCTTATAGCACACTATAATCTCAGCCATCCATTATCCCTCATCTAATGGATGAAAAGAGGACTCTAGGACTCAACATAGGAGGTGGACTCATTTGAACTCCTCTCTGAGAGAGAGAGAGAGAGAGAGAGAGAGAGAGGTCGGATCACGTGAGGCCGCCTATTACGGTGAGGCCGCCGAACCTCACGCATCCTTAAGTTGTTTGGGCTGAATTCACTTACCCTCATGCTGTTGGGCCGACTTAACACTCCATTATTGTTTGGGTTGGAAATTTGGGGTCTTACCAAAATCCGTTCATTTGGGCCAAAACAGTTTATCTCTCTAAAATAACAAAAACATATAAAACAATAAAAAATAACCTCTCTCTCGAAAATATAGAAAACTCAAAATCAACGCAAATCGACTTCTGCATTGTTCGTAAATTAAATCAATACAACAACCTCAGATTCAACTCAAATCGATTTGTGCGATTGTTCATAAATTCAACATACAATAGCAATTCATGCGATTGTTAAGGTAATTTCGTAATTTTTTTCTTCGAATTTTTAGTTGTTGTTCGAATTTCATGCGATTTTCCAATTGTTGTTCGAATTTTCAGTTGTTGTTTTTTTCGTTGTTCGAATTTTGCAGCTCTAGCTATGGAGAATCTAGATATCACCACGATTGATGATAATATTACTATTGAATCAGGTATGTCGTTTTTTGTCGTTTATTTCATAGTTTTCTAATTCAATTTCTGCTCGATTTTGTTGAATATATGGCTCGCTTTTGTATTTAGTGAATATAGGACCTTATTTTGTGAATATAGGGACCTCGCTTTTTTTTACAAGGTTTAGTGTGTGATTTTATTCAATTTTGTGAATATAGGATCTTATTTCGTGAATTTAGGAGCTTATTTTGTGAATATAGGACCTAATTGAAGTTTATGACTATTGTATTGTGATTATAAAAAGGCTGAAACTAGGTGCTTATTTTGTGAATCTAGAACCTAATTGAAGTTTATGACTGTGGTGATTATAGGAACCTGAAACTGTGAAACTATATGCTTAAACTGTGAAACTAGAAGCTTATACTCTGAAACCATGCTCATTAAAGTCTGATTTTGTTTGAGGTTTATTTTGTGAATGTAGGACCTAATTAAAGTTTATGAATATTGTGAAACTAGATGCTTAAAATGTGAAACTAGAAGCTTCAACTGTGAAACTGGAAGTTTCAACTGTGAAACTGGAAACTTATACTGTGAAGCTAGATGCTTAAACTGTGAAACTACTAATATACTGTGAAACTGGAAGCTTAAACTGTGAAACTAGATGCTTAAACTGTGAAACTAGAAACTTACATTGTGAAACCTGATATAAAAGGGTCGATTTAGTTTATATGTTTTGAATTTATATAGGTATTGATTCCATTGTCAACACCAACGGAGAGGTTTCTACAATTTTAACAGCACAATCCACACCTACAGTACCGGTTGGTACGCCTATTACTTTGGCGAATCACACACCGGGTGGTAGTGAGGAATGGATTGTCAGAGTTGCGGAAGATATTACACCTACTATTGGGAAGTTATTTTTAGATCTAGAGTCGGCAATGACGTTCTAACAAGTGTATGCTACTTCTTCTGGGTTTGAAGCTAGGAAATCTACAATGAAGAGGTTTCGTGATGGTAATATTCGAACTAAAGCCATGGTTTGTAATCGTGAAGGCCATAATAAGAGGAAAGGAAGACCTCTTGAAACTGTTGCAAGTGAAACTGGTTCAAATATTGGAAAAAGTGCAAAACCAAAAACTGGTGTGAAGGGAAGTGAAGGAGATGAGGCTGAAAGTTCAAGTAAGCAAACATTTACAAGAACGACCAAAATTAGAAGGTGGGGTTGTCGTGCAATGGTCAAATTCAAGTTCCATGATAACAAGTACATCGTTGAACAATTTCATGAGGGTCACAATCACCCAGTGACCTTTTTAAAAAATAGGGAATTTGATAAATTTGCAGCAAATATGAATGAATTTCATAAGCAAGTGATTGTCCAAAATTCAAGAGTTAATGTTGCGGCTAGCTTAACATACCAGCTATGCATAGAGCAAGTCGAAGGGTTCGAAAATGTGGGGGCTTCCCTTTCACAATTCAAGAATTTCCAACGGGATTTGAAGTGTTTTATTAAGAGTAAGGATGGAGACATGTTTATCTCACGTTTGGAAACCCTCCGTGAAACAAAAGGGTTAGAATTTGTGTATGAAATGGATTCTAAGAAAGCTTTGACAAGGATTTTTTGGACAGATGCCGAGGCAAAGAGATGTTATTCAGTGTTTGGTGATGCAATTTCATTCGATCCAACTTATGGCACTAACAAATATAACATGATATTCACCCCTTTCACTGACATTGACAATCATAAAAAGTCAATAACATTTGCATGCGCTCTTTTAGATCATGAAGACGATGAAGCATTTATGTGGGCGTTTCAGCAATTTTTGAAATCAATGGGTGGAAAAGAACCTAATTGATGCCCGTCGTTGAGGGTACCAAAGATAAATTTATAATTCCTAACTTTAACAATAGATAGCGAAAGTCAGGGTCGAACCACAAGGAGGCGGGGAATGTTTATTGTTGAATGTTAATGTTTAAAGATAACAAATTTGGGGGTTTTATTGGTTGATTACTATATCTAAGGCAAAGATTAAAATAAACAAAAATTAAAAGATGAGAATAAAATATAATAAAAAGGGATGCTAGGATGTTTGGGTAATAAATAGCTAAGGTAAAATAAATCCTAAGGTCAACATGTATTGCAGTCGCGTAAGGGGGTGTAACATATCTTTTTAGGTCTATGCTACCTAATAGCTCCTTTCGGCCTATGCTATTAGTTCCTAGGTCTCACAATTATTGGGTGTCAACAATAAGGGTGATTCCTAAATTCCAGGTCACATACCTTTCAGCCTTGAGTAACCTATCCGTCTTAAGGTGTAAACCAATGCCCTTCCCGTATCTTTCAATCTTGGGTAGGTCATTACTAACATCCTACAAGTCTCCTATTGGTCTCATTGTAGGATATTATAATTAACAAGAAAAGACGAAATAAGAAAACAAACGCGAGTGGTCGACCGACCAGCTACTCCAGTCGGCCGACCACGGCCTCGGTCGACCGACCAGCTATTCCGGTCGGCCGACCGTGGTCCTGCTACAGGTCGGTCTTTCGAATTTTATCTACCTACGCATATTTATCCCCTACATCCTAACATATGAAAATTAGCTACTCATGATTGTTAAGACGATTATAAACTTGGGAATAAACATGGAGAACATAGTAAATAATCTAAGCATGCAAGATTCAATAAAGCATGGGATTCTAACTTAACAATTGTAATAAAAACAAGAACGATAATAAAGCAAGATTAAAAGAGTAATTACCACAATTTGGAATTAGGGCAGAAAGAAACTAACTTTATTGATGAATGCTTGGGAACTATTGAAAGATTACAAAACTAAAGCTTGAAATAAAACTAAGTATGATAAAACTTGATACTAGATGATTCGATGCAAAACTTGATGATAGATAGTAAAAGATTCATCTAACCCTAATCATAAGATTAGTTTATATAGGGCGAGAGATTAGAGTTTCCTAAAGACTCTAATTCTATTTTATTTCCGAAAAAGAATCGTTTGGGCCTCCGCTGTGGTCGGTCAACCTACTATTCGGGTCGGTCGACCGCTTCCTTCTGGGCTTCTTCTATTTTTGGCCTTCCTTGAATTTTGGGCTTCATTAAAATTCAGGACTGGTCGGCCGACCCGTTTGGGTGGTCGGTCGACCGCCTCTGTACGGAAATCTTCGGATTTCTCTTGTTTTGACTTTTTGGCACTTGACTTTGACTCCAGTTGACTTTCCATTAATTCCCTAATTAAGCAAAAGACTTGAGGATATGGATTTGGTGCTAAATTGCTTCTTTTCCGCATAAATCTGCAAAAGTGCATAAAAATACGAAAGTACACGATTTGTGGGAAATAAAGGCTAAAACATAGTAAATGAGCGACCAAATACGTGTAAAAATAGATGTAAAACATCATAAAATAGACACGTATCAAATTCCCCAAACCAAACCCTTGCTTGCCCTCAAGCAGGAAATAGACTCGATCCTAACTAATGGAACGATTTCAATCTCAGAGCGAAATTTACATGTTAGCCTATACCAATGCCAAGAACAAAATGAGAAAGTATATAAATCATGCAAACGAGTTATAGTGTCGTCAAACTTGCAACACTAGAGACTATAGAGACTTTATACTATGGACTCTCGCGGTACGCTCGAGACACTCATGAAGCAAAGGGTGAGTATAAGTAAAAGATAGAAAGAAGTAATTTTGTAGAGACACTCACCTAACTGCGACCCATGAAAACATGCCTGCAATCTAACATGAACAAGAATTCTACAACTTTGTATAACAATCTCATTTAAATGGCCTAGATATACGCAATTGGGGCAATGAAAGATATGTGAGGTAAAA
Source organism: Silene conica (assembly GCA_029255685.2). Classification (NCBI taxonomy): domain Eukaryota; kingdom Viridiplantae; phylum Streptophyta; class Magnoliopsida; order Caryophyllales; family Caryophyllaceae; genus Silene; species Silene conica. The sequence continues at coordinate 14,532,314 of CM055319.2, forward strand.
GGTAAAAAGTGGTTAAGATGTTTTTGGGTACGTGGGGTTAGTAGCCAAGCTAGTAAAACCGTTTCCCCACAACATAATTCACAACTTTTGATATTAAGGAAGGTGCTCTTTTGTAGCACAACTCTCACATTAAATATAAGAAAGGACTCCCAAATATTTTTTTGAATGAAGTACGGGAGTGATAACAAATAAAAGAAAGGGATTTTCGGAACGAAATTTTGAATCTGATATTGTCAGTTGGTCGACCGACCCAATAAGGTGGTCGGTCGACTGGTTCTGTATTTTCCGGATTTTTTTTTTCGTTTTTCTTCTTTCTTTTTCTGAATTTTTCTTGTTCTTTTTCTTTTCTTTCTTTTCTTTCTCTTTTTGCTCATGATAGCATACAAACCAAGATGCCTCAAAAAATAAACCAAAGACCACAAATACTAGCTTGGAAGGGTAGGCTAAGTATGGGATGTAGTTTTGGGGGAATAAAAAGGCAATTCTGGCTATGTAAGGCTTATGGGTAAATATGAGAAAAGGGATCCCAAATGCACGTATCAAGACTCACAAAACGAGATAGTAAAACAAGTATATAGCAATTCAAGTTCATGTTTATGCATATTGATGTAACATGTTCCAAGGGGAGTACTACTCACATCCTAGACAACTGGTTTAAGAATGAAACCAGGAAATAAGCTCTAAACCTTAGAATGTATAGTGGGTTGCCAAGGTATAAGTCAAGTCTCAAGATATGTAAGTTGACAAAAACTCGTAGATATGCGAAAGACTCTCATACTTAAAACAAGTTGACAAGGCAAGGTAAAGATATAAACATGTAAGATAGCTAAATCATCCTTGAAATACTTTCGTTCCGACTCGACCTATATGCTGAAATAAACGTGCATTTTTTTGGAATTTTTTTAATTTTTTTGGATTTTTGTATATATAAGGAAAATAAAGAAAAGAACGATGCAAGACAGAAATGCAATAAACGTGTGACAAAATGCAATGCATGTAACACGAAACCATTCCCCAAACCAACCCGCACAATGTCCCCATTGTGCATTAGCCTAAGTAAAGGTTTCACAAAATTAAAAGACAAATGCAAGTAAAATAAAACTAAGGAAAAACTGGAAAGAACTCACTGGGTTAATAGATGTATGAGAAAAACCTCCCCAAACCAGCGTAAGCTGGGAGGTTTTGGTGGCCAGCAGCGCCACCCAAGTATCCAAGTCAATTTCGCGATTTCCGAGGAAGAGAAACGAAAGACTACAGCGGAGAGCAGGTCGACCGACCGGTGTAACAGGTCGACCGACCTCCTGTGAATCACAGAAGGATCAGCGATACAGCGACTCTGGTCGACCGACTGATGTTTCTGGTCGGTCGACCCTCTGCGTCCTGGAGGTCTTCATTTCTTCGTAAATCCTGAAAAAGCAAGAAAATATGTGCGCCCAACAATGCGCGAGATGCCCGGAACGATTCTTAAAGTTTTAACTACTCAAACATAAAGGAAAGGATCTAAAACTACTAGCAAACAAAATTAAAAAGTCTCACACAACATAAAATAAATTGTCTTAAAACTGCAACTTAAAAACAACTATCCGCTAAAGATGCGGAAGATATCCGACCACGGCTTCTGACGACATGCCGTAGTCTCCACGGTTTTTGCTTTAGTAGCAAAACACACCTTCTTTCCGCCGTCGCAAAGCATATGCGACGGTCTCTCCTCTTGAGCTTGCCTCCTCTTCTTCTTCTCCTCCCTATCCACGACGTCTGGATCCTCATCCTCTTCATAGCTTAAGCATCCCATTCCTCCTCTCTGGACGATGGCTTCCTTCACTTTGGGTTTCCCCAAACCAGTTCCTGCAATAGTCATAATAGAAGTGCCCTCCCTATTGCTCCCAATCTGGGGCGGAGGTGTAAAAACAGATACAGGAACAGGTAATAAAGGTGGAGAAGTAGTGATGACCTCATACTTCTTCTCAGAAGTTATAGCATTACATGTGATGGGGGTCATAGCATCCTTCTTCCTATAGGATAGTCCATAGATAATAGAATGCTTGCCTACTTTGAAGGTTAGAGTCCCAGCACCTACATCTATAATGGCACCCGCAGTGTGAAGAAAGGGTCTTCCTAGAATTATAGGTATATGGGCATCCTCTGGGATGTCCAAAACTACAAAGTCGACTGGGAAGAAGAACCTGTCGATACGGACAGGGATGTTTTCTAACACCCCTACAGGTTCCATAGATGTGCGATCAGCCATCTGGACTGTCATACTGGTCACTGCAAATTCGGTCATTCCTAGTTTTAAGGCAACGCTTAGGGGCATGACACTTATACTAGCACCTAAGTCGCATAGAGCCTTCTTAACTGGGAAGGTTCCTATATTACAGGGGACAGAAAAACTACCAGGGTCTTCTAGTTTATGAGGGGCAATGACATGCGTTAAATAACTGGATGACTCTTCAGTGAGGGCTACCGACTCAACCTTTTCTAGAGACCTCTTTCGTGACAAAAGTTGTCTCATGAATTTAAGATATGAAGGAACCTGTTGAACTAATTCTAAAAATGGGACTTGAACATTCAGTGAACGAATCACATCTTTAAATTTGTCAAAAGATACCTGATCCTTTGAAGGCACGAGTCTCTCTGGAAAAGGAGCAGCTGAGGATTCCGTATTTGCAGCCCTTTTTAAAAACCTGGGGGTCTTGTCACCCCTGAAAAGGAAATCCCGCAAGTTATTCGGCAAATCTGGACGAAAGGGAACTTCAGGTTCTACTTCAATGGTCGGTCGACCAGAATCTTCGGTCGGTCGACCAGTCTCCTGTTCAGGCAAAATTTCTGGATCCTGATCTGCGGTCGGTCGACCAAATTTTTCGGTCGGTCGACCGCCTTCGCTGCTACTCGCCTGTTTTTCTTTCTCAGCCCCCACTTTAGCTCCACTTTGCAGGGTTACGACGTTTAGAGTCTCTTTCTTCTGGTCTGGTTTGGTCGGAAGTTGACCCGGAGCCCTAGTATCATTCTTGCTCGCGATCTGAGCAATCTGGGACTCTAACATCTTCATCCTTGCCTCTCTAGCCTGTGACTCCTTCTGAACCAACCCGATAAGATTTTGGATAAGAGCATCTGTGTTGGGTGGTGGATTAGAAGGTGGTTGAGGGTTGAAAGGTGGTCTTTGAAAGTTTTGTTTATGTGGGGGTACATAAGTGGAATTTTGCTGAGGTTGCATGTGTTGTGGGTTTTGAACATTCTGGCTTGTCCACCTTAAGTTGGGATGGACATTGTTATTATTTGGGTCATAGAAATTGTTCCCACGATAATGCTGAAAAGCGGCACATGTTTCATTAGATGAAGTACAGAACTTTGACACATGCCCTTCTCCACCGCACCTCTCACAAGCAAAGGGTCCGTACTGAACGGCGTTCACTTGGTAAATTCCTCCCTTGCTTCCACTCCCTAGATCGAGCTTTCCTGCAGCCTCAAATTTTTCTAACTTGGCTGTCAAGGCCTCAATTGCTGACAGGTTGTACTCATTTTTCCTCTGATTTCCTCTGGAAGTACCATGCTCAGCACGGTGCACAGCAACATCTTCTATTAACTTGAGACCCTTAGTCTCTCCTGAATTATCTTGGAATCTCCCATTAGCTGCAGCATCTAAATAGGCCATGTTGTCATCATAGAGGCCATTGTAGAACTGGTTGCAAAGAAACCATTGTTCGAATCCGTGATGTGGTATGGATCGAACAAGTCTCTTGAACCTGTCCCACGCCTCGCTAAAGTCTTCATTGGGACCTTGCTTGAAATTAGTAATCTGCGCCCTTAAAGCATTAGTCTTTGACGCGGAATAATATTTCCTGTAGAATGCTAAGGCTAAGGTGTTCCAATCTGTGACTCCCGCAGCAGTGCGGTCAAGATCTCTGTACCACTCTCTCGCAGAGTCCCTAAGGGAGAAGATAAACATGGTCTGTTTAATCTGGTCTTGCATCACTCCTTCTGGGGGTGCTATAGAGCATATGTAATCTGTGAAGATTTCAATATGCTTAGCAGCATCCTCATTGGCCGAGCCTCCAAATTGGTTTCTTTCAACCATAATAATATAGGCAGGCTTGGCCTCGAATGGCTTCCCAGTACCTGCAGGTAAAGTGAACCCTTTGTATAGGTCCTTTGCCTGAGGCATGGAGTGACTGGCAATAGTAGCTTCCTCTGTCATGTTCTCTTCTTCTTTAGGAAAAACTGGAAAGTAGGTAAAAGATGGTGTTTTTGGTGAAGGTGGATTGATGGGTGAATTTGGTTGTGAAGGTGGTGTTTTTGGTGAAGATGGTGGTAATTCGAATAAGCCTTCTTGAAATAAGGAAGATGGTGAACCTCCTTCCTGATTTGCTAGAAGTTGCTTTCTTCTTTCTCTAAGAGTCCTCTCAATTTCGAGGTCAAGTGGTAGGAGTTCTCCTTGAACTGACCTGCGCATAAGATGGAAACTACAAGAAAAAAGTGAGAAGGTTTAAGGAAAAAAAAGTTCCTTAAACAAAAAGGGAAACAAAAACAAAAAACAATAAACACTGGCGTCACCTCCCCGGCAACGGCGCCAAAATTTGATGCCCGTCGTTGAGGGTACCAAAGATAAATTTATAATTCCTAACTTTAACAATAGATAGCGAAAGTCAGGGTCGAACCACAAGGAGGCGGGGAATGTTTATTGTTGAATGTTAATGTTTAAAGGTAACAAATTTGGGGGTTTTATTGGTTGATTACTATATCTAAGGCAAAGATTAAAATAAACAAAAATTAAAAGATGAGAATAAAATATAATAAAAAGGGATGCTAGGATGTTTGGGTAATAAATAGCTAAGGTAAAATAAATCCTAAGGTCAACATGTATTGCAGTCGCGTAAGGGGGTGTAACATATCTTTTTAGGTCTATGCTACCTAATAGCTCCTTTCGGCCTATGCTATTAGTTCCTAGGTCTCACAATTATTGGGTGTCAACAATAAGGGTGATTCCTAAATTCCATGTCACATACCTTTCAGCCTTGAGTAACCTATCCGTCTTAAGGTGTAAACCAATGCCCTTCCCGTATCTTTCAATCTTGGGTAGGTCATTACTAACATCCTACAAGTCTCCTATTGGTCTCATTGTAGGATATTATAATTAACAAGAAAAGACGAAATAAGAAAACAAACGCGAGTGGTCGACCGACCAGCTACTCCAGTCGGCCGACCACGGCCTCGGTCGACCGACCAGCTATTCCGGTCGGCCGACCGTGGTCCTGCTACAGGTCGGTCTTTCGAATTTTATCTAACTACGCATATTTATCCCCTACATCCTAACATATGAAAATTAGCTACTCATGATTGTTAAGACGATTATAAAATTGGGAATAAACATGGAGAACATAGTAAATAATCTAAGCATGCAAGATTCAATAAAGCATGGGATTCTAACTTAACAATTGTAATAAAAACAAGAACGATAATAAAGCAAGATTAAAAGAGTAATTACCACAATTTGGAATTAGGGCAGAAAGAAACTAACTTTATTGATGAATGCTTGGGAACTATTGAAAGATTACAAAACTAAAGCTTGAAATAAAACTAAGTATGATAAAACTTGATACTAGATGATTCGATGCAAAACTTGATGATAGATAGTAAAAGATTCATCTAACCCTAATCATAAGATTAGTTTATATAGGGCGAGAGATTAGAGTTTCCTAAAGACTCTAATTCTATTTTATTTCCGAAAAAGAATCGTTTGGGCCTCCGCTGTGGTCGGTCAACCTACTATTCGGGTCGGTCGACCGCTTCCTTCTGGGCTTCTTCTATTTTTGGCCTTCCTTGAATTTTGGGCTTCATTAAAATTCAGGACTGGTCGGCCGACCCGTTTGGGTGGTCGGTCGACCGCCTCTGTACGGAAATCTTCGGATTTCTCTTGTTTTGACTTTTTGGCACTTGACTTTGACTCCAGTTGACTTTCCATTAATTCCCTAATTAAGCAAAAGACTTGAGGATATGGATTTGGTGCTAAATTGCTTCTTTTCCGCATAAATCTGCAAAAGTGCATAAAAATACGAAAGTACACGATTTGTGGGAAATAAAGGCTAAAACATAGTAAATGAGCGACCAAATACGTGTAAAAATAGATGTAAAACATCATAAAATAGACACGTATCACTAATTACATTATCACTGACCAAGATGCAGGAATAAAAAAGGCATTCCCTGGTATGTTTGTATATCGTGCAATTTTTCTAGTTTTCTTAACTTATGAAACTAGAAGCTGAAGATGCTGAAACTGTGAAACTACATGCTTAACTTGTGAAACTAGATGCTTATACTGTGAATCTGGAAGGCCATATTGTGAACCCTGTTGATATAAGAGGCTGATTTTTTGAGTTCTGAAAGTGTGAAACCTGTTGAAAAATCAGCCTGATTTTTTTGAGTTCTTAACTTGTGAAACTAGAAGCTTATGAAGTGAAATTACATGCTTATTTTGTGAAACTAGATGGTTATATTATGAAACCTGTTGAAAAATCAGCCTGATTTTTTGAATTCTTAACTTGTGAAACTAGAAACTTAGGCAGTGAAACTACATGCTTATTTTGTGAAACTAGATGGCTATATTGTGAAACCTGTTGATAAAAGATCTTGATTTTTTGAGTTCTTAACTTGTGAAACTAGAAGCTTAACTTGTGAAACTGGATTCGTATTCTGTGAAACTACAAGCCTATATTTGTGAAACCTGTTGATAAAAGAGGATGATTTTTTTTAGTAAACTTATTTTGTTACATGCAGTTGTGTTCAAAATAGCAAGACCTCGGTTTTGCATGTGGCACATTATGAAAAAAGTAACAGACAAGGTTGGGAGCACAATTTGCAAAGACACTGAATTCTTATCACGTCTGAACAGTGTTGTTTGGAGCAATGATATGGAACCTGAGGAATTTGAGGAGAATTGGGTTAAGGTCATCACAGAATTCTCGTTAGAGGATAATATATGGTTGAGTGGAAAGTTTGCTGAAAGACACAAATGGATACCAGCGTATTTCAAAAATGTTCCGATGGGTAACATTTTAAGAACCACACAGAGATCAGAGAGTGCTAATAATTTTTTTAAAAGATTTGAGAATAAATATGGGGCCTTGGTTGAGTTTTGGATGAGGCTTGAGAGTGCCATCGACCAACAAAGGCATGCTCTAAAGCTTCTTGAAGCACAGAGTGATGATTCAATGCGTGAAACCTTATATTGTTCAAACTGGGAAGCCCATTGAGCGAGAGTATATACACATGAAGTCTTCTATGACTTTCAAAATGAGGTTAAGGGCTCGATAAATGGGTGTAGTGTGGGTGGATACACCCCACCAGATCCTGTAACTAACTCTGAGATTTTGATAGTTGAAGACGCGATCAAGAAAAAGAGCTACGCAGTTGAGTACAATAAAGGAACAATGGACGTGAGATGTTCCAGTAAACTATTTGAACGGAGAGGTATTCTATGTTATCACATCATTTGGGTTTGCTCGGGTAAAACTAAGGAAATACTTGAGAAATACATTTTGGGTAGGTGGAGTAAGAATGCACTTAGAAACCCTATTTATGATTTAAATGAAAATCTTTTGGACAACTACAATCCTAGTAGTAGTGGAAAATTTGGAATGTCTCGGATGTGGTCTGAGATTTATGCAACTGTGAGGATCCTCAAAAGAAAAAAAGATTCTGATGTGAGAGAATTTGCTAAGCTTGTAAAAGAATTCCGAGAGAAGTTGGAGCCAAACCCAAAGGCTTTGACAAAAGAACAAGAATTGCAAATCCTTCTAAACTGCAAGGCTCCAAAAGAAGGAAAGGTCTTACCACCTAAGTTCTCTAAGAACAAGGGTAACGGGAAGCGGTTGGTAAGTAGTAAAAATAAGGCAATCAAAAAAGCAAAAAAATCAAAAAGGTTGTGTGCTAACTGTAAACGAATGTCACACCATGATAAAAGAAATTGTCCATATGATTTTGAAGAGCATCCTCCTGAGAATCAAGTATATATTATTCCTTTACTTTATTTTTTTTAATTTAGGTTTATTATACTATGAAACCTGTTGATGAACGACTGATTTTAGTTTGTATCTAATATTGTGAATCCTAGGCCTTAAATTGTGAAACTAGGGACATTATACTGTGAAACCTGTTAATGAAGGGCTGATTTTAGTTCAGGTTTCTAATATTGTGAATTCTATGTTGGGGCTGGTGTCCTTAACAATTAAATACAATGACTTACTAAATCTCTTTAAAGATCACAAGGGCATACTTCAGTATTATTATCAGTTGATTCACGTTTATCAATAACGGTTGGCTTGCTAGATAAGTTTGACGTTATTGTCATACGGATGGCGGTGATCAACTGGTCCCTATACGTCACACCTATAGGACACGTTTGAGAGATGTGAAGGTATGAAAATACAGTCACATCTATGCCGGATACGACTAAACAATTATTCAGAGGTATTGACTATTAAATTAGTCAATAAGATGTTGAGATTATTATTTAATACGGATTAAATAATTTTGCTAATACGGATTACATGATTAATTCGTATATTAAATATAAACGGTTATATTTAATTAAATATTGTATTCGCGTATTAATATAAACAGTTATAGTAATTTGGGTAATTATACAATATCGTAATTTTATCAGACCATTATTAATACATCGACTGCATTAATATCTGATAACATGTATGCGATTTATAATTAAAATCCCGCAAATAATATTTAGCAAAACGGGTCGAATCACGCAAAGGAATAAGGTAAGAGTGGAGAAAGCCCACTCTCACCCATCCAATTCGGCCGACCCTCAAGTACTACATAAGGAAAGTCCTTCTCCTTTTGTCAGTTACTGGTTAATTGATAAACTCAAGAATTAGGGTTTTGAGAACATTATTTTCCCAAAACTCAGATCTCACATCAAAACCTCACAAAAGCTCTCCCCATATTGCAAGGCAATTGGAGAGTATTTCTAGCACACGCGGCATCATCTCATTCAAGTCTTGAGTGCAAGTTATAGGAGCGAATTTACTTTAATTCCTGTTCTTAGGCCTATTCAAGCAAGAACCCAAGGTTGTATTCCTTTTCATGTTTTTATTAACTTATGACAATAATCTCAATTGTAAAATTCGTTATAATCCTTCACGTTTTAGGGCGAAGCTTTATTCCCCACAAGTGGTATCAGAGCCAAGGCCACGAGATTTTACTTTTGTGTTTTTCATAAGTTTTAATTTAAAATTTTGAAAATCATTTTCTGCCGGCGTGTGGGTCGGTCGACCCATTATTGTGGTCGGTCGACCACCACCCGCGTAGGGTTTCTGTTTATTCGACAGTTTCTCTTTTGTGTAATCGATCTTGTTTTCGATTCCTGTTTACATATTGTTAATTAATCGATATTCTTGACAATATGTGAACCCTTGTTGCTGTTTATTTTGATTTACGCGTTTTGAATCAGAGATAAAAACTTGTTTTGATTAAAAGTGCAGCAATTTCGCGTTTTCAGAAACTCGACTTCGTGTTTTGTGGTCGGTCGACCCGTTTATTGGGTCGGTCGACCACTCTGTAGTTACAGGAATTTTTATTTTTCTGTCAGGAGGTCGGTCGACCTGTTTAATGGGTTGGTCGACCACTATGCAGTTTCAGAAATTTTTTTTTTTGACAGGAGGTCGGTTGACCCCATGTTGAGGTCGGTCGACCACTTCCCTGTAACAGTCGCGTTTTATTTTTCCGAAAATAACTTGTTTTTATTTTCCCTTGGCCAAAAAGTAATATGCTGTATACAGAAATAGTATATTATTTTTGTGAAACGGTTCACTCTCGTTTGATACATATTATTTTAAAACGGTTTAAGATAATGGATTATAAACTTATTAAAATTAAAGTGGTTAAAACGGTATAATCACATAATTTTAATCCCGTAAAGATGGTTTGGAAAAAATTTGTTAATCATAATAACAGTATTATGTCATGAATGAATTTTAATTTTAGTTGATGCATTTTTATTTATCGTCTTGTTGAATGCCTTTTGAATGCTTTCTATAACATATTTAATTTTGCAACTGGTTGTAACTTAGTGTGGCCTTAGTAGATTGTGTTACCGTAATGATGGAACACAATCTTGTTTGTAATTTTGAGATCTTGAATCTCCGTTTTGGGTTTTTGCCATGTAATTACTTTTATATTAAAATTAGAATGTAAATAGGGTTATATTTGTAATTTAAATTAGTAATTTTGTGAAGACCAAAGACGGAGACCTGATGCTCACTCCCGCTGCAAAGACCAAGATGGAACATCAAGACAAGCTTCTAGGGTCCAACGGTGGATTCCAAGTTGTTTTATGTTTATTTTGGTAGGATAGGCCACACTAGGACTTTTATTTACGCTTATTGCATTTATTTTATGCTTTCATCGATAATAGCTTGCATCATATTCCGCCTAAAACCAAACCACCTATAACATGCCTGAAAACTGACTCATGTAGAGGTTACGCCTTAGTTTTCTGTGACAATACAGATGTCACATGTCAAATGCAAAGCCATCACTTTATTTCATTCATTCACGTATATGCTAGACATTAGTTCACTTAAAATGGATAAATATAAGTTGATGGGGTCTTCCTCGTATAACCAAAAATTGAGAATAGTCTTTATAAATCAGACTCCCATGAATCCCTTCTTCGTCGGTAGGCATAATATGACCCCTTCTACGTCGGGTAAGTGGGAACAGATGATTTATTTTATCTCAACATCATGGTCACTCGATACTATCTAGCGACCGAGATGGACTAATAGATAAGATTTACGGAAATCTATCGACCAAGAGTTCCAACGGTGGAATTAGCCAAGCTGTGGGCTTAACAATATACGGAAATTGAGTCTTGGGATCGTTTATATAATTCTTGAGGGAGATCAATTATATAAATGCATGAGTCTACGAGTTTAAATACATTTTAAAATAGACTTAAATCACAACAATGAGTTGCTTATATGGTTTTGTTTTATCTTCTTTTCAGTGTAGAACACGATCATTTAAACTGCTGTATAACTAATGGCTGGTGAAGACCCAATGCCAAGTGCCAAGCTAGCACGTGAATCCTGGCGAAAAGCCTTCATGGACTCCATGAATCAGTCTACTAGACTGAAGAATGATGGGTCGAACTTCTCAGACTGGGAGGCAGCACTACAGAATGCTGTCATTGCTGACGGAAAGCTCAAGTACTTAACTGAGCCCATTCAAGCGGGTGCGATAAAGAACGTACTCATCTATGCAATGGAATCCAATTTGCAAAGACGCTTCATAACCCATGGTGCAAACAAGATTTTAACCACGCTCACTAAAGAATTCTCAAAAGCTCCAAGAATCGTTTCTTATGAGCATACCTGTCGCTTCTTTAAGGCGAACTCCAGAAGGGCCAAGCGGTTAGCCCACATATTCTCAACATGATTGAGAATATCGAGAAACTGGAGGCCCTAAACTGCAAGATCAGTGAGAACATAATCGTTGATCGAATGCTTCATTCGCTTCATGATGGGTTCGCCCTCTTTAGGGCCAACTATTACATGAACGACATGAAGAAGACTCCTCATGAGCTCCACTCCCTTCTCGTACAGACCGAGAAGGATCTGAAATTAAGTGGGAGCGTGAAGCAGGATGTTCTCATGATCTCCAGTAAGGGTAAGGGTACGGAAAAAGCTAAAGCTCAGGGCGACCTAGCGGTAGGTAAGCCCAAGTTTAAGAAGTCACGATTTACTAAGAGTGGGCCAGGTGAGTCGAGCAACTCATAGGGCAAAACAAAGAGCAAGGATACTAGCATGGAATGCCACCATTGCCACAAGACTGGGCATTGGAGGCGCTCATGCCCCATGTATCGTGAGGATATTAAGGCAGGCCGCGTTACTCCTGTTGGTATGTCTTCTTCTTCTTTTATTCACATGATTGAGATTAACCATGCAAGTTACGGAACTTGGGTACTAGATACTGGTTGTGGTTCTCATCTATGTCATCATGTGCAGGGCCTCCGAAACCAAGAACCCCTCATCAAGGGTAAGGTTGACCTGCGTGTCGGGAATGGAGCACGTGTTGCTGCAGTCTCGAGGGGAACATACGTGATCCAGCTTCCAAGTGGATTCGAGTTATCTTTATATAACTGTTATTATGTTCCTTGTTTGTCCAAAAACATTATTTCAGTTTCTGCACTTGACAAACTTGGTTTTTCATTTGTAATAGAAAATAACAGTTGTATTTTCTCATTACACAATATGATTTATGGCAAGGCAGTTTCCATGAATGGACTTTATGTTTTAGATCAAACCACCGAAATATTACATGTGAATAACAAGAGATTAAAGGTACGTGACAAAGATCAAACTTATCTATGGCATTGTCGTATGGGACACATAAATGAGAAACGCGTAAAACAGCTCATACAGAATGGAGCTGTCTCGGCCTTTGATTTCGAATCATATGGAACGTGTGAATCATGTCTCATCGGTAAGATGACTCGTATTTCCTTCAAAGGTGTTGGAATGCGCGCTGCCGACCTATTAGGACTCATACATACGGACGTATGTGGCCCTATGTCGATCAACGCACGAGAAGGCTATAGGTATTTCATCACTTTCACGGATGATTTGAGTAGATATGGCTATGTCTACTTAATGAAGCATAAAAGTGAATCCTTTGACAAGTTCAAAGAATACCAGAATCGGGTACAGAACCAGCTAGGAAGAAAGATTAAAGCACTACGTTCTGATCGTGGTGGTGAGTATCTTTCACACGAGTTTGATCAACACCTTAAAGACTGTGGTATCGTTCTACAGTTGACTCCATCTGGAACACCACAATTAAATGGTGTATCCGAACGGAGAAATCGAACTCTACTCGATATGGTTCGATCCATGATGAGTCACACCGTTGTGCCTGATTCATTGTGGGGCTATGCTCTTTTGTCAGCCGCTCTAATACTTAACCGAAGTCCGTCTAAAGCTGTTGACAAGACTCCATACGAATTATGGAAGGGAACGGTCCCTAACTTGTCCTTTATTCGGGTTTGGGGCTGCGAGGCTTATGTCAAGTGGAGACACGAGGATAAGCTTGGCCCGCGATCGGTCAAGACATACTTTATAGGCTATCCAAAGGGAACTTTTGGTCATTACTTCTACTCGCCAACCGAACATCGTGTTTTTGTTGCGGCTAGTGCGACGTTCTTAGAGAAAGAATTTCTCGAGAACAAGTCAAGTAATAGAACCTTCGATTTATCGGAGGTTCAAGAACCAACTACCGAGCAACCATTGGAGGAAACAGTTCCTTCAACTGAGGCTGCAGTAGATATTCCTGAGGAACCTAGGAGGTCGGGAAGAGTCTCCATTCCTCCGGACAGATACATTGGTATGGTCGAGGAACATGATATGGATGACGTCTTACTCCTAGAGGGTAATGAACCCACAACCTATAAAGGTGCCATGACCAGTTCTGACTCAAAGCTATGGCTAGAAGCCATGTAATACGAGATGGACTCCATGTATGAGAACAACGTATGGGATCTTGTGGACCTACCTGCAAAGGTACGTCCCCTTCAATGCAAATGGCTTTACAAAATAAAGCATGTCGTGGAAGGTAAACAAGATATCCATAAGGCTAGACTAGTTGCTAAAGGTTTCACCCAAGTGTCAGGTTTGCACTACGATGAGATCTTTGCAACCGTAGTCATGCTACGTTCCATTCAGATTATCTTAGCGATCGCCGCATTTCACGATTATGAAATATGGCAAATGGACGTTAAAACCGCCTTCTTAAACGGTTATTTGGAGGAAGAGTTGTACATGGTACAACCCAAGGGTTTTATTGATCCAGAAAATCCTAAGAAGGTTTGCAAGCTTAAGCGTTCCATCTATGGACTTAAGCAAGCATCACGGAGTTGGAATCATCGCTTCGACCAGGTGATAAAAGAGAATGGGTTCATTCGATCAGTCGAGGAATCATGTCTCTATATCAAGTCGAGTGGGAGCAAGATCGTCTTCCTAGTACTGTATGTCGATGACATACTCTTGATTGGGAACGACATACCTCTCTTATCTTCGGTTAAAGCGTGGTTGAAAAACCATTTCCAGATGAAAGATCTGGGAGAGGCACAAAGAATTTTGGGCATCCGTATCTACAGGGATAGATCACGACGGATGTTGTCTCTCAGTCAGGAGTCTTACATAGATAAGATTCTAGAGAGATTCAGCATGACGAACTCCAAGAAAGGGTTCCTTCCTATGACTACTGGGCTTCACTTGAGCAAGAGTCAAGAAGCTAAGACATTGGAAGAGAAAGAGAGCATGAGTCGGATTCCTTATGCTTCGGCAATAGGATCGATCATGTATGCCATGATATGCACACGTCCAGACGTTGCATACGCATTGAGTATGACAAGTCGATTTCAAGCTCATCCAGGTGAACATTACTGGATGGCCGTGAAAAACATTCTTAAGTACCTACGGAGGACTAAAGATTGGGGATTGACTTACGGAGGCGACTCAACGCTCTGCGCCACAGGTTACGCAGATGCTAGCTTCCAAACGGATCGAGACGACTCGAAATCTCAGTCTGGATTCGTTTTTACTCTTAATGGCGCTGTTGTCAGCTGGAAAAGTTCTAAACAGAGTGTTACAGCAGATTCTACTACTAAGTCCGAGTACTATGCCGCCTCGGAAGCAGCTAAGGAAGCAATATGGATGCGTCAATTCTTACAAGGACTCTCAGTAGTGCCTAGTTCGAATGACCCAATCACCGTTTATTGTGACAATAAAGGTGCCATCTTCCAAGCTAAGGAGCATAAGTCTAGCAACAAGGCTAGACATGTACAACGGAAAGCTCATCTAATTAGAGATTACGTGGAGCAAAAGGAGATTTTCATTGATAAGATCGCTACGGATGACAACATAGCTGATCCTCTCATTAAAGCATTACCACGTGATAAGCATGAAGGGCGCATTCATTCCATGGAAATTAGATGTGTTCCTAAGTTGTAGTACTCTTTTATGAATTCATGTAATAATTCATTTTCTCGTGTACTCTATTCAACCTCATTGTTATGATATATAATGTTTTGTTTTTCATGTGGAATTGTACGCCAATTTTGAACACCACAAAGTGAACTGAATAACATTACATCATTTTAGTCCTTGATTACCCACTTGAGTTGATAACTCAGGTAATCATTTTGTGACGTTGGTTGATGGTGGGTTCAACGAGCCATAAGTAAAACGGATGACTGACCAATCACAAAGGCGAGTTATACGGATATCTCGTAGGACACCCCGTGACAACGTTATGGAGTCCTAAATGTTTCATAACATTGGGTGCCAGGTCGTGGATAGGACCTCCATAGTGTTCCTTAGAGTCGACTCTTTTGACTTTCAACTGTCTCTTGAGATTAAGGCAGATTTTCGGTAACTTTGGTTTCTTTCCCACGGTCATCGTAACAGGGGCCAAGAGGATTTTTTCTGGGTTATTTCATGCTGCGCGAACATCGGCAAAATTCGAGTTGAGGGAAATATCCAAACCCTTATCAGGATTTCATCATTTCTCAAGGCCACTCGAGGAGTAGTAACTGAAATGCATGGCCATGCTCGAATACAGATTCGTTTTATCAGTTAAGTTACTCTCTAGTCGGGGAAACCACTCTTGATACAGATCGCTTGTGAGATACGACCTTTGCGAATGCGGATTTGCAAATTGTCTTACATTGAGTGAGAGAAATTTTAAAAGGATATGAGAATCAGTTATCGCACCTACACTTGTACGGACAAGTGTGAGTTTGTTGGAGCTTGTGTCCTCCACATGTAGTGTGATAACGTCATTGCACATACCCTTGTACGGACAAGTGGGAGATTGTTGGGGCTGGTGTCCTTGACAATTAAATACAATGACTTACTAAATCTCTTTAAGGATCACAAGGGCATACTTCGGTATTATTATCAGTTGATCCACGTTTATCAATAACGGTTGGCTTGCTAGATAAGTTTGACGTTATTGTCATACGGATGGCGGTGATCAACTGGTCCCTATACGTCACACTTATAGGACACGTTTGAGAGATGTGAAGATATGAATATACAGTCACATTTATGCCGGATACGACTAAACAGTTAGTCGGAGGTATTGACTATTAAATTAGTCAATAAGATGTTGAGATTATTATTTAATACGGATTAAATAATTTTGCTAATACGGATTACATGATTAATTCGTATATTAAATATAAACGGTTATATTTAATTAAATATTGTATTCGCGTATTAATATAAACAGTTATAGTAATTTGGGTAATTATATAATATCGTAATTTTATCAGACCATTATTAATACATCGACTGCATTAATATCTGATAACATGTATGCGATTTATAATTAAAATCCCGCAAATAATATTTAGCAAAACGGGTCGAATCACGCAAAGGAATAAGGTAAGAGTGGAGAAAGCCCACTCTCACCCATCCAATTCGGCCGACCCTCAAGTACTACATAAGGAAAGTCCTTCTCCTTTTGTCAGTTACTGGTTAATTGATAAACTCAAGAATTAGGGTTTTGAGAACATTATTTTCCCAAAACTCAGATCTCACATCAAAACCTCACAAAAGCTCTCCCCATATTGCAAGGCAATTGGAGAGTATTTCTAGCACACGCGGCATCATCTCATTCAAGTCTTGGGTGCAAGTTATAGGAGGGAATTTACTTTAATTCCTGTTCTTAGGCCTATTCAAGCAAGGACCCAAGGTTGTATTCCTTTTCATGTTTTTATTAACTTATGACAATAATCTCAATTGTAAAATTCGTTATAATCCTTCACGTTTTAGGGCGAATATATGCTTTATTCCCCACATCCTAAGCCTTAAACTGTGAAGCTAGAGGCCTATACAGAGAAACTGGAAGCTTGCATTCTGATTTAATTTAGGTTTATTATACTGTGAAACTAGTGCCTTATACTGTGAAATTATGGGCTTATACTGTGAAACCTGTTGATGAAGGGTTGATTTTAGTTTGTTTCTAATATTGTGAATCTAGTGCCTTACACTGTGAAACTAGTGCCTTACTCTGTGAAACTAGGGGCTTATATTGTAAAACTAGGGGCTTATATATTCTGATTTAATTTAAGTATAATTTTTATTACTTAAGAAATGCATGATACGTGTCAAAAGCATTTAATTTAATGTTTCATTTTCTTTCCGGGAGATATAACAGAAGAAGAAGAAGAAGAAGAAGAAGAAGAAGAAGAAGAAGAAGAAGAAGAAGAAGAAGAAGAAGAAGAAGAAGAAGAAGAAGATGTATAGCATAGAGAATGATGTAGAGCTTACATTCTGATTTATTTTAGGTTTTTTATATTGTGAAACTAGGGGTTATACATTCTGATTTAATTTAGGTTTATGAGTGTAAATTCATTGTTTTAGATTTTAGTTTGTTTCTTATATTGTGAAACTGGTGCCTTACACTGTGAAGCTAGGGGCTTATACTGTGAAACAAGGGGCTTATACATTCTGATTTAATTTAGGTTTATTATATTGTGAATCCTAGGCCTTAAACTGTGAAACTAAGGGTTTATACTGTGAAACCTGTTGATGAAGGGCTGATTTTAGTTCAGGTTTCTAATATTGTGCATCCTAGGCCTTAAACTGTGAAACTAGAGGCTTATACGGTGAAACTGGAAGCTTAGATTGTGAAAGCTGATGAAATTGAATAATAAGAAGATGAAAGACAATGAAATTGAATAATAATAAGAAGATGAAAGAGCAGTTGTTCCATTCATTCAAGTTGTGGAGTTGTGGTTGTGGTCCCATCAATCATCAACCTAAACCTCATTGTACAAACTAACAATACATACATATATATATATATGATATATATATATATATATATATATATATATATATATATATATATATTACAAAGTTTCTCAAAACAGAAAGAGGTCGAGGCTTCTGTTAGGTACAAATTCGTAGACTAAAACTCACTCCTCTTTCCCTAGACAATACCCGAGACATTTCACCAAGTTCTTGTGTTGAAGTTTAGCAAGTAATAAGGCTTCTGATTGGAATTCCTTTTCACCTTGTCCACAATTTCGAAAAATTATTTGTTGCGGCCTTAACAATGTCGAAGTCCAGTTGCAATGACTCGGCCATCTCGTTTTCATCGTTTTCATCATCTACAAGTGGAGTTAAAATCAAGCAATGAGAAGCAATATAACTCTATAAAGACATAAAATCCGTCAAATCTCCATTATCATCAACCTAAACGTCAATGATGACTGACTAAGTTTAACAAAACTAAACACCTTGTTTTTTGTTGAGGAAACTTCAAGATTGACAACGTCGGTTTCACCAACGTGGGAAGGGACATTATCCCCAACAGCATGATCCCCAACAGCATGAGAATCAGATACAATTCATTCACAAAAAAGTCCTTCAATTGACAGGCTTTAGCTTCATTTTTTCCTTTTCGGTTTAACAAGGGAAGACCTATACAACCAAAACAAGTACAATATACATATTACAATATATTCAGCCAAGGAATTAAGAATTTAAAACTTTAATGTGTAGATTCACAAAGTAAGACCTGGCAGTATTCTCATTCCATATAAGAAGTTCCAACATGATAGACTTTCGATAATCTATCAAATTCTGCATAGAGTGACGTATATTAATGAAGTGTATTCATGCTAATATTCGTGGAATGCACGGCTTTATTTTCATATAGTAATGAACTCACCTCAAAATAGTCACTGTTCGTCCATAAACTCTGATCTTCCAATGCACTCAACCACTTTAGCAGAAAAACTCCACAATCATAGCTAGACAAAAAAATATTTAACCATTTATGAGTGTGACAAAGTTTCACAGAATAAGGTCTGAGATTCACTGAACAAGGTCTGAGATTAAACAAATGATGACAGACTAAGTTTAACAAAACAAGTCAAACTACGCACCATGTTTTTTGTTGAGGGACTTCGAGATTGACAACATAATGCATGTGCATGTACTTCAAAGATTTGTACAACTCTCCCAAAATAGTTGCAACATTGAACAACTGAAAAGAAAAGGACAATAAAAGATCAAAAATATATTTTTGGGTGTACTAAAACAAAGACTCTACAATATTTTGGAAAAAAAATCATACAATGTCCATGGCATGGTTGTTGTCAATACCCACTTTTATATCCATGCATGAGTCAAGGATGTAATTTTTTTGCTTCTTTATGTCGCAAATACAAGTCCACCAATGCTTCAATGTATCGCTATGCAAAGGGATAAAAACTTGAGATAGTAAATGTACAAGAATAATCAATCAATAAATACACATGAATGACAGTAAATAAATAACAAAATGAATAGCATAACTGAAGGATCTGACCATGTCAATATGGCTACCATCTACTGGAACGTATGAGGACTTTATATATTGACCCCAAATCTCTGGGTTAGTATCTGCATTAACACCCTGAATGACACAAAAAGGCAATTTTAGTCTCTGGATGAGCAACGTTCAGAATGAAAAACACTTGAATATCAACATCTAAAGGATTTGAAGCTCACATATACTGTCGTTGGCAAGTAAATCACATTTGTTTTACCCACTATGCGCTTAATCCCAACCATATCAATGATCTACAAATAAAACGTGCACAAAATGAAGCATCCACTTTCACAAAATCACCATCCAGTTTCACAAAACAACCTCTAAGATTCACAGAATAAGGTCTGAGATTCACCAAATAAGGAACCATGTAAAAAAAAGAAACATGGTCAGGAATGGGAAAATAGTACTTACCTGATCCATAATAAGGCCACGCGACTTAAGGGTCTGCAAAGCATCTCTAGTGACTTCAATCCACGGAGTGGACACCAGAACCTCACTTAATTATTGAACAAAATGCAATTAGTCAATATATCTCACACAATTTAAAAAAACATAATTCAAGAAATCAAAGAAAAAGTATGACATTACAATTTGGTTGTCTGTGCTCTTCTCCCAACACAAGCCACCAATTCCTTCTCAGTAAAAGGTGGTGTCATAGAGGAACTCGATTCTAGTGCATCTCTTGTGACTATTTCTTTGGATAGGTTAACAAAACATGTAACAATATGATAGCACAACCGCAATGCAAAACGCTTGTGCTGAGATTCCTATTGATGCAAAAAAAATGGGTTTCAGAAAAACTAGGAAATAAAGTTGCGGCAATTGTATAGAAATTAAATTAGATGTTGAAAAGCAATCTTACAGTATTTATGGTTATTACAAAATTAGTTTTGCTCCCTTTGTAATTCTCCATTATGTTCAGCAGATAGAGGCCATTATCAATTTGTTTGGATTTCAGATTTGCTTTTGGGATAAACACTTCTGGCATCGTCATTGAAGCAATACTTGTCACTGCTGGGAACTTTGATTGAAGAAGGTTGATGAGCCTGTGTTGCTGTATGAACAAAAGAGTAATTACAAAGAGAAATTAGTAAGGTCATGGAGTAAGAACGAGTCCCAAAATAGGTAAAATAGATGTACCGTATGTTTTAAAAAAGAAGTATAATCAACAGGTGTGTCTTTCATAGCATGGATGACTTGGCATTTGTAAGATTCCGGTCTCAGATCAAAACAAAACAAGAACGGTGGGCATTCGGGAGAGATGATTGGAGTCAAAATCTGGAAGACAACAGATAAAAATGCAATGAAAAAAAAAGACAAGTCCACCTTAAAGCTTGAATATAATAAGACCAAATATAAAAAAAACTTACTAATTGGAGAGCAGCAACATCAACATTGTCGAGACACTGGAACAAAAATCGAATCATGCGTGAGTAATGATTATAAGTTCACACCATGTAAAATGGGATTATAAAAAAGGGGTAGAGAGACTAACCATGTGCGTGGAGTGTGGCACAAATAAACGACAAGCAGAATCTCGTGATCTCAAACTCTCACCACTGTTTAGAAACTCGCACCAAACATCTATCACAGCAGAAGATACTTGATCACCTTCAGCCAAACTCTTCAATTGCTTCCTTGTCAATTGTTGGGTTTGAATTTTGAAAAGAATCTCACTGGAAACAGTCATTAAAAGCATAGGTCACACCCTCAAATGGTATTAAATATACGATCAAAATTAAAAAAGAAGAGTATTTTGATTTTTAGTAAGTTTGACCAAACTGTGAAACTAGATGCTTATTCTGTGAAACAGGAAGCACATATTGTGAAACTGTGAAACTAGATGCTTAACTTGTGAAACAATAAGCTTATTATGTGAAACTAGAAGCTTACATTGTGAAACTAGAAGCTTATTCTGTGAAACTGGAAGGTCATACTGTGAAACTGTGAAACTGTGAAACTAGATGCTTAACATGTGAAACAAGAAGCTTAACTTGTGAAACTAGAAACTTATTCTGTGAAACCAGAAGCTTATTCTGTGAAACAAGAAGCTTACATTGTGAAACCCAAACTCTTAAATTTCACAGAATAAGGGCTTAGTTTCACAACATAAGCTTCTAGTTTCACAGAATAAGGGCTGAGAATCACAGAATAAACTTCTAGTTTCACAGAATAAGGGCTGTGAAACAAGAAGCTTATTCTGTGAAACTAGAAGCTTATTAAGTGAAACTAGAAGGCTATATTGTGAAACATGTTAATAAAACAGGCTGAAATATTAAAATACAAGGTCTGAAAATTCACAAAATAAGCCAATACCTTTCACATGAATCCAAAAAGATGAAATCCAATACATACTTCTCCGCTTGAGTAAAACCCTTAAGAATATTGATGTTTCTTTGGAGATATGGAGATCGATAGACCTCTGATGGAACTATGGCCCTCTTCACCTTTGGATTGACAGGTGAATGACATTCACCTTTGGATCGACGACTGTAAACCTGTGGAGTATCTCCTATGTCAGTGACCATTTTGTCACTGCTCCCTACCACAGGAGGATTAGGAGTCACTAGATTAATAATGGTCTCGTGATGATCCTCTATCACTGGTGTGGACATAAAAGGTCCAGGTTCATCAGCATGAACATATGATGTTGAAGGTTCAGGCTGATCAGGTTGAACGCAGGATGTTGAACGTTCGGGTTCAGGTTCAACTCGATCGGATTCAGGTTGATGAGCATGAACAAATGATGTTGAAGGTTCAGGCTGATCAGGTTGAACAGAGGATGTTGAACGTTCAGGTTCAGTTTTAACTTGATCAGGTTCAGGTTCAGGTTCACGTTCGGGTTGAGAGGGTTGAGATAAAAAGTGGTCATCAACTGGAAAGAGCCTAAAGGTTGGCATTTCTGATTTTGGTGGTGAACAATGTGGCTGTATTGGTTGAAAGGAGTCATCCATTATGTCCAATGCCGCCAACAATTCAGCTTCAGACCACCCATAAAAATTATCCACATCCTCATGACTATTCTAAACAATACCATCCACAATCACCTTCTTGTTATACTTCTGATTATCATTATTCTCCAAATTATCATCAATCTCCATACTATCGTCATTCTGCTCATTATTTTCATTCTCCACATTCTCCTCATTCTGCTCATTATTATCTTGTTGAGACAACCTAAATCCATTTGCAATACCATCAACAGCTGCAACTAGTTTAGAAACTGTTGCTGACCAAGGAAATTTGATGGAAGCTTGACTGACAAGACTTTTGTAGTTCATGAAAGCACGAGCCATGATTTTTGCTGAATGCACAAGCTTATTAACAAACTCCACATCACTGCTATCTTCATAAATGCCAGGCATAGCAGTTTCTTCTTCATGTTTGGGTTGTTCAGATTTTCCAGATTCTTTTTGTTCAGATTCTTCTTGTTCAGGTTGTCGAACAACAATTTGCTGAACAGATGGGTTTGATTTTTGTACTTGCTTAGCTGTTGCAAACTCAAAAGCAAGCAAAGGTTCATGCTGCTCACGGGTGACCATTGGAGGCTTAACAGAACCCCTGCCGAAAGTTCTCTCCTTGGAAGTTTTGTCATTCAATTCCTCCTTAATATTCTTGGATATAGCATCTTTTGTCCAAGTCGATAAAGTAGGAAATTGACGACTAACAATGTGGGATTTGAAGACACAGTGGTCTAGATAAATGAAGAGCAACAAAATAATCGGTCCACCAAACCAATTCTCTTTCAACTGTTTGCTCACAAACTCTTCCTTTTGCCAACACTGAACTTGGTCAGCCAATTTCTTTTTTATAAAGTTGCACCGGTTGAAAATGGAGATCAACTCAGTCTTCACCAAACTTTTCAGCACTTTCAAACTGACCTTGTTCCCTACAACACCGCCTAAGAGAGCAGAGAAAATATAAACAATGAGGTTGCGTTTGAAATCATTTCCTCCATCTCTTTGTGTAGTGAAATTTTGTAGAACATGTTTGACGTCAATGGAACCAACGTCATATTGTTTAGTGAACTGCTCCAAAGCAGATAAATAAAAGGGGTCCTTATCTCCATTTGTCGCTTCAACAACAACATTAGGACCCATTGGAAATCCAAGAAAAAGATGTATATCCTCCTCTAAAATCGGAAGTTTCCCACCCAACAAACATCCTTTTATTGGGTCATAATTTGAAACTAACCAATATGCTAATTTTCCCGGAACAACATCCGTTTTAAGAAGTAAAAGACCCCAAAACCCCATTTCTTTGATAGCTTGAATCTGTTGTTCTGAGGGTGGACTATGCTCATTATGAATAAAGTTGTAAAGCCCAGCAGGAGACATACAGGTCCTCAATGACGACAATCGCTCTTTATAGTTTCTTTTCTTTTTTGCAGCAGGTTCAACTATTCCACTAGTAGAAGATGGATGTTCCAATCGCTTCATATTAGCTTGCATCCTGTTATGCATAAATGGTAGAATTCACGAATTAAGAAAATAAGTTTCACAGAAGAAGGTCTTAGTTTCACAAATTAAGCTTCTAGTTTCACAGAAGAAAGGTTGACATTCACATAATAAGGAAAAGAAACGTAAAACTGTGAAACAAGAAGCATACATTGTGAAACCCAAACTCTTAGTTTCACAGAATAAGGGCTTAGTTTCACAAAATAAGTTTCTAGTTTCAAAGAAGAAAGGCTGACATTCACAGAATAAGGAAAAGAAACTTAAAACTGTGAAACAAGAAGCCTACATTGTGAAACCCAAACTCTTAGTTTCACAGAATAAGGGCTTAGTTTCACAAAATAAGCTTCTAGTTTCACAGAAGAAAGGCTGACATTCACAGAATAAGGAAAAGAAACTTAAAACTGTGAAACAAGAAGCCTACATTGTGAAACCCAAAACTCTTAGTTTCACAGAATAAGGGCTTAGTTTCACAGAATAAGTTTCTAGTTTCACATAAGAAAGGCTGACATTCACAGAATAAGGAAAAGAAACTTAAAACTGTGAAACAAGAAGCCTACATTGTGAAACCCAAACTCTTAGTTTCATAGAAAAAGAGCTTAGTTTCACAAAATAAGCTTCTAGTTTCACAGAAAAGGGAAAATAAACTTAAACTGTGAAACAAGAAGCTTACATTGTGAAACCCAAACTCTTAGATTCACAGAATAAGGGCTGAGATTCACAGAATAAGCTTGTAGTTTCACAGAAGAAGTTTTGACATTCACAGAATAAAGAAAAGAAACTTAAAACTGTGAAACAAGAAGCTTAACTTGTGAAACTAGAAGCAGTTTTGGTGAATGCTAAGTGCTTTTATTATTTAATGATTTAAAACGGGACGGGAAAGGGTTTAGGGTTGGATTAGGGGATCCGCTACCACGGATCCCCCTAATCCAACCCTAAACCCTTCGTTCTTGGTTGAACGACAGATAAGACACCCTAGAGGGGGACGGGTGAACCCTTTTTTGGGGACGGGTGAAAATATGGGGCCGGGTATTCCTAAAACCTAAAACGGGACGGGAAAGGGTTTAGGGTTGGATTAGAGGGATCCGCTACCGCGGATACCCCTAATCCAACCCTAAACCCTTCCCTTCCTTCTTGGTCGAAACAAAAAGCTTACATTGTGAAACCCAAACTATTAGATTCTCAGAATAAGGGCTTAGTTTCACAAAAATAAGCTTCTAGTTTCACAAAATAAGCTTCTAGTTTCACACAATATGCGTTCTGAATGAATGGCGCACGTTGATGGATAAGAAAATACTGACACCATCTTTTGCAAACCATTCTCATGTTTGCTTTATCGTCATTGCTAAGTCGCTGAAATATAGAGTCAACTAAGTCTTCATTAGTGAAAACGGAATATAATGGTGCTTGCTTACGGTTGCTAGTGAAGTTCATGTTCGCTAATGGATGTTTTTTGGAGTTAACGAAATCTTCTAAATCTGCTGCAACTTCATTGACTACCCACCCCTTGCACCAACCGTCAATAACCATTTTTTGATAAATAGGAACTGGTAATGAAAGCAGTACACAACAGCACATCAATATCACATGGAATTTTAGAATGTAGGAAAACAGGAAGATGCACAAAATAAGGGCTTAGTTTCACAACATAAGCTTCTAGTTTAACAGAATAAGGGTTGAGAATCACAGAATAAGCAAAAGAAACTTAAACTGTGAAACAAAAGAAGCATACATTGTGAAACCCAAACTCTTAGTTTCACATAATAAGGGCTTAGTTTCACAGCCTAAGCTTCTAGTTTCACAGAATAACGAAAATAACAATGAAACAAGAAGCTTACATTGTGAAACCCAAACTCTTAGATTTCACAGAATAAGGGCTTAGTTTCACAACATAAGCTTTTAGTTTCACAACATAAGCTTCTAGTTTCACAGAATAAGGAAAAAATAAACTTAAGATATGGGATGAGAATCACAAAAAACAGGCACTTAGATTCACAAAGCTAGATAATAAGGAAAATAAACTTGATTAATTAAAAATATCATTCATACATATCTAGATAATTACACAAAAGGCTGGCTTGATAGATGTAATTACAGAAGAGCACTACAAAAGACTAAAACCGAACACATTTAGGTCAGCCACTATCATGGCAAAAAGTGGTACAAAGTTGAGCAGCTGTTCTACATATCGAACAACAAAGGTAAATCTAAATACGATAAAGATGCCCGTTTCAGTATGTCTGTTGAAGTAGCAACTGCTATGTCATGTTTTGGAGATGGCACATGAAAATTGTCAATCAACTCATTCGCTTGTGCGATTTCAGCATCAATGAGATCTCTAAGGTGTTCTATTTGCAAAGGATTTTCACCTTGGTAATAATGTAGGAGTAATTTAAATCCGGGATCATTAGTCATAAAGCACTTGCATCTTTTATAAATTATTCTAGAACCCCTACGAACTATTCTCACATCATTGACATCATTAATATGCAAAGAAATCCCATACACAACTTGAATGAGAGGTGCACTAGGGTGTATGAGGAAAACCTGAGACCAGTTCCGACACACCAACGCCATGTTTGCCTTATCTTGGTTACACTCAAGTCGTTTGAAGATGCTATTCATTACATCTTGATTATTGAAAACAGCTAGTTGGGGTTGATAACGATTGTTAGTGAGCTCAACAGTCCGTAAGGGAGCAAATGAGAATTTCATAGCCTCTTTTTTTTCTCTTATATAATTCAGGACAAAATATGCTTTATCTTCTGCAT
This sequence comes from Silene conica, assembly GCA_029255685.2. Classification (NCBI taxonomy): domain Eukaryota; kingdom Viridiplantae; phylum Streptophyta; class Magnoliopsida; order Caryophyllales; family Caryophyllaceae; genus Silene; species Silene conica. The sequence goes on from CM055319.2 coordinate 14,558,946, forward strand.
GAAGATTCACTACCCACCCCTTGCACCAAGTTTCCATAATTGACCAGAGGTAATGAAGGTTAAACCAGAAAGTAACCTACAAGCATTTCAAATAGAATCAAAAAGCATACATTGTGAAACCAAGACTCTTAGATTTCACATAATAAGGGCTTAGTTTCACAACCTAAGCTTCTAGTTTCACAGAATAAGGGCTGAGAATCACAGAATAAGCAAAAGAAACTTAAACGGTGAATAATAAGTTTCTTTCTCTTATTATGTGAATCTCAGCCCTTATTATGTCAATCTAAGAGCTTATATTGTGAAACTAATACATTATTCTGTGAATTAAGAGCTTCAATGTTAAAAACTTCGAAGAACGACAAATAATAGAAAATAATAAGTTTTTTTTCCTTATTATGTGAATCTCAGCCCTTATTATGTGAATCTAAGAGCTTATATTGTGAAACTAATACATTATTCTGTGAATTAAGAGCTTCAATGTTAAAAACTTCGAAGAACGACAAATAATAGAAAATAATAAGTTTCTTTTCCTTATTATGTGAATCTCAGCCCTTATTATGTAAATCTAAGAGCTTATATTGTGAAACTAATACATTATTCTGTGAATTAAGAGCTTCAATGTTAAAAACTTCGAAGAACGACAATGCTTGCTTATTTCGCCTCAAATCTTCGAAAATGAACCACGCATCCAAAGAACGAACACCAAATCACATTATAACGTACTAAATAATCAAAAACACTCTCAAAACCTAAATATTTTCATCACAACCCTAGATATCACTAACAATGAAAAATAACAATAAACATTCAACTAATGATAATCGAGCAGGAAAATAGCAAAATAAAAAACAAAATAAAGAGCAAAAATAAGTAATAATTAAACTAATTAAAGAACAAAAATGTAACAAATAACAACGCAAAATCAAAGGCTACTTAAGAACATACGAAGAAGATGATAATGGCGGTTGATGATGATTCCGGGAAGAAGATGAGACGACGACGAGCGAGCGAGAGAGAGTGAGAGAGCAACTTCTGAGCGAGAGAGAGTGAGAGAGCAACTGCTTCTTGCGTTTGAATGAATATGAAAAGCCACGCGAGAATGAATGAGGATGTTAGTTTTTTTTTTTTGATATATATATATATATGGACACGTGGCACAATCTGGTGCGTCCATGATATTTAGATCTGATGGTTAAGGATGGGTCCGGCAGCCTCACGCTAAGAGGACGGCTTCACGTGATTCAAATTCTATATATATATATATATATATATATATATATGTTGAGAAATAGTAATGGATAAATTTATAAATCTCTATACTATAAAGATGAAACATTTTGAGCATTCTCATTAGTTGTTGCATTTTAGGAAATAAATTTGTTTTTTTGTAATATAGAGTACCGTGATTAGGGATGGCTAACCCTAATGGATCGGGTATGGGTCTGAATTTTGGGACCTCGGGTATGGATCGGGTATGGTCTTACATGAAAACTTTGGGTTCGAGTTCGGGTCCGGGTCTTGGTGTTGGGACCGAAACCGGCCCTTAGACCCTTATATTTTTTTTTTATATGCACGATTAATGTTTTACAACTAAAATAGTAATAAATAAATTTATAAATCTCTATACTATAAAGCTGAAACATTTAGAGCATTCTCATTAGTTGTTGCATTTTAGGAAATAAATTTGTTTTTTGTAATATAGGTTACCCGTGATTAGGGACGGCTGACCCTAATGGATCGGGTATGGGTCTGAATTTTTGGGACCTCGGGTATGGATCGGGTATGGTCTTACATGAAAACTTTGGGTTCCGGTTCTTGGTGTTGGGACCGAAACCGACCCTTAGACCCTTATATTTATTTTTATTTTTAAAAAAACACATACGAACGTCAATAACCCAAATAATGCACATACAGACGGCTGTTATTAGTTATTAGTAATATACTATACGCATATCCAAATAACCATTAAGAATAATGAGAAAATTAATGAAAAATGATAAGTTTGAGTATTAAGTAAATGATATAATTTAGGGAAAAAATTGATTAGTCAAAGAAAAAACACAAAGCCCAGGATAGACCCTACTCGGACCCGGGACCCTCTAGGTCGGATATGGGTCCATTAAATTGAGACCATTTAAGGTCTGGGTCGGGTATGGGTCCAAGATATGTGACTCTGGGTCGGGTCTGGGTCTTGCTGGACCCTACCCAGACCCAACCCATTGCCAACCCTACCCATGACCATTAAGTGATTTAATTACACTCTCTCCTCATTTTTTCTTTTCTTCTATTAAATTAGTAACTTATTTTTAACTCGTGCAAAATTGCACTGATATAATTTTAATAACATTGATATAATGATTAATATTTAATATTTTAAACCAAAATACATGTATATTTTATGCTCTATTATTTTAATAATGATAATATTTTAAAACACGTGCAAAAATTGCAAGGTTTTAAACTTTACAACACATGTTTTAAATCCGTGAAAAAATGCGCGAATTCAGTGTAAAAACATGATAATAAAACTATTAGATCTTTTTATTCTAGTTGATAAGCTAAATATTTATAACGAATTCCTTTAGAGTATTCTTTTACCGGAATGCTCTAAAACCTAGTTAACAAAGTTTTATAGTTTATTTAATTTGTAACCTTTTGTAAATCTCATTTTTAAAATTGATAATTAAAACAGTACTATTTATTAACATTTTGTTGTTGAAAACTATTTCTTATTCAAAAAAATTACTGAAATTTAGTAATATCTCAAAAATTTGCTATTACGATTGTCAAAATGTTAGAGTTAAAAGCTTGTAAATTAATATAATAACGTAATTTGTTTTACCATTTTTTAATTTTATCATTTATATTTTTATTGTCTAATAATGTTTTTTTGTTCATCTTTTTATTTTATATTTTTATTATTGATAAACTATGTGGACTATTGAGAAAATTCTGCATTTTTATACTGTATTAATTATGCAACATAAATGGATTTGGGGATGGTGGTTCATTGAAGTTTTATATTGATTATTGAAATTCTATTATCAAAGTTGGATTTTAATAAATTAATTACATATTTTTTGTGTTGGGTCCAACATTTATTTAAAAATAAAAAAATAAAAGAAAATGGATGTGATGATGTGAACGAATGAAATTGCACGAAATGTTCTTGGATTAATATAGATAAGATTTTTCCTTCGTAATTCTCTAATTCGTTAATCAATTCCAATTTATTCAGTAATGTAACAACCCGACCCACCACCGTCGTAACACAAACCCAATAAGATGGTGTGCACTTTTGAGCCTATTAATTGTCCTCACTTAAGCCCAAAAGTACAAGGCCTTGTTACTAAATGGTGGGTGGGAGCTATTATAAACATATCATAAGCCTCACATTTACCGATGTGGGACAATGTGGGACAACTTTCCTCTCATACTTTTGGGGTGTTACAAACTCGCCCACTTAAAGAACACAACGTCCTCGTTGTGCCTCAAACTTGACCACAACCAGGGCCAGAATCCTCCCCCGCTAAGTGTGTGACCCGGGTACTCTGTTTCCAACGCCACCGTGTTTCTCTTCTCTGCAAACGCTACTCCAGCCACCAACACCGCTACCCTAACCACCACCTGACACCACCCTCAACACCATTCACCTCTCACGAGTCCCTGGTGGAAACCACCAGGCCTCGACACCACCCAAAATGCCTGAAACAACCGCGCAAACATGCTAACTCATACACACCATGCCCCTGTTTTCCTTCGGTAGCGACCACACAAAACACCAACAACCACCAGCCACAACACCTACCCAGAACCGCCCCAACCCAACTAACCTAACCCAATCAACCACCAACCCTCTCATGGCCTCTACCACCAGAAAATCTCGTCTTAAGCATCACGAATGCTCCACGTTTTTCTCCTTGTCGCCACTATCACGGTGGTTCTCCAATCACATCCACCATCTCACGACAACCCCCATCAACCTTAGTCACGGTCTAGGTCAGTTCATGGTCTCATCGGTTGGATATTCGGTGATTACACAATTATATCAATAAGACGGTCGCATATAATAAAACGATAACCAAATTACACCAATAAAACAATATATAAACCGTACCTTGATGACTGACATATAAAATAAATGAAGAATAATTTGAAGAAGAGGAAGCAGAGGGTCACGTAGCAACAACACAGAGAATACGCAGTGAGCAAGGAGGTGAGAACGAGAAAACGCACGATATGACTTGGACTAAACCCTAAACGTGTGTAGTTAAAAGCATAGATGGGTTTAGGTATGTATTTAATAAAATATTCAATGGATACCCGTAATTAAATATCGTAAGGCTCGTAGTCATAATATTAACCAATTTATATAAATATATAATATTGTTTCACGATAATAATACTAGCATATAACATTTAGTTCAGTAAAACGATCTTATAAAAATAATGTCAATATCGATAATAGAAATAATAGTAATAACCATATAAATATTAAAATATTAGCAATTATGTAGGAATATATAAAAAAAATGTATGATTTAAATATAATTACGACTGAAATAAAATAGGAATTAAGTATAAATGAGGACCAAATATAAAATAGGGAATATATTTAATTATAAATATATTATTAAAATTAAAGAAATACGAATAAAATGCCATTTTATGAAATAATCATCAAATATAAAATAATTGTGAAATACGAAATAATCGTAGAAATACGATTTAAAAAATAATAACAGTTTACGTAAACTACTTTATAAACATCCTCTTTGAAATACATGTATAAAACATGGTTTGACTGCCGTTGACCGAGACTAAAATACGAGGTATTACAGTCTTCTCTCCTTAAAATGAACTTCGTCCCGAAGTTCGCAACCCCGTAACGATAACGAAACATATAACAAGCACCAAACAATCATAAGTAGTACATATACATAAACTCTAAAACGCGAAGTGTTACATTCTGTCCCCCTTAAGAAACTTTGTCCCCAAAGTTTAACATACGACATAAGAATATGACACTTAAAGAACCGCAACATTGACCAAAACATAACAAATTAATTAAAACAGCAGAATCCAAGCATTGTCAATCTCAGTCAGCCAAACATAACATACCACTTAGCCAGATCGTAAACCATCAAGATTTTACAATTCTATCCCCCTTAAACATGATTACGTCCCCGTAACCCCATTATAAAATACCACATTCAATACTCAAGAAGATCACCGAAACAACAGTCACAAATTATCTAATAAGTTGATTACTCTATACTGGGCAACTAGCATCCGACGTTTAAGCAACAAAACATACTTGTCAATTTCATGTTACGCAGTAAAAAAAAATTAAGGTAGCTAACACTTATATACCCTTGGAAATTTTGACACAAAATTAACACATTCACATCAATGTAGACAATTGGCTAACTCATAGTTCATACTTGACAAATTAAAACATTTCATGCTCATAATCAAATTATGGAGACAAAATCTTGTTTATGCACATACGAGAAAAAGACATTAGGCAGAATTTAATCAATGTACTTAAACACGGAGCAATGACATATTTCAAGAGACATACACCTATCATAGACTAGCAAGACTGCTTAGCATTTCTAGGTATAAATGGAACTAACTTTATATAAAACTCACAAAAATATAATTAAGGTTATACTATTATATAATAAAGTTCATATCCATATCATATGCCTAATGTTCATGATACAAATGCAATACCAGAATATTAGATGGTAACATCACATAATTCATATTTGATTAAACTTTTATATTTAAAACTTACATAACTTACAATTTCAACAATCCTACATCATACTGCAACTTTCAAAAATCATAATTAAATAACCGCTTAGCTATTTTGTGAGATATTATGGTTTTTTTAAAACATATAGTAAATTAACTAATCATAGAAAAAAAAAGAATAAAAAGCAAAGCTTAAGTGAATTATTTATAACAAATTTTACTACTCAGTTGGTCTGAACAGAAACTTTACAGCTATTAGACAAAAATTGAGCAAATTGCAAAAATTACTATTAAATAACAGCTCGTTAAGATTTTACATGGCTTATCATTTTGAAAACGTGAATGAATATTCTAAACAATAAAGTTGGAATCATGCATAAACAGTAAACAAGTTTTAAATGATTCCTTTTTCAAAAACATGTGTCAAAACAGAATTGTGAAGTAATAATCTGACCATTGTCGACTAAATATTTATTCCTCCCAAAATATAACTCGCATACACATGAAACCAAAAGTACTGGGAAGCAAACTCAGAAGGTTATCATACATAAAATTTTCATATACATATATGGAACACATATTAAATGGCAGCTCACACAACAAGGTAACATTCTGGAAATTTATCAGAATTTTAGTTCCTTTGAAATTATTTTACATTATCACATTTACACACAACTATTTGTCCTCCAAATATGTTGACATATCATCTAAAGCATCGAAATCTCATTACACCATAGTAATATTACTCATCACTTCAAACTATAATTGTCATCTAGAACACAGTAAAGATTGCGAAACTGAAAATAGAGTCAACTAAACAACTCAATACTTATATATGTATAACAATGCATTAGTTTCTATCATCGCAACAATCACAACTGATTTAAGTACGTAAATATATCTTAGAAATCACTAAGGTTCTCCTTATCATCAACTCATTACACATATCATTATACTATATCTGTACCTAGCCGCATGCATATCATCATACAAGTCAAACTCATATTCAAAAACTCATGTCCTCAAAGGAAAATAATGGTCGGGGCCTCTCTCCGTATTAATTCGTGGAGACCAATAACCGTATCGGGGTTGCCCAATCCCCGACAGTTTAAACTTAAAATACTCATTGGGCACAGCGGGGTTAAGCTAAGTCAACCGCCGCCTCAGGTATCAAGACGCCCTTGTTTGTATCTGTTCTCGTCCTCTTCACCCCAAAGACCTCTCCTTCCTGCTCCCTCACCCTTTTTTCACCTAAATTCACGTATTCCCCATTCTCTACACCCTTCCCCCCCCCCCTCCCTGGCCATTCTTTTCCAACTCTTGTCATGACTGCCTCCCTCTTATCCCTCACCTTAGTACCTGCCCCATTGCCTCCTCTTTCAGAAGCTCCCATGTCACCCCCCTCGTATGTCATCACCACATCCCCCTCAATCTCTCTATACCTCTCTCTACCCAGCTCCCAAAAGTCTCTATTATCAGAACTAAGCCTCCCCCTCACAGAAATCTCTCCCCCTAGTCTGTTTCCCCTTCTCCTGCCCAAATACCATCATCTCCTCGTCTCTCGTTGCCCTTCTCCTTACCTCCAACACTCCCATATGTCTCCTTTCCCGCTGTCTTGCTCGGGGCCTAGCCCCCACCTTTCTTACAGCGTAAGTCGAGAGCAATGGCGTTCAGCTTCTCGATCATCTTCGAAATGTCCTCCTCCGCCCTTTGTCTTTGATAAGACTCCTCCATGCTACCATTTAGGTCTCTGGCTGCCATCTCCATACCCATTTTCACGGTCTTAACCACTTTTCATGGTGGCGTGCACATCCAATCACCATACATTAACTCCTCCTCTTCGTACGAGCCTTCTTCACAATCCTTTTCGCCATGTTCGATTAAACCGCATCCATAGCAGTACGTCGAGAGCCTCTCGTACTTCACATCAAAGTGCATTGTCAACCCGTTCTTCATTTTGAAGGAGATAAAGGATTTTAGGGGCACCCTGACATCATGGAGATATCTTATGCTCATGGCTCTATCCATCTCAACATTTGGTCCGGTTTCAACGCTTACAAACGAACCTAAGCAGTCTCCTATTTTCTAAGCATTCGATAAACTTCTTCTCCCTACTATCGGAAGATCATAAACCCTAGCCCATATTGGAAAACGGAAAAGAGGGACATCCGTAATCTTACCCGCAGTATTTGGCTCATTAAAGCACCAGAAGAATTTGTCGAAATACCACGGTTGCCCTTCCAAGACCCTAGCCTTATCACGCTCCGCTCCGAATCGAAATATAAGTATTTTCTCTCGAGCATCGATGACATTACTAAGCATAGCTTTCGAAGGACTCCATAGTTTAATCATTGACTCAACTGCCGCTTTGATGTTAATTGCCCTAGAAGCCGATAATGTCCCCACCAACATGAGTTCGAGCACCATTTCTTCATCCCTTATCTCATCAACCTATTCCAGTCCATCTCCATCGTCCCCGTTCGCTGGAGTCATAGGCTCTTTCCCATTCCAGTGTTGCCCTTCGTTGAACTTTTCATTAGCCCCTGTACAGACAAACAACAAAAAACAACAAAAATAACGAGAACAAAACCTCCCTGCTTACGAAGGTGTAAGAGAAAGCCTCGAAAAAACGAGGAGGAAACCAAGAAAAAGGTGATTTTTGGACTAAATCTTAGAGAACCCTAGGACGCTCTTGTTTAGACTTACTATATCATTAGTTTTTGACGAATTATATAGTACGAAGTATTTGATCACATGTACACTGCAAAATGATAGGAGAATTTTAGTTAAGTTTCTAACTCTTTCTTCTCAAATATATTGAATTGGTGTACGTGGTTAATACTTAATAAGATTGTTGGTGATTTAAGTTAATCACAAATATATTTGAATGCAATCGAAATTTGACCAAAATCATAGCATGTTTGACGTTATAATATGGGTTAGGAATATGGAGTACACACTCATATATAAACGAGTTTAAATGTTTGGTTCTATATGGGTTTAAATGTGTGGTTCTAAGAGGAATGAGTTACATACAATGCAATATTCGATATAAATCGATCCTAAAATATATTAGGGGATGTTTTGCGAACTCAAAATACAAAGCATTGTATAGACCCGGTCAGGGAAACAATTGACAAGATTTGCAAAAAAAATTAAATTCGGGAAAAATAGAAACATCACGACCCGATCGGGGTTGAGGGCCTGTATTGAGTTTTTTGAAAAACTCTGTTTTTTCCTAGTGCAATGTATGCAATTGTTTCATTGATTCCTCTTAGCTGGTAACAGTCCTCTCATTCATATTACCTTATATTTGTGTTTCTATATATACAAAAGACGTTGGAGAGAAGTCAGAGAACAAAGATTAGAAAAAAATTGTGACTTATAATCATAATTTCAGATTTTGGTATTACAAACAAAACATAAACTTCACAAGTCTCTCTTGCTTTTTGCCTTAAAATCAAGAGGTTACTTTGATGTATTATCTAGGAAAGTTTTCTTGTTATCCAAGGCTAATAGGGTAGAAAGATCAAACTTTCTAAGAAAAGCGGATTATTTACGTAATCATCAAGTTATGCAAGTTTAATATTGTCAAAACCCTTTTCCATTCACAGCAAGGATAGAATTGGTGTATGCCAATATTATTATTTTCGGTTTATTTTTCTAGATAATTTTTTTAACATTATTTATCAATTCGAGTGTTTTGTTAGTATTGGAGATTTGTAATCGTTCAAAAAAAAAGTTTCCTTAATATAGAAAAATGGTTGCTTTATTAATATAGATAGATAGATAAATACATTTGTGTTTGGGTATTAGAATATTAGTGTGTAAATTGTCTTATTTAATAAAAATCTCAAATCTCAAATACAAAAAACTAGTTAAATAAATAGACAAACAAACCTGAAAAACATTTAGAGTTACGATTTCATGTGCATATTTATTCAATCATTATCATAATTGACCATTTTACCCTTTTATTCAAACCTCATTTTTTCAAATTTTGTTTTCAATTTATTTATCACTTTCATTCTCTACATATTTATTTCAAACCAAGGATATACTCGATACTTGAGAGGGGACTCTAGTTTAATTTACCTCTACCTAATTTCATATACAAAATTGTTGCATAACTAATAACGTTACTTGATCAATAATTTAATATGAGAATAAGATTCATAATGGAGTAATTTGACGGAAATTTGATTAATTTTGAATGAAAGAGAAAAGAGGGAATTTTGTAGATGAAGGCCATTGTGTGGAAAAGTTATGAAAAAAGTCCATGATTGAGTAAAACTTGCACATGAATGAGTAATTACGTAAAAAATACAACATTCGGCCGGTCATTTGTTTGTTTATTTCATTTCAGCGGTAATTGCATTTTCACAATTAATTTGGTTCTCTTGTGTTTAATAATTGGTCCCTTCTGTTTTTTATGTCTTTGGGCCAAAAACAAAAGTAAACAAATGAAAGTAACAGTTTTCAGTCACGAGAATACACATTCGTGATATTTTCAATCCCTGTATGCACGTATGGAGAGGAATACTCATCCCCCATATCCCTAGCTTCGTCAACAACCGCGGAGCCAAAAAAATGAGGTGGCTTTGGTGTCGGAAGACGAATTGCTTGACCATTAAGGGCCGCAACAATTGAGGTCATTCTCGGCCTGTCAATAGCATTTTCTTGGATACACAGTAATCCTAATTGGATGCATTTGAGTACTTCCTCCTCCTTAAAGTTGTGTCCCAACTCTGTATCTATCAGATTCAATGCCTCATCCTCGTTCCATAGCCTCCATGCCTGTCAAACAAGTGACAAATAACTAGTGGGTTCTCTTTCACATTTTGGCATTTTAATTTTAGTTGTTGTGTTGATCATATGAACTTACTCTGTGTAGTAGTGCCTCGTCGTGCTGCAATCGTCCAGAGAATCGATTCCTTTGGCCACTTACTATCTCAAGCACTATCACCCCAAAACTGAAAACATCTGATTTCACGGAGTAATGACCCGTTATTGCGTACTCCGGAGCCATATAGCCACTGCATTGTAAATTCAGAGTAATGGAATACCATTATGAAAACTTGTCATGTTTTCTACTATTTATATACTTTGAAAAATTTATAACAATTTGTAAGGTGTTATATAATCAGCCAAAGTCATGATCATGCATAAAACTATATATTCAACTAACTAATGTAGCTCAAACTTTTAAACTGTCAGAAAGTTGGGAAAAGAATGTGTCTTACTAAGTGCCAACGATTCTCTTAGTGTCTCCCTGAGTTTGATCAACTTCGAAAAGCCTTGCCAAGCCAAAATCAGCAATCTTTGGGTTCATGTCTTCATCAAGTAATATATTGCTCGATTTGAGATCTCGATGTACAACCTTAATTCTAGAATCCTCATGAAGATACTGAAGCCCTCTTGCAATACCACTGATAACATTGAATCTAGTTTGCCAATCTAAACATGATTTCTTTGTGGGATCTGCAGTTATTGCGCCATATCTAGTCCATTGAGCAGTTCAGTAGCTAAAGTACATAATTATATACAGATTTCTTAATTATAAAAGTAGTAGTACCAAATAGGAATTTATCCAAGCTTGAATTAGGAAGAAACTCGTAGACAAGGAGGCTTTCCTTAGGCGATGCGCAATATCCTAATAGTTTTACTAGGTTTTTGTGTTGTAGTCTGGCAACAAGGACTATTTCAGTTTGGAATTCTGCAATTCCTTGCACTGAATTTTTGGAAAGCCTCTTTACAGCTACTTCTTGCCCACCCTCAAGTTCTCCCTGTTTCGAAAAAAATAAGGAACTCTTTAAATTCCAAAAAACAACTTTACTTGATGCATTCATGAAGATTTTTTTATCATTAATCGAGGTTGAAGCGTAAATATACGTGGAATAGACATGGTCCGACCCAGATAGCGAGAAATCGAGAATATAGTAAGAGCAAAATGGCATATCTAGCGTTAGTATTACTTACTTTGTAAACTTCACCAAATCCACCTTCTCCAAGTTTATTATTTACCGCAAAGTTGTGTGTAGCTAGGCGAATTTTACTGAAATCGAATTGCAAAGAATCCACAAACCTTTGTATCTCATCTGTTTGAACTGCAAATAAAATTGGAGTATCGTCATAACACATTATGTAATAATGTAATGATATAAAAATACTCGAGATCGTATAATAGGTGTGATGGTGTTTCTTCTAGACTTCTAGTTACAAGGGTGCTATGTAAAGTACCAAAGTTTGCCTGGTATTCAGCATTATAATCTAAAATGTGACTTACCATTGAACTTTTTAATGGCCTTCCGTTTAGAAATGCAGAGATATATACCGAGCAGTACAAAAATCAAAACTCCAGCTGCTGTCGGGAAGGCAATCAACAAAGCCGTATGCACCTTCCTTTTACTGGTATTGCCTGTAAGTTAATTTATTTACATTAGAAGTGTACCAGTGGATACAAATGTATATCATGCTGTCAAGTGTCGACTAACTAACAAACGGAGCATAACACTGTAACTTACCAGGTAAGTTTTGGTGTGTAGGCTTTGTTGTCGAGTTAGTGGTTGGTGACGATGTGTCTGGTTCCGGTGCCAATGCCGGCTGTAATGCCTGTGAAGCGGGTATGGAGAGTAGTCTTGCAGGATTAATGTGCACAAACAGACAATGCAACAGATGTAAGCATCAAATAGAATTAGCCTCAATCATACACTAGAGTGTCAGATTGTATTATTAAAGAACTGAAACAAGCTTTACTCCAGTCGGATTATAAATAAATCAGTTTAAAAAAACCGGACAAGCACCTGGACATAGCAGCAGAAGGGCAGAAAGTAATGTTATATGACGACGTCCTGGAACTATCGCAAGCAAAAGTGTCCATATCATCGTCAAGAGCGTAGCTAAAAGCTCTTGGACAAGGCCTTTTGAAGATCAATGATGCCGACGAAAAATTGGAACGCTGACAGTCAGTCACAGTAGTGCAACAAAACTGGTCCGTACCAAACACATCACAGGGACTTTTACACCCAATTATGATACTATCATTAATCTTGCTTACCACCCTGAGCTCAGCGAGCTGGCACGATTTTTGAAGGTCGAACACGCAACCAGTGACCGTGCACCCTGGCGAAGTGTCAACATTTGGGGCAACCAACAAAGGGAGGTTATACCCATTTATCACACGAACCTCATAGAAGTCCTCATTATTAGTTCGGCTGAAACTAAACTCGGCTAATGTGGCAGGATTTACATATAATGAAGTGCATTCGATCGTACCAGTGGCGCAATCACCGGTCTGGCACGAGAAATTGCCTGTTGATTTGTTGGTGGAGCAAAGAGTTCGGCCCCATACTCGACCAGTCCAGTTATTTGAAACGTCAACGACACTGGATTCGCCCTCCCGGAGGGCAAATCCAGAAACATTAGCTGACCCTGTGGCAGTAGTATTTCCTATAGCTGGCCAAACCGTGTAGCTACAGTTATTTATTATTGTTAATGTTTTGGCATTTCCTGCTGTCAAATAAAATTCAGCTGATTAGAAGATAATTTTTGTTGGTATTGCTAATTAAAACGGGAGGGCACAAGATTATTTCTTAAAACAGACTTACCTGAAAATAGATGAATTTGCATAATAAGGCTTAGCATGGAGAATGCTTGAGCAATCGAAGCCATTAAAAAGGAAGACAGAAACACACACAGTGACACACAAATTTTTGTATAGATATTACGCTATGCAAAAGTTTTGGTGTTTGATTTATGTTTGTTTAGTAGGTTTACAATTCCGGGTCAATATTTTCAAGGTTGTACAACCCTACAAAATTTCAAAAGTTGGACCAGTTAGTGTTTGAAAAATTACAACTCCAATCAAGTAACATTAGACAATTAATCTCATTTAAGGTCGCCACTGGCCGGACTTAGAAATTCGTCAAAGTTAGTTGCCAAAAAACCGTGTTACAAACTTCTCATGTAAGACCACTTTATATAAAAAATTGTATTATTGAGAAACGTATAAAGAATCATAATTATCGGCGTAGATGGACTAGACGGGAAATGAAAAGAAAGAAATGAATATGATCTTTACTAGTTACATTAACTCGAAACTAGTTCCGAACAATAATAAATTATTGCAGTCTTACAAAAAAATCAATAGCTCAGAGCTCATCATGACCTTGTACATTAGCAGGGTATATCCCCTGTATATGATTGAAGACATTGTTAGGATCAATAATGGTTTTCGCCATTACCAACCTTTCATAATTCTTTAAAAAATATTTCTCTCCCCAATTCCTTGCATTCTCTACACCATTCCCATTTTCCATGTCGTCCGTTGTCCCAAGATCAAGGTCCACATAGTTCACATAAGCGCCTCTAGGAGTCGCGGTCACAAAAGGCGTCATGTACTCGTAAAACCTCCTAACCCAACTCAAGTACCGATCTTCGCCATCTTCCTCCCTCCAAAACGCTACATACAAAATATTGTACAGGTTCCCTTTCCTATGAGGAAAAGGAATTGCATCAGTTTCAATCCGATCCATAATTCCGCCATACGGGTCCAATATAACAAGTCCATTCGGCTCCAATGCAACCATATCAAGCATACCCTCTAAGCCCTCGACCGAGACATAGTCCCTTACGTAGTCCGATTTAGTTTTGGCACACGACTTACCCACAAAATACCGTGATTTCAAGTCATGAATCGTGCTCCCATTTGGAAGATTCGAAAAATGTAAAACTGATTCAATCCAACTCATTTCTCGATATTCCTGCTCTTCGATAGCCAACTCGGGAAATTCTCGGTTCTTTATCGACATTACTTCAGTTTTCGGACCCAAGTAAAACCCCAAGTATGTAACATACACTTGTTTATTTGCAGCACTAGAAAGATAAATTGCTAAATAAAAATCATCCTCTAATTTTGGTGCAATAAATTGCCACTTGTACATTAACTTAGCCAATTCATGATTGTTTGGACCTTGTTTCGTCACACTAAAACAAGTAACCTTTTGAGGTACTTTAACCAACTTAACCTTCCATTTATAGACCACCCCAAAATTCCCACCACCCCCTCCCCGAACGGCCCAAAACACATCCTCCCCCATTTCTGCCCGACCCAAATCCCGTCCCTTGGCGTCGATTAAACCAATATCCACCACATTATCCGCGGAAAGCCCATACTTTCGGCCCATCACCCCAATCCCACCTCCAGAGAAATGCCCACTTACCCCAACAGTCGGTCCTACACCTGCTGGAAACCCGTATCCGCTACCTTTTTCAGCAATAGCTGTGTACAACTCTCCCAGTGTAGCACCACCCTCCACCCACGCTGTCTCCGATTCGACATCGACGATCACTCTGTTAAGATTCATCATGTCGATAATCACAAATGGGTTGCTGCCACGTGGCATTGAGGAGATACCCTCGTAGCTGTGGCCTCCACCTCTGATTTTGATCTCTAGAAATGATCTCCTGCAGCATAGTACAGTGTTGATAAGGTGCTCCTTGGATTCTGGCAAGATTATTGCGTATGGATGAGGGAATCTTTTTGCTCTTAGATTCTGTAGAGAGAATCTATGAAGGTGGTGGAAGTTAGTTGAAGATTGTGTAGAATAGTTGGTGAGTTTGTGATCATTTAGGCAAGAAATTAGGGAATCGTGTGTTGGTTTCTGGGAAAGATAAGCGGGAAATTGATAGAAAATGAGGAGAAAATAGATAAGGAGATTAAGATTGTTATTATTGGGTAATTTAGCCATGAATGGTCGATTGTGTTTGAGCTGGTTCAGTAGAGGTAGTTTGATTAGAAAGTGCACAAATTTGGGAAGTTAGATGGAGCAGGTGAGTGCTTACATAGGGACATGATTCCATGAATCACGTGGTGTAACCTGAATCTTTTTGGGTAGGTGTGAGTAGATACGGGGTAACTGGTCACTCAGTTTATGAATTGTTTACATAATTAATGTTGATTGAATACGGGTATTATGTCACAGATTAAAGACGGATAGTAAGAATTTCACATTATGTAAGTTTACCCTGGTCTTTGTGAAAATTATTTAACACATTAGTATATTGGTTAATCGTATAAAATAAGTATAAATAGTTACGATTCTTACCAATACGATAGTTTAGTAATTTTGTTTACGGTAAAAACATTACGGGTTAATATAATTATCCAAAATAACCTTAAGATGAAATTAAAACGAATTAATAAAAGTAACTTTTACTAAACAAGTAATTATTAAAAAAAAGGGGCATTTTGGTAATTTATATGGGCGGAATATAGCAAACTCCTTGTAAAATGATCAATTTTCTCTTAATTGTTTTTTTTATGAGAGAAGTGTATCCATGTTCAGCTTGCGCGGCTATTATCCGTTCCAAGCAAAACTTTTATACAAACTTATCTATACATTTCAGTAAAGAATGTGGTTACTTGCTTCATAATTTTGATAACTTATACTTGCTTCATTCGTATTAAAACTATCAATTTGTTTTTTTTCACAAATTTTAAGAAAATGTAGAACGATAATTAAAACTACAATTGGAAGTATATAAGATGTTTTTTTATTAAATACGATGTCTTATTAATCAGAAACTAAGTTTGTGACCCGTGAAATTCTCGGGTTTATCTGTTTTAATTTTATTTTTTTATCGTATTGTTAAGATTTGTTCGAGTAATTAATTTATTCATTTAAAAGAAATAGTCTTGAAATACATAAAAGTTAGATAGTTAATGTCTTATTTTTTTGACATCTCTGACTTATTTTTAAAACTATATATTGCACTTTATTTGTTATTTGGATTAATCCGAAGTATACTAATAGTATGTAGTTTTTATAAAAATTACCTTCGATGAGTCCCTTAATTCATGACACTCAGGGATAAACTTATTCTAAAAAGTACGTTTAATTTTTTTGGCTAATCTTTCAAAAGCTATTTACATTGAAATGCATTTGAGATAAGAGTTATTTTAATTTGGCGTGAATGAGAATGTGTTAGCAGTCATTGGCGAAACATAAATAATAAATAATAAATAAATTGAATTTGTAAAACCCCTCGCGGGAGCGGAAAAGTAAAACATACAAATGCATGAAAAATGCGCGGATTTAAAACTTTTGACATGATTAAAAATAACATGCGAGGTGAATTACGAACAAACATGCGGAAGAAATAAAAACTTAGATATGTATAAGGTATAATCTACAAAGCAACAGTCTGGGATAGGATATCCCTACAGGCACCAACTGTATAAACAAAAACTGAGTCTAGCTACACGATAGGGTGAATGTCATGTCGATGAATACATCACTCGCTAGCTCTCATGAAACCCCCTGCAAACAGCATCAACCTACATACATGAAAACATGTACGCCACAGTCAGTAGGGAGTGACTAGAGGTTCCCCTAGCCACTTATTGTCATTAAGCACATAACATATAAACATTTAAGCATACTCCAACATAAACAATAATCATGTGAAGTATGAACGTATTACATCAATACGTGACTACAACAGATAACCAAGTATCATGCATCAATAGTCACAAACTCAAACATACTCGACAACAAGTACATCAAACAGTTACGACAACCGCAACTCAAACATACCCGTCACCAAAGTAACGGGCCAACAAGGAGATATGTCAACCAAGTGACTCAACTCCTACAAGACAGGTCGACAATCGACTCAAAAATGAGATAGGTCAACCAAGTGACTCGACTCCTACAATACATGTCGACAATTGACTCAGTCTAGACCACTATGAAGCAAGCCGACAATCGACTCGTCTATACGACTACAGACGGCCCTCAATCTCAGGATATCCAACCCCCTGGTTGGACGACAACAATAGATTGTTCTAGTCTAAATATGGCCAGACTCTCAGGGCGTAAACAATTCACGTCCCCGATTCGACAAGTACCCAAGACACTCCCAAGACTCGAACCACCATGGAACGAGGTACGCCCTAAGGCAGGCGGACAACCTGAAACCTGACCGGGAGGACCAAGACCCTACGGTCAACCAGCAGCACAGTGCAGTCAGGTGAGAACCCGAGTCATACAGCAGCTCATAACTTTCACATAAATCACACAATGACATCTCAAAGATGTTCGCAACAATCAGTTATGGTTATGGTTATGGTACTCCTATGTAAAAGAAAGTTTGCTTAAACCTCATTCCGGCCCACGTCATCCTAAACTCTCTGACTTACACAAAAATAAAAGGCTACTTCATTCACTAAAATCCTTAGTCGTTAATTAAGTTTTTCATGAGTTTTTTATCTTAATGCAATGTCGGAAACAAAAATCATGTTCAACGACATGAGCAACACTATCCACATGCACGAAAAATGGCTCTTTATTATGGACAACAATTAGAAAATATATGTCGTAGATGGGGAGGAGCTACCTTACCGAAGCTGCCAATCGAAAAGGTACATCACAAAAGTGATGTTCATGTCCAGGGTCAGCAGACCGGTTTATTCGGCAACTGATGAATTAGTTTTCGATGGGAAAATAAGGATGTTTCCATTAACACATCAAGTACCAACAGTCAGAAAAAGCAGAAATATGCCAAGGGGGAACAATGAAGACTAAACCAACTGACTCAATCACGAAACAAGTTGTGAAGCAATGTCTAATTGAGCAAGTAATACCAGGCCAAAAGGATTGAGAAGCAAATACACATACAAAAAGACAACGTGAGACCTCATATCAAGAATGGCGATCCTGATTTCATGACGTTTTCAAATTCAGTTGGGTTTAACTTCAACTGATTTTCCAGCCACCAAACTCACCCGAGTTAAATTGTAATGACCTTGGTTATATAAAGGCATTACAATTTTTACAATAATCAAAAGCAGCAAAAACAGTTAACGAACTAGTAAATCAAGTAATGCAAGCATTTGTTGATTATAGTCCAAGTAAACTAAATAACATATTTTTAACATTGCAATCGGTTACAGGTTGAGATAATGAAGTGTGAAGGTCACAACAATTTTTCAATTACGCGTATGGGGAAAGGTCATGTTGCTGCCATTGGTATGTTACCAAGAAATTTGTTGGTTAGTGAAGCATTAGTAATGGGACACATTGACTATTTGCATGGAATATGTAAGACATAAAGGGCTAGAGTACTTAATGTCTGAACTAGGCTACAATGTAGAATGAGGATGTTAACTTTTAATTAAGTTCAGTTGTAATGCAGTACTACATCAGATTTAATGCAAACGAATATCAAATGTAATGTTCAGTTTTAATGCAAAAAAATATCAGATGTATTGTTCAGTTTTAATGCAGAAAAATATCAGATTTAATGTTCAATTCTAATGCAAACGAATATCAGATAAAATGTTCAGTTTTAATGCAGAAAAATATCAGATGTAATATCCACTTCTAAGCAGGGGCGAACCCAGGAATGAATATTTGGGGTAGCAAAAAAAAATTAAAAAGAGAAAATGCAAGTAGTGGGGTTCGAACTCGGGCCAATTGGTAGGAAACCAAAATGTTTACCATTGAACCACAAGTTGTTTATTGCATATTTAATGAGATACCACTTACTTATCTATGATTCACCAATATTTGGGGTAGCAAAAATCCGTCATCTAAACCAATTTTTTTAAGTTTGGGGTAGCGGCCGCCACCCCTTGCTACAAGGTGGTTTCGCCCCTGCTTCTAAGGCAATGTACAGTTCTAATACAGTTACATTGCATGCAGTTTTCAGTTATGGCACAACTCTCAGGGCATCGTGGCCTCATCATTGAGTTGGGTTAAGTAGATAAGCCTCCTACACACACAATCTAGGTAGACCATGCTATAACCATTAAATGACAGTGAACAGTCACATTTAGTCATCACTAAGCTATCAAACCTTTAAGACCATCCTGGGTAAGGTCAATAGGTAAATCGTGACCTCGCTTGAATCATCTTAATCATGTTTAGTGAAAAAATTAGCATGACCAGGTCGTGTCCAAGGCAGCTAAAATGCCTAAACGGTCGGTTTGTGACCTCTTCTTGTGACATTTCCTTCTGACCTCAAGTCACATACCAAATTAATTATAGTCTTATTAAAAAACTTTATTTAAAGTTCCCCCATTATAACATAAAGTTCTTAATTATTGAAATTATCAAAATTTGATATGACAAAGAGAATTGCACTTGCTCTAACTCAGGCGAAAATAATCCAACTTTAAAATGAACTAAATCGAGCTAGTCACAACTTTGATATCTAACAAGTCGAACCACACCCTTCAAGACTCAATAGTAGAGCTCACCGTTTGCGGGTTTGAGATGGACATGAGGCAGGCCTAACCTATCAAAAAGTATCCAACGAGCCTTTTTTATGCCCGTGTCCGCTATGGCAGACCTACTATAACTACCGATGCCCGCCCTATCTAATTTATAAAAGCAACAACCACAGAGCTGATGTGTCGCTCTGTGGTTTAAAGTACATTAATTTTTTTTGTTTTTTTTAGTAGGCCCCACAATGTCCCCCACTACTCTCCCATATTTTTTTTGCTTTTATATAGAAAATTCGTATAGTAAGTCTTGCTTGTGACGGGTTACCATTTGTGACGGATATTTTGTGAGATAAAATGATACAAAATGAGTTAGTGGAGAAAGGGGACCACATGAATAGTGTTGGAGAGAGAAAAAAAGTGAGTATCTTGTGAGAGGAAATGGTATCCGTCACAATGTGACGGATACCGCCGTCACAAATGAGAATTTGTGAAATTCGTAATACAACAATCACGTTGAACCGCCGTGTGGTCGTATTAGATATTTAAAAGTAACCTACTAATTTTATTGATATCATAAAAATGAAATAAATGAATAAAACTAAAATTTAGGATTACATAATTATTAAGTAAATACATAATGATAATTTTGTATAGTAAAAGACGGGATACGTTCATTCAGCCAAAAAAGCGGTCTAATTTAAAATAATACACATATTTTTTTCTAAATTAGTTGCATAATCAGAAATGTATGAATTAAATAGAATATACAATTTGAATGAATTACGTGATATTATTAAATCACAGTACAATACTACCAAAGTCCAAAACTAACATCATATACAAGCCAATCATGTAACACCCCCATTTATTTAAGAGCCTTTAGCAAGACATTCCCAAATAAATAGAGATGTTATCATCTCGGAACGTCTGAGGTAGTGATTAACAAAGTAAACAAATCAAAGTACTTTATATAAAAACTGATTAAATTTTAAACTTTTGATATTTCAACTGTTACGCAAAGAATAAAAGTACAACTGATAGCATCTAGGTATGTGATCTAATTCTAAGTAGGTCCAAGCCATATATCTCTCCTTGCCCAAGCTCCTAGTCCATCTGTCTTTGACCTGTAGAATCTACTCCCCATTCCGGATCATCGTAGGTGTACACGAATACACTGTCAACCTCGCGGTTGAGTAGGATAACACATAATAAATAATGCAGCAAATATGATATGCAAATGCCATGATACGCTCGAGCTCAATCATCATCTTAATCTCAAACCCGTAACACCCAGCCATACCGAGCCTCCCGGCAGACTATAATCGGTCGTCGCCGAACACCAGCTCAAAAGCTGATAAGACACCAGGCGTGGTCTGCAGAACCACCTGGGCTTTATATCAGATTAACATCTGATCCACAACTATCTCAATATCCAATGCACATGCATGCTCATGAATGCAATACTAATAAACTATCCATATGATATCATGCTCATACAATTCATGCTTGCATCCATACATACAAAACCACATACATTCATAACCAGTCATAAAATATGGTACCAGTGTATCCTACCTGGAAGAGCAAGTCTGCAAATAGCTAACACCGTCTAGAAATACTCCACTTCGAATCCCGTTCCTATAAATATAACTTCCTCCATTCCAATCAATTCTATACATTTGCTTTATTTACGTTTGCCAATACTCATTTTCTTTTGTTAATATCTTTAGTTACATATTGATAAAAATTATAAAAATTTGATATTCACAATGTGCTCGGTAGGACAATTTAAACAAGATCTCGCATGACTATCTTTTATGTTATATATTAGAAGTTGTGTCGAAAATTCACTCGACTTATGAATCGTGCCGAAAAAGTGAAATGTATAGAATTGATTGGAATGGAGGAAGTACTTCATATCAAATTCTCTCATACCACCAAACACTGCTAATTAATTACTTGATCATGTTCTCATTTAGTACTCATGACCACATATAAATAATTATCACCATACAATATCAAAAATTACTTATACTCAACTATATATCAATTGTATTACCAAATTATAAAACATATGAAAACATAATAATAATTATAACATATTGCTAATAACATTCAAACTACTAAATAATTATTACTCAACTTAATAAAATAATATTTTCCAATTATGAATATCAATAGTACTAATAACGACTATTTATAAATAATCAACAATAATAATAAAGCTAATAATATTATTATCATGTAATAAACAATAATAATTAATAATAATAATGATAATAACATAATAACAATAATAATAATACTTGTAGTAGCAACAAAACAACACGACACAACAACATAATAATATTGAGGTCATAATACTCATACTAATAATAATACAATAATAATAATAACACATCACTAGTACAAAAACATTAAATTGCGGCGTCAAAAAAGTGGTCATTTGCGGCGTTTTTGGTGTAGCAGCAAATAAGGGGGCAGCAAATAACAAAGTTATTTGCGGCGTTTAAAAAACGCAGCAAATAACTGCCTATTTGCGGCGTTTTCTTGAAAAAAACGCAGCAAATAAGAATTCTTATTTGAGGCGTTTTTTTGGAAAAACGCAGCGAATAACACTCTTGTTTGAGGCGTTTTTTCAAAAAAAACGCAGCAAATAGTAAAAAAAAAAAATTAAAAAAAAATTAATAATATAAAAATTAATCAAAACAAAATTATTTTAATTTAGCTCTCAAAGATATTCTTCCATATACAATCTTAAATTATTCATACACCAAATTGATACAAGGATCCTAGAAATAAAATACATATATATTTTAAAATAAATACAAATGCAATCTACAACCTAAAAATTTAACTAAATGCTCTAGACGTCTGGCAACAACACTTTCTCAGCCGGTTAACACGCCTTGTAGTAAAATAATCATCTTAACACCTTGGCCATTTCACCTGTTCATGTAGCGTGAATTCAGATAATTGCATATTTGTACTAAAACATAATCAAAACAGAAAAACCAAGTGAACCAAAGCAATAATTTCATGGTAGAAAATCTGTTGGCGGTTAAATACTCGGGTGCAGCCTTAACCACGTATTGGAAACAAAAACTCAAAAGATTCAATCAACAGAATGTTCATACTATAGGAGACCTAGTGAATCACTCGGATTTATTCCATAAGATTGTCCAGTGTCTAAAAATAGTGAATTTTTGTTTCACTCTAAATGAGGATTCACGACTAGCTCCTATATATAATTTGCGAACCATCTCCATTGATGGGGGTTTATATCAAGTAACTGGAATTGGTACGCAAATCAGATAGACTATGAAAGGCAGTTTGAAATGAAGAATCAAACGAGCAATTAAGCATGCTAAATACTTCAGGACCTATCAGTCGTTAACTTGGGAGAAATGTCTTCAAAAATCTCAGGACAAAAACGGAGGTAAAATGCCAGACAATTTTGCAACTAGTCAACTATTATTGAATTAGCAGGTGAGACTCCGAGAAGGGAAAGTAACTGCATCAGAAAATAAAAAATGAGACTGATAAGGGCAGGTGGCGTACCTCGTGAACTTTTGAGGTAGTCCACTCTCCGGTTATCGTTAACTGGGTGACTTCGGAGCGAGAAGGCATATAGGTAAGCATTAAACTCCCATCTTGGCAGCTTTCCTCCTCTAGCAGAGGATCAATGATTAAGTTGGTGCTAAGGGAAGACTACAAATGCGATAAAAAATCTTGGTAATTTTGCCAAAAACTATGCTGAGTACCTATTCAAGTGTATTAAAAGCAATAAATCTCTTAGCTACCTTTAGTTATTAACATGAATTTGAATAAATACAATGATTAAAAATAAACCGTAAATAACTTGTGAGTGGAGAAATTAGCAATAAAAACAACTTCTTGCTTCTTCTCTAGGATTATAAACTTGCTTTGACCAATGTTGAATGTCAATGGTAAAATGTGTTGCCTTCTGAAGAGCAACAAAAATCGCCAGTAAAGAACGTCAAACAAAATGAATAGTTTTAAGTGGGGAAGTGAGTAACTCGTAATTTCATCTGCATATGAAGTACTGAACTAAGAATCATCATAACATGAATAGTTTTGCTTGTATGAATGATACTTGTAGCTAGCTAGCAAGTCAGCAGCAGCATACAACATCCCTTTTCAAACTGTGTGACCAAATCTATAGAACCAAATCATTGAAAACAAAATGCGTTCTAACAAGAAATAAATGTTCAGAATGCTATGTGGAACAGAATTAGACATACATATGGGAAAGAGGATTTGAGTATACTCGTGCTCCCTTAGTGTCATGGTAGAAAATCTGTAGGCCATATAGAAAATGGGGTTTAGGTATTGTTCAGAATGCTATGTGGAACAGAATTGGACAGATTATATTGGGTACGCCACATATACTTAAAACATTAGAATTGGACAGATTACATTTCTACTCAGAATACTAGTTAGGGGTGGAGGAAGGTCTACCAGACAAGGGAGAATATGAAAGCAGCATTCTAGGAGCATAGATGGAATGAAATAGGAGAAAACGCATACACCATTGCCAAAGGATACAACTGTTCAGCAAACGTATGTACAACTAGTTAATTAATCATGGCTGCCATGGAGACCTGGACTGCATGCCCTCTGCCTAGGGACCTGTCATATAATGGGCGAAGCAGAATGAGAGGAACGAAAAAGAGAAGAGCTATTCTTAATAGAATATTAAATGATATTATTTACAGTATCTGGAGACAAAGAAATCACATCAGATTATGCATACAAACCCTACTACAAGTTCATCAACAAATCAGATTATGCAAGTGCTGCAGTAACATGTTTGAAGCAGCAGTCGGTTAGAGATACATGGTGGTTATATGCTCTATTGGCAAGGGAGATTGACAAATTTTGAAGGTTGGGAATAAGATTGTCCAAAGTCTTATGCTTTTGATTTTTGTTGGAGTAGTGTCCTCCACAATAATGCTTCTACATAATAAATCTCGTACAAGGAATATGAGGGATTTATATTTTATATGTTTGTCAGCTGGTCAACGTTAATCGGTAATGATTGGCTGACTAGAGTTTGACATTACTGTCGTATGACGGCGGTGACCAGTTGATCCCTTTAGGTCACACCTATAGGATGATGCCCAAATGGAAAAATTAATTATTTGTATAAGATACAAGTTAATTAATTCCTTGTTTAGGTTAACTTTTATTAGTCAAGTGAATTTAATGTTTGATGAAGAGTAAAGTACCAGGCCATAGGATTTTATTATTCGGTTATATGATAATTGAATAATAAATGTAATACGATATTTAGTAATTAATAGTTAATTTACTAAATATATACGTAGTTTGTATTATTTATGAGGTGTAGGTAATTAGCAAATTAATGTTACAAGAAGTTGTAAAATTAGCCAAACGGGTTTTATAAGACTCATTTTATGTTGAAAGTGATAAAATGACACTTAAATGTTAAGTGTATTTTATTTAATACTTTGTATTATTTAAGTGTTAAATAATCAGATAAATATTTTTATTATATAAGATAATAAAATAAACGACTTATAAGCATTTGAAGGACAAATGTCGAAAGACAAAATAAGACCCGGAATACTATATGTAAACCGAGAATATGGAGATAATGTGACCATAATAGGTCTTTGTCTTCCACTCATGTTTATGAGTATTATAAGCTCATTTGTTTACATTTGATGGCCTATAAATAAGCTACTATTCCACTTGTTCTAAGTGGAAAAATCTAGAGAATCAAAATCCTCAAAATACATACTTGTTGTTAAGCCATTTAAGAGGAAAAAGAGAAGACTTAAGATCTTCATCTTCAACCTCTAAAATTGATTAAAATTTGATCAATCTTCATCAAAATAAGTTCACAAAAATTAATATATTTCTTATATTATCAAAGTAATAATATTTGTAATATAAAAAAACAAGGTTTACACTAAACTATATCTAGTTAATATACTTAGTGTTTTTGGGCTAGTCTTGTGTGCAACCAAAGGAGGTCACCTATTTTGGTGACTTGGGTTATGGAGGATCATCCTACACTATTATAGCTCAAGAACTATATAGGTATGAGACATTTGTAGGGCCAAAAATGCCATCTTACCAATGTAAGAAAATTTCTTCTTATTAATTTTTGCATGCATGTATTATTTAGACCACCTTATGAAATTAGCTTGTAATTTTAATATCATTAGAGAGTATAATGAGGTCTAAATTCCTAACAATTTTTTCCTAAATATTGACTACTCTGTACCATATAGATAATCTTGAGTCACCTATTTTTGTTTTGTTATGATGATGGATTCAAGTACACTGATATAATTTCTTCAGAAACGAGGGGATAAAAATTGAACAATTAGGAAAAGAATGATCTCACCATCATTAAAAACTTCAGCTGCTACAGAACTCTGAATTTGGATGACAAAAGATAATGTGCAGCAATTAGGGTGGTCTAGGTAGCCTGATGCTGGCATGCATTTGAATAATCTCCCTATTATTAACTCAACCTTGCATATAAGAAATATTAATATTAGAAAAATTGAGTAGTAACTACAAACAATTAGACATTAACTGAGAAAAGAATGTTCAACATCAACTAACTCAACTAATATTAAGGATTTAAGGTATCTATAGCTTAAGGAGAAGGTGCTTGTTCACCTTTTTTTACCGTTTTCCTGGGTGAGGTGATTTATTGTTCAACCTAACTTCACCCAATTAATGAATTTCACCTAACGTGGAGAGAAATAGTTAACCATATCAACTTAACTTAAGTTCGCCTATATCTAAATAGAACCTGAAGGCTAGATTCCAGAGGATTACATATCATAAAAAGAATGAACAAAGAGAATACATTTGATGAAACAGAAGAAAAATTAACAAACTCGTGATTTACACTCCTTCGAAGCTGGCAAATTCAAAGAAAAGAAATTTTACCTTAAACATAAACCTAACAAAAATAATTAATCCAAAACAAACATAAACCATAACAATTAATCGAATGAACATGTACCCAAATCAGAAACATTAAAAGAGAAATATGATAAATACTAACCAGAAACATTAAAAGAGAAAAATGAATTGAATTAATCGTATTGTATTTCGCTAATCCAAACTCCAATTAATCGAAAATAGTTAACCCTAAAAATCAATTCACATACCTAATTTAGAATAATAGGAATAGAGGAGATGGTGAGGTGGCGAGTTCCGTCAATTTTCGTCGATTTCCAGTGGCGGTGGTTGACAGATTTGCGGTGGTTGTCGACGGACTTTGGGAGGTTGATGTGTTTTAGCCTTTTAGGGTTGAGAGAATGAAAACACAGTCTCAAATGACGACCGTGCATATAATATTATCCTTCTTTCAATTTTTTTTTTTTTTAAATTTTTAATATAAACTCATTTGCGGCGTTTTTGTGAAAAACGCCTCAAATGATTCATTTGCTGCGTTTTTTTCAAAACGCCTCAAATGACCCATAAGTTATTTGCTGCTGTTTGCCAAAAACGCCTCAAATAGATAGCCGCAAATAGATGTTTTTCTACTAGTGCTAGTATTTATTTTCTAGACCAAGAAATATGTTCTCTGGCCATAAAATTCCATGCCGAATCCAATTATGTCATTAATTTTTTTTTAAAAACTCTGTAAGGAAGACTTCTCACCGGATCTCAACCCTATATATATATATATATATATATATATATATATATATATATATATATATATATATATATATATATATATATATATATATATATATATATATATATATACTTAAAAGAGGAACTTTTCGAGCGATTTTATTGGCTATTGTTTTAGAGTAATTTCATTGGCCATTACTTTGGTTAAATAAATTAAGTATATAAATAAAAATATAATTAAAAAGTAATAAATATAAGTTGGATAATTATTGTTTTAGAGCGATTACATTAGATATTATTTTGATTAAATAAATTAATTATATAAATAAAAAGATAATTAAATAATAATAAAATATCAGTTAGATAATTATTGTTTTTAGAGCGATTACATTGCTATTACTTTGTTTAAATAAATTAAGTATATAAATAAAAAGATAATTAAATAATAATAAAATATCAGTTGGATAATTATTATTTTTAGAGCGATTACATTGGATATTACTTTGGTTAAATAACTTAATTATATAAATAAAAAGATAATTAAATAGTAATAAAATATCAGTTGGATAATTATTTAATTAGTTAACAAAATAATTGAGTCTATTGTTTTAGAACAATTTCATTGGCTATTACTTTGGTTAAATAAATTAAGTATATAAATAAAAAGATAATTAAATAATAATAAAATATCAGTTGGATAATTATAATACGAGCTACATAATACAAACACAGAAGAATATGAGTTAATGTAAAAAGAATACGAGTTTAAGAGAATTACAAACTAAAAAATACGAGCACAGAACAATGCGAGTTATTATTAACCTAAGAATACGAGCTAATATAAAAAGAATACGACCTATTAAGCTAATGTAAAAAAAACGAGCTTTAAAATACGAGCACAAATGAATACGAGCTAATGAAAAAACAAGACGAGCTTCAAAATATAAGCACAAATGAATACGAATACGAGATTAAAAGGATCGCGGGCTTAAATATACAAGCATGTATATAAGAATACAACCTATTAAGATGAGGTTGCGACCTAATATAAACAGAACACGAAAACACGAGCTAATTGAAACACTTCTTAAGCTAAAAAAATAGAACCAGATTAGCAGTACGTCAAATTTTATGATATAATAGGCACTTAAAGTTACGAGGTATAATTAAAAGAATACGAGCTACAAAATACGAATATATAAGAAATACGAGCCAATGTAAAAGAAATAAGAATTTAAGAGAATCAGGAACTAAAAAATTCGGGCACATAAGAAGACGAAATATTAACGTAAGAATGCGAGCTAATAGAGATATTAAGCTAAGAATACAAGCTAATGTAAAAAATACGAGCTATTAAGATAAGAATACGAGCTAATGTAAGAAAAACATACGAGCATATAAGAGGATCAAGAACTTACAAATACGATCATATAAGAATACGAGCTAATATAAAAATAATATGAGCTAATGTAAGAAGAATACGGGCTAATAAGATAAGAATACGAGTTATTAAGATAAGAATACGAGCTAATATAAAAAGTATACGAGCTAATAAGATACGAATACGACATATTAAGATAAGAATATAAGCTAAAGTAAAAAGAATATGATCTAATATAAAAAATACGAGTTAATGATAAAAGAATACGAGTTTCAACTATCTTCATATATTAGAAATATTGGATAAAAAATTACTTCAAAATGATGCTCAAATGAAAAGTATAGAAGTTATTACAAAAATATATGTGCTTAAAATATTATTTTGACAGTGATGCGTAATATTTAAGTGTGTTTTCCAAAATCATTGAATTGGATGTATATGTTTCCATTTCTATTGGAATTCCATGCACTTTCAACGTTTCATGTTGTTCCGATGATGATACATCTGGTGTTTCATTAGCCATAAAAAACAATCATACCTAAATTATTCTCTATATATGCATATTATACTAAGCATTTTTAGAAGAACCATGTCAAGATATTACCCGGGCAACGCCCGGGCATGAAATCTAGTATAACAAAATAGTAGAAAAAAAACATATTTGAGGAGATAATTATTAGTTTAATGATAGAATAAAAGTAAGTAAAAAATTTACCTAACAATAACCCTTTAACTCGTAACAAATCTTGATAACACACATACTATTTTCAATACAATATTTTTCAGTTTTTAATTTTTTTGTTAGGTTAAATAAAAATTATAGTTTACAACTTTTGTAGCGAGCCTAACGGGTTGTTCATGGACAATTTTATTTAGTCCAATGCCGTCCATTAATTTTAACGGGCCTAATTTTCTTGTTCGTACTCACCTATTTTAAATTTTTCCTTGACCGAACCCACTAGCAAAGCAGGCCGAAGGGTACTCAATTTTTTTTAAAAAAAAGAAAAAAAAAAAGAGAAAGAACTGAAAAGTCAAAAGTCAAGAGTCCCCCGTCTTCTTCTTGTATTACTAGTCGACTCCACCTTCCGACACTTCTCAGTTGTCACACATCTCCAATCTCACCCACCTCTCAAAATGTCTCCTCCACCACTCCTCCTCCTTCTCCTTCTCTCCCTAACCCTCCTAACCACCCCAACCACCCAAACCCCAACCACAGACCTTATCGAAGAACTTATCCATCTCCGATCCGAATCCTCATCCGGTGTAATCCACCTAACCGACCACCTCCTATCCCGAATCACCACCATTCCAACCCCACGCCCATTCTCATTCCTCATCTTCTTCGACGCGCAAAACCTCCACTCCAAATCCGAACTTCAACTCCCCACCCTCCTCTCCGAATTCTCCCTCGTCTCCTCTTCTTTCCTAAAGAACACCCTAAACGACGACATTTCTTCCTCCAACCCTAAACTCTTCTTCTTCCAACTCGAGTTCCAACACTCCCAACGCTCATTCTCTCGCTTCGGCGTCAACTCCTTACCCCACATCCGTCTCGTGCTCCCTCATGTCACGGATTTGGAGAAATCGGATAAGATGGACCAGGGTGATTTCTCTCGACTCGCTGAGTCAATGTCCGAGTTCGTCGAGTCGAGGTCCAAAGTCTCTGTGGGTCCTATCCATCGTCCCCCGTTCCTTTCCCCGGCAAAGATCGCGATTATTCTCGCGATCCTCGCGGTGTGGACCCCGTTTGCGGTGAAACGGTTTCTTCAGGGGAATACATTGTTACATGATTATAAGATTTGGATGTTTGGTGCTACGTTTGTGTATTTTTTCAGCGTTTCGGGTACGATGCATAACATAATTAGGAAAATGCCAATGTTTATTACGGATAGGAATGATCCGAGTAAGTTGGTGTTCTTTTATCAGGGGTCTGGAATGCAATTGGGTGCTGAGGGTTTTGCAGTCGGGTTTTTGTATACGGTTGTTGGAGTTTTACTTGGGTTTGTGACTCATGGTGTTGTTAAGATTAGGAGTTTGAAGGTGCAGAGGTTTTTGATGATTGTCGCCTTGATTGTATCGTTTTGGGCGGTTAAAAAGGTTGTTTTTCTGGATAATTGGAAGACCGGGTATGGTATTCATGCTTACTGGCCTTCTAGCTGGTGATTTCACCGTATTTGTAAGGGGTAATGTTGTTGTCGAACCTTGACATTTTTCGGTTTTGCTTGGAACATAGATATGACAAATGAGAATCAGTATTAGTTCTAATACGAGTACTTATTTTGAGATTTGATCTTGCGTTTCGTTTAAGTTTTAAGTATTTTGGTTGCAGGAATAGATTTATTCGTTATGATTGCTATGTGAATCTCCTATGCTAATGTTATTGACACAATCTCTAATCTATTACACCACCATTTTGGATTTAAGTAGCAATGTGGTTCCTTTTTGGAAAATGTTTCCTATGAAAAGCTCTAGTCTTGAATTCCTTGGTTGTTACTTCTATCATTTTCCAGAATGATCAAGTTAGTTCTAGAGGTCAATGTGGTTGCATTGTATATATATATATATATATATATGTCGTTTTTAAGTAGAGTTGGTGTGTGATCTGTGTTCTGATATGAGTTTTTTCTGCGTAGCGTATGCTAAATGTTTAGCGGGCGCCATTCTATGTTTCGGGAAAATGGGAGCTAGATGAATTTGTTTTGTGTTTTAATGGATGATAGTCTTAGGATCGAGAAGTAACTCCAACGTCACTACCTTTCTAGCCGTTTTATATAAGCAGAGGTATTTCTCATTCGGATACAGTTTTCAAGTAACAGTGTATTGGTTTATGTTACTTCCATTCTTCACTTATGGGTTATGCTTTTGTCTGACCTGGCCCTTAAGAATGAGTATGGAATCTGCCCCTTTCTAATTGGAGACTTCTGCTTGAAGACCAATTAGGCGCAAGGGGAGAATCTTATTACAATAGTAGATGAATAGATTATGTATGTAGTAGTAAATATGATATATTAAACTATTTTCTTATTTTGCTTTTAATAACTACTCCATAAAAATTTTTAGCATGAAGAGAATGTGTATGGAACATTTAGTACGATATTAAATTATTATATATAAACCTTTGTTTCAAAACGTGTCATCCTGACTGTATCCCCATTTTAGGATTGAGTCCTTGTGTGTATGTTAGTGTTGCCTCACACATAGATATGTACCCTACGGCCTACACATAGATATGTACCCATGTGAAGGACCATACAGAGTCTGTATATCAGAACAAGGATAGTATGAGAATGGCTCTCTTTGTGTATCCTTGCCTGTGCATTTATATGCTGGTGATGGTGGGTAGTTGCTGTGAGTCATTAGGGAGCATATTAAACCTTTTGCTCTACAGATCAGAAATTCACTTTTGTGAATTTGATAGCTACATTCTTCTCTCAGTTAGGTAAATGAGAGAACCCAATGTTGTCGCGTGGCTGTTTGATGTCCTTCGGTCATGTTTACTTCATAAATTTCTTTCAATATACATCAAGCATATTCATGTCATTGAGCATGATATGAGAGGGTAGAAAGAAGATTAGCAGGCAGGCTATTTCAAAACCTGCTGGTAAGATTTTTTACTGGTAAGCTTGTTATAACATTTGCTCCTGGTATTGGATTGAAAAAGGTTCAATTTAGCCGTTTATGTTAGGTCATTTACTGAACAATTCAAGACTAAACATTTCATTCAATCTGTATTATCTTTTGGACTGAAAAAGCACACGTGGAAATGGAAGTAGACCGAACTTGAGTGCTGTCTCAGACAATAGTTTCAAGCAATGTGTTATTTTCTTAGCAAAGATGTGGATTTGCCAGCATTCTAATAGTTTTCAGTTTTCACCAATTTATCCTGTGTTTGCCTGTCTTGTTTCCTCTGTTGTTGGTATGTACAAAAAGACCAACCCCTTTCTGCGATAGCGATAGATTTTCGCTGTTTTGTTCCTCCTGCATATTCATAAATCTATAATCAGGATTTATTTGCTTCGAAAGACTACTCATTCATCATTTATTTTAACGGTAGTAAGTGGGATGATGAATGTTAAGTAATGAGAGATACATTGGTATAAGATTTATCAAAGGTTGAAATTTTTCTTTTTGTCAAGTTTGTCGTTGGTTCTCAACCTTTCAGTTTTAATCTTAAGTTACCATTACACATGACAATTGATTGGAGTTGATGTGGTTTCAAATTATCCATTAGGTTCGTATCGTTACATGAAATCCACAGTGATGCTCTTACACTTTGTTTTAGACAACTGCAGTGATGTTTACACGTGGGATCTTTGATTTACTGAACATAATTTATACTCTGAACCTTGGTTATAAAATTTGCAGAATCACGGTCAATGTCGCATACTAGCAGCAGAATGCTTTCCGCTTTGTGTAGCTCTGTTTGACTCCAGAGTTCTAGGCAGTTTGTAGAATTGCAGTAGTTGTGTTGTGTTGTGTTGTGTTGTGAACTGTTTTCAATGTTTAAGACCCGAGGTACACTGTTTAAGGCTGATATGAGTTTGATTGTCATTTTCATGGGGTAGTGTCTGGAAAAGTTTGGCAAGGTTTGTGGCGGTCTAGCATATACTATTACGACCTCTTAAGGAGAGTAGCAGGGAAAGGGGGCCCGGAGGAGAGAGCATGGTGTTTGCTTGCAACATTAATAGGTCTTGTAGTCTTGTAGTCTTGTGGGCCAATGCCATGGTGCATGGTTGATGTTGGTTCATTTGGATCAGATAAACTTGTATTGTGTCATTTCTGGTTTATTGCTCTATCCGTGTTGGATCAAGACATCTTGAGTTTGGAACTGGTTGTGCCATGCCAATTGGTGAAATTGGACCCAGTCATCTCGGGTTCTCTTTCTCTCCAAAAGGGGTATGGAAATTTGTAATTTTCTTTGAGGTTATCTTATACTATACCCTCAGTCCCAGTTGACTTTAGATCCTATCTCCGCCATTGGTGTTAGGATCTGTCATTTTGAAATGGAGCCATATCAAGTCCAACAAAGATCAGGTTAGCTACCAGTAGGACGGCCCAAGTCTGAGTCTCTAGCTAGGTAGCACGGACACTTCTCTTAATTAGCCGTCCCGTGTCCGACACTCGTTGGACACATGACTAAACATATTATAGTATGGATGAGCAATACAATTTTAAAAAAGATCGATTAAAAGATGAGTTTGGGTGGAAAAATGAGAATTAGTTATAGTAAAAGTCGAATTGTACCATTACTTGTTTAGATTTAGCTTCAAATACCTTATAAAAATAAAATTATACATTATTTATAACCATAAAATATGTATTTTATTATATTTAAATGTGTGTCCCGTGCCCTAAATTTCATGGAATGTCGTGTCCTGTATCCGTATCGTGTCTGTGTCCGTTTTGGTGCTACCTAGGTTTCTAGTCTTGAGTCTTGACTCAGTAATTTGTTTGTTTGAGGGGCTGCCTCATGGGTTGAGTAACTTGGATCAAATAATAATAAATCTAAGAATGCGTATTGGATATACAAAATGCGTTAAGAAAACGCAGTTTTAATGTGCAGATTTAAGAGGATTCCGTGGGTTAGCATTAGCGTGAAAATACAACGAATTTGATGCTCTCTTACACTGCCACTCTGCATCTTTCAACCACTTTTCCTTCAATGCCCTCTGCCCTCTGTAATACTATGGAGTATTACTTTACTGTTACTTGAGTTTATCATCTGTTGCAAAATCCAGAACAACGATTATAGATTTTATAGTTTTAAACCCAAGTCTCAGTGCGAACTCTACGTTCACCCATAAGAATAACAATATATCACAGTATCAATCATGACACTGCGATGATAAGGTGAATTGCAGTATTGTACTGGAATGCCGGTGATTGCAATAATCGGTAAATATATGTATCCATCCATTCAAATGTTCCAACTACATATCGGCCTAATATTGTAGTATGGTCAAATTAATATCGACAAATGACTCAATGTAATGGTTATGTTTGTGTCGTAAAATAGATAACCGATTGATTAGCTGAAACATTTTTACCGGAGCCACATGGTTGCAGACTAGCAGTAGTGAAAAGCTGAAGCCACCATAAGAACAAATTATGTGAAGGGTAGGTTAGTAAATGAGGCTCAAAAGGGTGAGATACTTAAAAGCACTTTTGTGCCACATTTCAAACACTATATTCCTTACTTAAGCTATGCAGTAAGCTACGCTACGATATTCCCCTTATATAGACACTCTTATAACATCTGATAAGCATTTACCAAGTAGTGAAAGGAAACAAAGGAAACTAAACCAGCAGCAGAGGAAATGGCCGATTATGAGGCGATAGGAAAGGCGTTTGTGGATCATTACTACAATATTTTCGATACTCAACGTCCTTCGCTTACTACTCTATATCAACCAACTTCTTTGCTGTCCTTTGAAGGCCAACAGTTTGAAGGCGTAGATCTTATTTCTACCAAGATCAATAGTCTACCTTTTGATCAATGTCGTCATTTGATCAGCACCATTGATTCTCAGCCTTCTGGGGTTACCGGAGGTATTATCGTCTTTGTTAGTGGTAGCTTGCAGCTTGGTGGTGAGGAACATCCTCTCAGATTTAGCCAGGTACTTCACCTATACTTACTCATGTTGCTTCTTGCTAGGAACACGGCTTCATTAACTTAGTTCACGATATCTCCTTACATCAAAATGCTGTACAAAATAGCTGATATTTGACCCCTACAAGATTACAAGGCAAATACAACTAGTACTAGAGTACTAGACATATATGACCGACTCATAAACGACATTCCGTAATAACTCAGTGTCATTGTATGTGCTATCTCGACATTGCACGCATGGGCGAACCTACCTTGTAGCAACGGGCGGCGGCCGCTATCCCAAACTTAAAAGAATTGGTTAAGAAGACGGATTTTTGCTACCCCGAATATTGCTGAATAGTAAATAAGTAAAGATAATCTCATTAGATAATCACTAAACATCATTAGATTCAATGATAAAGGTCTTAAAATCCCACTACACATATATTCATTTTTTTTATTCTTTTTGCTACCCCATATATTAAATCTTAGGTTCGCTCCTGATTGCATGCCATCACGAATTGCGACTGTTACTGTGTGATTGAAACATTAAATAAACTTGGAGCCTGAGTGGTATAGCATCATGATTGTACTGATAGAAGCCACTGTAACTGATATACAGAGTATGTTAGTAGATATGTTACTCGGACTCATTTATAAGTATCATGTCTGTATAAAAGTATCCAAAGTCAGACACGGGTATGCAATGTTATTTAAAATGTTTGGGTAAATTATTTTATCAGCCTATAATTGCAACTAAATCCTGATTTTAAATCAACTAATCAAGCTTATATCAGTTATTGATAAGTACCAATTACATAGGCCTTGGGTTTAGCAAAGCACTGACATTTTTGTTTTCGCGGTGCAGATGTTTCATTTGATTCCAACCCCTCAAGGCAGTTTCTTTGTGCAAAATGACATATTCCGTCTCAATTATTGTTAGTTAATCTGCCAATGTCAAATGGGATTAATATAGATTCCAGATTGTAAAACATTTTTCACAATTTGATCTTCACTGTAATATGGATTTTGAATTGCAAGTGTGTGACATGGCCTCATTACTCACGGTAAAGTTTTAGCCAAACTTGCTTATACCCATTTGCAGAAGTATGTATGATATCAAAGCTGGACCGACATTGCATAACCAAAGGTTTAAAAGTTACCACGACAATGTTTTACAGTCGTGCATCTCTTTCATTCCATTAGCCTCTAATGACCATGAGATCCATGGAAACGAGAGGTTGAACCCGATTGCGCAGCCGTTAGAGCTCCTTCCTTACCAATGGTCTCATATACCAGGTATGCATAGAAATTGTATCTTGGTAAGGCCTACGACCAGCAATTAAGGGCATTCGCCTATATTTTCTGCCCCATCAACTTTTCTCTCCTTACATCGACAAATCAAATGCGATTAACAGAGTGAAGCGAAACGAGTATCGTCAAATTATTTTTTTGTTGGTTTAACAAATATAGTATTTTTTATAAAAATCATGTTAAACACTGCACACCCTAAAAGATTCCAATTCTTCACGTTCTTCCAATTCCCACCCAAAATCATTGACTTTTAATTTGTTTAGAATTATATTATGGGCAGTTCCTGCAAGATTTAAATCATGATATTGATTATGATTATTACTATTTGATCCATCCAAAACAATGTTTTTAATTCAACATTGTAATTATGAGCACATGACAAAAATAATCACTCTGCTATAAATAAATTCTAACATCTTAAGAATTCTATCAATGCAGTAAGCCATGGCTATATCTAACCAATCTTTTTTACATAATTCCCATGATATCAAACAAAACAATTTCATCAAAATTCTATGCCTAATCATCCTTTCTCTGATTATTTTACTTGGCACAAAAGATTTGTCTAATACGCTTTCTCCAAATAATGATTTTCGCGGTTTGTATGACGCGAAATATAGCTTATCCATGGTCTCTAAGACTGCCCAAATTATAACCTTTCTTGAGCATTCTATAGATGACATCAAAAACACCGTGACATTGGCTAGAAATGTCGAAATTCGAATTCCTAGCCCGAAAAATAATGCAACAATTGATATTTGCATTCACTTACTAGACATGTCCGTGGATCGATTGTTAGCCTCAGTTGCAGCTCTTGGTGATGGAGAATTGTGGTTAAGCTACTTCGACGTGTACACTTGGCTAAGTGGCGTTCTCACGAATCACGACACTTGTCTCGATGGGCTTGAGGTAGAAGCTCGACTCGAGTTGGAATCTAGGATCACTGACTTGATGGTTCAAGCCAATGAGTCCTTGTCCATGCTTCTTACATTGTCACCTACTAATTATAAGGTTGATTTGCATGACAAGGTGACTCCTAAATTTCCTCTTTGGGTGACAAGGGAGGATAGTAATCTCCTCGAGGCCTTGCCTAAGGAGATTTTCCCTAATGTAGTTGTTGCACAAGATGGTAGCGGAGATTACGTGACCGTGATTGAAGCCGTAGCATCCGCCCCTAATAGATCCGATAATAGATATGTCATTTATGTCAAGCAAGGAACCTATGTTGAGAATGTTCGGATTGAGTCGACTAAGACGAATATTATGCTGGTTGGTGATGGAATGGGCTTCACCATTATTACCGGTAGCTTAAATCATCACGATGGTGTCCCAACCTTTGACACGGGCACTCTTAGTAAGTACCGTAATTTTACATCCTCTGTCTCAATTTAAGCTAATTGGTACGAAGTATAATGGTACTATCTCATGAGGGTAAGTATTTCGTGTTTATAACTTACCGATTGTTGTTATTTGGATCTTGTAGTTATAGAAGGTGACGGATTCATCGGACAAGATCTATGGATAATGAACACGGCTGGGCCAGAGAAGCATCAAGCAGTTGCCTTACGCGTAAGCTCAGATAAAACCGTCATTAACCGCTGCCAAATAGATGCATTTCAAGACACACTTTATGTTCACAGAGATCGCCAATTTTACAGAGATTGTACAATCAAAGGTACTATAGACTTCATTTTCGGCAATGCTGCTGTGGTGCTCCAAAGTTGTACTATAGTTGCCCGTCGACCCCTGGATGGTCAGTCCAACATGATTACGGCCCAGTCCAAAACAAGTCCTCTTCAAAACACAGGAATTTCAATTCAAATGAGTCGAATAAGGCCTAGTAAACATCTGAAACCGGTCCAACATTTGGTGAAAACATACTTTGGTAGACCATGGAGAAACTACTCTA
Source organism: Silene conica (assembly GCA_029255685.2). NCBI lineage: Eukaryota > Viridiplantae > Streptophyta > Magnoliopsida > Caryophyllales > Caryophyllaceae > Silene > Silene conica. Next base: position 14,597,791 of record CM055319.2, read on the forward strand.
CAACGGTGATAATGCAATCTAACATAGAGGATCATATTGACCCACTGGGCTGGGCCAAATGGAACGACGATACTGACACGTCGTTGTTGTATTATGGCGAGTATAGTAATACTGGGCTGGGTGCCGGTACAGGGGATAGAGTTCACTGGTCGGGGTTCTATGTGATTAGTGACCCGAATATAGCTATGAACTTTACTGTTGATAGGCTGATCCAAGGTGGTTCTTGGCTTGGTTCAACGGGAGTTGATTACACTGAAGGCTTAGATGCAATGCTTATAGCCAGTGGCGGATCGAGGGACAATCATCTTAACTCCTACGACTGAAATATCAGACTAATTACTGAATGTTTTGAATCTTTCCTGACTCAACTTAAATTTACCCATCTCAGTACAACTTTCAGTCTTAGAGTTAGGCTGTTAGCCTATTAAATTCGAATACTGATTTCGTCTCTGCTTATCGCCCATTGCATCCATATAACTAGCATGTCACAGCTTGAAAATCCCATGACTGTCAATCTACCTCGAAAAAGTAGGACGCCAATAAACAATTACATTTGGTAGTTTGTATTGTAAGTGTGATTAAACTTTCTTTCATAGAGTTTTTCCGTAAGAGAATAACACATTATAAAATATTGTAATTTTTGTCACCTACATTGTGTGATCGTTTTCGATCACAATTTATGCACACTTAGTCGTTACAAAAACTCCTCTAATAATTGTCATTTTTATCAGCAATAAGTTTTTTGTGAGGCCATTATATGACATAATATATCTATTCAAAATATAGTACGATGAGACATTGTACAACATACAACGATCTTATATAAATATGTATTAATTTTATGATCGGTGGCAAGAAGCTATGACAACATCGCGGCAATCTCTTTTACATAATTCCAATGATATCACAAAATCCAATTTCATCAGAAGTACAGCCTTACACATCATTTTTATGATTATTTTCCTTAGCACAACACTTTTAATAGCTACTAATCTCAATCTTAACGTCTTAAACTCTGTTCCATCCAACACTCTCTCCCTAATCAATGCTTGTCGGAATACCCACGACGTAGAATCGTGCGTAGCCATTGTCTCCAAGGTTTCCTCTAGGAGAAACACCCAAGCACTTGATTTCGACGACCTTACAATCTTCTTACAACATTCCATATATGACATCAAAAACGCCATGACATTGGCGAAAAATGTCAAAAGTCCAAGTCTTGATAAAAAAAAGGATGCAACGATTGATATTTGCGTACACTTACTAGATATGTCCATGGATCGATTGGTAGACTCAATCGCGGCCCTCAGTGATGGACCGGACTTGAGTTTGAGCACCTACTCTGATGTGCTCACTTGGTTCAGTGGCGTTCTTACAAATCACGACACGTGTCTTGAAGGGCTCAAGGAAGGACCTCGACCTGAGCTTGAATCGAGGATGAATGATTTGATGACTCGAGCCAGGGTGTCCCTAGCTATACTTGATACGTTGTCACCAAATAAAATTCATAAGTCATTATTAAATTATGAATTTGAGGAATGGGTGAGTAAAATAGGTTTGAATAATAAGGATATTATAATCCCCGATGCAATTGTTGCTCAAGATGGAAGTGGAGATCACATGACCGTGGGTGAAGCCCTATATTTTGCCCCTAATAAATCCGATAATAGGTATGTTATTTATGTGAAGCAAGGAACATATGAAGAGAATGTTCGGGTCGAGAAGATGAAGACGAATATTACGCTCGTTGGTGATGGAATGTACTGTACCATCATCACTAGTAGCTTGAATTTTATAGATGGTGTCCCGACGTTCGACTCCGGCACCCTTAGTAAGTATCCTCCATTTTCATTCTGTCATATGTTCGGCTCTTATTCAAATATTTCCAATGTTCCATTAAATTCTCCGCGTTTACTTTATACACGTATATACATGCTCATTTTCTTTTGTTCATATTTTAGTTACATACGGAGTATTACTAAAAATTATAAAAAAAAAATAACAGTCATAAAATATTGAATTTAGTGCTCAAAAAGCAAATGTAAGGAATTAAATGGAACCTAATTAAGACGTATGAATAATGATTCATTGGAAAACATTTGACACTGGTGCCCTCACTGAAACATTTCATGCTTAAAGCTTATAGATTGTTCGTATTTGGATGTTGTAGTTGTAGAAGGTGACGGATTTATCGGACAAGATTTATGGATAATGAACACGGCTGGCCCAGAAAAGCATCAAGCAGTTGCGCTTCGCGTAAGCGCAGATAAAACCGTCTTAAACCGATGCCAAATTGATGCATTTCAAGACACACTTTACATTCACAGAGACCGCCAATTTTATAGGAATTGTACAATCAAAGGTACAGTGGACTTCATATTTGGCAATGCAGCGGCGGTGTTCCAAAATTGCACAATCGTAGCACGGCGGCCCATGGAGGGTCAGGCCAACATGATTACAGCCCAGTCCAAATCAAGTCCTCTCCAAAACACAGGAATTTCAATTCAAATGAGTCGAATAAAGCCTAGTAAACATCTTAGACCCGTCCAAGAATCGGTGAAAACGTACTTTGGTAGACCATGGAAAAACTACTCTACAACGGTAATAATGCAATCTTATATAGATGGTCATATTGCTCCATTAGGATGGGCTAAATGGGATGACTATACGAACACAACGTCAGTATATTACGGCGAGTATAATAATACCGGTCCGGGTTCATGTACCGAGGAAAGAGTTGACTGGGCCGGGTTCCATGTTATCAACGACTCAAATGTGGCCATGAATTTTACTGTTGGCAGGCTTATTAAGGGTAGTTTTTGGCTCAATGCAACTGGAGTCGATTTTATTGATGGGCTTCAAATTTATTCAGATTAGTTTCTTAGTCAACATTCACACTATGAGGTTTTGGGTTATGGAGCATATATATACTCCGTATATTATATTTGAGTTTGATAGCATGCAATATAAAAGTCATTAACAAATTCAGCAGAAATGTTACTTGGTTATGAAGTTGTAACTTTCAAGTCATTATGTTTTAATTTCAGCATATTTGTATAATTATAAACAACCTGTAGTCTCTCCATTTAAATCCACACTAGAAGTTTGCTTTTTCACGTTTATCAACACATATTTTAGGTGTTAAATATCTTTAATTACGTATTCGCAAAAATTATAAAAGTTATATATTTTCAATTTACTCGTAAAAACGAATCAAACAAGTTCCCACATTAATATATTTTCTCTTACGTATTAAGAGAAAATTGAAATTGAATGTTCACCCGTGAATAGTGTACAAAAGGGAACGAAGCTTGTAAGGTGAATTTGAATGGAGTCGTATTAACTTTAGGGCCTGTTTGGGAATGGACATTTCATTCTTAAATAAGGATTTGGCCCAAATACCTTGTTTGGGTGGCTAAAATTTCTGAATTTTGATTTGGGCCAAATTCTTCAGGGTTTGTTTAGAATCCAATTAAGGCATAAATCAAATACCATCCAAGTAGGTGTCATTCACAAATCGTTTGTTTTACTGTTCATCAACCTTCTCCCTGCTCACTCACGACTACTCTCTCCCACGTTGCTTATCTTCACCTCAAAGCTTCCATGGCAATCAAATCAGGCTTCTATTGATACGATTTTTGCACAGTTCATCAACGATTCTGATCTCTATTGCGTTCTAGTAAGTTGATTTTTTTTAAACGATTAATTGTTTCAGTTTTGTTTCTAGGGTTTATTTAATCAAAAGTATGATCTCGGGCGACAATCAATCACATACCTGTATTATACTACTACAGTCTAAATTAGCATAATTAATTGCGTGTATAATCAATTGATTCTTGTTTGGAGTTTGTGTTGGTTTGTGTTGTCTATGGTTGTTTCTACGTAGTTCGTCATTGTTGTTGTTACTGCTGAGTTACTGCTGTTTATATGTTGTACTGCTGCCTATTGTTATCACTGTTGCATAGTTGTTGCAACTACGAAATGAGATGTTAAGCATTGTTATGTGAGTTGTTGCCTGCGCTGTTGTTCACCAAAACATTAAACATGGAACTGACAAATAATATTTATTACTAGTATAATATATGTGGTCAAGCCTGCGCCTTATAAGTATTATTAGGATTTAGGACTTAGGAGTACCCAGTACATATTTGGTATGATTTATTACTAGTATAATTTATGTGGTTAAATGTGTTGCATTCTGAATTTTAAAATTGATTCATCATACGGAGTTATCGATTTTTGTTTACAGCAATGAATGATAAAGTAGTTCACGAGTTTCAAGAAAACAGGCTAGGATAGAGGAAGAGGATGCCGATATGGAGTTTATCATGCTAGTAGTGAGTTTTATCATTGTTGTAGTAGGGGCAGTAAATAAACAGAGGTATAAACTCAGAGAGTTAGCTTGGAATGAACAAGAACGAGCTCAAAAAAGAGCTATATGGTTAGATACGTTAAGAAATAACACGAAATGTCAAGAACAATTGCGCTTTGATAGAAGATGTTTTGAAAAATTACTTCAAGTTTTAAGGTCAAAGGGGGGTTTAGTGACTTCCAGGAATGTCACGGATGAAGAGGTTGTTGCTTTTTTCCTTCATACTCTTGCTCATAATTTGAAAAATAGAACTATCCAAGCTCTCTTTGCTCGATCGGGTGAAACTGTGAGTCGCCAATTTCATGTCGTTCTTCGAGCAGTGTTAAAGATTGGGAAACACTACATTAAACAAACTAATTCTACTGTTTTTCATGACCTAAAATGGAAATGGTTCGAGGGTGTGATTGGGGCACTAGATGGTACTCATATAGATATGACGGTCCCTCCTGAGGATCGTCCTAGGTATCGTAATAGAAGAGGATTCATCACTACAAATGTGTTAGCTACATGTGATCCACAACTTTGTTTTACCTATGTACTTCCCGGTTGGGAAGGTTCAGCTTCTGATCCTCGCATTCTTAGAGATGCGCTTCAAAGACATCTATATCGTCTAGAAGTACCAAAGAATAAATATTTCCTTGTTGATTTGGGGTATACCAATGGTGAGGGGTTTTTGGCTCCGTACAAAGGTACTAGGTACCACTTGAATTTATACCGAGGGAACAAACCCACAAATTCTAAAGAGCTTTTCAACTTGGTACACTCAACAGCTCGCAACACAATTGAAAGAGCTTTCGGGTGTTTGAAAAAACGTTGGGCTATCTTGAGGACTAGTAGTTTTTTTGATAAAAAAACTCAAGTTCGAATCATAAATGCTTGTTTCATTCTTCACAACTTTTTACGCTTTGAAAAAATGGATGAGACGGTTCTTATGGCTGAGGTAGACCAAGATTTACAAAATACGCCTTTGGAAGAGGAGGAAGAAGATAATTATATTGTTAGTGCTCTACAAACAGAGGAGTGGAATAAATTTAGAGACGACCTTGCAAAAAAAATGTGGAATGACTATCGAGCTAGGAGAACAAGGTAACATAAATGACTAGCTACCTCTGTAATTATTATTGTTACTGTTCTATAACTCTACTCTATATTTTTGCAAATGCATGTATCAGTTCATTGTCTAAGGCTACATAAGTATATTCTTTCTGCTGTTTTCTCATGCTGCAAGGAATCTGTGTTGGTATTTCTGGAACTTCATTTTCCTTTCTCAGTCAAACGTTTATTTGGGGTTGAGATTTCTGTCGAATCTGTGTTGGCATAGAGCGCCATTTTGATTTTACGATTCTTCCATATTCAGTTGACACTGGTCTTTTTCCTTCATAAGGTTTGCTGCTAGTGTTTGTTGTCTACTCCTAAATGTGGCATTCTCTAATTCTTCTCTCTTGTTGTCTCTCTTGTTCATAAGGTAAAGCCATCTTAGTTAACTTTGAACACAGCTAGTCATAGTCTGACCATTAAGCTATATGTTCTGTCTGTGTTTCTTGCCATCTTAGTTAACTTTGAACTGAATTTCTTGGAGAGTTGGAGTGTCTACTGTCTGCTGCTTCCTGACGTCTTGTTATCTTTTCACAACCAACACTTGTTCCAGAGGCAATTTTGCTGAACTAGTGTCTGTTTTCACACTTGTTTTACCACCATGTGTTTTAACGTAGCTTAGGAAGTGTTTTCTGCAAGTTTGTAACATCCATTGTCAATAATTTTGGTCTAAGTTGCTTTTGCTAACACTTTGTCTAATCCTTATTTTTTTCTATAGGAGATGAGTGAAAAACGAAAGCAAGTTTCAGCCCCTACACAATCTAAGAAACGAGGCTATATTGTTTGGAATACCCAAATGGATACTATTCTAATCTCGGTGTTGTATAATCAACTAATTCAAGGGAATAAGGGAGATGGTGAGTGGAAGCCTCAAGCCTACCAAGCGGTGGTAGATGAACTAAGAAACAAGTTAGATATGTCTCTTACAACTGAAAATGTAAGGAATCGTGTCAAAATTTGGAAAAAACACTATGGAGTAATAATGGAGATAAGAACTCAAACAAAATTCAAGTGGGATGAACAAAAGAAGATGGTGGTAATAGCAATTGAAGACATGACTGAGTGGATGAAGTATACACAGGTACCTCTGATTTCTTTTTATTTTTCGGTTCATACTTTGTTGAACCCAGTGTATTGATTGTCGTACTTCTGTTCTGATTAATCATTGTACTGAAGTTTAATGCTGGTAAAGTGCGAATCCATCTCGTGAAGGGAAATTTAAGGGAGCTGTGTTTGCATTATATTGCTTGGAATTTGGCTGGTGATTTGTAAAGGTATCCAGTGCATTCGTTAATCGCTGATCTTTGCACTGGAGTACAGCATACAGTTGTTATTGACTTATTGTTAATGTTTTATCAGAGTTTTTTAGGAACTGAGTGTGAGAGAATGTACAGTATCTTCTTCCTTGCGCTAGGTTTCTAGGATCAGAGTTATGCTGACATGTCTCTTCTGCCGGGTAGAATATTCAGCTCGAATTTGGCATCTGAGTAGGCAGCAGTCGGTTTTGAATACTCTGGCTGGCTGTTTAGATGTTGTCCTGAGATTGTAGAAATATTCCATATTTCTCTGTGTTTGCATTATTGTTCTGTCCGATGTTGTTGAAGCTTGTAATTTTGGACCGTAAATAGAACTAGTAATGAATTGTACTATTATTAAATTGCAGGCCAACCCAAGTGCAGCATCATATTCAAATAAGTCTATCGATCATTGGGATGACATTTGTGTGTTGGTTGGGCCGGATCGGGCTGTCGGTGATGGAGGAGAGCATTATGAAGAAGGGGCTACTATGATGGATGAAGAGGCATGCAATGGTGCGAGCTCAAGTGTGGATACTACTTCAACTAGCTCAAAAAAAAAGCAAAAACGAGATAATTTAGCCGAAGCCGTGACTAGTGTTGCAGACACTCTCAAGAGTTACGTTGAAGCTAGGCTCAAAGCGACTCCATCTTTGGGAGGAAGAGAGGTTTATGATGAAGTTTCCAATGTGATCGGCATTCTTCGTACTCAAGTTTTGAAAGCTGTGAGTATGTTTGTGGAGTATCCGGTCAAGTTTCAAGTGCTCAAGGACCTCCCAGACGAGCAAAAGTTGGATTGGATAATCCTTTGTCTCGATGAACATGAACGTAGAGCGATGTAGTTGAACTCGAGGAGTAATAACTCTTAAAACTTGAGTATGAGTAACTTTTTATGTTCTAATTGTAAACTTATGGTTGCTAGATTTTATTTTATGTTGAAACTTTTTGTTTAAACCTTGAAATATGAATTGAAGCCTTTAAAAATGTATTTGAATACAAATTTGGATTTACAAATCCTATGTCTTGCCAAACACCGAACTTAGATTTCAAAATCCAGAATTTCAAATCCCTTGTTTTCCAAACAAAGAATTTGGATTTACAATCCCTAATTTCACTTTTCTAATTTGAAAATGGGGTTTTAAAATGAAATCTTCGTTTCCAAACGCTACCTTAAGATATTTGTACAAGTGTTAATTAAACATCTCGAATCTCTCTCTTGTTTAGTGAGAGCTTTTCTCTCTGTTTGAGAGCCGGTCATCTTCTTCTCCAGGTGTTTTTTCGCATGGTTTCGTGGGAATTATTCCTTGCTTTGTGTTCTTCCAATATTCCATCATTAGTCATTACAATCTTTCTCAATTATTTCGTTGCAGAATGCCCTATTGGGGTGTTTCTTTATCTAAAAAAGGTGGCAGGGTTCTTGATCTTCTAAGATCATTACGCCGTTTTTTCCCTTCTCATTATTATCTGTGTTATTGTTCTAATGTCAATCTTTGAAAATATCCGCGATCTGGGGGAGTTATAATGTTGATCCGGCTAAATTGGGATGATCTAGGGAATTTTGGGGTGTTGTGTTTTGGGTTTTCTTATTGACTAGAGACTTTTTGAGGATGAGAAGGTTAATAAGGTGATTAGTGAGAAGTGGTTGTCTAGGGAAATGATTGTGTTTGAGAAGGTCAATTTGCTATACACAAATTCTCATTTGTGACGGAGATATCCGTCACAAGCTTGTGATGGATACCGTTTCCTCTCACAAAATACCCATTTTTTTTTTCTCTCTGACACTATTTATGTGGTCCCCTTTCTCCGCTAACTTATTTTGTATCCATTTTATCTCACAAAATATCCGTCACAAATGGTGACCCGTCACAAACAAGACTTACTATTTGCTATATTGATACATTTGTACTATGCATTTTACTATTTTTCCAACATAAAGTAATAAGAAACATTAATTTGATTGAAAGTGCTAAATTGCTGATGTACGATACAAACAAGAACAATGATAGAACTCATCAAGGATTTTGGATACATCACCTTAATTTAGTTCAAGATTTATTGAGGATTACCAATATGATGGTAATTCGCTGCACAATAATGTTGAGAAAGAAGCAACCTACAATAAAGATGAATAATACACAAAAACAGGGGTCCCAACTCCCAATCATACGGGTAGACGAGTTATAAAATCAGATGGTTCAATGATGAAACATATGTCCGTCCTGCAATTTAGCGTAAGCCTTCTCAAACTGAGCCCATTTCTGTTCAAGAGTACCATTATATCCCACAGACATTCGGATTAGGCCCGGTGAGATGCCAGACTCGGCTTTCTCTTCATCCGTCAACTCGCTACTAGTGCTGTTCCCGGAGCAGGACATGAGAGTCTCATAGTAGCCCAAACTCACGGCCATGAATCCAAAGTGTGCCGCGTTTTGGAGTTGGTACATAAGAGCGTTGGCCATCTCCTCGGTCTCCATATCGAGGCACATCATTCCACCAAAGCCATACTGAGGATTGCGGATAGACTTGAGCAGGAAGTGGTCGGGGTGGTCCTCAAGACCCGGGTAGATTACTTTTAGGCCTAACTTTTTCATCCTCTTGGCAAACTCTAAAGCCCGGACGCCATGCTCCTTCATCCTTAACCCCAAGTGAGGGACTCTTTCGGATAATTCGAAGGCTGCTTTTGGGTTCATGGTTGGTCCTAACAGCATCAGGGTACCGTCATGTAAGTCCATCATTGAATTTATCAAGCTGTTTGATCCACATATGGCGCCTGTACAGCCAGCGTCGACAATCATCCATTAACATTTGACTATATTAAAAGAAAACTTACATAAAATGCACAAAACGCCCAATACATAAAAACCTATACCTGCAATGATATCTCCGGCACCACTAATAAACTTGGAAACACTATGAACAACAATATCAGCGCCAAGGCGGGCTGGAGAAATGAGCATTGGAGTAAAAGTGTTGTCCACCACCACGGTTAAACCCTTACGCTTCCCTATCTTGGATAGTGCCGGGATGTCGGCTACTGTTAGTGTCGGGTTTGACATTGTCTCGAAATACAATACCTTGGTCTTCCCCTCCACAATGGCAGCCTCCACGGCAGCATGGTCCCTTATATCCACAAAGGATGTGGTAATCCCGCTAGTGCGAGGGAGAAAATCGCAAAGTAGAGCATGGGTGCCACCATAGAGGGTATTGCAGGCGACTATGTGTCCTCCTGTAGAAACGAGCTGCAGGAGGACAGAGGAGATTGCGGAGATGCCACTGGAAGTGCAATAGGCAGACTCGGTTCCCTCCATGGCAGCTAGAAGGTGACCGAGGCCGAGGACAGTGGGGTTGAAGTGACGGCTGTATATGTAGTGGTCTTGGGCTGCTCCAAGCTCTCCTGTGAACATTTTTCTCATGGTGTCTGGCTCCATGACGTGGAATGTAGCGGATGCCTCGATTGACATGTTTATACCGCCATGCTCTCCGAACTCATGTCTTGCCTTCCCAAGGTGGACCTCAGGGTCATGTTCGTCATCTGCCATTAGCGAGAGCCTTCTCATGCTCGCCTCTCGCAAGCTAGAGAAGGTGGCAGATCGCAAACACTTGTTGCTCGACATTTCTGGTTAAATTACTTAGAAAAAGAGATGAATAAAGAGGAGGTTTGTGTAAATGTGTATTGTTGTTTGTGGAGAAAGATGTGTATTTGTTACATACTTTGAAGCTGCTTTTATAGGCAATGCAATCGTGCATAAGAGTCGACTCTACTACGGAGAGTACTTTATTACTCGAGAAGTCTTTCCTACAATTATCCGTCGCAAGCCTCTAACAGGTCAAGTTTTTTCACTTGTGTATAGAAGACAAAACATTGAAAATCTCAAATGTTTTGTTTTTTCCACCCAAGTAGGTAATATTTAACCCGTCGTAAGTTTGCTACGGATATGTCCGTCACAAATGAAAATTTGTGTTATTACTATACGCGCGGTTCGGGTGATACACGATTCATATATTATCTTATCTCATATTCTCATTTGTCTCCAAAACCCAACTAGTTTCTCCTAAGATCCATGTATTAAGAGGGATATATCCGTTTTTAAATTAAAACATGTCAAAAGAATTTACTACTTATAAGATGAAATAAGGCTTAAATAATATCTAAACATTTTCTTTTTAATTTATCTAAATAATTTACTAACTGATCCGTCCTAAATTTAATACAAATAGTATTGTTTTAAGTAAAATTTTCTTAAATCTGAAACACAAATTCTCATTTGTGACGGCGGTATCCGTCACAAGCTTGTGACGGATACCGTTTCCTCTCACAAAATACGCACTTTTTCTCTCTCTCCGACACTATTCATGTGGCCCCTTTCTCCACTAACTCATTTTGTATCCATTTTATCTCACAAAATATTCGTCACAGATGGTCACAAGCAAGACTTACTAAATCTGAAATACAAGTTGCTCAATTTTTACATTATTATTGCCCTCTATGTGCTGGTGCACGATTCACGTAAAATATCTACTTATGATTTATTCGGGAAACCAAATAACCTATTTCTTAGCAAATAACCGAGAGTATTACGTATGTCCTCTTCTTTCGATTGAAACGAGCTAGATTGAATTAATTGGAGGAGAATTTAATTGAACTAAATTAAGTGAAACAAAACTGAAGTGAATTTAATTAAATTAAAAGTTAATTTTATGAAAAGATTAACTAAACACAATTAATTGAACGTAAATAAAACCTAACGGAATATAATAAAATAAAATTAAAAAAAGTTGAAATTAAGCAAGAAAGAACAAGGGCTTAGAATAACAAAACAACCAATGTTAAAAGAAATATTTTAAATTAGACAGGTAAGGTCAAAGATTGTAACTTCAAATGAGATTCGAAGAATTTTTTGGTTAATTATTGTTAATTAGCAAAATAATTAGGTAATTGGTGTCTATTTGAAACTATTTGGGTCTATGGTATCCACGTCATCATTTCTTAGTTTTGTCCGATTTTTACATGAAACCGCTAAAAAACCTAGCGGCTTTACCAAAATGCCATCGTCCAAATATTTGTATCTGTTTTATTAAAAAAAAAAGAGAGAGAGAGAGAATGAAAAGCCGCTAGGTTTCTTAGCTGTTTCATATAAAATATCGGATAAAAATATAAAGTGATACGTGAACACCATAAACCCAAATAGTTTCAAATAGACGCTAATTAGCTAATTATTTTGCTAGTTAACCAAAAAATTCATATTTGAAACCAAAAGATATGGCTTTCCTTTTGCAATAAGTCTCTTCTCATGTGATGGGTATACCCGTCAGGCCGTCACCTAGGTAGCACCTAAACGGACACGGACACGACACGGATACGGGACACGGATCACGGCATTAAAATTTAATAAAATATACATTTTATAGTTATAAATTTTTGATTTTATTTTTGTAAAAATATTTGATATTAATTTTAAATAAGTGAAGGTAAAACTTGCCCTTAATAATAAATTTATTTTAACTCCTCATCCGAGTCAATATTCTAATTGATCTCTTTCGATAACGCATTTCTCATCTCAAGAACATCATTCACCGCAAATGATAACCAAATATCGTGGACAAGCGACGGACACGGCTCAAATACCATGGACACGCGTCGGACACGTGCCCAAATAAATGTAGAAAGTTAGACACGGCTGTTTAGGTGTTGGACACGTTTCGGCGTGTGTCCGTGGAGTGTCAGTGTCGGACACGGTACGACTCATTAGGAGAAGTGTCCGTACTACCTAGCCCGTCACAAATTTGCGACGGTCATGTACACCCACTTGTTTATATAAGACAAAAACTGAGAATGTATAGAAAACACAAATAATTTCTCTTTATCTCCCCAAACGAATTTTATTTAACACATCACAAACTTGCGAGAGATATTAACGTTACAAATAAGAATTTGTGTTCCTTTTGTTACTTTCACCAGCAGACCCATCGGCCATCGTTATCTTTCTACAATTAATTTCACTATTCTCGATACTATTTTTGTAATTTTCACATTTCACTCTCATGAACATATGTTACAACTATTATTACTTTCACTATATACCAGTTTTATACCCGTGCACAAAATGCACGGGTATATAAATATATATACATATATAATAAAATAAAAATTAAAAGTTTATACTTTGAACTTATATAAAGAGTACCGTATAATTTTTCGAACATAAAGGAGTAGATTTTAAACCCTTCTCATTGGTTCCTTAAAATAATGAATGTATTGGCCCACCAATTTTACATTGATTTAATTTCTCTCTCTCTTATATTCACAACTAATTCCGACCTTTACTCATCCTTAATTACGTATTCTAATCTTTGTTCATTCTTAATTACGTAATCGATTGCAGCAGTATTACATTTTGTCATTGTCATAATAAAATACGATATGATCAAATTATTGTTAATCGAATATTTAAATAACAATATACAACGGTCAGATAAAATACAATATCGGTCCAAAAATTAAATCCGAAAAACAAAAAATTACAAAACGCAAAAAATATTATCGGTCCAAAAAATAAATCCGAAAAAAAAAAAAATTATAAACAGCAAAATAATTACAGTCCAATAATTAAATTACATTATATTTTCCAATCAAATCAAATACAAATTAAGATACCAAACAAGATAAAATACGATAAAATACGATATAAATATAAAATATACTCCCTCCTATTCTAACTATTCTTCCCTATTTCCTAAAACGGATTATTCAGCTTTTCTTCCCCTTTCTTATTTTGGAAACTTTTACTCTTATTTTATTCATTTCCCTCTCCTATTATCAAACCTCACCCAACTCTTTTACTCATATTTTATTCCTTTTTTAATTTTTGTGGCCCACAATTTTTTATTTAATTCCTACTTATTCATTTCTCTCTCCTATCACCCAACCCCACCCAATCTTTTACCCTTATTTTACTCCTTACCTTAATATTTGTGCCCTTCTCAAAGGGGAACAATAGTTAGAATAGGAGGGAGTAATAATTTATAAATTGACGAAAATTAATACATTCAAATACTTGAAATCAATAAATTAAAATTGTTGAGAATTGAAAAAAAAAAAAATGTAACTCTGCCTTAAATGTAGATAAAATAGATAGGTTTATATTATATGGTTGGAGTTTTTTTGGGTAGTTAGGTTATGAACTTAGAATTTAAACCGTGCGTATGATTTTAAAATCTATAAATATTTTTACCGCTTATTATTCGTCTTAAATTTAAAACTGGTCAGTATCACTTCCCATGGGTTATAGGACAAATATTTTATTTTCGCCGTGCATAATGTTTTTTTTTATCTTATTCATCCTACGTATACATATTTGATCCGTCCTAAACTTAAATCGATGACCTTGTCCTACCTAAGAATTTTCATAATTTTATAATGTCAAGCAAATACGTTGTTTTACTTACGTTTAAGTTAAGAGTACAATTTCTTTTTATTTTTCAGATCTATATACTTGCGATACTAAAATTTTATTTTTTTATTAAATATATTCACCTTTTTATTTTTATTTTTCCAGCTTAAACCCGTGCATATTTTGCACGGGCGTAAAACTAGTACATAACAATTGTTGTTTTTTTTATTAAGATCGTCTTAGTTTAAGACGATTTTCTCATATATAATTAAAATAAAAGTGGAAACACAAAAAAATACATACGAAATAAAACATAGGCGGAAAGAAAAGTAGGCCTATAAACATTTATTAATATTTATTAACTTAGGCGATCTTAAACAAAAAATATGATTAAAAATATACATTTACAATTTTTTTATTTCGATTTTTTTATATTTTCAATCTAATAGGAAACGATAAATATTTATTAATAGTTTTCTGTTTTTTTCTTTTTTAATGATTGAAAACTAATATTCTATTTCATCTACAAAATTAGACCCCCGTTAATGAATGAGTGGTATAAATTTATTCCATAAATTTTGCTTACAATCGTTGTAAATTAAAACGAAGAGGATAATAATGAGCAAGTATATGTTTACCAAATTAACAAAAATGATTGAAGAAAATGAAAAATTACTTTTCAACCTTCCAACTATTTAATTATTTGACAACTTTTGTTGTTGTAATTTTCTTTAATTTAGTGATATTAGTAATTAAAATGTAACCTTTAAAACTGTGATTGATAGTTTGGAAATAAAAGAGTTGATATTAACTGGTGGGGTAGGCATTGTTGTTAAAATCGCGATCCGGTCGTAGGATCGTACGATCCTACGATCCAAAAAGTAGAAAACGATTCAAATCGTCGTAGGATCGTTTTGGCGGTAGGATCGATACAGGGTCGGTCATGATCGTACAAGATCGGTCATGATCGATGGTAGGATCGTTCAGAATCGTAAAATGTTTATTTGTGTTATAAATTTTTGAGTTTGTTGTTCTTCTATATTTACAACTCTTAATTAAAGGTTGATATGATTATTACAATTTTCATGTCATTAAATTAACTTCTAACATAATACATCACAAATTATACCAAATTGTGTGCATAAACTAATTTATCTAAGCTATTTTTAGGATCTTATGATCCTACGATTCGATACTTTGATCCGATCCTACCACCCCTCTTCGATCCAAACTAGGATCCCGATCCTGACGACATTGGGGGTAGACATGAAGGAACTTTTTTATTTTTCTAAAACTTGGAAACCAATCGAATTGCTCTAAATTCTATTCCTTTTATACATAAGAGATTTTTCATAATTAGTATTGTTAAACTCCTGAACATATATGGCTAAATAGTAAATATATGTACAAATTGTAACTGTCCCATATATTGTGTGTAAGAATATGGAGTACTCCGTAGTAGCTAAAGATATTAGTCAAAGTTAAATGGAGCCGATCAAATTGAGTAGATAGATTTACCTTCAAGAGAAATGAAGGGATTAAATAAGTGTATTCTTTCACATAATTGTATTTTTAGTTAATTATTTGGTCGATGCAATGACCATAATACCAATCTGGCAATCTCTATCATCGAAAGAGAAATTAAAAAATTAGAAGTAAATATAGCGTGAGAAATAACTAATAATAATTGGGTATATTATGAAACTGACAATAATAAAGATTCTAAACGAGGAGCCCGGTTGAATTGGTATAATACTACTAGTATTATAATACTATAATGAGGCCAATAAATAATTGAAGTACGTTTGCAAGTGGGCAACGTGCCAACGTAGGTGTTTCCAAACACAAATTCTCAATTCAAACTGTCATATCTATCTCAAGTATAAACCGGGTTAAATACATACCAAATTATCCTACTTGTGACCTAAATAATGACAAAAATTTTTGTCTTTATTACCCTATTTAGTAGTATTTGACCCGTCTTAAGCAAGACTTACTAATTTCCAAAATGCAATAATTTTTTAAAGAAATAAAAAGGGTCATGCTCTATAATGCACTTAGGCCATGTTTTTTCTAACTTATTTTCAGCTCGTTTCAATTCAGTTCAGCTTAGTTCAACTCAGTTCAGTTATATTCAGTTCAGTTCATTTCAATTCAGCTTCATTCAATTCAATTCAATTCAGCTCAACTTTATTAAGGTCAACCCACTATTATTATTACTAGTGTGTAGCCCGTGCGTTGCACGAATTTTAAAATAATTGGCTAAATGTAAAATGTTTAAGGGCGTCTTAGTCTTTATAGCGTAAAAAGGATTGTAAGACAATTATAGTACTAACACAATAACGGTCTTTATTACTTCAACTTTGATTTTATTAGTTAAGAAATTGACTCTTGGATGACACATTTTTTTCCCTTTTGGATAGAAATTTTGAGAGGTTTAATTAGTAAACTGAAAAAACATGACAACCCGTTTGTATTTTATTTCATTTAACACTATACTAGAGTAACACCCGTGAAAAATCACGGGGTTGTGTACACTTATTTCTAAAGATGACTATAAACTTTACTTATTAAATAACCAATTATATTTATTCGAACATGTGTACTTTTTAAAAAGAAATAATATAATATCATTATATATATATATTAAAATATATATACGGAAATTATAACATTCAAATTTGAGAACTTTAAGTTATATATGTATGTTAATAAACTAACAGGTGATAATGTTAATAGGAGTAACAATTGTAAGATAGGATTAAAATGAAACAATTAAGACATATAGTTAAAAAAGGAAATTATAACATACAAATTTAAGTAATTTAAGTTATGTAAATTAAAAAAAATCAAAATTAAGATAATTAAATTCTATATACTAAAGAAAATGGAAATGATATAAAAATCGATTCTAACAAATCTTTTTATAATGAATATTTAAATAAATCAACAGAACAAAATAACAGATTCTGGATCGTGCTTAAGGGTCGGAGAAAATGAAAACAGTCCAACAAATATTCATTTCAATTTGGGTCGTGGTTAGAGCCAAAACTGAAAAAGCGGAAACAAAATTTTAATATTTCATTTTGTTTTTAGAGTTAAACAAAACTAAATGTTCAAAAATTCCGGAGACTTCCTTCACAAATAATTCATACTCAACAATCAGGGATGTTGAGTACTGTCTTACCTACTTTATTCATCAGAGTTGAGAAACAAAAATGACGGAATCCTATAGTTTTTATGGCTACCGAGAAGATTATGGAGAATAAAAAGATTTATTATCACACCAATTTTCTGGAAAATTGGATTTAGAAGGCAATAAATTGTTGATTTTTTCAATGAAATTGGGTTTAGAAGGAAATAATATTACGATTTAGAAGGAATAATTCTGGAAATTTGGTCATCTGGAAAATTGGGTTTAGAAGGAAATAATTGTACGGTTTAGAAGGAAATAAGTTTTTGCCGTCTTTTTGTGTATTGTAATCACTTGTTTTTATGGGAAATTGGGTTCAAAAGACTGAAATTTTACACGGCTGATGACATTGCAGTGATGTTAGTTTTAATTGGGTGAGAAAAAACTGAAACTGTAAGAGTAAATGAGATGACTCGAAAATAGATTTTCTGAAACCTTGTTGTCCCACCTAGTCAGTTTTACATTATTCTTTTATATATATAATGAATAATGATTAGATACAATATGTACATATTGCTTTTATTTTCACCTTATCCATATTTTCTTTCCCTAACCTTACTTTTTCTCCTTAATCATTTGATAGCTATGAACATCTTAGTATTAGAACTCTTTCCCTTGAACCCACACTGGTTTCTTCAACTCAATTTCATTGCTCACCTTGGTCTAAGGGGTGAGCAAATTTAGGTTCGGACCGGAAAAATGGACCGGACCGGACCATTTGATCTGGACCAAACCCGGACCGAATTATTTTGGTCCAGTTCTCGGTCCTCATTTTTCCAAGTTTTGGTCTTCGGTCTGGTCCCATCCAAGACCGGTTAATTTTGGTCCGGACCGAATGGACCAAAGTTCTTGTTTTTTAAGACTAATCATTAAAATATTTTGAATTAAATTAATATTTTATCTTCAAAAGACATTATAAATTAGTATTATCAATGATTTTCATAAAAAGTGTCGTCTAACTATTTAAATGCATATTATTTAGCGGAATGAAAATGTAATTATCGTATACAAAATAGTGAAAAAAAATAGTTTAGGTCCATTTCGGTCCAAGACCGGACCGGACCAAATATTTCGGGTTTGGTCCGATCCAAAACCGAAAGTTTTAGGTTCGGTCTTTGGTCCACCAAATTTTTAAGTTCGGTCTTCGGTCCGGTCCGGTCCGGTTCGGTCCGGTCTTGGACCAATTCTCACCCCTACTTGGTCTATTGCCAAGATCATTGAATCCCGTCCTAAAAACACCTATGAACCTCCCGATTCTTAGTGACACAAAATCAATATAGTTCATCTTTCTACGCTACTTCTCTTTTGGCGGATAGTGGTTCTTCTTGACACAAAATCAATATAGTGCAAGATCATTTTCAACAGTGATTAAAGTTTAAACTTTCAAGTGTATCGCTTTTACACCTTTGGAGCGTTGACCTTCTTTCTGGTCCAATCGCGTGTTTTTCACGTTGAGCTAATATACATTGCTCTTAAGAAATTTAGAATCATAACGAATTAATTTTCAAAAAAACTTATATTATTAAGGTAAAATTCAAGATATTTTTTGGAGTAAATGGGGAATAAGCAACCCCTATTATACGCAAAAGATTTGGCCTATATTTTTAGAGGTCCATATTTTTACAATTGACTATAGTGTCGGAATCTACATGTGTTTTTCTTATACTTAATCGTGAGAAGGGAAATAGGATAAGGAATTTCATGGTGCGTGATATACGGTATTGAAAATAAGAAGTAGAGTAATAGGCTAATTGTTTATAATTTTATAATATATATTTTAACGAAAACCGAACTATATATAAACTGCCTTTTATCAAATTAAAGTTGGTATAATTGACAACATGTTGGCGTTATTCCCCTAACTCTTCAATGTAGGAAATATTGCTAATTCTAATTAAAATCTAAAAAATAATAATAAGTTGTTTAAAATATTTGGAAATTTATTTTATAATTAACTCTACTGTCTAACATTTCCATTAAAAGATCTTCGACTTCTCTTATATGTCTATCATTTGTGGATAATATAACATGTAACCCACGTTCTTCCCTACCTTATCCAGTGTGGAAGATCATACTTATAAAATAGGACGAAGTATTATCTATTCTAAAAATTTTTAATACCCTATTTTTTTCTTTCTTTATTCCCCTAATTTTTCGATATGGGATACATTGGTACTTTTAATTAAGATTTAAAATATAATAAATTCTTAAATTTTTTATACCCTACTTACTTTCTTTATTCCCCTAACTTTTCGTTGTAGGATATTATCTATTTTCATCTTCCTTTATAATTTGTGTAATGCGATATATGAAACATCTTATAATTACTTAAGCCCCCATTTTTTTTGTTCAATAAACCCCTTAATTTCGTGGACTTAAATTCTAATAATTTTTCTAAACTCATTTATGAGTTAGATTACTATAATTTGGCCAGGAGAAATGAACAAAAATTACGGAGAAGGGAAATAGAATAGAGAATTGTATAATGTATAGCATACGGAATTGAAAATAAGTAGAGTAATTTGCTAATTGGTTATGGTAATTTTGATCCAATTCTAAATTTTGGTAATATTTATTTTGACGAACAATACTATATGTTATTTGCTTTTGTCAAATTGAAGTTATATAATTGGTGCTTAAATTGAAGCAACATGACTTTATTCCCTTAACTTTTCAATGTGGAATAAATTGCTACTTCTAATTAAAATCTTAAAAAATTTAAAAAGGTAGTATAAAAAAGTTGAAACTTTATTTTATAATTTACTCAACTATCTAATACTATCTATTCTAAAATTCTTTAGTATATTGTTTCTTTTCTTTATTTACCTAATTTTTTTTAATGTGAGATATATTGATACTTCTAGCTAAAATTTTAAAAATATCAAATTTTTAAATTGTTTTATACCCTTTTTTTTTCTTTTTTCCCTAACTTTTCGATATGGGATATTACCGACTTTTAAAAAAATTGTTTTATACCCTATTTTTTCTCTTAATATTTCCATGTGAGATATATTGCCACTTCTAACTAAAATATAAATAACTAAATTATTATCTATACACAAAATACCCTTTTATTTGTTTATTAGTCTCTTGGAGGCAACAATTTTCTCCTTGGAATATGCTCGTACAATAATCTTCGATTGAGAGTGATATCATTAATAAATAATTAGATGAAATTATACATTAATATTCCACGATTCCATTGATGCTTATCATCATGAGACTAATGAAGTACTCAACATTTCTACACTATGCTGTTTAATTCGTAAAAATGAAATTGATTGAATAAGATAATTAAAAAAGTTAAGTTTCCTCAGAGACGACCTCTTATAAGTTTATTGAGAGGCTATTAACACTTTTAAGAAAATTTGGTATTAAAGATAATAAAATAGGTACGAATTATGATTGAAGATAAAATAGGTACATTTACTATGTAAATAGGTAGGAAATTATTATATT
This sequence comes from Silene conica, assembly GCA_029255685.2. NCBI lineage: Eukaryota > Viridiplantae > Streptophyta > Magnoliopsida > Caryophyllales > Caryophyllaceae > Silene > Silene conica. The sequence goes on from CM055319.2 coordinate 14,618,596, forward strand.
ACAATCAATAATAAAAGGGTCACGAAAAACAAATAAATGGGTACGAAAAAAATGCTCTCAATAATTGAAGGAAAGACCGTCTTTCCCAAGATTTAGTGTAATTGAAAAGTTAAGAGGCAGTAAGTAGATAAACTAACAACAATTGAATTTCTGCATATACTTCGTAAAATTTGCGAGTCAATCATGATGAATGAACAGATTCTTATAAAATTAGTTAAGGGGTCAATTATTCTAATTTCACAATCCACTAAAGTAAAGGGTCTAATACCACTTTTCCACCCGTATTTTATTAGTTAACTCTACTGCTTAATATTATCTACTTTAAAAAAATTCGATTTGGGATATATTGCTTCTCCTAATTAAAATTTTAAAGCTATTTTATACCCTAATTTCTTTCTTTATTCTCCTAATTTTTCGATGTGGGATATATTGTCACTCATACTTATAATTTAAAAAACATTGAAATTCTAAAATTATTTTATACCTTATTTTTTTCTTTATTCCTCTAACTTTTCGATGTGGGATATATATTACTACTAATTAAAATCTACAAAAAAAAAAAAAAAAAAGTGTTTAAAAAAGTATATCTGTTTTACTTTCTTTGTTTCCCTAATTTTTTGATGTTGGATACACTCTACTTCTAACTTAAATTTATATTAAAATTGTAAAATTGTGTTACCCTATTTTTTTTTCTTTATTTTCCTAATTTTTCGATGTGGGATATATTCCTATTTCTAGTTAAAATATAAAACCTTAAAAAAAATTAAATAATTAGTTTAAAATAGCTCCTAATATTAGACACCACCTTTAAATGGTCCATACGACCAAGTTTTAGTGATTGAAGACATGAAAAAGCCATCAAGCTACCATTGATGCGGGATATATTTCTACTTTTAATTTAAATCTAAAACCTTACAAAATTTAAATAAGTAGTTTATAATAGCCTTTAATTTTTTCGATGTGGGACGTATTACTACTTTTAATTATAATTTAAAAAATTAAAAAATATTCAAATTCTATAATTTTTTAATCTGGGATTTAAAGTCACTTCTAATTATAATAATTCAACAATTAATCAAGGATAATTTGTGAGAAACTACCTTACATTTATGTCAATTTGTGAACAACTACCTTACTTTTTGTTTTTGGTTAAAAACTACCTTTCATTTTAATTTTTTGTTAAAAACTACCTAAAAAAAGTTTTGACCCAATTTTTTTTTATTATTGGTTTCACATGTGTGATTTCTCTAAATTTTCATTCTTATTTTGTCCTTAAACTTGATATCCAAGCTTATCCTTCTTATCTAAAGTTCTAAACGAAAGGGAATTCTTGCCATGAGCTTCAATTTCTTTCTTTAAGCATGTGGAATAATTGGTCCGGATGATGAACATGGGCTAAATCGTATGAACTCTATGCTATTCGTGAATAAGAATGAAAATTTAGAGAACTCACACGTGTGAAATCCAACTCATAAATAGAAATTGGCCTCAAAAATTTTTTTTAGGTAGTTTTTTACAAAAAATGAAAATAAAAGGTAGTTTTTAATAAAAAAAAAAAGAAGTAAGGTAGTTGTTCACAAATGGACATAAATGTAAGGTAGTTTCTCACAAATTATCCATTAATCAAATTCTAAAATTGTTTTATACCCTATTTTTTTTCTTTTTTCCCATAACTTTATGATGTGGGATATATATTACTAATTCTAATTAAAATCTACAAAAAAACGTGTTTTAAAAAAGTATATCTGTTTTATTTTCTTGGTTTCCCTAATTTTTCGATGTTGGATACACTCTACTCCTAACTTAAATTTATAAAATATTAAAAAAGTAAAATTGTCTAAGCTTATTTTTTTTCTTTATACTCCTAATTTTTCGATATGAGATATATTCCTATTTCTAGTTAAAATATAAAACCTTAAAATATTTAAATAATTAGCTTAAACTATAGCTCCTAATATTACACACCACCTTTAAATGGCCATACGACCGATCAAGTTACCATTGATGCGGGATATATTCCTACTTTTAATTAAAATCTAAAACCTTACAAAACTTAAATAAGTAGTTTATAATAACCTTTAATTTTTTTGATGTTGAATGTATTACCACTTTTAATTATAATTTAAAAAATTACAAAATATTCAAATTCTGTAATTTTTTAATGTGGGATTTAAAGCCACTTCTAATTATAATACAACAATTAATCAAAGTCTAAAATTCTTTTATACCCTATTAAAATGTAAAATTGTGTTACCTTATTTTCTTTTTTTATTCTCCTAATTTTTCGATGTGGGGTATATTCTTATTTCTAGTTCACATATAAAACCTTAAAAGATTTAAATAATTAGTTTAAAATAACTTCTAATATTACACACCACGTTTAAATGGTCCATACGACCAAGTTTTAGTTATTGAAGACATGGAAAAGCCATCAAGTTACCATTGATGCGGGATATATTCTTACTTTTAATTCAAATCTAAAACCTTACAAAATTTAAATAAGTAGTGTATAATAGCCTTTAATTTTTTCGATGTGGGATGTATTACCACTTTTAATTATAATTTAAAAAATTAAAAATGTTCAAATTCTATAATTTTTAATGTGGGATTTAAAGCCACGTCTAATTATAATTCAACAATTAATCAAATTCTAAAATTTTTTTATACCCTATTTTTTTCTTTATTCCCCTAACTTTTCGATGTGTGATATATTCCTATTTCTAGTTAAAATATAAAACCTTAAAAAATTTCAATAATTAGTTTAAAATAGCTCCTAATATTACACACCACATTTACCTAATTTTTTAATGTGGGATTTAAAGCCACTTCTAATCATAATTCGACAATGAATCAAATTCCAAAATTGTTTTATACCCTATTAAAAATGTAAAATTGTGTTACCCTATTTTCTTTCTTTATTCTCCTAATTTTTCGATGTGTGATATATTCCTATTTCTAGTTAAAATATAAAACCTTTAAAAATTTAAATAATTAGTTTAAAATAGCTCCTAATATTACACACTACATTTAAATGGTCCATACGACCAAGTTTTAGTGATTAAAGACATGGAAAAGCCATCAAGTTACCATTGATGCGGGATATATTTCTACTTTTAATTAAAATCTAAAACCTACCTCGATCGGATAAGTAATGAGTTCACAAGGATGATATTTGTGAACTTGAAACCTTAATCAATGGAAAAGAGGAGGGGTGGGTGGGTGGGTGGGTGGGTGGGTGGGTTTTAAGATGTTGAGAATGAATGAATTGTAACACCTTTCATTTTCTTTTATATTAAGAGGGGAAGTCAGGTTTTAAGTGGAAGGTTCGGGAATTGAATCGGAAATGTTTGTGAATAAAAATGCCAAGCGAGATTTTACATCTTAAGGTTTATAAAAGCTCAAAATGGAACTTATACGATTTATCTTAAAAATTAAGTTTACAAAATTAATTAAAATATACAAATTTCCGAAATTCAATTTAAATTATTAAAATTATGAATTTTGAAAATACGGGATGTTAGATGCATTTCCTAGTTAATTATATTAGGTGCGTACAACCTTAATTATACGTTAACCAAGGAAATTTTTGACATTAAGAATATTATGTGGAATCGTGGATGATAATCACATATGGTGCCTATTGTTTGTCAATAAGTCTCCCTTGTGGCGGGTTATCCGTCACAAGCTTTTGACGGGTCGAATATCACCCACATGCGTAGATATAACAAAAATATAGTTACATAGATAACCACAAAGTTGTCTTTATCTTTCTAAATGAATTTTATTTGACCCGTCATAAAGTTGCGACGGATAGTGTTATGCCCTAAAATATGTTATTTTATGCCTTAACACGTGGCATCGTGTAATTGGCCCAAGGATGCATACTTGGCACCAAAGTCAATGGGATGAAGAGGAAGAAAAGTCCACAGTAGGGGAAGAGTGCAGGAGAAGGAAGGAGGCGGCAAAGATGAGGAAGAGGAAAAGGCTAAAAGGAACGAGGCTCGAGATTTGCCTTAAATGACCACACACCCAGACTCCGTCAGAAAAAGCAAGTAGGAAGAAGAAGCCTAAAGTAGATAAAAGAAGAAGAAAAGATCCGTTGGATTGTGGCCAAATCCAACGGTCCATAGGAAGAAGGCTTTATATATATGCAAACCTTGTAAGCTAGGGACATTCATTATCACACTAAGCATACAATAGCACTAAGAAAAACCCTAACATACTTGTAATACGATACATACTCTGAACGAGAATTCTAGTAGAAACTTGGAGGAAACCTTCCTCCCGTAGTTGTTTCCTAAGGGGTTTTCTGCGTCATCATTTCTTTGTGTACCTCTATATCTCTCTCCCTCAATCTCTTAGCAATTGACTCACCTAAACATACCATAATCTAGGCTTGAAATCACTACAACCTCCATAAACAACATTAGGTAAATTTTGACCTAAACATTTTGGCGCCCACCGTGGGGCTGTAGTGATTATTCAACCCAAAAAGTGTGAAAAAACCCAAACTCTCCAAAAATCCCTCAAAAATGACAAACACGAACTCTCAAACAACCTCACAACCCATTTCCTCGGTGATAGGAGCCACCTCCACCTCAATGGGGGCTCTGGAAACTCCACCACCAACAGCGGCGACGGCGCCCCTCAGCGGCAGCACCCCCAGATGCAGTCAGGTACCACCAGCGGCGGCACGGTGGCCAGTTCAGGCGACAACAGCGGAGACGCTCCCACCCCAGCCATGTGGAAGACCATGATGGAGGGAATCTTCGCCCTCCACCAAGCGGTAGATGGCCTAAAGAAGGACAACCAGGAGCTAGGAAGTTAGCCACTGCGCAAAACCAGCCTCCACGTGCCAACGGAGGACCAGGCGCGGAAGCCGGGATCCCAAGGCCTCCAGGAAGCAGGAGTGAGGCAAGAGCTATCCCCAACGAATTGGTCACCAGGCTAGACCTCACGGGAATAACTCCGCTAGAAAGAATCGCGCCTACGGGACTAGGCTACCTCTCCGTCGACATAGACTCGCCTCCGCCACAAACAGGGGCCCCAGGTAACGGACTTGTAAGGTTACCCATTAGTACTAACCGTCATGGTAATGCATGACCTTTCTCCACCCCAACCTCGGGCTGGACGCAGGGGGAAAGATCGTCGACGAGACAACCACTCCTGCTGGGAGCTGGACCATCAGGATGTTCTGCTCAGCAGACGCCGTCAATAATCCACGCCGCACCGATGGGTCAGCAAGCACTCAGTCAACCCACGGTCAGTCAGACCCCAGGAGCACCAGGGTATGCACCTTTCGCTCACAGTACCCCTTGGAATTTCGCTAACCCTTTTGCAGGACCAAATCCTTGGGAGCACCAATAAAAAGAGATATGGGACTTAGTCAGCCGCATACCAGGAGTACCAAGATCCCTGGAGAAGGCAGCCCCAGACAGCTACGCAGATTCCCCGTTCACTCCCAACATAGTCTCGGTGGATGTGCCTAAGGGTTTCACCCCCCCCCCCCCCAAACATGACGAGCTATGATGGAACGGCTGACCCGATAGATCACATCAACCAGTACAAGCAAAAAATGATGGTGATAAGGGCCTCTGGATCCCTGAAGGAGACGTGTATGTGCAAGGGATTCGGATCCACTCTCTCAGGAGCCGCCCTCCAATGGTTCGTCAACCTGCCAAACTCCAGCATCTCCAGCTTTGCAGGCCTGGTGAACGCGTTCAATCAACAGTTCGCCAGCAGCAGGCGGCCAGAAAAGCAGACCAGTGACCTCTACCAGATCCAGCAAGGTGATGAGGAATCCACCAGAGACTACCTGGCCAGATTCAACAAGGAGATGGTATCCATACCCCATTGCGAGGAGAAGACTGCCATCCACGCCTTCCGCTGGGGGCAACCACAGGCCTCCGACCTATACAAAGAGCTAACCAAATGGCCGTGCACGACATATGCTCAGGTTCAGCAGAAGGCGTTGGATGCCATTCGGCTAGAAGAGGATGCGGGACCTAGAAGGATCAGCTGCAGCTCCGCCTCCACCAGCAGGAAGGCACCAGCAGCAGACAGGCAGGAGAGATCGAAACCCTACAGGAGGCCAGTGCAAAAGGTCTCTAGAGGAAAAAGCTGGAAGAATGACCCGAACCTGCCGCCAAAGGTACAAGAGTATGGTTTTACTGTCAACCTTGCAGGACTGATCAAAACCCTGAAAGAGCTGGGAGAGAAAGTCAAGTGGCCCAAGAAAAGGGCAGAAGAAAGGAACAAAGATGAGAGGGACACCAGCCTGAGGTGCGACTTCCATAACGAGGACATCGGGCATACGACCGAGGACTGCATCACCCTCAGGAAGGAGGTCCGGTATCAGTACGAGCAGGGCAACCTGAACCACATCCTGCCAAAAGGAACCAAGGTGAATGCAACTCGTCAGGTAGCACCTTCTAGCCCTCATGTCTGCACTAGAACTATTAACGTGATAACAGGGGGCTCGGAACTGTGTGGCCTCACCTACTCTGCCGCCAAGAGGCACGTGACCTGAGTCAAAGGAGACAAGCCAGAATCCTAATGCAGGATCAGCGCCCATGATCTGCCAGTCGTCAGCTTCGACGAAACAGATGTGGAAGAAGGCGCTGAGTACCATGATGACGCCCTGATCATTACCCTATCCATAGGGAACTGCAGGGTAAAGAAGATCCTGGTGGATACGGGGAGCTCAGTCAACATCATCATGTTGGAAACCCTGAAGAGCATGAGCAGACCTGACCAAGAAGGCGGTACCGCTGGTGGGATTCAGCGGGGAAACCAAGCACTCTCTTGGGGAAATCCTGATCCCGACCTATGCCGGAGGAATCAACAAGCAGGTGAGGTACTTGGTAATTGACGGTCCCTCTACCTACAAGGTTATCCTTGGCAGGCCGTGGATACACGACATGAAGGCCATCCCGTCCTCATACCACCAGTGCCTCAAGTTCCCTACACCATGGGGAGTTCAGATTATAAGAGGAAACCAGGATGAAGCGAGAAGCTGCTACAAGGTGGCACTCAAACCCACAACCACTCCTCCCCCAGCATAGCAATCACAGGCGAGGCAGGTCAGGGGAACCTATGAGGAGCCTCCCCAGGTGGAGGTAGAAGAAATCCCTTTGGACCCGCTGCATCCGGAGAGGAAGGTGCTGATGGGAGCAGAATGCATAGGTACTGTTCGTTCGGAATTGTTGAATTTATTAAAAACTAACATCGATTGTTTTGCGTGGTCCCACGAAGACATGGTGGGAATAGACCCAAACATAATCTCGCACAGGTTAAGTGTAAGCCCCGGCTACAAGCCGGTCCAACAAAAAAAGAAGGAAATTTGCTGCAGAAAGGAACCAGGTGATAAACCAGGAGGTGGACGACCTCCTGGCCGTAGGAAAAATCAGAGAGGTAAAATATCCAGAGTGGCTATCAAACGTGGTGGTGGTCCCCAAGAAGAACGGAAAGTGGAGAGTATGCGTAGACTTGACCGACCTGAACAAGGCGTGTCCTAAGGACCCATTCCCCCTGCCGCACATAGACGCAATGGTAGATGCAAAAGCAGGCAACGAGATGCTCACGTTCCTGGACGCCTGGAGTGGGTACAACCAGATCAAGATGCATCCAGAGGACCAGGAAAAGACGGCCTTCAGGTCTGAACGAGGTATCTACTGCTATAACGTTATGCCATTTGGGTTGAAAAATGCAGGATCCACCTACCAAAGGCTAGTGAACATGATGTTCAAGGATCAAATAGGGAAAACCATGGAAGTCTACATAGACGACATGGTAGTCAAATCCAAAGCAGCCAACCAGCACACCCAACACCTGGAGGAAACTTTCAGCATACTGAGGAAATATCAAATGAAGCTGAACCCCTCCAAGTGCACATTCGGAGTCTCCAGCGGGAAGTTGCTGGGGTATATGGTCACACAGAGAGGGATCGAGGCAAGCAGCGAGCAGATCAAAGCGCTCCTTCAACTGGAATCCCCCCAGAAGCCGAAAGACGTGCAAAAATTGACTGGCAGGGTGGCAGCCCTCAATAGGTTCATTTCCAGGTCCTCCGACAGGTGCCGGCTGTTCTATGACATACTACGAAAGAGCCAGAGATTCGAATGGACGGAGGAGCACGAAAAAGGCGTTCGCAGAACTGAAGAAATACCTCAGCACTCCTCCACTCCTGTCCAAACCAGAACAAAGGGAGCCATTATACCTGTACCTGTCAGTAACGGAGGTAGCAGTCAGTGCAGTCTTGGTACGGGAACATGAGGGAGTCCATCATCCAGTTTACTACATCAGTAAGTCTTTGCTTCCTGCAGAGACCAGGTACACAGCTCCTGAAAAACTAGTTCTCGCTTTAGTAACAGCCTCATACAAACTGAGACCTTACTTTGAGTCTCACTCCATATCAGTCTTAACCAGCTACCCTCTGAGACCCATATTGAGTAAGCCAGAACTTTCTGGGAGAATGTCCAAATGGTCAGTCCACTTAAGTGGTTACGACCTAAAATTTGAAACCAGAACTGCGATAAAATCACAAGCCCTTGCAGATTTTGTCTCTGATTTTAGCCCAGGAATGGAAAAAGAGGCAGCCAAAGAAATTCTACCTCTAGAAATGGACTCTGAAGGAAATTGTTGGACGCTGTACGTGGACGGAGCCTCCAACAGCCGGGGAGCAGGAGTAGGAATGGTACTCAGGTTCCCCCAAGGAGACATGATCGTCCAGGCAGTACGGTGTGAATTCCAAGCAACCAACAACGTGGCGGAATACGAAGCCCTGATCCAGGGAGTCCAACTAGCCCTGGACCTCAAAGTTAGGTACCTCCGAGCATACAACGACTCGCAGCTCATAGTGAACCACGTCAACGGCGAATACGAGGCCAAAGACGCCAGAATGATAGCTTACCTGGAGGTGGTCAAAGACAAGAAGACAAAGTTCATTACCTTCGAGATAGAACAGATACCCAGGGAGCAGAACGCAGAGGCAGACGCGTTAGCCAACCTGGGGGCAACATTCAAACCAGGGGATATCTCTTCTATCCCAATCACCCACGTGCTGGAACCGTCAACTTCTCAGGAAGACCGGGGAGTTGAAAACTCCAGCACACAGTGGGAGGCAGGATTGGGCGTCCTCAGCAGCACCGCAGAACAACAGGAGCCGCTCGACTGGAGGACACCCTACCAGAACTGGCTGAAGGATGGAACTCTTCCAGCAGACAGAAAAGAGGTAAGGGGATTCAAAATGAAAGCCTCAAGATTCATACTAATAGATGGCTGTTTAGAAAATCGCTCGCAGGACCCTACCTGAGATGTATGGGCGACCAGGAAGGACAGACGGTCTTGCATGACCTCCACAGCGGAGACTACGGAAATCATGCAGGGGGTAGGAGCCTGTCCAACAAAGCAATCAGGATGGGATACTTCTGGCCAACAGTACAGAGAGACGCAGTGGAGCAGTGGAGCTCGCCAAAAAATGCGAAGCCTGCCAAAAACACACCCCTGTCACGCACCAACCCGCTGAACCCCTGCACCCAATCATATCACCCTGGCCTTTCATGAAATGGGGAATGGACATCGTAGGACCACTGCCCAGAGCGCCTGGGAACAGAACCTACATGCTCGCGCTAACAGACTACTTCTCCAAGTGGATAGAAGCAGAAGCTTTCCCCAGATTACGGAAAATCAGGTGATATCTTTCCTTAAGCGTAACATAATTTGCAGGTTCGGTATACCCTCTGAAATAGTGTGTGACAATGGCTCACAATTCATATCTAATAAAACGGAAGCATTTTGTGCTAGTTGGAATATCACCCTACTAAAAGCTGCTCCCAGGTACCCGCAAACAAACGGTCAAGCAGAATCCAGCAACAGAATCGACATGGACAATATGAAAAGGAGGCTGGAAGAAGCTGGAGGCAAATGGGAAGACGAGTTAGCTTTGGTCCTGTGGTCTGACAGAACCACACCAAAGACGGCAACAAGCCAGACCCCCTTCAGCCTGGTATTTGGAGCAGAAGCCGTCATTCCAGCAGAAGTAAAGGTGCCAACCCAATGATACGGTTGCCTAACAGAAGAACGCAACCAAACAGAAATGGCCAGCAGCCTGGACACGGTTGACGAGCTCAGAACCAGCGCCGCCATCAGAATGACTGCCTACAAGCAAATGGTGGCCCGAAGTTACAACAAAAACGTGAAGATCAGAACCCTCTAGGTGGGAGACCTAGTCCTCAGAAAAGTGTTCCAGAACACGAAGAATCAAAACGCTGGGAAATTCGCCAACAACTGGGAAGGACCCTATCAGGTGGAAAGCACTACAGGAAGTGGATCCTACAAATTATTGGACATGAAGGGGAACATGGTACCCAAGCCCTGAAATATCCTCCATCTGAAAAAATATCACATATGAGAAAAGGAGCATCCCAGAATACTCCCAGAGCCTACGCCCAGAACCTGCGTCCAAACTCTAGGGTACTTACTCATTTGTTTTTGGTTTCATTTCATATTTTAGCCACCTAAAAATGTATCACCCCCAGGATCCAGCTATCCCGAGGGAGTTATTTGGAAAACCAGTTTACCTATTTATGAAAATCTACTTGAAGTATTTCCTACTACGAATACTTGCAATGTGTCATCTCTATTGAAAACGAACACGAGTTAAATCACACTCAGTTTTCTACACTGCGTGGGTATAGCGAGGTACAAGCAACTGGGACACTATCGCCCACGAAACTTAAGCGCCCACGAAAGCCTGACAGCCTCTGACTGAGATGGGTATACCCTGAAGCCAGCACCCACACATGGCCAAACACACACAAGCATGCACAAACAAAACAAAATGAAATACGCAGGATGCCAAGCCATTCACGAAAATACATAATAAAAGAGCAGCACAAAGCTGTCGGAAATTTCTGGGCAGAACCCAGCATAGTTTGACAAAGCAAAAGAAAAACAAGACAATAAGCCCGCCACACAGGGCCCAGGGCGCAGAAAATGTTACGGGCACCAGCCCAGCCAACAACAAGGTAAAAACGACAAAGTCTAAATGCCACTAAGGGCGCAGAAATTAACTATCAGCAGCTTCCTCCACCACCGGCTCACCACCCGAATGCTTGGTAGAGGAAGAACCTTCTTCAACAGGAGTATCAACAACCTGGTCCTGGAAGATGCCAGCGGGAGCAGGAGAAGCCGGAGCAGCACTCTGGACCTCTGGAGAACCTGGGAGCGGGGAGCGAAGGGATCCATCAGGGTTAATATCCGAAAGTTCGTGGACCGCAGGAACAACAGGGAACAGGTCCGCCATAAGCCGTTCTTCCCCCTCCAGGTCCCACTTCTCATGCTCTCCCTCCTTGAACTCCTTCATACAAGCTATCCTCGCCTCTAAAGAGGAATAAGGAGCCATGTCATACAGCACCTTCTCTAGAGTCTTCTTCTTAGCCACCACGACCTTCAGCCGCGCATCCTGCTCCTCCTTCTCCCTGCACAACCTGGTAAGGGTCTCTTCCAGCTCAGCCACCCTGGCCTAGGAGCGCACCAGCTCTTCTGACGTTCTTTCACGAAGCCCTCGCTCAGCATCCAGGCCGGTCTTCAAGGAATGCACCTCCTGAGACATGGTCTCGGTCTTACGGCACCCCATCAGTACCTTCTGAAAACCCTGGAGGGAGATCCGAGCCGTCAGCAGTCAGTCAAAACAATAGAAACGCAAGCACTGCAAAGGAAGAAAAAGAATGAAGCAGAGCTCACCGAGAAAAGGTCTTCTGCAGCCTGATGCCACAGCGGCATAACAGGCTGATCTTTCAGCAGCACCTCAGAACCGGCCAGGAGTCAGCAGACGGTCCATAACTGGCCGGGGATCCTCATCCAGAGCACAACTAAAACCCTCTGGCAGGTAAATAATATCCAGGCTGAGATCTTCTATCACGGGAGGAGCAGGCCTCTTAGCAAGAGCAGTCGAGGTGGAAGCCTTGTTGCGAGTTCGGGAGGAAACAACAAGAGGAGGAGGGCATAGGTGGCCGACAGAAGGAGCCAATTCCGAGGGAGCAGGCAGGGCGGACTTCTTGGAGGCAGGCAATGGTTCACCAGGTCCCAACTTTCTCTTCGCCAGAGGCTTCACCGCCGAAACCATGGCCATCTTCCTGCGTTCATCCAGCATCTCCGCAGGGGTCTTGTTCGTCAGGCGAGGGAACTAAATCTTTCACACCTGCACAGGAAAAACAGTAAGAACGTAAGCGATAATGAGAAGAAAGACAAGAGGAAGGGTCTGCAAGTACCTTTACGCCCCGTAACGGGGTCAATATAGATATAATCCACAGGCGGAGGGAGCGAATCCACCCGTACAAAGATAAATTGCGCGGACCACCCTGCATCCTTGGGCTTAGGTGGAAGGATGATAGGAAGGTCCGCCTTGGACTTGATACGCAAAGTATACTGGGCACCGCCAAGGCCCCGCACCGTGTAGACATGAGCAAGGTCCCCCAGAATATTGTCAAGGGAGTGGCGCTCATTCAGGAGAGAAAGGGAAATGAGTATCCTCCATGCGTGAGGGTTAATCTGCCAGAGTGGGAGTTTGGAATGATGGAGGAACTGCTGCATAAGCGCAGGAAAGGGAAAGGATAGCCCCAGGGAGAATGGGTACAGGTAGAAGGTGGTCCACCCAGGGCAGTGCGCGTCAGGCGCTTGGCCAGGTCGGGGGATAACAAGTTCAACGTTCTCATTAAAAGGGAAAAAATCCCTAACCACGGATGGGTCCATGAGAGAGAAGCACGAGTTGATACGGTAGTCTTTGTTTAATAAAGAGCGCGGGGAAAACGAGTAGGATGCCATCACTATAATAATCAAAAGAAAAATCTCAAGAAAACTATACCTCAACCGGAAAGGAAAGGCGAAAGAATGATCGGAGATTATGGAAGTTGAGGAGCTTGAAGAGAGAGAAAGAAAGTGGAAGTTAAAAGAGAGTAAAAAGTGAAGATGAAAAGAGGGGTAAAGGGTAATAAAAAGTAAAAATTTGAAATTTAAAGTAATAAGGTGGGGGACAGTTGGCAACGGTTGGCAGCATTAAAAGGGGTTTTCGGCAAAAACCGCTACACATCCCATCAATGTTCCCACTAGCCGAGAACTCTACTCGAAGTTTCTACACGAGGCCTACACCTGAACTCTGAGTCCAGAAGCTGCAAGAGTTCCCGCATAAATATATTTATGCAAGAACTGGGGGCTAATGTTATGCCCTAAAATATGTTATTTTATGCCTTAACACGTGGCATCGTGTAATTGGCCCAATTATGCATACTTGGAACCAAAGTCAATGGGATGAAGAGGAAGAAAAGTCCACAGTAGGGGAAGAGTGCAGGAGAAGGAAGGAGGCGGCAAAGACGAGGAAGAGGAAAAGGCTAAAAGGAACGAGGCTCGAGATTTGCCTTAAATGGCCACACACCCAGACTTCGTCAGAAAAAGCAAGCAGGAAGAAGAAGCCTAAAGTAGATAAAAGAAGAAGAAAAGATCCGTTGGATTGTGGCCAAATCCAACGGTCCATAGGAAGAAGGCTTTATATATATGCAAACCTTGTAAGCTAGGGACATTCATTATCACACTAAGCATACAATAGCACTAAGAAAAACCCTAACATACTTGTAATACGATACATACTCTGAACGAGAATTCTAGTAGAAACTTGGAGGAAACCTTCCTCCCGTAGTTGTTTCCTAAGGGGTTTTCTGCGTCATCATTTCTTTGTGTTCCTTACTTCCTTTATATCTCTCTCCCTCAATCTCTTAGCAATTGACTCACCTAAACATACCATAATCTAGGCTTGAAATCACTATAACCTCCATAAACAACATTAGGTAAATTTTGACCTAAACCGATAGTATCCGTGATTAAATGAGAATTTGCGATTGTTTTTAGTGTCAAAACCGCTGATGCTGAACTACTTAATTGTCAATTGTCATTATGCTCTAATGATTGATCTCGACACTTTAAAGTCATAAGACTTGTAATGTGAGTGGTAAGTAATTCACTAAAAATGAGGTATAACTCACAATTTGCACAATTTGTGAGATGGTTTCATTAATGAATTTTGTCGATAACCTTACTTCTATGTTAATTAGCCAAAAAAATATTTGACATTAATAATATTATAGTAGTCAATAACCATAAGTTAATGTTTAAGAATATACTAGTTTTTAGCCCGTGTAAAATTGCACGAATATAGTTTTATTAATAACATCTATATAATGATTAGCATGAGGTTTGACTTGTTTATGTTCTAATAGATAAACTCAATTTTTATAATGAATTCTTTTAGAGTATGATTTTAACGGAATGCTCAAAAATCTATTTAACAGAGTTTATAGTTCATTTATTTTGTTAACTTTTTGTAGATCTCATTTTTAAAATTAAAAATTAAAATAGTACTATTTATTAAAAAAAAATTTGTTGAAAATAATTTCTTATTCAAAAAAATTACTGAAATTTAGTAATATCTCGAAAACTTGTTATTATCATGGTCAAGATATTACAGTTAAAAGCTTATAAAATAATATAATAACGTTATTTGTTTTACCATTTTTTTATCATTTATTTGTCTACTAATGTTTTGTGTTCATCCTTTTATTTTATTTTCTTATTATTGATAGACTTGTAAGAATTATGAGCCTAATACAATAATATACGTGGACAAATTATTTATTCGGTAGTAATTGTATTTATGCGCTATCAATTAAGTTAAGCCCAAATATAAAGTGATCCACTACGGTGTATTAAATACGGGCTTATGTACGTCTTAAAAGGTATGGTACTGACTATTATCTAAGTGTAGATACCCATTAGGTTTCTAATGCATGATGGGCGCATTAGACTAAGGAGACTATATATAGTCACCCAGGGTTATGGTCCCTAGTAGCACACAATAACCTAATCTCCCCGCATCTCATCAGTAGAGAGATCCCTTTGGTATGTGTGTCTACTAGAAGACTTAATCCAAAAACCGTCCCTTCAGACGGACCTTTCGTCATGTAATCAGGTACGCTTCCGCATCTAGTATTTACCGAATAATTTAGTATGAAGTTATTGGCTTTTAGACGGATGATTAAATCTAACAAGTGATATCAGAGCCTCCTTCATATTAAATTATTTTGGTGAAATTCGGATTATATGGTTATACGATTAGTCCGCCTTCATGTATTATTATTTAGTGGAATTACATATACGCTATTTTATTTCGGTTTGCATAGTGTATATCACTGCTTTGTGTTTCTTTTAGGGTGTATGAATAAGTAATTGAAATTGAGATATCATTAGCTTATTTGTGGTGTTCACATGACGTCAATATTTTTTTTTATAAAGGTTTTAATTTTATAATATTGATGAATTATAAAGACAATTGCTCGCCTACCGTGCCCACTTAATGTTAATTCTTGTTGATCTACATGTTTTGGATGAATGACATTATGGGTAGAGCTGACAAATAATGACACGACACGAAAACACGACACGAACCCGACACGAAATTAGTAGGTTTGGGTTAAGGCCTAATGACACATTTATGTAAGTGGGTCGACACGAACACAACACGATATTTAATTGGGTCGGGTTTGGGTTGAGCTCTTTAAACACGAACCGGACACGAATGACCTGTTTACTAAATTAATCCTAATTTTTTTTATCCTCCATTACATAAATATACTTAAACTTTCCAAATATGGACATGACACGCAAACACGACACGAACTCGACACAAAATAAACGGGTTAGGGTTGAGGCTTGATGACCCATTTATCTAAGTGGGTCGACACGAATACGACACGAAATTTAATTGGGTCCGGTTTGGGTTGGAGCGTTTGTGACCTGTGTTATCACGGTAGTAGGTATAGCGTAGAAACTAAATAATAGAAAAAACAGTAAAGATCTTATCTGAGACGGAAGGTTGTGGCGTGACAAGCGTCACTGTCCTAAAGTTGATTTATGCCCCGTCTACTACACACGGCCTCAAATGGCACTCAACCCCCAGGATTACACAACTGCTGTTTCTCTGGTGTAGGCGGAGAAACAGATGAACAAAGCCAAGTTCGTTGCCAAAGAACCTTTAAGAATTATTTAGTAGACAGAAAAATATAAGTAGGAGAGAAAGATTGCAGAGAAGAGAAAGTGATGATGAGATGAGTTGAGTGATTTTGTGAGTGATATTGAGGGGGTTTATATAGCAGTGAAGTTCTGCAAAGTTCATAGTATGCAGCATTTAAGGCGACATGTATTCCGTGTACATTCAGTATTGAGAAACCAAAATGACTGACTAATTCAGTGTGTAAGCATTTAACACGACTGATTGCACAAACAATGAAGACAGAATTAAATGCTGCAATGTGGAATAAACATAAAGCTTCTTTTGAAGCAATCATTCCAACAATCCCCCACATGATTCAAAAGAAGACCATAATAGAAAAATAAAAAGGAGAAAAAGAATTGTTTGGCAACGGAGATTTGGAATTCAGATGTTTAGTGTCTTGTGGACTTTAACTAACACCCAGTGCATACAATAACCTTAGACCGCCATTTGAGGTGGATCAAAGCCTTTAACCTTTTAATAGAGTTGGTGAAATGTCAGTTGCGCACTTACCAATCTCAAAAACAGGGCTAGTGTTCGCACCATCCATGAACTCATCATGAACGCAACATATATAATAAGTGTTTTACTTGGACTTCCCAAGTGCTCCCCACATGAATCCTGGTAATCTCGTGAATGCCTCTAGAGAGCCTAAAGCCTTAAACTCTCTTGGGGTTAGAGCAATAGCCCCCACATTCACATAGGTAAATTCATTAGGTCTGACTGTCTCAAACCATACTTTTAGGACTATGAATTTATTAAGAGTCGTGGCTCAACCTTATAAACACGTGACAGTACCTTGAAAAAGGAAAAATAGAAAAAAGAAATGTCATACAACAATTTGAAAGGAAATAGTGTTGACATTTCATCTCGAGTTCGCTGTGACTTCGTTTGACCGCATTTGACCTTAGCTAGGCTAAGTTGGGTATCAATCACAGTTTACTCCTTAATAGACTTTAATCTCATTTCCTTGTGCTGCCACACCAGCACCAACTTCTACCATGGCCATTGGTAGGAGGATCTCAATATCCTCTTCAGATTGGATCTCAATATCCTCTTCAGATTTTATGTACGTACTATCACATTGTATAAGGGATCTCAATATCCACTTATAATTCACAACCTTTGTGTACACATTATATATCTGATCAGATTATCCATCACTCTTGATAATCTGTCAAAGAATCGAATGCTTTGGATTATGATGCAAACAATTAATGGAGTTAAAATATTCCCACAACGGAATACAACCACTTAGCTTTTCAGCTTCTTATCTTACAATTTTTTTAATTTTTAAATTTTTTTTTTTTTTTTCATACTCCATTACATATCCAATAATATAATTATGCATCTATAACTTGTATGATATAGTCTTATTAAAAAAACAATTTTCCGAAGTCAAATAAATATCATAATTATTCGACGTTCAAATAAATTGCAAATCATTCCCAACTTTTGAACCAAATAAACAGAATAATTACTCCATGTATTAATCATTCATAAATTTCTTAAACAGAAAATCAGGTTTGTGCAATTCCAATATTAGAGTATTCACATTTCAGAATAATCAATTTATCCCATGTAATTGCCATTATTACTACTTTAATCGCTAAAACTCAATAAAGCGTTAAAGTCAAATACCATATACACATATTTTTGCATATACAAATAATTATGCATAAATCCTTTGAAAATGTAGAGATTGGGATAATATTAGTGAGAAAGTCTCATATGTAAACAAATAACCGAGCGAAAGAAAAAAAAAAAAACAAACCCATTTTACAAACAAAATCCAACACATAATGTCTGTAACCACATGCATAGAACTTACGCCCAAAAGAAAAACAAATCCAAACTTTTGCTATTGGATAAAAAAAAAAAAAAAAAAAGTCATAGCGCTCAAATTTCTTAAATGGAAAAAATAAGCTCAACACCATGAGATCACAAATAAATCAATCATACGCTTTACTTTATCATCAGCAACCCTACTACCAAGGATAATCTCGACATTATCTAAATGTGTCACAAGAAAATAAAAGGTAGTCTAAATTTACTTAGAAAAAAAACTCGATCAAAACCCCCCACAATTCGTTATTTCAAAGAATAATAACTGAACATACACGTATAAATTATACACAAATCCTTATTAAGGATAAATTTCTTGCTAATTATATCCATTTTATCAATGTAGTTGAAAGATACAAATTAATTACGGGTACATAAAAATCAGTTCCAAATTGTAAGTTGTATCAATTAAAACTCTCAGGACAAGATGCTGTACTTAGAAACAAATTACACTAGTACTTTAAAAAAACACAAGGGGATAGAGTAGTAGCTGAATATCGCCCCTGCCTCGTACAAAATTACAAACTAGCCATATACAAATTAAATAAAGAAATATTAAACCTACCAACTCTGTGGGGGATTATGAAGTAACATATTCACCAAATATTGCTGAATTAATTATTCTACAGCACATGAATTACCAATATTAATTATCACGGTTGAGTTTCAAGCAACATAAACCATGATTCATACCCTCAAACTTACGCTAAAAAAACACATCTCAAAACAACAGGTCTATTTTATCAGAAAAGAAACTGATTACTCTCAAAACAAATAATGCTTCCTTGATAAATATCTATAACCACTTTTAATTAAAGATTGATGCAGCACAAATATATTTTTCATTAACAGTAGTATCATCACAAGGAATATTGATTTCAGAATATAAATAGCTACTACAGAGGCTTAGATAGGTAGTTTCAGTTTTGTGTTTTAGAGATAGGTATACTAACAATATCAAGAGCATAAACAACATAGTCATACCAACTTCAGTTCGCTGTGGCGTGATAAAAAAAATAAATCAACTTTAGATTGTTATCACGGTAGCAGTACGTATAGCGTAGAAACTAAACAATAGAAAAAACAGTAAAGATCTTATCTGAGCCGGAAGGTTGTGGCGTGACAAGCGTCACTAACCTAAAGTTGATTTATGCTCCGTCTACTACACACGGCCTCAAATGGCACTCAACCCCCAGGATTACACAACCGCTGTTTCTCTGGTGTAGGCGGAGAAACAGATGAACAAAGCCAAGTTCGTTGCCAAAGAACCTTTAAGAATTATTTAGTAGACAGAAAAATATAAGTAGGAGAGAAAGATTGCAGAGAAGAGAAAGTGATGATGAGATGAGTTGAGTGATTTTGTGAGTGATATTGAGGGGGTTTATATAGCAGTGAAGTTCTGCAAAGTTCATAGTATGCAGCATTTAAGGCGACATGTATTCCGTGTACATTCAGTATTGAGAAACCAAAATGACTGACTAATTCAGTGTGTACGCATTTAACACGACTGATTGCACAAACAATGAAGACGGAATTAAATGCTGCAATGTGGGATAAACATAAAGCTTCTTTTGAAGCAATAATTCCAACAACCTGTAGGTTCATGCGGTTCATGCCGTTTTCTTGGACTCATAGAATTGTACTGCAACTAAAATTTCCAGTAGGTTCACACGTATGTGGTTTGTTGGCCGTATATAAATAATTTTCAACTAAGGTTAATGTTTTCTCTTAATAAAGATTTGGGATGAGATTCATATAGTATTTACTATGGTTTCGGTTTTATGATAACAAGTTTCGGTTTTATGATGTACGTTTTGATTTTCTACATCTCTTGTTTATCATAGTTTGCATATCGGGATCTGCAAACTATATCATATAATATTTACGTGTTTGACTTTGACAATTTTTTGGTAATGATTTTGGTCGCCAAATTATTATGTTATCGTTTTTATTCTTGTCTGGGTACAGATATAAGAGATAAGTTGGGGCAATAATTTTTTGTCATGCTAATTAATTGTTAATGTTCATGGGAATATATTTTGGTTAAGGATTGTGGTTATGACAAATATGGAATAATGATTTGTCAATTATAAACTTGTTTTCAGATTATTAATAATTGGCCATATGGATTTATAATAACGAGTCTAATATTTTAGGTTGTTTGATCGACACAATAAGTTGCCAAAGTAACCTCTATTGTGTAAGTCGAATAATTTAGATATTATGACTACGATGTGTGACTGAGTTTCATGCGGATAATGGTCGGCCCAAAGGAAGGCTATTATTGGCCGAAATTCAGGCATGCTTGTGGTGGTAAATATGTAACAATTATAAAGTTTCCATGTGAATATTAAGTCGGCCCAAAGGAAGACTTAATGTTTGACAGGAGTTTATTGTTAATATTTGATCACTACACCAAGATGACCACTTACAAATTAATTTTATGTCCAAAGACTAAAATTGATGTTGTGCTAGGTATCTTGTGATGATGGGAATGCCAATATTGAATCTGAAAATCAAGTTAAGAGAGTGTCTTTATGTTTATGACACTCATAAGGATGCCCATAAAGCTTTTATGGTGAATAAATTCAATTCTTTGATTTAGTATGTGTAATTCATGCGAATAATGGTCGGCCCAAAGGAAGGCTATTATTTGGCCGAATTCCATCTAAACGTTGGGTAATAAATATGTGACGATTATTCGGTATTTGCATGTGTGTACTATGTCGGCCCAAAGGAAGGCTTAGTATTCGACGTGAGTTTATTGTCAATATTTGATTACAATTATTCAAAGAGTAGTGTTTGTGTCATGATAATAATATTTATGTTTAATAACTAAAATATTTATGATAATTGAAGAATATCGTTTTGTTCATTCAGTTTGACATTTATGGTTATTATATTTGTCATGTTCAGTTATATTATTCTTGATTCGGATGAAACCATTTATTAATTGAATGGTAAAGAATGTAAACATTTATTCCGGGTTGCGATAATCATAACATTTTTTTGAGAATGTGTAATTGCTGCTCATAGGGATTAAAGTATCGTGTAAATTCACGTGATTTGAGCAGTAGTACATTCAAAATGCATGTCTAATGATTATCCAAGGCAAAATTAAGGAAATATTCAAGGGCATTGTTCAGTTAATTAAGAAGCTGCAAAAGTCAAACTCAAGACAAACATAAGGTTAGACCTTTTAATGTTAGTTTGTTAAGAGTTTTGACACATAAGGTAAATCTAGCATTTTTTGTTAACGATTAGCGTGTCGGTTAAGTTAGGCTTCTCATTGGGTTTGTCTAAGGTTTTTTTTATTTTTTATATCCACTCATGTTTGATGGGTGGATTTGGTTTTTCGCCCACATAAGTATATTGATTCAAGTATAACTAAGATGTAACAGCCAATTGATGATGAAAGATTCATCTATTCGGGACAATTCAAGTCATCATCTAAGTTTGAGACAGTCAACTATTTTAGTTATCATTAATGATTTGTCCTTTTGTTTGAATTTGGAAAACACTTTGGTATCACCCTTTAGGTGGAAACGATTATTTTCGCATGAACAAATTTGGTTCTTTGTTAGTTGAGGAATAATCAATTTTGTGTTTTCTTTATTCAAATAATAGTGAATCCATCATTTTTTATAACTATGTATAGTTTAGATCTGAATCTCTTTCAAGTAAGTTTAGATTAATGTTCAATGGATATAAAGAATGACAATTTCTTTTCGGTATGACACATTACATGGAGAACTAAAGTTTTGTGTCCAAATGAAATTGTTGTCCCCTTACCTCAGATATTCATTTTTAAGGGGTAAAGACAAATATAAGGGAGATTAGATATCAAAGTTATTTTTTTTCGATGTCTTATTACTAACATATACGAGCAGGTAAACCATTTTATACTCTCAGTATTAGTGGTTTAATTCGTTATGTAGATAAAATATAGGCATGTATATCTAAATCTCATTTGTGAGAAGTTTTAAGTTCTTGACGTTTTCCGTGTATTTAACTGAGTTGTTTTACTCAATAAAGAATTAATTATGTCATATTTATCATAAATGTGGATATTTACAACGTCAAGGTTATTTTTAGAAAATTGCTAGAGGTGTTCGATCTTGTGTTTGATGTTATACCATATGATGTTTTTTTAGTATGGATGGTGTAGCATAATCTTAAAGCTGGATAAGGGGTATGATTAATTGTTATACTTGCTCTTTTCCAGATGTCTCTAGTAATAAGTTCTTAAAGTTTGCAGCTGTCTTTGATAAAGTTCTAACAATGACATTGACTATTTAATCATAGTGTAACTCATTTACACATTTTGCATATCCAACTAATTAAGGATGAAACTTAAAAGTCATAAGGTTAATTAATAGTTGGACTTATTAAGGACGGTCAATGATTTGTTTGTTCTAAGGGTAATAAGAAGTTAGTGATCCCAAAAATCAAGTTGTTTAAGACGGAAATTAAGGGGTTCATTGAGATTATTGAGTTTGAGTGGGAGAAAAGTTAATTGACATTGTTTTAAGTCTCCCTATACAGGATCATAAAGATCAATTCAGTAGAAACAAACTCAACTATCTCAATAACCAATTCATTAGACGATCTACTTAATAAAGTAAATGCAACTAAACTAATTACATTGTTTTCCTATATGGATAAAATGGATAACAGTGTAATGATGGAATAACAAGTTGCAATAAGAGTTAGATGATGGAATGTTAGAAGGCGATCAAGTCACCATTTAACAGGCCATTGAAGGTCCTAATTCATATAGGTGGATCGATGCCTTAAAGAAATTAAGTCATTTGATGGACGATGGTATTTGGACATTGTTTAATTACCTAAAGTTATGAAATATATTGGTTTCAAATATTTATTTGTTACCAAGAAGGTTCAAAAGGTAATGTGACAATGAATTTCATTTCGACGATCTTGACTATAATGACATTTTGGCATATCATTTTTCGGTTATATTGGATGAATGTTCAGATTTGTTTCTCAATTATGACATTGATGAAACTATTTAGTGCAAAAAGCTATAACTTTGATTCAATAGATTCAAAGTAAATGTTTTGCAAATTTAGGTAATTCATCTAATAAAGTTTTAAGTAAGGTTTTCCGTCATAAAGACTACGAATCTGCATTGCTGTCATCTTATTTGATATTAGATGAATGTTGTAAATGATTGTAGATACTCGGGATTCAGTGGGAGTATGAAAATATTCCGGTTTTATATTCTTCAGTAAAGGAGACAAATTAGTCTCAAATGTCCTAAAGAAAATATTTATTCGGAAAATATAATAATGCTTAATTCATATGTTTCAGAAAATATTTTGTGTGGTAAGCATTATGATATATATTTAGTTTGTATGCGTTCAGACATTGCGTACATTCTAAAGTTTATTTGACAGATATTGAGTTGCTACAGATTAGGATCTTGGATCCACTAAGGGCAGCCAAATATATTGTTTGTCATTTACATTTAGAACAAAACATTACCCATCGGAGATCGATTCAGGTTGAGATCATTCGGTATTTCGACTCCTAGATGGTTATGTGCATTTGTCTTAAGGTTGCAAATTGGGTTTGGTAATGAAAGACCACTTAGTCATTTTCTGACAAATGTGACAGTTATTATAGTTTCAAAGTAACAATAGAAGTGATGTATTGTTTAAGAAACAATTCAGAGTGAAAAGGTGTCAATTATACATGTCGACACAAACTCTATTTTGCGTATCCGCTTATTAAGTAATTACCACCCACGATGTGTCTTGAGCTCATTGCTCAAATGGGTGTTTCGGGTTTTATGGAAATCAGTTTAAGTGGGAGTTTGTCATGTCAGACACATTAAAGTTTACGGTTATTAAGTTCTGCAGAAATAAAGTTTTCGGTTTATGGTTTCACTCTGTTTTATTTAGTTGATTTCACTAAGGTGGACCAGTTGGAAATATGCATATTTGGATCACATTCGGATGCTATTTTCATGCTGCACTCCCATGCTCGATTCATGTCGTTGGTTATATTGTCATATGTGACCATTGAGGGTCTTGTTACGACAAATTGTAGCAAAGGCCGCTTTGATCCTATGTTGATATGATTGGATGGACCGAATTGCTTAAGACGGTTAGATTGTGATAACATTTTGAGCTCATAAGGTTATTATAAATACAATTACCAAGTATTACACATATATGAATGTATTTGGCCCAAGTGGGAGATTGTAAGTATTATGAGCCTAATACAATAATATACGTGGACAAATTATTTATTCGGTAGTAATTGTATTTATGCGCTATCAATTAAGTTAAGCCCAAATATAAAGTGATCCACTACGGTGTATTAAATACGGGCTTATGTACGTCTTAAAAGGTATGGGCCTGACTATTATCTAAGTGTAGATACCCATTAGGTTTCTAATGCATGATGAACGCATTAGACTAAGAAGACTATATATAGTCACCCAGGGTTATGGTCCCTAGTAGCACACAATAACCTAATCTCCCCGCATCCCATCAGTAGAGAGATCCCTTTGGTATGTGTGTCTACTAGAAGACTTAATCCAAAGACCGTCCCTTCAGACGGACCTTTCGTCATGTAATCAGGTACGCTTCCGCATCTAGTATTTACCGAATAATTTAGTATGAAGTTATTGGCCTTTGGACGGATGATTAAATCTAACAAGACTATGTGGAATATGGGAAAAATTCTGCATTTTCATATTTTATTATTTATACAAAATAAATGGAATATGGGATGGTGGTTCGTTGAAGTTTTTGTATTGATAATTCGATGAAATTCTATTAACAAAGTTGGTTTTCATAAATTAATTCCATGTTTTTTGTGGTTGGTGCTGCATTTATTTAAAAATAAAAAAATAAAAGAAAATGGAAGTGATGATGTGAACGCACGAAATTGCACGAAATGTTCTTGTATTAATATAGATAAGAATATTGAGTAGGTTTTTGAGACGGTCTTAGCTGTAGACTAGGAAACATCAGCAATTTTTTATAGAAAGTAACCATTTAATGATAAAATATTACAGCTAAAGTTGTCACTTTTTAACAAAAAAATTGATCGTAACATTCTATCATAAAATATTTACATTTAATAGTAAAATAGTTACGGCTAGTCCATTTTCATTTCAAACGAAAATGAACCGCCGAACAAGAACTTGACGAGATTTTTAGGTTTTAATAGAAGTTTGGAGCCAATCTCGGGTTATCAAAAGAAAGTATAGATATAGGGACTAAAGGGTAAATCGGTCAGTTTATAAAGATAAATCTAATTCCAGGTGAAAAGACATTAAATTGTATAAAAATATTTACTAAAAAGGGAATGGTTTGAATAAAAATTTATAAAAAAAACTATTATTAAAAAACAATGTCGTACTTATATAAGGAAGTTAATTTATAATCTCATCTATATAAATACAAGAACATTACAAACATTATCATGCGTTCACATCATTACATGCATTTTTTTTAATTTTAAAAAAGCAAAGTTGGGTCCCGCATCAAATAATCAAGAATTAATTTCGCAGAATCGACATATTTTGTACGTAAATGTTTATCTTTTGTACGATCTTGCACAAAAAATATTAAATCATAAATTAGCAATTAAACAAGAATTTTATATACTAATTATTAAATAATAAAATATAAAAAAAAACTCATTTTTTATTATAACAATTTTCCAATATTAACAATCTTTATTATTAAGATGATTATGATATATATATACACACGTATAGAGAGGAGTTCAAATGAGTTCACAAGTTTGGTTGAGTCCTTGAGTTCTAATATCAACCATTTGATATTGGAGAATGGATGACTGAGATTAAAACAAAAAAACACTCACCAAATATGCAATTAATGTTTTGTCCCTCATAATTTCAATTCCCCATTTGTCTATTTAATTTACTTTCTCTTTCTATTAAATTAATGTTACCATTTAGATTTCAAATATGAAAATGCAGATTTTTTAAAAACGAAATATTATACTCGCGTAAAATAAAAGCGGGTTCGTAAAAGACTCCGTAAATCGTCATTCGGACTCCGATTAAGGCGAAACAAAAGGCTAAATTTATTATTTTTTCGAGCCCAACGCGATGGTGTTATTTTCTTAGGCCATTGAGCTTTCGAATTTTTCAGAATCCCTTCTAAATAATGTTGTGCGAGTTTAACTTTGATTTTTTTAATTCGGGTTTGTATATAAAAATTTGAACATTTTACGAGTGTAACTTTGGTCTTCTAATGATTTAATTGTGTAACTCTATTATTCTACGAGTGTAACTCTAATATTTTAATAGTGTAACTCCATTGTTTTATGTGTAACTCCATTGTTTTAATAGTGTAACTCCATTATTTTATGAGTGTAACTCTATGGTTCTACGAGTGTAACTCCATTGTTTTAATAGTGTAACTCCATTATTTTAGGAGTGTAACTCCATTATTTTAATAGTGTATCTCCATTGTTTTAATAGTGTAACTCCATTGTATTAGGAGTGTAACTCCATTGTTTTATGAGTGTAACTCCATTGTTTTATGAGTGTAGCTCTATTGTTCTACGAGTGTAACTCCATTGTTTTAGGGTGTAACTCCATTGTTTTATGAGTGAAACTCCATTGTTTTATGAGTGTAACTTATTCTTCTACGAGTGTAACTCTATTGTTTTAATAGTGTAACTCCATTATTTTATGAGTGTAACTCCATTGTTTTATAAGTGTAACTCCATTGTTTTAATAGTGTAACTCCATTGTTTTATGAGTGTAACTCTATTGTTCTACGAGTGTATAGTAATTTCATTGTTTTAATAGTGTAACTCTATTGTTTTATGAGTGTTACTCCATTGTTTTAATTGTGTAACTCCATTGTCTTAATTGTGTAAGTCCATTGTTTTAATTCTGTAACTCCATTGTTTTAATTGTGTAACTCCATTATTTTAATTGTGTAACTCCATCGTTCTGTTGATATAACTTCATGGTTCTGTTACTGTAACTCCATTGTTTTGTTGGTGTAACTCCATTGTTCTGTTGATGTAAATCCATGGTTATTTTAGTGTAACTCCATGGTTATTTTAGTGTAACTTCATGGTTATGTTAGGGTAACTCCATGGTAATAATAGTGTAACTCCATTGTTGTATGAGTGAAATTCCATTATTTTATGAGTTATTGCAGTATAAAAAGAGCATCCCATAGCATTACATGTGGAACTCCATAAGAGTAGATAAGGAACTTCATACTATTGGCCGTGTAATTCTATAATATTGGCTGTGGAACTCCATACAAATACTTGTGGAACTCTATCGCGTTAGTTGTGAAACTCTATCGCGTTAGTTGTGTAACTCCAGTGAAACTCCATACAAATACTTGTGGAACTCTATACAATTACTTGTGGAACTCCTTAGCGTTAGTTGTAGAACTCTATACAATTACTTGTGTAACTCCACTAAGAAATAATAAAGCTCAATATTAAAAAATATAGAAATATAAAAAAAGAAGCACGCAAGTAAACACATACGTAAATTAATTAATAAAAAATTCTATTTTTCATCCTGAAAATACAAAGACTATTCCGTGTTCTCGAATGGGCATCCATGGCTTCAAAGTCAAAACTGGGGTCAATAAGAAATATAGTGTAACTTCATGGTTCGAATAATGTAACTCCATGGATTGAATAGTGTAACTTTATTGTTCGAATAGTGTAACTCCATTGATTTTTCAAACCTGAAAATAAAAATTATACAAAAAAAAATTATATTTAGGAAATAATAAAACTAAACATTAAAAATTATTGAAATGACGTAAATAAAGAAGCACACAAGCAAGCACATACGTAAATTTAATAATATTTTTTTTTACGAAAATCTACCCAACATCTTAGTTTTCGATTTTCAACTTGTGGAACTCTATACAATTATTTGTGGAACTCCATAGAATATATGTGGAACTCCATACTATTGGTTGTGAAACTCCATAAGAGTAGTTAAGGAACTTCATACTGTTAAACCTGAAAATAAAATTCAAATAAAAAAATCAAATTTACGAAATAATAAAACTCAACTTTAAAAAATATTGAAATATATATAAAGAAGCAGGCAAGCAAGTACGTAAATTAATTAATAAAAAAATTAATTTGCTGCGACATTCTTGCATTCATGAAATTCCTGGGCATCCTCTTTAGCTGTTTGATTATTATTACGACTCCCTCTTTGCTTGAAATCTGTAAGAATTGTTGTAGCTGATTCATAATGATGATGAATGAATATTGATTATTCTATAGTGCTATTCTGATAAATGAAGATGATGTATTGAATGTTTGAATGATTGTATATTTCTTATTACGGCTGAGAATGTACAAGACATACTATATATACCACCTTTCTATGTAAGAAAATCAGAGAAAACCTAGGTACAAATGATTGGTGGGCCTAGGAGTTAGTGCACAATATTCTCTTTGGATCATGTGCTAAAGGTGAATAGTTGGGTCTGCTTTCCTTTTGTCTAAAGTGTCATCAGTACTATCCAACACCCCCCCGCAAGATGGAGCATGGTCTTGTAACATGCCCAGATTGAACAGGAGGTCCCAATGATGGTGTGAAGGCAATATCTTGGTGAAAACATCTACAAGCTGAGAAGTTGTGGGTGTGTAACAAAGCTGGAGGACACCTTCCATAACCTTGTCTCTTGTAAAATGACAGTCCAACTCGATGTGTTTGGTACGCTCATGGAAGACTGGGTTCTTGACAATGTGCAAAGCACTTTGATTATCACAATGTAATGAAACAGGTTGTAGATTGGACGCCCCTAACTCATCCAACAACCGTACCAGCCTTGTAATCTCTGCAGCAGCATATGACATGGCTCTATATTCAGCTTCAGCAGAGGATTTGGAAACAGTGCTTTGCTTCTTGCTCTTCCAGCTTAGAGGAGAGTTGCCTGAAAGTATTATCCAACCCGTGACAGATCTTCTTGTGGTGGGACAAGATGCCCAATCTGAATCACAAAAGGCTTGTAATTTCAGAGGGGAAGAGGCTGCCAGCTTGATACCCTGACCACAAGTGCCCTTTAGATACTTCAGCATATGATGAAGGGCTTGAATGTGAGGAGTTCGTGGTGCTTGCATGAATTGGCTGAGGGTCTGGACAGCAAAAGAGAGATCTGGTCTTGTATGGGTGAGAAAATTCAGTTTACCTATGAGCATCCTATAGTGACTAGCATTATCATAAGGCAACCCATCAGTATGATTAAATTTGGAGTTCAGTGGCAAGGGTGTGACAGCAGTCCCCTTATCAGGTATGTTGCTGCTCTGTAGTAACTCAGTAGTGAACTTTCTTTGAGTGAGTACAACAGCATCCTCAAGGTAGCTTACTTCAATGCCTAGGAAGTAATGTAGCCTGCCTAGGTCCTTTATGCCAAAGGCCAAATGGAGGTGTTGTTTCAGGAGGGTAATTTGAGCCTTGTCTGATCCAGTGACAAGGATGTCGTCCACATATACAACCAGAATGGTTGTACTGTGTTGATCCCTTCTGATGAAAAGAGAATAATCGTTCTTGGATTGTTTGTAGTTGAGGCCAAGGAGGAAGCTACTCAATTTGGAAAACCATTGCCTGGATGCTTGTTTGAGCCATAAAGGGATTTCCTCAGTTTGCAGACCTTGGAATTAGGATTAGGTATTCCCTCATGCATTTTCATGTAAACTTCTTTAGTAATCTCTCCATGTAGAAAAGCATTATTGACATCTAGTTGGAACATTTCCCATTGTTGATGTAAGGCAATACAAACTAGAGCCCTTATAGTGGTCATCTTCACAACTGGGAAAAATGTTTCTTGGTAGTCAATACCTTGCCTTTGGCTACATCCCCTTATCACCAACCTTGGTTTGTGCCTTTCTAGACTCCCATCAGCATTTAATTTCACCTTATACACCCATTTGGAGGTAATTTCCCTTTTTCCGGCAGGCAAATCATTAACTTCCCAGGTATTGTTGGACTCCAATGCTTAAAATTCCTTTGATATAGCTAACTGTCGGTTAGGATCAGTGGATGCCTCTGCATATGAGGTGGGTTCAAAATAGGAAAGGGAAGTATTAATGTTGTTTTGAGTGGCTGAAGGGAGAGAGTTAAAGGTGACAAGATTGCACCAGTGAGTTGAGAGAGAAGTTGATCCTGAAAAATTAGGTGTGTTAAGGGTAGATAGCTCAGTGACATATTCTTGGAGGTAGGATGAAGGCCTTCTTATTCTGCCCGGTGGTGGTATGTCTGTCATGGTGTTTGGAGTTTGGTTATTGTTGACATCAGGAGTATAAGAAGTAGAGGGGGAGGAAGGTGTGGAGGAAGGAGTTGAGATGGAGTTGGTCGTAGATGTTTCAGCGGTAGTATGGGAAGAGTCATCAGGAAAGTGATTTGGGGGTGTGTCTTGGGACTGTGAGTTGGTTGGTGTTGGAGTTTGAGGACACTGGTTGTGGTGAGTGGAATCTGTGTGATGGAAGAAAATGGGATCTGTGAAGATGGAGGCTGTCATGTGTGTGGTGGAGTAAGATGTCTTGTTTTGGTGAAAGAACTTAGAGAGGTCATGCATGTGAAATGGGAAGATGGTCTCGTGAAAAACTATATCTCTGCTGTGAAAAACTTTATGAGTTTTGAGGTCAAGAACAGTGTAAGCTTTCTTACCAGGGACATATCCAAGGAAGACACAAGGACTGGCTCTAGGCTCAAATTTGTGTCTATTTCTCTTTAAGGTTGCAATGAAGCAAAGACAACCAAATGTTCTTAGATGATTATAGGAGGGGGTCTTATGGTAGAGAGCTTCTAAGGGTGTCTTATTAGAAAGAACACTAGAGGGAATTCTATTAATCAAATAGGTGGCAGTAAGGAGACATTCACCTCAATACTCAATGGGTAGATTGGCTTGGAAAAACAAACTTTTGGCTGTGTCCAGAAGGTGCCTGTGCTTCCTCTCAACAACTCCATTTTGTTGAGGGGTATCAACACAAGAGGTTTGGTGTAGGATGCCCTTGGACTCATAGAAGTGTTGAGCTTGATTTTCACCAAATTCTGATCCATTTTCAGATCTGATGTACTTCACATGAGTTTGAAAATGATTTTCAATGTAATTGATAAAGCTTTTTAGGATGGGTAGAGCATTGCTTTTGTGACTGGTTAGATAAGTCCATGTTGTTCTTGTGAAGTCATCAACGATAGTGAGAAAATATTTTTGATTGCAATATGTGGCATAATGATATGGACCCCACAAGTCTACATGGAGAAGTTCAAAGGCAGAATGAGAGACAAAATTGCTAACAGGAAAATGAAGTCTAGTAAATTTAGCCTTGGGACAGATTTGACAGACAGATAATTGTTGTTGCTTACAACCATTGATTACAGACAAATGTTTCAAACTTTACAAAGGAATGTGGCCTAGCCTACAATGCCATCTATCAAGAGTTACATTAGAAGATGAAGTAGCAGCAAAACTATTAGGTATGGTAGTTTGATTGGTCTTTGGCTGATTTGAATGAAGCTTGAAGTCTGCAAAATAGAGTCCATTTCTTTGCTTACCAAGAATCAATAAAGTGTTGGTGGAAGGGACCTGAAAAAGGCATTTAGAAGATGTTAATATGACATGGCTGGAAAATTGTTTGGTTAGCTGACTGGCTGACAGAAGGTTGAACTGAAAGGTTGGAACATGGAGAACATTTGTCAAAAGAAGGTTAGGAGAAAGCCTAACTGTGCCTACATGAATGATGTCAACTTTGTGTCCATTAGGAATTGTGATTTGAGAAGGTGGTTCAAGTTTAGTATAAGAATCAAAGAAATGTAGGTTAGGTGTCATATGACTTGAGGCACCACTGTCCACAATCCAACAGTCACTTATATCAAAGGAACTAAAAGATTGTTTCATACCTGCCATCATAGCACAGTTCTCGTTCTCACTGCCATTATTGAGATTGAATTGATTTAAGTTGTTCATGATTTGTTCATATTCTTCCGATGAGGAAAAACCAGCCATGTTAGCAGTGTTCCTAGAAATTTCTCCTGATCCATCCTTATGAGCATCCACTCCTTGATGAGCATTAGCTGTGCCAGCAAACTTCCTGTTGTTCCTCAATTCAGGGTGAAGAATGTAACACCTTGAATTGCTGTGACCCTCCATCTGGCAGCTAGTGCAGTAATAAGTATTCCTTCTACCATTAGGGAATGCTCCTTTGAAATTCACTGTCTTTCCATCACCAGACTGACCATTGTTGTTCCTTCCTGAGTTGTTGCTAGTGCCATTGTTGTTGTTGTTTCTGTAATTCCATGCAGGCCTATTCTACTGTCCTGACTAGCCCCTTGCTGCCATTGCAGAAGCATCTAGATTGAGAGGAATAGAAGTAGAAATCTCTCTCTGTTTCTCCTCTTGTATCAGCAGAGAGTAGACTACATTGATGGTGGGCAAAGGTGTCATCATGAGGATATATTCCGTTACTGTAACATCCCGCATTTTCGTAAACAATATTTAAAGGTTTTAAGTTCAAGCTCGAGAAATAATTTATATTTCGTAATTTTTGGGATTTCATTTAAATAACTGATTAATTTTTGTGAGAATATTTTTAAAGGATTTAAATAAGATTTCATTTAATTGCGTAATTTGCGTCTTAGCAATTAAATTTCATAGCCCGGAAAATATTTATATCGTCCTAAGTTTATAGTGACCTTAAGTCGGTGTTCTTAGCTTAAATTGTCTTAAAACTTGTCTTATGGGCCAAACTTGTTAATGAACCCATTTCCCCTCTTTTTCCTCTCAAAACCCTAACTCCTTTATCCTCTACCTCCCTCCTTCATTTCATTTTTCAGATTTAAAACATAACAACAAACACATTCTTGAGAATTTCTCCTTCAATCTTAAAATGCTCATAGAATCTTCGTTTCTTATCCGATTGAGACGATTTTCGCGGCCACGGATTCCTTGTCTCGAGCCCGTAGTTTTAAGGTAATCAATCTTGCATTTTGTGACAGTTGAAATTTCGGCCTGTTTGAAGTATTTCGAAATTCGTGAATAGTTGTGATGTTTTGTTGTTTTAGGCGGTGTTTGTGTTAGCCCGGAAGAGGACTTGGTGATTATTGAACAAGATGTTGAAGGTTTCGCTAAGTAAAGGTGACAATTATGAGAAACTCGGCCTTATTTGTAATATTAGCACTTTTCTTGCTTGAGATGATTGAGTTTCTGATTTTTCATGATATGAATGTTGTTGGGACTTAGTAACATGCTAGGATTACACAAGGAAAGACTTTGATATGCCTTATTTATGTTTCATATGCTAGATGATGAAATTTCAGAATTTGTGTGCTTAAGACGAATACAAAGTATGCATTTGTTGAGGCTTTATTGTGTTGTTTAATGCTTGCTTTTGGTGTATTTGGGACTTACATATGCTGGGTAACCTTTGGATGTTGCGATTTTAGAAGTTTAGAATCGATTTGAGAAGATTTGAATGTTTTAGGAAAATGGCGATTTTGCGTGCAGGGGCTCTGAGCCGGTAGGCTGACCGGCAGCCGGTCGGCCGGCTCAGAGTCATAGTTATGTATTTTGCGTATGATATGTCTGAGGAAGGATTCTGAGCCGGCAGGTCGGCCGCCGGTCGACCGGCTCAGAATCCCTCTTTGGTTTTTGGAAAATTTTATAAGGGCTTGGGAAAGGACTCCCAGCCGGCAGACCGGCAGCCGGTCCACCGGCTGAGGGTCTCTCCTTGTCGTTTTGGATTTTGAAAAAAGGTATTGGGAAAGGACTCCCAGCCGGCTGGCCGGCGGACGGTCCACCGGCTGAGAGCCTCTTCTCATTGTTTGGCTGATTTTGGTAAAGGCATGGGAATGGACTCCCAGCCGGTAGACCGGCAGACGGTCCCGGACCGGCTGAGAGCCCCTGTTCTCATTAATTGGTTTATAACTTTCAAACGGTTAATCGGTTTTGTTTGAGATTCGTTCCGTGTACCTTTTATGTGTGTTTGAGGTCCCCGGAGGATGGGCGACTCTATGTTGGGTTCGGGAATGGAGTGAGGATAGAGACCCCCCGGTCGGGTAACCGAAAGGGAAACCGGCTCTCCTTCAACTTAGTTACCGGGATCAATTAAGTGTTGATTAGAGGTATAAGAGTTTAGAACTATAGATTAGTCTCTATCTTTGGATGAAATTGTAATGATGCGTATTAAGGTATGCCTTAAGCTGGCCTCTGAGCTTAATACGTAAGCTTGTTGTCATATATGGGGATATGCCTTAAGTTGGCCTCTGAGCCCTATATGTGTATGGTTGTCGTGTCTGGGATATGCCTTAAGCTGGCCTCTGAGCCTAGACATGTTTATTTGTGATCGCGTTGGAACATGTCTTAAGTTGGCCTCTGAGTCTGACGAGTAGAGCAGCTGCACAACGGGGCAGTCAGGTCGTAACACCTTACCCGGAGTGCAGATGCTGATGCTAGGACATGCCTTAAGCTGGCCTCTGAGTCTAGTGTCTTGTGATGCAGTAAAGGGACATGCCTTAAGTTGGCCTCTGACTTCTTTACTTATTGGGTGCTAGTCTATGCCTTAAGTTGGCCTCTGAGTCTAGTGTCTTGTTGATTAGCAGGTCTATGCCTTAAGTTGGCCTCTGAGTCCTTGCTTGTGAACTTGGTATGTAGGTTATGTCTTAAGTTGACCGCTGAACCTTTATACTTGCTGAATGATTGGTATGTAGGTTATGTCTTAAGTTGACCGCTGAACCTTTATACTTGCTGAATGATTGGTGTGTAGGTTATGTCTTAAGTTGACCGTTGAACCTTATACTTACTGAGTTTTATCTGCTTGCCTAGAGTTGGTACAATGTCAGATATATAGATGTTGATATTGATGAGTATGATACTTTGACTTTGATATTGTTCATCCAAGGCATTGGGTGACTCTTTAGTCAGTTTCGTAAATGGTTTGGACTGAAAGACCCCCTGGCCGGGCAACCGGAAGGGAAACCGGCTCTCCTTCCAAATAGTTTCCGAAGTTGGTTGAGAGTCATGCATTAGTGATTGCATGATAGTATGAGATTCAGATGATGAGATTTTATACTTCACATGTTTATATATTGATACGTGTCTATTTTATGATGTTTTACATCTATTTTTACACGTATTTGGTTGCTCATTTACTATGTTTTAGCCTTTATTTCTCACAAATCGTGTACTTTCGTGTTTTTATGCACTTTTTGCAGATTTATGCGGAAAAGAGACGATTTAGCACCAAATCCATATCCTCGAGTCTATTGCATAATTAAGGAATAAATGGAAAGTCAACTGGAGTCAAAGTCAAGAGCCCGAAGTCAAAACAAGAAGAAATCCGAAGATTTCCATACAGAGGCGGTCGACCGACCAGCTAAACGGGTCGGCCGACCAGGCCTGAACTCTAATAAAGCCCAAATCTCAAGGAAGGCCAAGAATTTACGAAGTCCAATACGAAGCGGTCGACCGACCCACATAGTAGGTCGACCGACCACAGCGGAAGCCCATGCGAATCTTTTCGGAAATAAAGTAGAATTAGAGCTTTTAGAAAACTCTTAGTTTTATACCCTATATAAACAAATCTGGTGATTAGGGTTAGGTATGCTTGATATCTATTATCATACCTTAGGATCTTTTATTCAATCTTTTACCAGTTCATCTTTTATCTTATTCAAGAATTCTCAAACATTCAATAAAGGTTGTTTCTTTCTGCCCTAATTCCAATTGTGGTAATTACTCTTTTAATCTAGCTTTTATTATAGTTCTTATTTTTATTACAATTGTTAAGTTAGAATCTCAAGCTTTATTGAATCTCGCATGTTTAGATTGTTTACCATGTTTACCATGTTTACTCCAAATTTTATAATCATCTTAAGTATTATGAGTAGCTAAATTTCATATGTTAGGATGTAGGGGATGAATATGCGTAGGTAAATAAAATTCGAAAGACCGACTTGTAGCAGGACCACGGTCGGCCGACTGGAATAACTGGTCGGTCGACCGAGGCCGTGGTCGGCCGACTGGAGTAGCCGGTCGGTCGACCACTCGCGTATGTATTCTTATTTCGTCTTTTCTTGTCAATTATAATATCCTGCAATGAGACCATAAGGAGACTTGTAGGATGTTAGTAATGACCTACCCAAGATTGAAAGATACGGGAAGGGCATTGGTTTACACCTTAAGACGGATAGGTTACTCAAGGCTGAAAGGTATGTGACCTGGGATTTAGGAATCACCCTTATTGTTGACACCCAATAATTGTGAGACCTAGGAACTAATAGCATAGGCCGAAAGGAGCTATTAGGTAGCATAGACCTAAAAAGATATGTTACACCCCCTTACGCGACTGCAATACATGTTGACCTTAGGATTTATTTTACCTTAGCTTTTTATTACCCAAACATCCTAGCATCCCCTTTTATTATATTTTATTCTCATCTTTATTTCTTGTTTTATTTTAATCTTTGCCTTAGATATAGTAATCAACCAATCAACCCCCAAATTTGTTACCCTTAAACATTAACATTAAGACAATAAACATTCCCCACCTCCTTGTGGTTCGACCCTGACTTTCACTATCTATTGTTAAGGTTAGGAATTATAAATTTTATCTTTGGTACCCTCAACGACGGGCATCAAATTTTGGCGCCGTTGCCGGGGAGGTGACGCCAGTGTTTATTGTTTTTTGTTTTTGTTTCTCTTTGTTTAAGGAACTTTTTGTTCCTTAAACTTTCTCACTTTTTTCTTGTAGTTTCCATCTTATGCGCAGGTCAGTTCAAGGAGAACTCCTACCACTTGACCTCGAAATTGAGAGGACTCTTAGAGAAAGAAGAAAGCAACTTCTAGCAAATCAGGAAGGAGGCTCACCATCTTCCTTATTTCAAGAAGACTTATTCGAACTACCACCATCTTCACCAAAAACACCACCTTCACAACCAAATTCACCCATCAATCCACTTTCACCAAAAACACCACCTTTTACCTACTTTCCAGTTTTTCCTAAAGAAGAAGAGAATATGACAGAAGAAGCTACTATTGCCAGTCACTCCATGCCTCAGGCAAAGGACCTATACAAAGGGTTCACTTTACCTGCAGGTACTGGGAAGCCATTCGAGGCCAAGCCTGCCTATATTACTATGGTTGAAAGAAACCAATTTGGAGGCTCGGCCAATGAGGATGCTGCTAAGCATATTGAAATCTTCACAGATTACATATGCTCTATAGCACTCCCAGAAGGAGTGACGCAGGACCAGATTAAACAAACCATGTTTATCTTCTCCCTTAGGGACTCTGCGAGAGAGTGGTACAGAGATCTAGACCGCACTGCTGCGGGAGTCACGGATTGGAACACCTTAGCCTTAGCATTCTACAGAAAATACTATTCTGCATCAAAGACTAATGCTTTAAGAGCACAGATCACTAATTTCAAGCAAGGTCCCAATGAAGATTTTAGCGAGGCGTGGGACAGGTTCAAGAGACTTGTTCGATCCATACCACATCACGGATTCGAACAATGGTTTCTTTGCAACCAGTTCTACAATGGCCTCTACGATGACAACAGGGCCTATTTAGATGCTGCAGCTAATGGGAGATTCCAAGATAATTCAGGAGAGACTAAGGGTCTCAAGTTGATAGAAGATGTTGTTGTACACCGCGCTGAGCATGGTACTTCTAGAGGAAATCAGAGGAAATCCGAATACAACCTATCAGCTATTGAGGCCTTGACAGCCAAGTTGGAAAAATTTGAGGCTGCAGGAAAACTCGATCTAGGGAGTGGAAGCAAGGGAGGAATATACCAAGTGAACGCCGTTCAGGACGGACCCTTTGCTTGTGAGAGGTGCGGTGGAGAAGGGCACGTGTCGAAATTCTGTACTTCATCTAATGAAACATGTGCCGCTTTTCAGCATTACCGTGGGAACAATTTCTATGACCCGAATAATAATAATGTCCATCCCAACTTAAGGTGGACAAGCCAGAATGTTCAAAACCCACAACACATGCAACCTCAGCAAAATTCCACCTATTTACCCCCACATAAACAAAATTTCCAAAAACCACCTTTCAACCCTCAACCACCTTCTAATCCACCACCCAACACAGATGCTCTTATCCAAAATCTTATCGGGTTGGTTCAGAAGGAGTCACAGGCTAGAGAGGCAGGGATGAAGATGTTAGAGTCCCAGATTGCTCAAATAGCGAGCAAGAATGATACTAGGGCTCCGGGTCAGCTTCCAACTAAACCGGACCAGAAAAAAGAGACTCTAAACATCATCTCTCTGCGAAGTGGAGCTAAAGTGGGGAGCGAGAAAGAAAAACAGGCGAGAAGCAGCGAAGGCAGTCGACCGACCGCAGATTCTGGTCGACCGACCACAGATCAGGACCCAAAAGTTTTACCTGAACAGGAAACTGGTCGAACGACCGAAGAAACTGGTCGACCGACCACTGAAGCAGAACCCGAAGTTCCCTTTCGCCCAGATTTGCCGAACAACTTGCGGGATTTTCTCTTCCGGGGTGATAAAACCCCCAGGTTTCTAAAAAGGGCTGCAAATACTGAGTCTTCAGCTGCGCCTTTCCCAGAAAGACTCGTGCCTTCAAAGGATCAGGTATCTTTTGACAAATTTAAGGATGTGATTCGTTCATTAAATGTTCAAGTCCCGTTCTTAGAATTAGTTCAACAAGTTCCTTCCTATCTTAAATTTATGAGACAGCTTTTGTCAAGAAAGAGGTCTCTAGAAAAGGTTGAGTCGGTGGCCCTCACTGAAGAGTCATCTAGTTTTTTGTCTCATGTCATAGCCCCTCATAAACTAGAGGACCCTGGTAGTTTTTCTGTCCTCTGTAATATAGGAACCTTCCCAGTTAAGAAGGCTTTATGCGACTTAGGTGCTAGTATAAGTGTCATGCCCCTAAGCGTTGCCTTAAAACTAGGAATGACCGAATTTGCAGTGACCAGTATGACAGTCCAGATGGCAGATCGCACATCTATGGAGCCTATAGGAGTGTTGGAAAACATCCCTGTGCGTATCGACAGGTTTTTCTTCCCAGTTGACTTTGTAGTTTTGGACATCCCAGAGGATGCCCATATACCTATAATTCTAGGAAGACCTTTCCTGCACACTGCAGGTGCCATTATAGATGTAGGCACTGGGACTCTGACCTTTAAAGTAGGCAAGCATTCTATTATCTATGGCCTATCTTATAGGAAGAAGGATGCTATGACCCCCATCACATGTAATGCTATCACTTCTGAGAAGAAGTATGAGGTCATCACTACTTCTCCCACTTTATTACCTGTTCCTGTATCTGTTTTTACACCTCCGCCCCAGATTGGGAGCAGTAGGGAGGACACTTCTATTATGACTATTGCAGGAACTGGTTTGGGGAAACCCAAGGTGAAGGAAGTCATCATCCAGAGAGGAGGAATGGGATGCCTAAGCTATGAAGAGGATGAGGATCCAGACGTCGTGGATCGAGAGGAAAAGAAGAAGAGGAGGCAAGCTCAAGAGGAGAGACCGTCGCATATGCTTTGCGACGGCGTGAAGAAGATGTGTTTTGCTACTAACGCAAAAACCGTGGAGACTACGGCATGTCGTCAGAAGCCGTGGTCGGATATCTTCCGCATCTTTAGCGGATAGTTGTTTTGAGTTGCAGTTTTAAGACAATTTATTTTTGTTGTGTGAAACTTTTTATTTTGGTTTGCTCGTAGTTTTAGATCCTTTCCTTTATGTTTGAGTAGTTAAGACTTTTGAATCGTTTTTGGCATCTCGCGCATTGTTGGGCGCGCATATTTTCTTGCTTTTTTAGGATTTACGAAGAAACGAAGACCTCCAGGACGCAGAGGGTCGACCGACCAGAAACATCAGTCGGTCGACCAGATAACGCTGTATCGCTAATTCTTCTGTGATTCACAGGAGGTCGGTCGACCAGAATCATCGGTCGGTCGACCTACTGTCCACTGCGGTCTTTCGTTTCTCTTCCTTGGAAATCGTGAAATTGACTTGGTTACTTGAGTGGCACTGCTGGCCACCAAAACCTCCCAGCTTACGCTGGTTTGGGGAGGTTTTTCTCATGCGCTTCATAACCCAGTGAGTTCTTTCCAGTTTTTCCTTAGTTTTTTAATTTCTTTGCATCTTTCCTTTAATTTTCTGAAACCTTTACTCAGGCTAATGCACAATGGGGACATTGTGCGGGTTGGTTTGGGGAATGGTTTCGTGTTACATGCATTGCATTTTGTCACACGTTTACTGCATTTCTGTCTTGCATCGTTCTTTTCTTTATTTTCCTTATATATACAAAAATCCAAAAAAATGAAAAAATTCAAAAATTCAAAAAATGCACGTTTATTTTAGCATATAGGTCGAGTCGGAACGAAAGTATTCCAAGGATGATTTAGCTATCTTACATGTTTATGCCTTTACCTTGCCTTGTCAACTTGTTTTAGTATGAAAGTCTTTTGCATATCTACGAGTTTTTATCAATTTATATATCTTGAGACTTGACTTATACCTTGGCAACCTACTATACATTCTAAGGTTTAGAGCTTATTTCCTGGTTTCATTCTTAAACCAGTTGTCTAGGATGTGAGTAGTACTCCCCTTGGAACATGTTACATCAATATGCATAAACATGAACTTGAATTGCTATATACTTGTTTTACTTTCTCGTTTTGTGAGTCTTGGTACGTGCATTTGGGATCCCTTTTCTCGTTTTTTACCCATAAGCTTCACATAGCCAAAATTGCCTTTTACCTCCCAAAACTACATCCCATACTTAGCCCACCTTTCCAAGCTAGTATTTGTGGTCTTTGGTTTGACCCTTGAGGTGTCTTGGTTTGTAAGCTATCTTAAGCAAAGAGAAAAGAAAAGAAAGCAAGAAAAGAAAAAGAACAGAAAAAGAAAGAAAGAAAAGAAAAACGAAAAAAAAAAAAAAAAAAAATCAAAATATACAGTGGAGTCAGTCGACCGACCAACATCATAGGTCGGCCGACCACCTGACAGCACCAAAATTCAAAGTTCGTTCCGAAAATTCCTTTCTTTTATATGTTATCACTCCCGTACTTCATTCAAAAATATTTGGGAGTCCTTTCTTATATTTAATGTGAGAGTTGTGCCACAAAAAGAGCACTTTCTTAATATCAAAAGTTGTGAAATATGTTGTTGGGAACTGGTTTTACTAGCTTGGCTACTAACCCCACATATCCAAAAACATCTTAACCACTTTTTACCTTTTACCTCACATATCTTTCATTACCTCAATTGCATGTATCTGGGTCACTTAATGAGATTGTTATACAAAGTTGTAGAATTCTTGTTCATGTTAGATTGCAGGCATGCTTTCATGGGTCGAAGTTAGGTGAGTGTCTCAACAAAATTACTTCTTTCTATCTTCTACATATACTCACCCTTTGCTTCATGAGTGTCTCGAGCGTACCGCGAGAGTCCAAGGTATAAAGTCTCTATAATTTCTAGTTTGCAAGTTTGACGACCCTATAACTCGTTTGCATGATTTAAATACTTTCTCATTTTGTACTTGGTATTGGTCTAGGCTGACATGTAAATTTCGCTCTGAGATTGAAATCGTTCCATTAGTTAGGATCGAGTCTATTTCTTGCTTGAGGGCAAGCAAGGGTTTGGTTTGGGGAATTTGAGACGTGTCTATTTTATGATGTTTTAAATCTATTTTTACACGTATTTGGTCGCTCATTTACTATGTTTTAGCCTTTATTTCCCACAAATCGTGTACTTTCGTATTTTTATGCACTTTTTGCAGATTTATGCGGAAAAAAGACGATTTAGCACCAAATCCATATCCTCGAGTCTATTGCATAATAAAGGAATAAATGGAAAGTCAACTGGAGTCAAAGTCAAGAGCCCGAAGTCAAAACAAGAAGAAATCCGAAGATTTCCATACAGAGGCGGTCGACCGACCAGCTAAACGGGTCGGCCGACCAGGCCTGAACTCTAATAAAGCCCAAATCTCAAGGAAGGCCAAGAATTTACGAAGTCCAATACGAAGCGGTCGACCGACCCACATAGTAGGTCGACCGACCACAGCGGAAGCCCATGCGAATCTTTTCGGAAATAAAGTAGAATTAGAGCTTTTAGAAAACTCTTAGTTTTATACCCTATATAAACAAATCTGGTGATTAGGGTTAGGTATGCTTGATATCTATTATCATACCTTAGGATCTTTTATTCAATCTTTTACCAGTCCATCTTTTATCTTATTCAAGAATTCTCAAACATTCAATAAAGGTTGTTTCTTTCTGCCCTAATTCCAATTGTGGTAATTACTCTTTTAATCTAGCTTTTTATTATAGTTCTTATTTTTATTACAATTGTTAAGTTAGAATCTCAAGCTTTATTGAATCTCGCATGTTTAGATTGTTTACCATGTTTACTCCAAATTTTATAATCATCTTAAGTATTATGAGTAGCTAAATTTCATATGTTAGGATGTAGGGGATGAATATGCGTAGGTAAATAAAATTCGAAAGACCGACTTGTAGCAGGACCACGGTCGGCCGACTGGAATAACTGGTCGGTCGACCGAGGCCGTGGTCGGCCGACTGGAGTAGCCGGTCGGTCGACCACTCGCGTATGTATTCTTATTTCGTCTTTTCTTGTCAATTATAATATCCTGCAATGAGACCATAAGGAGACTTGTAGGATGTTAGTAATGACCTACCCAAGATTGAAAGATACGGGAAGGGCATTGGTTTACACCTTAAGACGGATAGGTTACTCAAGGCTGAAAGGTATGTGACCTGGGATTTAGGAATCACCCTTATTGTTGACACCCAATAATTGTGAGACCTAGGAACTAATAGCATAGGCCGAAAGGAGCTATTAGGTAGCATAGACCTAAAAAGATATGTTACACCCCCTTACGCGACTGCAATACATGTTGACCTTAGGATTTATTTTACCTTAGCTTTTTATTACCCAAACATCCTAGCATCCCCTTTTATTATATTTTATTCTCATCTTTATTTCTTGTTTTATTTTAATCTTTGCCTTAGATATAGTAATCAACCAATCAACCCCCAAATTTGTTACCCTTAAACATTAACATTAAGACAATAAACATTCCCCACCTCCTTGTGGTTCGACCCTGACTTACACTATCTATTGTTAAGGTTAGGAATTATAAATTTTATCTTTGGTACCCTCAACGACGGGCATCATATATGCTGGAGTATTCTGTTTGTATTTATGTGTTACGTGTCGTTACAAAAGGTGGCTAGGAGAACTCTAGTCACTCCCCACTGATTGTGGCGTACATGTTTACATGTATGTAGGTACATGACAGGTGGTTGGCAGAGGGTTGCATGGAGCTAGCGAGCGATGGTCCTGTTCATCGATTGACTTACACGTTTACGTTAGCTAGACTTAGTTTACATTTTAGTTTTGAGTGCCTGTAGGGATGTGCCATCCCAGGCTGATTGTATCTATATTTGTTACTTTCAGTTTCAGTTTTAATTCACCTCGCATGTTAGTTATGTTAAAAAGTTTTAATTCCGCTACATTTTTAGTATTTTGTATGTTTATTATTTCCGCTTTCGCGAGGGGTTTTACAGTTGGTATCAGAGCATTATTGCTCCCGACGCACTCATGTGACCCCCAACCTTAACTTGACCATATAACTAAATAATGAATGAGAGATGGGTTAGATTTAAGGACTTATATTGTAGTCTGTTTTGTGATTGCTCTTATTAGGCTCTAACGTGTTTGTTGATTGTCATTGACTTCACTTTTATACCTCCCGATCGACGAACCGTGGGCTTATCCATTTGGCGGTGGAGATCGGAGTTTCGACCGAAGATAGAGGATTCGTGCTATTGTTGGAGAATGCTTCTGATCCTTGAAGATACTCCTCTTCCTTTGTGCATCACCTTCTTTGATAACTCCGAATGCACATCCTTCTTCTAGAATATCTGTCTATCTCACCTGAACGGATCTTCATATCTTTTTAGCTTAACCTCGTTACTTGCTTTCTTAAGGTGCCCTCTAGGTAATCTTTCCTTTAATGGATTTGGAGGAACTAGTCTTAGGACAACCGTAAGCTGTGTTATGAGAAATATTGTTATTTGAGGAATAACTTAAGAGGTATCGAGAGACATGTTTTGGTGACCCAAGGGTCTAGTTGTCTATCCAATTGGGAGAGTAAAAGGTGAGTGATAGGATACTTGCTTGAAGGTTGAGTTGTATACTTAGTATGCGGTGGAACCTAACCTTGAGAACCATGCTTAGATCGTGAAAGTTTATGGATTGTAGAGTAATGTTAAGGAGTTAGATAAGATAATTGAGGATATAGAGTGAAGAGTCTATTGACCTAGATATACTCAAGAGGGGGGGGGGGGGGGTTGAATTGAGTGTGCCAACTTTTTCGATTCTTCTTCGATGTGAGTTGTTGTGACGAAGTAATAGCAAGTAACAAGTAAAAATGATAAAATAAGGAGACACGATCTTTTGAAGTGGTTCAGTTTCACAAATTGAAACCTACGTCCACTATTCTCGATTAATAAAATTAGTACCTTCTCCGGATTACAATTTATCAACCCAACTCGTACAACTTTGATGTTAGTTGTAACTCAATCTAGATACCGTAAAATATCTAGCTACGACAAGTACCGTGAAATACTTGCTTACAATGAGTACCACTAAATACTCGAATCTATCTTAAGTAAGTAAGATAAACTTTCAACAACTTCTTG
The DNA here is from genome assembly GCA_029255685.2 of Silene conica. Taxonomy (NCBI): domain Eukaryota; kingdom Viridiplantae; phylum Streptophyta; class Magnoliopsida; order Caryophyllales; family Caryophyllaceae; genus Silene; species Silene conica. The sequence continues at coordinate 14,663,255 of CM055319.2, forward strand.
TATTTGATGATCTTGAATGTATGAAAATATTCTTTAATGCTTGTAGTCTTGATTACGATATTTGACAATGATTGGCACGGAAAACGAAGCGTGTGAGAGATTACGTTCGTCTAATTCTCGGTTTGCGTGAGGCGAATAATTCGATACCTTAGGCGTGTGATTTTGAGTGCTTATATACTAATTTAGATCTAGGTTAAATCTTAGATAGTTTAGAAATATTACTTTATCTAGAATAATAATTCTAGGTAATATTTTAAACTTAATCTTATTTGGCTTAGGGAAGGATTCTATTAAGATAATATTAAATTAAGACATAAGATAATATTTCCATAATTCTATTAGACTTAGGAAATATCTTATACCATAAAATATAGAATCATATTTTGAATCAATTCCTAACTCTTGTCAATAATATAATAAATTATATTATTAATCAAATCCTAGACAATCTTTAAGTAGATTAAATAAACAAGTTTATTTATTTAATTAACCATAAAGACAATATGAAACGTATTAGGATTCGTATAGAGAAACGTGAGACACGCTTCCCTATGCACGACTCCCAACGCACATAACACGTTCTTCGAGACATATTCTTGGAAGCACGTTTCCCTAGGAATTTGAATTTTGACAATAACGGTTAAAATAAAATTCTTAGTATTTTAGAATTAATATTTACCTCATAAGATAAATATTTTAATTCTTGTTAACTAAAGAATATTTCTATTTTAAAACCGTTTATAAGATTACTAAATTAATATATAATAATATATTAATAGTACGCATAAATCTTCACGCCTTGACTTATATCACGCAAATCTCATTTCTTCGATAGTTATAGGAATGATCTATAACTTAAGAACTCTTGATGTTGTAATAAAACTTTTGTCTTGTAAATCTTCAAAAAGACTTGACACTTGACATGAGCTTGATCTTTCTTCAATCTTCAATTGATTTATACTTTATTAAACTTACGATCTTCGCTCTATAATTAACTGTACACTTAAACTCACGATTACACGTATATGCATATAAAACATAATTATCTAGACTTGTCATTATTAAAACATAAAACAATATATTACTTATATAGAATATATTACTCAACAAATTCCCCCTTTTTAATGATGGCAAGTCTTACCTAGAATCGTGTCTAAGTGTAACGTAGTAACGTTCCCCCTCAACATAATATTGGTCTTTTATAATATAGATCAACTAGGGTTTCTATTTTTAGACTAAACCAATTACTTAAAAAGAACTTTGAGAGACAATACGTTACAACAAGGAGCAATCTTAGGCAAATTCGTAATCTAGGTCGCATTCTTTTCCCCCTCTTGACATCATTGAAAAGACGGAAACAAAGACATAAAACGACTAGAATGATATAATACGAAACAAACCTAAGCATGCAATTCTAAATGAAACACACAAACCTAATTAAAATCATGTAAACACGAAATACGAACGGAAATACGACACACAACCATATACTACAATGCCAAATGAGCCGAATATGAGAAGTAAAGCCTAATGGGCCGAATTTAAGAACATACGCCACTGGGGCTGAAAGTAGTAGCATAATGTCGTAATGGACCGAAAGTAAGAGAACAAAGTGTAAAGATTAGTACAAGCCATCTGGGCCGAATTAGGATAGGGAAAATGGGCCAGAAACTTCAAAAGTGAACATGGCTAAATTGTTTGTTAAAGGAAAAGAGAATTGAAGGCAAAAGTAAGGAATTGGGCTAATGAGGCCGGACACTACCACACGGCCCAACCGAATGCACTCCACAAACCGAGCCCAAATCTGCAAAACAAGGGTTAATTCTTAAAACAGTAATCGAAATTATTCGGGATGACGAATGATATGAGGATTAACGAACTCCGGACGGGTACGATATTCCAACGAATCAAGACGGTCAAGACAACTCGCCACATTGCGTCCTTGAGCATCAATGGCACGCTCGAAATTTAGAACCTTAAGACTTAGAGCTTTTACCGCCTCTAGACACTTAGCTCCGTCTTCTCGTAACCCGCGGTTATCTTGAACCAATGCACCCCCTTGAGTCGTTAAAAAGTGATGACGATCACTCACCCCGATTATCTCCTCCTTCACAAATTTTATTTCCCGGGTAAGATTTACGAGACTATTGTTAACCTTTTCCATCCAAGCTCGTATATCACCATTCACCCCCGACCCGTTACCATTCTCGGACCTCGTGTCCTTCAACCCAGCCACAACCGAACAAAATTTTTCAACTTTTCCTTCAAGAACCTCCAGATTCCCACTCCCCTTTTCATCACCGTTTTCACGACCAAACAACAAAACACCATCTCTCCCGAGCAATCCCATTAACTTCATCAATTTGTCGTTCATCCGATCACGAGGGACAACCCCATAACTACCAACATCTACGACACCAATATCAAGTAAGAGAGCAGAAATCCACATTCCATATGAGATATCCAAGGTAGTACAATGTCGATCTTTAGTGAGAATACTCGAGACATGAGCAATTTTCGTAAAGAATAGTGAGGCAAGGTTAATTTTCGAACCCGTTAACCAATTATATAACACCACCGCTTCACAACAACTCAGTTTATCCCTTCCCCCGCGACGTGGTAAAACAGAGTTCCACAGGAAATTGACGAAAAACTTAAGTTTTGGACCGAAGAAACTCGTCAACAGGGGACTAACTTCGGTTGCATGAGGATCAAAATACTTCTTTATTTCCATTTTTTCTTCTTTTGACACAACGGACCATTCTTTACTCGGATCAAGATTTAATCCCTCATTCCTAAGTCTAAACACCCGACAGACATCCTTAATACCCAACACCAAATCTCTCCCATTCACAATCGCATGCAACTGTTCATTAACAAGTTTGACAGAAGCAAAGAATTGGACTAACTCTATAGGAAAGGTTAGACCAGAGAAGTTGCTAACGTATACCCAACTCTGAAAAATCAAGAAATCTTTGAAGAATTGCAAAGATTTAGACTCATCGACCCAAGAAGTCGGATAGAACCGACCCGCGTGAATAGAGTATGGAATTAAGCGTTCAATCATCATACCTTCGCTTTTGGTCATACGTACTTTCTCCAATCCTTCCCGAGTGGCTTCATCGGAGGCATCACGAAGTAGAACACGGGGTTGATGAGCAAACTCGGAAAACTCCTCGTCGACTACCGTTTTTCCTTTATCCATCTTTCTTCTTTTGCATGTCTCTGATTTTGGAATCGTGGCAGTGATCGGTTCAGGCGAAGGTGGTGGTGAGGGTGTGGGTGTTGGAGTTTTTGGAGAACGTGGTTTGTTACGGGTTGATCGTCTAGCAAAAATGGGTGGCATGATGTCGGTTATGAGATAACGGATTTTAGTTCAAGGTGTTTGAGGTTTTAGTTTTAATGGTGAAATGGGGATTTTAATTGATGAGGAAGACGGTTATAAGGAGAGATAATAATGGTGAGGTGAATGATGGTTAGTGTAAGGAGTTGAAGGACGGTTATAGGGTTATAGGTAGAGTGTGTAAGTAGAGAAGGTGGGGTTAGCATGTGGGGTAGGTAATAAGGTGGAGGTAGTACGTATTTTTAGTTTGTTACGATTTTCTTGTTACGTGAATTGGATAAAATTAGTACGGTTTTATTAAAAGTTACGTATTTGAGTTACGTAACTATATTTATAGATATATATATATAATGATAATTTTTTTTTTTGGCATAAATTTGTTAATATTTGAATATTATTATTTTGACCTGAGAAATTGGTTGTGTACGTTCGTATAACACGTAGCAAGATATAATCAAGATTGAGCATTTAATAAAAAATAACACACATAGGCATGCAGCGGAATATACGGACACAGTCATATAATTCCGTCTTTTCATAGTCAGTCATTGGGTTATTTTCAGCTCTTAAGATCGATTAGGTGCCACCGATTAAACCAATTTCCAATTGCAAAGTCTCAAATCGTTCTCTAGCCAAAGGCTTAGTAAAAATATCTGCCCATTGTTTTTCTATACTACAAAATTCCAACTTAATGTTTTTCTTTTCTACATGGTCACGTAAGAAGTGATGTCTAATCTCTATGTGTTTTGTTCTCGAGTGCTGAGCCGGGTTTTTAGATATTATAATTGTAACACCCCCATCATCCTATTCATTAGTAAATAGGGCTTTCAAGTAAAATTCGGATAATGGGTGTGTCACAATTTAACCAAATGTGGTAGTAGTACCTAACCATGAAGTAAAATAGGTAGTTGTCTAATAATTTAAAATTCAAAGGATAAAATACGGTTACAACCAAATTTAAAGTTTGCGGAAGCGAAAATAAAGTTCAACGATCCAAAAGAAAGATAAAGTGTCAAAGCATTTGCCTTTGACTGAAACATTAAGCGCGCTCTCTTGTGCATCCCACGACTAATTCCCACGGGTACCTGTCACACGATCTGCTCACACATTTTGTGATCACCGCAGGTCCAAGCAAGGACAAAACAAATAAAAGGGTCAACAATATTGTTGAGTAAGGTAAACGATTTGAGAGGAATGTAAATGAATTAAGAAAGAATAACTTGGAAGGTATTTTATAAAATAATAATACATATCAAAATACTTCGAATATTTGAAGAACATAATATAAGGCTTGCCAACATTAAATCAAAGGAAACAATAATTTAAACGGTAAGATTAACATAGGTATTCCAAAGTATTCAAACTCAAACCAATACTTCAAGATAGTTCTATTTCAAGAAAACCTTTCTTTTCCAATTATTTCAACATCGGTATAACTTTGGATAGAGGCCGTATGAAGTGGATACACTCGCCCCAAACCGGATAAGACGAGAGTCACCAAATCATGTACTAAACTGTCCTAACATCCCGAGTGTGCACACCCCTCTAAGGGTCAACCCCAAAGAGGAAGATAAGAGGACGGGGTCTCGATCAACTAAGCCCCATCAAAAGCTCTGTATAGGAAATCCCTTTCACTAGGGACAACCTACCCCTCTACCAAAACCGTTTCAACCAATATGAAATTCCATTTCCAAAACAAAAACCATTTCCTCAACATTTGATAAGTCATTATAAACTTGTAGAAAGCAAAACGGTTTTGGGTTTCCGAAAATAATAATTACTTATTTCTTATCAAATAAAATATCCTTTCCAGAGATTAAAACAATATAAATCCTTGTCCATAATCATTTGTAAGGTAAGTTCCAAACAATATAGATACTTAATATAACAAAAGATATCAATATACAAGATAGACAATAATTCAAACGGTGTATCAATAGGGTACGCAAAAGGTGTTTTCCCTTACCTTGCAAGCGGTTAAAGGTTAGAGCCTCTTCTACGAATCCCGACTCTACATAATATTTAAAATAATAGTCACTTATATGAACGACCATTACTAAGCTACTTGTAGTAAATTATGCGATAACTATACTTTCTCGGTTTTTACAGATTCAAAACAGAAACTTTAAATCGTCATATCTCCTTCGTTACTAAATATTTTGAGGCGACACTAGTGGGGTTTGGTTCCTTAGTGAGTCGTCCATCTTTAATGTCTCAGTGGTCAGAGTCTAAAAACGTGTTTAAGCGGTCCAAAGTTACAGTCTACCAAAGTTGGTCCAAAGGTGAGTCTTAAAACGTTACGGGGTGGTAAATACTCTTAACATGTCGAAACTCGTCGAAACGAAAGCCTACTACACTTTACATTCATTAAGCTTTAACATGTGAAGAGATGGATCACTGATTATATTTATATGTATGACTAAATTACCCTTTTATGGAAATGCAAGCTTTTAACAAGTATGACTAATTAGAACATTTTTCCAGAATACAACCAAAACTTGTAAAAATCATATAAAATCCAAAACGTCATATTTTCGTGCATGGTTGGATTTATTGGATTCCTTTATGTGTCTAAAACATATTGTTAGGCATGCATATTGTCTCAAAAATGGGTTTATCAGATCTAAAAACGCGTTTTAAAAACAGTGGTCAGAAAATGAGGCATGAAAAGTTTTACATCATAAATCCCTCTTAACAAATCGAAACGAGTTGATTCAAAATCCTATTATCATCTAGACTCAATTTAGTTTAACATATTAAGAGATGAGACACTTAGTCCTTTTGTAAATATGGTTTGATGACTCTTTAAGTGAGATCTAGTGATTCGGATAAACAGAAAACAGGCTGTAGTATATGATTTTTCATTTCTAAACGGTTCATGAAAACGTCCTAATTTTTGGTGAGTGTTTTTATAACAACTTAAGGAAAGTCCCAAATTTTTATTTTCTGAAAATACTCATTTTAACATGTGTTTTCAGATCTACTACATGCATGCTACGTTTTTGACAAAATAACGGTTTTTACTATGTTCAATCCTTTGCATGCATGGTTGTAGATTCATAAGTTCAAGTTTAGATGTTAAGTGATATGTGAATGCATGTTAAAAGATTATAAAATCAGATTTGAAGAGTTCATAAGCTTACTTAGTGTAGAACTTCAAGTATATGCAAGATCCTCCTCTTGTTTTTTTTCTTCTTCTTCCTCACGTCTTCCTCTCCTTCTCTCTATTTTTTTTTTGTTTTTGTTTGTGTGTTTGTGTGGGGAAATGGCTGGTGCTTAAGTGTCTTAAAGAGGTAAGAAAAAGAACAAACAAAGGTATGGGGAAGGGGGAAGGAGTGACGGCTCAATGCATGGGGAAGGGGAGATGTTTTCTTCTTTTCCTCTTTCCCATGCATGTGTAAACGTACCAGTTTTTTTTTTGTCGTTTACGGTTTTTCGTGCGACGGTTTTACGTACGTAATTCTCGGTTTTAATTAAATCATACCCGGATTTAATTAATACTCGAGCTTAAATTAAATTATCCGTTAAAAATTAATACGGATATTGCGGGTATTATAATCTACCCACCTTAAAAACGAACTTCGTCCTCGAAGTTTAAAACTACCCTCTACGCGCAAGCTGACGCCATTATTAAAACGATCCCAAATCAAGCAAAGAAAAGAATAAGGAAATGCAAAATATGTAGGTATTACAATAATAGCACTCGTATTATCACATAATATAGGTACACATCCCACGTCAATACAATAATCAAGTAACTACTGTTTTAACCATAGTAGTTGGGAACATACCAGTGCGGCTGCGATATATTCAGCTTCTGCGGTTGACAAGGCGACTGAATTTTGTTTCTTGGATGCCCATGATATAATACATGGTCCAACGAAGGTCGCAAGTCCAGAAGTACGTTTTCTATCTAAAGAACAACCTGCATAATCCGCATCTGAATATCCTAGTAGGTTAAAATTACAGTCCATAGGATACCATAGATATAATTTTGATGTTCCGATTAGGTATCTTAGAATTCTCTTAACCGCAATCATATGCGATTCTTTTGGTGCAGATTGGAACCGAGCACAAACGCAGACACTAAACATTATATCTGGACGACTTGCAGTAAGATACAGAAGTGAGCCGATCATACCTCTATAAGTAGTTTCATCTACTGACTTACCGTCCTCGTCTTTGGTGAGCTTCTTATCTGTTACCATTGGAGTAGGCATAGGATGAGAGGATTCCATTCCAAATTTCTTTATTAACTCTTTGACGTATTTTTGTTGATGGACTTTCATACCCTCGTTCGTTTGTTGAATTTGTAGACCAGGGAAGAATTTTAATTCTCCCATCATGCTCATCTCGAACTCGGATGTCATCAACTCTGAGAAATACTGGCACAACTTTTTGTTGGTTGAGCCAAATATAATATCGTCAACGTAGATCTGGACAACTAGTAGATCGGAATTTTCACTTTTCAGAAATAGTGTCTTATCTACTGATCCTCTCTTGAATCCGCTTTCCAATATAAACTTTGATATTCTGTCGTACCATGCTCGAGGGGCATGTTTCAGCCCGTAGAGAGCTTTGTCCAATCTGTATACATGGTCTTTTAGTTTGCTGTCAGAAAATCCAGGAGGTTGTTCGACATAGACTTCCTCCTGAAGATATCCGTTAAGGAATGCAGTCTTAACATCCATTTGAAATAATTTCATTCCTTTATGTGCAGCAAATGCTATGAGCAAGCGAATCGCTTCAAGGCGAGCAACAGGAGCGAAGGTTACGTCATAATCGATCCCTTCCTGTTGATTGTATCCTTGAACGACCAATCTTGCTTTATTACGTACGATGAATCCAGAGTCATCTAATTTGTTTTTGAATACCCATCTCGTTCCAATCACTGATCTATCTTTTGGACGAGGAACGAGATGCCATACTTTATTCCTCTCGAATTGTTGTAGTTCTTCTTGCATGGCGACTATCCAGTCAGGTTCTGCAAGAGCTTCTTTTATGTTTGTAGGTTCAATTGTGGAGAGAAAGGAGTAGAAGGAACATAAGTTGTTTAAGCTTCTTCGAGTTTGAACTCCTTCCGTAAGGCTTCATATAATGTTATCCAGAGGGTGAGAGCCTTTATATCTCCAGTTTCTTGATTGATTGTTTTCATTCCTACTGCTTGACTCGGGATTTTGACTTGTTCCCCCTGAATCCAAACCAGGGTTTGTAGGAGAGTCAGGTATAACTATGACCTCTTCCCTTTGGTTTTGATTCAAAGTTGTAGCTTCATTAGCTACAACTCTGGGTTCTAAGTCATTGGTTTGAGAGTTATCTACAGTATCATCAACTGTAGTTTCATCTCTTGCACCATTTCCTTCCAAGTCAAGTTCATCATTGTTTCCTTGAATTTCGCCTTCATCATTATTTTCTATTTCAGGAGGATCGTCCCTTGACAGCCTAAAGTCAGGTTCGTCTAGGTTTTCCTCTTCGTCCTGTAAAGGCTTGTCGAAGGCATTATTCTCATCAAAGATAACATGTATGCTCTCTTCTATGCATAAGGTACGTTTGTTAAAAACTTTATAGGCTTTACTATGATCAGAATATCCTATGAAAATTGCCTCATCACTTCTAGGGTCAAATTTGCTTAAGCGATTTTTACCATTGTTATGAACAAAACATTTACTCCCAAAACATCTTAAATGAGATATATTAGGTTTACGACCACGTAAAAGTTCATAAGGTGTCTTTTTAAGGATAGGTCTAATCATAGCACGTTTATGAATATAGCAAGCTGTACTGATAGCCTCAGCCCAAAAGTTTCTAGGTAGGCCACTACAAAGAAGCATTGTTCTAGCCATGTCTTCTAGGATTCTGTTCATGCATTCTACTACTCGGTTTTGTTGTGGTGTTCTAGGTGCAGAGAAGTTATGTCCAACACCGTTGGATTTACAGAATTCAATAAAAGCATGGTTGTCAAACTCAGTTCCATGGTCAGTTCGAATAGTTACTAGATTAGTTTTTAATTTGTTTTGAACAAGTTTCATAAGACTAACAAATTCATCAAATGTTTCATCTTTAGAATGAAGAAAGATTGGCCAAACAAATCTAGAATAATCATCAACTAGAACGAAAACATACCTGGAGCCGCCTCTGCTTCTTACCTTCATAGGGCCACAGAGATCCATATGTACTAGGTCAAGAGCTTGGTTAGTACTTACTATTCATTTTGGTTTGAAGGATGATCTGACGTGTTTACATCGTGCACATGTGTCGCACATCTTTTCTTGATCAAACTTGATCTTGGGAAGACCTTCGACCAAGTCCCATCTCTTCAATTTGCTAAGAATATGAGAACTAATATGCCCAAATCTCTTATGCCAGAGACATGGATCATCTAACGTAACTTTCATACATGAGAGGGAGTCAGTAGGCACAATGTTTAAATCAATCATATAAACATTTTTCTTTCTATGACCTTCAAGAATAACTTTACTTGTACCTTCCATAATTATACGACAAACATCTGTATGAAAAACAACTTTGTTTCCTTTGTCGCATAATTGCGATATACTAATTAAGTTATGTTTAAGACCGCTTACCAGATATACATCGCTAATAGAGTGAGAAGTTGAGATGCCTATCTTACCGACACCTATTACCTTTCCCTTTTTGTTGTCACCGAAGGTGACCTTTCCTCCGTCGAATGGTTCCAAGGTAGTGAATAGGTTGGCGTCTCCTGTCATGTGTCGAGAGCATCCACTATCGAGGTACCATAGATTATTCTCTTTAGCGATTATCTGCACAATGTAATTTAAAGACAGGTCTTAGGTACCCAAGCATACTTGGGTCCTTTTGAGTTAGTGATAAAAACATCTTCCTTTTTAACCCAGACTTGTCTTACTATAGGTCTCTTGTATCTGTGGTAGTTAGGTTTTGTTGGTCTAGTGTGAGTCTTTGGGTTTTGTTTCTTGTAGGTTGTAGGTTTATAGGAGTTTGAGTGGTTCTATTTTTCTTTTCTGCGTAATTAAAGGACATGTCATAGAACCATCTATGGTCATTATTTCTTTCCTCAACCTTTTCATTACCTTCCTCACTGTTAATGATAGATATGGAATCATTTGGTATACCTAGAGATTTCACAAATTTGACTCCAGTTTTGAAGTCGAGTGCGTGTTTTAAACAGTTTTCTCGTAGGTGTCCAGTATGACCACAATAAGTACAAATCAAATATTCAGGCAAGTCTACATACTTTCTTTTTCTAAAGTCAAGTTCATCAGGTTTTTGTTGACATTTAGAATGATCTCTCCTACCATAGCACTCATGACCTAGGCCCATCTTCATGTTGTTATCAGATTGTTCAGTTAGAAAGTTTAGTACGTTAGTACTTCCTTCCCATTTTTCGTGAACCTTACGAGCATGAAGAAGAAGGTCTTTTAAAGAATCTATTTCTTTTATGAAGGAGGAATGGTCAACATTGTTATGATCTTTCAAGTCTTGAATGTCTTTATTAAAATTGAACACGATTTGCGCATGTTCCCTTTTAATTTTGGTTATGTTGAATTCCAGATCCATGATCTTTTGCTCGAGAATTTCAACTTCTTCTAGATGAGTTTCATCTACAACCACTGGTGTAGGATTACTCTTTAGAAGTTCATTAGACCTTTTTAGATCTGAGGTTATAGCTTCATTGGCTATAATCTTAGATTCAAGCTCTTTAATGTTGAGTTTTAATTTTGAGATTACAGCTTCATTGGCTGTAACTTTAGACTCAAGAATTTTCTTCTCAGACATTACTGTTTCCAATTTAACATTTGTATCAATGTTAACTTTGGATTTCAGTTTCTTAGCTTTGGCCCTTAGGAGTTGATTTTCCTCAGCAATGTCAAGAATCTGTTCTTTCAGCTCGTCTAATTCGAGACTTTGTTCGTGACATTGATCTAGGGTTTGTTCGAAATAATTAATTAAAGCAGACTTAGATAAATTTTTGACTTGACTCTTAAGCTGTAAAAAATTTACCTCTTGGTCTTCATCCTCTGAATCAGATTCTCCGTAGAGGCAGAATTGTGATGAGTCATGATCGTCGGAGATTAGATCCAAGCTTACATTGCTTAGGCACAGGTTAACAACTTCGTCTTCTTCAGAGTCTTCGTCATCTTCGGAATCTAATTCTCCCCAGCAAGATGCGAGCATAACCTTCTTGAATTCAGTCTTGGTTTTATCTCGTTTGGATTTGTCCTTAATCTTATCCCAGCTTGGACAGTCCTTGATCATATGGCCTTGATCACCACATTTAAAGCACCCTCGTTTGAAGAAGGTTTGCTTAGAATCATTCTTTTTCTTGTCGTTTTCTTTATTATTGGATTTGGTAAATCTCCCTTTGAAGACTGCCTTTTTAAAGCGTCTTGCGAAGAGAACTGTTTCATCTTCCAGTTCAGGTTCGCATTCTCCACTTGTTGAGGCTTGTAGTGCAACGTTTTTACTTTTAGGATGATCATCGTCATCTCTATTTAGCATGATCTCATGAGCCATTAGAGATCCAATGAGTTCTTGATAAGTCAAGGTCGTGAGATCACGAGCTTCTTCAATTGCAGTGACTTTTGGTTGCCACCTTTTGGTCAGGCTTCTAAGGACTTTTCTGACTATGTCCTCAGAATCATACTTTCTACCAAGGTTCCGTAGTTCATTAAGTATGCAAGAGAATCGCGCAGACATGCTATCAATCGATTCATTCTTTTCCATAGTGAAAAGTTCATATCGTTGAATGAGCAAGTCTATGCGATGCTTCTTGACTACGGAAGTACCTTCGTAGGCAAGTTCTAGGCCATCCCATATTTCTTTGGCAGAATTACAAGAAGAGAAGCGATCAAATTCAGAAGTAATCATACCGTTTTGAAGTAGACTCATGGCTTTTGCATTTTTCTCAGCAATCTTGTAATCAGCTTCCACATAGTCACTTTCTGGTTTCTCATATGTGGTTCCATTTGCAGATGCAACCAAGATCTTTCTTGGTCCAGTTTGAATAATTTTCCAGAATTCCCAGTCACATCCTTTGACGTAATGGGTCATCATGTTCTTCCACAAGCTGTAGTTCTTTCCATCGAAGATAGAAAACTTGAGGTGTTTAGAATCCATTAATAATCAATAGAAGGATCAATCTCAGGCTGTAAGGCTTTCAAGAGCACGAGGCTCTGATACCAATTGAAGAGTCTATTGACCTAGATATACTCAAGAAGGGGGGGTTGAATTGAGTATGCCAACTTTTTCAATTCTTCTTCGATGTGAGTTGTTGTGACGAAGTAATAGCAAGTAACAAGTAAGAATGATAAAATAAGAAGACACGATCTTTTGAAGTGGTTCAGTTTCACAAATTGAAACCTACGTCCACTATTCTCGATTAATAAAATTAGTACCTTCTCCGGATTACAATTTTATCAACCCAACTCGTACAACTTTGATGTTAGTTGTAACTCAATCTAGATACCGTAAAATATCTAGCTACGACAAGTACCGTGAAATACTTGCTTACAATGAGTACCGCTAAATACTCGAATCTATCTTAAGTAAGTAAGATAAACTTTCAACAACTTCTTGTATTTGATGATCTTGAATGTATGAAAATATTCTTTAATAATGCTTGTAGTCTTGATTACGATATTTGACAATGATTGGCACGGAAAACGAAGTGTGTGAGAGATTACGTTCGTCTAATTCTCGGTTTGCGTGAGGCGAATAATTCGATACCTTAGGCGTGTGATTTTGAGTGCTTATATACTAATTTAGATTTAGGTTAAATCCTAGATAGTTTAGAAATATTACTTTATCTAGAATACTAATTCTAGGTAATATTTTAAACTTAATATTAGTTGGCTTAGGGAAGGATTCTATTAAGATAATATTAAATAAAGACATAAGATAATATTTCCATAATTCTATTAGACTTAATATTAGTTGGTTTAGAAATATTACTTTATCTGAACATGATTGATTGCCAACCTCTGATTGACAATGTAGTGAATCGGATCAGAAGGTTGGGCTCCAGGAAGTTGAGCTATACTGGGAGACTGGTGGTGGTGAAGGCTGTACTGTCTACTTTGCATACTTATTGGGCAAGTATATTTATACTGCCTTCTGGGGTCATCAAAAGAATTGAATCTCTTTGTAGAACGTATCTCTGGGAAGGGGTTGCTGACTATAATAGGGTACCTCTTGTGGCATGGAGTAAGATATGTTTACCTTACGATGAAGGGGGGCTGAACATCCTTCAAAGTGCGATCTGGAATAGGGCTGCTATTGGCAAAATGACTTGGTGGGTAATGCATGAACCTGGTAAATTATGGGTCCAGTGGATTCATAATGTGTACCTGAAAGGCACTAATTGGATGGATTATCATCCTAAATATGACACAAGTTGGGGATGGCGTAAAATCTGTCAAGTGAAAGAGGTTTTTAAGAGAGGGTATGAGAACCATGAATGGCATGAGCAGAATGTATACACCACGGCCAAAGGATATCAATGGAGTAGAGAAAGAGGGAATCGTGTTAACTGGAGTACATTGGTGTGGCAGAAATGGACACTCCCGAAGCACAGAATGATAGCTTGGCTATATCAGCATGAAGCAATGATTTTAAAAACAAAACTTCATAATCTGCACCTCATTGCTGACAACCTTTGTTGCATCTGTCAATCTGCTCCTGAGGACTATGTTCATCTCTTCTGCAAATGTCATTACAGCAACCAGGTACTAACCTCTCTGGGTGAGTGGTTGCGGTACAATATGAGGGACCGTATCAGCAATGAATGGAAACTGCGGCTAAGGGGGTCCAAATTGAAAAGGGGCGTGATTAATGGGGTGATCAATGCAGTCATCTACCATGTTTGGAACCAGCGTAACAAGGTCAGAATAACAGGAGTGCTTATCAGACCAGAGCTAGTGAGTAAGCAGCTACAGCAGGATATGCGTATCTTCTTCAGGCATATTACCAAAGGGAAGCTCACGGACATAGATAACATATTTATGGAGCATATTTTAGCCGACTGAACATGTTTTGTTAGGGGTCTTTTTGTTGTCAGTAGCCATTGATGGATAGATTGTTGATGTGTTAAGCCTCTATTTTTAATAATATACTTACCTTTTACCAAAAAAAAAAAAAAAGAAATATCTTATACCATAAAATATAGAATCCTATTTTGAATCAATTCCTAACTCTTGTCAATAATATAATAAATTATATTATTAATCAAATCCTAGACAATCTTTAAGTAGATTAAATAAACAAATTTATTTATTTAATTAACCATAAAGACAATATGAAACATATTAGGATTCGTATAGAGAAACGTGAGACACGCTTCCCTATGCACGACTCCCAACGCACATAACACGTTCTTCGAGACATATTCTTGGAAGCACGTTTCCCTAGGAATTTGAATTTTGACAATAACGGTTAAAATAAAATTCTTAGTATTTTAGAATTAATATTTACCTCATAAGATAAATATTTTAGTTATTGTTAACTAAAGAATATTTCTATTTTAAAACCGTTTATAAGATTACTAAATTAATATATAATAATATATTAATAGTACGTATAAATCTTCACGCCTTGACTTATATCACGCAAATCTCATTTCTTCGATAGTTGTAGGAATGATCTATAACTTAAGAACTCTTGATGTTGTAATAAAACTTTTGTCTTGTAAATCTTCAAAAAGACTTGACACTTGACATGAGCTTGATCTTTCTTCAATCTTCAATTGATTTATACTTTATTAAACTTACGATCTTCGCTCTATAATTAACTGTACACTTAAACGCACGATTACACGTATATGCATATAAAACATAATTATCTAGACTTGTCATTATTAAAACATAAAACAATATATTACTTATATAGAATATATTACTCAACATAGAGAGACCTAGAAGAATAGGCTTAAGATACTAATGAAAAAGAACAGATGAGTAAAGTGAGTTAGTGTCAATTGACTTAGGCGAGTGATTGAGCTGAGAAAGGCTCGTTGTTGAGGAATACGAATCATTTGCCATAATAGTGGAAAACTCGAAGAGGTTGACTAAGCTTAGAGGAAGTGAATCACTATGTGACCCTAGGTTGCTTAATAAATCTTAGCGTTTATTTATTGAAAAACTTAAGAGAAACTTGAGGATGCACTGCCAGTTTGTGAATGGAATAAAGTAATTCATTGAGATATGTAAGTTCAGAAAAACTTGATGGTTTAAAAATTGTTAACTTGTGGACAGTGAGGTAAGTAAAGTGGATATAACATATAAGGGTGATGACCTAAAAGTGTTATTGAATTGTCATTTGAGGGACTAGCAGAGATGAGACATCTCAAACTTTTGGGAATAGGTAGTTATAATGATGATACCGTTTAGAGTTGAACGATAAGGGTATATAAATCATTGGAGGAATTGTTCGTGAGAACCGATAATTGAATGACTTGATATGGAAAGTAAGAAGTGAGAACCCCGTGAGAATAGTGAGAGACCCACACCTTGGGAGATGTCCGTAATCGTTTCTTTCATATCGCTTCTCTCCGTTCCTCTCCTTTGCTTCTCCTTCTGATCATGGCTTCAATTTTATTGGAGTCCATAGACTAAAGTTCGTTACCTGGTCATCTCGTTGCTCATCGAGTCGTTTCTTAGGACTCTCTCGAGATCTGTATCATGTTTGCCCTTAAAGTTCGTACCTCGTCTGATCTTCTCTTCTGTGAGCCTTGTTCCCTCTCTTATAGAATGGTGGCGAGATTGACTCGTTCTTGTAGTAGTGATACATACCTTGAGAAATGCTTGGTTCTGCGTTGTCAAGATTTGGTTGAGAGAGTTGGTGAGAATAATGTTCGGGCGATGTTGGACAGTGTGCCGTCTTGAGAGTCCATGTTAGATGGATCGTGTGTAAGTGATCTTTGTAGATTTCTAAGCACCATTTGAGGATTGGAATAGAATGCTTGGAGTTATAGATGAATTTAGAGGAATGTGCCTTAGATTGTGATGATGTGGTCAAATGGATGAATGGGGTAAGTTAGTGCTACTGGATCTTGAGGAATTGCTTAATCGCAGGAAGGATCACTTACTTGAGGAATGAGAGTTATTGGTAACTGTGTGAGAGTATTGAGACATTTACAGGTGGACTTATAGAGCTGACTGAATGTTGACCTTGAGTTACTTATGGAACCTCGGCAATTGCCTATTGATGTACTTACAGGTAACCGTTGATGTTTGAGGTAATTATAGAATATAAATTTGAAACTTATAAGTGTTCACAAATATCAATTTAGGAATCTCGGAATGTGAATGCCTAAGTCTTATGGAAACTATAAGAGTGAAAGTTGTTACTTCTTTGTGACTTTCTTTGAGATGTATATTGTTGGTGAATGGTTGAAATCAGAGGATTTAGAAGTTGTTACTTTAGTAAGATCTTGTTTCGAATGTTCATGGTGATAATAAAATTTGGGAATTTAAGATATCGAACCTTGTGGAATAGGTTTGCTGGGATCAAACTGTCAAAAATTAAGGTTATACGATAATGAGTACCATATCTTGGGTTTCGAGGTTCGTTGTTATGATATTAGAATCCCGGTCCAGAGTTTTGAAAGCCTTCTTGTTGAGGAATACCTTGTTCTGCGGATGAGATAATGGTAAGAGGGATCGTGGAACCATTGAGAGTCTAGAAATCACTTGAACTGTCCTCCTTGGGATATACTAGGAATCGTTGTAACGATGTTTTGATTATGGATTGAGCGGTTAGTGTACCCATGTTTGACAAGAGTTACCGTCTTCCTTGACCTCTAACCTGGTTGTTTCATTCCTTCGATCCTTCCTTGTATGTTCTGTCAGTTGTGAAACTTGAAACTCTCAATCCTTCATATCAAAAGTAATCTCTATGATCGTTTCTACGCTCCCGGTGACTTTTTTGGAATTTGTTCACTATTGTTAACACTGAAAGTAGAAATTTTTGGAAAACCTTAATTGTTTTGAGGATTTGGGAACTGCTTCCTCTTTTGTTGAAAATAAATAAAGGTCGATTTTGAAGGAAACTTGATTTTAAAGAGCAGAACGGTTTACGACTTTGATGGATTTCAGCGCTGATTGTCACTGGAACGTGTTATTGGAGACGTCTGATAACCTGTGCGGTGTTTATCAACGCCAAATCGATCTAAAATTCGAACTTTTATTGATTTAATTTTGGGACTTGTCTCAGATTTGGAACGTCGGACTCTTGAATACGTAACGAGAATCCCATTGTCCATTGACGAAGACTTGTACCTTGGAATCTATTTATACTTGAAACCTTTTTGAAAGATGAACTCTTGAGTTACCTTAACCCGCATGATGCATTTTGAAAGTAAAGTGATTTTCATACTTACTTCGTCTACCTTCGAGTTTCGAGGACGAAACTTTTTGAAGATTGGGTGATTGTAACATCCCGCATTTTCGTAAACAATATTTAAAGGTTTTAAGTTCAAGCTCGAGAAATAATTTATATTTCATAATTTTTGGGATTTCATTTAAATAACTGATTAATTTATGTGAGAATATTTTTAAAGGATTTAAATAAGATTTCATTTAATTGCGTAATTTGCGTCTTAGCAATTTAATTTCATAGCCCGGAAAATATTTATATCGTCTTAAGTTTATAGTGACCTTAAGTCGGTGTTCTTAGCTTAAGTTGTCTTAAAACTTGTCTTATGAGCCTAACTTGTTAATGGACCCATTTTCCCTCTTTTTCCTCTCAAAACCCTAACTCCTTTATCCTCTACCTCCCTCCTTCATTTCATTTTTCAGATTTAAAACATAACAACAAACACATTCTTGAGAATTTCTCCTTCAATCTTAAAATGCTCATAGAATCTTCGTTTCTTATCCGATTGAGACGATTTTCGCGGCCACGGATTCCTTGTCTCGAGCCCGTAGTTTTAAGGTAATCAATCTTGCATTTTGTGACAGTTGAAATTTCGGCCTGTTTGAAGTATTTCGAAATTCGTGAATAGTTGTGATGTTTTGTTGTTTTAGGCGGTGTTTGTGTTAGCCCGGAAGAGGACTTGGTGATTATTGAACAAGATGTTGAAGGTTTCGCTAAGTAAAGGTGACAATTATGAGAAACTCGGCCTTATTTGTAATATTAGCACTTTTCTTGCTTGAGATGATTGAGTTTCTGATTTTTCATGATATGAATGTTGTTGGGACTTAGTAACATGCTAGGATTACACAAGGAAAGACTTTGATATGCCTTGTTTATGTTTCATATGCTAGATGATGAAATTTCAGAATTTGTGTGCTTAAGACGAATACAAAGTATGCATTTGTTGAGGCTTTATTGTGTTGTTTAATGCTTGCTTTTGGTGTATTTGGGACTTACATATGCTGGGTAACCTTTGGATGTTGCGATTTTAGAAGTTTAGAATCGATTTGAGAAGATTTGAATGTTTTAGGAAAATGGCAATTTTGCGTGCAGGGGCTCTGAGCCGGTAGGCTGACCGGCAGCCGGTCGGCCGGCTCAGAGTCATAGTTATGTATTTTGCGTATGATATGTCTGAGGAAGGATTCTGAGCCGGCAGGTCGGCCGGCAGGTCGACCAAATCAAAATCCCTCTTTGGTTTTTGGAAAATTTTGTAAGGGCTTAGGAAAGGACTCCAAGCCGGCAGACCGGCAGCCGGTCCACCGGCTGAGGGTCTCTCCTTGTCGTTTTGGATTTTGAAGAAAGGTATTGGGAAGGGACTCCCAGTCGGCTGGC
Organism: Silene conica; assembly: GCA_029255685.2. Taxonomy (NCBI): domain Eukaryota; kingdom Viridiplantae; phylum Streptophyta; class Magnoliopsida; order Caryophyllales; family Caryophyllaceae; genus Silene; species Silene conica. The sequence goes on from CM055319.2 coordinate 14,682,339, forward strand.
CGGCGGACGGTCCCCCGGCTGAGAGCCTCGTCTCATTGTTTGGCTGATTTTGGTAAAGGCATGGGAAGGGACTCCCAGCTGGTAGACCGGCAGACGGTCCCGGACCGGCTGAGAGCCCATGTTCTCATTAATTGGTTTATAACTTTCAAACGGTTAATCGGTTTTGTTTGAGATTCGTTCCGTGTACCTTCTTTGTGTGTTTGAGGTCCCCGGAGGATGGGCGACACTATGTTGGGTTCGGGAATGGAGTGAGGATAGAGACCCCCCGGTCGGGTAACCGAAAGGGAAACCGGCTCTCCCTCAACTTAGATTCCGGGATCACTTAAGTGTTGATTAGAGGTATAAGAGTTTAGAACTATAGATTAGTCTCTATCTTTGGATGAAATTGTAATGATGCGTATTAAGGTATGCCTTAAGCTGGCCTCTGAGCTTAATACGTGAGCTTGTTGTCATATATGGGGATATGCCTTAAGTTGGCCTCTGAGCCCTATATGTGTATGGTTGTCGTGTCTGGGATATGCCTTAAGCTGGCCTCTGAGCCCAGACATGTTTATTTGTGATCGCGTTGGAACATGCCTTAAGTTGGCCTCTGAGTCTGACGAGTAGAGTAGCTGCACAACGGGGCAGTCAGGTCGTAACACCTTACCCGGAGTGCAGATGCTGATGCTAGGACATGCCTTAAGCTGGCCTCTGAGTCTAGTGTCTTGTGATGCAGTAAAGGGACATGCCTTAAGTTGGCCTCTGAATTCTTTACTTATTGGGTGCTAGTCTATGCCTTAAGTTGGCCTCTGAGTCTAGTGTCTTGTTGATTAGCAGGTCTATGCCTTAAGGTAGCCTCTGAGTCCTTGCTTGTGAACTTGGTATGTAGGTTATGTCTTAAGTTGACCGCTGAACCTTTATACTTGCTGAATGATTGGTGTGTAGGTTATGTCTTAAGTTGACCGCTGAACCTTATACTTACTGAGTTTTATCTGCTTGCCTAGAGTTGGTACAATGTCAGATATAGATGTTGAGATTGATGAGTATGATACTTTGACTTTGATATTGTTCATCCAAGGCATTGGGTGACTCTTTAGTCAGTTTCGTAAATGGTTTGGACTGAAAGACCCCCCCGGCCGGGCAACCGGAAGGGAAATCGGCTCTCCTTCCAAATAGTTTCCGAAGTTGGTTGAGAGCCGTGCATTATTGATTGCATGATAGTATGAGATTCAGATGATGAGATTTTATACTTCACATGTTTATATATGCTGGAGTATTCTGTTTGTATTTATGTGTTACGTGTCGTTACAAAAGGTGGCTAGGAGAACTCTAGTCACTCCCCACTGATTGTGGCGTACATGTTTACATGTATGTAGGTACATGACAGGTGGTTGGCAGAGGGTTGCATGGAGCTAGCGAGCGATGATCGTATTCATCGATTGACTTACACGTTTACGTTAGCTAAACTTAGTTTACATTTCAGTTTTGAGTGCCTGTAGGGATGTGCCATCCTAGGCTGATTGTATCTATATTTGTTACTTTCAGTTTCAGTTTTAATTCACCTCGCATGTTAGTTATGTTAAAAATTTTTAATTCCGCTGCATTTTTAGTATTTTGTATGTTTATTATTTCCGCTTTCGCGAGGGGTTTTACACTTACTATCCCATAACTGTCATTTAAGCCCATCAAGAACTTCACTACCCTTTGATTCTCTTCGTTTTTTACCATGCTATCTTTGGCAGAACAGGTACAAGCAGGTAAAGGACACATGTTTCTCACTTCTTCCCATGACCTCTTCAAGTTGGTGTAATATGCAGAAATAGAGTCAATACCCTGAGAGGTTCTGTTCAGTTCATCTTGAACCTGATAGAGCTGAGCACCACTATATTGTTCAAACCTTTCCTTCAAGTCATCCCAGATCTCCTTAGCAGTCACACAATTCAGTACACTCTCGCCTATTTCTTTGTTAAGAGAATTGGTTAACCATCCTATGACTATGTCATTACATCTCTCCCATTCTCTCCACTTGGTTTTGTCATTCTTATTAGGTTGCTTGATAGTCCCATCTATAAACCCTATCTTGTTCTTTGCAGATAAAGCTTTGCGGACAGATCGTTTCCAAGAACTGAAGCCTGTCCCCTCAAGACCCTAGTTATGGATTGGGTGGCACTATCACCAGGATGAACATAAAAAAGGGCTTTGGGGGTCTAATGTTGTGGTGTTGGTTGTGTCGTCAGTCATAATGATGAACAAAGGTGGAAACTTTAACTATTATGTTGAAAATACCCAGAAAGCAAAGAAGGAAAGAAAAATAAACAGATGTAACCTGAGATGAATGGATATGAATGAATATGCAGAGGCAGACTATCCTGCTCTGATACCATGTAAGAATTGTTGTAGCTGATTCATAATGATGATGAATGAATATTGATTATTCTGTAGTGCTATTCTGATAAATGAAGATGATGTATTGAATGTTTGAATGATTGTATATTTCTTATTACGGCTGAGAATGTACAAGGCATACTATATATACCACCTTTCTATGTAAGAAAATCAGAGAAAACCTATGTATAAATGATTGGTGGGCCTAGGAGTTAGTGCACAATATTCTCTTTGGATCATGTGCTAAGGTGAATAGTTGGGCCTGCTTTCCTTTTGTCTAAAGTGTCATCAGTACTATCCAACAAAATCCAGATCTGAAAAAATATCACAAAAAAAAAACATACTCTCAAGTAATACAATATTTAAGAATCATACTTTCAACCGAAAAATATTAAAAACGAACAAAAGCAAAAATAAAAAGTGCGATTATTATAGCATCAGAAAAGGATTTGAATACCAAGACCGGGTATCTGTTGTGTCCATTAGGATTTGGATTGAAAACTAAGAAAACAAATATTGTAAATCAGTGGATTTAAATACTAAGACCGGGTATCTATTGTACTTATGGATCGAAGACAATTCTTACTAGTAATGAACATCAGCCTTTTGTTTTGCCATATTCTATTCTTGGTTTTTAGCTATTGGCCACATCTTGTTTGCAGAGATTTGAAGCATGCAAACTCCAATAACCAAAGACAATTACGGATGTCATGTAATCCACGGATGACTAAACCCATATTTAAATCGTCATCTTTCTGAATGATTTGGGGGTAATTGAATGAATTGAGCGACAATGACAAGAAAAATTAGGTTTTTGATCTTTTTTTTTTATTGTAAATGAATAGAGAGATAAAGAGAAAATTGTTATTGAGGGAGGCATGTGAATGAATGAAGGATGAGTGAGAATGAGAATAATTTGTTTCACGGTGACTGGAAACCTAATAAGACCTAGGAAATTGAAAATTATGATAGACAAGTCATTTAATGAATGTTGGGTGGGTGTTTTTTTTGTTTTAATCTCAGTCATCCAATAAATTAGATCTAAGGGCTAGTATTAGTACTCAAGGACTCAACACTAGGGGAGAACCACCTTACAATGAAAACCGGTGAGAACTCTTCCTTACGGAGTTTTTTTTAAAAAATTAATGACATAATTGGATTCAGCATGGAATTTTATGACCAGAGAACATATTTCTTGGTCTAGAAAATAAATACTAGTGGCGGAAAAATGATAGATACGAAAAAATAGATAGTAGGTGCATGCAAATAAATAAAACGTATCTCACCTCTATTTCCGTCACTAGTATTTATTTTCTAGACAAAAAAATATGTTCTCTAGCTATAAAATGTCATGCCGAATCCAATTATGTTATTAATTTTTAAAAAAAAAGTCCGTAAGGTAGAGTTCTCACAAGGTTCTCATTGTAAGGTGGTTCTCACCGGATCCCAAGTCTATATATATATATATATAGAATTGGGATCCTATGAGAACCACCAATATAATGAGAACCGTGAGAACTTTACCTTACGGACCTTTTTAAAAAAACTTAATGACATATTTGGATTCGGCATGGAATTTTATGGCTAGGGAACATATTTCTTGGTCTAAAAAATATATACTAGTGACGGAAATCGAGGTGAGAAACGTTTTATTAATTTTCATGCACCTACTACCAATTTTTACGTATCTATCATTTTTCATGCACCTAGAACTCGTTTTAATGCACGTACGGCCTCTTATTTCATGCACCTAGTAATCATTTTCATGCATGTAAAAAATTTCATGCACGTAGTGGTTGTTTTCGTGCATTTATAGCCGTTTTAGTATGCCTAATTGTATTTTCGTACAATAAGTATATATTTTGTTAATTAAATCAAAATTTTTTGTTTATTGATACTAAAGTGTGTATTTGAATAAGTTAAACTAATGGTAAATGATCCAACAAAACATTCGAAGCGAGATATGGTGGAGATTTAGTGAGGGTTCTCATGGTTCTCATTATAAGGGTGGTTCTCACCGGATCTCGACCTATATATATATATATATATATATATATAGAAATCGAATCACGTGAAGCACCCTTGTTAGTGTGAGACCGCCGCACCAATCTAGACCGTTAGATTAAAACACTATAAATATCCAAGATGGTGCCAAAATTAGTTTATAAAAAGCTCCTAATTAGTGAAGTACGCCGTTAATCAACAGTATTGGCAACGATAGCAATAACACTATGTTCTCAAATAAGTGCTCTGATTAGCAGCTCCACTTACACAATTCATAATTTCAAGTATTTCTCAGTACTTACACCAAAGATTTCGATATTGAATTCCTCCACTTTCGCGTAAATCTCGCGTATTATTAATCGATAATCCTCTCCGATTAACTTAATCACTTCGTAAATTAAACTAATTTTCTGATAATGAAGAGAATCCGGCGACAAACAAATACTCTCCACCACACCAATCAACATATTCAAAGATTTCGATTTCCTCGAAAAAAGCGAAATTATCTGATCAAGCACCGCCGCATACCACCGTATCCAGTTCGAAATCTCCCACGTGTCATCATCGGATTGGTCTCTGAACGTGGAGAGGCGTGCGAACAGAAGAGCAGAGCCTCCGGTGGGGCCGAGAGAGTCGGGATTGCGGGAGATGAGGTGGTGGAGAAGGAGGAGAGACTTGAGAGCCACGTAAGCGTCGGAGGTGTGATTAACGCGGTGAAGAAGCGCATGGAGTAAAGTAGGTAGGTGCGCGTTGTTGGAGAGGGAGAGGGTGGGCGCGTGGTTAGGAATATGAGAGGTGGCGCGTAAGACAATCTTGTCAATGTGCAATGTGCAATGCGTCCGGTTCTTTTCCATGCTAGTTTTCTTCTCACCGTCCCATTCCCTGAAACGGGCGATGAATATATCGAATATGTGGCTGAAACAATCAACCAGGGAAGCCTTTTCTGGTCCATTGGTATGAGAGCATTTTACTTCTCCTTCCCTCTTCTATGGATATTCGGACCTATTGCGATGTTTAGTTGTAGCTGTTTGATGTCGGTCTTTCTGTACTTCTTAGATATTACGAGTACTAGTTCTACGCCATGGTATTATTCAGATAGTCACTCAACCTCTAAATCAGCTCACACTTTGGATACTGAATCGCTATGGGGTCAATGTAATCGCTATGGTAATATTTTAAGTCCAAGTTTCACGAAATAAGTTCTCGCTTTCACAAATTAAAGTCTAAGATTTACGAAATAAGAAATAAAATATTTCGTGAGTGAATAAACATTTTAATTCCAAGTTTCACGAAATAAGGTTTCGGTTTCACAAATGAAGGTCCAAGATTCACGAAATAAGAAATTATACATTTTGTGCGTAAACAAACATTTTAAGTCCAAGTTTCACGAAATAAGGTCCCGGTTTCACAAAATAAGGTCCAAGATTCACAAAATAAAAAATTAAAGATTTTGTGAGTGAAAAAACATTTTAAATCCAAGTTTTACGAAATAAGGTCCCGGTTTCACAAATTAAGGTCCAAGATTCACGAAATAAGAAATTAAACATTTCGTGAGTGAACAAACATTTTAATTCCAAATTTCACGAAATAAGGTTTCGGTTTCACAAATTAAGGTCCAAGATTCACGAAATAAGAAATTATACATTTCGTGATTAAACAAACATTTGAAGTCCAAGTTTCACGAAATAAGGTTCCGGTTTCACAAATTAAGGTTCAAAATTCACGAAATAAGAAATTGAACATTTTGTAAGTAAAAAAACATTTTAAGTCTAAGTTTCACAAAATAAGGTCCCGGTTTCACAAATTAAGGTCCAAGATTCACGAAATAAGAAATTAAAGATATGGAGAGTAAACAAACATTTTAAGTCCAAGTTTCACGAAATAAGGTCCGGGATTCACAAATTAAGGTCCAAGATTCACGAAATAAGAAATTAAACAATTCGTGAGTAAACAAACATTTTAAATCCAAGTTTCACGAAATAAGGTTCCGGTTTCACAAATTAAAGTCCAAGATTTACGAAATAAAAAATTAAAAATTTCGTGAGTAAACAAACATTTTAAGTACAAGTTTCACGAAATAAGGTCCCGGTTTCACAAATTAAGGTCCAAGATTCATGAAATAAAAAAATTATATATTTTGTGCGCAACAAATATTTTAAGTCCAAGTTTCACGAAATAAGGTTCCGGTTTCACAAATTAAAGTCCAAGATTCACGAAATAAGAAATTAAACATTTCGTGAGTAAACAAATATTTTAATTCCAAGTTTCACGAAATAAGGTCCCGACTTCACAAATTAAGGTCCAAGATTCACGAAATAAAAAGTTATACATTTCGTGATTAAACAAACTTTTTAAGTCCAAGTTTCACGAAATAAGGTTCCGGTTTCACAAATTAAGGTCCAAAATTCACGAAGCAAGAAATTAAACAATTCGTGAGTAAACAAACATTTTAAATCCTAGTTTCACGAAATAAGGTTCCGGTTGCACAAATTAAGGTCCAAGATTTACGAAATAAAAAATTAAAAATTTCGTGAGTAAACAAACATTTTAAGTCAAAGTTTCACGAAATAAGGTTTCGGTTTCACAAATTAAGGTCCAAAATTCACGAAGTAAGAAATTAAACAATTCGTGAGTAAGCAAACATTTTAAATCCAAGTTTCACGAAATAAGATTCCGGTTTCACAAATTAAGGTCCAAGATTTACGAAATTAAAAATTAAAAATTTCGTGAGTAAACAAACATTTTAAGTCCAAGTTTTACAAAATAAGGTCCCGGTTTAACAAATTAGGTCTAAGATTCACGAAATAAAAAATTATATATTTTGTGCGCAACAAATATTTTAAGTCCAAGTTTCACGAAATAAGGTTCCGGTTTCGCAAATTAAGGTCCAAGATTCACGAAATAAGAAATTAAACATTTCGTGAGTAAACAAATATTTTAAGTCCAAGTTTCACGAAATAAGGTCCCGACTTCACAAATTAAGGTCCAAGATTCACGAAATAAGAAAATATACATTTCGTGATTAAACAAACGTTTTAAGTTCAAGTTTCACGAAATAAGGTTTCGGTTTCACAAATTAAGGTCCAAAATTCACGAAGTAAGAAATTAAACAATTCGTGAGTAAACAAATATTTTAAGTCCAAGTTTCACGAAATAAGTTTTCGATTTCACAAATTAAGGTCCGAAATTCACGAAGTAAGAAATTAAACAATTCGTGAGTAAACAAACATTTTAAATCCAAGTTTCACGAAATAAGGTTCTGATTTCACAAATTAAGGTCCACGATTCACAAAATAAAAAATAAAAATTTTTGTGAGTAAACAAACATTTTAAGTCCAAGCTTCACAAAATAAGGTCCCGATTTCACAAATTAAGGTCTAAGATTCACGAAATCAAGAACAATCCCCTTGTAATCTTAGTCACAAATGTAAGAGTAAGTGTAACACTCTTGTTAGAGTCAAGTGATCACTTAGTCATGCAATAGTCCATCAGACTGTTGCGTCTGTATCGCATGGAGATTTTTAGAACGTGAAAAATCATTTCGAGAAATTTGCAAAATGGTCGTTTTAGTTTTCTGGAAAAATATTGTCAAAATCTGTTTTCTGGAAAATCCGTCTTCTCTTTTGGCTCGCACGAATTAAAACGAAAAACTCGTTTTATCCATGGTGTACCATACTTGCAAAATATTAAAAGCATTTGAATTGTTTACATTTGAATTGTTTACATTTGAAATGCAAGTAGTACTTAAGGATTTTGTAAGGAGACAATTAAAAAGGAAATCTGATTTGCTTTATTAAGAGCCAATGAAAACTAAACAACACCTTTTGTCTGTCAAGTGGTCTTGCTATTATCCAATGGATAAAAGTACATGTTGGGTAATAGAAGTACACATTGGGTAATACCCAAGTTTTGAGTACTACAAAAGAAACCACTTAGTCTCATTAAATGCTAAGGCTTTACAACATTTATTGAAGTATTTATGCAAAAACTCTTATGCTTTCAAAGATCTTTCTTTAAGTTTTTGCAAAATCATTTTAAGTTTCAAAAGTCTTCAAACGTTTTTCAAAGGGTCTAAATATCTCCATGTATCAGTAAGTTGCACTGTGACATAATGAGTTTGTTCCATGATTCTCGTGTTTAGATCTTAAATGTAAATATCCATGTTCTTAAGTGAACCCCTGAGATTCTGACCGTGTAAACCAGAGATAGAACTTCTTAAAACTCTTGAAGCGGAGTAGCTTTAAGTTTGAGTCAAAGTCTTGAAGCGGAGTAGCTTTGAGCAAATACAACCGGAGCAGGTTGACGAGTTATTTTATTTGTAATGGTTTAGTTGTTGGAGTAAATTTCTAAACAATCAATAAAATAACGGTTGGGCGTAGGTCTCGGAGTAGAGACTGAACCAATTTTTTAACTTTAGTTGTTTGTTTATTTACTTTCATACTCTTCGCTTTTTCTCGCTTGCTTGAACGATTCCAAGTTTCTTTGTAACAGTCAATCATACTGTTGCATAGAATACTCTGCTCATCTTGTGAACTTACTCGTTATTGAGTCTCTCAAGTGATTTAGTCGTTAAAATTTTTAAAGGGTCACACCTAATTCACCCCCTCCCTCTCTTAGGTGTTTATCGTTCTTAACTTTTCAAACAAACCTATAAATACTGTAACAATAAGTCTCTCTTAAGACGGATATATCCGTTTAAGTTAACACGGGTCAAGTAATTACCATTTGTATGATTAAGACAAAAATGAAAAAGTATAGGGAACATCAAGAGTTTGTCTTATCTATGCAAATGGGTTTTTATTTAACCCGTCTTAAGTTTAAGACGGATACTTCCGTCTTCAATAAGAATTTGTGATACTGTACTGACTTATTGTGGTTTAAGAATCTAATTATCATCTTAGATAAGATATATGGGTCATATCAACTATCAAGATACCTGTAAATGTAATAAATTATACATTAATTGATTAATATTTATGGGCATCGCAAAAACTAACTTCATTTTATTTTTCTTATTTTTATTGAGTCTCTCGATTACTATGTTAAAGAGCAACTCATATTTTAGGTATAAAAAACAATTCATACTTTAACGTGTACTCAAACAGTTAAATTTAACGCTTTTGATATTTTAAAATCGACATTTAACGACTCCTATTTGCAAATATAAATAGAATAGAACTAAATACAAAATTTAATCACGCTTTTAAAATAAAAATAATATTTAAACTGCAGACCCGTGCAATTTACACGGGTTAAAAACTAGTTTACTCCAAATATTATTTGGAGTTGTGTAAAGTTAAAATTAATGGTTAAAAATGGATTATATTAAAAAAAATGGATTATTTTAACGTGGGCACAAATTAAAAAGTCTTAAAAAGAAGGACTTTCAAGATTATTTTATTAAAAATGGCACCAAAGAGTTATGTTTTAATTTGTCATGAAATATTTTCAAAAATCTTTCCTCATAAGGTTAGCAGGGCCGTCTCAAGAGATTTGGAGGCCCAGTGCAAAAAAATATGAAGCCTCAAATTTACAAAATCAAAATACATTTATATAAAATATTAATGCAAACTACTAACTTATTCCATAAATTAAAAATCGATAAAACAAAGTTATTTAATCTCCACCTATTTGACTTGTCCTCCAATTACTACAAATGCATTAAATTATTGGAAAATATTGAAAATTCAGAAAGCAAATAAAAATCAAGTCAATAATAAGAAACAAAATTAAAGACAGAGATTCACAAGAAATCGACATTATCACTCAAAACTAAACAATTAACCAATTTTAAGTACTCTGTAATACATTGTCAGAAGATTTTATTTGGTAAATTAAAATTATAAAAAACTAGATTAAAGTAGTTCAAATTAGAAATAAAACATATCAATTGTATATTATTAATAATCATTAATATAATATTGAAAAATGATTCATTAAAATTAAGAAAAATTACCTCTTTCGATCTTTTGAAAACTCAAGTGTAAATCTGGATTCTAATAGAAGATTGAAAATGAATGTAACTTCAAAGTTTTGATTCTAATCACACTCTAATTGTAATTTGGAGTGATTTGTGAAGAACTAATATGCAAATAATAGTAGATTATAATAAAACGTTTGAAGAGAATATTAAAGAGCTAATTTAATTCCTTTGGGAAGGATTAACTATTTGAGGAAGGAGATTGTTTTTTATTTGGAAAATGGAATAGTCAGTCAAGACAAACTGACAATTATGTTTCATTATGTTTTTCTTTTTTTTAATTAATCATCACTATATGACTAATTCTAAGATTTGGGCTCCAAAATTTTGAGGCCCAGAGCCATTGCACATAATGCGCTATGGGCTAGACGGGCCTGAAGGTTAGGTTAACGAAACAAAAAAAATATATTAAATTTTACCATATTTAATTTGTAAACACCTTAAATTATTTTAGTAAGATGATTAGAATATTTAAGTTTGCGTTTGACCTAACTTTTCAAAATGTTTTTAGGCTGAAAAACACTTTTTGGCCAAACACATTATTTTCTTAAAAGTTAAGAATAAGGTATATGAGTGAAATTGATTCCTAATTTTAACTTTTTGAATCAAACATGAGGTATATGAGTGAAATTGATTCAAATAATAAAACCATTGACATAGGCCATGTTCTTTTGGACTTCAAGTCACTTAATTTAAGTTTACTTCAGATTCTATAAGTTCAATTCAGTTCAGTTCATATAAGTTCAGTTTAGTTTCTATAAGTTCAGTTCAGTTCAGATCCTATAAGTTCAGTTCAGTTCCTATAAGTTCAGTTCAGTTAAGTTCAGTTCCTATAAGTTCATTTCAGTTCAGTTCAGCTCATATAAACTTAATTCAAAAAAGCTATATACGAAGTATTATTTTAACAACCGATAAAAAACATTTCGCTTTAATTATTCGATACACGTTAAAAAGATAACAAATTATGAATAATTGTACCCGTTTTTATAATCTCATTAATACCAAACGATCTTATACACGCTCACCCTAATGTCATATGCCCGAATACAAGCATATAGACCGCCTGACGGAATGGTAGAATATTCCAACTATCGACATTCATCATCGAGAATGAAAGTTGAAATGACGTTTGGTCAATTAAAGAAAAGATGGAAGGGTTTAAAAATCATGCCCCAAATATCATATAAGTATCAAATATCGATCATTGTTTCTATAATCACCATCCATAATTCTATAAGAATGCATGCTCTTGAAATTATACAACATGATATGAACATTTAAGGAACATTAGATTCGGGTATATAAGGTACGAAGCAACATAGTCAAAAATATTTGGCGAGGCTATGAATTTTTTGTCGACAGTGATATTGATAGTGAAGATGAAGTAGATGAGGATTATGATTATATGGAAATAAATGGTTAGAAAAAATTGTAATATGTGGATTATTTTTTATCGTAATGTAACCGTAGTATAATGTATGAACTACGAACAAACCATTGTATATAAATTGAAAAATATTTTATACTACCTTTTGTTTTAGACAACCTTTTATCAATGTCCTCTCTTGCATAATAATAATAATAATAATAATAATAATAATAATAATAATAATAATAATAGTTAACTTAAATTAAATTAAGTTAACTTAGTTCGGATCTTATAAATTTAGTTCAGTTCATATCTTATAAGTTCAGTTCAGTTCAGATTCTATAATTTTAGTTCAGTTCAGATCCTATAAGTTCAGTTCCTATAAGTTCAGTTCAGTTCAGTTCCTATAAGTTCAGTTCAGTTACTATAAGTTCAGTTCAGTTCAGTTCATATAAGTTAAGTTCAATTCAGCTCAGATCCTATAAATTAAATTAAGTTCAGTTCAATTCAGTTAAATTTCAGTCCAAAAGAACATGACCATTTTGTATTAAAAATCAAACTCTAAACCGATATTTAATGTGGAATAATTCACAACTCCAAGCTCATATGATACTGCTATTTGAACCGTACGCCCACTAACTAATTTGTTGATTCTCCTCCAAATTTGCCCCCTTTCCTAACTAAATGACGGAGTAGAGTTTGAGAAACTTAATCATGCTTCTCCACCACTGATACTTTCTTCTCTGTTCTTCTCTGTAATTCTCAAACTTTCCCTCTCTTCTATCTCTCTTTCTATCACCTCCCATCATCATATAATTTCATTTCATTCCCAATTATTTAGACCCACTAAACTATAAGCGAATTCATCTCTTCCCATCTATTTTTCTCTAACATACAGATACTCTGCTCGTATTGTTTGATGCATTACACTTCTATTGCAAGAAAATTTGATGAACGAATTTTTTTTCTTGTAAATGATTGGGTTTTGTTTTTAGTGAATCTTCAACCCTTGTGAGAATAAGGTAATGGGTTAACCTCAATTATTAGTGATATGCTCAATGCTCTGTGTTTAATGGATTGTCATTTCGTTTTTTTTTTGCGCGCGAGGTGTTTGTCAAAAGTCCTGACAGAAAACAGTTAGATTTATACGGATTTTTGCCCAATTGCCAGTTCTCGAATATATATCTGTTATTGCCTTATGATAGTTTATGCACCCCACTTATTGCTTTCGATCTTAAATGAGGTGCATAACTGGTAATTTGGTATGTATTGTTGTAACTCTGTCGTCGTAGAGCGGTTTTACAGGAGCTAGTTTGTTTTCTTGAGAGACAAGCATTGCTCTGTTTCTAAAATCTAAATCAATCTTCTACTGCGTTATTTTGTTCAGGTGCGAGGGAGATAATTGTGCTTTAGCAATGACGAGTACGAAAATTAAAGGGATTTGCAAAGGATCATTCAAATACATTTCACATTTATTCGGTAAAGTTTGCTCCTTTTATAATAATTGGTTGATTTTCTTCATAAGCCAGTATTATTTTGATTGTTTGTTTTCCAAGTATTCTATTTAGAAGCGGTCTCTGGTGTTGCTAGTACAAGTTTAAGGCTACGTCTCATACACAATTTGCGGAATCCCTTGAGGCACTGCCGACTGTAGTAATATTGTTGTTGCTGTATTCTAAGTATTCTTGTGGGAAATTTTGGTATGTTTTGCAGTGGTTAAAGAACGTGAGCTGGAAATTGGGTCACCTACAGATGTTAAGCATGTGGCTCACATAGGTTGGAATAGTCCAGATAGTACATCTCCTAGTTGGGTATGTCATTCTATTATTTTGCATTATTATTGTGATTTTATATGTATTTGTTTTGAAATTCGACTCAGATTTAAGTTATTGAACAATGCAGATGAATGAGTTTAAAGCTGGTTCAGACATGGCAGTGACGTCTATTGGAAGCATTGGCGGTTCAAATGATCCAACATGGTCTTCTCATGGTAGATACACCTTTTCCACACCCTTTAATATAATTGCCAGTTTGCATATTTATCTATAGATGGCAAAGTCAATGATGATTTGAGGATTTTGTTGCCTAAAATATGGTGACAATTGAACTAGTCAATGTGTTTTTAATGATGAGTTTGAGGGAAAGCACTACATTATGGTTGTTGTATGGGTTGACAGTTGACACCAAAAAGATGGTTGTTGTATGGCAAGGCTGTCTACATCGATATTGCTCGATACCAGTCTATGGCTTGCCTTAATTAGTTGATTTGAGGATGTCTGAAAATTGGTCCATGATTGTTGCCTTGTTGATTCAAAGTTTCGAGTGGTTAAGTTAAGTTGTTATAGGTGAATATCCGAAGGGTGGTTGCATAACAATATGATTGTCGTTGGAACCTATATGAGAGATTTGGAAGCTCCAACCTCGCTTAGATAACTAACAATTTTGTTTTCATTTGCTGACCAAATCACGACATCTAAATCATCGAGCCATTTTGAGGTAGGCAATCTCACCCAGAGAGATTTGTTCAATAGGAGATGACAAGAATGTTAGGAGATTAGACGTGCAATCGTGTAGCTCAAATCTCTAATACTCTGTATAGTATATGATGGTGGGTCCCACTTCCCCATTTGATTATGACAGAATCATGGTGAATTGTTAATTAATCCTGAAAAAGCCATATTGATTCTTTTCCTTCAAGGGGAGGACTAAGATTCTCAAGGGACCAATTCATTTTGTTCTTGTCAAACAATAATTGACTTTAGCTCGGATCGTTTACTCTGGAGAAAGAATGGTTAAGGGAGTACAATCTTACATCATCTTTGGCTTACCATTTTTCCTCATTTAATTATGAGATTGAGTTATGAGAAGTTGTATAGTCGACTGGTTCGTTTACAAAAAACTTGAAGAGTAACTGTAATGCAGCCTTCTTGAAACGCATCCGTCCAAACTATGATACGCTGATGCCAGGTTTCCTTAACCTTGAGAAACTTAAGTCGACAATTCGAGATGAACAGGTCAATAAAATGAAAATAGATTAGGAAGGTGGTGGATAGTTTGTGGTTACTGCTGTCTCGTTGATGATCCCACTTCATTACTACATAAGTAGGGTTTTTTAAGCTAAAGGATAGTGGTTCTCAACTAAAAAGACATTTGTATAACTCAGTCAACCTTTAATTTAAAAGATTATTCCATCTGAACCAATTCAAGGCATGTATCCTTGTGAGGTTTTCTCCTTAGGAAATCATCCGGTGTAAACTATTTTCGATCTTCTTTTATAACGCAGGTCATTACATCAATACTAGTTTGGTGTTTCAAGGGTGCCCGTTTAAGGCAAGTTTCCGATATACACAACTCACCCCTATGTTTGAAACACAAACTGTTTCCGAATGGTCCATAATGATTATGTGTCAATAATTATACGGAGTATATCATTATTCCTCCGTCATGTTCCAATGTCAGTTTAATGAGTCACTTTGCTTTATTTTGTCATATTGCAAAGTCAGAGAATTGTGAGTCTCTTCATATAATCACACTATGATGCTTTTGCTCATATAACTGTCAAATTAGCGTAATTTGCTGCAATTTTCTGGTGATATTGCAGATTTTGAACATACATTGAGACGGCAGCAATCATCTGCTAAATTGAGCAACTTCCCTCCTGCGAACATGCCTAGTGTTCCTGATAAACAAACGCGTAAGAAGAATAGATCTTCTAGCTCTACTCCAAAAACAAGCTCTGCAAGATCGTCTCGATCCTCCAAGCATAAAAAAGTGCTATCCAACAGTGACGATGGGAATACAAGGCAAAGTTTGACGCTGTGAACAGATTTTTGAAGTTTGAACTATAATAGTATTGACACCCAATGTGCAATGTAAATAGCTTTCGAAAACCTCCCATTGGTGTATCATGTTATGCTGTAAGGGATGTGAAAAAGTGTAGAAGAGAAGAGATAATCTGCAGCAAATTTCCGAGGAAGGGTACGAGAAGAAGAAAGATGGTGTTCGGAATTGAGGAGGGTAATGATGATTAGGAATTATTCTTTGAAACTCTCTTGTGAAAAATTAGATAAAGGCAGATCGATGATAGATGGGTACGTTGATGATATAAGTAACATGAACATCTAAGCGGAAATTGTGTGTGATTGTGAGGGAAAACCTTATATGGTGGAAAAGATTAATTGCTCGGGAACCAGGGACCTTTCGTTCTTAGAATTTCAGTTATTCATGGTAGACCGAACTAAACTAAACTAGCCCGTATGATGCAAACGAAAGTTACCTGGCCTAAGATATCCCGTCTACGAAGTCGTATTTCAAAATGAATATGGTATAGGACCTTGGTTTCATATGCATCTTCATTGTATCAAATTTTGTACTATTTTTCCACAATTCGTGAGAAATGAGATGGTTATTCAGAAGGAAAGCAGGAATGGGAGAAGGGGAGATAACTAGAAATCTAAAATTGCCAAACGCCAGTGTCTGGCCTACTCATTACGCGATCAAGTTAAGTCGTTTTCGTGGCAGTTTGTTTTTCCTTTTTTTTCAATTTGGAAAAATTTTGAATTGGGTTAATTCAGTTCGAGTTAATGTTAAGTATTTTGAAGTAACGTATGACCTTTATATTGGGCCGGGAGGAGAAACGTTTCATTAACGAAAGATTAGATTGTGTTTTTAGTTTCGGCAAATTTTTGTTTTGGTGGAATGGAATGATATCTTTTGGGGGGAGAATTATCGCCTAACTACAAAAAGGGTGTTTCTAGACTCCTACTTAGAGAATTGGTTGCTAATTAGCATCTAATTTCTACGATCAATGCTAAGTTGGTTGCTAACTAGCGATTAACTTTTAATTAGTTGTTAATTAGCATTTAATTTCTGCAACCAATGCTAAGTTGGTTGCTAATTAGCGAGTAACTTTTGATTTTGCTAATTAACATGTAATGTTTGCAACCAATGTTAAAATGGTTGCTAATTAGCGAGTAACTTTTGATTAGTTGCTAATTAACTTGCAACCAATGTTAAAATGGTTGCTAATTATTGGTCGCTAATTAGCAACTAATAAGTGATTAGTTGCAAAGGTTGGTCGGTAAACGGCCTTTTTCTTGTAGTGGGGGAGGAGAAACGTTTCATTAACAAAAATTCCTAAATCAATTAAGACCCTTACTGAGATATTGAGCAGTGGCAATGAAACGAAGAATTGAACCTAATTAAAATGTGATTCATGTTAAAGATGAGGATAATTGATACTCCATATGTTGAGTACATTAGAGGATACATAAGGGGATATATATACTAGGATTACAAGCTATGAAAACTGAAAGTATTGAATACTAGGGAAAGGGAGAAGCTTTGAGGAGATGCAACGTATACAATAAAGAGGGTGAAGTGAAGGGAGAGGCTTAATTAGCCTTATCATTAATCTTATTCTCAATAATTCATACTGTATTTCTATAACATTGATAGGTGTTATAAGTTATAACAGATGCAAAAAAGATAAAAGATAACGTCCAAATCTACAGGGTTCATTAACAATATTTTGGTTATGTCAGCAAGTTGAAGCGAGACCCATCACATGTAGGTATAATAAAAAGAGAACAAACCGCATCAAGACAATAAGTTTTACGTAGTATGACTTAATGAACGACGGCCACAGTAGTTAAAGTGAGTGTTGGGTGTCCCTGATGGGAAAGGGAGTCGAAAAGAAGAATAAAGAAAAGTTGTTTAGCGCAGGAATGTAGGATGTCTCTAAATGACAGCCGTTCTTTATGTTGTGCGAACTCCGATCCATGACATGGAATTTGTACCTTCTTATCACTTCACTTTCCGCATGCAGCAATACAGAATTGATCCTTATTCCTTCTTAAATTGATGTTTACTCTTATATACAGTATTATTTAATGTAGTATACCTACAAGTATCCTTGAATATTATTATATTGATAGGCCAGGCATAATTGTTAAAGCTACTGGAATATGTGAGTGCGTAAACAACATCTTCTTCTTGCAATCGCTTGTATTTCTGGTGGCATTAATCAAAACGACAGCGTCAATAGCACTCTGCTATATATATATATAATATATATACATGGAGTAAGTAGTAATTTGAGCGAAACTACATACATTAAGCTTATTTCTTATTACACAAGCACACACTAGAAATAGATCATGGGAAGTAGCTGGTCAACTGAAGCTAATGACATTTCACCACCAACTCATCCAAACCAACAATCATTAACATCCCAAAATGATGTTAACAAACTTGTTATTCCTCATAACAATAAACCACAGCAACCCATCCAAGTTTCACCTAAACTTCCTCATAATTTTGAATCCATTATCAAGTACTCCGATCACCCTATCGATACATCTTCGCCTGACCAACTCTTTAAACACTTACATGCTGGTGTCTACTTGAATGGCAGAAACAAGGTATCCTATCTTTTGTATTGCCAATCATTTTTTATATTTCAATAATGGTTGATTTCACCGCTCTACGCAAATTTGTGCATCAACCCAAAATCTTTTTAGTAAAACCATCTACTTTAATTGAACCAAACAACCTAATGAAACTAGCTTTTACTAATCAATCAACTAAATGGGAACAAGTATTGTCTTAATGTCTTATGTTTTTACCTACACCTTATAAAATTGATCCTAATTTACCTTAGCTTACTCAAACTTAAAAACTAAACTGTTGGGTAACCTAAAATCACGAATATACCCAATCAAAAAATGATCAAATCCGAAATAACTTGTGGTTTGGAAATTCTCATGTTGAAAAAACCCTCTAATTTTGGTTGCTTTGGAAAAATATGTTATGTGAAAATTTCCATGAAATGCAAATCGGAGAATTGTTTGTTTGCCCTCTTTTTGTAAAGGAGGGGAGAGTTATTTTTCAAAATAGGCGATTTTTAACAATTAATTAACGAAATGGGTCATTTTTCAAATTTATTACCGAAAATGGGTCCACGTAGGATTGGATTTCCCGAAGCTGTGGTCAGAGTCAAGTCGCCTACCCCATAGCGACTTGACCTTTAACAACACAAACCCAAATTGAACGAAAATAAAAAAAGAAAAACAAATAAGAGGAAAGTCGCCCAACCGGATAGCGGTTTGACCTTTAACAACACAAGCCAAAATTAAAAAAAAAAAAAAAAAACAAAAAAAAGGAAAGTCGCTGTGCAGGACAGCGTTTTGCCATGAATTAACTAATTTGACCTTCAACAACCAAGTTTCCAAAATTTTGACTTGACCATGGACTGATTTTAGGTCAAGTCGCTCCCCCCAAAGCGACTTTATCCTGCACTGAATTTTAGCTTCGGATTTTCACAACTATACACTCCGCATTTGGTCGTCGCCGGTTAAGCGACTTGAATACAATCCTAGCTTCGGTGATGACGTGGACCCATTTTCGGTAATAAATTTGAAAAGTAACCTATTTCGTTAATTAATTGTTGAAAATCGCCTATTTCGAAAAATAACTCAAGTGGGGAAGTGTTACCTTCCAATGAGGGAGTTGCTTACAGACTCCCCCTTGGTGAGTTTAAGTTGTTATGGTAGTGAATTTCCACAATGGCAACCAAACAACTTTAGCAAATTCTCATGAATTAGACGAGGAGCTTATTTTCCCTTAATTTGTATTTCATGAGATGTTGTAATTCCCGAATCAAGCAAACGACACCTTTAACGCGACACAATAGTACGCGAAATAATTAGAAATGACTTATTTAAAATAAAATTCTTTATATTTATTACTACCCTAAGTATTCCAAAACAATATGAATGCATGACCTCAACAAAATAACCTATCCAAAAACTACCAACTTGAAAATAACCTGCTAGACGTGCATCCGAATTCCGAAATTGATTGGAATTGAACTCGACTTTAATAGCCTTTTTTTCGGGTCTTTTTACATGACACTTCCTATATATATGAATTTGTCATAGAAATACTGGGTGGAGAAGAAGGGCAACATCAACTGCTTTATGCTGTTTGCGAAGGATTTATTAATAACCTGGGCTGAAAACCCAACTTACTGGCGCTTGCATGATGTGCAAACAAGGTAATCTTATATTCTTATATACTCTCTATTCATTTCATTTTCTCATTCCATCTGTCCCAGGATAATTTTGAAAAATAATCAACGTATATATTAACTTAGTTATTGTGTTTTGGGCATTAAAAAAAAGTTCAAAATTTAGTAAATTTAAGGTAACTTGATAAACACTACCAACTTTAATCTTAATTTTTAATAAGTAATCCGTACCAAAATATAAATCTTTTTTTCTACCTTAGGTACTCCTGTTTTGACCAATTCGAGTAGGTTAATAGTTGAATAATGACTTTTTGGAATAACTCGAGTAGGTTAGAATGAGATTTTTACGTGACTGGGTACCTATTGTAGAAAAAAGTTAATATTTTGGTATTGATTACTAATTATCAATTAGATTGGTATAATTATAAAATTAAAAAGGGTCATTATATTGATATTGTTTATAAGTTAACCCTAAATCTAAAATCTAAGTTATATTTTCCCCTGATTTGACCTTATTGCATAGCTTGTATAACTCATAAAATTGAACCTTATTGAATACAAATTTTGGTTACCAATGCAATGCAGCGAAGATGGGGTTATCACAGTAGCTCAACTAAGGAGCGTGTGCTGGTTAGAAGTGCATGGAAAAATAAAGACATCAAATCTGACACCAAGAGTTAGATATGAAGTTGCATTCATAATTAAGGTGGAAGAAAGTGGGTATGGGTGGGACGTGCCTGTTAACTTGAGTCTTACTCTTCCTAATGGTATCAAACAACAACATGAAGAAGATTTACGGAAATATCCCAAGGAAGAATGGTTTCGTCTCCCCGTCGGAGAACTGGAGGTGCCTTCTGAGATTAATCCACCAAGTGATGTCCAATTTTCATTGTATGAGCATGAAGGTGGGAATTGGAAGAAGGGGCTTGTCATTCAAGCTGCCATTATTGCACCCAAGCTTGTTTAAATTTCGTTGACACTTCAGAGTCAATGGCTATTTCAAACTCAGTCCAATCACAACTCACAACTGTCGTTTTATTTGATCAAGTCATCAAAATTATTTTCAATATTTATAGTTATGACTTTTTATATGTATGTGAGTATGTCCAAGTCCTTCCAGAATAAAAACAATATTGATAAACCATCCATATGTATATTTAAGATAGGTTTTTGCTTAAATGGTGTCAAAAATCAAATTATTTACTAAAATAGCGCGGATTTTAGACTATTTATGTAATACCTCGAAAATTTGGTTACGACGATATCTACGTTTCTATTTGTCGTGTCGAAAGTATTTTAAACGGTTTTGGTATTCAATAAGTAAATTATCAAGTAGTATCTGTTTCATGCTGTTAAGGGGGTTTGATCTTGAGACCTTTGACACACAAGTATGGGCCTCGAGATGTGTGCTACTCAATCAGCCCACACTTAGTTTATTTTCAAACACCTATAAACATCACCCCTGCCGTCATATGTAAACGCCTCCTCTAACCTAATTTACCCTAATCCTCATACAAACACCACACACTTACAGTCGACACAGCAGGGAGTAGGTAGGAGGTGCACACGGTGGTCATAAGGCGGTCTAAGGATGGTCGAATCTGGTGAGAAGTAAGTATGCACAACACGCTGTTCTACTCCTGTGTTCTGCTTCGTTTTTAATTGAACAACTTAATCGTGTAGATTGTGTTTACAGCGTCTGATTCTCATGTAATAACGATCTACGATATTGGGAGTTGTGTCTTGGCCATAGTTGTACCCTTGTCGACCACCTAGGACCACCAGGCAAGGTGATTTTTGTCGCCTGTCACAAGGCATACCGTCATGTTATTGAAACAGAGTCTGAGCATGTAATGTTTATAATTGATTTCGATTCTTTCTCTAATCACGTTATTTTGGGTGTTAGAGTAGTGGGACTGGTGGTACTCAGGGTAGTGTCGTGGTGGTTGTCACAGTGGGTACAGTCGACAGAGTCAGTGTCGAAGGGGGTGTTTGTTGTCCCTGTTTGTCACGGTTTTAGTTGTTATGCGTGTTCAGGGGGGTGTTTGGGGGTGGTATCACCGTTGACTCGGGGGAGGTCGACACGGTACCACCACTGCTTAAGGATCTGATGTCAGAGGCGGTTCTGGTGGTGGTATCAGGTGGTGTCGGGGGCTGGTAGTGTTGTCGACAGAAGGTTAGCGCAGGCGGGTTTGAGGTGTTTGGGTGAGGAACCAGGTCTGGAAGGGGCCTTGGTTCACCTCGCCGGAGAGTGTCGGTGGGGTGGCTGGTTGACGGTGTTGGAGCAGGCGTAGTGGGTACTAGGTATGGTGGTTTAGTGGCAGTGTCCCACTAAACTTCATGTATAAACACGGTTCCTCAACACTTCGAGAAAAACCATTCTGTTTAATCACATGATCAAAACGATGATTCCAACTCCTTGATGCTTGCTTAAGACCATAAATGGATCTCTTAAGCTTGCATACTTTGTTAGGATTTTTAGGATCCACAAAACCTTCAGGTTGTGTCATGTACACTTCCTCTTCCAGAAACCCATTCAGGAAAACGGTCTTCACATCCATTTGCCATATCTCATAATCATGAAATGCCGCTATCGCTAACATTATCCGAACAGATCACAGCATAGCAACTGGTGCAAAGGTCTCGTCATAGTGTAAATCATGAACCTGAGTGAACCCTTTCGCCACCAGTCTAGCTTTGTAGACATCTTTATGTCCATCCATGCCGATTTTAATCTTAAAAATCCACTTATACTGAAGAGGTCGGACATCTTTAGGTAATTCAACCAGATCCCATACCTGATTGTCTTACATGGAATCCATTTCGGATTGCATGGCTTCAAGCCATAACTTAGAGTCAGAACTAGCAATAGCTGCTTTGTAGGTTTTAGGTTCGTCACTTTCTAAAAGTAATACCTCATAGTCACCATCTTCCTCAATGATCCCAAGGTATCTATCAGGTTGGTGACTTACCCTTCCTGACCTCCTAGGTTCAGAAGGAATAATAACCGAATCTGACGAAGAAGGGACATTTTCCTGTGCAATCACCTCAGTTTGTGGCTCTTGAACTTCATCAAGTTCAAATTTTCTCCCACTGTCTCCTAGAAATAAACTCTTTTTCTAGAAAGACAGCCTCACGAGCCACAAACACTTTGTTCTCGTGACTATTGTAGAAGTAATAACCTCGGGTTTCCTTAGGGTAACCTACAAAAGTACATTTATCAGAACGAGGTGCAAGCTTATCGTCACACTTGTTTCTGACATAAGCGTCACAGCCCCATACTTTCAAGTATTGTAGATTAAGGACCCTCCCTTTCCATATCTCATATGGTGTTTTGTCGGTAGCTTTAGTGGGACTCCTGTTCAAAGAACATATTGCAGATAAGATAGCTAATCCCCAAAATAATGACTCGGGTAATTCAGTTTGACTCATCATTGATCGAACCATATCTAATAAAGTTCGATTCCTCCTCTCAGCCACCCCATTCAATTGTGGTGTGCCGGGAGGAGTTAACTGAGATACAATACCACAGTTTTTAAGGTGATCTCTAAAGTCATTGCTTAAATATTCACCACCACGATCTGATCGTAATGTTTTAATCTTCTTATTTAATTGGTTTTCTACTTCATTCTGAAACTCCTTGAACTTATCAAAAGCTTCACTTTTATACTTTATTAAATAGATATACCCATATCTACTCATGTCATCGGTAAAAGTAATGAAATAGTCATAATTACCTCTAGCAGTGACTGTCATTGGACCACATACATCGGTATGTATTAAACCCAATAACTCACTAGCTCGAGATCCTCTTCCTTGAAAAGGTGAACGAGTCATCTTGCCAAGTAGACAAGATTCACATGTACCAAATGATTCGAAATCAAAAGGTTTAATAACACCAGTCGACACTAGTCTTTTAATGCATTTCTCGTTGATATGTCCTAATCGACAATGCCATAAATAAGATAGATCAGTATCACCAGTTTTGACTCTTTTATTATCCAAATGATAAACATCGTTGCAAGTGTCTAGAATATAAATACCATTGATAGAAATAGCTTGACTATATACAATCCCATTAAGGGAAAAAGTACAACACTTGTCCTTAATTACAAAACGAAACCCTTCCGTGTCTAATACAGATACTGATATTATATTCCTAGACAACGTTGGCACAAAATAACAATTATTTAGATACAACTGCAAACCCGACGCTAAACTAAGTACGTAGGTTCCAACAGATACGGAGGCTACTTTAGATCTGTTTCCCATCCGTAGATCCACGTCACCCTTGTTTAACTTTCTTACGCTTTTTAGGCCCTGTTAATGATTACACACGTGGGAACCACATCCAGTATCTAATATCCAAGTTGTAGTAGTAGCGTAATTTATGTTTATCATAAAAGATTTGAATGAGAATTTACATGTTGGCTTCACAATACCAGCTTTGATGTCATCCAGATATTTGGGGCAATTACGCTTCCAATGTCCCTTGATATTACAATAATTACAAGTATCATTGAGATGATTTCCCTTCTTAGATTTTGGTTTGGAAGGGCCATTCGCAATAGCCTTCCCTTTACCTTCAACCTGCACGGGTTTCTTACCACCGCTCCTTTTAAACTTCTTCTTCCCCTTTACATTAATAGCTAGGACATCTTTCCTAGTGTTCCCACTTAACCCCATGTCTTTCTCTGCTTGCACAAGCAAAGAATGGAGTTCATGTAGACTTTTCTTCATGTTAGCCATATTATAATTTACTCAAAATTGGGTGAATCTTTTGATCATAGAGAGGGAGTGAAGCACTCGGTCCACAATAAGCTCTTCGGGGATCTTGCATCCCAGCCCTTCTAGAGTTTCCACATACTCAATCATTTTGAGTATATGGGCACTAACAGATTGCCCTTCCTTAAGGTTAGCCTCAAAGAAGCGAACATCAACATCATATTGAAGTATCCTTGGGGCTTGAGAAAACATGGTAGAGAGCCTCGAGTATACCTCATATGCATCTTTAAAGCGGACACATTGCCTTTGTAGGGATGCTTCCATCGCAAATATTAAAACATTTTTAATGGCGGAGGATTGTCTTTGATAATCATTATATGCGTCCCTTACATCAGGAGTAGCCCTAGTACTTGGTAGAGGGGGGGAAGGATCGACAAGGTAGCGTAATTTACCATCACCTGCAGCTAATCGAAGTTGTTCTTCTCAATCTTTAAAATTACTACCATTAGCATTTAAAACATATTTGTCCATGAACTGGCGGAGCCACGATTCTTTAGAAATCGTAGCGGTTTGACTAGAAGAAGCCATTGTGATTTACTACAAAACGGGAATGGAAAGAAAATCAACATTTATCATAAAAATACTTGTAAAACTATTTTAACAAGTTAGCATTTATATAATGATCTCCCACTGAATTATATAAACGATTCCAAGACCCATCTTTATAATATAAACACGGGCACGGTGAGGCCGTTTCATCCCATATTTATATAAATTTGGTGAGTCAACATTTTGACTGATTCTACTGAATAGAACTCTTGGTTGATGAATTTTCTTAAAATTTATCATTTTAGCCCCGGAATCAACTATGGGCACGGTGAGGCCGATTCATCCCACATTAATCCCGTTGAGTCAAACCAATTTTCACGTGTAAAAACTTTTATTACCCTACTTACCCAACGTAAAAAGAGAGTACCCCGGTGAGCCGAGCCTACCTCTAATGAAGAAGGGATTCATAGGTGCTAATACTTGGTAAGGCTTTATCTCAATTTTAAAAGTGAGAGATCTTATCAATTTAATTGTCTATAACTTTTAAGTGAACAAAAAAAATGAATGATAGACAATTGAATCGATAACATCGAAAATAAATAAACATGTAGTGATGACGATTTGGCATGAATGCATAAATGTAAATTAGCAAGTTCTAATATGGCCACCTAGTTAATATAATCAACTAAAATTATTACACATCGGGAACCAACTCCTTGGTCCCTTGAGTCTCCACAAATTGCCCTCCTTCTTTAGGATTTCGGACCTCCTTTCCGAAAAAACACCGTCTTCATGAAAAATCCTTCTTTAGATGCTTCATCTAACTACTATTAATTAAATTATATTGCAATAACCTATTATACAATTTGTAATAAAATTAAAATAAAACTATTAATAAATTACAAATTAGGCGATACGAAATCGCAATTAATTACAAAACAAATCGATATTCCCTTACATTACGGGAAATACCAATTTTTACCTATGGCCATATTAGGAAAATTACATAATTATAATTCTAAGAAACATCCATCTAATGAATAATAAAAATGCATTATGTAAAAATGACATGCCAAATCGTCTTACTTACCAACAACGATCGTTTGAGCTCGTAATGACGGAATTTTTACCAATAAAAATTCACAATTAATTCTTAAAACAATCTTAAGACTTAATCATCATAATAATCTGCTCTATTATCAAAATAATTATTCTCAACAATTATCTTGAAATTATATGGGAATTAAAACATAATCATGATAAAAATATACAATAATTCACAATTATCTTATAAAAATTCCATTTAATTTAAAAACTTATGGAAAATTAAATTTCAAAGCCATGAAAAATCTGGTCTTACACTAAAAATGTCATGAAATTAAAAATTTTAGTTTTGAAGTTTATTTAGAACGATTTTATAATTTAATCGGTAAAACGGACAATTTTTACGATTTAACTCTAAATCAAACCATAAAAATTGAAATAACTTTAAAATCAAATTTTATATATTTTGGAATAATTTCCAGGAGCTTAAAATTCAAAAAATTCGAGCCCAAAAATTAAATCAATAATTATTTAAAAAATAACCACTATTTTCCCATTTTTATCAAATAAAAATCATTAAACTAAATAAATTAATTACATTAACTTAAAATTTCTATTTTTCTCATAAATAGAACATGCATGTGGTTATTTTTAAGTAAACATGCATAAAATTAACATGCAACCAAAAATAATTAACTTTTAATTAGTTTTAATGCATTTTAACATAATTTTATGCCATTTAAAGTCATAAAAAATAAATTAAATAACAAAAAATCAAAATTTCGTCCCATATCATTCTAAGACCATATTATATACATGCAAGACCATATTATGTGATAACTACTAATTTTAATGACATAATATCAATTTTACTAATTTATCTCATAAATCACTAAAATCGTCTTAAGACTACATGCATGTATGTAACAATGCTCTGATACCACTTGTCAGTAATTTAGATCATATTAATACTCATATTGTGATCTTAAAATTACAATATAATCTAAAATGGTCTAAATCTACAATGCATGCAAACAAAAGTATAAAAGATGGTATTAAACCATCTTAAGATAAAAAAATCCTTACATTGTAAAAACAAGATAATGGGCATAACACAAGGACTCCTTCCTTATTGTTGTTCTTGAGCTATGGAATAAGAAAGATGCTCCAAGACTACTAACCACCAAATAGATGGTCTCATAAGGATACACCCAAGATTGTCCCAAAAACTACTAAGTTACTAACTAGGTAAATTTAGTAGTAAACCTTGTATTATGTGATAATCTTATTACACTAATAATATTATGATATATATATTATTATGAGGATTTTTCTCTCTTAAAAATTAAGAGGATTTATGTGTACAATGAGGAGTATATATAGGGGTTTGAAATGTAAACAATTCATGGGAACATGCCATGTGTTTACACCACCAAACTTTGACAAAAAAATATCTTATAAGACCTTGTATATTATAGTTCAAATGGACCCATTTCGGTCCATTTCGATTTCCGACATTTGTCCCACAAATGCTTATAAGTCTTATATTTAATAATCTTATATAATTAATTATTAATTTGATTATTTAACAATTAAAAAATACAAATCAACAATTAATAACCACTTAACAATTAAGTTCTTATTAGACTATTTTATCAGTATAAAATATAACTTATGAACCCTAATTAGCTAATTTTACAATCTCTTGTAAGTTTAAATAGCTATTTATCTTCGCCTCAAACATATACACATGTCGTAAAAATTCATATAATTAACAATTAATTATAAAATCTCATTTATATTTATTAATTAATTATCAAATAATTAAATAATAAATCCCCTTGGCCCAAGTTCATAACTTGTCATCAAATATATATTCACATGACTTATTTAAAAGTCCTATAATACAAGGATTTAATTTAATTATATCTAATACAAATAATTAGTTTTTCCATTTGGGTATCATCCTATAGGTGTGACCTAAAGGGATCAGCTGGTCACCGCCGTCACACGACAGTAATGTCAAACTCTAGTCAGCCAATCATTACCGATTAACGTTGACCAGCTGACAAATAAATCCCTGACATATTCCTTGTACGAGATTTATTATGTAGACGCACTATTGTGGAGGACACTACTCCAACAGGGGTATGGCTGGAGACTGGTAGACTGGGAGCAAGGGGGAGATTCGTGAAGCAGCTAGAGAGGATGGAACCAATCATGTTGCGTGGATCGCGTTCAAGAGAATTCTTTATGAAGTGTTCCTACCAGAATTCCAGAAAAGTAAGCTGCGAGAGGAGTTCGATACTTTCAGAATGACGGAGGATATGACAGTGGATGTCTATTTTCGGAAGTTCATCCAGTTGTTGAGTCATGTGGGGGAAATGGGTTTTGTTGATGCAATGCTGGCAATGAAATTTGAAAGAGGGCCGACCATAAACATCAAGAAGAGACTCATTGCAGCTCCGCCCACCACAGTCCGGGACATCTACCTAAGGGCTGGGGCGGCGGAGAAGCTTTCGGAAATGATCAAAGACGACAAGAAGACCAAGACTGAGAAGAGAAAAGCTGAGGTCGCGAATGAAAATTCGGGATCAAAGAAGTAGAGCTCCAATAGGTACAGTGGATACTTCACCAACAGTGCCTCAGGGAGTGTGAAGAACCAGAGTGGGGGTAGCTACAGGAGTGGAGGTTCGGGTAATGGTTCCGTGGGAATAGTTTGCTTTGGCTGTGGAAAAACGTGACACAAGCAGGCAGTATGTCGATCATCAGGAGGAAACCAATCTGGGGGTTACCGTACGCCAATATCGGGATATAATGGATCACGCACACAATCATATGGTAGTGGTGGGTATCGTACTCCCATGTCAGGCTATGGAGGGGGTGCGAAGTCTGGAGGCAGCAGCAATTATCAGAAGAATTACAACAGTTATCAGAACCGTTCGTACCAAAATCAGTACAACGGGGGTGGAAGTAACCAAAGGACTGGAGCGGAAGGAAATCAGCAGGTTGGAACATCTACTACCAGTCAGAGTGGGGTTAAATTCAGTGGCAAAAATTTTGCCATGGGGAAGCAAGCAGCCAAAGACGATGCCCATGTTGTGACTGGTACTTTTCTCGTGAACTCTAAACCTACTTTTGTGCTTTTCGATTCCGGGGCTACCCATTCTTTTGTATCTAGAGAGCATGTTAGGGCTTTAGAGCTTGAGAGTTATGAATTGGTCGCGGACTCGGTGACCATACCTTCTGGAGAGTCGGTGTCTTGTAGTAGAGTATATAGGAGTGTGCCTATCAAAATTGGAGAAACAACTTTCCATTGTGATCTTATAGAATTTCCATTGGGGGGTTTTGAGGTGATTCTAGGGATGGATTGGTTGGGGAAGTATCGAGCTTTTATCGACTGTCATCAAAAGAAGATTTCCTTGAGGGGACCTAAGGGAGTGAGGGTGTCTTACAAGGGATACCTGGTCAAACCTAAGGTCAAATTCATTTCCGTCAATACCCTTAAGTCTAGCTTGAGAAAAGGAGATAGTCTGATGTTGTGTCAGATGTGGGACTGTGAGACTGAGGCCCCTAAGGCTAGTGAGATACCTGTGGTGCGGGAGTTTGAGGGAGTATTCCGAGATGACGTTCCAGGGTTGCCACCAAGGAGGGAAGTGAAATTTCTATTGACCTGAAGTCGGGAGCAGGACCAATATCTAAATCGCCGTATCGTATGGGACTGAGAGAGATGGAGGAGTTGAAGAAGCAGTTGGATGAATTGGCTGAGAAAAGGGTTCATTCGACCTAGTGTGTCACCCTGGGGAGCGCCCGTGTTATTTGTGAAAAAGAAAGATGGAAGTCTAAGGCTTTGTGTTGACTATCGAGAGCTGAACAATGTGACCATCAAGCCATCAAGGACCGTTATCCTTTGCCCAGAATCGATGATCTATTCGACCAGTTAAGTGGAGCTGGAGTTTTCTCCAAAATTGACTTAAGATCGGGTACCATCAATTGAGAATCAAAGACGAAGACATTCCTAAGACCGCATTCAAAACGAGGTATGGCCATTACGAATTTGTGGTTATGCCATTCGGGTTGACTAATGCTCCAGCAGTTTTCATGGATTTGATGAATCGAGTATTTAGTCCATATTTGGATAAGTTCTTGGTTGTGTTTATCGATGATATTCTTGTGTATTCCAAAAATGAGGAAGAACACGAGGATCATTTGAGGAGAGTACTCAAGACTTTGGAGGATCATAAGCTAAATGCAAAGTTGAGCAAATGTGAGTTTTGGTTGAAGAATGTTATATTTCTAGGGCATGTGATTTCCAAGGAGGGGGTGTCCGTAGACCCTAGTAAGATCGAGGCTGTGACTAAGTGGCAAAGCCCGAAGAATGTGAGTGAGATTCGAAGCTTCTTGGGACTGACAGGTTATTACAGGAGATTTGTCAAGGATTTTTTCAAAGACAGCAAAGCCTTTGACATCGTTGATGAGAAAGGAGAACCGTTTCGTCTGGGATGAGAGTTGTGAGAAGGTATTTCTAACTCTTAAGGAACGCCTGACAACAACTCCTATCCTAGCATTTCCTGATGGGAGTGATAATTTCGAAGTTTATACAGACGCTTCCAAGCATGGTCTGGGGTGTGTGCTAATGCCGGATGGGAGAGTGATCGCGTATGCTTCTCGCCAATTGAAGACATATGAGGAAAATTTCCCGACTCATGACTTAGAATGGGAGCAGTGGTCTTTGCACTTAAATTGTGGCGCTATTACCTCTATGGAGCCATTTTTAAGGTGTTTTCTGATCACAAGAGTTTGAAGTACATCTACACCCAGAGAGACTTGAACATGAGACAGAGGAGGTGGATAGAGTTGATTGGGGACTACGACATGCAGATTGTCTACCACGAAGGAAAGGCGGATGTGGTAGCAGATGTCCTAAGTAGGAAGTCCATTCATGCTTTCTGTAGTGCCAGGTCGAGAGTGAGGTTGCATATCGAGCTAAGGGAGATGGGGATTTTCATGATTCGGAAGGGGGATACCCTTAGTGACTTGACCGTAGAGCCGAAGTTGTATGGGGAGATTCGGGAGTTGCAAAAAGATGATGTGAGGATCCAGAAGTGGCATGAGGTAAACGAAAGTGATGGTAGAGAAACTGAATCCAAATTCAGTATCCATGTCGATGGTAGTCTGAGGTTCAGTGGGAGATGGTGTGTTCCAGATAATGAAGAGCTAAAGAAGAAGATCCTGACTGAAGCTCACGCTACGCCGTACTCCGTTCACCCAGGGGGTGATAAGTTGTACAAAGACCTTAAGAAGACGTTTTGGTGGCCAAATATGAAGAAGGAAGTCGCTGAGTTTGTATCGAGATGTTTGACATGCCAAAGGGTAAAAGGGGAGCATAAGAGACCTCAAGGGAAAATCCAGCCTCTACATATACCTGAGTGGAAGTGGGAGAATATCTCTATGGATTTTATCATGGGGTTGCCTTGGACTCAGAGGGGCAACAACATGATCTGGGTGATTGTTGACATGTTGACTAAGTCCGCTCACTTTACTCCAATGAAAGATACCTGGAGTAAAGCCGAGCTGGCTAAGTCTTATGAGCAGAATGTAGTCAAATTGCATGGTGTACCCAAGGACATTGTTTCAGATCGAGACTCGAGGTTCATATCCGGATTTTGGCAAGAGTTGCAGTCCGGTTTGGGTACCCAATTGAAGACGAGTACAACTTTCCATCCAGCTATAGACGGTCAGACGGAGATGAATATTCAGACTTTGGAAGATATGTTGAGAGCGTGTGTACTTGAATTTGGAGGATCTTGGGAGGATCGACTAGGGTTGATAGAATTTTCTTATAATAACAGCTATCATGCCAGTATAGGAATGGCTCCTTTTGAGGCTTTGTACGGGAGAAAGTGTCGGAGCCCTGTGTGTTGGGATGATCGAGCCGATGCTGTGGTCTTAGGGCCAGAGATGATCCAGGAGATGGTGGAGCAAGTGCAAATTATTCGACAAAAGATGAGGGCCGCCCAGGATAGACAGAAGAGTTATGCAGACCTAAAAGGAGTGACATTTCGTTCGAGGCGGGAGAGAAGGTACTACTGAAGGTATCTCCAATGAAGGGTGTGATGAGTTTCGGAAAGCGTGGGAAGCTGAGTCAAAAGTTTATTGCACCATTTGAGAATTTGGATAGAGTAAGGGAGG
Source organism: Silene conica (assembly GCA_029255685.2). Taxonomy (NCBI): domain Eukaryota; kingdom Viridiplantae; phylum Streptophyta; class Magnoliopsida; order Caryophyllales; family Caryophyllaceae; genus Silene; species Silene conica. Next base: position 14,714,595 of record CM055319.2, read on the forward strand.
TGGCATACCGATTAGCTTTACCTCCAGCCCTATCCGAGGTCCATAATGTGTTCTATGTTTCTCAATTAAGGAAATATGTGAGTGATCCATTGCATGTTTTGATCCATGAAGTGATTGAGGTGGATGAGCAATTATCCTATGTGGAGACTCCAAGGGAAATTCTGGATAAGAAGGTTCAGAAGACTCGAAATGGGGAGACAGCATTAGTGAAAGTTTTGTGGACCAATCATAATATGGAAGAAGCTACATGGGAGGCTGACGCATCCATGAGAGAGCGTTACCCGCATCTGTTTGCATGAGGTAAGTTACGGGGACGTAACTCTTGTTTAAGGGGGGTAGAATGTAACATTCCATGCTTTATTTGATGTTATCGTGTTTCGAATTTATTTTATGCATGGGTTTCAGTTCGATGTGAGGTGAGTATAGGCGAACTTCGAGTTTATTAGCGTTATAAGGAGATTTAGAACAACGTCGGGTCGAGTACAGTTCATGAGGAACATCACACTTCCTATAAATTTAGCATACTCTTCTTTGGACACATTATCACCCAATTTTTTAGATAAAGGTATATTAGCGTTATAAGGAGTTTTAGAACACAATAGGTGATGCGTGTCTATTTTATGATGTTTTACATCTATTTTTACACGCATTTTGTCGCTCATTTACTATGTTTTAGCCTTTATTTCACAACAATTGTCTACTTTCATGTTTTTATGCTCTTTTGCAGATTTATGCGGAAAAGGGACGATTTTATACCAAATTTATGCCCTCTGGATTTTTCATAACCAAGGAACGAAGGAAGGTCAACTCGAAACGCTAACCAAGTACCAAGAAGTCAAACCGAAGACAAATCAAGGGAGACCTACAGGAAAATAGGTCGACCGACCTACTACATGGGTTGGCCGACCAGGCGACTGTTATGAAAAGACCAGAAATCCCTGAAGCCCGTCAAGCGCTCGACCGACCTACTACTGAGGTCGACCGACCTCAGCGCAGACCATGATTTCTCCGCAAAGCCCATTCAAGTGATTAGGTCATTAGGAAACTCTTATTTTCCGCCTATTTAAGCTAATTACGTGATTAGGGTTAGGCATTCAATTTTATTCAGTATCTACTAGCCAATTTTTATCATCAAGAATTATTCAATTTTAGAGAGAGTTTTAGTATACAATAGTTATTCTTTATTATTCACACACTTTTCTTTAGTATTGTTCATCATCAATCTTTCCGCAATAATCAATAAAGTTCGTCCTTTTCTGCCTTAATCCTTGTTTCCGTTAATTCATTTCTTAATTTTAGTTTTAATATTGTTCTTATCTTAGAATTATTAGTATCCGGTTTAAGTTAGAGTCCCAAGCCTTTGTTGTTAATGCATGTTTAGATTGATGTTCGTTATGATCTCCATGTTTACTTCTGTTTTCATTGTTGTTTCAATAGTCATGAGTAGCTAATTTCGCATGTTAGGATGTATGGAGTAAATATACATCGATAGTGTAATTTCCGAAATCAATCTGTTGCAGGCAGGAGGTCGGCCGACCGGGGTAGCTGGTCGGTCGACCGACACGCGTTCGTATTCTGTTTCGTTTTAATTCGTAGACTATAATAACCTACAATGAGACTGAAAGGAGACTTGTAGGATGTTAGTAATGACCTACCCTAGATTGAAAGATACGGGAAGGGCATTGGTTTACACCTTAAGACGGCTAGGTTACTCAAGACTGAAAGGTTTGTGACCTAGAATTTAGGAATCACCTTTATTGTTGACACCCAATAATAGTGAGACCTAGGAACTAATAGCATTGGCCGAAAGGAGCTATTAGGTGCCATAGACCGAAAAGGATATGTTACACCCCTTACGCGACTGCAATACATGCTGACTTAGGATTTATACTATCATAGCTATTTATTACCCAAACATCCCAGCATCTCTTTTACTATAGTTTTATTCTTATCTTTATTAATTTGTTTTATTTTTATGTTTGTTTCTAGACTTAGGAACAATTAATTTCAAACCCCCCAAATTGTTACCTTAAACATTGACATCAAACAATAAACATTTCCCACCTCTTTGTGGTTCGACCCTGACTTTCACTATCTATAGTCAAAGCTAGGAAATTATAAATTTTATCTTTGGTGCCCTCAACGACGGGCATCAAATTTTGGCGCCGTTGCCGGGGAGGTGACGCCAGTGTTTATTGTTTCTTGTTTTTGTTTCTTTTGTTTAAGGAACTTTTGTTCCTTAAACCTTCTCACTTTTTTCTTGTAGTTTTCATCTTATGCGCAGGTCAGTTCAAGGAGAACTCCTACCACTAGACCACGAGCTTGAGAGGACTCTAAGAGAAAGGAGAAAACAGCTTTTAGAAAGTAGGGAAGGAGGTTCTCCATCTTCCCTATTCCAAGAAGATATTTTTGAACAACAATCATCACCATCATCACCACTAAACAGCCCACCTTCACCAAAACCACCAACTTCACAACCAAATTCACCTTATAATTCATCTACACCAAAAACACCAAAAAATACTTATTTCCAAGTTTTTGAAGTAAAGGAAGAGAAGATGGCGGAAGAAGCGAGTATTGCAAGTCACTCTATGCTACAGGCAAAGGATCTCTATAAGGGATTCACTTTACCCACAGGCACGGGAAAGCCATTTGAGGCCAAGCCTTCCTACATCTCCATGGTGGAGAGAAACCAGTTTGGAGGCGCAGCTAATGAAGATGCGGCTAGGCATATAGAAATCTTCACGGATTACATATGCTCCATAGCACCCCCAGATGGAGTGACACATGATCAAATTAAAGAAACCATGTTCATCTTTTCCCTCCGAGACTCAGCGAGGGAATGGTATAGAGATTTAGACCGCACTGCTGCGGGAGTAACAAATTGGAACACATTGGCCTTAGCTTTCTATCGGAAGTACTACTCTGCAGCTATGGCCAATGCCTTGAGAGCGCAGATAACCAGTTTCAAGCAAGGGCCTAATGAAGATTTTAGTGAGGCTTGGGACAGGTTCAAGAGACTTGTTCGATCCATACCCCATCATGGATTTGAACAATGGTTTATTTGCAACCAGTTCTATAACGGCCTTTATGATGACAATAGAGCCTACTTGGATGCTGCAGCCAATGGAAGGTTCCAAGACAATTCTGGGGAGACCAAGGGTTTCAAAATCATTGAAGATGTTGCTGTACACAGAGCTGAACACGGGACTTCCCGTGGAAATCAAAGGAAAGCCGAATCTAATGTTGCGGCAATAGAGGCCTTGATGGCTAAGTTAGAAAAAATGGAGAGTGGTGGAAAATTCGAGATGGGAAGTGGAAGTAAAGGTGGTATGTACCAGGTAAACGCTGTTCAAGACGGACCCTTCAGTTGTGAGAGATGTGGTGGAGAGGGGCATATGTCAAAGTTTTGTACCTCATCTAACGAGACATGTGCGGCCTTTCAACAATACCGTGGGAATAACTTTTATGATCCCAATAATAATAATGTCCACCCCCACCTGAGGTGGACAAGCCAGAATGTTCTCAATCCACAACACCAACAACCACAACAAAACTCCACTTATATCCCTCCACACAAGCAAAACTATCAAAAACCCCATTCTGTCCCTCACAACCCTCTAACCCACCACCAAATACGGATGCTCTCATCCAAAATATCATTGGGCTAGTACAAAAGGAATCGCAGGCAAGGGAGGCGGGTATGGAGATGTTAGAGTCCCAAATTGCTCAAATCGCGAGCAAGAATGATACTAGGGCTCCGGGTCAACTTCCGACCAAGACGGACCAAAAGAAGGAGACTCTAAACAGCATATCATTGAGAAGCGGAGCTAAAGTAGGAGGTGAGAAAGTCAGTGGAGCAGAAAAAGTGAAGCAGCCGAAGACAAGCAACAGCGATGTAGGTCGACCGACCCAGGACGCAGGTTGACCGACCATGACGCAGATTCCAGAAGCTGCCGGAACACAGGAATCAGGTCGACCGATCGAGGAACAAGGTCGACCGTGTGGGGAATAAAGCATGTATTCACCCTAAACTTGCAGGATTATAATGAAAAATACAGTTGTGTTTATAGTCATAAGATTAAAAAGGATAAGAAAAAGAATTCAACCTTTGGTCCTTTGTGCTTATGGCCTAAGAACAGGAATTAAAGTAAATTCCCTCCTATAACTTGCACCCAAGACTTGATTGAGATGATGCCGCGTGTGCTAGAAAATACTCTCCAATTGCCTTGCAATATGGGGAGAGCTTTTGTGAGGTTTTAGATGTGAGATCTGAGTTTTGGGAAAAAGATGTTCTCAAAACCCTAATTGTGAGAATTATGAATTACCAGACAGTGACAAAAAGGAGAAATACTCTCCTTTTGTATTACTTAGGTCGGCCGAATGGGTCTTGGGTAAGGGTGGGCTTTTTCCACTCTTACCTTATACCTTTGCGTGATTCGACCCGTTTAGCTTTAAGTTGTTCGCGGGTTTTATTTATAAATCGTAACATGTTATCAGATATTAATACAGTCGATATATTAATAATGGTCTGACAAAATACGATATTGTATAATTACCCAAATTAATATAACTGTTTATATTAATACGCGAATACTATATTTAATTAAATATAACCGTTTATATTTAATTTACGAATTAATCTTGTAATCCGTATTAGCTAAAATTATTTAATCCGTATTAAATAATAATCTCAACATCTTATTGACTAATTTATTAGTCAACACCTCTGACTAACTGTTTAGTCATATCCGGCATAAATGTGACTGTATTTTCATACCTTCACATCTCTCAAACGTGTCCTATAGGTGTGACGTATAGGGACCAGTTGATCACCGCCATCCGTATGACAATAACGTCAAACTTATCTAGCAAGCCAACCGTTATTGATAAACGTGGATCAACTGGTAATAATACAAAAGTATGCCCTTGTGATCCTTAAAGAGATTTAATAAGTCATTGTACTTAATTGTCAAGGACACCAGCCCCAACAATCTCCCACTTGTCCGTACAAGGGTATGTGCAATGACGTTATCACACTACATGTGGAGGACACAATCTCCAACAAACTCCCACTTGTCCGTACAAGTGTAGGTGCGATAACCGAATCTCATATCCTTTTAAAATTTCTCCCACTCAATGTAAGACAATTTGCAAATCCGCATTCGCAAAGGTCGTATCTCACAAGCGATCTGTATCAAGAGTGGTTTCCCCGACTAGAGAGTAACTTAACTGATAAAACGAATCTGTATTCGAGCATGGCCATGCATTTCAGTTACTACTCCTCGAGTGGCCCTGAGAAATGATAAAATCCTGATAAGGGTTTGGATATTTCCCTCAACTCGAATCCTGCCGATATCGCCCAGCATGAAATAACCCAGAAAAAATCCTCTTGGCCCCTGTTACGGTGACCGTGGGAAAGAAACCAAAGTTACCCAAAATCTGTCTTAATCTCAAGAAACAGTTGAAAGTCAAAAGACTCGACTCTAAGGAACACTATGGAGGTCCTATCCACGACCTGGCACCCAATGTTATAAAACATTTAGGACTCCATAACGTTGTCACGGGGTGTCCTACGAGATATCCGTATAACTCGCCTTTGTGATTGGTCAGTCATCCACGTGACTTATGGCTCGTTGAACCCACCATCAACCAACGTCACAAAATGATTACCTGAGTTATCAGCTCAAGTGGGTAATCAAGGACCAAAACGATGTAATGTTAATCAGTTCACTTTGTGGTATTCAAAATTGGCGTACAATTCCACATGAGAAACAAAACATTTTATATCATAACAATAAGGTTGAATAGAGTACACGAGAAAATGAATTATGACATGAATTCATAAAAGAGTACTACAACTTAGGAACACATCCAATTCCCATGGAATGAATGTGCCCTTCATGCTTATCACGTGGTAATGCTTTTGTGAGAGGATCGGCTATGTTGTCATCCGTAGCGATCTTTTCAATAAAAATCTCCTTTTGCTCCACGTAATCTCTGATTAGATGAGCTTTCCGTTGTACATGCCTAGCCTTGCTGCTAGACTTATGCTCCTTAGCTTGGAAGATGGCACCGCTATTGTCACAATAGACGGTGATTGGGTCATTCGAACTAGGCACTACTGAAAGTCCTTGTAAGAATTGACGCATCCATATTGCTTCCTTAGCTGCTTCTGAGGCGGCATAGTACTCGGACTCAGTCGTAGAATCTGCTGTAACACTCTGTTTAGAACTTTTCCAGCTGACAGCAGCGCCATTAAGAGTAAAAACGAATCCAGACTGAGATTTCGAGTCATCTCGATCCGTTTGGAAGCTAGCATCTGCGTAACCCGTGGCGCAGAGCGTCGAGTCGCCTCCAAAAGTCAATCCCCAATCTTTAGTCCTCCGTAGGTACTTAAGAATGTTTTTCACGGCCATCCAGTGTTGTTCACCTGGATGAGCTTGGAATCGACTTGTCATACTCAATGCATATGCAACGTCAGGACGTGTGCATATCATGGCATACATGATCGATCCTATTGCCGAAGCATAAGGAATCCGACTCATGCGCTCTTTCTCTTCCACTGACTTAGCTTCTTGAGTCTTGCTCAAGTGAAGCCCAGGAGTCATAGGAAGGAACCCCTTCTTGGAGTTCGTCATGCTGAATCTCTCCAGAATCTTCTCTATATAAGATTCCTGACTGAGAGATAACATCCGTCGTGATCTATCCCTGTAGATACGGATGCCCAAAATTCTTTGTGCCTCTCCCAGATCTTTCATCTGGAAATGGTTTTTCAACCATGCTTTAACCGAAGATAAGAGAGGTATGTCATTCCCAATCAAGAGTATGTCATCGACATACAGTACTAGGAATACAATCTTACTCCCACTCAACTTGATATAGAGACATGGTTCCTCGACTGATCGAATGAACCCATTCTCTTTTATCACTTGGTCGAAGCGATGATTCCAACTCCGCGATGCTTGCTTAAGTCCATAGATGGAACGCTTAAGCTTGCAAACTTTCTTAGGATGTGCTGGATCGATAAAACCCTCGGGTTGTACCATGTACAACTCTTCCTCCAAATAACCGTTTAAGAATGCGGTTTTAACGTCCATTTGCCATATTTCATAGTCATGAAATGCGGCGATCGCTAAGATAATCCGAATGGAACGTAGCATGACTACGGGTGCAAAGATCTCATCATAGTGCAAGCCTGGCACTTGAGTGAAACCTTTAGCAACTAGTCTAGCCTTGTGGATATCTTGTTGTCCTTCCACAGCATGCTTTATCTTGTAAAGCCATTTGCATTGAAGGGGACGTACCTTTGCAGGTAGGTCCACAAGATCCCACACGTTGTTCTCATACATGGAGTCCATCTCGGATTGCATGGCTTCTAGCCATAGCTTTGAGTCAGAACTGGTCATGGCACCTTTATAGGTTGTGGGTTCATTACCCTCTAGGAGTAAGACGTCATCTGTATCGTGTTCCTCGACCATACCAATGTATCTGTCCGGTGGAATAAAGACTCTTCCCGACCTCCTAGGTTCCTCAGGGATATCTACCGCAGCCTCGGGTGAAGGAACTGTTTCCTCCAATGGTTGCTCGATAGTTGGTTCTTGAACCTCCGATAACTCGAAGGTTCTATTACTCGACTTGTTCTCGAGAAATTCTTTCTCTAAGAACGTCGCACTAGCCGCAACAAAAACACGTTGTTCGGTAGGCGAGTAGAAGTAATGACCAAACGTTCCCTTTGGGTAGCCTATAAAGTATGTCTTGACCGATCGCGGGCCGAGCTTATCCTCGTGTCTCCACTTGACATAAGCCTCGCAGCCCCAAACCCGAATAAAGGACAAGTTAGGGACCGTTCCCTTCCATAATTCGTATGGAGTCTTGTCAACAACTTTAGACGGACTTCGGTTAAGTATTAGAGCGGCTGACAAAAGAGCATAGCCCCACAATGAATCAGGCACAACGGTGTGACTCATCATGGATCGAACCATATCAAGTAAAGTCCGATTTCTCCGTTCGGACACACCATTTAATTGTGGTGTTCCAGGTGGAGTCAACTGTAGCACGATCCCACAGTCTTTTAGGTGTTGATCAAACTCGTGTGAAAGATACTCACCACCACGATCCGAACGTAGTGCTTTAATCTTTCTACCCAGCTGGTTCTGTACCCGATTCTGGTATTCTTTGAACTTGTCAAAGGATTCACTTTTATGTTTCATCAAGTAGACATAGCCATATCTACTCAAATCATCCGTGAAAGTGATGAAATACCTATAGCCGTCTCGTGCGTTGATCGACATAGGGCCACATACGTCCGTATGTATGAGTCCTAATAGGTCGGCAGCGCGCATTCCAACACCTTTGAAGGAAATACGAGTCATTTTGCCGATGAGACATGATTCACACGTGCCATATGATTCGAAATCAAAGGGTGAAATAGCTCCATTCTGTATGAGCTGTTTAACGCGTTTCTCATTTATGTGTCCCATACGACAATGCCATAGGTAAGTTTGATCTTTGTCACCTACCTTTATTCTTTTATTATTCACATGTAATATCTCGGTGGTTTGATCTAAAACATAAATTCCATTCATGGAAACTGCCTTGCCATAAATCATATTGTGTAAGGAGAAAATACAGCTATTATTCTCTATTACAAATGAAAAGCCGAGTTTGTCAAGTGCAGAAACTGAAATAATGTTTTTGGACAAACTAGGAACATAATAACAGTTATATAAGAATAACTCGAATCCACTTGGAAGCTGGATTACGTATGTTCCCTTCGAGACTGCAGCCACACGTGCTCCATTCCCGACACGCAGGTCCACCTCACCCTTGGTTAGGGGTTCTTGGTTTCGGAGGCCCTGCACATGATTACATAGATGAGAACCACAACCAGTATCAAGTACCCAAGTTCCGCAACTTGCATGGTTAATCTCAATCATGTGAATAAAAGAAGAAGAAGACATACCAACAGGAGTAACACGGCCTGCCTTAATTTCCTCGCGATACACGGGGCATGAGCGCCTCCAATGCCCAGTCTTGTGGCAATGGTGACATTCCATGCTTGTATCCTTGCTCTTTGTCTTGCCTTGTGAGTTACTCGACTCACCTGGCCCACTCTTAGCAAATCCTGGTTTCTTGAACCTGGGCTTACCTACTGCTAGGTCGCCCTGAGCTTTAGCCTTCCCTTTACCTTTTCCCTTACTGGAGATCATGAGAACATCCTGCTTCAGACTCCCACTCAACTTTAGATCCTTCTCAGTCTGTACGAGAAGGGAGTGGAGCTCATGAGGAGTCTTCTTCATGTCGTTCATGTAGTAGTTGGCCCTAAAGAGGGCGAACCCATCATGAAGCGAATGAAGCATGCGATCAACGATGATGTTCTCACTGATCTTGCAGTTTAGGGACTCCAGTTTCTCGATATTCTCAATCATGTTGAGAATATGTGGGCTAACAGCTTGGCCCTTCTGGAGTTTCGCCTCAAAGAAGCGACAGGTATGCTCATAAGAAACGATTCTCGGAGCCTTGGAGAATTCGTTAGTGAGCGTGGTGAAAATCTTGTTTGCACCATGGGTTATGAAGCGTCTTTGCAAATTGGATTCCATTGCATAGATGAGTACGTTCTTTATCGCACCCGCTTCCATAACGAAATCGCTATGAGCGCGAATTTCGTTGGCTCTAGCTCCAGTTCCTGGGTGTGGCGGAATGGGCTCAGTTAAGAACTTGAGCTTTCCGTCAGCAATGGCAGCATTCCGTAGTGCTGCCTCCCAGTCAGAGAAGTTTGACCCATCATTCCTCAGTCTAGTTGACTGATTCATGGAGTCCATGAAGGCTTTTAGCCAGGATTCACGTGCTAGCTTGGCACTTGGCATTGGGTCTTCACCAGCCATTTTAGTTTTACAGCAGTTTTAATGAACGTGTTCTACACTGAAAAGAAGATAAAACAAAACCATATAAGCAACTTATTGTTGTGATTTAAGTCTATATTAAATTGGATTTAAACTCGTAGACTCATGCATTTATATAATTGATCTCCCTCAAGAATTATATAAACGATCCCAAGACTCAATTTCCGTATATTGATAAGCCCACAGCTTGGCTAATTCCAATCGTTGGAACTCTTGGTCGATAGATTTCCGTATATCCTATCTATTAGTCCATCTCAGTCACTGGAATATTATCGAGTGACCATGATGTTGAGATAAAATAAATCATCTGTTCCCACTTACCCGACGTAGAAGGGGTCATATTATGCCTACCGACGAAGAAGGGATTCATGGGAGGCTGATTTATAAAGACTAATCTCAATTTTTGGTTATACGAGGAAGACCCCATCAACTTTTATTTATCCATATTTAAGTGAACTAAAAACTAGCATTTGCGTGAATGAATTAAATAAAGTGATGGCTTTTATATGACATGTGACATCTGTATTGTCACAGAAAACTAACGCGAGACCTCTACATGAGTCAGTTTTCAGGCATGATATAGGTGGTTTGGTTTTAGGCGGAATATGATGCAAGCTATTATCGATGAAAGCATAAAGATAAATGCAATAGACGTATATAAAAGTCCTAGTGTGGCCTATCCTACCAAAATAAACATAAAACAACTTGGAATCCACCGTTGGACCCTAGAAGCTTGTCTTGATGTTCCATCTTGGTCCTTGCAGCGGGAGTGAGCATCCGGTCTCCGTCTTGTCTTTGGTCTTCACAAAATTACTAATTTAAATTACAAAAGTAGTCCTAGATACATTCTAATTTAAATACAAAAGTAATTACATGGCAAAAACCCAAAACGGAGATTCAAGATCTCAAAATTACAAGCAAGATCGTGTCCCTTCATTACGGTGACACAATCTTCTAAGGCCACACTAAGTTACAACCGTTTGCAAAAATTAAATACGTTATTGAAAGCATTCAAGGCATTCACAAGACGATAAATAAAATGCATCAACTAAAAACAATTTATACATGACATAATACTGTTATTATGATTAATAAATTTATACCAAACCACCTTTTAAGATTAAAATTATGTGACTATACCGCTTTAATCACCAATTTTAATAAACATATAATCCATTATTTTAAACTGTTTTAAAACAATATGTATCAAACGAGGGTGAACCGATTCACTAAATAATATACTATTTCCGTATACAGTATATTATTTTAAGCCATGTGAAAATAAAACATGTTATTTTCGAGAAGGAAAAAAAAATAAAACGAGTCCGTTACAGGGGGGAGGTCGACCGACCAGAACTTGTGGTCGACCGACCTCCTGCCGAAAAACGGAAAATTTCTGCAACAGTAAAATCGGTCGACCGACCTATTAATTAAGTCGACCGACCAACAAGCAGAGAAAAAAAAAACGAATTTCAGAAAACGCAAAACGCTGCACTTTTTGAAATTAAAACAAGTTTTTACCTTTAAATTTTGATTAAAACAAGTAAATCAAAATTAACATCAACAAGGGTTCACATATTGTTAAGAATATCGATTAATTAACAACATGTAAACAGGAATCGAAAAACAAGATCGAAAACTCACAAAGGAAACTGTTTTTAAAAAAAAAAAAAAAAACTCACACAGGGGCGGTCGACCGACCGCTAATACTGGTCGACCGACCGACGCAGCGGCAGAAACGAGATTTTTCAAAATCTTTTTTTTTTTTAAAAACTTATGAAAAACACAAAAGTAAAATTTTCATGGCCTAAGGCTCTGATACCACTTGTGGGGAATAAAGCATGTATTCACCCTAAACTTGCAGGATTATAATGAAAAATACAGTTGTGTTTATAGTCATAAGATTAAAAAGGATAAGAAAAAGAATTCAACCTTTGGTCCTTTGTGCTTATGGCCTAAGAACAGGAATTAAAGTAAATTCCCTCCTATAACTTGCACCCAAGACTTGATTGAGATGATGCCGCGTGTGCTAGAAAATACTCTCCAATTGCCTTGCAATATGGGGAGAGCTTTTGTGAGGTTTTAGATGTGAGATCTGAGTTTTGGGAAAAAGATGTTCTCAAAACCCTAATTGTGAGAATTATGAATTACCAGACAGTGACAAAAAGGAGAAAGACTCTCCTTTTGTATTACTTAGGTCGGCCGAATGGGTCTTGGGTAAGGGTGGGCTTTTTCCACTCTTACCTTATACCTTTGCGTGATTCGACCCGTTTAGCTTTAAGTTGTTCGCGGGTTTTATTTATAAATCGTAACATGTTATCAGATATTAATACAGTCGATATATTAATAATGGTCTGACAAAATACGATATTGTATAATTACCCAAATTAATATAACTGTTTATATTAATACGCGAATACTATATTTAATTAAATATAACCGTTTATATTTAATTTACGAATTAATCTTGTAATCCGTATTAGCTAAAATTATTTAATCCGTATTAAATAATAATCTCAACATCTTATTGACTAATTTATTAGTCAACACCTCTGACTAACTGTTTAGTCATATCCGGCATAAATGTGACTGTATTTTCATACCTTCACATCTCTCAAACGTGTCCTATAGGTGTGACGTATAGGGACCAGTTGATCACCGCCATCCGTATGACAATAACGTCAAACTTATCTAGCAAGCCAACCGTTATTGATAAACGTGGATCAACTGGTAATAATACAAAAGTATGCCCTTGTGATCCTTAAAGAGATTTAATAAGTCATTGTACTTAATTGTCAAGGACACCAGCCCCAACAATCTCCCACTTGTCCGTACAAGGGTATGTGCAATGACGTTATCACACTACATGTGGAGGACACAATCTCCAACAGACCGACCTCTGACGCTGAACAGAGGGAAGCCTTCAGACCTGAAATGCCGGACAATCTTAGGGACTTCCTATTCCGGGGTGACAAGACCCCCAAGTTCTTAAGGAGGGCTGCAAGTGTTGAAAGTTCCACCCCTCCTTATCCGGAGAGACTCGTACCAACTAAAGAACATGTATCATTTGATAAGTTTAAAGACGTAATTCGTTCATTGAATGTTCAAGTTCCGTTTTTAGAACTAGTTCAACAAGTTCCTGCATATCTTAAATTCATAAGACAAATTTTATCTCGGAAGCGGTCTCTAGATAAAGTTGAGTCGGTAGCCCTTACCGAAGAGTCCTCCAGTTTTCTGTCCCATGTCATTGCCCCTCATAAACTAGAGGACCCTGGGAGTTTTTCTGTACCTTGCAACATAGGGACCTTTCCTGTCAAAAAGGCCTTATGTGACCTAGGGGCTAGCATTAGTGTCATGCCATTAGCGTTGCCTTGAAGTTAGGAATGACCAATTTTGCAGTAACTAGTATGACTGTCCAAATGGCCGACCGTACATCTATGGAACCCATAGGGGTGTTGGAAAACATCCCTGTGCGCATTGACAGGTTTTTCTTCCCAGTCGACTTTGTAGTTTTGGACATCCCTGAGGATGCCCATATACCTATTATACTACGGAGACCATTCCTTCACACTGCGGGAGCCATCATTGATGTGGGTAGTAGGACATTGACCTTTAAGGTAGGGAAACATTCTATCATCTATGGTCTATCTTATAGGAAGAAGGATGCTATGACTCCTATTACTTGTAATGTTATTGCTTCTGAAAAGAAGTATTAGGTCATCACTACTTCCCCTACTTTGTTACCTACACCTATACCTGTTTTTACACCTCCGCCCCAGATTGGGAGCAATATGGAGGATGTTTTTGTTTTGACTAATGCAGGAATTGGTGTGGAGAAGCCCACGGTGAAAGAGGTCGTTGTGCAAAGAGGTGGACTAGGGATCCTAAGCTATAAGGAGGATGAGGATCCGGACGTGGTTGATGAGGTGGACAAGAGAAAAAGAAGTGAAGAAAAAGAGAAGAGTCCGTCGCATATGCTTTATGACGAAGAAGAGACGTGTTTTGCCATTCAAACAAACACGGTGGAGACTACGACATATCGCCAAAAGCCGTGGTCTGAGATTTTCCGCATCTTTAGCGGATAGTTGTTTCAGTTTTAAGCTCCTAAGACAATCTATTTTCTGTTTTGTTGAGACTTTTTAATTTTGTTTGCTTTAAGCTTTAGAACTATTTTGTTTTTGTTCGCGTAGTAGAGACAATTGGATTTGGTTCTGGGGTCTTGCACATATGTTGGGCGCATGTATAATGATTTTTCAGGTTTGAGGAAGAATAACTTGGTTAATACAAGTTATTTCTGAAGAGAAGAAGGCCGCTGTACAGGAGAGACGGTCGACCGACCAGCAACACCAGTCGGTCGACCACATCCCTGCAGTTCTGAAATTCCTATAGTCTGGGGATTGGTCGGTCGTCCAGAGAAGAAGGTCGGTCGACCTGTCTACCTGTCACAGCGTGTTCGTATTTTCCTCGGGAAGCATGCAACCGTCATAAGGTACTTAGAGTGGCACTGCTGGCCACCAAAACCTCCCAGCTTACGCTGGTTTGGGGAGGTTTTCTCATGCGCTTAAAAATCCGGTGAGTTCTTTCCAATTTCCTTGGTTTTTATTTTTCTTGCATTTTTTCTTTTGTATTTTATAGAACCTTTACTTAGGCTAATGCACAATGGGGACATTGTGCGGGTTGGTTTGGGGAATGGTTTAGTCACATGCATTGTTCCATTGCATTTTGTCACACGTTTATTGCATTTCTGTCCTGCATTGTTCTTTTCTTTATTTTCCTTGCATATAGAAAAGAAAGATACAAAAAAATAGAAAAATTTCAAAAATTTCAAAAAAATGCACGTTTATTTTAAGCATATAGGTCGAGTCGGAACGAGAGTATTTCAAGGATGATCTTTGCTATCTTACATGTTTATGTCTTTGCCTTGCCTTGTCAACTTGTTTTAGTATGAGAGTCTTTTGCATATCTACGAGTTTTTGTCAACTTGTTTTCTTGAGACTTGACTTATACCTTGGCAACCTACTATACATTCTATGTTTTAGAGCTTATTTCCTGGTTTCATTTTTAAACCAGTTGTCTAGGATGTGAGTAGTACTCCCCTTGGAACATGTTACATCAATATGCATAAACATGAACTTGAATTGTTATATACTTGTTTGCCTATCTTGTTTTGTGAGTCTTGGTACGTGCATTTGGGATCCCTTTTGTCTTATTTACCCATAAGCCCTACATAGCCAAAATTGCCTTTTTATTCCCCAAAACTACATCCTATATTTATCCCACCCTTCCAAGCTAGTATTTGTGGCCTTTGGTTTATTTTTTTTTGAGGCATCTTGGTTTGTATGCTATCTTGAGCAAAAAGAGAAAAGAAAGAAAGAAAGCAAGAAAAGAAAAAGAAAGAAAGAAAAGAAAAACGAAAAAATCAAAATTTACAGCAAAGTCAGTCGACCGACCACCTTCATAGGTCGGCCGACCAACTGACAGCATCAGATTCAAAATTTCGTTCCAAAAATCCCTTTCTTTTATATGTTACCACTCCCGTACTTCATTCAAAATATTTGGGAGTCCTTTCTTATATTTAATGTGAGAGTTGTGCTACAAAAGAGCACCTTCTTAATATCAAAAGTTGTGAAATATGTTGTTGGGAACCGGTTTTACTAGCTTGGCTACTATCCCCACAAATCCAAAAACATCCTAACCACTTTTTACCTTTTACCTCACATATCCTTCATACCTCATTTGCATGTATCCGAGTCAGTTGATGAGTGTGTTCATACATAGTTGTAGAATTCTTGTTCATGTTAGATTGCAGGCATGTTTTCATGGGTCGCAGTTAGGTGAGTGTCATGACAATATACTTCTTTCTATCTTTTACATATACTCACCCTTTGCTTCATGAGTGTCTCGAGCGTACCGCGAGAGTCCATGGTATAAAGTCTCTACAGTCTTTATTTTTGCAAGTTTGACAACACCATAACTCGTTAGCATGACTTGAATACTTTCTCATTTTGTACTCGGCATTGGTCTAGGCTAACATGTAAATTTCGCTCTGAGATTGAAATCGTTCCATTAGTTAAGATCGAGTCTATTTCTTGCTTGAGGGCAAGCAAGGTTTGGTTTGGGGAATTTGTTGCGTGTCTATTTTATGATGTTTTACATCTATTTTTACACGCATTTTGTCGCTCATTTACTATGTTTTAGCCTTTATTCCCAACAATTGTCTACTTTCGTGTTTTTATGCTCTTTTGCAGATTTATGCGGAAAAGGGACGATTTTATACCAAATTTATGACCTCGGGATTTTTCATAACCAAGGAACGAAGGAAGGTCAACTCGAAACGCTAACCAAGTACCAAGAAGTCAAACCGAAGACAAATCAAGGCAGACCTACAGGAAAATAGGTCGACCGACCTACTACATGGGTTGGCCGACCAGGCGACTGTTATGAAAAGACCAGAAATCCCTGAAGCCCGTCAAGTGGTCGACCGACCTACTACTGAGGTCGACTGACCTCAGCGCAGACCCAAATTTTTCCGCAAAGCCCATTCAAGTGATTAGGTCATTAGGAAACTCTTATTTTCCGCCTATTTAAGCTAATTACGTGATTAGGGTTAGGCATTCAGTTTTATTCAGTTTCTACTAGCCAGTTTTTATCATCAAGAATTATTCAATTTTAGAGAGAGTTTTAGTATACAATAGTTATTCTTTATTATTCAAACACTTTTCTTTAGTATTGTTCATCATCAATCTTTCCGCAATAATCAATAAAGTTCGTCCTTTTCTGCCTTAATCCTTGTTTCCGGTAATTCCTTTCTTAATTTCAGTTTTAATATTGTTCTTATCTTAGAATTATTAGTATCCGGTTTAAGTTAGAATCCCAAGCCTTTGTTGTTAATGCATGTTTAGATTGATGTTCGTTATGATCTCCATGTTTACTTCTGTTTTCATTGTTGTTTCAATAGTCATGAGTAGCTAATTTCGCATGTTAGGATGTAGGGAGTAAATATGCATCGATAGTGTAATTTCCGAAATCAATCTGTTGCAGGCAGGAGGTCGGTCGACCGGGGTAGCTGGTCGGTCGACCGACTCGCGTTCGTATTCTGTTTCGTTTAATTCGTAGACTATAATAACCTACAATGAGACTGAAAGGAGACTTGTACGATGTTAGTAATGACCTACCCTAGATTGAAAGATACGGGAAGGGCATTGGTTTACACCTTAAGACGGCTAGGTTACTCAAGACTGAAAGGTTTGTGACCTAGAATTTAGGAATCACCTTTATTGTTGACACCCAATAATAGTGAGACCTAGGAACTAATAGCATAGGCCGAAAGGAGCTATTAGGTGCCATAGACCGAAAAGGATATGTTACACCCCTTACGCGACTGCAATACATGTTGACTTAGGATTTATACTATCATAGCTATTTATTACCCAAACATCCCAACATCTCTTTTACTATAGTTTTATTCTCATCTTTATTAACTTGTTTTATTTTTATGTTTGTTTCTAGACTTAGTAACAATCAATTTCAAACCCCCCAAATTGTTACCTTAAACATTGACATCAAACAATAAACATTCTCCACCTCTCTATGGTTCGACCCTGACTTTCACTATCTATATATAGTCAAAGCTAGGAAATTATAAATCTTATCTTTTGTGCCCTCAACGACGGGCATCAATAGGATTGATGATGCCAAGTTATTCTTAATTGTCTAATGTTTGTCTGTAATTGCCATAGTTTAGCAAAACATATACAACATTCATCTGGACTGTTGCAACTATGGTTTCTGGTACTATCATACGGAGATATTTTCGAAAAAACTCTTAAATGGTCAATAATTGTCTTCCATGTAACAGCATGTTTTGAAAAATCAAAGTTTCGAAACTGAAAAGGCATCAAATGAATTAACTCATATGATGCATAGGTCTTGATGCCAAATAGTAAAAAAAAAAGACTACTTTTTCCTCTTTTAGTTGAATGGGTTTTTCCATAAAGAAGTTGTAAGGAACAAACAATGCCCAAATGGGAAATATCATTAAGCCTTTCAAAAGATGAGCAGTCCCATTCTTCAGCTTGAAAAGACAAGGCACCTAATAGACCTTTAGATAAAAGAATAAATTGAATAAAGTATGTGTTTAGGGCAAAGCCCTCACACGTCCTTCCTCTATAAAAGGGCTCCCTTAGGATCATTTATTTCTAAGACTTCTAGAACATTTATTGCAAACTTTGGAAATTTGTTTAAGCATTATACTTCTAGGGTTTTTGCAAAAGTTTTCTGTTTTTGAAAAGTCTTCATTTGTTTTCGAAAAAGCAATTATCTCCAAGTATTAGTTCGCACAACTAATGACTAAGAGTATGTTCAATGATCTCGTGTTTAGATCTTAATCGAAATCTCCATGTTCTTAAGTGAACCCATGAGATTGTGATCCTGTAAACCAAGAGATAGAACATCAGAAACTCTTAAAGTGGAGTAGCTTTAAGTTTGAGTCAAAGTCTTGTTGCGGAGTAGCTTCAAGCAAATGCAATCGGAGTAGGTTGGGGAGTTATTCTTATTGTAAGGGGTTTAGTTTAAGTTTGAGTAACAATCTAAACAAGCAATAAAATAACGGTTGGACGTAGGCTCCGGAGTAGGAGCTAAACCAATTTTTTACATCATTTGTTTAAATTGTTTACTTGCATCTTTACTTGTTCCTCGTTCCTTTTATCTCAATCTTCCGCCAGTTTTATGAAAAAGTCTCTTGTACTGTTGCTTGGAACTTCAATCTCTCTTGTGAACTTATCTCAAGTGTTGAACTCAGATTAAAATCAAGAATTTTTAAAAGGTCACCTAATTCACCCTCTCCCCCTCTTAGGTGCTTAATCGTTCTTAACTCTTCAATTGCCATCAGAGCCTTTAGCCTCATGCTCTTGATAAAGGCTTAACCACCTAAGAGTTGATCCGTAGTGTAATACCCCGTATTTTCATAGTTCGTAATAATGAGTTGCTTTATATTATTATCAAGTCGAGGTATAATTATATATTATTTGATATGTATTTGCTAGTTGCTATAATAATTATATTTTTTATATTATGTGGACTTGTAATACTATTTACCTTCATATTCATATTTAATTATATTTAAATTATATTATTATATGTACTCGTTAATTTTAAGTTATGAGTTAAGAACGAGATATAGATATATAAGTTCCTCGAGATGCGTGATGGGCTATTAGACTCGGTTATGATTGATGCGAGATGGGCTTGGACTCGGGTTGTGATTGTGGGAAACATGTAATGCAAAACGCAACCCTATGATATGCAAAAAAAACCCTAAACCTAAAGCCTAACCACCGACATCCCAGCACCATTTTCTAAACTTAGAGAGAGGGAAAGGAAGAAGAGTGTCGAGCCTTTCACAGGATTGGAGATTTCTCACCATTTGCAACCTAATTCGATTTCCTTGTTTGTAAGTCGATTTCATTTAATTGTTTATACTGTTTTAAAGTCTTAGTATTCGAAAAGTTTGAAAAGAGAGTCCTGTTTATTTGAAATCTAGTTTATGCATATAAAATTTCATAGTCAGAATCCTGATGATTTGTCTTAGGTGATTTATTTATGAACATATCGCTGAAAAGTCCGCGAATCTGATTTGGTTGTGGAAAATGGTTTGGAAACCTAGTTTATATGTCGATTCAATTTTGGGTCTTTTTAATACATAATCTTTGAAAAGTATAAATGATAATAGGATTTGGAATTACCGAACAATAATGTTTTAAACTCGTTTTATGAATTAATACTTTTTATGCGACGGATTCTGTCAGCTTTTGGAAATCAATATGAAAACCCTAGATAAGTTTGGAATTTGAGAAAACTATGTTAGGCATTATTTGTAGATAAGACTCATTGGGTTCCCATCCAATTGGCCTTGAATCAATTCAATTTTTCTGGAATTAGTTATATATTTTATACCGAATCTGTCAGGTGTTGGAAAATCAGGAAAAGTCGTGTTTGTTCTTTAAGTTGATATTTGTTGAACCATATATTCAAATATATATATATTAAGCATATATATCTATGTTTTGATAATGACAAGTCTAGTTATGTATATATTATATTCTCGTGCGTATAATTGTGTGCTAATTGTACATAATATTAGTAACAAGATCTATTCAATCAAGTATAAAAGATTCAAGTACGTTAGTCAAAGGATTGACTAAATCGAAGATTGAAAGAAGATCACAAGCGCATCTAATGAATTAAAGTTATACTTATCAACTATAGCTTTAGTACGAGATTGATTCAAGTTATAGCTCGTAGCTATAACTCTATATTATGAAGAAATGATCGATATATATGTGTTGGTTGAAACGATTTTAGTTTCCAAAATCATCATGGACAATTAATGTTTAATTGGTATTCTATTTTTAGAATATGGAATTATTAATCTTAATGGGTTTATATAAAATATCTTTTGGTTAAGTAGGAATAAATAATTTTCTTATGAGTTAATTATTTATTACTAAATTAACTAAGAATTTTTATATAACCATAATTGTCAAATAATATAATCTAAATATGGTTTGATACGATTTTGGGAAACGTGTATCATGTCACGTTCCATAATTCGTATAGGATTAGTTTAAGTAAATATTATGTATTTATTTAATATCCTAAACAAACTAGATTATATTATGATAATATAATTTATTATCTTTGACATGGTTTAGGAAGTTGTTTTAATAAGATTACTATTTGTTTATTATATAAAGATCTTTCCTAAATATGAATTAGGAAATTGATTCCTTATATAATACTTATAGTATATTATTAAATCTTTTCTAAATATATTAAGATTAGATTTTTGGTAAGTATTACTAAAAGACTAGTATTCTAGTTTATGTAATAATCCTAAATCATCTAGGGTTTTAATTACCTAGATATAATTCTATATAAATAGACTACCCATGATACATTAATAGATACGAAAACACACACATATTCACGCATATCGAGACAAAAACCGCCGTTCATTACTCTTCAAGATTTGAGCTTATAATTGTCATATTCGATTCAAGATTCAAGTGCTCCAGCATTGATCTTATTCATTCAAGTTTGTGACATCAAGAAACATTGAAGACTTATCTTATTAGCGTAAGATAGTTCGAGTATTTTACGGTACTCTTTGTAGACAAGTATTTAACGGTACTTGTCATAGCTAGATATTTAACGGTATCTAGATAGAGTTGCGACTAACATCAAAGTTGCACGAGTAGGGTTGATAAAATTGTAATCCAGAGTTGGTACTAATTTTATTAATCGAGAATAGTGGACGTAGGTTTCAAAGTGTGAAACTGAACCACTTCAAAAATATTGTGTCTCTCTTTATTACTTGCTCTACTTGACGATCACCATACAAAAAGCACACATCGAAGAAGATAAGAAGGCATACTCAATTCAACCCCCCCCCCCCCCCTTCTTGATTATATCATATTAATAGACTCTTCAATTGGTATCAGAGCCTCGTGCTCTTGATCGCCTAGCCGCGTGAGTTTTGATCCTTCTATTGATTCTACATTATATACTCTATCAACAATGGATTCCAAGCATCTCAAGTGCCCTATCTTCGATGGTAAGAACTATAGTCTATGGAAGAACATGATGACTCATTACATCAAGGGATGTGATTGGGAATGTTGGAAGATCATTCAAACCGGACCAAAGAAAATATTGGTCGCCGCCGCCAATGGAAAAACCTACGAAAAGATGGAAAGCGATTATGTGGAAAGTGACTACAAAATTGCAGAGAAAAATTCTAAGGCTATGAGCCTCCTACAAAACGGTATGATAACCTCAGAATTTGATAGATTCTCATCTTGTAGTTCCGCTAAGGAAATATGGGATAGTCTCGAACTTGCCTACGAAGGAACATCCGCAGTCAGGAAACATCGTATAGATTTGCTTATTCAAAGATATGAACTTTTCAATATGGAAAAGAATGAATCTATTGATAGCATGTCTGCACGATTCTCTTGTATTATTAATGAACTGCGAAACCTTGGTAGAAATATCGATTCTGAGGATAGCATTCGAAAGATTCTCAGGAGTCTCACCAAAAAGTGGCAACCAAAGCTCACAGCTATAGAGGAAGCAAGAGATCTATCTCGGATCACTTACCAAGAACTTATCGGATCTCTAATGGCTCATGAGATCATGCTAAATAAGGATGATGACGATTCCAAAGGAAAGGGAGTCGCTCTACAAGCCTCCACAAGCGAAGTATGCGAAGAAGAACTTGAGGACGAAACAGTTCTATTCGCAAGACGTTTTAAGAAAGCAGTGTTCAAAGGTAGATACAAAAACCCTAACAACAAAACGGTCGACAAAAAGAAAACTGACACCAAACAAACATTCTTCAAAAAAGGATGCTTTAAGTGCGGTCAACAAGATCATATGATCAAAGATTGTCCAAGTTGGGACAAAATCAAAGACAAGTCAAAAAGAGAAAAGACCAAAACGGAGTTCAAGAAAGTAATGCTTGCGTCATGCTGGGGAGAATTAGAATCTGAAGATGACGAGGACTCAGAAGAAGAAGAGGTAGCACACTTGTGCCTAAGAAACGTCAGCCTAGATCTAATCTCAAACGACAATGATGAAGATGACGCATCTCATATGTGTCTCCTTGGAGAATCCGACTCAGACGACGACGACGAAGAGGTAAATTTTCTTCAACTCAAAAGTCAAGTTAAAAATTTATCTAAGGCTATGTTAATTAAATATTTTGAGGAAACCCTAGACCAATGTCATGAACAAAGTCTTGAGTTAGATGACTTGAAGGAACAGATCCTCGATATTGCTGAGGAAAATCAACTTCTGAAAGCCAAAGCTAAGAAACTGAAATCCAAAATAAGCATTGAAGCCAATGCTAAGTTGGAAGCAGTTATGTCTGAGAAAAAGGTTCTTGAGTGTAAAGTTATAGCTAATGAAGCTATAACCTCAAAACTGAAACTCAACATCAAAGAGCTTCAATCCAAAGTTATAGCTAATGAAGCTATAACTTCAGATTTAAGAAAGGCTAATGAGCTTCTAAAGTCAAAATCTTCGGTTATGGTCGAAGATGAGACTCATCTAGAAGAAGTTGAAATCCTCGAAAGCAAAATTATGGATCTAGAATTCAATCTATCTAAAGTCAAGAAGGAACATGCCAAAATTGTGTCCGACTTTCATAGAGACATTCAAAACCTAAAAAAGTCTAGCAACACTGACCATAGTGAATGTAAGAAAGAAATAGACTCCTTAAAGGACCTCCTTCTTCATGCTCGGAAAGTTCACGATAAATGGGAAGGAAGCACTAACGTGCTAAACTTCCTAACTAAACAATCCGACAACAACATGAAGATGGGATTAGGTCACGAGTGTTATGGAAGAAGGGATCACTCAAAGTGTAAGCAAAGCCCAACAGACAGAGACTTTAGAAGAAGAAAATATGCCGACCTACCTGAGTATTTAATATGCACTTATTGTGGCCATACTGGTCACCCTCCGAGAAAACTGTGTAAAACACGCACAAGATTTTAAAACCGGAGTTAAGTTTGTTAAATCCTTAGGAATTCCAAACGAAACTATTTCTGTCTCTGACAATGATGATGACAAAGTTGAGGAAAGAAATATTGACCACAGATGGTTCTACGACATGACATTTGATTACGAAGAAAAGAAAAACAGAACCAAACAAACTCCTCAACAAACAACACATAAAAATTGGTCACCAAGAGTTCAAACTAAGACTTACACAAAAGCATCAAAACCCAACTACTACCAATATAGAAAGACCTATTTAAGACAAGTTTGGGTTAAAAAGGAAGATGTATTTGTGATTACTAACAACAAAGGACCCAAGTATGCTTGGGTACCTAAATCCTGTCTTTGAAATTATTTGTGCATTTTGTCGCTAAGGAAAATAACTTATGGTATCTCGACAATGGATGCTCAAGACATATGACAGGCGACGTAAATCTATTCCAAACCCTGAAACCTTTTGACGGAGGTAAAGTTACCTTCGGAGATAACAAAAAGGGAAAAATCATCGGAATTGGTAAGATAGGTATTTCATCCTCTCATACTATAAATGATGTATACCTTGTAAGTGGTCTCAAACACAACCTTATCAGTATATCTCAATTATGCGACAAAGGAAACAAAGTGGTCTTTCATTCAAATATATGTCGTATAATCTTAGAAGGTACCAGTAAAGTAATTCTTGAAGTCATAGAATGAAAAATGTTTATATGATTGATTTAAATGTTGTACCAGCCGACTCTCTATCATGCATGAAAGTTACGTTAGATGATCCGTGTCTATGGCACAAGAGATTTGGTCATATTAGCTCGCCTATTTTAAGTAAGCTAAAAAGATGGGACTTGGTTGAAGGTCTTCCAAAGATCAAATTTGATCAAGAAAAGATGTGCGACACATGTGCACGATGCAAACACGTCAGATCATCTTTCAAGCCGAAAAGAGTGGTAAGCACAGAACAAGCTCTTGAACTAGTACACATGGATCTATGTGGCCCCATGAAGGTAAGAAGCAGAGGTGGTTCCAGGTACGTTTTCGTTCTATTTGATGATTACTCTAGATTTGTTTGGCCAATCTATCTTCATTCTAAAGACGAAACATTCGATGAATTTGTTAGTCTCATGAAACTTGTCCAAAACAAATATAAATCAAACCTAATAACAATTCGTACTGACCATGGAACTGAGTTCGACAATCATGCCTTTATTGAGTTCTGTAAAGACAACGGCGTTGGACATAACTTCTCGGCCCCTAGAACCCCACAACAGAATGGAGTCGTAGAACGAATGAACAGAACCCTAGAAGGCATGGCTAGAACAATGCTTCTTTGTAGTGGTCTACCTAGAAACTTTTGGGCCGAGGCTATTAGTACAGCTTGCTATATTCATAACCGTGCTATGATTAAACCTATCCTTAAAAAGACACCTTATGAACTTCTTCGAGGTCGTAAACCAAACATATCTCATTTAAGATGTTTTGGTAGTAAATGCTTCGTTCACAACAATGGTAAAAACAGATTAAGCAAATTCAATCGTAGAAGTGATGAAGCAATCTTTATAGGATATTCAGATCATAGTAAAGCCTACAAAGTTTTCAACAAACATACGTTATGCATAGAAGAGAGTATTCATGTTATCTTTGGTGAAAATAATGTCTTCGATAAGCCACTACAGGACGTAGAGGAAAACCTAGACGAACCTGATTTCAGGTTATCAAGGGAAGATCCTCCTAAATGGAAATTGAAGAAGGAGAACCTCAAGGAATTCTTGATGAACTCAACTTGGGAGAAAATGGTGCGAGAGATGAAGCTACAATTGATGATACTGTAGATAACTCTCAAACCAATGACTTGGAACCCAGAGTTACAGCTGATGAAGCTGTAACTTTGAATCAAAACCAAAGGGAAGAGGCCAGAGTTATACCTGACCCTACTATAAACCCAGGTTTGGATTCAGGGGAACAAGTCAAGATCCCGAGTCAAGTTCAGGTAATGCTAATAATCAATCAAGGAATTGGAGACACAAAGGCTCTCATCCTTTGGACAATGTCATAGGAAGCCTGACAGATGGAGTTCAAACTCGAAGGAGCTTAAATAACTTTTGCTCATTCTACTCCTTTCTCTCCACCATTAAACCTTCAAATATCAAGGAAGCCCTCGCAGATCCAGACTGGATAGTCGCCATGCAAGAAGAACTCCAGCAATTTGAAAGAAACAAAGTTTGGCATCTTGTTCCTCGACCCAAGGACAGATCTGTCATTGGAACGAGATGGGTATTCAGAAACAAATTGGATGACACTGGAGTCATTGTGCGAAATAAGGCCAGACTAGTGGTTCAAGGATACAACCAACAGGAAGGGATCGATTATGACGAAACCTTTGCTCATGTTGCCCGTCTTGAGGTAATAAGACTACTCATTGCATTTGCAGCACACAAGGGAATGAAGCTTTTTCAGATGGACGTTAAGACTGCCTTTCTTATTGGCTATCTCCAAGAGGAAGTATTTGTTGAACAACCTCCTGGATTTCCTGACAGCAAACTCAAAGATCATGTATTCAAATTGGACAAAGCTCTCTATGGCCTGAAACAAGCACCTAAGGCATGGTACGACAGATTATCGAAGTTCCTATTGGAAAGTGGATTCAAGAGAGGGTCTGTGGATAAAACCCTATTTCTTAAAAGCGAGAACTCAGATCTACTAGTCGTTCAAATCTACGTTGACGATATTATTTTTGGCTCAACAAACAAAAAGTTGTGCAAGTACTTCTCTGAGTTGATGACTTCTGAATTCGAGATGAGTATGATGGGAAAACTAAAGTTCTTCCTTGGACTTCAAATACAACAAACTGAAGAAGGAATCAAAGTTCATCAACAAAAATATGTTAAGGAGTTGCTAAAGAAATTTGGCATGAAAACCTCTCATGCAATGCCTACTCCAATGGTCACAGATAAGAAGTTAACCAAAGACGAAGATGGTAAGTCTGTAGATGAAACTACTTACCGAGGTATGATTG
This sequence comes from Silene conica, assembly GCA_029255685.2. NCBI lineage: Eukaryota > Viridiplantae > Streptophyta > Magnoliopsida > Caryophyllales > Caryophyllaceae > Silene > Silene conica. The sequence goes on from CM055319.2 coordinate 14,741,070, forward strand.
GCTCACTTCTTTATCTTACAGCAAGTCGTCCAGATATAATGTTTAGTGTCTGTGTTTGTGCAAGATTCCAATCTGCACTAAAACAATCGCACATGATTGCAGTTAAAAGAATATTAAGATACCTAATCGGAACCTCAAAATTATATCTATGGTATCCTATGGACTGTAACTTTAACCTAGTAGGATATTCAGATGCGGGTTATGCAGGATGCTCCTTAGACAGAAAAAGTACCTCCGGACTTGCTACCTTTGTAGGTCCTTGTATTATATCTTGGGGATCCAAGAAACAAAATTCTGTCGCACTCTCCACTGCTGAAGCAGAATATATTGCAGCCGCACTGGTATGTTCTCAACTCTTATGGTTAAAGCAACAATTATATGATTATGGTGTTGATGTTGGATGCGTGCCTATATTATGTGATAATACGAGTGCTATAATTATATCTAAAAACCCAGCCCAACACTCGAGAACTAAACATATTGAAATTAGACACCATTTCCTACGAGACCATGTCGAAAAGAAAAATATAAAATTGGAATTTTGTAGTACGGAAAAACAATGGGCAGATATCTTCACTAAACCATTGGCTAGAGAACGCTTTGAGACTTTGCGATTGGAAATTGGTTTAATCGGTGGCACCTAATCAAATCTTAAAAGCAAAAATAACCCAATGATTGACTACGGTTTAGATGAGATTATATGACTGTGTCCGTATACTCCGCTGCATGTGTATGTATGTACTCGATGAAAATTTTGTGATCATATTTATATTATATAATTTACATATAAATGTGTACACAACCGACTCTCAAAATAATAATACGTCACATATTATAACCCACCAAAATATACATATTACATATCACACATAATAATATACAAATATATGTTAACAAAATAAAAAAAAAAAAAAAAAAAAAAAAAAAAAACAAAGAAAACAACTTACCTTATATGAACACACAAACCGTGTGTAATGCCCCACCTATGCCACGTCCTTCACCACTCTACCCTCACAATCAGTTGCCACGTACCCCCTACCTAAACCCATAGCCTTTGACCTTTACCCAACAACCATTATTACCCCAACTCCCTCAACTTACCTCAACCAACTTTCATTATTACCGTCCTCCACCCAAACTCCATAAAATTCCTAAATAACCCAAACCTCCGTAAAACCTCCATTAAAACTCCGTCACAAATTCCACCAAACCTCAAATTAATCACCACCATTCTTACCCACAATGCCTCCTTCACGCGCCACCCGTTCCCAAAATAAGAAACCCTCTCCACCTTCACCAACTCCATCACCTCCACCGTCTCCAACACCCATCGCTACTGCTGCTCCAACACCAGACCAGAGTAAACGTCGAAAGCTTAACCGTGTCGCCTCTTCTGTTTCCGACGACATGCAAGAACTGGGCTCAGATTCCAAGAACCCTCGTCCTGTGTTTCGCGAATACTCCATAGAAGCTACCAAAGAAGGTCTCGAGCGAGTCCGTATGACTAAGTACGAAAGTATGCTTATTGACCGTCTCCTTCCCTATTCTATTCATGCGGGTAGGTTTTATCCGTCGTCTTGGGTAGAAGGGTCTAAGTCTCTGCTTTTCTTTAAGAAATTTTTAGAATTTCAGGGGTGGGAGTACATTAGCAACTTTTCGGGGTTAATATTTCCAATTGAATTGGTTCAGTTCTTTGCTTCTGTCAAACCAAGTGATATTTGTGAAAGCTGTTGTAAATGGAAGGGATGTCGAGATGTCTTTAAGTGATATTTGTGAAATTTTCCGTCTTGATCAAAGTGGTCTTGATATCGATACCCGTAAGGAATGGGGGGTGGTGACCCGAGAACAAAAGATGATGATTAAACAATATTTTGATCCTAACGCTACTGAAATTTCTCCGCTCTTAACTAATTCGTTCTCGCCAAAATTGAAGTTGTTCGTTAACTTTCTTTGGAATACTATTTTACCTCGGAGGGGTGGTCGTGATAAGTTGTCGAGTATCGAGGCCGTTGTACTTTACCATTGGTTGGAAGGGAATAAGATAAACCTTGCTTTTCTTTTATGTTCAAAGATTTGCCAAACCTCATCCGTCTTAATCAAAGAAAAGACGTGCTCTACACTCGACATTCCTTATGGAATGTGGGTATCCGAAATCTTGTTCAAGAAAGGAGTTGTGGATGATTTAAGCTTCGGTGTTAAGCCTCGTGACCGGATGTGTGATAAGTTGCTCAAATTAATGGGTATAATGTTCAATGGAGGAGATTTGTCATTTGGGAAAACTGTTGAGGAGGGACCAAATCCGAATCCGTCTCCGTCGTTTGAAGGGTTGGAAGCTAAGAAGGATCAAATTCTTGGTCTATGCCAAGTTAAACAAGAAAAGGAGAATGAGGGTGCTTCGGGAAGTCGTGATACTTCGGGTTTCGAGCCGTTGTTGAAAGCATGGATGGACAAGGTTGATAAACGCCTTGATAAGATGAGCTCGGATGTCTCGGTCATGTGCTCGGAATTGTTAGTTATCAGTGATCGTCTTTCGTTCCTCACATCACAAGGTGGAGCTATGGTAAGGGATCACGGTTTGTTACGCAAGGATGCTTCTCAAGCTCTTGAAGCCGTCAAAGCTCTTTCCTTCAAGGTCCTTAATTTCGAGCTAGCTCTTAACGCTCAAGGACGTAACGTGAGTAGTTGCCTGGACCGCTTGGACACTCTTGAGTTCCGCGGCAGACCCGATTATGTCAGCCCTTATGCCAAGACACCCGCATCCAGTTCCCGTTCTTAATCCTCTTCATCGGTTGCAGATTTCGTGTTTTACATTGTTTTGGTGTTGTTGTTGTTAAGTCCTGGGTTGGACTTATGAAACTTTTATATTTTTGGCCCAATTCCCCTACCCTGGCCCAATTGAAACCGAGGTCCTGTTCCTTTTTGTTTCCCTCGCGTTTCCTAATCCTATTTTGCCTGGCCCAACTTCCTTATTAACTTTTGCCTTGGCCCATTATGAACTAACCTAGCCGGCCCAATTTTCTAAAACACTCTGTTAACTATTCGGCCCATTGGCTCTAGTATATTTTCGGTTGGTTGTGTGTATTTTTACATTAGTATGTGTTTGTATGATATCTTCTGTGTTCATATCTTTTGACTCATATTACGTGCTTGCTTATGTTTCGCCGTATATTATTCTAGTCGTTTTATGTCTCTGTTCTCATCTTTTCGATGATGTCAAGAGGGGGAAAATGCGACTTAGATTAGAATCTGCCTAAGCTTGCTCCTTGTCGTAATTCATTGTCTCTTAGGGTTCTTAAAGGATATGGGATAGATAGAAGATAGAAACCCTAAGTAAATCTTTGCTATGAATGACCATTATTATATTGAGGAGGAACATACACTTAGACACAAAATATAAGAGAGACTTGCCATCATCAAAAAGGGGGAATTTGTTGAACCATATATTCAAATATATATATTAAGCATATATATCTATGTTTTGATAATGACAAGTCTAGTTATGTATATATTATATACTCGTGCGTATAATTGTGTGCTAAGTGTACAGAATATTAGTAACAAGATTTATTCAATCAAGTATAAAAGATTCAAGTACGTTAGTCAAAGGATTGACTAAATCGAAGATTGAAAGAAGATCACAAGCGCGTCTAATGAATTAAAGTTATACTTATCAACTATAGCTTTAGTACGAGATTGATTCAAGTTATAGCTCGTAGCTATAACTCTATATTATGAAGAAATGATCGATATATATGTGTTGGTTGAAACGATTTTAGTTTCCAAAATCATCATGGACAATCAATGTTTAATTGGTATTCTATTTTTAGAATATGGAATTATTAATCTTAATGGGTTTATATAAAATATCTTTTGGTTAAGTAGGAATAAATAATTTTCTTATGAGTTAATTATTTATTACTAAATTAACTAAGAATTTTTATATAACCATAATTGTCAAATAATATAATCTAAATATGGTTTGATACGATTTTGGGAAACGTGTATCATGTCACGTTCCATAATTCGTATAGGATTAGTTTAAGTAAATATTATGTATTTATTTAATATCCTAAACAAACTAGATTATATTATGATAATATAATTTATTATCTTTGACATGGTTTAGGAAGTTGTTTTAATAAGATTACTATTTGTTTATTATATAAAGATCTTTCCTAAATATGAATTAGGAAATTGATTCCTTATATAATACTTATAGTATATTATTAATCTTTTCTAAATATATTAAGATTAGATTTTTGGTAAGTATTACTAAAAGACTAGTATTCTAGTTTATGTAATATTCCTAAATCATCTAGGGTTTTAATTACCTAGATATAATTCTATATAAAGAGACCACCCATGATACATTAATAGATACGAAAACACACACACATATTCACGCATATCGAGACAAAAACCGCCGTTCATTACTCTTCAAGATTCGAGCTTATAATTGTCATATTCGATTCAAGATTCAAGTGCTCCAGCATTGATCTTATTCATTCAAGTTTGTGACATCAAGAAACATTGAAGACTTATCTTATTAGCGTAAGATAGTTCGAGTATTTTACGGTACTCTTTGTAGACAAGTATTTAACGGCACTTGTCATAGCTAGATATTTAACGGTATCTAGATAGAGTTGCGACTAACATCAAAGTTGCACGAGTAGGGTTGATAAAATTGTAATCCAGAGTTGGTACTAATTTTATTAATCGAGAATAGTGGACGTAGGTTTCAAAGTGTGAAACTGAACCACTTCAAAAATATTGTGTCTCTCTTTATTACTTGCTCTACTAGACGATCACCATACAAAAAGCACACATCGAAGAAGATTTTAAAAAGAAGGCATACTCAATTCAACCCCCCCCCCCCCCCCCCCCTTCTTGAGTATATCATATCAATAGACTCTTCAATATTCCTATTAAGTTATGATGAGTCTAGGTTATGTACATGATTAATTATTTTATTAGGTGGTAATTATACATAATTATAGTATATAGGTGATGGATATGTGAAGGATCGTAATTATGTTGAATAATTGATATATTATATTAGTGGCGTATGATTGTATTAGTTAGTAATTAACTGCATTATTTTGTTAGGTGTTGAGTATGTGATGAAGTGATTCTGCTGATTGGATGTTAGCTGCGTGATGGGATTATATTGATATCCAGGTAGGATACACTGCCACTATACTACTGTTATATGTTATGAATGGATGTTGAGTGTATGATGTGGATGTTGAGCATGGATGATATGCGGATCATATTGGTTATGATGATTTATTATTACTGTTGCATTCATAAGTATGATTATTATTATTGTTGCATTCATAAGCATGACATATGCATTGGATACGGATTCGAGATGATGATATATTATTGGGCCCAGGCTAGTTCTGCAGGACTAGATCTGGTGACCTCAGTTGTTATGCTGGTGTTCGGCGAAGGCCGATTATAGTCTGTCGGGAGGTTCGGTATGGCTGGGTGTTACGGGTTTGAGAATGAAATTGAGAATGAGAATGAGAATGAGAATGAGATTGACATTGAGCTCGAGCATATCATGGCATTGCATATCACCTTTGTTGTATTTATGATTATTGTGTTATCCTACTCAACCGCGAGGTTGACAGTGTATTCGTATTCACCTACTATGATTCGGAATGGGGAGTAGAGTTTTCAGGTCAGAGACAGATGGACTAGGAAGTGGGGCTTGGAGAAAGACATGGATTGGACTTACTTAGCTATAGTACACATAGTCTGACTTGTAATAGTTCATTTGTTACAGCTTCAGTTGTTTTAGAGTTTTGGTTTTGGAGTATACTTTGTAACAGTTTTCAGACTATCGTTTAAATAACTTAAAGTATTGTTTGTCTTTCACTATGATCATCTACAACCCTAGTTTATCCAGGATGGTAACAGTCTCATTTACCCTGGAAGTCCTAGTACAGGCTCCTAGGTAAATGAGGGTGTTACACGTAGTTATGGACGATTCAAAACACACCAAGTACCCTATATTCAAGGGGGAGAATTATGCTTGGTGGAAACACCGCATGGAACATTATTTCAAAGGGGTTGATTGCGAGTGTTGGATGATCATTCAAAAGGGCGCACTCAAAATTGAAGAAACTGATGACAAGGGTAAATAGACTCCCAAAAATGAAGAAAAATATAATGAAAATGACTATAAAAGAATTGAGAAAAACTCTAGAGCAATGTTCATCCTTCAATTAGACATTGGCGAACAAGAGATATAAACCGGATATCCGGATGCACCTCGGCTAAAGAAATTTGGGACACCCTAAGCTTAGCTCATGAGGGAACGTCACAAGTCAAAAGGTCCTCAATCCTAAGCTAACAATTCAGCAAAACGGCGCCATTTCGGATCCTCTTTCACTAGGTCAAGGTGTAAGCCCGCGATAATCCCCGGTCATCCCACTCCCTCTCCCAAGGGTCGATTTCAAACTGAAAAGCATAAGCACCCTCCTTAAGTCCTCCCTCCCAGGTTCGACTCAAGTCGACAACTAGCCTAAATGGTGGTCAAATCTTAACCTAATCAATTCCCATTATTGATGGTCAAGGGTCAAAAGTTAACCATTTCCCCAAATTAAGCATTAACTAACCAAACCTTATGCTAATCCCCATTAATTTCCACCTCAACAATTAATTCTACTGAAACTAAATGGGTAAATTACTCATGTTTGGGTTAAATCACCCCTAGTAATGAAACTACTCATTAATCATGATTATTAAGCTTAAATTTGCGATAAAGGTTGAATCTTTGTGAACAAACATTATAAAGGTTTGATTTTTACTTACTAATATGCAATTAACTAACTAAAAACGTGATTAAGTACTAATTAAACTAAAAAGGAAGCTAAATCTATGATAAAAGTAGTAATTTTTATCACAAGAAACTTAAATATTCAAACTTGAGAAAACTAAACTAAAGATGTGAAACTAACAAAATAAACAAAAAATAAAATAACAAGGAAACGAAAATATATCGGAAATTGGCAAAAAGAAATGAACTTGATTGCATTAAAAACTTGAAAATGGAAGAACAATGGACGAGATTCAACAATTCTCTACAAATTCTCTCTAATTAGCTAATGTGCGTTTTTAAAACAAATGAACCTCCCTCTACAAATCAGGTCTTTTTAGTATATATACTCAGCCCAAAAAGAGAGTTTAAAACCCAAAAACAAACGAAATAAGCCCAGTAGGAGGCCCATCCGGTGCATCGATGTACCGACCGCGCAATATTTACGCCAGATGGAAGGAGTTACACCGGATGGGCTTATTTAGCCTTTTTTCTCTTTTCTGCTCTTTCTTCAATCTGGTGCATTGGCTCTAGTAGGGTGTAGTAACATCCTACTGCCTGATATACGCCCATTATGTGCTAGAAACGACCTAAAAAGGTCACTAAACTTGGTTTCTTGTCTTGCAACCTTTCCTGTAGTTCCCTTCAAGTCCCGAATTACCTAGAAATGTGTGAAAATACTACAAACACCTCGGAAACGCGTGAAAAGAGTATGCAAAGGCAAATTAGGCAAAAACAAGGATAATTATGGGGAAAACAAGACGAAATTAGGGCAAAGTGAAGGGTTTTAAGCACAAAATTAAGGGTGATAACATAGTTATCAGTCTTTCATCTCAAAACGTGATGACAAAAATTGTTTGGTTTTATTTACAACAGATAAATTACTACCAAGAATTAACATGTCATCACCATATAAGCATAATCACACAATCTGATCCAAACATTTTTGAATATACACACAAATCAGAGTTGTTGGTAATATAGCCATCATCAATCAAGGTGGTGTGAAATTTCTCATACCACTGTTTAGGTGCGTTTTTAAGACCATATAGTGATTTTCTCAGTTTACACACTTTACTCTCTTGACCCCTTACCACAAACCCCTTAGGTTGAATCATGTAGATCTCTTCATTTAGGTCACCATTCAAAAAATCAGTTTTTACATCCATATGATGTACTACAAGGTCATGAATAGCATCCAAAGCAATAAGAGTTATAATGGTGGAAATCATAGTCGTAGGTGGGTAAGTATCAAAATAATCAATATCTTTATTTTGTGTAAACCCCCTAACCACAAATCTGGCCTTGAACCTTTCTATTGTTCAATCAGGTCTCATTTTCTTTTTAAAGATCCATTTACTACTAATGGGTTTAGAACCTTTAGGCAAATCAGTCAATTCCCAAGTCTGATTAGAAACAATAGAATCTAGTTCATTTTTAATAGCTTGTTTCCGAAAGAAAACATCTATATATCTCAAGGCCTCATGATATGTTTTTAGATAATCTTCTATTAAAAAGGCAGAAACAAGTTCATCAAAAGGCACAAATATCACCTGCGATTTCAGACAAGTGAAGTCGGACAAAATCATTCCTGAAGTTCCTTTCTATTCTGAGCCTTTTACTCCTTGGTTCAATTGCATGATCAACAGAAGTACTAGTACTAGCATGTATAGAACTGTCAGTAAGATTAATAGGCAAAACATGAACATTAGGTAGAGATACAATCTCTTTCTTCAATGGAAACACTCGCTAAAAAAACTCAGCATCTCTAGCCTCAGATATAAACTTGTCACTTAAAGACATGAACCTATAGGTAGAACTATTTTGAGCATAGCCAGTGAAAATGCAATCATAAGTATTAGGTCCAATGGTGGCCTCCTAAAACTAGGTAAGCCTACTTTAGACAAACATCCCCACACTTTAAGATAACTCAAGTTGGGTGCATAACCTTTCCATAACTCGTAGGGTATCTTGTCTAGTTTCTTATAAGGTACCATGTTAAGAATGTGACAAGCTGAAAGCATTGCTTCCCCCTACATATCATCATAAAGTCCAGAACTTAAAAGCATAACATTCATCATTTCTTTTAAAGTTCTATTTTTACGTTCAGCTACTCCATTTGATTGAGGCAAATAAGGTGGACTTTTTTCATGAATTAAACCATTTTTCTCAGAAAGGTCTATTAGAAAATTCGAGCTATACTCACCACCTCGATCTGACCTAACTCTTTTAGTCTTCCTATCAAGTTGATTTTCTATTTTAGTTTTAAACTTTAAAAACATGTCCTCAACTTCACTTTTATTTCTAAGTAAGTACACTTTAGTGTATCAAAAGAAATCATCAATAAAAGTGATATAATAATGTTTACCACCTCTGCTCATAGTACTTTTGAAAGCTAGATCGGTGTGAATTAACTCTAGAAGATTTGTTTATCTAGTTGTAAGAGATATACTTGGTTTTTAGAAAATTTGACCTCGACACAACTAGGACATTATGTAGAATTACAGCAGTGTTTTGAAATTGAACAAATAGCAGGACTGCCCTGTGCTGTAATACTAACTTTGCAGCGGAATATAAGTTGTTTGGACGTGATTATAAGTAAAGTAACCGGGATATGATGTGAACTCGCTCTCCTCCCTCGCAAGGAACTTGATTGTGAACACAAATAGAAAGTATCTAGCCCTCAATCTCACAAGAATGATCACTCGAAACTCCCTTAAATAACAACCTCACAAGATTGCTATGCACTCGATTATCTCGCAAGACTCTCGAAAATAAAGCTCACAAAACTGTAAACTCAAAATTATATTTCTCACTTGAATTTGAATGAATAAAAACTGAATATATAAGTCCCTATTTATAGTAGAATAGGGGATACAAGACTTCCTAAAAACATGTGATCATTTCCATAAGTGGATAAAGAAACTTTCCTAAAATCAATTATTACCTTAAAACTACTTGCCTTATTTTTAAAACTGATATTAGGAAATAAGCAATAAAGAAATAAATAAAACTAGCTTATTCTTATTAGTTAAATTATGGAAACTAATAATAAGGTAACTAGAACATCCTAAGACACAACCCTTGTCCGCCCTACATCATTCTCCCTTTCTTCAAAAAGAATCGTCCCGATTCTTGAACCAATGACCTCCCGGATCAAATACGAACCTTATGAATCTGGATACAAGATTGTTGATAAGGAATAACAAGGCACTTGAATCATCTTTAAGCTCATCATCCTCGATGCAAAACTCAAGCTCACTCATCAAGTTTCTGTACTTCTTCAAGTTCAACTTGTACTTTCTTTGCTTGTGTCTTCCACACATCTTCCCTCGGTGCTCAAGTATAGAAAAAACGGAACTAGAACTTCCATTAATTGCCATACCATGAACCGAACTCAGACGAGAATAACATCTACGGTCACCAAGCCTCTTGTCAATAGATTCATCGAGTGGTGATCGATAAGTTTCCTGATCTTGAAAATATGATTAATTATTGACATGTAATACCTTACCCAAACTCAGATGAGTAGTATTGTTTGGGTCAGCCTTGGATTGATCTATAAATATTTCTTGATTGCTCACAATTAGGTCGTCAACTAAATCTATTTCACCCTCTCGCTCGTCTTCCTCATTAGCAACATCGAAGGCTCAATATTTTCTTCTATATTAGATTTATCATCTCTGATTGGTTCAACTATGACAAGCGCATCTTTTTCTTTTGGCTCATCATTCTGAATAATAAAATCTTCTTTCTGACAGTCTTTAGGACTGTTTGTACTTGCCAAATAAGGCTTCTCTACAATTCTGTCTAATAAGGATGAGAGTTTGTTAAGTTCTCTTTCTACCTTTTGCAAGAATAGGCTTCGTTCATATTCCTTGATCTCCTTCAATATTCGTTCGCGTGTCTTTCGAGACATTGCAGCACCATGAACGAATTATTACCGTAGGATCGTCTTAGATTTAAGAAAATCAAGAGCTGAAGCTCTGATGCCAAATTGATGTAGAATTACAGCGGTGTTTCAAAATTGAACAGATAGCACGACTGCCCTGTGCTGTAATACTAACTTTGCAGCGGAATATAAGTTGTTTGGATGTGATTATAAGTAAAGTAACCGGGATATGATGTGAACTCACTCTCCTCCATCGCAAGGAACTTGATTGTGAACACAAATAGAAAGTATCTAGCCCTCAATCTCGCAAGAATGATCACTCGAAACTCCATTAAATATCAACCTCACAAGATTGCTATGCACTCGATTATCTCACAAGACTCTCGAAAATAAAGCTCACAAAACTGTAAACTCAAAATTATATTTCTCACTTGAATTTGAATGAATAAAAACTAATACATAAGTCCCTATTTATAGTAGAGTAGGGGACACAAGACTTCCTAAAAACATGTGATCCTTTCCATAAGTGGATAAGGAAACTTTCCTAAAATCAACTATTACCTTAAAACTACTTGCCTTATTTTTAAAACTTAAATTAGGAAATAAGCAATAAAGAAATAAATAAAACTACCTTTTTCTTATTAGCTAAATTATGGAAACTAATAATAAGGTAACTAGAACATTATGGACACAACCATTGTCCATCCTACATCAGGACATTTATCAAATACTTTTCGTGGTTAACGATGGAATAAGTAAGCTTTTTAATCGATTCAACATTCACAAGACCTAGTCTACCATGCCAAAGATCAATAAACTCAGCGATATAAGCAGAAGTAGAAACATTATTATTAATAATAGGAGAATCAACATTCAAAAGACAAATAAACCCCACAAAGATAACCCTTGCCCACAAAATCCCCATTGCGCGACATTAAAACTTTGTCAGCCTCAAACACAAGTTTTACACTTGCTTTGTTCAATAGGGCACTAGATGATGTGTGTCGTTATACACCAAAAATAATAACCTAAATCTACTAACTAGGAGCTAGTGGAAGTAGGGTCGATCTCCACAAGTAGGTAATGTATATATGCAAAACTAGTTCATTCGGTCATAAATTGGGGGTTTTAAAATTTGATTTTCTAAACTACAAGAGATTAAAAGAGAAATTAAAACAGAGTAAAAAGGCGAGAGAAAAGAATAGATCTAGCAGAGGAAAAAGGGAATATCTCAGGAATCGGGTCACCACGGTATTACGCTATCAAATTAAAATAGGTGAGTCAGTCTTATGATAAGGTGGGTGGCGATTATCTCCTTTCGGTCGCAAATCACCCTAGTATCCCCTAAATAATTTTCGCTCTATTAGGTTCATTCGATTGTTCTATATGCAAGTCTAGCCTTCCACTCTTTCGATCTAGGTCAGGTTTAACTAAATAAACCAGTCTCCTGCATCCATTCATTCAACCAATTCACAATTATATTGCCATCAAACAACCTTTATCGCAAAACTAACTAAACATATTAATCCTACTACTTTACTACCATGGTTTCCCTCATCCCATCATATAAAGAGATTAGCTACACATGACTTCGGGATCTGTACTAGCAATTGGCATGAAAGTCTAAAAAGACATGATAATAACTATTAGGAAGTAATAAAAGAATAAGGATAACAAGAAATAAAGAAATAAGATTAAGAGAGAAGAAAGATTACAAATTAAATGTCAATGGAATTGAGCAAGAGCAATCGTCTGACGAAATTCTAATCTAAAATTCTGAGTAAGTGGAAAATAGAGAGGGAGTAGATGATAGTAAGTGGTGTCTGTTTCTGTCGAAGGCTGATCACTTTTATAAGAGAGATCAAGCTTCTCAAAAATCTGACCTAAAATCTAGTCGTAAAACTGAAGCCCATTAAAGAATCTGCTCGATCGAGTATTTGATTTACTCGATCGAGAAGATTGGGTATCAATAGCTCTCGATCGAGGGGATTGAGTACTCGATCGAGGGGATGAGTACTCGGTCGAGGAATGAGTGCTCGATCGAGGGAATTGAGTACTCGATCGAGTACCTCTCAGCGCGTATGCTTCGCGCACTAAATTTCAAACGGCTGTCATTTCTTCATTACTAGTGCGAATCAAGCGATTTTTACGGATTTGGAAAGATAAGAGGATAAGCTTTCATCTGCAATTGGAATCACTTGATTATCGCTTGTAGAACTCGAGATATGTCTCTAGAAAGTAGGCACTAGTAAATTGAAGTTCTTCCTTGTTTGTCTAGCTTCCTTTCTTCATTGTGCGCACCTCAACTAGCTTTTCACTTGGACGATCCGCGCTTCCTAATGCTTGTAAGGCATGTTCCGACTTCCATCTTATAAATTAATGTACTTGTGACAGCTTTGGCTCGATTTTCACCACTTTCGGCTCATTCCTGCAAAATAGCAAGAAAGCAAAAAAATAGTGTGTTTGGGGCATAAATCGATATAAAATCATCCATAATGCATAGAAATGTGTAACAAAAGGTACTGAAAAGTGTGAATAAAATGCACGCATCACCAGACACGAGGTTTCGATGCAAAGTCGGAACATACACAACATTTTAAGAGCAAGAGTTCCCTGAGGTCAGAAAGATAATCTTGCATTTGCCTGTGATCACAGTGGAAGAAGAGTTACCCAAGTAGACACATTCACCATTAGCAACATCTTCAAATTCAGCAAAAAGATCATTGTTAGCACAAAGATGCCTTGATCCCCTATATCTAGAATCCAATCACTAGTATTTGCAACCAGATTAGCCTCAACCACTACAGTAACAAATTATATCTTTTTTTTCAGCAACAACTTTTTTTTGAAGACATTGGTAAGGTTTGTGTGACACCCTCATACCCCAAGACCTTTAAGTAAGATTATTGGACCATGAGAGCATCACCATCTCAATTTCCTAAGGCATAGTAAAAGATAATAATCCAAACAACATTATATAAAAGTGTAGTTAAACAGTGAATGTAATGAAATACATCGTCTATCAAAACTCTATCAAAACTATCGAACAAAACTGTCATAAACTACAAACGGAAGCTAGACTGTACTCATGGACTTGACACTGGTGATCATCCCTACTCCCGAGCCAGCAAGCACCTCATCTACGTACCTGAGACTTTGCTCACCAACACGTGGATCATCACAGTCAAACCACAACAAGTGTCAGCAACTGAAATAATGCAACTAATATATGCCAAAAGCAACATAACAACATTACTATCGTTGTTACCACTGTTACGCAATATCACTATACTGATTCCCCAACTTACCGCGGCAAGTAGGTACCTAGACCATAAATGTGCACATCCTCCCCGTGGTGGGTCCCACAGAGAGCGATCATAGGAGTGAGATCCGTTCCCCACAACGGTCTCACACATTACCATATCAGTCTCAACAATATACAATAACATAGGGATATACTTTAACACAACAGTACCGTCACAATCAACATTATACAGAACTGAGTAGAGAAACCATACCTCAACAATAATCGCAGCGGAAAAAGGAAGCACAAAGATCCTACCAACGCTCTTCTACGAATCCTCCTCCTAAGGATTATAACAATGGAAATTACTTCACTAATCAACATAAATCTATGATACGTATACATAACGATAGAACGGTACTTACTTGACGTAATACGGACTAGGTAGATGATCGGCGCGACTAAGCCCATGCTAAACACCTTAAAATGATTGAAGGGCTTGAGGGGGGAGAATTAAGGTTACAGGTTTTTCTTTTCTGATTTAGGTTAAATGAGGTTTTACCCTCGGTCAACTTTTTATAATAACCGCGGACCAGTAACTGATAAGGATCACTCGGTCGAGTTCAACTCACTCGACCGAGTACGGCTGACTCGGCCGAGTTGAACTTACTCGACCGAGTGACTCTGACTCGGCCGAGTTGGTTCATAACTCAGCATACACAAACGAGGGGTGTTACACTATGTGACCCATTTACCCACAAACATAGCATACCGGATTCTAACTTGACTTCTGGATCTTGGAGGTAGGTTTGGTGAACTTCCCTTAACCGGATTTCTTAGCATTCTGACCCTGACCAACTTTAGCCTTTCCCTTACCCTTGAACCTATCTTCCTTCGAAGACTCACCAGTTTCAACAAGATTGGCTTTGGTAGTAGTAAGAGACAATTAGACTGACTTATCTTTTAGACGATTAGATTTTTCATTCCTCATATGTCATATCAACTCTTGAAGGGACAAATCTTTTTTCTTATGTTTCAAATGGCTCCTATACTCATTCCAGGAAGGGGAAAACGTTTCTAGTAAAACATTAGCCAATAAAACCTTATCCGGTTTCATTCCCTCATTAGTGACCTCAGCACACAAGTTCTCATAAACATGAATTTGTTCCATAATTGGTTTGTCATTTACCATTTAAAACCCAAGCCACTGCCCGGCTACATATTTTTTACTTACCCGCATCATCAACCCCATACTTTTTCTATAACGACTCCCATATGGTTTTAGCAAACTTATGAACAATGAATAAGTCAAAAAGTGTATTAGACATATGATTAAGAAGATGACATCTAGCAGTTTTGTTATCCTTATCATGTTTTTTAATAGTCTCCTCATTTGACTTAACATTAGTAGATGAGGGTGGGGTTGTTTCGACATCCGTACCAACAACAACAGCAGAGGGATCAGAAAATAAAACATAGTCGATTTCCAATTGTTCAAAAAACATAAGCAACTTTTGTGACCATCTCTTATAGTTCAGACCATCTAATGGTTCCAGTTTCGACAAATCAAGAAAAGTCTTGTTCGAAATAACAGTCATTGTTACGAATCAGAATATAGTTTTCAAATTGTTGGCGTAATAATACGTAACAACATAAAATTCAGACATGAACTATAAAGAAAAGAAACTGATCAAACCAGAATGCAGGAAAACAGTGTCGTGGTAATGTAGCCACTGACTTGAAAACTATATCGGCACGACCGCGGTGGTAATCGTCTAACGTCGGTAATTCCCGAAGGTTAACACTGCGACACCCGTACACAACCACTCGTGTATGAGCGCCTTGGAATAGAATAGTACCGAACCCATGAAATATTATAATGCAGAGAAGAACATTAAGGAGAGGATCGTAGAGGAGGAGTATGAATTGTGTATCTGATGTAGATGAAGGACTGCTCTATTTAAAAAGAAAATAGAGCAGCTGATCAATCAAACGCTCCAGTAAATACGTTATCAAGGGCTTAATTAACGCCGTTAATTGCAGCTTTAATAGAGGGAATATTCTGATTGATTAGAGAATTCCTTATAGAATATTACACAGATCTTAGAACGAATGTTCACAGTCCAAAACACACACAAACCCAAAAAAATAAAAGTGGGCCAAGGCCCGCATCGCAGATGCTCTACCCAAACCCGAGCCCGAGCCCAAAAGGATAAAAGCGCCCGCGTGTGTGTTTGGATCAAGACCCACAGGCCTAACTTTCTCCACGAAAACCTCCTTAGACCATCCATTTATCCACTAAAGAACAAGTAGATATATAAACATAAGAAAGAAGAGTTTTCCCACCAATGTGGGAAAAGCATAAAACCAAAATTGATTTTCTCCTTTTCATGGCATCACTGCCAACATCTACTAGACCTGTAATCTGACCGACCCGAAAATCGATCGTGACCCAACCCGTAAATAACCCGGTTTTAAACCCGATCCGGAAAGATACTTGAACCCGTTTTGACCCGTAAACGGTGGGTCAAAATCCTGCCCGCAGCAGGTTGACCATCGGGTCAAGACAATATATCATTTTTAAAATATACAATGTCATATAGCCACGTAGGTATTGATGACTTATAAATTTTTGAGGAGAAATATGTATATATGCGATATGTCACGTCATCACCTCATACAACATGTCATGTCATCACTTCAAAGTGTGTGTCATTGTAACACACTCATAATCCAATGCCTTTAGGAAGGACCATCAAACTGTGTAAGCATTACCATCTCAGTTTCCTGAGATATAATAGCAAGATAAACAACCAACAAGCAACCTTTATTATATTCAAGAACAATCTATAAGTTACAACTCAGAATAATGAAATATCTGTGGAAGCTAAAACTATCACACGCTACAAAATTGTGTGGAGTCTCATCCTTCCCAAGACATCAAACATCAACATCGTCGAACCTAAGACTCTGCTCACCATCACATGGATCATCACAGTAAAAACAACAAGCATTAGAAACTGCTAAATAAGACGGTCACAATACAATAAGCTCAATACCACAATCTGATAATCAAAAACACTGATATCACTGTCACAACAACATAAGTGGTGACCTCAAGCCCCACATCAATCTCCCACTTACTCGCGGCAAGGGGTACCTAGATCCTTAATGTGCACATCCCTTCCGTGGCGGGTCCCACGAAGAGCGATCGTAGGAGTGAGAGTCCTTTCCCGCAACCGTCCCACACATATGTTCCCAATAAAATTCTCAACAATATAGTTGTAACACCCCAAGAGTATGAGAGAAAAGTTGTCCCACATCGGTAGAATGTGAGGCTTGTGATATGTTTATAATAGCTTCCACCCACCACTTACTAACAAGGCCTTGTGCTTTTGGGCTTGAGTGAGGACAAATAATGGGTCCAAAGGCATACCTCCCATCTTATTGGGGGTGTGTTACGACCGTGGGGGGTCGGGTTGTTACAAATGGTATCAGAGCGACCCTGCGACCGTGTGGTGAGCCTGTGGTCGGGAGAACCCGGGTCACACACCTAGCGGGGGAGGATTCTGGCCCTGGTTGTGGTCAAGTTTGAGGCACAACGAGGACGTTGTGTTCTTTAAGTGGGGGAGTTTGAAACACCCCAAGAGTATGTATGAGAGAAAAGTTGTCCCACATCGGTAGAATGTGAGGCTTGTGATATGTTTATAATAGCTTCCACCCACCACTTAGTAACAAGGCCTTGTGCTTTTGGGCTTGAGTGAGGACAAATAATGGGTCCAAAGGCTTACCTCCCATCTTATTGGGGGTGTGTTACGACCGTGTTGGGTCGGGTTGTTACAATAGTGATATCAGATAAACAATACAATACCGTCACAATCATATTCACACAGATCTGAGTAGGGAAACTCCACCTCAAGGCAACAATCAAGAATGACAATTTCAAGCCTTTCCTACCAACGTTCTTCTACGAAGTCTCCTCCTATAAACGTATATAGGAATAAATTACTATGGTATGCTAAAATCTAACGACATAGAAGCAATAAGAACGATACTTACTTTGCTAAAGACAAACTAGGTTAGATGATCGGCGTGTCTAGACATTGCTAAGAACACTTGAAGAATTTGAGAGGAAAAGGTAAAAGGGCATTAGGGTTTTATCTTTTCTGATTTAGGTAAATCAGATTATAAATCTATGAAACTGTCAAAGAGGCGGGGTTCTAGATTATCGTCCTCAAAGAAGGGATTTTCCACTGAGCTTAAGGTCTCCTCTTCTATGTTTTTATTAACATTATTTTCATTATTTAAAACGGTTTTTATGGTCTCGCCCACACCTTCATCCTCATCCATTTCCGTTCGAAGAGAAAAGGTGGGTTTCATACTCTCAGCGGCAAACAAATCAAAGAACTCTAACACTTCATTAACAGGTTTTCCACTGAAGTCTCCCTTACCTATTGAGTCGAGGTACGCTTGAGTGGCACCATTCATACCCCGGAGAACAACCATGCAAATCCCGAGGCGACACAAGGTAACATGATGTAAAGTACAAAACCATTCTACAAACCTGTCTCTATAAGCATAAAAAGGCTCACCCTCATCCTGCGGGAAACTAACGGTAATGATCATGAAAACGGTCTCAAGGAACAAAAGTTCCCTGAGACAAAAAGACCAACTAAAAATAAAAAAATAAAAATAAGTTGCCTACCCGGCAACGGCGCCAAAATTTGATTGGTGTTAGTCGTATACGGTATACCTAATCAAAAATAAACCAACTGGGCTAACTAATATATCTAGGGATGTCGGGATTGTATCCACGGGGAGACAAGAAAAATCTATTTGTAATTAAAGTTCGTCTTAAATAAAAAATTTGGGGGAAAAGAATGATTTATCTAAACTAAGGCAAATAATTAAAACAATAAAAAAAGACTAAAATAACTAAAGCAATTAATAAAATATGAGAGATGTAAATAATAAAGAAAAGTAGCTAGGATTATCGGTACATCGGAGTCAAGTCTAAAGTCAAAGGTATAATGAGGATCTATCAAATAAATAGTCTGAAGGTACTGAATAAATATCCGTTCCGGTCTGATATTCACCCTAAAGTAATACTAACTTAGCACGGTCACCCTCATCGGCATACTTCAATAATCACAATAGGTCTCGCCCCTTCCAATCTTTCCGGTACAGGTCAGGGTTTACACAGATTAATTAACCAATTACGTCAACTTAACTGTTTAATTACTGTTATATATTGTGACTAACAATTCAGACATGAAAATAAGACAAATCTATTAATTAACGAAGAACATATTAACTGCCCGGAATCCTAACATAGAAAATCTAGCTACTCATGTGAAAGGTAGCAAAACTAATATAAAAGGTAGACATAATTCAAGACAAGAAATAAAAAGGAAAAAAAAATTACGAAACTTGTTATTCGGAAACTAAGAACTTAATTAATGCTTGAATAAAAGAATGTCTTGAAACTTGAAACCGAAAAACTAAACTAGATGTCCGGATTGATTCGGAAACAGAATCAAAACTGAATTAGTGAAACTTCCTGATTACCTGCCTCTTTATTTATAGTAGAAGTAATCTTTATTTGACGTAAATAAAGAAACTAAAAATAGAATCCGAAACAAACACTAAAACTAAACGAAAACTCAGCTATCCCGCGACACTCAGCTCGATCGAGCATATTACTTCAACTCAATCGACCATGTTCAGGCAAAATCACCTCGATCGAGTAGAGCAACTACTTGGTCGAGCAACTCCTGGCTTCATTTCACTCGATCGAGCAAATATGCTACTCGATCGAGTACTTCTAGTCCATAAAACCACTCGATCGATCATAAAACACTCGATCGACCAAATCCTCTGCTGCCAGCTTCTTAAGACGCAATAAACGACTTCCGAGACACTTCAAGCATTACGACGTGACGATATGTCTGCTTCAAACTCTTCTATCTCCTATATGCATGCTCAAAGGACGGATTTAGGCTTGAGTTATACCACTTTTGAGTCTTTCCTGCATAAATAACAAGACAAAGACAAAGTAGCCAAAACGGGGCAAAACATAGTTAAAAGCTACGATAAAAGCATAGAAATACGTGTCAAATATACAACAAAAGATATAAAAGACTTGCATCAACCAACAACTCTTCCATGCGGATTATGTAATTCACTTATTTAATTTCCATATTACGCATACAGAAAAATATGGAAAATTGGTGCAAAGCCTGGAAAGTTGACAAAATGGATGTAGATAGAGAACTCTTCCATGCAAATTATGTCAAAGCAAAAACAAATGTTGTTATGGGTTGCTCAACTGCAACAAGTCGAGTTCAATGACAACTGCAACCATTCACAATATGATGTCTTAACTGATCCAACTCTGATTTCCAAAATACTTCACCACGTTGATAGTTGTGCGGAGCAAAGATGGCCATAGTATGTAAATCTTCGGCACAATTGTTTATTTTTTATCCGAATTCACCTCGTTTTTTGTTGGCGTACCTCCAAAGCTTACGCGGCAATGATATCAATGCCGTGAGGATAATGGGTAGGAATGGTAGACTAATTTCCAAAAGATGTAAGTGCTTTATGACGGATAATATGGCAGCCAGATTTATCTTGCATGGTCACCAACGAAAAAATGTATTCCAAATCGAACATCTTAATCCACTCGATGATGTTCAAAACAAACAAGTAAATGAGATGTTGAGGGATATGCCAACCTTGACACGTGAAGAAGCGAAACAAATTGTAGCACCCTTAGTAGTTCGTCGAGCTTTTTATTTAGTTGAAATAGTTGATTTGTACACTAATTGGTGCTACTTATTTTGTAACTCACCTTGTATGTACAAGTGATCAGTGTTGATTAACAACTGTAGGAGTGATCAAATTGGAAGTATGAATTGATGATCTGAAAGTGATCATTTTGGTTGTATATATAGTACGTTGCTGATCTGAAAGTGATCATTGTGGTTTATGCTGCTGCTGATTTATGCATGATTTTGACTGGTATAAAACAAATTTATTTTTTAAAATAAAAATAATAAAAAAGAAATAACACGGTTATCTAAACAGAAGCATTGTTATATCTTTCCCACCAAAAATTTAAACCACGGTTTTGTTTATTATAATCGTTGTTATAGCTTTCCCACCAAAAATTATTCACACTCTCCACAATGAATGACTCGTAACGACAATGGTTTCTACCCGTTGTTAATAATTTTTACAATGTTTTTTTTTAAAAAAAACCACTGTTGTTAAAACCTGTAACAACGGGGGCTTCAACAACGTCCGCTTTTTTATATAACAACGGTTAAAATAACCGTTGTTAATACCCTGTCTCTGTAGTAGTGCATTCTCCCCCGTCTATCATTTGTCTCCTTCTAGATAGCAATAACCCTAATTGCAACCACAAACTCTGCTCTTGAATGTCGCCTTTTGCTCCATTTTATTTTCAATCTTCATCGCTTTTTTTTGTCGTCTTTGTCACTGGGATGTTGTTGTTTCCTTCTCTCTCGTGTTTATATGTAATGGATCTACGTATTTCCTTTTATTTTGCTATTTTGTCTCAGTATTCCCTTCATTTAATGATGATGATATTTCTGTTAATTCTTTTTATGTTCGTTTTAGAATTTGTCGAGTTTCGTTAAATGCATCATAAATCAAAGATTTGTCCAACTTATCTAGTAAGGTTTTAATTTTAATTTTTTGCTATCATATTTATAATTCTAATTTCAAATTTTTTCAATTTTTAAAAATATAATATATCTAAATCGTGAAATCACGATTATTGATGTTATTTAATATAATTATGATTATAATTGTTAAGGGAGCACATACTTGTATAAAATTGATATGGTTGATGTTGATTACATAAATGTTTTTGTCTCATGATATTCTTTGTAAGACATGTGTTTTTTTATTTAAAAAAATAGTACTAGTACATTTTTTTATAATCGTTAAAATCTTGACTATGTATATTTTAGGGTTATTCTATATGGTACCCCTCAATTTTTTGAGTTTCTACATGGTCCCCCCTACACTTTAGGAAACATACATGGTAACCCTATAAAGTATAATTTTAACTAACCGTAGCCCTGAGGTTTTTCCGTCAAATAACTCGGTTTAAGTCCGTTAGTTGATGACTAGGATGCTTAGTAGGATATTATTTGGCAATGATGTGGAACTTGTAGTGTCTATTTTGCTCCCAAAAATTTCCCCTCCAAATTTCCTCATATTTCCCCTCCAAAATATTCTATTTAGTTCTTTGTTTCTCATTTTCACTGTCCTCTATCTTTTTCTTCCTTCTTTTCTCTGACCTCTTTTTTTCCTCTTTTTTTTGTTCTTTACTTTTACTCTCATGTCTTCTTCAACTTCTTGGAAAAAAATACCATTAAACGGTATTGAATTTAGGAATCAATGTTGTAATCAATGTGGTAGAAATGCGGTAATTAAGTGTTAGGTTTATATACCTACTTAGTCATACTAATTGTTATTATCTTATAATAAGTGGAACTTATGCATGATTAACAATATATAAATCGAGATTTAAGAGGAAGAATAAGCTCCCTCACATTGCTAGTCTCGGCTAAAATAGGGCACAAGTGAAATCACCTTCTTCACATGTTCTTGAGCTTATCACACGGATGATCCTCCTTGAACCTTCAAAGAGATGGCCTCCAAAAGATGAACACCAAGACACACTACACTCAATGTTTGTATGTAATTCTTTGCTAGAAAATTTTGATACAAAATTACTAGTTTACAAGGGAGGCTCACGGTTTTAGGGTTAGAAATTATGAAGTAATTTTCTTTCTTATTTTTGTTCTCTCTAAACAAAAACCCTAATACCACTCATGAATGAATAGTGAAGAGGGAACAAAAACTCTTTTGTTCTAGCCAAGGAGGTGGCCGGGTGGTATGGATTAGGGTGCCCAAAGGATGGCACCTTAATAATCTACAATGTCTCCCACTAAGACAATGTTATTAATAAGATGTCTCCAACACACATTTATCATATAATGTGTTAATGTATGTAAAATGTCTAGGACAATCACATTGTCACACGGTCCACTTAATTCGTAAATGGACTATTGTATATGTTACATAGAGACGTAAACATTACTTCGACAATCTTACATTTTATGATTCTCGCATTTTAACATTTAAACAATTAATCATAAAATTAGTAATTCATAATTACAATTATCCATTAGCCTATATCCGTTTACAACAATTATATATTTAATAAAATTCATTCATTTAAATATGTTTCATAAACATACTTATATTAGTGACAACATTTTAATCACCATAATTTATAATCATATTATATTTCATCCCTTTATATATATATATATATATATATATATATAAACTAGACATAAATTGACTCGTATCAATATACAGTCATTTTATTTATTATTGAGAGAGTTGTCCTATAGGTGTGACCTAAAGGGATCAACTGGTCACCACCGTCATTACGACAGTAATGTCAAACTCTAGCAAGCCAATCATTACCGATTAATGTTGACCGGTTGACTTATGATAAAGAATCATCCCATGAATATTCTTTTATAGAGATTTGTCAATTAATTATATTATTGACGTGATCACATTATTGTCGATGACACTTACTCCAACAATCTCCCACTTGTCCTCACAAGTGTGGATCACCGATTCTCTTGTTCTATTACATCATCTCCCACTCAATGCAAGGTGTCTTACAGGTCGTACTTGCACGTGATCAAATCAATAGTGGTTTTTCTCGATATGGAGGGTAACTGATAGACCGGAACTATCTACCATAGATAGTCTCCGAGCGTGGCCACGCATTTCCAGTTCACTACTCCTCGAGTGGCCTTGAGATTTAAGATAACCCTGACAAGGGGAAGAACAATTCCTATCCGACTGTTTGATGCCCGTCGTTGAGGGTACCAAAGATAAAATTTATAATTCCTAACTTTAACAATAGATAGTGAAAGTCAGGGTCGAACCACAAGGAGGTGGGGAATGTTTATTGTTTGATGTTTATGTTTAAAGTAACAATTTTGGGGATGATTAATTGGTTACTATATCTAAGGCAAAGATTAAAATAAAACAAGAATAAAAAGATGAGAATAAAATATAATAAAAGGGATGCTAGGATGTTTGGGTAATAAATAGCTAAGGTAAAATAAATCCTAAGGTCAACATGTATTGCAGTCGCGTAAGGGGGTGTAACATATCTTTTTAGGTCTATGCTACCTAATAGCTCCTTTCGGCCTATGCTATTAGTCCCTAGGTCTCACAATTATTGGGTGTCAACAATAAGGGTGATTCCTAAATCCCAGGTTACATACCTTTCAGCCTTGAGTAACCTATCCGTCTTAAGGTGTAAACCAATGCCCTTCCCGTATCTTTCAATCTTGGGTAGGTCATTACTAACATCCTACAAGTCTCCTATTGGTCTCGTTGCAGGATATTATAATTGACAAGAAAAGACGAAATAAGAAAACATACGCGAGTGGTCGACCGACCGGCTACTCCAGTCGGCCGACCACGGCCTCGGTCGACCGACCGGCTATTCCAGTCGGCCGACCGTGGTCCTGCTACAGGTCGGTTTTTCGGATTTTATTTACCTATGCATATTATCCCCTACATCCTAACATATGAAAATTAGCTACTCATAACTGTTAAGACGAATATAAAATTGGGAATAAACATAGAGAACATAGTAAATAATCTAAGCATGCAAGATTCAAATAAAGCTTGGGATTTTAACTTAACAATTGTAATAAAAGCAATAAGAAAAATAATGAAACTAGATCAAAGAAGAATTACCACAATTGGAATTAAGGCAGAACGGAATTAACTTTATTGAATACTTGGGAACTATTGAAAGATTACAAAACTAAAACTTGAATAAAACTGAATAATTGAATCTTTCTGAAACTTATTGTATGTAAAAACTGGATGATAAACCCTAGCTACAAGATTAGCTTTATATAGGGTAAGAGATTAGAGTTTCCTAAAGACTCTAATTCTAATTTATTTCCGAAAAAAGAATCATATGGGCTTCTGCTCTGGTCGGCCGACCCGTATAGCCGGTCGGTCGACCACTTCCTGCTGGGCTTCTTTTATTTTCGGCCTTCTTCGAGAATTGGGCTTTATTAAAAATCGGGCCTGGTCGGCCGACCCGTTTACCCGGTCGGTCGACCGCTTCTGTACGGAAATCTTCGGATTTCTTCTGTTTTGACTCTTGGTACTTGATTTTGACTCCAGTTGACTTTCCATTTATTCCTTAATTAAGCAAAAGACTTGAGGATACGAATTTGGTGCTAAATCGTCCCTTTTCCGCATAAATCTGCAAAAGTGCATAAAAATACGAAAGTACACAATTTGTGGGAAATAAAGGCTAAAACATAGTAAATGAGCGACCAAATACGTGTAAAAATAGATGTAAAACATCATAAAATAGACACGTATAAAATTTCCCAAACCAAACCCTTGCTTGCCCTCAAGCAAGAAATAGACTCGATCTTAACTAATGGAACGATTTCAATCTCAGAGCGAAATTTACATGTAAGCCTAAACCAATGCCAAGTACAAAATGAGAAAGTATATAAGTCATGCAAACGAGTTATAGTGTCGTCAAACTTGCAACACTAGAGACTATAGAGACTTATACCATGGACTCTCGCGGTACGCTCGAGACACTCATGAAGCAAAGGGTGAGTATATGTAAAAGATAGAAAGAAGTATATTTGTCATGACACTCACCTAACTACGACCCATGGAAACATGCCTGCAATCTAACATGAACAAGAATTCTACAATTCTGTATAACAATCTCATTTAAATGGCCTAGATACATGTAATTTGAGGTAAAGATATGTGAGGTATAAGGTAGAAGTGGTTGAGATGTTTTTGGATATGTGGGGTTAGTAGCCAAGCTAGTAAAACCGATTCCCAACAACATACTTCACGACTTTTTGATATTAAGAAAGTGCTCTTTTGTAGCACAACTCTCATATTTGAATATAAGAAAGGACTCCCAAATATTTTTGAATGAAGTATGGGAGTGATAACGAATAAAAGAAAAGGATTTTTGGAACGAATTTTTTTTTTCTGATGATGTCAGTTGGTCGACCGACCTGTATATGTGGTCGGTCGACTGACTTTCGTATTTTCCGGATTTTTTTTCGTTTTTCTTTTCTTTCTTTCTTTGAATTTTCTGTTCTTTTTTTCTTTTCTTGCTTTCTTTCTTTCTTTTCCCTTTTTGCTTATAATAGCATACACACCAAGATGCCTCAAAAAATAATCCAATGACCACAAATACTAGCTTGGAAGGGTAGGCTAAGTATGGGATGTAGTTTTGGGGGAATAAAAAGGCAATTTTGGTTATGTGAAGCTTATGGGTAAATATGAGAAAGGGGATCCCAAATGCACGTATCGAGATTCACAAAACGAGAAATTAAAACAAGTATATAGCAATTTAAGTTCATGTTTATGCATATTGATGTAACATGTTCCAAGGGGAGTACTACTCACATCCTAGACAACTGGTTTAAGAATGAAACCAGGAATAAGGCTCTAAAACTTAGAATGTATAGTAGGTCGCCAAGGTATAAGTCAAGTCTCAAGATATGCAAGTTGACAAAAACTCGTAGATATGCGAAAGACTCTCATACTAAAACAAGTTGACAAGGCAAGGTAAAGGACATAAACATGTAAGATGGCTAAAATCATCCTTGAAATATTTTCGTTCCGACTCGACCTATATGCTAAAATAAACGTGCATTTTTTTGGAATTTTTTTGAATTTTTTAATTTTTTTGGATTTTTTGTATATATAAGGAAAATAAAGAAAAGGACGATGCAAGACAGAAATGCAATAAACGTGTGACAAAATGCAATGCATGTAACACGAAACCATTCCCCAAACCAACCCGCACAATGTCCCCATTGTGCATTAGCCTAAGTAAAGGTTTCAGAAAATAAAATTAAAAATGCAAGTAAAATAAAAACTTAAGGAAAAACTGGAAAGAACTCACTGGGTTAAAAGATGCATGAAAAAAAAAACCTCCCCAAACCAGCGTAAGCTGGGAGGTTTCGGTGGCTAGCAGTGCCACTCAAGTACCCAAGTCGATTTCACGAGTCCCGAGGAAGAGAACGGAAGACTGCGACGGACAATAGGTCGACCGACTGACGTTTCTGGTCGATCGACCCCCTGTGAACATCGGAAAAAATCTGCGATACAGCGCCTCTGGTCGACCGACCGACGTTTCTGGTCGATCGACCCCCTGTGAACATCGGAAAAAATCTGCGATACAGCGCCCCTGGTCGACCGACTGATGTTTCTGGTCGGTCGACCAGCTGAGTTCTGGAGGTCTTCTTTTTTTCTCGGAAATCCTGAAAAAGCAAGAAAATATGCGCGCCCAACAATGCGCGAGATGCCCGGAATGATTCTAAAAGTCTTAACTACTAGCAAACCAAACTAAAAAGTTTCACACAACATAAAATAAATTGTCTTAAAACTGTAATTTAAAAACAACTATCCGCTAAAGATGCGGAAGATATCCGACCACGGCTTCTGACGGCACGCCGTAGTCTCCACGGTTTTTGCTTCGGTAGCAAAACACATCTTCTTTCCTCCGTCGCAAAGCATATGCGACGGTCTCTCCTCTTGAGCCTGCCTCCTCTTCTTTTTCTCCTCTCGATCCACGACGTCTGGATCCTCATCCTCTTCATAGCTTAAGCATCCCATTCCTCCTCTCTGGATGATGACTTCCTTCTCCTTGGGTTTCCCCAAACCAGTTCCTGCAATAGTCATAGCAGAAGTGTCCTCCCTACTGCTCCCAATCTGGGGCGGAGGTGTAAAAACAGATACAGGAACAGGTAATAAAGGTGGAGAAGTAGTGATGACCTCATACTTCTTCTCAGAAGTTATAGCATTACATGTGATGGGGGTCATAGCATCCTTCTTCCTATAGGATAGGCCATAGATAATAGAATGTTTGCCTACTTTGAAGGTTAGGGTTCCAGTGCCTACATCTATAATGGCACCTGCAGTGTGAAGAAAGGGTCTTCCTAGAATGATGGGTATATGGGCATCCTCTGGGATGTCCAAAACAACAAAGTCTACTGGGAAGAAAAACCTGTCAATACGCACGGGGATGTTTTCTAACACCCCTATAGGTTCCATAGATGTGCGATCAGCCATCTGGACTGTCATACTGGTCACTGCAAATTCGGTCATTCCTAGTTTTAAGGCAACGCTTAGGGGCATGACACTTATACTAGCACCTAGGTCGCATAAAGCCTTTTTAACTGGGAAGGTTCCTATATTACAGGGGACAGAAAAACTCCCAGGGTCTTCTAATTTATGGGGGGCAATGACATGTGTTAAAAAGCTAGATGACTCTTCAGTGAGAGCCACCGACTCAACCTTTTCTAGAGACCTCTTTCTTGACAAAAGCTGTCTCATGAATTTTAGATAAGAAGGAACTTGTTGAACTAATTCTAAAAATGGAACTTGAACATTTAATGAACGAATTACATCTTTAAATTTGTCAAAAGATACCTGATCCTTCGAAGGCACGAGTCTCTCAGGAAAGGGAGCAGCTGAGGATTCTGTATTTGCAGCCCTTTTTAAAAACCTAGGGGTCTTATCACCCCGGAAAAGAAAATCCCGTAGGTTATTTGGCAATTCTGGACGAAAGGGAACTTCAGATTCTGCTTCAGTGGTCGGTCGACCAGTATCCACGGTCGGTCGACCAGTCTCCTGTTCAGTTGATATTTTCGGATCCTGCTCCGCGGTCGGTCGACCAGATTCTTCGGTCGGTCGACCGACTTTGCTGTTACTCGCTGTTTTTTCTTTCTCAGCCCCCACTTTAGCTCCACTTCGCAGGGTTACGATGTTTAGAGTCTCCTTCTTCTGGTCTGGTTTGGTCGGAAGTTGACCTGGAGCCCTGGTGTCACTCTTGCTCGCGATCTGAGCAATCTGGGACTCCAACATCTTCATCCCTGCCTCTCTAGCCTGTGACTCCTTCTGAACCAATCCAATAAGATTTTGGATAAGAGCATCTGTGTTGGGTGGTGGATTAGAAGGTGGTTGAGGGTTGAAAGGTGGTCTTTGGAAATTCTGTTTATGTGGGGGTACATATGTGGAATTTTGCTGAGGTTGCATATGCTGTGGGTTTTGAACATTCTGGCTTGTCCACCTTAAGTTGGGATGGACATTGTTATTATTTGGATCATAGAAATTATTCCCACGATAATGCTGAAAAGCGGCACATGTTTCATTAGATGAAGTACAGAACTTTGACACATGCCCTTCTCCACCGCACCTCTCACAAGCAAAGGGTCCGTCCTGAACGGCGTTTACCTGATAAATTCCTCCCTTGCTTCCACTCCCTAGATCGAGCTTTCCTGCAGCTTCAAACTTTTCCAACTTGGCCGTTAAGGCCTCAATTGCTGACAGGTTGTACTCAGATTTTCTCTGATTTCCTCTGGAAGTACCATGCTCAGCGCGGTGCACAGCAACATCTTCTATTAACTTGAGACCCTTAGTCTCTCCTGAATTATCCTGGAATCTTCCATTAGCTGCAGCATCTAAGTAGGCCCTGTTGTCATCATAGAGGCCATTGTAGAACTGGTTGCAAAGAAACCATTGTTCGAATCCGTGATGTGGTATGGATCGAACAAGTCTCTTGAACCTGTCCCACGCCTCGCTAAAGTCTTCATTGGGACCTTGCTTGAAATTAGTGATCTGCGCTCTTAAAGCATTTGTCTTTGACGCAGAATAGTATTTCCTGTAGAAAGCTAGGGCTAAGGTGTTCCAATCTGTAACTCCCGCAGCAGTGCGGTCAAGGTCTCTGTACCACTCTCTCGCAGAGTCCCTAAGGGAGAAGATAAACATGGTCTGTTTAATCTGGTCCTGCGTCACTCCTTCTGGGGGTGCTATAGAGCATATGTAATCTGTGAAGATTTCAACATGCTTAGCTGCATCCTCATTGGCCGAGCCCCCAAATTGGTTTCTTTCAACCATAGTAATATAGGCAGGCTTGGCCTCGAATGGCTTCCCAGTACCTGCAGGTAAAGTGAACCCTTTGTATAGGTCCTTTGCCTGAGGCATGGAGTGACTGGCAATAGTAGCTTCCTCTGTCATGTTCTCTTCTTCTTTAGGAAAAACTGGAAAGTAGGTAAAAGATGGTGTTTTTGGTGAAGGTGGATTGATGGGTGAATTTGGTTGTGAAGGTGGTGTTTTTGGTGAAGATGGTGATAACTCGAAAAGGTCTTCCTGAAATAAAGAGGATGGTGACCCTCCCTCTTGATTTGCTAGAAGCTGCCTTCTTCTTTCCCTAAGAGTCCTCTCAATTTCGAGATCAAGTGGTAGGAGTTCTCCTTGAACTGACCTGCGCATAAGAGGAAACTACAAGAAAAAGGTGAGAAGGTTTAAGGAACAAAAAGTTCCTTAAACAAAGAGAAACAAAAACAAAAAACAATAAACACTGGCGTCACCTCCCCGGCAACGGCGCCAAAATTTGATGCCCGTCGTTGAGGGTACCAAAGATAAAATTTATAATTCCTAACTTTAACAATAGATAGTGAAAGTCAGGGTCGAACCACAAGGAGGTGGGGAATGTTTATTGTTTGATGTTTATGTTTAAAGTAACAATTTTGGGGATGATTAATTGGTTACTATATCTAAGGCAAAGATTAAAATAAAACAAGAATAAAAAGATGAGAATAAAATATAATAAAAGGGATGCTAGGATGTTTGGGTAATAAATAGCTAAGGTAAAATAAATCCTAAGGTCAACATGTATTGCAGTCGCGTAAGGGGGTGTAACATATCTTTTTAGGTCTATGCTACCTAATAGCTCCTTTCGGCCTATGCTATTAGTCCCTAGGTCTCACAATTATTGGGTGTCAACAATAAGGGTGATTCCTAAATCCCAGGTTACATACCTTTCAGCCTTGAGTAACCTATCCGTCTTAAGGTGTAAACCAATGCCCTTCCCGTATCTTTCAATCTTGGGTAGGTCATTACTAACATCCTACAAGTCTCCTATTGGTCTCGTTGCAGGATATTATAATTGACAAGAAAAGACGAAATAAGAAAACATACGCGAGTGGTCGACCGACCGGCTACTCCAGTCGGCCGACCACGGCCTCGGTCGACCGACCGGCTATTCCAGTCGGCCGACCGTGGTCCTGCTACAGGTCGGTTTTTCGGATTTTATTTACCTATGCATATTATCCCCTACATCCTAACATATGAAAATTAGCTACTCATAACTGTTAAGACGAATATAAAATTGGGAATAAACATAGAGAACATAGTAAATAATCTAAGCATGCAAGATTCAAATAAAGCTTGGGATTTTAACTTAACAATTGTAATAAAAGCAATAAGAAAAATAATGAAACTAGATCAAAGAAGAATTACCACAATTGGAATTAAGGCAGAACGGAATTAACTTTATTGAATACTTGGGAACTATTGAAAGATTACAAAACTAAAACTTGAATAAAACTGAATAATTGAATCTTTCTGAAACTTATTGTATGTAAAAACTGGATGATAAACCCTAGCTACAAGATTAGCTTTATATAGGGTAAGAGATTAGAGTTTCCTAAAGACTCTAATTCTAATTTATTTCCGAAAAAAGAATCATATGGGCTTCTGCTCTGGTCGGCCGACCCGTATAGCCGGTCGGTCGACCACTTCCTGCTGGGCTTCTTTTATTTTCGGCCTTCTTCGAGAATTGGGCTTTATTAAAAATCGGGCCTGGTCGGCCGACCCGTTTACCCGGTCGGTCGACCGCTTCTGTACGGAAATCTTCGGATTTCTTCTGTTTTGACTCTTGGTACTTGATTTTGACTCCAGTTGACTTTCCATTTATTCCTTAATTAAGCAAAAGACTTGAGGATACGAATTTGGTGCTAAATCGTCCCTTTTCCGCATAAATCTGCAAAAGTGCATAAAAATACGAAAGTACACAATTTGTGGGAAATAAAGGCTAAAACATAGTAAATGAGCGACCAAATACGTGTAAAAATAGATGTAAAACATCATAAAATAGACACGTATCACTGTTCTCCTTGACTAACATCGTCCATTGTGACCCAAAATATGTCCATTTGACCCCTTTTACGGAAGATCGTAGAACATAAATTAAAGTCATTCTGAATTATGTCACTTTTAGAGCAACCAGTCTCTAGTCTAAGAATCGACTCATAAGAATATATATAGCAGCTCTTGCCACGACCAGACTCCATTGAATTCTAAAGAACTCTATAAGCGGTCATTGCCCGACACAAGTGTACTTTACAGTTTGTCTATATGATTGACTAGTCATCCCTCATGACTCTATGGTGTTAGAACTCACCATCAATCGCATCATAATCTAGTCACTTCGAGACGTCACCTCATATAAGTGACTAGGGGCATTACTAAGTTAATACAGTTCACTTTGACAGGGTTCAGCAATTGTCATACAATCCTGTTTGGATTTAACAAAGTATATTAAATAAAACAAGTTATATAAAACTTAAATGATGAACAAGATTATCTTATATGAACGTAAAAACAACATTTTTCATTTCATATCGCATAATCGACTACACATTGGGTAAACTCTTAAGACCCATAGAACGAGCATGAGAATCATGCTTAACTTGAGACAAGGGTTTGGTTAAGGGATCAGCCACATTATCGTCTGTCCCAACCTTACAAACGCTATTTCCTTCCTATCAATGAAATCCCGAATTACATGATATTTTCTAGGTACATGTCTAGACTTATTACTAGACTTTGGCTCCTTAGCCTGAAAGACAGCACCACTGTTATCACAGTACAGGGTGATAGGATCTTCAGCATTTGGAACTACCCTTAGTCCCTCGATGAATTGCCTTATCCATATTGCTTCCTTAGCAGCTTCTGATGGTGCAATGTACTCTACTTCCGTTGTAGAATCCGCAACGACTGGTTCTTTGAAGCTCTTCCAACTAATGGCACCACCATTCAAGATAAAGACAAATCCAGCCTGGGATTTAAAATTGTCTTTATCTGTTTGGAAGCTTGCATCTGTGTAACCCTTTACACACAAATCTTCTTCCCCTCCAAACACTAAGTACGAATCCTTAGTCCTTCTTAAGTACTTAAGGATGTTCTTGACTGCAATCCAGTGACTTTCACCTGGATTTGCTTGATATCTACTAGTCATGCTCAAAGCATATGAGACATCTGGACGAGTGCATATCATGGCGTACATGACAGATCCCACGACGGAAGCATAAGGGATCATTTTCATGCGTTCAACATCCTTGGGCTCTGTGGGGGATTGAGACTTTTTCAATATGAATCCACTTCCCATGGGGATAAACCCTCTCTTGGAATTTCCCATGTTGAACCGTCAAAGAATCTTATCGATATAAGATTCTTGACTTAGTGCCAATATCCTCTTGGATCTATCTCTATAGATCCGGATACCTAATATGCATTGTGCATTTCCTAGATCTTTCATCTGAAAATGTTTACCTAACCATCCTTTCACTGATGAAAGCATTGTAACATCATTTCCAATGAGTAGTATGTCATCCACATACAAGATTAGGAATACAACATTGCTCCCACTGAATTTCATATATAGACAAGGTTCCTCGACACTTCGAGTGAAACCATTTTCTTTTATGACTTCATTGAAGCGATGATTCCAACTCCTGGATGCTTGCTTAAGACCATAGATGGATCTCTTAAGCTTGCATACCTTGTTAGGAGTTTTAGGATCTTCAAAACCCTCAGGTTGTATCATTTACACATCCTCCTTTAAATGCTCATTTAAGAAGGCGGTTTTGACGTCCATTTGCCACACTTCATAGTCTTGAAATGCGGCAATCGCTAACATTATCCTAATGGATCTTAGCATGGCTACCGGAGCAAAGGTCTCATCATAATGAAGACCTTGAACTTGGGAAAACCCCTTAGCTACTAGCCTAGCTTTATAGACATCATCATGTCCTTCTATGCCATTCTTCACCTGGAAGATCCACTTGCATTGGAGAGGTCTCATCTCCTTAGTCAAGTCTACCAAGTCCCATACTTGGTTTTGATGCATAGAATCCATCTCGGATGCCATGGCCTCTTGCCATTTGGCGGAGTCGGGACTAGAGATTGCAGCTTTGTAAGTGGTAGGCTCATCACTTTCCAAAAGTAATACGTCTAGGCTACCATATTCCTCAATTAGTCCAACATACCTATAAGGTTGATGTGGAACCCTACTCGACCTCCTGGGTGGAATAGGTACCGAAGCGGACGAAGAAGGAACATCTTCATCTGTCTCAGCTTCAGTTTGTGGCTCTTGAACTTCTCGAACTTCATTAAGTTCAAATTTTCTCCCACTCTGTCTCTTAGAAATAAACTCCTTTTCTAAGAAGACAGCCTCAGAAGACACAAACACTTTGTTTTCATGAGGTTTGTAGAAGTGGTTGCCACGTGAGGTGGTTGGATAACCAACAAAGATGCATTTTTCGGATCGTGGAGCAAGTTTGTCATCGGTCTTTACCTTGACATATGCCTCACATCCCCATATTTTCATATAGGATAAGTTAGGAATCTTTCCCTTCCACATCTCATATGGAGTCTTATTGGTCGCTTTCCTTGGACTATTGTTCAACAATTTGATGGCAGTGAGGATCGCAAATCCCCAAAATGAATTAGGTAAGTCAGTTTGGCTCATCATTGATCGGACCATATCCAATAAGGTTCGATTCCTCCTTTCTGCCACACCATTAAGTTGTGGTGTTCCTGGAGGTGAAAGTTGTGACACAATGCCGCATTCTTTTAGATGTGAATCAAATTCATTGCTAAGATATTCACCACCACGATCGGATCGTAGTGTCTTAATCTTTTTGTCGAGTTGGTTTTCTACTTCATTTTGAAATTCTTTAAATTTCTTGAAGGCTTCACTCTTATACTTCATTCAGTAGATATACCCATACCTACTTAAATCATCGGTGAAGGTAATGAAATAGTCATAATTGCCTCTAGCGGTGATTGTTAGTGGTCCACATACATCCGTGTGTATGAGTCCTAACAACTCACTAGCTCGTGTCCCTTTACCACTAAAAGGATTGATGCGTGTCTATTTTATGATGTTTTACATCTATTTTTACACGCATTTTAGAGCTCATTTACGATGTTTTAGCCTTTATTTCCCAACTTTTGTCTACTTTCGTATTTTTATGCTATTTTGCAGAATTATGCGGAAAAGAGGCGATTTCAAACCAAATCCGTCCTCAAGTGATTTTTATGGCTAAGGACGCGAAGGAATAAGCCTAACGCACATTTCAAGGCCTGAAGATAGCATAAGCAAAGGTGCATATAGTTTACAAGCTCTGAAAAGGCAAAGAATCGATCCACGATATTGCAGCCTGTTTCAAATGGCTATATCTCGAGTTCTAGAGCTGATAATGAAGTGATTTCAGTTGGAGGTGAAATCTTATCCTCTTAGCTTTCCAACGCCGCGAGAATCGCTTGATTACGATGAGTAACGAAGAAATGGCAGCTGTTTTAAGATCGACGCGCGCTGTAGTCCCGACAGTAGGTCGACCGACCTACTACTTAGGTCGACCGACCTCAGCGCTGACCCAGAAGTTTCCGCAAAGCCCATTAAAGTGTTTAGGTCATTAGGAAACTCTTTAATTCCGTCTATTTAAGCTAAATTACGGGATTAGGGTTATGGATTCAGATATACATTCAGTTTTACATTCAGTTTTTACCTATCAAATCTCACATCAAGTTTTACTTTTAGTTTTATCTTAGAAATAAGAATTATTTAGTTTTCTCTTTAAGTTGTAATCTTTCAATAATTCTCAAGTACTTTAGCTTGTTCATCAATCATTCAAGCATTCAATAAAGTTTGTTCCTTTCCATCTCAATTCCAATTTCCGGTAATTCTTCTTTTAATTTATGCTTCATTTTTATTAGTTTAGAACTATTGTATTTGGTTTAAGGTAGATTCCCAAAGCTTTATTATTGATTGCATGTTTAGATTGATATTCATCATGATTTCCATATTTATTCCTATTTTCGTTGTTGTCTTAGTAACCATGAGTAACTAAATTTCACATGTTAGGATGTAGGGGATGAATATGCGTAGGTAGTATAGGTTCCGAGACCAACCGTAGCAGGGCCGTGGTCGGTCGACCGAGGCTGTGGTCGGCCGACTGGGCTAGCTGGTCGGTCGACCCACTCGCGTTCGTATTCTGTTTCGTTTTAATTCGTATACCATAATAACCTACAATGAGACTGAAAGGAGACTTATAGGATGTTAGTAATGACCTACCCAAGATTGAGAGATACGGGAAGGGCATTGGTTTACACCTTAAGACGACTAGGTTACTTAAGACTGAAAGGTATGTGACCTAGAATTTAGGAATCACCCTTATTGTTAACACCCAATAATTGTGAGACCTAGGAACTAATAGCATAGGCCGAAAGGAGCTATTAGGTAGCATAGACCTAAAGGATATGTTACACCCCTTACGCGACTGCAATACATGTTGACCTTAGGATTTATATTACCTTAGCTATTTATTACCCAATCATCCTAGCATCTCTTTTATTATAGTTTTAATCTCATCTTTATTTACTTGCTTTATTTTATATTTGCCTTAGACTTAGTAAACAACCATTCAAACCCCCAAAATTGTTACTTTAAACATTAACATCAAACAATAAACATTCCCCACCTCTTTGTGGTTCGACCCTGACTTTCACTATCTATTGTTAAGGTTAGGAATTATAAATTTTATCTTTGGTACCTCAACGACGGGCATCAAATTTTGGCGCCGTTGCCGGGGACGTGACGCCAGTGTTTATTGTTTTTTGTTTATGTTTTCCCTTTTTCTTATACCGTCATGACCATCGCCCCTTTCCCGCAACTCGATCATGAACCATTACATATCTATTGTGGTAGATTAACCTCTTTCCTTTCTCAGTCTGACTATCCTGTTAGTGTTGGGGAGGTTTGTCGTATCTTTTATGATGGAGTTACTGGTAAGACCTTGATCGAGATTGAGAGGAAGTGTGGATGAGATTTTTTAAACTTACCTTACGAGAAGTAATGGGAGCTTCTCAAACACCTTATCCAAGCCAGTGAAGATACAGAGAGGTATGAGGACGTCAATATTAGTAGCCCAGATTTTCCTGTCGAGTGTGATCCTATCACACCCGTCACTGAAGAGTCACTCATTCTTAAGGATGAGTATGATAGGTTACTTGATTCCCTTTCCCTCCCCGTTGATGATACCGACTTGGATTTGGATACAGCCAATGAGTTAGACCTTCACCCCTTGACTGACCAACCCATTTTTGTAGGTGTTAGTAATGAACATGTTCCTAACACGTTTGAACCCTCGGTTGATGAACCTTGTTTTTTGCAGGATTCTTCTATTGACATTTCTGATGTTTTTAATAATATTAGTGAATGTTATGTACAAGGATCCTTCACAAAGGATCCTTCGGAGGCTTTGATGTGTTTTGAGGCATGTGCAGGTGAATCTCTTGCGCAGAAGGCTGATTTGGATGCTCCAGAAATTGCGACTCTAGTGATAGAGTCTATAACCGGTAGGAAGAGAGATGTTCTCGATCGAGTAGTACCACTTACTCGATCAAATGATGTAGAGAACGAGATCACTCAAACAAGTGATCATTTGGCTGAAGAAAAGAGCCCTAAGAAGAAGAAACCGAGGAAAGTGTCGGCCCACGACTTGGGGGTCGACAAACCCGGAAGATGGATGGCTAGAGCTATGGATGATGACCCACCTATCTACACGGTGAAGAGAAACTCATCTACCTGAATCACCATAGCTGAAGGAGTAGCCTGTAGTCAAAGCCCTTGGTCAAAGAAACCCTGCATCCTTCGCGGATGACTTCTTCTTTTTGCTCGTTTCTGTTTTTCTTAAGATAATTTTTTGTTTTGTTGAGACTATTTAGTTTTTGCTTGCTTTCGTTTTTAGAACAATTTTTACTTTTGTTGCGTAGTTAAGACATTTTAGACTTGGTTCTGGGATTTTGCGCATTTGTTGGGCGCATATATAATGATTTTTTAGGTTTTAAGAAGAACGACTTGGTTAATACAAGTTACTTCCGAAGAAAAAAGGGCCGTTGTGCGGCAGAGGCGGTCGATCGACTAGCAACATAGGTCGGTCGACCTGATCCCTGCAGTTCTGGAAATCCTGCAGTCCGCAGGAAGGTCGGTCGACTGGAAACATAGGTCGGTCGACCTACCCATCTGGTACAGTATGCTCGTTTCTTCCTGGGGAGTCATGCAACCATCTTAGATACTTGGAGTGGCACTAGTGGCCACCAAAACCTCCCAACTTACGCTGGTTTGGGGAGATTTCTCATGCGCTTAAAAATCCGGTGAGTTCTTTACATTTTCCTTGGTTTCACTTTTCTTGCATTTTTCATTTAATTTTATGAAACCCTTACTTAGGCTAATGCACAATGGGGATATTGTGCGGGTTGGTTTGGGGAATGGTTTTATGTCACATGCATTGTTCCATTACATTTTTTTGTCCCACGTTTATTGCATTTCTGTCTTGCATCGTTCTTTTCTTTATTTTCCTTGCATATACAAAAAGAAAAATACAAAAAAATAGTAAAAATTCAAAAATTCCAAAAAAATGCACGTTTATTTTAGCATATAGTTCGAGTCGGAACGAGAGTATTTCAAGGATGATTTTTTTGCTATCTTACATGTTTATGCCTTTACCTTGCCTTGTCAACTTGTTTTAATATAAGTCTCTTTTGCATATCTACAAGTTTTCGTCAAACTATCTGTATATCCTGAGACTTGACTTATACTTTGGAAACCTACTATACATTCTGAGTTTTAGAGCCTTATTCCTGGTTTCATTTTTAAACCAGTTGTCTAGGATGTGAGTAGTACTCCCCTTGGAACATGTTACATCAATATGCATAAACATGAACTTGAATTACTATATACTTGTTTTACTATCTCGTTTTGTGAGTCTTGATACGTGCATTTGGGATCCTTTTTCTCATATTTACCCATAAGCCTTACATAGCCAAAATTGCCTTTTTATTCCCCCAAAACTACATCCCATACTTAGCCTACCCTTCCAAGGTAGTATTTGTAGTCTTTGGTTTATTTTGAGGCATCTTGGTTTGTATGCTATCTTGAGCAAAAAGAGAAAAGAGAGAAAAGAAAGCAAGAAAAGAAAGAAAAGAAAAAGAACAGAAAAATTCAGAAAACGAAGGAAAGAAAAGAAAAACGAAAAAAGTCAAAACGTACAGGAAATAGGTCGACCGACCACCATCATAGGTCGGCCGACCGACTGACAGTATTAAATTCAAAATCAAAATTTCGTTCAACAAAAATTCCTTTCTTTTATATGTTATCACTCCCGTACTTCATTCAAAATATTTGGGAGTCCTTTCTTATATAATGTGAGAGTTGTGCTACAAAAGAGCACTTTCTTAATATCAAAAAGTTGTGAAATATGTCGTTGGAAACCGGTTTTACTAGCTTGGCTACTAACCCCACAAATCCAGAAACATCTTAACCACTTTTACCTTTTACCTCACATGTCTTTCATTACCTCAATTGCATGTATCTGAGTCACTTAATGGGTTTGTTATACATAGTTGTAGAATTCTTGTTCATGTTAGATTGCAGGCATGTTTTCATGGGTCGCAGTTAGGTGAGTGTCTTTACAAAATACTTCTTTCTATCTTTTACATATACTCGCCCTTTGCTTCATGAGTGTCTCGAGCGTACCGCGAGAGTCCATGGTATAAAGTCTCTATAGTCTCTAGTTTTGCAAGTTTGACGACACCATAACTCGTTTGCATGATTTGAATGCTTTCTCATTTTGTACTTGGCATTGGTTTAGGCTAACATGTAAATTTCGCTCTGAGATTGAAATCGTTCCATTATTTAAGATCGAGTCTATTTCTTGCTTGAGGGCAAGCAAGGTTTGGTTTGGGGAATTTGATGCGTGTCTATTTTATGATGTTTTACATCTATTTTTACACGCATTTTAGAGCTCATTTACGATGTTTTAGCCTTTCTTTCCCAACTTTTGTTTACTTTCGTATTTTTATGCTATTTTGCAGAATTATGCGGAAAAGAGGCGATTTCAAACCAAATCCGTCCTCAAGTGATTTTTATGGCTAAGGACACGAAGGAATAAGCCTAGCGCACATTTCAAAGCCTGAAGATAGCATAAGCAAAGGTGCATATAGTTTACAAGCTCTGAAAAAGCAAAGAATCGATCCACGATATTGCAGCCTGTTTCAAATGGCTATATCTCGAGTTCTAGAGCTGATAATGGAGTGATTCCCATTGGAGGCGAAATCTTATCCTCTTAGCTTTCCAACGCCGCGAGAATCGCTTGCTAACGATGAGTAACGAAGAAATGGCAGCTGTTTTAAGATCGACGCGCGCTGCAGTCCCGACAGTAAGTCGACCGACCTACGACTTAGGTCGACCGACCTCAGCGCTGACCCAGAAGTTTCCGC
This sequence comes from Silene conica, assembly GCA_029255685.2. Lineage (NCBI taxonomy): Eukaryota > Viridiplantae > Streptophyta > Magnoliopsida > Caryophyllales > Caryophyllaceae > Silene > Silene conica. The sequence goes on from CM055319.2 coordinate 14,781,585, forward strand.
AAAGCCCATTAAAGTTTTTAGGTCATTAGGAAACTCTTTAATTCCGCCTATTTAAGCTAAATTACGGGATTAGGGTTATGGATTCAGATATACATTCAGTTTTACATTCAGTTTTTACCTATCAAATCTCACATCAAGTTTTACTTTTAGTTTTATCTTAGAAATAAGAATTATTTAGTTTTCTCTTTAAGTTGTAATCTTTCAATAATTCTCAAGTACTTTAGCTTGTTCATCAATCATTCAAGCATTCAATAAAGTTTGTTCCTTTCCATCTCAATTCCAATTTCCGGTAATTCTTCTTTTAATTTATGCTTCATTGTTATTAGTTTAGAACTATTGTATTCAGTTTAAGGTAGATTTCCAAAGCTTTATTATTGATTGCATGTTTAGATTGATATTCATCATGATTTCCATATTTATTCCTATTTTCTTTGTTGTCTTAGTAACCATGAGTAACTAAATTTCACATGTTAGGATGTAGGGGATGAATATGCGTAGGTAGTATAGGTTCCGAGACCAACCGTAGCAGGGCCGTGGTCGGTCGACCTAATTAGTGGGTCGGTCGACCGAGGCTGTGGTCGGCCGACTGGGCTAGCTGGTCGGTCGACCCACTCGCGTTCGTATTCTGTTTCGTTTTAATTCGTATACCATAATAACCTACAATGAGACTGAAAGGAGACTTGTAGGATGTTAGTAATGACCTACCCAAGATTGAGAGATACGGGAAGGGCATTGGTTTACACCTTAAGACGACTAGGTTACTTAAGACTGAAAGGTATGTGACCTAGAATTTAGGAATCACCCTTATTGTTGACACCCAATAATTGTGAGACCTAGGAACTAATAGCATAGGCCGAAAGGAGCTATTAGGTAGCATAGACCTAAAGGATATGTTACACCCCTTACGCGACTGCAATACATGTTGACCTTAGGATTTATATTACCGTAGTTATTTATTACCCAATCATCCTTGCATATCTTTTATTATAGTTTTAATCTCATCTTTATTTACTTGCTTTATTTTATATTTGCCTTAGACTTAGTAAACAACCATTCAAACCCCCAAAATTGTTACTTTAAACATTAACATCAAACAATAAACATTCCCCACCTCTTTGTGGTTCGACCCTGACTTTCACTATCTATTGTTAAGGTTAGGAATTATAAATTTTATCTTTGGTACCCTCAACGACGGGCATCAAGGATTACGAGTCATTTTTCCTAGAAGACAAGCCTCGCATGTACCATAAGATTCATACTCTAATGGTTTAATTATATTGGTCTTTACCAATCTTTTAATGCGATTTTCATTTATGTGACCAAGTCGACAATGCCAAACGTATGATTCATTTTCATTTGGGTCACTTGTTTTTATCCTTTTGTTATTTACGTTATAGACATTTTTAGACAAGTCGGAAGTTTCCAAAACATAGATTCCATTAATTGAATTAGCATGGCCAACAACCATGTCATTCTTAGAAATTACACAACAATTGTTCTTAATGGAAAAATTATATCCCTCAATGTCTAACATTGCAACAGAAATAATGTTTTTGGAAAGAGACGGTACAAAATAACAATTATTTAAATGTAGCTCGTATCCACTTGACAAGGCAAGAGTGCAAGTCCCTTTTGAAGTGGCCGCTACCCGAGCTCCATTTCCTAGTCGGAGATCCATATCACCCTTGTCTACTTTCTCCACTTCTCTTAAACCCTGCAAACGATTACAAAGGTGAGAACCACAACCAGTATCCAATACCCATGTTGTGTTGGATGTAAAATTTATGTCAATAACAAAAATTTCGGATTTGAAATTACCTAACGGAATCACAAGACCTTCTTGGATATGACGTAAGTACTTGGAGCAATTCCTCTTCCAATGGCCCATGACACTACAATAGTGGCATCGCCCCTTTTGTAACTTTCTCTTCTTTTTCTTCTTAATCTTTGCAAGACTTTTCTTGCTAGAGCTCCCACTAGCTTCATCATAAGCCCTTTCCTTCAAGTATAAGGCATCCAATTCTTCATTCAGCTCATCTATACAAGCCGTGTCAAGAAGTGGACCTTTGGGAGGTGGGAGAGAAGTAATAAAGTTAACATTGCCATCCGGACCCGTTCCGAAATGAACTTCTCTAGTAGTATCAATGTTGTTTTGGTTGCAAACATCGTCGAAAACATTGTGACAAGAATCAATAGTGATAGGGTTGAATGAATCCATTGCGATTAATAACTACAAAAACGGAAATGAAGGAAAAATTAACGTTCATCATTTGAATACTTGTTAAACATTTTAAACAAGCTTAGAATTTACTTAACGATCTCTTACACAATTAAGTAAACCATCCCGAGACCCAAACCCATACTAATGCGGGCACGGTATAGCCGATTCAACCCGTATAGGTATAATTTGGTGGATTAACCCTTTAATCGGTTCTACTTTTAGAACTCCCGGTCGACAATTTTCTAAAAATCGTCTTTAGCCCGAACTTATTGCAACTACGGTTACGAATACTTTCGTTGAGATCGACCAAATTTCAAGTTGTAATCTTTATTACCCCACTTACCCAACGTGAAAATTTTAGTACCCAGGTTTAGCCGAGCCTACATGTTTGTGAAGAAGGGATTCATGGGTCCATACTCTTTGGTAAGGCTAAGTCTCAATATTTTTATACGTAAGAGATCTTATCAAATATTATCTATCTCCTTTTAAGTGAACTAATTAGGTGAATTATCGATAATAAAATGATACGTTGAAGACTCAATACTCGATATGCATGACATGTTAATGACGATTTGGCTATGCATGCAACATATTAAAACAAAAATAAAGCAAACAATAAAATTCCTAGTATGACCTTTTTATAGAAAAGAAATAATAAAAGTACAAATTCGGAACTACACGAGGCACGCAAATCGAGGCAAACACCGTCTTGATCGGAACTCCTTTCCGAATGGCACCGTCTTCAAGGTTCTCCGGAAATTACAAGAATTACAATTTTGTAGTCTAATTTATACATTATAAAATAGAAATAAATTAAAATTGGGTGATACGAGATCACAAAATTACAACCGAATCGGTAACCCCTTACATTACGGGAAATGCCGATTTAAAATTAAGGCCATACTATAATAATTACATGATTCAAAATAATGCAATAAAATATGACATTCATAAGAAAAATGCAGCAATACAAATGTTATGAATATGTTCATTTTAATGGCAAATCGCCCTAATAACTTATTAGGTCAAAATTAACCCGGTTTTATGAGATTTTAGCATCTTTAACTCTTTAAAATGCATAAATTAAAACATAAACAAACTTATGTTCTAAATAATACCCTAACACATTTTAGGATTCAAAATTAGTCATAAATAATTTTGATAATAATTAACCCTTTAATTATGTTTATATTGTTCATAATGCCTTAAAATACATAACTTTTTACGAATTAAATCCAAACAAATTATAAAATTTTCGAAATTTGGATTTTATTTTCAAAAACATTCTGAAATATTACATTAATATTTATAATGTCAAAATTTTGGTCACTTTATTCGAAAAATGGTTCGAAATATCATATATTTATGGCCAAATTACCTCTTAATACGGTTTTAACTAATAAAAATCGTAAAACATGCTATACAACATCATATTTTACCAAATTTTACATACATTAAGTAAAATAAGCATGTGAGGTCGTGTGAAAATTACAAGGCTAGAAACGTTTTCCTTCTATTTTAACCATTTAATTCGATTTTCCCATAAAATACATACAAATGATTAAAATTATATACAATGAACAATATTTAAATCTCATAAATTATCTAAATAACCTAAAAACATTTTAGGACTAGATTTATTAACATGCCAAAATGTCGAGTGATTTATCATATGAATCTCAAAATTAGTAGTTTTATTTTTAAGTCTCATAACTCGGAAAAACTAAAAAAAACGATTAAGCATGCAACAACCTATGCTCTGATACCAATTGTTAGGTTTATATACCTACTTAGTCATACTAATTGTTATTATCTTATAATAAGTGGAACTTATGCATGCTTAACAATATATAAATCGAGATTTAAGAGGAAGAATAAGCTCCCTCACATTGCTAGTCTCGGCTAAAATAGGGCACAAGTGAAGTCACCTTCTTCACTTGTTCTTGAGCTTATCACACAGATGATCCTCCTTGAACCTTCAAAGAGATGGCCTCCAAAAGATGAACACCAAGACACACTACACTCAATGTTTGTATGTAATTTTTGCTAGAAAATTTTGATACAAAATTACTAATTTACAAGGGAGGCTCACGGTTTTAGGGTTAGAAATTATGAAGTAATTTTCTTTCTTATTTTTGTTCTCTCTAAACAAAAACCCTAATACCACTCATGAATGAATAGTGAAGAGGGAACAAAAACTCTTTTGTTCTAGCCAAGGAGGTGGCCGGGTGGTATGGATTAGGGTGCCCAAAGGATGGCACCTTAATAATCTACAATGTCTCCCACTAAGACAATGCTATTAATAAGATGTCTCCAACACACATTTATCATATAATGTGTTAATGTATGTAAAATGTCTAGGACAATCACATTGTCACACGGTCCACTTAATTCGTAAATGGACTATTGTATATGTTACATAGAGACGTAAACATTACTTCGACAATCTTACATTTTATGATTCTCGCATTTTAACATTTAAACAATTAATCATAAAATTAGTAATTCATAATTACAATTATCCATTAGCCTATATCCGTTTACAACAATTGTATATTTAACAAAATTCATTCATTTAAATATGTTTCATAAACATACTTATATTAGTGACAACATTTTAATCACCATAATTTATAATCATATTATATTTCATCCCTTTATATATATATATATATATATATATATATATATATATATATATATATATATATATATATATATATATATATATATATATATATATTGACTCGTATCAATATACAGTCATTTTATTTATTATTGAGAGAGTTGTCCTGTAGGTGTGACCTCAACTGGTCACCACCGTCATTACGACAGTAATGTCAAACTCTAGCAAGCCAATCATTACCGATTAATGTTGACCAGTTGACTTATGATAAAGAATCATCCCATGAATATTCTTTTATAGAGATTTGTCAATTAATTATATTATTGACGTGATTACATTATTGTCGAGGACACTTACTCCAACATTAAGATATCGGGATCCATCAACAACCCAAGAAAAGCTTATTTCAAATGCCTTGATTGTAATCATTTTGTGAAGTGGTTATCGGAAGAGCATGTTATATTCACAAAGGCTTTCAAGAACAGATGTGAAAATAGAGTTGAAGATGAAGATTATATGAGTGTTGGAGTGACTGGCATGTATTCTCCATGGACACTCAAGTGTTGCAGAATCAGCAGTATATCTCTTATTGTCAGCCTTGACAACAACTAAGGTGAATCCTTCTTGGATACAATAATCCCTTAAAGCTTCCTTAAAATGGTCTTTGTCCATGAATAACATCCAAGGCCTTAAACAAATTGATCCATACTCCTTTGCCTCATAGACCTCGTCACTATTCTCAGAAACTTGTTCATAGTATCCTCCTTCTTCACCAGACCAAACATGCTCTCCAAAAGACACATACCCATCATCAATTAACTCCAATGCTGATGTTACCAAATTATCCTCAACCTCTAAATCACTTAAGTCATCTTCTTCATCTACTATATCATCTTCAAAAGGTATATAAATTTGGTCACTATCATCCTCTTCACTTAATTGATCATAGTTTACCCTTTTACCTCTTTGACTTCTGATATTACTCACTTGCCCCAAGTTTCTCTTACTTTGTGTCTATACAACATTGTTTCCTGTCCTCTTAGCTGAAGTTTTAGGAAGTTTTTTTTCCTTTCCGTCAATTTATCAGGCTTTTCATTGGCTTGGATTACATGACTGACTGGCTTGGGTTAACTGAGTAGCTTGGGTGGTTTGGGCTAGTTAACTAGCTTGGATGGTTTGGGTTAGTTGAGTGGCTTGGATTAATTGAGTCAATCTAGGACTCCTCCTAGGAGATAATGAAGACAATCTCCTAGTAAGAGTCTTAGAAGGAGATGTAATTGAATATGAGTTGCTTGGGTCATTCCCAATAGTGACTGGTTCAGATTGTATCTCTCTTCTAATGGGTAATTTCTGTCTCATAGCAGGGATAGTAGGGGTAACAGTGGTAGCAGGGATAACATGGATAACAGGTATAGAATTAGGATCAGGAACATGTTCTGTTAAAGGAACATGAACATGATCTTTTTTTTCCTCCATTACATGCTCTTAGAGTTCTACCTAGTCGAAGGGTATTACATGGTGTAGTTTCTGACCCCATCCAAATGTCTATTTCCTTCTTCCCACTACACCTACTAAACATGTCCATAAGGTCCTTATCAATCCTTAAATACACATGCTTCATTTTCCAGCTATAACCTAATGAAGCGTGTTTGGGTAAAGGAAACTCATGTTTTTCTGCCTCATCAAACGGATCATTATCGACATCAATAAGGAGTGATTTATCAGTATCCTCAACCATAACATTAAGGGGTGTTTGGTTGGGGGAGTTGGAATGGAATGGAATGGATTTAATTGATTCTATTGTTTGGTTGAGCTATTTTGGAATGGAGTTAGAATCCGGATGGATTCTAAATCCATTCCAATCCCCACTAATCTCATACCCAACCCTTACCCCAAGATTCCAACTCCATTCCACAATGCTTGACATTTCATTCCATTCCAATGTTCAACCAAACAATATAAGCTAAGTATGGGATTTAGAATCCATTCCATAATGGTATGACATTCCAATCCATTCCATTCATTCCCCTCGAACCAAACGCCCCCACTTCCTTACCCATATAATGCATCACCAACACGACATAATCCATTCTGCGATTAAATAGTTAATAAAAGTTGAAAACTTTAGCAAAAATAAGAAATAATCAACAAAAGTTGAAAACTTTAGCAAAATAACCCTAATTATAAACAGTAAACAAACCTAAACGAAGTCAAAATCAACACACAAAGTTTGATTAACAAACAGTAAATAAACGTATACATTGAATTAAGGGAGGAGGAAGATAAACGTACCTCTTTTGATTGAAAGTTGATGATCTCCAGTTGATTGATAGGATTTTGTGCAGGAAACGATTGAGACGAGAGGAAGATGAAGGAATGAGAGAGAACAGAGGACTGAAGTTGAAAAGACGTAAGGCGTACACAACAAGCCAAATAAATTAAAAGGGTTTCTTATTAAATGTCCAGTCATCGCCATGTCATTGCCAAATAATATCCTAGTAAGCATCCTAGTCATCAACTAACGGCCTTAACTGAGTAACTTGACGGAAATAAAGACGTAGGGGTACCATATAGAAACTTAACAAATTGAAGGGCACCATGTATGTTTCCTAAAATGTAGGGGTACCATATAGAAACTCAACAAATTGAGGGGTATCATATAGAATAACCCTATATTTTACTTTTAACATAATAATTATATGAATCTGCTTCTAATTTTGCTAAATTTTGTATATTTATTAACATTATGAATTGTAATTATACGAACTACTTTAATTCTTGTCAAGACTTGTATTTTTTCTGTTGTATAGAAATGTTATTTGGGTACCTATTAAGACGGAAATCAGTACAAATAATTTGTAATTTTATTTGTAATCTCTTATAATTTTTTTGGTTCACATTTGCTCCTAATATTTTACGAAAATATATATGTATAATATGTAATTGTCGAAAAAGTTAAAACTAAATTAAAATTAAAATATCCTAAACTCAGTAATTTGAAAAGGAGAGAAAGAAATGGAAGTCAAATTGAAAAATAAGAGAGTAGTTAAATGTGCAAATAAACATGGATGCCATACCTTAAATTTTATCTTTTCAATCCTTAAAACCAGGGACCAATAGAAAGGTTTTAATTGTTTCAGCCTTTATAATAAAAGGGTGTATTTATATTATGAAATAGACTTTCGCTGATATAATTTCATTGATCATGTTATACGTTGTTTCTTTGAATGTAATTCAGAAAAAATGTTATTGTGAGTATTTAATTTGTGAACGTTGTCGCGGTTCGTTGTGATGGTAAAACGTTCAGTTATTTGGGAAGGTCATTGTTACAATGAATAAGCAGGGCGGGTCTTTGTAATTTTCATAACTTGTCTTATCTATACTCGCTTATTTCGCGGGCCGGATAGGTCAAGTTATTGGACCGGACGGCCCAAAAACAACTCTACCTAAATTTCTTTTTTTTAGAAAAAAAGGAATGAATGAAACATTTTTACCCATAGAAAATTGTATAACTTGCCTTGTTTATACAAACAACCCTGACAATATGGAGAGGAAATCTACCATTTTATTCACAAAAGATAAATTTTCATAGAAAAAAAAATCTAATAGTAAAAGGATGAAAAATTAGTATAACACTATAGTGATAACTCATAGACTCCAAATCACATATGGTAAACATCTTGAGAGTGAGAGACTCCAAATTTAGAAAAACATTGATTCAAGCCATAAATACTCGATAAAATTACTCTTACAGCACTAAAATTTGAGAGAGGTGGTCTTTCAATAAATTATTGAGAGACCATTCTTTTGTATCCATTTATTTTTATTTTGTGACCTTCTTGTCATTGATCGTACCAGAATAATTTCGTACATAATTACATGATAAATGTATTCATTTTATCTTTAATCATGATTTATACTTATTTTCTTATCTTTCGTACTAGTTTTTCTCAAAATTTGTATGGTAGTCTCTCAATAAGGCTTATTGAAAGGCGGTATCTCAAAGACCTCATGCTCTTAAAGAGGCCAGTCTAAATCTTTTAGAAACTTAACCCAAATCTTAACCATTAAACTTCACCCTCGAGATATTCTTTTTATTTTTGTTACATGTACGAAAACTTAAAATTAAGTACGCACCATATATTTTGTTATAACAAAATGGTTATACATTATACAAGGATCTTAGACATGATACGAAGTGATATCTCATAGTTTGAGAAATAAAAGTGAGACACCTTGACACACCCCACCACCATAAATGCATATTGCAAGACCTTCACTTGTTGTATCCTCTCTCTAAAACTATACGCTCTTTGCATTTACTCCTTTGCTTCCCACCCTTCTTCTTCCTCTAACTATTGCTTTCCCCCTCTTTCAAACTACCCAACAATTATTTAACAATTTTCCCTTTCTTCTTTCCCTACATACACTAACTTCTTCATTATTTTTAAACAATAATCTCTGTCATTAACAACTTCTCATCAGATCCACCTTCTGCATAATACTCCTCTTATATATGTCTTGTAAGTACTTTTTTTAAATTTTTTTTAAATTTTTTTAGTTCATATATTGCTTGGTTTATGTAAAAATGTCGACTAAACGACGTTACGATATCCAATCTGTTCTATAGACTCGTAACTCTGTAACAATGTCAGATTAACTCATTTTCTTTAGGTCATAATAATTTTCCTCCTTGTTTCTTTCTTCTACACCATTTTCCATATCTGTGTATTATTATTCAACTTACTGATTTTGTGTAACATTTTCCAAAACTATTCTTCCGTTACGTTAATTTATCTAGAAATAACAGCTGAAAATAGCGTGATTTTCGTTAAACGTTATAATCTATGTCCAGAAAAACAAATATACAAAAATGTGGCTCAAATATAGCGGTATGTCAAAGGGCACTTTTTTAAGTATTCACACTGTCAACTCTTATATTATTTTTTATTATATTTTTAAGTTAACTACTTAGTACTATTTTATCTATAATGTCACGTAAATAAATACGTTTTCTCTGCTCTAATGATACACGCTTTTAATCGTATTATAATAAAAGTGATAGGGTTCGAACCTGGACTAAAAAAATTTCAGTACCTAAATAAATAGTTGAACATTATTTATTCTCAGTTATTATCCTAAGACAAAAGTCAAAATTGAGTTCCCTTACATTGGAAAAAGAGAAGAAAGAGTCAATGCAGTAGTCCTACAATATTATTATTTACATAAGAAAGAGAAACATAAAAATGCATAAAAGGACAAGTAATTGTTTTTTAAGAGATAATTCTAGGGTTTTCATTTATGGTACTACTATTCAACTACTTACACTCTATTTTCTCTATTTCTTAATTTTATTTCTCTTCATATTTTTTTTATTAACTCTTTAAGGTAATTGTAACACATCTAATGTTCAAATTTTGAGTTTATTTAGTAGTTCATTGTTGATTAATTAGTTGATTAAATTTATAATTTTTTTTATAATTCTAGGTAATTATAATTCGTTATGTTTGGTGTGTGCTTAGTCGATTTCAAACTCGTACCTGATAGCTAAATTTTGTGAACCAAACATCTCCATTGAGGGGTTTCTTTATATGTCATCTTTGTAACTTTATAAACCATTTCTTACTATACATGGTAACATTTGTCCCATTTTTTTGTTCACCCATTTGAGATCTTGAATATTTTATGATAACATCAATTTGATTTGATTTGATTTTGTTGGAACATAGATGCAACAATAAGAGGAAGAAGAATAGGAAAGAGCAAGAATTATTGAAGAATTATAAATCAAAATGTTTCAGTCTAATATGTTTGAGACGCACCATTCTTTACTAGACATGGGTGGTCTTAATAAGGACATTGAATTAGGGAAAATGAGAGATGATGAATTCGAAAGTAGTCGATCTGTGACCGAGAATTTGGAAGGTATTTCGGGTGATGATCAAGATCCAACCCAAAGGCCTAATAAGAAGAAGAGATACCATCGCCACACACAACATCAAATTCAAGAGTTGGAGAAGTATGTAATGTTTTTATTTTTATTTTTAGTACTATGTTTTTTTGTTTAAAATAAGTATTTTATTTTAATTGTAATTAATTAATTTATTATTATTATGGTTTAATTGGTATTTTTAATATGCAATAGTTTCTTCAAAGAGTGCCCTCACCCGGATGATAAGCAAAGGAAGGAATTAAGTCGTAGATTAACCTTGGAGCCTCTTCAAATCAAGTTTTGGTTTCAAAACAAACGTACTCAAATGAAGGTACACTACATATATATATTTATATATATCCAAATACATTTTTGCTAATGTGTTTATTATTATTATCGAGTTTTGGCAGTTGCTCACCTTATCCCCTAATTATAAGGCATTGTTACATTAACGTTTTTAACATGTATGGATGTAAAACCTAATATGAACATCTATGTGGGATAATGTAGCTACTACCCACTTAAATAATAATTAATGATTAATTTTCATTATTATATAGGCAATCAAATGAAATTAAGCAAATATATCTTAATTTCTCATTTTTTTCACAAGACCTAATTAATGAAATCATCCATTCCTAGTATTTAAAGCGTATATTTATGGTGTAAAATAAACGGGTCATAAAACTAGTTCACCTCTAATCAAACGACTTCACCAGTTAAGCTAGATACGGAGTACTTAAAATCAATAGAGCATCTAAGCATAAATTGTAGCTAATAACAACCAAGTATCTCGTTTGATGATAGGCACACCATGAGCGAAGTGAGAACCAACAGCTTCGGTCCGAAAATGACAAGCTTCGAGCAGATAACATCAGGTTCAAAGAAGCCCTTAGCAATGCTACATGCCCTAATTGTGGAGGACCTGCTGCCATTGGTGAAATGTCCTTTGATGAACAACAACTAAGGATTGAAAATGCTCGACTAAGAGAAGAGGTATACATACTTTTACTTCATCGTTACATATCGTTACTACAAAAAAGGGCTTTAAGACCAACTGAATTGGTTGCAAATGAGCAAAAATTCGTAGCTAATTGGATTTAGCGACTAATTTAAGTTGGTTGCAATAGGTCGCAAATTTTTTTTCATATTACACTTGTAATCTTCTTCATATTACTGTAGAAGCATTACAAACAGTAGCGGAGCTAAGGGGAAGCATCATGTTAGCCCCCTACACACAATGAAAGTTTTGTTTCAACTTGGATGTTTTTTTAGGGTTTCCTTAATTATACATGTAATTTCTTTATATCATTACAATTTACAAATTATTTTAACATAATTCTTTGATGAAAATCTACAGATTGATAGGATATCAGGCATAGCAGCGAAGTACGTAGGGAAGCCAATAGGAACATACGCACACCTCTCACCAACCTTGACTACCCGGTCATCCCTTGACCATGGTGTCTTCGGGTCACAATCGAGTATGGTGGACACCATGTATGCTTCTGGCGGAGACCTCCTACGGACCGTTGCACCGCCCACTGAGGCCGACAAGCCTTTGATTATCGAGCTCGCAGTTGCAGCCATGGAAGAGCTTATTAGGATGGCTCAAGCTGGAGACCCCTTGTGGGTCCCTAGCCCTGATAATTCCGTTGAAGTTCTAAATGAAGAAGAGTATTTCAGGAGCTTTCCCCGAGGAATTGGGCCGACACCACTAGGGTTGAAGTCAGAAGCCTCTAGAGATTCTTCTGTTGTCATCATGAATCATATGAACTTGGTTGACATCTTCATGGATGTGGTAAGAGTTTTGCTTGTTTTTCTATTTTTTACAGGATACTTTGCAACCATTTCGAGTTACTCCGTATCATATAGTGAAACCGTCTTATATTTATCTCAATAGGTGAGACAGTTATGTATATATACTACCAGACGGTTTTACAATAACTTTATGTAAAATTGTCTGTGACGAATATTTGTAAATAAGTTGAATGTTACAAAGCAATTGAGAAAATGTAGATTAATTGAAGCTTGATTGGTTCAACATTTTTGCATGATTAGAATCAATGGTCAAGTGTGTTCTCCGGTATAGTTTCAAGAGCTATGACAGTGGAAGTGTTGTCAACCGGTGTCGCAGGCAATTACAATGGAGCATTGCAACTGGTAATTTTGTTAATTAAAAGCTAATTTATAGTTTCTCCTTCATGCTAATCACTTTCTTGTGTCATATTGTTAACTTTATTAATCTTAACATATATAATGCTTACGAAGTTGGACATTTATAACAGATGACAGCTGAGTTTCAAGTGCCTTCACCGCTTGTTCCAACTCGTGAGAACTACTTTGTGAGGTACTGCAAGCAGCATGGTGATGGTATTTGGGCAATCGTCGATGTTTCCTTGGATGGTTTGCGTCCTAGTCCAATCCCAAGGTGTCGTCGAAGGCCATCTGGTTGTTTAATTCAAGAGATGCCTAGTGGTTACTCTAAGGTATTATGAATTCCAAAAACAATTCCTTTAAATGATGAGGTAGAAGGGATTGGTTTTACTCGGTGTTAACCCTAATGATGACTTGTACTGAACAGAAATGAATCATCAACAAAGAAAGGCATTCATTATCCATTTATGTCATTTTACCACTTTGCAGTAACTAGTGTAATACTAAGTTGGATTTGAACTGAATTGTTTTATAATAAAGGTGACATGGGTAGAGCATGTAGAAGTGGATGACCGGGAAGTCCATAACATATACAGGGGACTCGTAAATTCAGGGCTGGCCTTTGGAGCAAAGCGATGGGTTTCAGCATTAGATAGACAATGTGAAAGACTTGCAAGTGTTATGGCCACCAATATTCCTGCTGGAGAGGCTGGTGGTAATATTATTATCTCAACCCACTCATTTCTGACAATATTAATTTATCAATACTCGCAAATGAGTGCCAGTCGTTCCTCTACGTCTTCCCTGACGGAACTTTTAAATTGTGTCATCTGGAAACAACCAACCTAACTCGTTGCTTTCAGGATCCGTTATCCTAGAATTTGTGGGAGTCGGGGAGGCCCTGGAAGGCTGGGATAATGTTTTGCTGTAATATTATTTTGTTAACTCCGACAATAGTCAATTAACTTCGTTTGGTTTGATTTTGTTGGTTGATCTGGGACACATTAGTAATAACAAGTAGAGAAGGGAGAAAGAGCATGTTGAAACTAGCAGAAAGGATGGTGATGAGCTTTTGTGCGGGAGTTGGAGCTTCAACGGCTCACACATGGACCACATTGTCAGGAAGCGGGGCTGATGATGTTAGGGTCATGACCCGAAAAAGCATGGATGACCCTGGACGACCTCCTGGCATTGTCCTTAGTGCCGCTACTTCATTTTGGATGCCAGTTCCTCCCAAGCAAGTCTTTGATTTCCTCCGTGATGAGAACTCGAGAAGCGAGGTACACTCTCTTTTTAACTTCACTACCTATTACTGCTTTCAAATGATGCTAATGTCGTCGAGCCTTAAATCAAATCATTTCTGTAAAGATTTTGTTTGTTTTTTACTTTACTGCCTAATGACACTCTCAAACGGTTTATATTATCAAACCAAAATCGTTTGTGATATAGCTTTCTTATGTAGTAGAACAACTTTTTATTTTACTATTTATGACGGTTTCAGTTGATGATTCATATTAATTTGCTTGATCTAGTAACCTTAAATTGTATTGCTATCAAGGCTTAGTGTTGTCGTAGATGAATTCGTACAAGCTGTTTTTGCTCCTTACTCATGCTTTTGTTTCCAATTTGGTGAATATTGTAGTGGGACATCCTCTCAAATGGTGGTCTAGTCCAAGAAATGGCTCACATTGCTAACGGTCGAGATCAAGGGAACAGTGTATCGTTACTACGAGTGAACGTAAGTTCGAAACATTTACACTTGATTCGTCTAAAATTCTAAATAACCAGTCGCATGAAAATTGTCTTAATTAGAGCTTAAATATATTTAGTAAAGTTCCAACTTCATTTTGGGTGTTTTGTAGAGTGCTAATTCAAGCCAGAGCAACATGCTAATACTCCAAGAGAGTTGCACGGATACAACAGGCTCATATGTGATATACGCGCCAGTAGACGTAGTTGCAATGAATGTGGTATTAAACGGAGGTGATCCAGACTATGTCGCGCTCTTGCCATCAGGCTTTGCTATACTTCCAGATGGACCTGTTACCGCGCATGGTGGCCAGGGAATTGATGCTGCTGGTTCAGGAGGATCATTGCTAACAGTAGCCTTTCAAATCCTAGTGGACTCGGTTCCAACAGCTAAACTCTCACTGGGCTCTGTGGCGACTGTTAATAGCTTAATTAAGTGCACCGTGGAAAGGATTAAGGGCGCTGTTGCTTGCGACAACGCTTGATTCATCACATGCTCACTCTTTTGATGCTGACGGGTCAGTTCAAACTCACTTTCGTTCCACATTAAAACAACATAACATAATAGAAGGTCGAATGTAAGACTATTATCCTACGGTCTCCAACAACCTTATAATAGCTTATGCTGAGTTATTATCGTACCATTTATTTGAAACAAATTACGACGAGCTGAGCTTGGTAGCTAGTTGCAAAGTTCGTGGATCCTACTTGTAGACTAGGTAGTATTTATGATGATGGGCACATAGTTGTTATCTCTCAATAACTTCATTCTATAAAGTTTTCACCTAGCCACTTTATATTAATGATGAACATTCTTGGACCTAAACCATTCAATATCAAAAATCATTTAATATTGAAAATCATCAATTTTAGTAGTTGTAGCTTTCAATTGTGCACGGTAGAACTAATAATGAATTCCATATTGGTACACAGTTTAGTTTGTTTTTAAGCATTAACTATGTATGTGTTGTTGACTTATTGGTTTAATTTTGTTTGATATATCAGATTGATCGTAGATGAAGCGAAATAACGCAGTAGAGAATGAAGGAGTTTATATAGTAGTACTGATAGATGGAGGAAGTCAAGAACGCACCTTTGCGATCCTTGCAATGGCGAAATTTTCAGAAGAATCATATTAACGGCGACTATATATATATATGAATCGCTAGAATTGCAAGGGTAATAGGTTCGGGTATTGACTACACCAAAATATTATATTGAGCAGTTACAAGAAGAGAGGTATATGAAGTTGGATGGCAATGATGATCTTGATAAGCTTTGAAAGAGTGTTTTTGTTGCAGGGAATTACTTTGATACATTAGTGTATGTGTGTGTGCGCTGCTTGTTAATCAATTGTATGTTTTCTAGTGTTTTGTTTGGAGATTATTGATGTAGGAACTCGTTGATGTATGTGTTCTAGACTTGTAGTCATGAATTCTTGTCTTGTGAATGCTTAAGTTGTAGGAATTGTCTTGGAAAAACTCTTGCTCTATTTGTTACTAGTATATTAAATTCTAGTTCACAAAAATCGCGTGGAGAATTCTACACCAGGGGAAATAGGCCCGTACCGACTGACAAAAGTCATCCGTAACGCCGAAAATTAATCGTAAAATACGATAAGAGGATGAAAAACGTTCAACAGTTATTGGGTGGTCTTGAATTTTAAGTCTTTTAATAATCTTGTATAATAACTAACTTGGTGGAATCCCTTATATATCACACAATGAACTTACGGTATGATCAATTATATACGGTAAGACTTGTCGTTCTCATATAAACATGTTTTACAACATATGGAGCTTCACCGACCTTTAAAATAAGTAGTTTCAATCTTTTGAGCTGATTCATAAGGTTTTTTTTGGTAAGTATTAGGATCGCTCCAACTTTAGTTATTTTCATAACTTGAGTTAGTAATCTTTTCAACTCTGTCATAAGTTTTTTTTGGTAGGATACATGAAAATTCCTCGGGTCCTAGCAAAGGATGCTAAGGCCAGAGTGAGCAATTTTATTTAAGTATTTAGGACAGTAGCTAATAAAAACACAATGAGAATTACAAACTATAAAATTAATTGCAACAGAATATGCTTGATGCATTGGCTGTGAGCAGAGAGTTGACAAACTTGGTAAACAAGCTCTAAGCACTCCGTAACAATATCAATATGTCGATGACCCAAAGCATCCATATGTTGAAAGGCTTTAAGAAGCGCAGAGATATATAGCCCAGAAAGAAGAAGAAGCATCCATCCGTTCAGAAAGATTACTATCATACCACTACCAACCAGCGACAACTTTAAGAGAAGGAGACCAAACAACGACACATTTTATTCTACTAGAAGGATTACAAATTTTGTCTCCCGTAAGCATAAAAGAAATAGGAACTCTAATCTTATGTTTTTCATCATATTCATAATCCTCACGCCTTACAAGATTCTATTTGCTCTTAAAAACAATTCCAATAGAATAAGACTCCGTCTAAAGATTTTGCATGTAAGCATGCAAAGCAGTCGGATGGATAAGATCCATCTTCTCAAAGTAAATCGCATTACGATTTACGGAGTTTCCATATAAACCATAAGGTGCAGATGAGTGAAATAGTAGCCTCTGAATCTTTACGAGAGTTATACAGAAGGCTACTGTAATACCTTGTAAAAATTTATATGACGAGCGATAATATTTGCATATTTATATTCGATAATTATTAAGTATCGGATAAGTATTGTTATATTTTGGGACGCACGTTTTTACTCGAAGTTAATTATCATAAGTTCTATATTGTGTTATCGTATTATATTAACGGTTATCGTAATTATATCAATTAAGTTGATAATAGCCTTACGTGTTATGCGTGTATATCGGGTTGGGTTTTGGTTTGAATTAATTATCGTAGGTTGTGTTAGTATATGGGTCAAGTTACCGTTCTATCCTACCCGACCCAATTTCCCATAAACCATATAGGTTAACACGCACAACCTACCCATAAACCCTACGTGTTAACACGTATAACCTACGCCTCCCTTCAACCCTAAATCTGTTCTTTTCGTTTTCCACGTTTCACCCCCCTCAAACCTTGGTTGACGGAAAGCTTCATCGCGGGAGAGAGAGAGAGAGCGAGGGGCGGCGACGACGGCAGTGGTTCATGGTGTTTGTCGTGATGTTTCGAACCGAAACCAATGCAACACGAGTCTAGGTAACGGTTTTCGCGTGGAACACTTCTAGCAAGCTTGTGATTGATTGTGCTTCCGCAATTGAGGTAGGGGAAATACTGTGTATATAATGATGAGTAATCTGTTGTTATTTGATGATAACCATGTTCATTTTATATTATCATATGATTGATATATTGTGTTATTTGATTATATAATTCTGAGATACGATATGAGGTGATGAAAATGGGTCTTGTGATTGGTGCGGAGATAATGGGTCTTGTGATTGGTGCGGAGTTAATGGGTCGTGTGATTGGTGTGGAGTTAATGGGTCTTGTGATTGGTGTGGAGTTAATGGGTCTTGTGATTGGTGTGGAGAATATTAGGTCTTGTGATTGGTGTGGAGAATATTGGGTCTTGTGATTCGGAGTGGAGATGATTGACCTTCTATTTATAGTATTGTTTGACTGTTTATCTTTCCTCTACTCAACCTCGTGGTTGACCCTGTGTATTCGTGATCACCTGTGATGAACCAATTTATTGGGAAGCAGATTGACAGGTGCTTGAGAATATGGGAGCTAAGGGAAGGGAGAGCTTGGATCCGGACCAGACCAGAGTCTAGATCACTATAGTCTTTGTCATGAGTTGTACTTGTTTTATTTAAGACAGTTTCAAATGGTTGTAAGAACTTGTTTTACAGTTTAACATATATAATAAAGTACTATGTTCTTTCCTTTCTATCTAATGCCTCGGGAAACCGAGATGGTAACACCCTTATTTATCTGGGGAGTCCTAGTACAGGCCCTTAAATAAATGGAGGTGTTACAAAGTGGTATCAGAGCGAACGATCCTCAGGCCTAAACCAAATGAATAATAATGAACGTAGGAAGAGTCAAATAAAATGAACCCCGAGATGAAATTGATAGGATCCCCAAAACGGAACGGGATGAGTTAGGGGCCCCCTCACACCAAACCATGGGCCCTTTCGGTTCTGTCTCGGGAACCCAATGAGAGTAATCGAAGAGTGGGGTAGAATATTTAGTGACCTGGTTATATTGTACTAACGATCTTGCAGGAGAAGAATGAGGTAAGTAATATGTGAGTTATGATCAATGATATCGCGCATTGGAAGGATATGTGTGATATGGAATGTGGATCGATCTGGATGATTGAATTGAAATTCTAAGAGTTTGGAAGTGTATTTGTTGAGCATTGGTTAGAGTGATGTAATCATAATATGCTGATGTTTAAAATGTTCATCTGATTATCTGGTTATTAAATGGCTAATGTAACTATGTAATATATTGCTGGTATTTGGATATGAACGATCAGACTTATATCTATTAGTAATCCGTGTCTAGTGATATGCGGAATGTGTTGCCCAAGCCATGAATGAAATGTAGTTATGTGTTACAGTTGTAAATATTGAGTATTTAGTTGATTCTACTTTCAGTTTCAAATCTTACCGTGTTCTAGGTGGCGATTAAAGTTTGAATGATGCATACATGCTAATATGGTGGTGTCTATACTTCAAATGACATGTCAACATGTTTTGGAAAAATAATGATTACATTTAAATGTGATAATGTGGAGTGATTTTAAAGAACAAAATTTTGATAAAATTTCAGAATGTTACCTTGCTTGCGAGAGCTGCCATTTAAAATGTGTTCTTTATATGTGTGAAAATTTTATGTATGATAACCTTCTAAGTTGGTCTTACAATGCTTTTGGTTTCACGTTAATAGGAGTTGTAATTTGAGAGAAATAAATCTTTTGGTTGACAGGGGTCAGATTGTTACTGCACGGTTCTGTTTTGATCCATGTTTTGTAAATGAAGTCACTTAAAACGTGTTTACTTTTATGTATAATTCCAACTCTATTGTTTAGAATGTTCATTCACGTTTCCAAAATGATAAGCTATGTAAAATCTTATCGAGTCGTTATTTAATTGTGATTTTTGCAAGTTGTCGAATTTTTTTTTCCGATGAATTGCAGTAAAGGTCCTGTCCAAACCATTTAAGTTGTCAAAATTGTTATAAATGATTTTCTTGAGATATGTATATGCTTTTGTTTCCTATGATTAGTTAATTCATTACATTTTCTAAAATCATAATAGCTCGCAAGATAAATAAGTGGATATGTAATTATGATTTGTGTAAATTGCTACATAATGTTTAATTGGTGAAATTGTGAGTTATGTAAGTTTCATATAAAAGTTTAATCAAATGTGAATTATGTGATGTGACCACGTGATATCCTGATATAGCATTAGTAACATGAATGGTAGACATATGATATGAATATGAACCTTACTATATGATGGCGTAACCTTGCTTATTTCGTCAAGTTTATATAAAATAGTTTAATTTATACCGACGCTCTTACCTTCTAGTGTTATGACCTCAAAATAACTATGTGATGTTCTTATGTGATGTTAAAACCACGTTTATCAGAGAAGAGCCTTGCTTATTGGTAGAATGAAAACTAACTGGCAAGCTTATTAGCATGATATAACAACCTAATTGTTATACGTAGTTATGATTATGTTGAACAAGGTGATCTTGTTAATGTTCTTTCGTACATTAATGGTTTATCTCTGTCTAGTGCCCGTGATTATCATCTTTATAACTTTTTCAAGCATACTGTTATATCATACAGTGAATTGCATATTGCTATATTTAGAATCTGATCACGATGTGTTGAATTATTAACTGGTTGTCATGTGATTTATGAAAGTTTTAGTCTAATGAATTTGTTTACTTTTATCGTTAAAATTTTCATAATTTATGAACTACAAGAACAGTGTGAGAAAAGAAGAGTCAGAATGCCTCCGTATAGCCTTAATTTCGAGCTGAAGCTAGTAAAAACAGTCCTTGATTGAGTTTATGTCTGTCACAAACTACCTTTTCAATGTTTCGAACATTTCAAATATTTTCAAAGTGATAAACCAGGATAAAGCTTGATGTATGGTGATTGCTTGCAATATGCCAATTTTGTAGCTACGTATCGATGAAATTCTGCCCGAATGAGTAACTGTTGCACATTGTGTAAAACCCATATTTTACAAGTCATATATATTAATAGTTTCATGATAAATGGTGTAATGAGAGTGAACGAAAATGGACCTAAATGATTCCTTTTAACTTGTTGTTAACTAGGAATGTTAAACGGTCTTGTTAGTCTATGATTGGGGTATATTTTCTATAATATGTCGATGCTCCATGTTAATTACGTTAGTTAATTTTGCTTTAAGACATTTCTAAAATATGAGTATGAACCTGAAGCGTTTGAATTTGTCAATTACGAACTATGAATTTCTTGATTGTTTACATGGTAGAAAATATACTAACTGGTGCTAAAATTTCAATGGTGTGTAAGCGTTAGCTAACTTGATTCTGTTTTACTGCGTAACACGGTTTCTACCGATCCTAATACTCTTGTTATTGCTCGAGGTTATGTATGTTTGCATGATAATTGCTATGGGTTTCTTACAAGTACTTATTTGAGTTGGAAATTAGTAATTGTTTCTTTACCTTGGTAGTTAATATTTTCTACGGATAAGTTAATCCTTTTGTTTATGAGACGGGTTGAGTTGTGAGATGGGTAAACTTTTTGTAATTGATTAGTTGTTTATGCATGCATAATGGTTTTGTATTAGATGGGTTTGGTATAGCGTTCAGATCCTTATCTTATGAACTGTGGAATTGTAAGTATACATACAAGTTTGGCAATGAATTTGGAAGGTAAGTACTGATGGGATTGAGTTCGATAGGATTGAGTTGCTCGTGAGTCTAGAACAAAGGCCATGGTTGATTTTGTATTGCGATTGAGATTGCAGTTCAGTATTTATCGATTGTCGTATTCTTTGACCTTGACTCGTAGGTGAGTAGCTTAGAGTTTTACTCTCTAAGCGTTGAGCAGTTCCTTTAATGGAATATTTGACAATCTCGATATTGGAATGGAGATGAGAATTGGTTACTGGTTTTGAGTTATGAGTTATTAGGCCGTTGTGCCATATTGTGTTTTCGGTCCAGTGGACATTGGTTGTTGAGTTATATTCTGAGTTCGAAATCGGTATTGAAATGGAAGTAGTGCCTTGTGGTTTTATCCCGCCAGTTCAGTACTCACCCCTTGTCTTTGGTCTTAGATACGACGATGAGTGTGATACTTGGTTACTTGGAGTGAGATGGTATGAGATAGAGTAATGAGTACGACAGAGTAATGAGCTGGGATTTGTATAATGAGGTTGCGGGGACGTAACCGTGTTTTAAGGAGGATAGGATTGTAAAATCTTATTGATGTATGATATGGCTAGTTGTTATGACATGACTAAGTGGTATGTCGTGATTGTTTGCATATACTTAATAATCTTGACTACTTTTGTTATGCATTTTATTGTGTTCGTGAAGTACCATTTTACTTAGTTATACGTTAAACTTTGGGACAAAGTTTTCTTAACGAGGGTAGAATGTAACGGGTCGTGTTTTGAAGTACCTCTATTAGTGCTGACGTTATGTGATGTCACCCTTTTGTGTTCATTATGTGCCTAGTGACCAGGTTGTTAACCATGTGATGGTGAACTTCGGGACGAAGTTCATTTTAAGGAGGAAAGACTGTAATACCTCATAATTATATTATAATAGTTAATAATTATTTTGACGGGAGATAGTATTTGAACGTTTATATTCGATAACTAATTTATCGAATGCGTGTTTTATATTTTATATATTGTGGGTGTAACGTTGGGTTGAGTATTAGTATATATATATATCGAGTATTAAAGCCAATATAGATACTTCTTGTGATTGTTTTAAGTTTGTTATATGTTTCGTTACCGTTATGGGGTGGTGAACTTCGGGACGAAGTTCATTTTAAGGTGGGAAGATTGTAATACCTCGTAAAATTTTATATGACGAGCGATAATATTGCATATTTTTATTCGATAATTATTAATTATCGGATAAGTATTGTTATATTTTGGGACACACGTTTTTACTCGAAGTTAATTATTATAAGTTGTATATTGTGTTATCGTATTATATAACGGTTATCGTAATTATATCAATTAAGTTGATAATAGCCTTACTGTTATGCGTGTATATCGGGTTGGGTTTTAGTTTGAATTAATTATCGTAGGTTGTGTTAGTATATGGGTCAAGTTACCGTTCTATCCTACCCGACCCAATTTCCCATAAACCATATAGGTTAACACGCACAACCTACCCATAAACCCTACGTGTTAACACGTATAACCTACGCCTCCCTTCAACCCTAAATCTGTTCTTTTCGTTTTCCACGTTTCACCCCCCTCAAACCTTGGTTGACGAAAAGCTTCATCGCGGGAGAGAGAGAGAGAGAGAGAGAGAGAGAGAGAGAGAGAGAGAGAGAGAGAGAGAGAGAGCGAGGGGCGGCGACGACGGCAGTGGTTCATGGTGTTTGTCGTGATGTTTCGAACCGAAACCAATGCAACACGAGTCTAGGTAACGGTTTTCGCGTGGAACACTTCTAGCAAGCTTGTGATTAACTGTGCTTCCGCAATTGAGGTAGGGGAAATACTGTGTATATAATGATGAGTAATCTGTTGTTATTTGATGATAACCATGTTCATTTTATATTATCATATGATTGATATATTGTGTTATTTGATTATATAATTCTGAGATACGATATGAGGTGATGAAAATGGGTCTTGTGATTGGTGCGGAGATAATGGGTCTTGTGATTGGTGTGGAGTTAATGGGTCGTGTGATTGGTGTGGAGTTAATGGGTCTTGTGATTGGTGTGGAGTTAATGGGTCTTGTGATTGGTGTGGAGAATATTAGGTCTTGTGATTGGTGTGGAGAATATTGGGTCTTGTGATTCGGAGTGGAGATGATTGACCTTCTATTTATAGTTTTGTTTGACTGTTTATCTTTCCTCTACTCAACCTCGTGGTTGACCCTGTGTATTCGTGATCACCTGTGATGAACCAATTTATTGGGGAGCAGATTAACAGGTGCTTGAGAATATGGGAGCTAAGGGAAGGGAGAGCTTGGATCCGGACCAGACTAGAGTCTAGATCACTATAGTCTTTTGTCTTGAGTTGTACTTGTTTTATTTAAGACAGTTTCAAGATGGTTGTAAGAACTTGTTTTATAGTTTAACAAATATAATAAAGTACTGTGTTCTTTCCTTTGTATCTACTGCCTCGGGAAACCGAGATGGTAACACCCTTATTTATCTGGGGAGTCGTAGTACATGCCCTTAAATAAATGGGGGTGTTACAGCTACCCCAGTTAGCAAGCCAGTCAATAAAGGGGATGTTGTGGTCATAAGATGTCCTAATCCTAAGACAATCACCTAAAGATTTGCCATTCAGGCATCTGTCTTTCCAAACATCAACATAGGAAGGAAAATTCGCATCCCAAGTCAACTTTGTCTTCAGAAGCTGAAGACCCCATCTAATACTTTGAATGCCCTAGGAAGCACTAGTTCCCAAAAATAGATCTAAATTATGAAGAATTTTGTCCAAATTTGAAAAGGAGCATCCCACCGTTTTGGAAATGAGAGTAGTTGGGTTCTTAAGTATACGCCATTCAATTTTGGCCAGTAGACTCTGACTAAAACATCTTATGTTGTCAATTCCTAGACCTCCCATAGTTTTAGGAGCGTTGATAAAAAGTTCACTTCACCAGTGTAGGCATTTCCCATTAAGCAATCATTTCCACCAAAATTGTGAAAGAAAAGAAGAGATCTTATCAGTCACGCTTACCGCAATTCTAAATGCCGATAAAGAATAGATAGAGAGAAGAAAGAACATAGCTAATCAGAGTCAACCTTCCAACTGTAGATAAGAGATTATTATTCCAAGAGAGAATACGCTTTATGACAAAAATAGTAAAAAAGTTAGACATTTCTATTTTTTGTAGAAATAATAATTCTTTTTTTTGGTGAAAAAAATTATCTAATTTATGCTAATTTTTTTAATTATTTTTTTAAAATTTTACTTTGTATTTTTCATAAAAAAAAACATAATAATTTTTATTTTTGGGATATGATTGATTGAATTTCTCATGAGATTTTTGTAAGGGATTTAATTTCACTTATTATGTAAGTTATGGGGTCAAATTACTCCAATTGAAAGTTATGGGGGCTAATTTCACAATTGCACAAAGTTATGGGGTTCAATCACTACTTCCCCCTATTTTAATTATACCCATTAGATTCGTGCAATAAGACGATCGGGCTTTAAAGAAGAACACAAATCATCAGCAAAAAATAGGTGTGAAATAGGTATAGCGCGCCTTTCTAGAAGTCTGAACACCCTTAAGTTACTTCATATCTTCCGTAAAAAGAGATAAAAACACTTCCGTACATAAAGCAAAGATATAAGGGGAGATAGTTGATTCATAAGTATTACCCAATTTTCACGATAAAAATAAAACAATATTTCCATCTTTAATAAGTCATTTTTCACTTAATGTCGTTGAGTAACACCTAACACTACAATCATATTTATGTAAAATACATTATATTAACTATAAATTAAATAAAGTGTATAACTACTTTTCCAATAGAGCATAATGTCTACGGAGTAATTTTTTTCAACTGGTCAATTAATCCTGTAAAATTATAATAATTGCAAGACATGACCATTGTGTATGGGGAGCATTTCTTACATCTCTTATATAATTATCTACTTAGAGAACAAGAGTTAGCTCAAGTGGTAAGAGCTCTCTTATTCCAATCATGAAGTTGGGGGTTCGATTCTCATCCGCGACATAGTGCGTTCATTTGAAAAAAAAAAAAAAAACATAATTATCTACTTAGCTCTTACGTAACCTAAATAGTCCCGCCATTTCATTTTAATTTGGAATATTGATAGATCACTTATTTACCTACTAAAATTTGAAAGGGGTGATTAATTTTGAATAAATTGCTTTAAATGGACATGAAGTCATAAACCCACTTAACTCTGCCTACAAGAATCCAAATAGTGTACATCATTCTGGTATAACAAATAGATACAACAATTTGGAACTAATTACAAATAAGAAATGAATTTATCATTTTATAGACAATTTAATCAGATCTATCTTCAGATGCTATATATACTCACCACAATTAGCTTCACCATCCAAGAAAATACATTTCAATTCGGCCATTTGACTTTTCATATACCTCTATAGAGGCTTAGAAAACGGGTAATCGAGTCAGGTTCGATCAAGCCAATTTGAGTTGTGTACTTTTTTGGAATTCACGAGAACTCAGAATAATCCAAGTTTGGTCGGGTCATATTGAGCTCGAGACGTTTTCAGTCCCACTATATTGTCAAGTTCTTTTGTGTACTGGTCAGTTCTTAACACTATATATTCGTGTCGGGTCATATTGATTCGGGTTATATGTCATGCTTTGATCCGATCCTCACTACGGATGTCAGGTTATTCCAATCGAGTCACTTGGACCAAGTCCATTATACCAAGACTACTCGTATACTCTAGGATATCTCATTCATTTGTTACTATTCCATATTAGAAAGTTTCTTATGACTTATTTGATGGTACGAATCTAATATTGTCAATTTGTCACTCAATAGTTGCAAATCCTACAATTCCAAATGGTCATCCCCTCCTCCTTTAGTCTTTCACAAATTCACATATATTTTTTTTTTTTTTTTTTTTGAAAGAAAAACATGGGATCATATTATTAGATTAAATCCAACTCCGCCAAAGCATTGACGGAGGGCGGATATACATCATTGAGGATCAGCTCCTCACCGCTTATCGAGCACAAACGAGCAACCATATGGGCTACCGTATTGCCCCCACGTTTCACATGTAAAAGACCTCGGAAATCGAAAGACTCAATCAAACTACACATATCCTGAATACATAAACCTAGATGATTACGGAAACACGCTTTGCTTCGAAACGCTTGGACTACAGAGATCGCATCAGATTCCGCAACCACACACCCCATACCCAGCCTACGTGCTGCCTCAAGACCGAATAAGACCGCCTTCGCCTCAGCCACCTCCACAGTCCACATTGCCCGGACCCTCTTACTTGCTACAAAAACCACGTTTCCCAAGGAGTCTCTCCCCACCGCCCCTAGCCCAATCTCGCCCTCCTCAAAGATCGCCGCATCCGAATTAATCTTCACAACACCTATCTCCGGTGGTAGCCATCCGTTTCCCCCTATGACAGCAGTAGCATCCCTACGAGTCACCGTACCCCTGCCATCCATCGACTCCATATACCCCTTATAATCCCTCACCATACGGTCCAAGCCTATAATCACCACCTCAGCAGTCGGTTGCTCCTCCTCGAAGATTCTGGAATTTCGCAAAGACCACAGAGCCCATAGCAGGGCCAAAAATCTATCTCGATCCCATTTGTCAATCCTTTGCAAAGCCTCCACCAGCCACCGTGCGAAAGATGTTTGCGGGACATCTTCTAAGAGCTCTGCCCAACCACTCGCAACCCAGAAAACACGCGTCCACGGGCATCGAAACAGAGCGTGGACAGTGGACTCAACCTCTGTTTCACAAAAACCACAGATATCAGTGTCGCAGCAATGTCGTCGAAACAAAGCCTCCTTCACAGCCAACATACCCGTGCAACCCCTCCAAATGAAATGTATAAGCTTAGGCGGAACCTGAAGGCTCCATATCTGACGCCAAACCTCCTCCCCTAGCCCCGGAACAGCCATTCTATCCTCCGCGGAAGGCTCCCCCATACCCAACCAATACCCCGTCTTAACCGTGTATGTGCCACTGCTCGAAGGCCACCACATAATTTGATCTGGCGGTAAATTAACACTAATGGGTATACTCATCACTCTAGCCACCTCGTGAGGCAACAGAACTTCCAGCAAATCTGTTTCCTTCCACATCCCTCTCGTACCATCAATGAACCGAGCCACCTTCATCTCCCCATTGACCTCTAAGTTCGGTACTGGCCGATGCAACCCTCTATCTCCTGGAATCCAGCACTCATTCCATACCTCCACAGATTCACCATTCCCAATTTGCCATCCGAGCCCCTTCAATAATAACGACTTCGATCCCCATAAGCTTCGCCACGTGAAACTCGGGTCATGGCCTCTCCTAGCATCGAGAACTGAAGCATTCTTATGATAGCGGGCTTTTAGCACTTTACCTACCAAAGAATCAGGGTTAGTAGTTAATCTCCACATTTGTTTAGCCAGAAGCGCTTGATTAAAGACGCGGAGGTCACGAAAACCCATTCCACCATGCGCCTTTGGTTTGCAAAGTTTCTGCCATCGCCACCAGTGAATACGTTTCTTTTCCGCACTTGTGCCCCACCAGAACCGTGCCAACATGGCGTGAATCTCGTCTATCAAGCCATCTGGGAAAGCGAACAAGCTCATCATATATGTGGGTATTGCTTGGACCACCGATTTAATAAGGACCTCCTTCCCCGGTTGAGATAAAATTTTTTCTTTCCAGCCCTGCAATTTTTTCCATATACGATCCTTAAGAGCGGCGAAAACACATTTCTTCGACTTACCGATGATAGTAGGAAGACCAAGGTATTTTTCATGGCGGTCAACCTCTCGAACCCCCAGAGTATCACACAAAGCTACTCGAATATCCAACGAGACCTTCTTGCTAAAGACGACATCCGATTTGGCGTGGTTAATTTTCTGACCCGAAGCTCTTTCATATTGGCTGATCACGTCAGCTATGGTTGAGCATTCTCGTAAATTGGCTCGCGCAAACAGGATACTATCATCAGCGAAGAAAAGGTGGGATATCCGAGGGCCCCCCCGGCAAACAAGAGCACCATGGATCTTACCTTTGGTCACGGCATCATTGATAAGGCATGAGAAAGCGTCAGCGCACAAAAGAAACAAATACGGAGAAATCGGGTCTCCTTGTCGGAGGCCTCGGGTCGGCTTGACCATACCTGATGACTTTCCATTAATGAGAAAAGAGTGTGATACAGTGGATACACAATTCATAACTCTATTCCGCCAGTTCGGGGAGAAACCCATTCGCTGCATAACTTGATCAAGAAAAGTCCATTCCACTCGGTCATATGCCTTACTCATATCAAGTTTGAGAGCTATACTTCCATGGCGCCCTTCACCACCTCTCTTCATGGCATGGAAAATTTCAAACGCAATTAAAGCATTATCAGTGATGAGCCGTCCCGGAGTAAAAGCGCTCTGGTTTTCCGTTATGCCATCATTCAGGAAAGGTTTCAGCCGATTAGCCAGGACCTTCGAAATAATTTTGTAAAGGACATTGCAAAGGCTTATGGGGCGGTATTCCGTAATCTTCCTGGGTGAGTTGCACTTGGGAATCAGAACCACATTTGTAAAATTAATGACCTCAATATCTCCCTGCCCATCCCACCATTTACGAATGAAAGTACAAACTTCGCTACCGACCGTGTCCCAATATTTTTGATAGAAGAGGGCATGCATTCCGTCTGGTCCCGGCGCCTTAGTCGGGTGCATACAAAAGAGAGCAGCCTTGATTTCCTCGTTTGATATAGGCTGATCAAGGCTTTGATTCATTTCCTCCGTTACCACGATCGGCATACAATTGAGGACCTCATTAACGTTTGTAGGATAGCTTGTAGTAAACAGGCCTGCAAAATAACTCTCAATAACCTGTACTACCTCCTCTTCCTTCGTACACCAATTTCCGTCTTCGTTCTCAATGCCTCTAATCGTATTCTTCTTTCTCCGTTGCTTTGCCTTATGGTGGAAATAGCTCGTATTTTTGTCCCCATCCCTGAGTTCGCTACTTCGTGCCCTAGTGTACCAATACGTTTCAAGCTTTGTTCTCAGACCTTCCACCTCAACAGCCAGCCCTCGGCACTTGCTCAACATATCTGCACTTGGTGGTTGTTTTTGCCAGAACCCAAGATCCGCTTCCCGGTCACGTAACTGTTTCTTTATATCACCAAATTTTCCATTCGCCCAGGCTGAAAGTCTTGCCGCACACGCACCAACCCGTACTGGCACACTCTCACCAACTTCTCCTTCCCACGCATCTCGTATAACATCTGCACATTGAGGGTCTGAGACCCAAAACGGTTCAAACTTGAAACCCCTACGACCTCGACGAAAACCAGTCTCCGTATCCTGTTTAATAATGATGGGGCAATGATCAGAGGAGAAGATGGGTAAATGTTGCACATACGAATTTGGGAACAAAGATCGCCAATCAGTTGTTGCAAGAGCTCTATCCAGCCGTTCTCGCACAAGAGTCGAGATCTCGCATCCTCGTTGCCACGTGAATTTATTACCTCGGTACCCCATATCATGGAGAGCACAATCATCAATTGCTCCGCGAAAAGCATCCATCATACTAGTTCTTCTCATAGCCCCTCCTTCCTTCTCACCCATGCTAATAATTTCATTAAAATCACCAAAGAGGACAGTAGGTAGCATACTCCCCTCACACATCTTGCGCATTAACTCCCATGTCTTGTGTTTATTCCCCGCTTCCGGCCACCCATACACCCCTCCAGCACGCCACAACGGTAAATTATTGTCACTTTGGATCTCAACCAGGATATGGTGTTTATTATAGGAAATGAGTTGCACATTCAGGTCCCTCCACCACAGCCCCAATCCTCCCGATCTACCACTACTACTCAGACATAACCCCGAACTAAAACCACATTTATTTCGAATTTTCTCCAGCTCCCTCGAATTCATCATAGTCTCCATAACAAAAACAATATCCGGTCCCTCCCTCCAACACCAATCCCGGAGGGTTCCAACTGTCAAGGGATTCCCCAACCCTTGACAGTTCCAGCTTAAGATTTTCATTGTTGTTCGCGGTACTGGTCCTCGCCAGTCACCGCTACTTCCATATGTGTGGCCACCCTAGACTCTGAAACACGGGATTTTTTTCCTCCATGGAGTAACCCTTCATCCCCTGGGCCATCCCCTATCTCCCCCTCCGTATCCTTCCTTTTTCCCCCAATACCAACACGGTGCATCCCTGAGTCACGCTTCTGCCCAGTTACGTCTGTCTCCCTCCTTCGAATTATCACCCTTTTGTTAGCCCTCTTAGACTTAGCACTCCCCTCCGTCCCTGTTGCCCCCTGCACCTCCATAAAAATTTGTGTACTGCTCATGGCCCTCTGATTATTAGATGAGCAGGCCTCATCCTCCCCTCTTCTCCCTTGACTCCCCTCACGGCTAGGGCACAGTTTCGAACCCACTGGAGTGATGGACACTCCCCTTAGCATCTCCACCATTTTAGTAATCTCTTTATCCTCCTTCTCAGCCTCCTCCTCCTCCTCAAACACCAACCTTCTGCCCTTTTTTCCCCGCCCCTCCAACTCCTCCTTCTTCCCCGCTACTCTCCATGGGGAAGCTTTGAGCCAGTCCCCATACTTACGATTCTCCCCTACCGGTCCCAACCTATCCCCACAATCCTTCTCTCCATGGCCCAACTTCCCACATACATAACAAAACAGTTGTAAATTTTCATAACTAATGCGTACCTTCCAACTCTTGCCCCCCTTCCCTTTCATGGTGATCGACGGGGTCAACGGTTTACGTACATCAAGCACAACTCTTAAGCGCATCGATCGGTTTATGGATGGGTTAACCGAATTATCAATCTCAATGAACGTACCGATAGCATTGCCTATATTTACCGCATTCTCTCTATTCTGACGCCCTATCACCGGTAAATCATAGATACGGACCCAAGTAGGAGTAAAGAATAACGGTACCTCGGAGGGGACGGCATCTCCTTGTAAGTCAGTAAGGATAAGGAGGTGACGCTCAAAATGCCATGGTTGTTCGGCTAAGATTCTACGTTTGTCCATAACATTCGTAAATTCAAACGAAACGGTTTTCCGCTGTTTGTCCACCACTTCACCCGCCACACGCCCTTTAGTCTTCCATGCCCTAATCATAGTCTCAATTAGGGCATTGAGATTAACAGTACGTTCAGTCCACAGCCTACCCACAACAAACCCCGTCTCCACATCGGACTCCTCCTCTTCATTCCCCAGCCAATCAACCTCCACCTCTCCTCCATCTCCCCAAGCGTCGGTCTCCAATTGCTCCCCAGGCAGATTAAGATTAATACTTTGCAAATTAGTTTCCGCCGCCATAACCAAAGAACTAACGAAAGAGCCAAAAAAAGAAAGAAAAACGAGAAAAGATGGGAAAAGACAAAGAAAAAGACAAGAAAAGGACAAAAATCCTTGACCAATCAAGGAAGAAACCCTAGGCTGCCCTAGGAACCCACACCCTCCCAAGAGCAAACCCTAGAGGGAACTGCAACGGCTAGTTTAATAGTGGTAAGAAATTTAGATCTAGATCTTTTAATTCACATATATAAATATATGATAATTACTATCGATTTAAGCTTAAAATGAATTAAATAATATCAAGAATAAGTAACAAAGGACCATGATGAATTCACTGAATTCAAGCAATCACTATTAATGATGAAACCCTAGCTCACAAACTTTGTGAACAAAACAGTCATATTCCTCTTAGACACAACACGTAAATAAGAATGATTTTATCGAGTAAATGGTTGTTTATCTTACATTACACTGATCATCTTGTTCTATATATAGAGGTATAGTTAGTTATGTACAACCTAACTAATCTAACAAACTAGCCTTTGTTTTATAACAAACATCCGGCTATCAACCAGCAGCTAACTTATACTCTTACATTACACTGATCATCTTGTTCTATCTACATAATTACATAAATATTATGTCGAAGCATAAAATTTCTATTATTAATAGAGAATTTATTCAATCCTATTATTCTCATTGGGTAGGGTGTACGATCACGTGGTACACTGGGTGTACCTAAGAATTTCTCCTTTCTTAATTCTTTTTTTTCTTTACATTGTTTTACAACTTGTACATATATTTTTATTAGGATAATAATTTTTATTAATTTTTTTATATCTTGAGAAGTTTATAAAACATGTACTCTCTCGCATGGCTAGAATTTCAACTTTTAAGATCAGAGCTCGAAAGTTATTCAAATTTGTTGGACTCTCTTATATAACTGGAAAAGTTCTTATTTCAGTTATATATACTTTCTCCATTTCAATCAATTCTGTACATTTGCTTTATTCGTATTTGCCAATACTCATTTTCTTTTGTTAATATCTTTAGTTAAATATCGATAAAAATTATAAACTTTGACATTTACAATGTATTTGATAAGGCAATTTAAACAAGATCCTACATAACTATGTTTTAGGTTATATATTAGAAGTTGTGTCGAAAATTCACTCGACTTATTAATAGTGCCTAAAAAATTGAAATGTATAGAATTGACTAGAATGAAGGAAGTATATAATATAAAGATGCTATATTATATTGCAAAAGACTTGTCGACATTTAAATATACACAAATTCTTATTTGCAACGGCACTATCCGTCGCAAGCTTGTGACGGATATCGTTTTCTCTCACAAAATACCCATTTTTTTCTCTCTCCAACATTATCCATGTGGTGCCCTTTCTCACTACTCATTTTGTATCCATTTTATCTCAGAAAATATCCGTCACAAATGATGACCCGTCGCAAGCAAGACTTGCTATTAAATACTAGTTTTGTATCCCGTGAAAGTCACGGGATCTTTAGACTTTTTATGTTTATATTTTACTATTATGATTATTCTGCGTGATCTGAATAAAAAACGTAGTTACTCATTTATGTATGGATTTTACCCATTCATGTATTTTTTTCATTATTTTTCTATAGCACGCCCTTTGCGTAGAGAAAAAACTTTCTAATTCTCTCTTTCACTACGGAATTTTTTAAATTCTTTATTAAATAAAATTATGTTTTTTTTGTTAGTGCAATGTAATTCGATTATTGTCATATGACCTTCGTAGCTGAATGATCGTTTTTATTGGACATTTAAATAATATTTTTCCTAGTTTACAACTTTATTAAAATGTTATTATGAAAGTAATAAGTAGTATTAACCTTAGTTAAATGATTATATTTTTTAAGTATAAATATAATAACAATATTTAAGAATTAAAATATTCTAACTCAATTTCTCTTAAATAGAACATTAATAATTATGTAATGTGTAATCAAATAAAACATAATTTAAATAAGGCTACAATAGATAAAAACAACATCGATAATCATGCGATATTCTCTCATTAAAAATTTAAAATTACAAATTAGACAATATGTTCCTCTTTGGTACTCAAAGTACAAGAAAAATATATTGTTTTAGACGACTTCATAAAAAAAATTATACTTAATTATACTGAACACGCCATAGCAATACATAAACTTGTTAACATCAATTTTAACAAATTCACTACATATTATCAATTACTAACATATACATTAAAAATTTCCCAAAACGTTATAACAATAATAAATTATGAGACTATAAAACTAAGGTTCAATATATTCGATAATTAATGATGTAAAGTGTCTTCATCAACATTCGACAATGCCAAAAACAAAGAATATGATACAAATGCTTGTTAGATTCTTTTCTTTTCCTCTACTTTTATTTTACTTCTTCATTTCACTCTCAATTGATTCCAACTCACTACAAAAATAAAAATATGAGAAGTTTTAAATAATCAATTAAATAAAATAGGCTATTAGAAAACAAAGGCGAAAAGGAATACCCGTGATTTTTTTTTGCTAATAATGTGTTAAAATTGGTTTCGTAATTGTAAAATATGAAAAGTTTGGCATTCAAGAGATATAAATTGTGATTATGGAGTTGAGTAATGTTTGGTAGACAAAGGTTTAGGTCATTTTTACATTGATTATTATTTTGCCTTTTCGTTATCTATTTGTTCTTTATTTTAATATTTTTGATTTAGCATAAAATAGTAGCTCGCCACATGTCGTTAAACTACCTACTCAATAGCTCGCCACGTGTCGTCCAACTAACTACTCAATCTAGGCTTTTTATGTTATTATATAGATAAGGTATAATGAGTGTTAGAAAATAAAACGAATCAATGAACTCTAACCATCGGCTTAAGCTTTTGGTTGAGTTGGTTTCTTAACATGGTATCAGAGCTATGTGACCAAAGGCCACGGGTTCGAATTCTACCCCCTTCTAAGGTGGATAACCAGAACATATAAGGGAATACCGCTTGCACCCACACTTCAAGCCCAAAAAGAAAGGGCCGGAACTCCAACCATCGGCCGCTCACACCAAATATTCGGCCGGGTAATGAATGCTAGTTTCACAACTATTTACATACAGATAAAAATTCAATAAATAGATGTAGGAAAACAATTACAGAATAGAAATGAACACAAAAAAAAACCTTTAAAAAATATTTGTAATGGCGTTATAATTAAACAGTTTACTATAAATATAAAACTGTAAAAAATAAAAGTACGAAAGACATTTAAGCAAACAACGTAAGTATGTAAAAGGAGTAGAAGTAAAGAAGGAGATTGCAGAGCAATGAAGTCAATGCGTAAGAAGCAGGAGACAGAGATGACAGATCACAGAACTTTATAAATTGTTCAGTTTCAGACCCCTTCTTTAATTTGACTGCCTACCAACTGCACTCTCCTTTATTCATACTCCTTATATATCCTCCATCCGTCTCAAACGCACAGGTTTCCTTTTTAAAATTTTTACTAGTTTTAAACCCGTGCAAATTGCACGGGTATGCTGTTTTAAAGTTTGTTATTATAATAATTGCTTACTCTTTTTGTTTTCCTTTTTAGATGAATTAAATTTACGTTAATATATTTCATACACTTTTTTACAAAAATGTGGCTGTAAAATAAAAATTAAATGAACATACGTCTGATAATGTATACTTTTATTAATAATCAATTAATCACGCAAAAAATGTTTTAATAATGTTTCAAATTTTGTATGTTCGGTTTATTATTGTTGTAAATTGTTATTAATTATAATATTTTAATCATCTAAATAAATTGTGGTTTAATTATCACAACATCTATTTCTAATTAATTGATGTGTATAAAAATGTGCGTAATGTTTCGTAATCTACGATTTTAGACATTTATTTGGAATACGTAGAATATTAAGCGGTTATTGTGCAGAGAAATCATAAGTTATTGTGCGGGACCCACCTGAGTGAATTAAGAAAAAAAAATTAGAAGTTGGATGTATGACGTGGCGCAACCACAGCCTGATAAATGTTTCAAAATTTATATATTAGATAAGATAAGATTGTAATTTGGATTATTAGTCGTAAAGGATTAATTGATAATAACGTACATATCATCATTATATTTTAATATTTACGTTGAAATTATAAACGTAATCGTTTACCTAGAAATTATCGTTTATGAACAAATTAAAAACGTAACTATTTACGTTTAGAAAATAGACATAGGCGGTTATTCGTTAAATAATTCATTCAACTTTGTTGTGGGACCCATTTTAAAAAAAATTTAAAAAAATAATAAAATTGGATGTATGATGTGGATAAACCAGGATGCATGAAATGTTTCTCTATTTATAAAGATGAGATTAGATAAGATAAGATTGTAATTTGGATTATTAGTCGTAAATGATTAATTGATAATAACGTACATATCATCATTATATTTTAATATTTACGTTGAAATTATAAACGTAATCGTTTACCTAGAAATTATCGTTTATGAACAAATTAAAAACGTAACTATTTACGTTTAGAAAATAGACATAGGCGGTTATTCGTTAAATAATTCATTCAACTTTGTTGTGGGACCCATTTTAAAAAAAATTTAAAAAAATAATAAAATTGGATGTATGATGTGGATAAACCAGGATGCATGAAATGTTTCTCTATTTATAAAGATGAGATTTTAAAAATATGAGTGCGGGTCTTAAGGTTTGAAATTTTGTCCGAAATATTCAATTTTTATCTGAAAATTTTAAGGGGCGTAATTGTTTACGAGTTGTGAAAACAACAATATTTTATATTGATCATATTTCCGAAAATTACACTTTGAAATAATCATATTTTGATCATTTAGTTAGAAGTTTTTGTATATCAAAGTTTTTGATTGAACAAATGGATAACTATATTCCCTTGATCATGACTCTCAAACTAGACAATTTCTTATGATTAATCAATTTAAAAAAAACATCACTTTCTAAGTTTGTAAACAAAAGTCATGTTCTCTTAAAATTTTCCAAATCAAAAAGCTAATTATTTTGAATAAAATATCAAATCTCACAAGTACCATGTGTACTTTCCCTTTTTTTACATTTAGGTTTGTCAATGTTTGATGCCGGATATTTGAAATCGGGTACTTACATGAGTACATTGTACGTAAATCACTAGGGATAACAACATTTTTTTTGGCAGTTAAAAAGTTTTAACCAAAGACGAACTTTTCTAGCAATGGAATGCGCAAGACGGTTCATCGTTCTAGGAACATAATGAAAACTACTATAGTGAAAGGAAGAACATAAGTCACTAATATCAGCAAGACCCTTGCAACAACAATGACTTCTTGAAACGATTCCGAAGATCTGCAAGAAGGCACGAAAATAATACGATTTCAGAATCAACAGAACAAGCAGATGCGTTAGGAATGAGACTTGTTCTCCTTTAGTCAAGAGAATCGGGTTTACTTCATCGGGCTATATCATCAGATTTGACGACTTCATTTTTGAAATAGTTGAGTTTTTGATTTTAAATTAAAATGGGTTAAAAACACACTATTTTGATAGGTAGAAAAAACTTGGTGCTATTAGACGTAAAATTGAACCGACATGATTAACTTGACCCGCACCCCAATCTGTCCTGACACCCGAATTGACCTCACCCTATTCAACCCGACCTGAATGTTTATTATCGCAAATTGATCATTATCCCCAAATAACATAAAAATAACTCATCCGAAAGTACATGAACCCGACCTGGCCCGAGTTCTTTCAAACCCGAACTCGAATAAACCTAACCCATCTGTAGGTCCACTACGAGAAATACTTTAAAAGGCAACTACATAGGCGACCACTTGTGTAGCCGCCGAAAAAAAAAACGGGCGACACCAAAGCAAATTGGTAATAAAGCTCATGTGAAAGGTTCTATTTGTAATGCATACCTAACGGAAGAAATTGCCAATTTTTGCTCTCTTTAATTTGAAAAACATATTGACACCAAAGCAAAAAACTTGAATATTGAAGAAGCGGATGAGTTAGATACAAGTTTACCCAAGTGTTTTCATGTGCGAGATGATGAAGGGTGTTCTTCCGCTGGGGGAACAAGATTTCTGGATGACAAGGAGTATAATCGTGCTCACCTTTATGTGTTATCTAATTGTGAGGTTTTGGAGCCATATGAAGCAAAATTTGTGACAGATTTCATGACTGATCACCCTAATGTTAAAAGAGAGGATGTTTGGAGTAAACACGAGGATCAATTTCCACTACAACAGATACTTCAATTTGCGACTGAAAATAGCGACCGTTTTCAGTCGCCCTTCCTATTTTAGCGACCAAGACCAGTCGTCCGCCCTTAGTCG
This sequence comes from Silene conica, assembly GCA_029255685.2. Taxonomy (NCBI): domain Eukaryota; kingdom Viridiplantae; phylum Streptophyta; class Magnoliopsida; order Caryophyllales; family Caryophyllaceae; genus Silene; species Silene conica. Next base: position 14,819,869 of record CM055319.2, read on the forward strand.
CAAGGCATGGTCGCTTTTAGCGACCGATGTTGGTCGCCAATTTTAGCGACTGAAAAAAATAAGACGGGCGTATAGAGAATACGATTGTTATATGAGAAAGCTTACTTTCATTGATGAACAATACAATGTATATATATTACAAGAGTTGTAAACTAGGTTAAACTAGGTTAAGGATAATTAGGAAAGTTGCTAGATATACAAAATATAACTTATGAGAAACTTGGAAATTACAATATTTACGATATATGGAAACTAGATATTGGTTTCCTTAATACGCCCCGACAAGTTGGACGATCCGTAGGATAGACCAATCTTGGGTAATAACGTTACAAAGCGTGGACGTGGCAGTGGCTTTGTCAAAGCGTCGGCTAACTGATCATTCGTGTGGACATGTTGAACTCAAATTGTCTTGTTGCGAACATGCTCCCGGACGAAGTGAAAGGAGAGAGCAACATGTTTCATACGGGAGTGAAATATCGGATTCTCGGAATAGTGTGTTGCACCAAGGTTGTTGCAGTAGATTACCGGAGTAGAAGGCACCGGTACACTTAATTCGTCGAGTAATGAGCGGACCCAAAGCAGTTCAGCCGTGACATCGGCAATGGCACGAAATTCGGCCTCGGTGGAAGATCTGGCAATTGTGCGTTGTTTCCGAGAGACCCATGAAATAGGATTCCTACCAAGGTAAACAATGTAACCACTCGTAGATATGTAGTCATTTGTGTCTCCCGCCCAATCGGCGTCGCAGAAGGCATGAAGTGTGAGCGGCGTGTGAGCATGTAATTGCAGGCCGAGATTGAGAGACCCATAGAGATACCGTAATAGGCGCTTGAGCGCGGACCAGTGACACTCTTTGGGGTCGTGGAGGAATTGGGCAAGTTTGTTTACGGGAAAGGCGATGTCGGGTCTTGTTAGGGATAGGTATTGTAGGGAGCCAAGAATGGCACGGTAGTCTATGTGGTTGGGTATGGTGGGGCCGTCGGATATAGTGAGGGGCGGGTAAGGTGAAAGGGGGGTGGGTGTGGGTTTGATGTCAAGGAATTTGTAGCGAGTAAGGAGATCAGTGATGTATTTGGTTTGGGTTAAGAGGAGACCATGGTTATTGGGAGTGACCTCAACACCTAGAAAGTAAGATGGGGGACCGAGATCTTTTAATGAGAAGCGAGAATGGATGTTTTGAAGGAAGTGGTCGAGATGAGAGGGTGATGAGCAAGTGACAATTATGTCATCTACGTAAACAAGGAGATAGAGAGAGTGTGTTGGGCGTTGGAGAAAAAAGAGCGAGGGGTCTGAAATGGAGTTTTGGAGACCGAGAGAAAGAAGGTAGGTGCGCAATTCTGTGAACCACGCTCGGGGGGCCTGTTTTAGGCCATATATGGCTTTTTGAAGTTGACAAACATGATTGGGAAGGGAGGTGTCATGGAAGCCTGGAGGTTGGGACATGTAAACGGTGTCGGTGAGAGAGCCTTGAAGGAAGGCGTTGTTGACATCTAGGTGACGGAGAGGCCATTTGTTTGTAACGGCAAGGGAGAGGATGAGGCGGATGGTGGCGGGTTTGACTACAAGGCTGTAAGTGTCGGTGTAGTCGATGCCCGGGCGCTGATTGAAGCCTTTGGCTACGAGGCTAGCTTTGAATTTGTCGATGGAGTTGTCGCGGTTATATTTGACACGGAAAATCCATTTGCATCCTATTGTGTTGTAGTGGGTTTGAGAGGGAACAAGGGTCCAGGTACGATTTTTGGAAAAGGCTTGGAATTCGGCTTCCATAGCGGCTCGCCAACGGGGATCGAGAAGGGCTTGTTTGACAGTAGTAGGAAGTAAGGAAGAAGAGAGGGAGGCTGTTTTAGCTTGTTTGGCGTATTTAGGATTTGGTTTGGTGATGTTGTTTGTGAGACGAGTGACAATGTTGCGGGATGATGAGGGAGGAGGTGGAGGAGGAGGGGGTGGGGGGGGTGGGAGCGTGGCTGGACTCAGCACTAGAGGAGGTGCTGGTCACGGTACTTAACGGGTTGATGAGCTGATCAGTAGCAGGGGAGGATTGGGCAGTAGCGGGAGTTGTTGTTTGTGCGGTATTCTGTTGGGTTGGGCCAGGGGGCTGAGGAGAAGGCGTTGGGGTGGTAGTTGCGGGTTGTGTGTTAGGGGGTAGGAGAAGCGATAGGGAGACATCGCACCAGGTTTTTGGTGTGGGCAATGGGGGCATCGAAGAGGAGGACAGTGAATTGTAAGGGAAGGAGGTTTCGATGAATTGAACATGTCGGGAGGTGTAGATGCGATTTGAGCTGGGTTCAAGGCAGTGATAAGTGCTTTGGGAAGGAGAGTATCCTATGAAGATACAAGGAATAGAGCGTGGTGCTAGTTTGTGAGGTGTATATGGACGGAGCCAAGGATAGCATAAGCATCCAAAGCTTCGAAGTTTGGAGTAGTTAGGAGGGGTTCGAAAAAGTTTGGAGTAAGGTGATTCATTTTGGAGAGTTGAGGTGGGCATACAATTTATGAGATAGGCGGCGGTTGTAAAGGCGTGAGGCCAGAAAGTTGTGGGAAGTTTGCCATGAGAAAGTAATGCAAGACCGGTCTCGACGATGTGCCGATGGCGTCGTTCGGCGTAACCATTGTGTTCGGGGGTGTGGGGGGAAGATGTAAGGTGAGAGATACCTTGGGAGGTAAGAGAGGGCGTGAGTTTGACGTACTCTTCACCATTGTCAGAGAAGACTTGTATGATAGGGGTGTTGAAGTATTTTTCGACAAGAGCACGGAAACGAGTGAAAGTGGCGAAAGTATCGGATTTCTTTTGTAAGGGATATAGCCATATGTATTTTGTGAAATGGTCAACGAAAATAACATAGTATTTAAACTTGTCGTATGAGAGAACGGGAGAGGTCCAAACATCTGAAAAAATTAATTGAAGAGGAGCAGTTGTAGTAAACGAAGAAGTAGAGAAAGGAAGTTTATGACTTTTATTAATATTGCAAGCGGAACAATGAGTAACAGTATTTGAGTAAGAAAAATTGCCAATAGTACTAATAAGACTAATTATTTTGGATGACGGGTGGCCGAGACGATGATGCCAGACATTGGTTGAGAGTTGACTTGGGCAGGCTTAAGGTGGAGGGGATGAGGGGCACCATTCGAATAGTCCATTAAGCTTGGTGCCCTGGAGGAGGATAGTCCCGGTCTTGAGATCCTTAATAAGACAAGAAGAGGGTGAGAATATAGCTATAGCATTGTTGTCATGGCATAATTTCGGAATGGATATAATGTTACGAGATATGGTGGAAACATGAAGAACATCTTTGAAATATAAAGTAAAGGAATAAGAAGAGTGAGAGAATGAACCTATGTTGTGAATTGATAGAGAGGATCCATCGCCAATTATTAGATCATCGACCCCATCATACGGGTTGTGGAGAGCTAGATTGTTGAGGTCACTTGTGATGTGGTGAGTAGCGCCACTATCAAGGAGGTACGAGTTTGGGTTGGGTGCGGTATTGGTGGTAACGGTGTTGGCTTGAGGTTGGTTTTAGGAGCGGCGAGGAAAGGATGGTGGTTGGGCATTGGGAAAGAGGCGTTTAAAGTCGCGGCAGACATTGACGTAGTGACCAATGTTTTTGCACCATTGGCACCGGCCTTTGAAGGTGGGGTTGGCTTGAGTTGAGGTGTTGGCAGCGGGTTGAGTATTGTAGTTAGAGGACGAGGTGTAAGGAGGTTGGGAAGGGCGTGGTAAGAGTCCAGGGGCTGTGGAGTTTTTGTGATACGGTTTGCGTTGGTGATTGGCATAGTGGGCAGAAACAGGGGTTTCAATGGATGAAGATGAGGGTTTGTGCATTAGGTCATGGTTTAGTAATTTTTCATGTAAAGCATCAAAGGAAATAAGAGTGTCACGAGCACGTACCGCGTCGATTACAGCTTTATAGGTCTCATAATGAAGGCCTTCGATTACCTGAGCGATGATGTCTTCCGCATCCATTGGCTTTCCGAGATGAGTGAGTTCGTCGGTACATGTTTTCACGGCTTGCATATAGTCGGTGATGGATTTATCACCCTTTGTGATAGATTTGAGACGGTCTTTGACTTGAAGAATGTGACCTCGGGATGGATTTCCATAGGTGGTCACAAGAGTTGTCCAAACATCGTTGGATGTTTTGGCTTGAAGGAGTAGCGGTGTGATGGAGGAGTCGATTGTGCCAAGAAGAGCACCTTTGATGAGACGATCTTGACGAACTCATGTATTGTAAGCGGGGTTCGGAGTTTCTTTCTTCTCGGCATCAGTGCGAGTGGCCGATGGACAGGCATAGGTGCCATCGAGGTACTTGAAGAGGTCGAAACCAAAGAGAAAGTCTTCAATTTGTGTGGACCATGTGCGATAGTTTTGGGATGTTAATTGAACACATTGAGAGAGATTGAGGACAAGGAAGGGGATGTTTGGTTGTCCGGCGTTTGGGATTGTGCCGCCAGAGTTGGCCATGAGGATTTTTTGAGAATTTGATCGGAGGCTCTTGATACCATATAGAGAATACGATTGTTATATGAGAAAGCTTACTTTCATTGATGAACAATACAATGTATATATATTACAAGAGTTGTAAACTAGGTTAAACTAGGTTAACGATAATTAGGAAAGTTGCTAGATATACAAAATATAACTTATGAGAAACTTGGAAATTACAATATTTACGATATATGGAAACTAGATATTGGTTTCCTTAATAGGGCAACCAATGATGGTCGCTAAATTAGCGACCGACAGCAGTAGCTAATTTAGCGACTGAAATCAGTCGCTAAATTAGCGACCAACATCAGTCGCTAATTTAGCGACTGATTTCAGTCGCTAATTTAGCTACTGACATCAGTCACTAATTTAGCGACCACTATCAGTCGCTAATTGGTCGCTAATGGAAAAAAAGAAACAGAAGGTTAGCGACCGACTATGGTCGCCAATTTTACATGTTCGGTCGCTAATTGTAAATGTCTTTGGCCGTAAAATCCTGTTTTGTCCTAGCCAAATCCGTAGCTATTACTTATAAACCTGCAAAGAAAACCAACAAGAGCAACGCACAACCCAAATGATGTCAAACATCTGAAACTTAAATAAATAAAACTGTTTCGGATTACATACAAAGTACCAAATTTTAGTTCTTGTCTAACGAAAATAAAAATTATCCAACACTAAAAACAAGAGACACTAGCTAACACACCGGAAAAGATGCTCCCGCCCCACTCCCACCTCCATAATCCGGATCTCTTGGATCCCTATCCTGTGGACGCCAACCACTATTACAATTTGCAAAATAAGAAGACATCTTATCCATCTCTTCTTTCATTCCTCTCATTTCTTCATCTCTTTCGGCGTCCCTTCTATCCTTCTCAGCTAGTTGCATTTGGAGGTGACTTACCAAACCAGGAACATATGGTTGGTGCTGGGAGGAGGACTGTGTTCTTGCCGGTGGATCATAAAAAAGCTCTTTCGCTGAACCGGCCCCGTAGACTCCTCCTTTATGAAAACCATCTACTAGTTCATACCAAAGCTGATTGTCGGAGATGTCAGGGTTCTTCCTCTTTCGTTCAAGAAATGATTCCTACAAAAAATGAAACATTATTAATAATATATACAATAACACTTACATATAAATTCATCATCTTCAATATTTAGTTTAATTGATTATAAATCATTTTTTAAATACTTTATACAATAACAATTACATATAATTCGCGATCTCTTGAATTTGCGAAGACGTACCCTTTCCTTCCCTTTTTGGCATGTGTCTCAAGGAAGAGATCTACAACCGATTGTAGCTTGCCCTTATTTTTCTTTGCCTATAAAAAAAATAATAAATTCATGAAGTGTTAGTCAGTTAATTAAAATTTAAAGCTAAATATATACATCAAGATAAAAGTAATAAATTAAATTACAATAGTAAATACTTTCACTTATCACTACCCGATCATGGAATGACTGCGACCCACCATAATGAGTAGCCTCAACTTCCGCTTCGGGATCATCTCCACCCCTCATGTTCGCCTTGTTCCGGGCCGACGGGCTTGAACTCAGGACTTTCTCTGTACTTAGTGAATTCATCATATGATTGACCTATAATCCAATAAAATAGAAACTATTAATTCAAATTAAAAAAATGTTAAATTGTTTATTTTAATACGATTATTAATAAATTATTACCTTTCATGATGAACGATGGCGCAGTCTTTCTCCTCGACACCTTATACATAATGTCCTTTAGCGTCCTCTTACCAACATCATTAAATCTATCACAAGCTAGTCGCTCAAGGTCATTTGACCAATAGAAGGCACGCTACCAACAAAATAAGGGTTAGAGAAACAAATCAACCATGATTTTATAAAAATAATTAAAGTAAATACTTAAATACGTACCCGAAAGGCGTTGAACCACATTTCCTTGTCCTCGGGACTAGCTTTCGTCCAACAAGTGACACCATGAATCATGTTCTGTTGAATGCTATTGGTGACGCCACGAATCGTCGTTTGATGTCTAAACCTGAAACCAAACATGAATGTTAATTAGACTAGGTTGAATAAAATTAATAAATAAATAAACAGTGAATAAAAAATTACGAAAGACCCGTCGGATCAATGATGATCCTGCCGTCAGTATGGTGGGGTACACGGGCTTCCTCCTCCTCCTCGTCACTCGATACATTGACCTCAACCTCCTCCTCCTCCTCCTCCTTGGATCGGGCCGAGCTACTGTCCCCACTTTCACTATAACCGCCCTGTTGTCTGCCTCCTCCACGAGCCATGTGAACCTATAATTGTAGGAAAAATGTTAACATATATATATAACAGAATAAATATTTGTAAAATATTAAAAAACAGAACCTGAACAAATTTATAAGATGTTAACCTCCTACTACTTTTACTTATCATCATCATCATCATCATCATCATCATCATCGTCATCCTCTTCTTCTTCTACCTCCTCCTCCTCGTCATCCTCTTCTTCCTCCTCTTCTAACTCTTCATCATTATTATCTTGTAACTGATCTTGCCCCTCCCTTTCATCATCTTCTAACTCCTCTCCCGCTTCTATCTCATTTCCATAAATGACTTCTTGATCTACTGGGGACAGAATTGACTCTGATACAACTTTTTCTTGGAAAAAGGATGTGTCAACTTCTGATCGCGCCTTTGTTTTAATTACCGCACACCAATTCTTTTGTTGTCTATCTTTACTTGTGCTGGGCGAAGATGCATAATAAACTTGATGAGCTTGTTGTGCAAGTATAAATGGATCATATTTAGAATAGGTTCGAGTGTGATTCACTTCTACAAGCTTGTATTGATCATGGACTCTTGTTCCAGCTACTGAATTATCTCTCCATTGAATCTTGAATAAGACAGCTTTATAAACCCGTTCACGCCACAAATCAAAGATATCCTCTAATATCCCATAATAGTCATTGCCATCAAGAGAAGAAATAGTAACGCCATAGTTGCATTTAGCTTTACTTTTCCCGTAGTCGAACGTGTGAAACTTAAACCCATTAACTAAATAATGATTCCACGTGACAACCTTTCGAGAAGGACCCAAAGCCAAGCTTCTAACCACATCATCTTGGATATTTAGCTTAATTACATGCTTTCGAAACCATGCTGGAAACTGATCCTCGTCTTTACTCCAAACATCCTCTCTTTTAACATTAGGGTGATCAGTCATGAAATGTGTCACAAATTTTGCTTCATATGGCTCAAAAACCTCACAATTAGATAGGACATAAAGGTGAGCACGATTATACTCCTTGTCATCCAGAAATCTTGTTCCCCCAGCAGAAGAACACCCTTCATCATCTTGTACACGAAAACACTTGGGTAAACTTGTATCTACCTCATCCGCTTCTTCAATGTTCAAGTTTTTTGCTTTGGTGTCAATATGTTTTTCAAAGTAAAAAGAGCAAAAATTGGCAATTTCTTCCGTTAGGTATGCATTGCAAATAGAACCTTCCACACGAGCTCTATTACCAATTTTCTTTTTCACATGATTAAGAAATCTTTCGAAAGGATACATCTACCTATATTGAACGGGTCCACCAACTTTAGCTTCATATGGCAAATGAATGGGTAGATGCTCCATCGAATTGAAAAAAGAAGGCGGAAATATCATCTCAAGTTTACACAAAATTTCTGGAATTTGGTCTTCCAAACGAATCATGTCATCAACTGATATCGTGGAAGAACACAAGTCTATGGATGACAAGGAGTATAATCGTGCTCAACTTTATGTCATATCTAATTGTGAGGTTTTGGAGCCATATGAAGCAAAATTTGTGACAGATTTCATGACTGATCACCCTAATGTTAAAAGAGAGGATGTTTGGAGTAAACACGAGGATCAGTTTCAAGCATAGTTTCGAAAGCATGTAATTAAGCTAAATATCAAATATCACTACTACAGAAAGCCTTAAGGACATCGGACTTTTATGGTCAAGGACATCGGATTAGCAACCGATGTAGAGTTCCCTGATGTCCATTATGGGTATCAAGGACATCGGTTGTGCAACCGATGTCCATTTGCTAATGCACATCGGATGTTTAAAACGTCTGATGTCCATCATCCTTATGCACATCATACTTTAGCTCACATCTAATGTCTATATGGTATTGCACATCGGAGGTTTAATAAGTCTGATGTCCATCATTCTTATGCACATAATTCTTTAGCTTCGCATCTGATGTCCATGTGTTATTGCACATCGGAGGTTTAATAAGTCTGATGTCCTTCATATTTATGCACATCATTCTTTAGCTGTAATCTGATGTCCATTTATGTTCTTTTTTTTAAAAAAAAAAAAGCTGGTACTGATGGTAATTTGTACCACCAGTATACATTATTCAGATGCCAGCCAGACTGCCATACCATCAACCAAACAAACACAAATTCAAAGCGAAGCACGACAAAGTCGTTTGTCTTTTATTAAACAAGTTCAAAGCAAATCACGACAAAGGTCGGTCGTCTTTCATATACATTATCCAAATTCATCAACTAACCAAACATATAGGGTTATGCATCATTTTAGACGACATCTAAAATAGTCTAGAGATCACAAGTTCAACAACTAACCAAACATCGGCTTAGTTTGCAAAATTAAAGTACTACGTTACTAGCTAGAAAGACTATGCACTTAGAAAATAGTCCGCCCACAAGTCTCTGACCTCGTCGATTTCTTCTTGGGAATATGGCAGTCGGTGTTTGAAAACCTGTAAATAATACACAAAATTCTAGCTTTAATAATAATACGGAAAAATAACTTCAACCGAGATTCGAGAGAGTTCATAGACAGTGAATGATCCAACCCACAATTTAGAATGATGCAGAAGCAAAGAACAATTAATATGGAAGCAAAGTAAGGACGTAATACGTTCAAGCATGAAAATCAAGTTGAATAAGCATTCAATAAGGATATAGTCAGTAATCAGCTAAATGTATAAAAATAAAGAACAATTTATATACTCCTGGACCATAATTCATTAGAAGGCCATGCAACTCTGAGTGGTGACGCAATGAAGATCCTGACAAATTACTCACTACAAAGTAAATGTTGCAAGTCATGCCGAACAAGCAACGCAATTTATGTATATAAATAGGGGATGTAAAACGAGTATCGTGTAGTTATAAGCATTTGTGCATTAGGTTCATGCATTAAACCAATACATCACTCGAATTCTCGTAGTTTCAAAGCTAAGAAGTGAGAAGTGAGTACAAATACCCTACAATTGCAATGCTTTCTAAAAGCTGGAAATTTGTTATAATAATAAGTTTACAGTTTTTAGAAACTAGAAAGAAGAATCAATACTAAAAGAAGCATTAGTAAACTGAAACCTACCTCCTTGATTAAGCCACACTATGATAAAACCTCGACCACCTGCCAAAAAACGTGTGCTTGCATCATCAATAAACATTTCATACAGACAAGTAGACAAAACATGAGATGCATAAACAGAAGTCCCGTATGTGCAGCTGTGCACAATGATATACTAAATTTCAAATAAAAACTCACCCCAGTCACAGTAAACTTTTGTGTACATGTTACTCTAAACAACCGAGCTTCTATCAGTGTACAATTTCGGAGTACAAGTTGATAACTTGGAAAAAAAGATAAACTAATGTCTGTGATAGCCAGCAAAAGATGTCATTAGATAGGACAGTCAGATTCAAGCAAGTTTAATAATACGAACTGCTACTTTTGTGTCACTTAACTCACTTTTAGAGCTTATTATGAGCTTATCCTATAGTACCACTAGTAATTTTGTTGGGATTTAGGATTAAATCAACAAAAGCAAACCTAAAATCATATGAAAATGACAGCTAAAAATACATAATTCCATAACAGTAGACCAATGTGTTGTCATGTAAAGGAAAAAAGTTTACGAACGAAGGCTTGGAGTAGTAGAGCAGAGTGAGACAGTGGACTAACCAGAGATGGCCAATTGGTCCAACAAATGTAAAGCCAAAAAAGCTTGTTGCAGTAACTCTTTTCCAGTTGATCTTCAACTCTTTGTCCTTCTACTATGAAATCCAGAGGTTATGATTCACTGTAACCACAAAAACAAATTAGAAATTGCAGGTTGATTCTTCATTTTTAATTCACACAATTAGATGATACCAAAGGGAAACTGGATATAGGTTCCACCTAACAGTCAGTCGACATCAGTTCGATTTTCCGCAAGAAAATTTACATGATTAAAAAGCAGAACAGCAAACAAATAAACAAAATCATTGATGGGATTCAATGAATTACCACAAGATAAAGAAGACAAATACTCCTACCAAACCAAATCTGTAATACCCTAGGGCAGCAGCCTTATGACCTCCCTTCCCCTTTATTCTCCTATAATACATCTTCCTCTTCACCATTCAAGAAGTTAGCATGAACCCCAAAATTGTCGAATAAGTCGACTCAAACCAGTCCCGGAGCAGCCATTGAGCGGAAACTAAAACCATCTCAAATCCTCATAAAAATAAAGATCCCCAGCCCCAAAATTGTCTTCCATAATAACGATTCCAAAACCTAAAATCCGACTACGTCGCAACTTTACTAATATTTATTGATCATCCATCAACAACTAGCTCCGATTCTAATTCAAATCGACTTAATAATCAAACAAATTATCCCCAAATTAAAATCAAATTTAATTGAAAAATTGTAGTAGTGAATCAAACAACAGCAGTAGTGGGCGAAGCTGAAAATCAGCCTAATACCAAAACCCCCAAATCGAAATAAAGAGAAACCCTAATTTCGTTAATTGAAGCTGAATTTAAAAAATTAAATAAGAAAAAGAAGTAGGAATACTTACTTCAAGACGGAGAATCCACAATAATGCAAATAGAACAAGGAGAAGAACGAATATTTAACAGAAACTCGAATTTATGCAAACCCTAATATGTAAGTCACTCAAAAACTGAATTGTAGGGATGAAAAATTAGAGGACGAGTTTGTTTAATTTGAATAATTAAGTGAAGGAGATGTGTTTATAAGGGGATTTGTAGGTTTAAATGGTGAAATTTTGAAGGAATTATGAAAATGTTGAAAAAATTGTGAAAGGAAAGGAGAGAAAGAGTGAAAAGAAGAATGAAAGACGACACTGACGAGGGTTTTATGTTTTGCGCGTTTTTTACAACAACAATTAACATCGGCTTACTTAAATAACTGATGTCCTTGATCAATTAATGTACATGGGTTGTCATTTAGTCTGATGTGCATTAAAATCAATACTTATGGACATCGGTTTGAAATAGAAACCGATATCCTTTATTTTATAAGGACATCAGATTTTTGTAATCAACTGATGTGCAAATTAATTACATCAGATTTTTCCAAAATCTGATGTCCATTAACCGATGTCCTTAAGGGTTTCTGTAGTAGTGTATGATGTGGTTAGAAGCTTGGCTTTGGGTCCTTCTCGAAAGGTTGTCACGTGGAATCATTATTTAGTTAATGGGTTTAAGTTTCACACATTCGACTACGGGAAAAGTAAGGCTAAATGCAACTATGGCGTTAATATTTCTTCTCTTGATGGCAATGACTATTATGGGATATTAGAGGATATCTTTGAGTTGTGCTATAATGGGCGTGAACGGGGTTATAAAGCGGTCTTATTCAAGATTCAATGGAGAGATAATTCTGTAGCTGGAACGAGAGTCCATGATCGCTACAAGCTTGTAGAAGTGAATCACACTCGAACCTACTCTAAATATGATCCATTTATACTTGCACAACAAACTCATCAAGTTTATTATGCATCTTCGCCTAGCACAAGTAAAGATAGACAACAAAAGAATTGGTGTGCGGTAATTAAAACAAAGGCGTGATCAGAAGTCGATACATCCTTTTTCCAAGAAGAAGTTGTATCAGAGTCAATTCTGTCCCCAGTTGATCATGAAGTCATTTATGGAAATGAGATAGAAGCGGAAGAGGAGTAAGAAGAGGATGAAAGGGAGGGGCGAGATCAGTTACAAGATAATGATAATGAAGAGTTGGAAGAGGAGGAAGAAGAAGATGATGACGAGGAGGAGGAGGTAGAAGAAGAAGAAGAAGAGGATGAAGATGATGATGATGATGATGAGTAAAAGTAGTAGGAGGTTAACATCTTATATATTTATTTAGGTTCTGTTTTTTAATATTTTACCAACATTTATTTTGTTATATATATATATGTTAACATTTTTCTTGCAATTATAGGTTCACATGGCTCGTGGAGGAGGCAGACAACGGGGCGGTAATAGTGGTAGTGGGGGTAGTAGCGAGGCCCGATCACAGGTGGAGGAGGAGTTCAATGTATCGAGTGACGAGGAGGAAACCTATCTGCCCCGCCATACTGACGGCAGGATCATCATTGATCCGACATGACTTTGGTAATTTTTTCTTCACCGATTATTTGATTATTTTTTATTCAACCTAGTCTAATTAACATTCATGTTTGGTTTCAGGTTTAAACATCAAACGACGATTCGTGGCATCACCAATAGCATTCAAGAGAACATGACGCATGGCGTCACTTGTTGGACGAATGCTAGTGCTGAGGACAAGGAGAAGTGGTTCAAACGCCTTTCGGGTACGTATTTAAGTATTTATTTTAATTATTTATTTTAATAATTTCATGGTTAATTTATTTCTCTAACCCTTATTTTTTTGTAGCGTGGCTTCTATTGGTCAAATGACCTTGAGCGACTGGCTTGGGATAGATTTAATGATGTTGGTAAGAGGAGACTAAATGACATTATGTATAAGGTGTCGAGGAGAAAGAATCTGCCATCGTTCATGAAAGGTAGTAATTTATTAATAACCGTATTAAGATAAAAAAAATTAACATTTTTTAAATTTATATTAATAGTTTCTATTTATTTGATTATAGGTCAATCATAAGAAAAATTCACTAAGTATAGAGAAAGTCCTTAGTTCAAGCAAGCGTCGGCCCGGAACAAGATGAACAAGAGGGGTGGAGATGATCCCGACGTGGAAGTTGAGCCTACTCATTATGGTGGGTCTCAGTCATTCCATGATCGGGCATTGTTAGGTGTAAGTATTTATTCTTATAATTTATTACTTTTATTTCCTTAGTTTTATTTAGCTTTTAATTAGTTAACAAACACTTTATGAATTCATTATTTTTTTATAGGCAAAGAAAAATAAGGGACAGTTATAATCTGTTGTTGACCTCTTCCTTGGGACACATGCCAAGAAAGGAAAGAAAGGGGCGTTATTCTTTGCAAAACCAAAAGATCGTGAATTATATGTAAGTGTTATTGTACATTAAATTAATTTTGTAATGTAACCAATTAATAATGTTTCATTTTTTGTAGGAAAAATTTCTTGTCTGAAAGAAGAACAACCCTGACATTTTCGACAATCAGTTTTGGTGTGAACTTGTAGATGGTTATCAGAAAGGAGATGTCTACGGGGCCGGTTCAGCGAAAGAGCTTTTTTATGACCCACCGGCAAGAAGAGGGCCCTCCTCCCAGCACCAGGTCAAACATATGTTCCTGGCTTGGTAAGTCACCTCCAATCTCAACTAGCTGAAAAGGATAGAAGGGACGCTGAAAGAGATGAAGAAATGAGAAGGATGAAAGAAGAAATTGACAAGATGTCTTCTTATTTCGCAAATTGCAACAGTGGTTGGCGCCCACAGGATAGGGATCCAAGAGATCCGGATTATGGAGGTGGCAGTGGGGCGGGAGCATATTTCCCGGTGTCTTAGCTAGTGTAGTATAATGTTTTTACTGTTGGATGCGTCGGATACTTTTTATTTTCATTGGACAAGCACTCGAATTTGGTACTTTGTAATCCGAATCAGTTTTATTTATTTAAGTTTCAGATGTTTGGCGTCATTTGGGTTGTGCGGTGCTATTGTTGGTTTTGGCTTGCAGGTTTATAAGTAATAGCTAGGGATTTGGCTAGGACAAAACAAGTTTTTATGGCAAAAAACATGTAAAATTAGCGACCGAAAATGTAAATTTGGCGACCATTTTTGGTCGCTAACCTTCTGCTTCTTTTTTTTCAATGGCGACTAGTTGGCGACCAGATGGCGACTGACATTGGTCGCTAAATTAGCGACTGAGAGCAGTAGCTAAGTTAGCGACTGAAATCAGTAGCTAATTTAGCGACCAATTTCAGTCGCTAATTTAGCGACCAAAATCAGTCGTTAATTTAGCCACCATCGCCAGTCGCTAATTTAGCGACCAATATTGGTCACCCGTGTTTTTTATTCCAGTCGCTAAATTTAGCGACCAACATCGGTCGCCAAAAGCGACTAAGCCTAGCGACTATGAGCGGACGACTGGACTTGGTCGCTAAATTGACAAGGGTGACTGAAATCGGTCGCCATTTCCAGTCGCCTTCTTCAGTATTGTTGTAGACTTGTAGTGGTCTATCTCAAAATATACGTTTTTGTCTCATTGATTTTTTGTTTATTTCGCTATAAATTTAAGACGATATCTATTGTTAGGTCCAAAATTCGGCATTTACTAACTGCAAGCCCAACAAAGGAAGAAAGCATGGCAATAAGGGATTGGGCCCGAGAGCAAGATAGCCCAGCTAAGATCATTAGCAATAGTAGTTTTTTGTCTCGGGATTGTCACTAAAAAAAATTCTTCTACCGCAAGTAGAAGTTTGTTCTTAATTCTAAGAACCGAGTTCTAATAAGAACTCAGTTTGTACCTATTGAAACATGGAGCGTAATTAATATATATTTGAAAAATGTTCATAACCAATGAAGAAGTAGGATGGTGAAAAGTGGAATCTATTTTAGAACTTTATTTAAAGATCCCTTATTGTAGACAAAAGATCTTAAATATTGGAACTAATAAAAAATGACATGGCATAAGAAAAACTTCATATAAAGTTCTTTTATTGCAATTGCTCTAAATTTTCCAGAAAAGTTGGTAGGTCAAAGTAAGAAAAAGGTAACGACCCTTAATTTTCTTCAACAACCGCAGGAATATAGGAGCAGGACAAGGGAAGCTGCTGAGTGTGCTGACCTAGCCCTAGACCCCCATATAAGGGGCAGGACTCAGGAGCCCCTTGATCAGTGGATCATTCATTCCAAAGCATTCTAGCAAACTATTTACGCATTCATTCTCTGTGTAACCTAGTGTACTCTTTCTTCCTCGTTTTTAGTGCAATACTTGGTGGGATTTCGTCTCCCCCGCGGTTGTTTCCCATATTGGGTTTTTTCGTGTCATCAAAAGCTTCTTGTGTCATTTTCCTTTTACTTTACACATTCCTTCGTTAAACATAGTCATTTACCATAGAGCACATTAAATCGGTAATCACTTTAATACACACCTCACATTTAAAAACTCGATAATTTTTTACCAAAACATCTATCTAACCATTCAAAAATATTTACAAGAGAAAAGCTTGGATACTGGGAGTCGAGATTATGTCTTATGTTATAATCGAGCTAATTTGATTGGTATGATTGGAATATGCATCTTTTTAACAAGTTTTACTTGGCTTGGTTGGTGCTCAAAGACGGGTAACTACAGGTCGAGAAGGCTATTGGCTGAGCGAGTGTTTTAGGGCAAACATACACGAGTGTATGTCGTGTATTCACGTCCGAAGGGATTTATTAAACCCACTAATTAGCTGAATGAAAATTTCCCATTCAATAAACATGGAGTGTTGTTGTCTAATATAATTACATTCATTTTGCATTTAGTTTGCTTCGAACAAGCGTATGCCGTGTTGCGCCAGTCCTTAAATCATTGCCATTCAAGTCAATCTTCGTTCATGTCCTTAATTATTGCTAATCAGCTTCGATAAATACACAATCCGTGAGGTAACAAAAACAATAATTGACAAATACACTGGAATCAACAAAACTGCAAACAATAAGACCGAGTGTCATTAACAGTAACCAATATACAAGGTACAAATTCCATTGAAGATGAAAATAAGTAAGGCTACATTTTACAAATATAAACCTTGGCCTCTGCATCTCTGGATAATACAGCATTCGTTTCCTTCAAAATTCTCAAAACTTGTTGCAAAGTCATTACATTCTGATTTGATCTGCTTCCACGATTTACTGAAGCTACCATTTCCTGCAGTACATTTAAGAAATATGCAGCAAGTCTTTCTACTCTTCAATTTCCAACATTAGATTTGAAGAGAGATTCATATTCAAATAGAAGGAAAAAACAAGGGATAAAGAAAGAATCCAAACTATTTAGACTCATGTCTATCCGCAAGGGGCTATGGGTTGCAAATCTGATATCCTTGACTGTATGTACAGGATTCTGTGATGAAGTCTCCGATTGAACATCTTCTTAAGGAAACTATTAAAAAAGGGGGGAAATGTAAGATATTGCTACTAACCAGAACTCAAAACTAATGTTACAAGAAAGATGGGAATCTAGGCCGGTAATTTACTCCTCATTTGCTGCATTTCTCTACCTTCTTTGCTGTACCTGAATATAATGCAGAGGAGAATGTTAAAACTCAATAAATTTTGTAAATAACACAAACAGCATAATATAGAAAGTAATGTCAATGCAACAACTAGAATTTGACATATAAGATATAGAATCGTGATAACATGAATATCCCTATGGACCCGCATCAGTAGACCGCCTCATTACAGAAAGAGCACGATCCTACCATCCATGTCAAGGAAACCACTAAGTGACTCTTGAAAGAACTACTAAAATTATTATGCTACTCCCAACTCAACGCTTTATTTCACATCTAGATGCATCTTTTTAAAAACATTACTCGAGTGTCTCAAATGACAGAATTAAGCACTCTGCTAGTTCACCATGAAAAGAAAAATAACAGAGAGTTTAGTGAGCCATTTCCCTTTATTCCATCAAATAACAAAGCTGAAAAATAGTTAATCAATGGCCCAACTGGAAATGGTAACATCACACTCTTCCTAAACAAATTTGATAAATCCTCACATTGAGAGGGGAAAAAGAACTAGATGTATCTTATTTATAAATGATAGTAACGGCAGTACATCAACAATAATGCCAGTAACATCACAACATGCTGATCTTAAAAAGAGATGTTAATAAACATTTACATTAAATTGTGTATACCTGTTTCCCAGGGGCAAAAAGTCAGGAAGGAGCAGTAGTAGACTCAGACCTACATTTAGCATGTACTATAGGGCCTAACTGTGATCTGTCCATGCCTAAAGATGTTCCACTATAAGGTGTGTTCAAGTATACAGCTCCTCTATACATCCATTCTTCAGTCTCATCACTATAAAAATCTTCAAAAGATTCCCCACATAAAGCACAGGTGGTTTGATCTTCATCTGCCGGCACAGCCATCTCTTCATCATCCTTGATCTCAACAGCAGTCTCGGTAGGCAAAAAACCAGGAGTTGCATCAACACCCAACGTTTCTGTGCCACTGAGCCACATACTAGCACTGACAAACCATTTACGAGAAGGGTTGTGCTTACGATTCTTCGATATCCTATTCTTAGTGACGTGCCAATCCATGTGTTTACTGTGTTCATCTTGTGTCTTGAATCTTAGGCCACATGTTGTACATTGCCTGGGAAGATCCTCATACAAAGCTCGTATGGCTGACTCATGGCGCACTTTTAGGTGGTCTGGATCAAACTCTACTCCAATAGAATCCTGAGAATAGACAAATTAAATTCAACAAATAAGTAAACAGCAGAGATTCCCTCCGTTTCATTGACTTCTTCCACAATCAATCATGTTTTTAGGATTTAAGGTAAACAATACACAATGCAAAAGTGGCAAAAAAGAGTCAATTCGCCACTGTGAGTTGAGAAACATCAAAGAAGCGGAACAAAAAGAAAATCTATAGGATATCAAAGTAACGGAGGAACATAAACTATAAAACTTGATGACGATTGAAGAAATAAAAATTAAAATAAAAAAACATCGAACAAACAAACAAGCATCACTGCAAAGTTACCTGTTCAGAGGGTTGTTTCACTAATGGAAAGAGTCCTTTAGCGACAAGAGAATCTAGTAAACCAGATATATTAACAGGGGCTGGCTGGTTAGGAACAGGACCAGAATTCTGGGGAAGAGGCAGAATGTGAGAGTACGGACGAAGGCCTGAAACGGTTAGTGGCCCGGCTCCTCGGAATTGCATTGAGCTATTAGCGGCATTCTGGAAAGGAGAAGAATGGAATGCATGTATAGGATTGTTCCGAATATTACTAGAAGAAGCCATTTGGCCTTGATGAGGATATCCGAGATTAACAGGTCGCAGTAATGCTGGTGCTACAGTAGATACAACATTGGAACGGGCCTCCTGAGATGGATGCAATGGTTGCGGCAAGGAGACGGGCAAGCGAGGTTGGTAATGACCAGGAAGAACTCCAGGCTGAGGCCTTTGTGCTGGATTCATTGAAAACGAATTTCGGCTATCATCGTTTTCAAATTGTTGGGGGCCTTGATTCAAAATGGTAAAACTAGAATTCATACACTCAAATGAAGGCCTTGGCTGTTTTTGGGATGGGTAGAGAGGCGGAAAAGGCATCAAGCTATGCGTACTGGTCGCAGGTCGTACTTCAGTTGATATTGGTGGGCCTAGAGGTGAAGGAGCCCTCATTGAAACATGAAAATGATCTTGCTTAAAATGGTGTACATCTTGAGGTGCTCCATTTATGTTTAGTTGAGAGGCTTGTTCTCTACCAGCAATCGGAAGCTTTTGTAAACTTGCAGCTAGCGTGCCAGGCAAATTCAAAGTTCCCTGTACATAAACAGAATAGAACATTAAAATGTTGATGAAGGATCAGAAGTGGTACCATATCCAAGCCAAATAACACAAACAAAGGCAAGTCTAAGGGGAAGAATGCATTTTTAAAGAGAGAAAAAAAAAAGGAATAACAATCTAAACTATCTCTCAGAAAAACTAGTATGGATGAAGGCTACCAAAAGTTGGGAGGAAAGCTTTAGATAAATTGTTTTTAAGTAGACAACAAGAGTCAATCAAGGAGACTACGAGGATGGGATGGAAACTTCGTAATGCAAGGATAATGACAAAACAAGGTAACCAATGGGTTTGAAGACTATACATCTCGCATCTGATTCGCATCTTCAAAAGCTTTTTGAGAGTCCTCTGTCCTCTGCATCTGCACAGAATTTCCCCAATTTCTCCTTGAACTATGATCAAGGGGTCTGGAAGGAACAGAATTTACCGAAGTTTGACTGAAATCCCGGGTTAATGGAATAGAAGACTGGATGATGTTACTAGTCTTCCTATCCGCCAAAGTAGGGCTCATATCTTCCCAATCAAATTCTTCCTCCTCTGTACTCTGCCATGAGTTTTCAACAATTTTATTCATTGCACCATTCACAATTTGGCGATCGAACGTTACTGGTTTCTTTATCAAAGACCTTTGCCCATCATCTTGGCCATAAGCATCAATCAAAGCCCTTGGCCTATCATGGTCAAACCCATTACTTAAACCGAAGGCAGCAATATTTTCACGACCATAATTGAAATCACCAGAGCGATGCCTTTTCTGCCAGTCCACTATCTCCTCATCTCTTCCTCTCACCCTACGCCCATAATGAGAAGGAGACTCCCTTTCAAACATCCTGCCTGGTGAACTGGAGACTGAAAAGTTGTCAACAGAAGGTGACAATGGCCTACCAGAACCACTGGCAGATGGCAATAGCTTAGCTGCAGATGGTGGAAACTGCATGCGGCCTCCAGTTGAGTAGAATCTTTGATTATCAAAATTTTCTGCTTGGTCATAATCATCATCTTCAAATCCGATCGAATCCTTGTGAGTCGGTGTCTTAAAACTAGGCCCTCCTCTCCCAAGCGGGATGTTCTGAAATAGACAAAATAGTAATGAACACAATTGGCCCAATGCTCACAAGGTATAAAGTTATAAACATGCCTCTGTAGAGCAATGTTAATTTCACGGTTGCACAACTTTCATTTCCTTTTTTCTATTCGTAATGAATACCTTCGCTGATTAAAATTATGGAACATTCATATGATAGGAAACATCAACACTTAGGGGGGGGGGGGGGGGGGGGCGTTGGATTGGGGGGATTCGGAGGGAGGGAAATTAGATCCCTTCATTTTCCTCCTCAAAGCCAATTATTTTGCCCCTCAACAAAGGAAAGGTTACGAGGGAAAATTGCCACCTCCAATCTCCCTCCCCTTCCCTTCCTTCCCTTTCCCTTCCCTCCCGTTCCCTCCTACTTTAGTATCCAAACAAAGGCCTTAAGGATATCCTAAGTTTCTTGCACAACTGGGTCAATAAGAATCACATAAATTCACCCCACCACATTAGTCATGTTCTCCAATCATGCAGAGAGCTTATGATAGCGCTGCTCATAAATTCACATTTCATATCAAGAAGCCATGATACTCATCAACAATACAATACTTCCTCCATTCAACTCCACTCTACCACTTTCTATTTTGTATACTATTCACAAGTAGCATTCAATTTCAATTTTCTCTCGATCTTGTTTGATTCGTCTTTACGAGTACATTAAAAATATCTTACTTTTATACGTGCTGGCAAACGTGAAAAAGCGAAGTAGCAGAATGGAGTTGAATGGAGCAAGTACAACACTACAACTAAAGCATAAAGGCACCAACTAGGTACCATACTTTTGCTTGATATTTGAAAGCCGTTGGGAGCTTGAAAGTCTTGTACAATTCAGTCAAAAGTCAAAACAATGAGGTCCTACAAGAAAATTACCCAATTCCTCAAGGGATCAATTGTACTAAGGCTTACCCATGTCTTTAGTGTCAATTGACTGTTTGCAAATGAAAATTACATCGAATAACTCCGACTTCACAATATAAAGAAGCGACCAGTAGTTATTCAAATCATTTTGCTTTATTAATCCAGAACCAAAATTTTATAAGATAAAGGCGTGATCATGCTCTTTGTTAACGCTAACTGGTTGAGGGTTCTTTTTCTTACATAGCTAATGCAACTCTTACGTAACGTTAGCAACTCGTTTCTATACTAATATAAGAAAATGTTATATCAGCTTCATCATATTTCTAACTTAAACCGTGAGGCAGTGAGCCGGAAGCAAGAGACAAAGGCACACTATTGTAATTTTCCAGGATTGCCTTGTTAGCTGCACCTAATGTAAATGGTGTGCCTAAAGTGTTCTAACAACACCACCTCACTCTATCTTACCCTTGTGCGTGCTCGAGTAGTGCTTCTTTCAACAAAGCAACTAACACAGTGATCAGAATCACAATAGGGGAAGACAAGCTTAGATCATGAATGGACATGCAAAAACAGAACAAAAAAATCCACTTACATTCTTGACTGTAACATTATCAAATTGACGTCTTGCTTTCAAATATTCTGGGTTCACATGTATGCCATGAGAGGGACGAGGGGATTCAGAAGCCCTAAAACTAGCTAAGCTGGAAGATGGTTGATTCAAGTGGGGCGATAGCTGCAATTCATCCTCAATCTGTTGAAGCACTGGCGACGGGAAAACAGTTGACCAGGTGCCAAACAAGTGACGCATCGAAGAATGCATATTGGGAGGAACTTGTCTATATACCTCACAGAATACCTAAAGCAGGAAAATGGGGGCCACAAAGTAAGTAAAACACGGAAACAAAGAAAAACTCAGCTACAGTTGTTCTACAATCAAAGTGGATACTCTTCTTAAGTCCAAGAATTATCCACAACTAACAACACTTTGCATCTTAGTCGCCTAAGTGTCTACATAGCAATCAAATAAGTCAATAACAAAATAAACTCACCTCAGGCAAATCAGATGCAAAGTGCCTAATATAATCCCGTCCAATATTCTTGACAATGCTATCCAACAAATACAATGACGGCAACTTTTGCTCTACTGGAGCCTGCATACATGTGCACAATTAGCTATAAACACCACGGAAATCTGATAAATTTACACAAACCTCTGCTGAGTATCTAAAAATAAAGCTACAGACATCAGAGCTACTTACGACGATAAATTTAGTAGATTGCTGTAAAATCAGAAGTACTATAAGAGGGACAAAATATTTTAAGAAGCGGGCGAGAAGGGGCTAGCAAGGGCGGTCACATCTTTGGATTATGAAAGAAAATGAAACTATTGGTTAAAATTTTGATATATATCCAAGTTTACCTTAGTTCGCACCCCTGAAATATGTCGCCCCCTAACTAAAAATCCTAGTTCCGCTAAAAGCATACGAACTTTCAGTGCTATGCAGTATGCACTAGTACATTGAGTTGCAACTTTACAACTTCATCAAAATCCCAACATTAATACTTCAGAAATATAAACTACAACATTCAACTACACAAAACACTAAACAAAAATCGAAACCCTAAATTAAAATTGGGGGAAATCAATGAAAAATGATTACCTCTAAAATCCGAGCACAAATAGAGTGAGCAATACCCTCAGCGTGCTCCCTAAAATCACCAGCAATAATGGTGAGATCTGTGATAATGGGTTTCGAATTAATGGTGAGTTCCGACAAAACATCTTCGTAAATTCGAACGAATTCCTCGGTTGTCGGAGGTTCGTCGAAATCATTGCCGGAAAACCTAAGTTCGTTATCTCTCTCCTTCAATAGCATACGAAATCGATCGAGAATCGGCGATGGAAGTGCCGATTTCGAAACGACGTCGGTCGGCATGAATTGGATAGTGACTAAGATGCAGGGATTTAGGAAGTTGAGAGAATCCCAAATGCGGAGGTTTTAGGGTTAGGGTTTTTGGGGGGATTTTTCATCTCCAGTTGATTGATTTCTTAGCCCGCCATTTTATTATGAACATTGGTCTGTAAATGGTGAGGGAATAATATTATCGTAAGCGTGCAAAAGTGGGGGAAGTATACCGTAGTCCGCAGCTGATGATTAATTTCATTTTTTTTCCTTCATAATTTACTCTCGATTTATTTTAAGTTTTTTAAAACGATTTTTTAAAAATAATGCTAAATAATAAAGTATTTATTGTTTTGAGTCGATTTTAAAAGTATTTGTCAAAATACTGTCCACATAGGTTCGGCTTTTTGAAACCTGAAACACGGAGCAAACACGAAATTGGCAATGTCGTGTTTATAATGTCTCAGAAAGCAGTAGCAGAACTACTTAGGGGCAGAAACACGCTTACAGACCTGGTAGATTTAGAGTTGGATTCAGACTTGAGTACGCGGGTGAACTGATGAACAACGCCACTACAAAAAAGTCATGACCTCTCAGTAAAGAGAATGACCAAGAAAGCAATAACCCTCGTAGAGGGATAGTCATCAACTATAGGAAAAGGTATCCCCTGTCAACTTTGGTTTTTACTAATATTTTTCTATATTGAAAAGGATTGCAGGACACTTGTCGGCTAGGTAGGATTCAAAGTTAAGATATGTAAGGTCAAAACCCACAGAATTGTTCCTAACAAATCTATATCCAGAGGCCCAATTCTTGTCGTGGCCACTATCGAAGTTGCTGAGGAGGGGAAGACACCACTCCTGGTCTTAAAATTGCTCTTATCAGAACCATGCGTCTTAAGATGGTAACAACTCTTCAGGTCTTCTAGATGAAGGTCAACTGATGTTTTTGTAGAGATATTTTATGGAAAGGACAATTTTCTAGATTGATGGCATAATCTGGAAAGGAGGGACACCGATTTCTTTAATTACTTCAACCATAAAAGCAATGAAGGGAAGCTGGCAACCGACCCTAAAGGCTCAGTCATGAATACATAACGACCCAGGACAAGACCAGTCAGCCCTGAGAAGGTTTTCTTCTGGAATTTACATCGCTGCATCAGCAAGAATTATATTGTGTTTTTTCAAGGTAGACTCAAAATCAGGCCTTAATCGATTAAGCTGCAGAGTTGAGTCACTAAGAGTGTTGGTGGGTCTGAATTCGAAATTCTTATAGAAAACAAGAGTGGATTCTAGAGAAGGACTCTCAGAAGAGGTTGGATTCCCTTCAGAGATATTAGTAGGGTTGGAAACAAAGGGACTACTGGGGGCAACACCCCTGGTGGATTATTCTTTTTGTGACCATGGTAAGATTAGGGTTTGAAGAAAAAAGAATTAAGGAAACGGGTTAAGAAGTAAGAAAAACAAATGAAATATTTTCAGAGAAAAATTAGCAAGAAGGGTCAATGAATTCGGTGAAGAAGATTGAAGAGGTAAATGGAGTATTTACTATAGGGATTGAATAACACGGAATAATTACTGTAAGTGATAGTAAAAGCTCGTTGCAATTAAACCTGCCTAGAGCCCTAGACTGATAGATTGACAGCAAACTAGCCGTTACACCTGCAGATTAATTATAACGGTAAAAAATTCCATCTGTTTTAACTATTTATCTCCCTAGTACTGGCCTGACCCAGCGAGAATAAGGAGATAAGGTGGCAATTGTTAGGCCTAGAATTACACTTAGTAACAGGGTAGAAGAATTATACCTTGCCTTGATGATATTGAAGATAGGACACATCAGGTATGGTGCAGACCATGAGAGATCAACGTATATTTTACATGATAACTATTGAGAGATCTTTAGTCGTTAATGGAGTTTAATTATCATTGATTAAGCAAATAAATAACGCAGTAATACTGATTAGGGGCGTGGTTGAGATGAGTATTGACAATCATGACAACTGTCAAGGGTGACATTAGTAGAACTGGCTTACGTTACATAAGGGACAAATGGACGTTCGACAAGCTATATAAGGGAAGTATGGTTGAAGCATCGGACATACTGAAGTTAATCAACAACATTATACAACAATTTTACACAGAAATAACATACTTGTAATTCAAACAGTCTCCCAAATATTATACTCCCTCTGAGTTATAGTGTTTGTTCCTTTAGACCACACAAAAAATAAGAAAATGATTCTAAACCACACAAAACACCCTACCCACACTGAATTGATTTTGGACCACAAAAAAGTTACTAAAGAGGGAAAGAGAAACAATCACTAAACTCGTATCAAAAGGGAAATAAGAACAATCACAGTAGCTCGGAGGGAGTGGTAAATACTCTTCTGCCTTGATGCCCGTGGTTTTTTCCCATTGTAGGGTTTTTTCACGTATAAAATATGTTGTCTAATTTATTTCTTCGTTATCACTTTACATTATTGTCAGCTACACACTTTCATACAGAATATTATTCGAGCTATTTGACCCATAAATATAAACCACCCTGACCTAATTCCTCCATGAGCAAAATCATGCAAAAACACCAACCAAGTACATGCAACAGTTCTTGTACCGGTCATCTATCTCCAAACTCTGAGAGTCGTTGTCCGAATCGCAACCCAGACACGACTACGCACCGCAGCGTGTAGCCCTGCCAGATTATCCATCATAATAGGTACCCACCTTAGTCAGTGCTACCAAAAGCCTTGTTCATTACAAAAAGCGAAGCCAGATCATCAATGTCACATCCCTTCCGGCAGGAGCCACAAGAGGCGAACATGAGGTGAAGAACAGCTCCCGACAATAGTTTCAGAATATCAAATCCAATACTACCAATTACCGTAAGCCAGAATAAACACAAAAATACTTTCTCCATTCTTTTTATATCACCCCATTTCCCTTTTGGACACTATTCACAATCGAGTATTCAACGATAGTTTTCTCTCAATCCGTTCACGGAAATATATTCATGTGAGATCTTTTTTGGATTGTCTTGATAAGAGGATTAAGAATATCAAACTTTAATAATTTTTAGTAGTATGTAGCTAAAGATATAATCAAAACAAAATGAATATCGGCAAACGTGTATAAAGAAATGGGGTGATATAAAAAGAATGGAGGAAGTAACAATCTGAACAGTACAATCAATCACAAATTGAAACTTAGTAGAGAAACCCTTCCTTGCGCAGACTCTATAGCAATAACATCAATCACGTCAAAACGTCGCAAGCACTAACATCATCACCTACACTCAATGATTATGCTTGTTTTGGTAAAATTCTACTGATCAATTATTGTAGTGTGGGTTAAAGTGGCAACCAATATGTTTAATGCGTACGAGAGATAAAAAGATTTAAAGGAAATTGACACGAACGATTTTGTTGACGCGGAAAAAATTTAATGAGGGAAACAACCGCGGGGGGAACGTAATCCCACCAAGTTTTAACTAATATCGAGATAATAATCGTTGATTAGAGTACAAGTGATTGTATGCGTAAGTAAAAAACTGAATGAATATCTGAGCTGTTGCTTTTGGCCTTTATAATTGTTAAGTCAAGGGGTCAACTTCTCTCTTGGTCCTGCTCCGAGAATATAGGAGATATGTTGCTTAAAGACGATGAGGGTTGGACTTCTGCTCTCTGACCTAACGGCTCCTGCTGACTTTTTATGGACTGCAGCTTATTGGGCTACATCTCCTTTATTGGGCCCAATAGTCTAGATGAGGAATTTTGGGCTAAACAATTTCCCCCAAATTTCTGCCCGGCTATGTTTATTGGGCTGGAATTTCTCTGCTCCTGGTGTTTTATGAGGGTGATTTGTGGTCTACCCCATGTCTGCGCTGTGCACGTGGGCTAGTTCCCCACGTCCCTCACTTTCTCCAACCATCTCTTTAATTACCTGTCTGTTCAAACGCCCCTCCTTTTAACTTCTCATTTACTTTCTTTAGTTTCACCTCTTTTCAAAATTCCACCTGCAAATTTCACTTTCAAACTTCACTTTCAAATTTCACTGTCTTCCCTTTTACCGTCTGTCAAGCTTTTCACCGTTCTTCTCTTTTCTTTCGAAATCATGTCTGCATCAACTCCTACTACTACTCCCACTGCTGCAGGCTCCTCGTCTTCTTCCTCCACGTCTTGGGGTAGCTTTGACCTTTTCCCCTCTCAGGGGCTTCTGTCTGCTAAGCATCTCTGTGTTTCCGCTTTCACTGAAGCTCACCTCCCTCTTATCAAGATGAGGTATGGGTTCTTCGACGGGGTGGTGTTCTACCTCCCCCTGCCAGGAGAAAAAGCCGATTTCAAGAGAGAGGATTGGACGTGCTTGTACGAGTATTCCTTTCGTCTGGGTTGAGGTTTCCCTTTCTACAACTGATTGTGGACTTCTTAAAGCTGACTGGGCTTGTTGTTTGCCAGGTTGCTCCACATGCTTGGCATATTTTGTTAAGTATTTGTGCTATTAACCGTGAATACGGACGCAACATAGAACTGGCCGATCTCGGGCAATGGTTCTCTCCTATTTCCTTGGGCCACAGTCAATGCACCATCCGTGCTCACGACGGTGAGCCTTCTGCAATCGTTTTCTCCACTACCCCCGATGATAGCAAGTGTTTCACTCGCTTCATCTTTGTTAAGATCGACACGCTCCCCCATTTCCCTGATTATATTTTTTCTGCATGGCAGTCGGTGGAAGGTATGTCCCTGCATGTGCTAACTGTGTGTTGTGTTTCTTTCTCTGATGTATTCTGATGGGTGGTGGTTTTCTGCATGGAGTGACTTGGCAAAATTTCCAGTATCTGAGGACGAGCCTGCTTCGAAGGCCAAACTTCTTGACATGCCTACTTCGGACAAGACATTTTCTAGGCTGGTCAGGGATGCGTCTGTGCCAGTGGTGAAGAAGGAAGGTATGATATCTCGTGGTTCTCCTTGTCTTGTGTTTTACTCTACTATTTTATTTTTCTCACTTGTGCTTTCCTTCTTCAACCAGACCATGGGTGAACATTGATCGAGTGATGATGTTGCGCAAGAAGAGGTTTGCTGTGGACGGTGGTCAGTCGTCGAAGAGGAAGAGGGTTGACTCTGCTGGAGGCCAGGACTCGCCCGGGGGCCTATCACAGGGGCTGGGTGTAACTAACACCCCAAGAGTATGAGAGGAAAGTTGTCCCACATCGGTAGAATGTGAGGCTTGTGATATGTTTATAATAGCTTCCACCTACCACATAGTAACAAGGCCTTGTGCTTTTGGGCTTAAGTGAGGACAATTAATGATCCCAAAAGTGCACACCCATCTTATTGGGGTTGTGTTATCATCGTGGTGGGTCGGGTTGTTACAAATGGTATCAGAGTTGTGTTATGACCGTGGTGAAACTAAAGAAAGTAAATGAGAAGTTAAAAGGAGGGGCGTTTGAACAGACAGGTAATTAAATAGATGATTGGAGAAAGTGAGGGACGTGGGGAACTAGCCCACGTGCACAACGCAGACATGGGGTAGACCACAAATCACCCTCATAAAACACCAGGAGCAGAGAAATTCCAGCCCAATAAACTTAGCCAGACAGAAATTTGGGGGAAATTGTTTAACCCAAAAATCCTCATCTAGACTATTGGGCCCAATAAAGGAGATGTAGCCCAATAAGCTGCAGTCAATAAAAATTCAGCAAGAGTCGTTAGGTCAGAGAGCAGAAGTCCAACCCTCATCGTCTCTATGCAACATATCTCCAATATTCTCGAAGCAGGACCAAGAGAGAAGTTGACCCTTGACTCAACAATTATAAAGGCCAGAAGCAACAACTCAAATATTCATTCAGTTTTTTACTTACGCATACAATCACTTGTACTCTAATCAACGATTATTATCTCGATATTAGTTAATACTTGGTGGGATTACGTTCCCCCCGCGGTTGTTTCCCTCATTAAGGTTTTTCCGCGTCACCAAAATCCTTCGTGTCAATTTCCTTTAAATCTTTTATCTCTCGTACGCATTAAACATATTGGTTGCCACTTTAACCCACACTACAATAATTAATCAGTAAAATTTTACCAAAACAAGCATAATCGTTGAGTGTAGGTGATGATGTTAGTGCTTGCGACGTTTTGACGTGATTGATGTTATTGCTATAGAGTCTGCGCAAGGAAGGGTTTCTCTACTAAGTTTCAATTTGTGATTGATTGTACTATTCAGATTGTTAGTTCCTCCATTCTTTTTATATCACCCCATTTCTTTATACACGTTTGCCGATATTCATTTTGTTTTGATTATATCTTTAGCTACATACTACTAAAAATTATTAAAGTTTGATATTCTTAATCCTCTTATCAAGACAATCCAAAAAAGATCTCACATGAATATATTTCCGTGAACGGATTGAGAGAAAACTAACGTTGAATACTCGATTGTGAATAGTGTCCAAAAGGGAAATGGGGTGATATAAAAAGAATGGAGAAAGTATTTTTGTGTTTATTCTGGCTTACGGTAATTGGTAGTATTGGTTTTGATATTCTGAAACTATTGTCGGGAGCTGTTCTTCACCTCATGTTCGCCTCTTGTGGCTCCTGCCGGAAGGGATGTGACATTGATGACCTGGCTTCGCTTTTTGTAATGAACAAGGCTTTTGGTAGCACTGACTAAGGTGGGTACCTATTATGATGGATAATCTGGCAGGGCTACACGCCACGATGCGTAGTCGTGTCTGGGTTGCGATTCGGACAACGACTCTCAGAGTTTGGAGATAGATGACCGGTACAAGAACTGTTGCATGTACTTGGTTGGTGTTTTTGCATGATTTTGCTCATGGAGGAATTAGGTCAGGGTGGTTTATATTTATGGGTCAAATAGCTCGAACAATATTCTGTATGAAAGTGTGTAGCTGACAATAATGTAAAGTAATAACGAAGAAATAAATTAGACAACATATTTTATACGTGGAAAAACCCTACAATGGGAAAAAACCACGGGCATCAAGGCAGGAGAGTATTTACTACTCCCTCCGAGTTACTGTGATTGTTCTTATTACCTGTCTGTTCAAACTCCCCCATTTAAAGAACACAACGTCCTCGTTGTGCCTCAAACTTGACCACAACCAGGGCCAGAATCCTCCCCCGCTAGGTGTGTGACCCGGGTACTCCCGACCACAGGCTCACCACACGGTCGCAGGGTGTAGGCCTCCTAGGTGCAGCTGTAGGAGACGCAGTCCAGGCTAGGGCAGGTTCAGGCTTCGAGCACTAATATGGTGCTCAAAGTTGAGAACCTGGAACAGAAAAAAGCTGCACCGTAGAGGGCTCTGATGGAGGCTCTTGCCTATGCCACTGCCGAGGCCAGGATTAAGTGCGTCAAGGTGTACCGGGAAGGCAATCACTTATCCCGGGATTTAGCTGCTCTAGAGAAGTCTCTTGCACATGAATTTCCTGATTGCCTGGGTATGGACGTGATATATGACGATGGTGAAGAGGAAGCGGTGGGGTCCCCTGATGCTGCAAAGGAGGTGACCTCTGGCCCCATCAAAAATGTTGCCGATGCTGTGGTGGACTCTACTCCTGACGAGTAGGTCCCTGGATTATTCTAGGCCCCGACTGGGCATTTTTTAATTTCTAATCTTGAACTTTTGGTGCCCTAAATTGGCTTTTCTGCTATATTTCTGGTATTGGTCTGGGTGGACCTTAAAACATTTTGGGAACTTTTTGGACTGTCTTTTGGCAGTGTTTATCCGATGGAATCCACCGTTGTGTGGTGTTCTTTTTGCTTTTATTTCCGTACTTTTCTGGCGTTTTCTTGTTGTTCATTCTTGTGCATGCATGTTCGTTTGTGTTTGGCCATCGTTGTTTTGGTGTGCTGGTTTGGTGTTTAGATACCCGTTTCTAGGCTGAAGTATCGGGCTTTACTTAGGTTCTCATGTAGGTAGTACAAATTTCCGCTTTAGGTCAGTCCACTAGGATAGGCAGTTTCTGGTTCAAGATATGTTTGGTGACAAAATTTTCATGGTTTTGTTTAAGCTTAGCAAAGAAGGAAACAAGAATTAGAAATTTTAAAAGACTCGAGATAATCAAAAATTTAAACATTGGATATAAAATCTGACATGGATTAAAATCAAAATATAAAATCTGATTGTAAAATTTAGATTGAACCAGAGCATGCTTTATACAGAATAGAACCTGAGGTCTAAGGGATCTGCTCCTGCCTGGTGGAGGTACCTCTAGATGATGTACTTCTTGAGATGGATTAGTTCCATGACCTGGGTATCATTTGCCCTTCCATTGTCATAAGTCTATAGGCTCCGTTACCAACTATGCTTTCCACTTGGTATGGGCCTTCCCAATTGTAAGCAAATTTTCCGGCTTGTCGGTTTTTGGTATTCTGGAACACCTTTCTCAGGACCAGGTCCCCTACTTGCAGGCATCTGATTCTAACGTTTTAGTTGTAGCTCCTAGCTACCATCTGCTTGTATGAGGTCATCCTAATGTAAGCGTTGGTCCTTAATTCATTAACAGTATCTAGGTTGCTTGCCATTTCCACCTGGTTCTGGTCCTCAGTTATGCATCCATATTTGTGGGTTGGAACTTTAACCTCAGACGGAATTACTACCTCTTCTCCGAAGACGAGGCTGAAGGGGGTCTGACCTGTTGCTACTTTCGAGGTGGTCTTGTCAGCCATAGGACTAGAGGGAGCTCTTCTGCCCACTTCCTTCCCATTTCCTGTAGTTTCTTTTTCATATTCTCGATAATGATTTTGTCACTGGACTCAGTGTAACATCGATTATTTTCGTAAACTTTATTTTAGATTAATTAAAGTAATTTCGGAATTTAATATATTTTATTTAATTCGAAATTATATTTTTATGGAAATATCCCATAGTTCCGACTTAAGATTTAAATAGGTTTAAGTTGTAAAATGTTCACTTGGCAATTCGATTCATTAAACCCCGAGTCATTTACTTATTTCCCGACTTAACAAAATAGAATAAAAGCTAAGTGAGGGAAGCTTCCTATTCATTTCCTCACAAACTCATACTACTTGTTCCTCAAGCACTTTAAACAATCAGAAATCTGTTTATTCATCTTCTTCATTTCCACTTTCACAAATTCACTAATTTGTTCATCCCGACTTCATTTATTCTCCGTTTGAGGTAAGATTTCTTCCATCGCGTTCCTCATCTCAAGCCCGTTCTTTCTACCTCTTTCGATTTTCATTTCGTTCAAATCGATTTTCGGACTGTTTTGTGCGTAATTCGAAAACAGTCCCGAATTCTTGTTTTTATGTTGTTTTGAGGTGAGAATTTGGAGGATTGTGACAAGGACTCTTATATTATTGAAGAGGCTTTGGAGGAAGACGCTTAAACAGGTGACAATGATGAGAAGGACTCGACTTGTTGTTATTTACATGTAATGTGTGTTTATGTGTGTGGTTTTGGGTATATTGAAGTTTGATGATACATTGAAGATGTTATTAGAGTGATTTTAGAATGGTATTGGGTGTTATAGTTGTGAGTATAAGAGTTTTTGGATGAGTTTTGTATATCCGTCGAAATTTGGGTTTTTGCGTAAATGTTGAATCTAGTGCTTGAATTCTAGTTAGATTGTGTTTAAGATTGAATAAGAGTACAACTTTTGGGATTGCTATAAACTATTATGTGCTGATAGTATAGAATTTATGCTTGGACTCATAGTTTAAAGGTGCTGTCGAAGTATTGGATGAATTGGCGAATTGCAGGAAACACGTGAGAAAACCCAGACCCGTGCCTGGGCGCAGGCTGCGCCTCCCATGCGCAGGCTACGCACCCCCATGCACAGCTGCGCCTCACTATTGCGCAGGCTGCGCAAAAAGCGATGTAGGTTCTGTTCGTTTAGTTGTTTATGGGCTGTTTTGGGTGATTGTTACCCATTTATTTTAGCATATTTTAAGTGAAATTTCATGATAAAATTATTGGGTTTAAAATGTATATTTATGTGGTACGATATACGTTAACCGAACTTACGCTCGCCTTATGCCAATTAATCGCATGATTGTTAATAAATGGACATCCGTTGTTTTATCGCGAAATGAAGTATCACTTGAGTAGTAACCTATCTAATATGTATATTGAAAGGTTATAAGCTTGTTTTTATGTCAACCTAACCGATGGTATTTGATATAAGGTTTCTTATTGTGTTCCGATACTATTTCACATGTTAATGTATGGTTGAATTATATAAGTCTCAAATGTTTCTTCTTACTTGTTTCCTTTAATTACATGCTAAGAATATATTTGGTATTGAATGCTTGGTTGTATTTTCACTTGAATGATATGCTTGTTTGAAGTCCCAGAAATTGTGCGACACTTATATTGGGTTCGGAAATGGATTTGAGGAGAAAGACCCCCCGGCCGGGCAACCGGAAGGGAAACCGGCTCTCGCCTCAAATTAGTTTCCAAAGTCGGCTAAGTGTTGAATGGATGATTAGAAGTAAAGGATATATGTTTGTCAATCGAGTTTGAGTTATTGTACATCTTTGAGATGACATTGTGTGATGTGTGTGAACCTGCTGTGCGCTGCTATATTACTCGAGTTCTCACCTGATTGCATTGTGTAGCTGGTTGGCCGTAGTGGCTTGGTCCTCAGGGTCAGGTCTTAGATTGTCTGCCCGCCTTAGGGCATACCTCGCTCCTTGCTAGTTCGAGTCTTGGGGGTGCTTCGTGTGCTTGTCGAATCGGGGATCGTAATTTGTTTGCGCTCCGAGTGTCTGGCCAGATTTAGACTAGGACAGTCCATTGTTGTCATTCTACCAGGGGTTTGTATAGTTTGAGATTGGGGATTTCGTAGTAGTATAGACGAGTCGATTGTCACCCTGCTCAAAGTAAACTAGTCGAGTCAATTGTTGACCAATCTAGTCGGAGTCGAGTCACTTGGTTGACTTATCTCCTTGTTTGTAGAGTTACTTGGTTGACCTATCTTGTTAGAGTCGAGTCACTTGGTGACCTATCTCTTGTGTTGACGAATCAGCTGGTGAGCGTGTCTTAGTTCGGGATTATGA
Source organism: Silene conica (assembly GCA_029255685.2). Taxonomy (NCBI): domain Eukaryota; kingdom Viridiplantae; phylum Streptophyta; class Magnoliopsida; order Caryophyllales; family Caryophyllaceae; genus Silene; species Silene conica. The sequence continues at coordinate 14,853,993 of CM055319.2, forward strand.
ATGTATGATGCTGGGTTATTGTTAGAAATCACCTGATGATATATGTTAATACTTCACATGATTATATTTATGTCGGAATATGATAGATGTTTATATGTGGTTATGATTGACGTATGCAGTTTTGAGGATTCGCTCATATTCATATGTTGTGTTTGTGGCAACAAGTGGCTAAGAGCATCTCTAGTCACTCCCCACTGATTGTGGCGCACAAGTTTCTTGTGTGTAGGTTTGAGCAAGTGTTGATGGGGGTTTCACATGAGGCTAGCGAGCGATGATCCGAATGTCACTCACCCGATTCGTTAGCTAGACCTTTATTTTGATACAGTCTTGTGTCTGCAGGGATATGCTATCCTGGGTTGTGTTTGTATTTAAAGATTTAATACTAATTTATGTTTCAGTTTATTTCCGCATTTCAGTATTATAGTAGGACACCTCGCATGTTTTATTTATCAAGTCAAAAGTTTTAAATTCCGCGTATTTTTGGCATGTTTGTTTGTTTATCGTTTCCGCTTTCGCGAGGGGTTTTAAAGTTGGTATCAGAGCGTTATCGCTCCCGACGCACTCATGTAATCCCCAAACTTAACTTGACCAATAATTCAAATAATGAATGAGAGATGGGGTAGATTTAAGGACAAGTGGTAGTCTGTTTTATGATTGCTTTTATTAGGTTCTAACGTGTTTGTTGAGTGTCAATGATGTTACTCCTGCTCCTTGCAATGACGAACCGTGAGCTTATCCATATGGCGATCAAGACCGGTGTCTTCTACCGAAGATGGAATGTAACACCCCGATATTTTCCATATTGTAAATTTAAAGATTTAATTGAATTTCAAGAATAATTTATATTTTATTAAATTTCGTAAATATCTTTTTGTAATAAGAATATTTCGTTTTAAAGCTTTTTAGTTTCAACTAGTTTTGTGACCCGCGACATTCATGGGTTTATATATTTTTGTATTGTTATTTTATCGTATTGTTAAGATTTGTCGGAGCAATTAGTTTATCCATTTAAAAATGTACAGTTTTGACTTTTGAAATACTTAAAAGTTATTTAATTAAGGCATAATGTTTAATTATTATTCTTTTTTTAGAATGATAAATTATCTAGTGTAAAAAGCTCAACACATACTTTTTAATTAAATTAGAGGGCTTTTATCTCAATATTATTTCTTATAAATCATATTTTTTAGTAATAGCGTAGTTATGAAGTTTAATAAATGCTAATCTTAATATATCATCTATATCAATTTGTCAAAAATCCTAAATTTTAATTGTTGCAAAAATGATAAATTAAGTTAAATAGTAACCTATTACAAATGGTGAGGGAAACCAAAAAGTCATCATATTAAATAAAAGAAATAAAAGTTAAATAAACATGTAGTTAATAACCAGATTTAGGAGGAGAAAATAAATAGTTTGTATTAATTTATTTTTGTGTTCGCAACTAACATTTTTCAATTTTTATTTTTTATTTATAATCACGTGACACGTGATTTTAGATATGACTTTATTTTTAATAACACATGACATAATAAATACTTAGTATTGTCTTTTTAACATCGATGCTCAAAAGTGATGAACCTTGAATGATATTTATGTTTATCATAAATTTGATAATAATAATAATAGGAAAAAATGCTCAAAAGTCATAAAACGTATCCTCAATTGTTTATAGTTTTTTTATAGAGGCAAAATTTGTAAGCAATAATTTTTCTTATCAATATCGTCAATAGAATTGTAATTTTTCTTATCAATATCGTCAATAGAATTGTATGTGTCACTAATATGTCTTATCTATCTATTGACATCAAGTTAAGTGGGTTAAGGTTTTAAATTAACTATATAACTTTTTATTTTTTTTAGGTAAGTTCCATTGTTGGGTTATGAAATATTCATCACATTTTCAAACTTCCTTGTATGCATTTGTTTTGTTCAAATTTAAGGGCTATCGAGATTTGTGGCATTAATAAGACACTTAGTCTTGTCATTTTATAATAGTGTATAAATCAATAGATAACTTATTTGATATTTTACAATATTGTATAAATAAATGAAAAATCTAGTAATCAATATAGATGAATTATGTATTAACCAATATAAAAATGACATGTGAATTTAAATTAAATGCTTTAAGTAACCTTTTAACTATATTGTAAGCATAAATATTAATAATAATGTACATTTAGCTATTATTCATATCAATAAGAATTATTTTGTCCAACTTGTTTATACGATTGAGATCTTTGTAACTCCAATTTCATTCTATGAGAGCTAATTTTCAAATGGAAAATGCTGAATAAAAAGATAATACATACAAAAATAAAACATACATTTTAAAGTTTATGAAATACTAATTTTTTTATGAAACTTAAAATAATTAGTCATTAACATAACATGTTGTCAATCTTGTAGGTAATTTATTTATAATATAAAATTGAGGGAAATATATGGGAGTATTTGTTTAAGCAATTTAGTATTTCATTCTTCATATCGTTCTCTTTCTCCAATGAAGCATCCTAAAAGAAATCCATTGAGCAATTAATAACAAACAAAACAGTTGAATTTGATTTATTTAATATTACATTATAGTTATATTAATTCAAATTTTTCCTTAAATAATTATATAAATATGACATTGAATAATAAAAATGTAAGTATATTTACCTTTAAAGAGCACAACTCCACAAATCTTGATAACCCCTAAATAACAACAAAACAACATATATGTGAAGTTAAAAAATGTCATAGTACTTCATAACCAATAGAACTTTAAAAAAACAATGATAAGAATGATTATTTACACATACAATTCTCTCGGTGATGAGGTAAACAAAATATTGGCTTCAATTTTGGCTCACAAATGTTATTTTCCACCAAAGATTTATAGCCAATTGATGATGCATTTTATGACTTTTGGACGACTTATATTTATTATTATTATTATTATTATTATTATTATTATTATTATTATTATTATTATTATTATCAAATTCAATATATACATAAATATGTAGCAATGTTTGGTGACTTTTAATCATCCTTTTTCATTATTAGCAAATTTAATAGACATAAATATGGAGTAGAGAGAAATTAAATGTAAAAGGTTTGGTTTAATTATTTTTTCTCTTTTATATATATATTTTTTTTACAAAATCTAGCTTGCGTGAGAATTGTTTAGTCATTTTTTGCCTTGCCTTTTATTTATATATTATATTTATAAATTTATATATGTATTTAATTTAATGAAATTATATCCAATTAAACGAAATTGAGCAAGTATTAAGACTTAAGAGAAAATTGCAAAGTGATTTAAAATATATCGCAAATTAAAATATATTCTATTGAACATCACCACTGCAGCAGCAACAACAACAACGACAACACCACTCAACAATATTCTCAATATACTCATTATCGTCAAATAAATAAATTAAACCATGAAATATAATCCACAAGTAGAAACTCATGGGCAATATATTTTAAATAAATAGAGTGAATAAAAACTATTATAACTACTATGGTTTTTTATAGTCATTAGACAACCATATATTTCCATATTTTAATTTAATCTTAATTTATTTTGTGATATTATTAGATTAGATAATTGATTGCTGAAATGAATTAAATAGGAAAAAAATATTAGTGCAAATTACGGGTGTTAATTAATATAAAGAGTTTTGATCAATTTATTAACATATTATATTACAAAAATTAATTAAATAAGAAAAACTTTTAATTAATTTGGTGGGGATTAAATATTATGATGAAGAGTTTTAATGAATTTATTACCATGTTTAAATATAAAAATGAAATAAATAGGAAAAATGTTAATAAAAATGATGGGTGTTAAGTAATATGAGTAGTTTTTATTAATTATTAACATGTTTTATTAAAAGAAAATTGTAACTATAATTATAAAACTTATTAACATATTTTATTACATAAATTTCAATATTAATTATAAATTACGAAATCTTGATTTAAATTTTGAAGGGTTACATAAATTTTGGAAAATAATATATTTAATATACAAAATTAATTTAAGACTAAATCTTGATTTAAATTTTGAAGGGTTACATAAATTTTGAAAAACAATATATTTAATCTACCAAATTAATTTAAGAATATTGATAATATCCTTTAATATTATAGATAAGTGAATTAAATTGATTTATAGATAAGTGAAATAAATTAATGTCATGTAATAATAAATTGATAATTCATCACATAAATACGCAATGTCACATTTAAAATATGCTATGTCACATTTAAATATGCCAAGTCACATTTAAATTTTGCCACGTCACATTAAAATTTGCCATGTCACATTTTTTTAGTTACCCTTTTAATAAGATTTTATAGATTTATGTTTCGAGTTTTATAAATCTAAGTTTCGGTTTTTATTTTCGAGAAATGACATGTATGGCGGATAATTTCATGAAATGTGGTTTACTTGCATATTTTTGTCCCATCTTGAGTAATAATAGACTTGAGAGGTTGTTTCCGTCTTAATTAGTCAAATCCGAGTCCATCCCGACTCATTAAATGAATTCCGAGTCATTCCCGACTCAAAACCCCTTATAACCTTTATGTTGTGTTCATTTCACACAACCGATTCACTACTTCTTCATCTTCAAAATCAGAAAACCCCCAAAAACCCCCATTGTTTGTGTTTCTCAAGAACACAAATCCGTCTCTACCGCCATCGTTTCTTGCTCAAATCCCGAGCTCTTTACATGTAAGTTCTCCTCTTCTCCTTCTCCTTCTTTTCATGTCTTTAAAAGCTAGTATTGTTGGGTTTTTGGAAAAACCTATTTTTCTAGGGTTTGATTGTGATTCGTTTTTCTTATCGTTCTTGAGCGAGAATGGATGCTTGGACTTCAATGAAGGATTGTTTGATGATTTGAAGAGCTTTAAAGGTAACTTTGAGAGGTTACTCGACTTTGAGTCAAAAATCGTTCATGTGTGGTTATTGTTGGTTTAATTTCTGAAATTGTGATGTATTGTGCTATTTAGTTCATAATTTATTCGATTGAAATGAAATTCATGATTGATTTGGTAGAAATGAATGATAAGATATGATGTCATATAGGCATGAGAATCTAGTTTTTTTTCATCTCCAAAATAAAGCCTAAAACGCGTAACAGAGCTGAAAGTTCCAGAGAAAAGCGCAGGCTGCGTCTATTGGCGCAGGCTGCGTCAAATAGCGCACGACTGCTGTATTTAAGGATCAAGTGGTAGTCTGTATTGTGATTTAAGGATCAAGTGGTACTTAAATATGAACTTGACCTGAAATAATGAATGAGAGATGGGTAGATTTAAGGATCAAGTGGTAGTCTGTATTGTGATTTCTCTATGTTAGGTCTAACTGGTTTGTTCATTGTCCTTGAGTTTATTGTTGTGCTTTAGAACAGGTGAACCGCGAGCTTATCTGAATGATGATAAAGACTGGTGTCTACTACCGAAGTTGGAGGATTTTTGTTATCCTTGGTAAAGGTTTCCTTGTTCCCTAATCTACTCATTGTTCTCATGCATCCTCTTTCTTCTCTTGTCACCGGATGTATTGCCTTATCCTTAACCCCCCCTCCGATCTTGCCTCGGAAGCTACTTTTGTAACCTTCCGACTTAACCCCATGCTAGTTACTTTCCTCTTCTCTTGGCACTTCATAAGTAGCTTAGGTTAGTAGTTGAAATTTGAGGAACTTGTTCAAGGATGACCCCTTAACCTTCTTTGGGAAAGATAATGTTTTGGAATGGTCTAGGGAGTATAATAGGCTTTGTCTTAGTGAACATAATGCTTAGTTCGTTGCCCCATGATGAATGGAATTGGTGGGTAGAATTTTTGGCTTAAATAGTGAGTAGTGTAGGTGATACTTGGTGAAACTTAACCTTTGGGATCATGATTACGATTGAGAGCCTTTGGATTGAAATGTGTTGGTTCCAGAGTACAAAGGAAGTGTTAGGACTCATAAATATGAGTTCGGGAAGTATGCTTGGGATACTAACAAAGATGGATAGATGAGTAAAGTGAGCTAGTAATACTTGACCTTGAGAATCTGTTCTAAGTTTAAGTGGCATGCTATGTTGGCAAATAAGAGTCGTTCATAGCTATGGATGAGTAATGGAGAAATTAGTATTGTGGCCTTAGAAGGATTTATTGGGATTTATGGTCTTAGTTGCTTGAACGGAATTAGTGTTATGCTATTTGTGGAGTTACTTAAAGGTCATATCTTAGAATGTCTGAGTGGCGTAGTGAAGTATAATTTGTGGACTTGTAGGTTTTTGAGCCTGAGATGTTTAAAGGATGTTTGGATTCTTGTGTAGAGGTGAGAATATATATAGTGAACTTTAACGTCCGCTCTCTAAAGTGTTGATGAATTTTGAGGAACCTGCTTCTTTATGGGATCGAGTGGGAGTGAGGTGATGAATTGTAAAGCAACGTTGGTATAGAGATATATAGTTGATCCTGGAGTGTTATAGAGTATCATTTGAGGAATTTAAGATATAGAGATACCCGAATTTTATAAATTTGTGGATGTTAAGATGGCCGTGCACCTTAAATTTTGGAAGGACTTATCGTATATATATGGTGGACCATTTTGGAAGATGTGTCTTGGATGGAATTAGTTCAACATGCTTGAATTGAGAAATAGGAGTTGAGAACCTTGTGAGGATCCCAGGAATCCCGAGCCTTGAGATTTGTGCCAGTTGAAATTATAATCTTGCTTCAACGCCTTCCTTCTTCTTTCTCCTCTCCTGTGAACCCTGTTGAGCTATGCTTTCCTAAAAATTCTTGCTTAACCTTCTGTTATATCTTGTATCTTCTTAACTCTAATGCTTACTCTTTCATTTTGGGCTTCACTTTCATTGGCATCCTTAGCCTGGAATTTCCAATCTTGTTACCTTGTCTCTCTCTCTTTCTCTCTCGAGCTGCTGTATCTCGTTTTCCTCTGAGCTAGTATCATGTCCTTACCTTTGTAAACCTTGCCGTCTTTCTTCATGCTTAGTTGTGAGTCGACTTGGTTGGTGGAGTGGTAATATGTGTTTGAGGACCTTCGGTTTGGTTTTATCGAAGTTAGTTGAGAGATGTTGTAATGATACCCTTAGGTAATGAGGTGGTATGCCATCCTAGTGGTTTTGTGTTAAGGACTTAGCTATGTGAGTGCTTCCTATGTTTTGGTGACAATCGCGAGAGTGGAGTTGTTAATGGGATTCTATGAGAGTGTTAGTGGCTGAGTAGAAACCGTTGGATGAGAGTTGCCTTTTGGACTGAATGTCCTCCTTATGGTGATAGAACGTGGTAATCGATGTTACAAGATGTAATTTGTGGTTTGGGTTGAGAGACCTTGAGTAGATGGAACTAGATGCTTGGGTGTTGGACCGGCAGTCCTATGTTTGGACATTTTTCGAGTCGAGGAATATCGTGTTGTGCTTTGGAATTTGTGGATGTGGGTGAGTGTCTCACGGCCTTTAGGTGGGAATTTATGAGATTCAGAGAATGCAACTTTCATATTTTGGTTATCGGTATGAGTACATTGGACTTTGTAGGGTTGATTGAGGGACCTAATGTGTGATGGGTCCTAAGTTGTGGTCCTTGTTTGGTGATTCCCCTTAGTTAGGGCCTTACAATTTATGTTGGCTGAGAGTGAGAAAGGTCGTGTTGATAGTTATGGACCTAATCTTTGGAGGTTGTTGAATGTTTGGTTGATCGCGAGTGGTGATGTCCTTTGGTAATGAGATACCTTGAACCGTAGATAATCTAAAAATGAGTGACCCAAGTGAGTTAAGGAAACCTTGAGAGTGTTATGGATTGAAAGAGCTGTTTTCCCAGGTGTGCAAGGAATCGTGATGACGATGTTTCTTTTGTGGATCGAGTGGTTAGTGTCTCCGTATCCTGGGAGAGTTACCTACCCTTCCTTAACCTTAAGCTCTTATTTCCATACTCATGTTCCTTGTGGTTTCCCTCTTTTCCTCTCTTGCTGAGGACCGTCCTTGACTTTGAAAACGATGGTTTAATGCCTTGTCTTAGTTAGTTTCCCTTGTTGACCTTGTTGTGTTTCGAGTTCGTTAAGGGTCCGATCCGACTCTCGTTGGTTGCTTATGTGTAGTTTTCATGCTTGTGTTTTATTTGAACAATGTTCAACTTGTCCTCCATTTATGTACTTTATAATTAATTTGAGTAGCATTGCTTATGTTGTTGGAAATTTTTATTTCAGTTATAATCTTATTTATTTGAAGATTTTCAAAATGAAAATTTCCTTTCGAAACAACGTGTTTTGGAAACTTTAAACCGACTTACAAATTTTGGATTTATTTTGGCGTTTGATTTGATGTAAGACTTGTTATTGGAGACGTCTGATGACTGGAATTACGCTTGTCGACGTGGGATTTAATTTTGACTTTTGAACTTGTCCTTGTTTCGGAATGTCGGGCTCTTGAGTACGTAACGAGAACCTTAACGCTCCGTTGATGAGGACTTGTGCCCTTAGATTTTCCTTTCGAAAATATTTGAAAGAAAGCTATGTTTTAGAATGTCAATCACTACTACAAAGTGAGCCTATTGCAACGGCTTTAAAATGTTGCATATACCCATAAAAATGTTGCTATAAGGTTTAAGCAACACTTTTAAATATGTTGCTTAAAGTCTTGTTGCATTAGCCTAGAGCAACATTTTATGCAACAGTTTTGGATAAAACGCAACACTTTTCACTTGTGTTGCATTCGTTTTGAAAATGCAACACTTTTCAAAAGCAACACTTAAAATATATGAATGCAACACTATTTCCTAATTATAGCAACATTTAATCTTTTGACTTGCAACACTTTCTAAATTTATGTGACTCGTAAATGCACCATGTTTATAATCTATTGCAACATTTTTTTTATGTTGCAAAGAATTATATACTAAACGATTTGTCGGCAACTTAGCCATTGAGGTACACATAAACGATATTACATGTAAATTAATTAAAAGATCAAACTTTTTATGGTGAAATAATGAGAAAGTATTAAAATTAAAAAGATAAGAGAATTAGTCATTTACATCTTCCAAACAACCAGTACATACAGCGTCAACAACAACTAACAATAATTACAAAAGCCAATACATACACCATCAAAACATAGTACATCAAATAAACTACTTCATATTCAAACAAAACTGTCTCTGTTGATCTCTACCTGTGCCCAATCAGAGCTTGTCTCACAACTCCCTGGGAATGATTCTGCTGCATGTACACAAAGTCACATACCATACAACATCAAATCATTATCCATATTTCCACTTCAAATATGGTCTTTTGTGCTTAGATCTGCACCAACAAAACCAGGAAAATCCACTACATCATCATGTTTTCATCAGACCATCAATAAGCAGCAAGGATCATATAGCTGAAGCTCAATTAGATGCTTATATAAGCATTGACTCCTCATTCATAGAAACTGCTTCAGAATCGTCTGAGAATGAATTTTCATCATCAATGCTCACACTTATAGAAGGATCATATACCTGAAGGATGATATCTCCAAGCATCAGCGACAAAAAAACGAGCTACCTTGGAAGACAATAAAATTGCATTCTGACATAGTATAAGCCACTTTAAAACAAAATTTGACTTCACGAATAGCAAGTCACAATCCTAAAAATTAATCCGCATCGTCATGTGATCCAAGTTCAATAAATAGTGAGGCATAAAACATGTGAGAAGGGTGTGAATGAAACCTGTTTCTTCACAATTTTCCTGAGAGTCCTCGATGGTACCGCCACACGAGACAGTCATGCGAGAAGTCTTGAAGTCAAGAAGCAACAGGATGAGTGAAGGTAAAATGATTGCAAAACCTGAAAGTGTGAGTAACTTTATAAATATATTGATAGACACCCTTTCTACTTACAAGTTTCGAGGACGAAACTTTTTAAAAGGTGGGGTGATTGTAACACCCCGATATTTTCCGTATTGTAAATTTAAAGATTTAATTGAATTTCAAGAATAATTTATATTTTATTAAATTTCGTAAATATCTTTTTGTAATAAGAATATTTCGTTTTAAAGCTTTTTAGTTTCAATTTATGTTTCGAGTTTTATAAATCTAAGTTTCGGTTTTTATTTTCGAGAAATGACATGTATGGCGGATAATTTCATGAAATGTGGTTTACTTGCATATTTTTGTCCCATCTTGAGTAATAATAGACTTGAGAGGTTGTTTCCGTCTTAATTAGTCAAATCCGAGTCCATCCCGACTCATTAAATGAATTCCGAGTCATTCCCGACTCAAAACCCCTTATAACCTTTATGTTGTGTTCATTTCACACAACCCATTCACTACTTCTTCATCTTCAAAATCAGAAAACCCCCAAAAAACCCCATTGTTGGTGTTTCTCAAGAACACAAATCCGTCTCTACCGCCTTCGTTTCTTGCTCAAATCCCGAGCTCTTTACATGTAAGTTCTCCTCTTCTCCTTCTCCTTCTTTTCATGTCTTTAAAAGCTAGTATTGTTGGGTTTTTGGAAAAACCTATTTTTCTAGGGTTTGATTGTGATTCGTTTTTCTTATCGTTCTTGAGCGAGAATGGATGCTTGGACTTCAATGAAGGATTGTTTGATGATTTGAAGAGCTTTAAAGGTAACTTTGAGAGGTTACTCGACTTTGAGTCAAAAATCGTTCATGTGTGGTTATTGTTGGTTTAATTTCTGAAATTGTGATGTATTGTGCTATTTAGTTCATAATTTATTCGATTGAAATGAAATTCATGATTGATTTGGTAGTAATGAATGATAAGATATGATGTCATATAGGCACGAGAATCTAGTTTTTTTTCATCTCCAAAATAAAGCCTAAAACGCGTAACAGAGCTGAAAGTTCCAGAGAAAAGCGCAGGCTGCGTCTATTGGCGCAGGCTGCGTCAAATAGCGCAGGGCTGCGGTATTTAGCGCAGGCTGCGGTTTAGTCTGACAGCAGCATCTTCGAAAGGCCATATCTCTCTCGTTTCTTATCCAAATGAGGCGTGTGACCTATCGTTGGAAAGTTAAGATCACAAGCTTTCACCGCCTCTTGGCCTTGCATCAATAGGAGCTCTAGAACTCGAGATATAGTCGCTTGAAGTTGACCCTTGTGAAACCGAGTTTTCAATTCTTCATTTTGGCTCTTGTTTGTGTATGTCAAGGCTTCAATTCTTCCTTTTTTGCTTGCTTCTCTTTACTTTGCACTTATTCCCTTGGTTAAGCTTTGCCTCTCCTTCTCCTCCTTGATATATGAATATATTATATGAGTTTCGTAAATTATACTTCCGTTAGCCTCATGTTAATCGACCATATGCTTAGTAATAAAAAGCTACTCATCATGTTGTTGCTCGTTCGGACATTTGTTGAGTACGTTAAATCATTATAAAACTTCTATTAGAGTGTATACAATTATCATTTATGATTCATGACTCGAATTACGTATATTCTTCATGTTAATTCACATACTTACGACATGAACTTGTCATCAAATGCTAGTTATTTTATTTCCCGAATGAAATGTAAACTTGTGCATGAGACTCGTCACATGAATTCTCTTTATTGTATTACTCATGTGGGTAAAATGTTTGGATACTTCCGTTGTTGTTGCATGGTTGAATGCTTAAGCCGTTTTAGTAGCTAAATTGAGGAGGAAGACCCCCCGGCCGGGCAACCGGAAGGGAGACCGGCTCCCGCTTCAAGTTAGCTTCTCAAAACTAGCTTAAGTGTTGTCTTGTTCGAATTGAAGCTCACATTTATTAAATGAGTTAGTTAACGGTTATGTTAGCTTGAGTGGTAATGATAACGGTTAGGTTGTCTTACTTGTAACTTGATAACGGTTATGTTGTCTTGAGTTAGTCGAGTAACGGTTATGTTACTTTACTTGTGATTTGATAACGGTTATGTTATCTTAAGATTGAGTCGGGTAACGGTTATGTTGTCTTGCTTGTGGTTGGATGACGGTTATGTCATCCTAAGTTTGTGAGTGACGGTTATGTCACCTTGGTTGTGAATGGATAGCGGTGGTACGATTTGTGTATCATTGTAATGAACTAATGCCTCCCCGGTTATGGGTTTTATCTATGTTCGGGATTGGTCGGTGTCCGTGGTTATCCGGCCCGGTCCCCGTGTGTCGTTCGGTGTAGGTTATTACATCGAAGAGGTTTGGCCAGGTCTTAGGCATATAGTTGTCGGTTATGTACTATACATAGATTCGGTGTCGTGGTTATGCGTCCCGATAGCTAGTGTCGTGGTTATGCGACCTAGCGGTCAGTGGTAACGGCTATGTTCCCTGACGGCGTTCATTCTATTCTTATATGTTCTGTGATTGGCCATGCCATCTAGTGTTGGCCTCTGAGTCAATTACTTGCTTGTTGTTTGTGTGAATGAACATGCCATCAAGTGTTGGCCGCTGAGTCATTCACTTGAGTTAATTATCCGTTTGATATAGTTCACATGATGATCGTGTTTGTAGTTCACATGTTGGTTCATGCTTGATCATGCTTGTCATATTTGAATATGTCATATTTGAGTATTTATCTTGGTATATGCATGTTCATATGTATATGTTGTGTTGTATTACCGTTTACGTGTTTTCTGACAAAAAGTGGCTGGGAGAACCTCGAGTTACTCCCCACTAACTGTGGCGTACATGTTTCATGTATGTAGGTTGGTGCTGTTTGGGGAAGACGTGGGGCTAGCGAGCATTGTTGACTAGTCGACAAATTACCTATTTACATTTAGCTTAGATTTAATTCTGTTGCTATCGAGGGATACCTTATCCCTTGTAAACTTTCATTTATCTTTTATAAGTTATACTTTTTCTTTAGTTTTAAATCTTCCGCATGTTGTTTTTCATATTCCGCGATTAAGTTTATTTATATATGTCGAAAGTTTTTAAAATACCGTATTTTCCGCTGCAAGTTGTTTGTTTATTTTTATGTAATATCGCGGGGTGTCACATGGAAGATTTGTGCTACCGTTGGAGAAGGCTTCTGAGCTTTGAAGATACTCCTCTTTCTTTGTGGATCGCCTTCTTGATAACTCCGGATGCACGTCCTTTCTTCTTGAATAGTTGTCTGTCGATACGTGTCTATTTTATGATGTTTTACATCTATTTTTACACGTATTTGGTCGCTCATTTACTATGTTTTAGCCTTTATTTCCCACGAATCGTGTACTTTCGTATTTTTATGCACTTTTGCAGATTTATGCGGAAAAGAAGCAATTTAGCACCAAATCCATATCCTCAAGTCTTTTGCTTAATTAGGGAATTAATGGAAAGTCAACTGGAGTCAAAGTCAGGTGCCAAAAGTCAAAATAAGAAGAAAATAGAAGAGATTCTTCGGGAAGCGGTCGACCGACCGACATTATAGGTCGACCGACTGACCCTGTTCTTTAAAAAAGCCCAAATCTCAAGGAAGGCCAAAAATAGAAGAAGCCCAGAAGGAAGCGGTCGACCGACCCGAATAGTAGGTCGACCGACCACAACAGAAGCCCAATCGATTCTTTTCGGAAATAAAATAGAATTAGAGTCTTTAGGAAACTCTAATCTCTTACCCTATATAAGCTAATCTTGTAGCTAGGGTTTAGGTATCATATATCTTAGACCATCTATTATCAAATTCATACTTAGTTTTATTTTAAGCTTTAGTTTTGTAATCTTTCAATAGTTCTCAAGCATTCATCAATAAAGTTAGTTTCTTTCTGCCCTAATTCCAAATTGTGGTAATTACTCTTTTAATCTTGCTTTATTATCGTTCTTGTTTTTATTACAATTGTTAAGTTAGAATCCCAAGCTTTATTGAATCTTGCATGCATAGATTATTTACTATGTTCTCCATGTTTATTCCCAATTTTATAATCGTCTTAACAATCATGAGTAGCTAATTTTCATATGTTAGGATGTAGGGGATAAATATGCGTAGGTAGACAGAATTCGAAAGACCGACCTGTAGCAGGACCACGGTCGGCCGACCGGAATAGCTGGTCGGTCGACCGAGGCCGTGGTCGGCCGACTGGAGTAGCTGGTCGGTCGACCACTCACGTTTGTTTTCTTATTTCGTCTTTTCTTGTTAATTATAATATCCTGCAATGAGACCAATAGGAGACTTGTAGGATGTTAGTAATGACCTACCCAAGATTGAAAGATACGGGAAGGGCATTGGTTTACACCTTAAGACGGATAGGTTACTCAAGGCTGAAAGGTATGTGACCTGGAATTTAGGAATCACCCTTATTGTTGACACCCAATAATTGTGAGACCTAGGAACTAATAGCATAGGCCGAAAGGAGCTATTAGGTAGCATAGACCTAAAAAGATATGTTACACCCCCTTACGCGACTGCAATACATGTTGACCTTAGGATTTATTTTACCTTAGCTATTTATTACCCGAACATCCTAGCATCCCTTTATTATATTTTATTCTCATCTTTTATTTCTTGTTTTATTTTAATCTTTGCTTAGACTTAGTAATCAACAATCAACCCCCAATTTTATTACCTTTAAACATTAACATTAAGACAATAAACATTCCCCACCTCCTTGTGGTTCGACCCTGACTTTCACTATCTATTGTTAAGGTTAGGAATTATAAATTTATTTTTGGTACCCTCAACGACGGGCATCAAATTTTGGCGCCGTTGCCGGGGAGGTGACGCCAGTGTTTATTGTTTATTGTTTTTGTTTCTCTTTGTTTAAGGAACTTTTTGTTCCTTAAACCTTCTCACTTTTTTCTTGTAGTTTCCATCTTATGCGCAGGTCTGTTCAAGGAGAACTCCTACCACTTGACCTCGAAATTGAGAGGACTCTTAGAGAAAGAAGAAAGCAACTTCTAGCAAATCAGGAAGGAGGCTCACCATCTTCCTTATTTCAAGAAGACTTATTCGAACTACCATCATCTTCACCAAAAACACCACCTTCACAACCAAATTCACCCATCAATCCACTTTCACCAAAAACACCATCTTTTACCTACTTTCCAGTTTTTCCTACAGAAGAAGAGAACATGACAGAAGAAGCTACTATTGCCAGTCACTCCATGCCTCAGGCAAAGGACCTATACAAAGGGTTCACTTTACCTGCAGGTACTGGGAAGCCATTCGAGGCCAAGCCTGCCTATATTACTATGGTTGAAAGAAACCAATTTGGAGGCTCGGCCAATGAGGATGCCGCTAAGCATATTGAAATCTTCACAGATTACATATGCTCTATAGCACCCCCAGAAGGAGTAACGCAGGACCAGATTAAACAGACCATGTTTATCTTCTCCCTTAGGGACTCTGCGAGAGAGTGGTACAGAGATCTTGACCGCACTGCTGCGGGAGTCACAGATTGGAACACCTTGGCCTTAGCATTCTACAGGAAATACTATTCTGCATCAAAGACTAATGCTTTAAGAGCGCAGATTACTAATTTCAAACAAGGTCCCAATGAAGATTTTAGCGAGGCGTGGGACAGGTTCAAGAGACTTGTTCGATCCATACCACATCACGGATTCGAACAATGGTTTCTTTGCAACCAGTTCTACAATGGCCTCTATGATGACAACAGGGCCTATTTAGATGCTGCAGCTAATGGGAGATTCCAAGATAATTCAGGAGAGACTAAGGGTCTCAAGTTAATAGAAGATGTTGCTGTGCACCGCGCTGAGCATGGTACTTCCAGAGGCAATCAGAGAAAAAATGAGTACAACCTGTCAGCAATTGAGGCCTTGACAGCCAAGTTAGAAAAATTTGAGGCTGTAGGAAAGCTCGATCTAGGGAGTGGAAGCAAGGGAGGAATATACCAGGTGAACGCCGTTCAGGATGGACCCTTTGCTTGTGAGAGGTGCGGTGGAGAAGGGCATGTGTCAAAGTTCTGTACTTCATCTAATGAAACATGTGCCGCTTTTCAGCATTATCGTGGGAACAATTTCTATGACCCAAATAATAACAATGTCCATCCTAACTTAAGGTGGACAAGCCAGAATGTTCAAAACCCACAACACATGCAACCTCAGCAAAATTCCACTTATGTACCCCCACATAAACAAAACTTTCAAAGACCACCTTTCAACCCTCAACCACCTTCTAATCCACCACCCAACACAGATGCTCTTATCCAAAATCTTATCGGGTTGGTTCAGAAGGAGTCACAGGCTAGAGAGGCAGGGATGAAGATGTTAGAGTCCCAGATTGCTCAGATCGCGAGCAAGAATGATACTAGGGCTCCAGGTCAACTTCCGACCAAACCAGACCAGAAGAAGGAGACTCTAAACGTCGTAACCCTGCGAAGTGGAGCTAAAGTGGGGGCTGAGAAAGAAAAAACAGGCGAGTAGCAGCGAAGGCGGTCGACCGACCGAAAAATCTGGTCGACCGACCACAGATCAGGATCCGGAAATTTTGCCTGAACAGGAGACTGGTCGACCGACCGAAGATTCTGGTCGACCGACCATTGAAGCAGAACCTGAAGTTCCCTTTCGTCCAGATTTGCCGAATAACTTGCGGGATTTCCTTTTCAGGGGTGACAAGACCCCCAGGTTTTTAAAAAGGGCTGCAAATACTGAGTCCTCAGCTGCTCCTTTCCCAGAAAGACTCGTGCCTTCAAAGGATCAGGTATCTTTTGACAAATTTAAAGATGTGATTCGTTCATTGAATGTTCAAGTCCCATTTTTAGAATTAGTTCAACAGGTTCCTTCATATCTTAAATTCATGAGACAACTTTTGTCAAGGAAGAGGTCTTTAGAAAAGGTTGAGTCGGTGGCTCTCACTGAAGAGTCATCCAGTTATTTAACACATGTCATTGCCCCTCATAAATTGGAGGACCCTGGTAGTTTTTCTGTCCCCTGTAATATAGGAACCTTCCCAGTTAAGAAGGCTTTGTGCGACTTAGGTGCTAGTATAAGTGTCATGCCCCTAAGCGTTGCCTTAAAACTAGGAATGACCGAATTTGCAGTGACCAGTATGACAGTCTAGATGGCTGATCGCACATCTATGGAACCTATAGGAGTATTGGAAAACATCCCTGTGCGCATTGACAGGTTCTTCTTCCCAGTCGACTTTGTAGTTTTGGACATCCCAGAGGATGCCCATATACCTATAATTATAGGAAGACCCTTTCTTCACACTGCGGGTGCCATTATAGATGTAGGCACTGGGACTCTAACCTTCAAAGTAGGCAAACATTCTATTATCTATGGCCTATCTTACAGGAAGAAGGATGCTATGACCCCCATCACATGTAATGCTATCACTTCTGAGAAGAAGTATGAGGTCATCACTACTTCTCCACCTTTATTACCTGTTCCTGTATCTGTTTTTACACCTCCGCCCCAGATTGGGAGCAGTAGGGAGGACACTTCTCTTATGACTATTGCAGGAACTGGTTTGGGGAAACCCAAAGTGAAGGAAGCCATCGTCCAGAGAGGAGGAATGGGATGCTTAAGCTATGAAGAGGATGAGGATCCAGACGTCGTAGATCGGGAGGAGAAAAAGAAGAGGAGGCAAGCTTAAGAGGAGAGACCGTCGCATATGCTTTGCGACGGCGGAAAGAAGATGTGTTTTGCTACTAAAGCAAAAACCGTGGAGACTACGGCATGCCGTCAGAAGCCGTGGTCGGATATCTTCCGCATCTTTAGCGGATAGTTGTTTTTGAGTTACAGTTTTAAGACAATTTATTTTATGTTGTGTGAAACTTTTTAGTTTGGTTTGCTAGTAGTTAAGACTTTTCGAATCGTTCCGGGCATCTCGCGCATTGTTGGGCGCACATATTTTCTTGCTTTTTCAGGATTTACGAAGAAACGAAGACCCCCAGGACGCAGAGGGTCGACCGACCAGAAACATCAGTCGGTCGACCAGATTCGCTGTATCGCTGATTCTTCTGTGATTCACAGGAGGTCGGTCGACCTGTTACACCGGTCGGCCGACCTGCTCTCTGCTGCGGTCTTTCGTTTCTCTTCCTTGGAAATCGCGAAATTGACTTGGATACTTGAGTGGCACTGCTGGCCACCAAAACCTCCCAGCTTACGCTGGTTTGGGGAGGTTTTTCTCATACATCTAATAACCCAGTGAGTTCTTTCCAGTTTTTCCTTAGTTTTTATTTTACTTGCATTTGTCTTTTAATTTTGTGAAACCTTTACTTAGGCTAATGCACAATGGGGACATTGTGCGGGTTGGTTTGGGGAATGGTTTCGTGTCACATGAATTGCATTTTGTCACACATTTACTGCATTTCTGTCTTGCATCGTTCTTTTCTTTATTTTCCTTATATATACAAAAATCCAAAAAAAAAATTCCAAAAAAATGCACGTTTATTTTAGCATATAGGTCGAGTCGGAACGAAAGTATTTCAAGGATGATTTAGCTATCTTACATGTTTATGCCTTTACCTTGCCTTGTCAACTTGTTTTAGTATGAGAGTCTTTCGCATATCTACGAGTTTTTGTCAACTTGCATATCTTGAGACTTGACTTATACCTTGGCAACCTACTATACATTCTAAGTTTTAGAGCTTTATTTCCTGGTTTCATTCTTAAACCAGTTGTCTAGGATGTGAGTAGTGCTCCCCTTGGAACATGTTACATCAATATGCATAAACATGAGCTTGAATTGCTATATACTTGTTTTACTATCTCGTTTTGTGAATCTTGGTACGTGCATTTGGGATCCCTTTTCTCATATTTACCCATAAGCTTCACATAGCCAAAATTGCCTTTTTATTCCCCCAAAACTACATCCCATACTTAGCCTACCCTTCCAAGCTAGTATTTGTGGTCATTGGATTATTTTTTGAGGCATCTTTGTTTGTATGCTATTATGAGCAAAAAGAGAAAAGAAAGAAAGAAAGCAAGAAAAGAAAAAAAAAAAAAACAGAAAACTCAAAGAAAGAAAGAAAAGAAAAACGAAAAAAATCCGGAAAATACGAAAGTCAGTCGACCGACCACATATACAGGTCGGCCGACCAACTGACATCCAGAAAAAATTTCGTTCCAAAAATCCCTTTCTTTTATATGTTATCACTCCCGTACCTCATTCAAAATATTTGGGAGTCCTTTCTTATATTCAATGTGAGAGTTGTGCCACAAAAAGAGCACTTTCTTAATTTCAAGAGTTGTGAAATATGTTGATGGAAACCGGTCTTACTAGCTTGGCTACTAACCTCACAAATCCAAAAACATCTTAACCACTTTTTACCTTTTACCTCACATATCTTTCATTGCCCCAATTGCGAATATCTAGGCCATTTAAATGAGATTGTTATACAAAGTTGTAGAATTCTTGTTCATGTTAGATTGCAGGCATGTTTTCATGGGTCGCAGTTAGGTGAGTGTCTCTACAAAATTACTTCTTTCTATCTTTTACTTATACTCACCCTTTGCTTCATGAGTGTCTCGAGCATACCGCGAGAGTCCATAGTATAAAGTCTCTATAGTTTCTAGTGTTGCAAGTTTGACGACACTATAACTCGTTTGCATGATTTATATACTTTCTCATTTTGTTCTTGGCATTGGTATAGGCTTACATGTAAATTTCGCTCTGAGATTGAAATCGTTCCATTAGTTAGGATCGAGTCTATTTCTTGCTTGAGGGCAAGCAAGGGTTTGGTTTGGGGAATTTGATACGTGTCTATTTTATGATGTTTTACATCTATTTTTACACGTATTTGGTCGCTCATTTACTATGTTTTAGCCTTTATTTCCCACGAATCGTGTACTTTCGTATTTTTATGCACTTTTGCAGATTTATGCGGAAAAGAAGCAATTTAGCACCAAATCCATATCCTCAAGTCTTTTGCTTAATTAGGGAATTAATGGAAAGTCAACTGGAGTCAAAGTTAGGTGCCAAAAGTCAAAATAAGAAGAAAATAGAAGAGATTCTTCGGGAAGCGGTCGACCGACCGACATTATAGGTCGACCGACTGACCCTGTTCTTTAAAAAAGCCCAAATCTCAAGGAAGGCCAAAAATAGAAGAAGCCCAGAAGGAAGCGGTCGACCGACCCGAATAGTAGGTCGACCGACCACAACAGAAGCCCAATCGATTATTTTCGGAAATAAAATAGAATTAGAGTCTTTAGGAAACTCTAATCTCTTACCCTATATAAGCTAATCTTGTAGCTAGGGTTTAGGTATCATATATCTTAGACCATCTATTATCAAATTCATACTTAGTTTTATTTTAAGCTTTAGTTTTGTAATCTTTCAATAGTTCTCAAGCATTCATCAATAAAGTTAGTTTCTTTCTGCCCTAATTCCAAATTGTGGTAATTACTCTTTTAATCTTGCTTTATTATCGTTCTTGTTTTTATTACAATTGTTAAGTTAGAATCCCAAGCTTTATTGAATCTTGCATGCATAGATTATTTACTATGTTCTCCATGTTTATTCCCAATTTTATAATCGTCTTAACAATCATGAGTAGCTAATTTTCATATGTTAGGATGTAGGGGATAAATATGCGTAGGTAGACAGAATTCGAAAGACCGACCTGTAGCAGGACCACGGTCGGCCGACCGGAATAGCTGGTCGGTCGACCGAGGCCGTGGTCGGCCGACTGGAGTAGCTGGTCGGTCGACCACTCGCGTTTGTTTTCTTATTTCGTCTTTTCTTGTTAATTATAATATTCTGCAATGAGACCAATAGGAGACTTGTAGGATGTTAGTAATGACCTACCCAAGATTGAAAGATACGGGAAGGGCATTGGTTTACACCTTAAGACGGATAGGTTACTCAAGGCTGAAAGGTATGTGACCTGGAATTTAGGAATCACCCTTATTGTTGACACCCAATAATTGTGAGACCTAGGAACTAATAGCATAGGCCGAAAGGAGCTATTAGGTAGCATAGACCTAAAAAGATATGTTACACCCCCTTACGCGACTGCAATACATGTTGACCTTAGGATTTATTTTACCTTAGCTATTTATTACCCGAACATCCTAGCATCCCTTTATTATATTTTATTCTCATCTTTTATTTCTTGTTTTATTTTAATCTTTGCTTAGACTTAGTAATCAACAATCAACCCCCAATTTTATTACCTTTAAACATTAACATTAAGACAATAAACATTCCCCACCTCCTTGTGGTTCGACCCTGACTTTCACTATCTATTGTTAAGGTTAGGAATTATAAATTTATCTTTGGTACCCTCAACGACGGGCATCATCTGTCTTACCTGAAATTTATCTTCATATTCTTTCGACTTAACCTTGTGGCTTGCTTTCCCGAGGTACCTTGTAGGTAAACCTTTCTTTTAATTAGATTTTTGAAATTAGCTATTGATGATAAACGGAACCGTGTTGAGAGATGTTGTTATTTGAGGAAAACCTAATAAGTATTGTGAGACATGTTTTGATGACCCAAGTGACTAGTTGTTTAACCAATTGGAAGAGTGAAAGTGAGTGATTGAGTACTTACTTTAAGGTTAAGTTTTATATGTGGCTTTGGTAGGACCTAACCTTGTGAGTTATACTGGGATTGTGAAAATCTGTGGTTTGAAATGTACCGCTTGGAGGAGTCAGGTGAGATACTTGAAGTCCTAGAAGAATTTGGAGGGATAAGCTTGAGAAGCGAATGATGATGAACGGAAGAGTGAGGCATGTTAGTGTTACTCAACCTTGAGGATGTAATCGACTTGAGGAATAACTTATGGTCGGAGGAGTGAGAGTCATTGATAATAATAGTTGAGTATCTGAAGGATATATGATGTAAACTTGGAGGAAGTGGATAAATATTCGACCTTGGTTACTTAGTGGATCTTGGAGCTCAACCATTAGAGTACTTGAGGAAATTTGAGGATATGCACCACTGATGTTTGGATAGAATAAGGACATTCGTTGTAAATGGAAGTTTGGACACTTAGGTAATTTAGGAGTTGTTAACGGACGACCATTGGTGTTTATGAGTTGACCGTCAAATAGGGATTTGCAATTTGGAAGTGTCAGGTAATTAGCATATGAGGAATAGCGAAACTCGGATATTTAAACCTTATGGAATAGTTGAAATGGGAACGATGCTAATCCTTAATTTTGAGGAGTTACAGTATAGTGGACTGCTTGGGGAATGTTTCATCAGAACCATAAGCAGGCTTGCTTGAATTGGGAAGTGAGAGATGAAAACCTGGTGAGGATTTTGAAACTCAAGCCTTGGGAAACCAGCCAGTCGAAATCATAATCTCTCCCTTATGTCGCATCACCCTCATCCTTCCTTCCTATAACTTTTCTGAATTGCTCCTCTCTTTCGGCTGACAGTAAAAATTTTGGCAAACTTCTCTCATTTCGAAAATTTTGGAAATAAAAGTTTATTTTTTTGGAAGGTTTAGTTTAAAGAAAGTGGATAATTTTATAATTTTGATGAATTTTCAGCGTTGATTTGCCATTTGAACTCGTTATTGGAGACGTCTGATAACCTGTACTATGCTCATCGACACCGGATCGATCTAAATCTTGGATCTTAATTGATTTTACCTTAGACTTGCCTTTGGATGGGAGCGTCAGGTTCTTGAATGCGCAACGAGAACCCCAACGTTCCTCGATGAAGACTTGTGCTATGGAAATTATTTTTGAAATCCTTGAAAAGAATCTAAGTTTTGAGTTATTGAGATTCCGTTAAGCCTTTTTGGGTTGTTAACATTGTCTGTTGTATCCAATACTCTTTGTTTTCAAGTTTCGAGGACGAAACTTTTTGAAAGATGAGGTGATTGTAACATCGCTTATTTTCGTAAACTTTATTTTACATTAATTAAAGTAATTTCGGAATTTAATATATTTTATTTAATTCGAAATTATATTTTTATGAAAATATCCCATAGTTCCGACTTAAGATTTAAATAAGCTTAAGTTATAAAATGTTCACTTGGCAATTCGCTTCATTAAAATCCGAGTCATTTACTTATTTCCCGACTCAACAAAATAAAATAAAAGCTAAGTGAGGGAAGCTTCCTATTCATTTCCTCACAAACTCATACTACTTGTTCCTCAAGCACTCTAAACAATCAAAAATCTGTTTATTCATCTTCTTCATTTCCACTTTCACAAATTCACTAATTTGTTCATCCCGACTTCATTTCTTCTCCGTTTGAGGTAAGATTTCTTCCATCGCGTTCCTCATCTCAAGCCCGTTCTATCTACCTCTTTCGATTTTCATTTTGTTCAAATCGATTTTTGGACTGTTTTGTGGGTAATTCGAAAACAGTCTCGAATTCTTGTTTTTATGTTGTTTTGAGGTGAGAATTTGGAGGATTGTGACAAGGACTATTATATTATTGAAGAGGCTTTGGAGGAAGACGCTTAAACAGGTGACAATGATGAGAAGGACTCGACTTGTTGTTATTTACATGTAATGTGTGTTTATGTGTGTGGTTTTGGGTATATTGAAGTTTGATGATACATTGAAGATGTTAGTAGAGTGATTTCAGAATGGTATTGGGTGTTATAGTTGTGATTATAAGAGTTTTTGGATGAGTTTTGTATATCCGTCGAAATTTGGGTTTTTGCGCAAATGTTGAATCTAGTGCTTGAATTCTAGTTAGATTGTGTTTAAGATTGAAAAAGAGTACAACTTGGGATTGCTATAAACTATTATGTGCTGATAGTATAGAATTTATACTTGGAATCATAGTTTAAAGGTGCTTGTCGAAGTATTGGATGAATTGGCGAATTGCAGGAAACACGTGAGAAAACCCAGACCCGTGCCTGGGCGCAGGCTGCGCCTCCCATGCGCAGGCTACGCACCCCCATGCGCAGTTGCGCCTCACTATTGCGCAGGCTGCGCAAAAAACGATGTAGGTTCTGTTCGTTTAGTTGTTTATGGGCTGTTTTGGGTGATTGTTACCCATTTATTTTAGCATATTTTAAGTGAAATTTCATTATAAAATTATTGGGTTTAAAATGTATATTTATGTGGTACGATATACGTTAACCGAACTTACGCTCGTCTTATGCCAATTAATCGCATGATTGTTAATAAATGGACATCCGTTGTTTTATCGCGAAATAAAGTATCACTTAAGTAGTAACCTATCTAATATGTATATTGAAAGGTTATAAGCTTATTTTTATGTCAATCTAACCGATGGTATTTGATATAAGGTTTCTTATTGTGTTCCGATACTATTTCACATGTTAATGTATGGTTGAATTATATAAGTCTCAAATGTTTCTTCTTACTTGTTTCCTTTAATTACATGCTAAGAATATATTTGGTATTGAATGCTTGGTTGTATTTTCACTTGAATGATATGCTTGTTTGAAGTCCCAGAAATTGTGCGGCACTTATATTGGGTTCGGAAATGGATTTGAGGAGAAAGACCCCCCGGCCGGGAAACCGGCTCTCGCCTCAAATTAGTTTCCAAAGTCGGCTAAGTGTTGAATGGATGATTAGAAGTAAAGGATATATGTTTGTCAATCGAGTTTGAGTTATTGTACATCTTTGAGATGACATTGTGTGATGTGTGTGAACCTGTTGTGCGCTCCTATATTACTCGAGTTCTCACCTGATTGCATTGTGTAGCTGGTTGGCCGTAGTGGCTTGGTCCTCAGGGTCAGGTCTTAGATTGTCTGCCCGCCTTAGGGCATACCTCGCTCCTTGCTAGTTCGAGTCTTGGGGGTGCTTCGTGTGCTTGTCGAATCGGGGATCGTAATTTGTTTGCACTCCGAGTGTCTGGCCAGATTTAGACTAGGACAGTCCATTGTTGTCGTTCTACCATGGGTTTGTATAGTTTGAGATTGGGGATTTCGTAGTAGTACAGACGAGTCGATTGTCGCCCTGCTCAAAGTAAACTAGTCGAGTCAATTGTTGACCAATCTAGTCGGAGTCGAGTCACTTGGTTGACTTATCTCCTTATTTGTAGAGTTACTTGGTTGACTTATCTTGTTAGAGTCGAGTCACTTGGTGACCTATCTCTTGTGTTGACGAATCAGTTGGTGAGCGTGTCTGAGTTCGGGATTATGAATGTATGATGCTGGGTTATTGTTAGAAATCACCTGATGATATATGTTAATACTTCACATGATTATATTTATGTCGGAATATGATAGATGTTTATATGTGGTTATGATTGACGTATGCAGTTTTGAGGATTCACTCATATTCATATGTTATGTGTTTGTGGCAACAAGTGGCTAGGAGCATCTCTAGTCACTCCCCACTGATTATGGCGCACAAGTTTCTTGTGTGTAGGTTTGAGCAAGTGTTGATGGGGGTTTCACATGAGGCTAGCGAGCGATGATCCGAATGTCACTTACCCGATTCGTTAGCTAGACCTTTATTTTGATACAGTCTTGTGTCTGCAGGGATATGCTATCCTGGGCTGTGTTTGTATTTAAAGATTTAATACTAATTTATGTTTCAGTTTATTTCCGCATTTCAGTTTTATAGTAGGACACATCGCATGTTTTATTTATCATGTCAAAAGTTTTAAATTCCACGTATTTTTGGCATGTTTGTTTGTTCGTTTCCGCTTTCGCGAGGGGTTTTACACTCAGCCTGTCCGTTGGATTGGGGATTTCTGGGGGTAGACTTCTGGAGGGATACGTTCCACCCAGCGTAGAAAGGCTCAGTCTTTTTTCTAATGAACTGGGCGCCATTGTCGCATATTATTTCCGAAGGAATGCCAAATCTGGTGAATATGTTACGCTTAATGAAAGAGATAACCTGTGCCTCCGTGGTCTGGGTAAAGGATTTTGCTTCGTTCCACTTAGAGAAGTAGTCTGTCATAACTAACATATATAGCTTGTTTCCTGGTGCTCTGGGGAGAAGTTCCACAATGTCCATCCTCCACTTCATAAAATGCCACGGGGATATTACTGGCTTGGGTGCAGAGGTTCTGCTGGCTGGTGGTTGACAGGTGCATGCCGTTGGCAGGCGTCACATTTCTTCGCATATTCACTTGCGTATTTACGCATCGTAGGCCAGAAGTATCCCATTCTGAGGGCTCTATTGGATAAGCTCCTCCCCCTGCATGATTTCCGCAGTCCCCACTGTGGAGGTCATGCAAGACAGTCTGGGATTCGCCCTGGTCCAGACAACGCAGGTATGGTCCTGCCAGTGATTTCCTGAATAGGACACCATCGATTAACAGGAATCTGGAAGCTTTCATCCTGAAACTGCATGCCTTTTTTCTGTTGTTGGGTAGGATGTCGTGCTGCAACCGGTCCATGTATGGTTTTCGCCAATCCTGTTCTGCTGCATGATCTGGGGTGCTGCTGTAGATGGGCAGCTCCTCTTGGTCCAGGTCAGGTCTAGGGATGGCTGGTCTGAGAACGTGTGTGATGGGGATGCCGGTTACATCATGCTGGCTTGAAGGTCCAAGGTTGCCAGTGCGTCTACTTCTACATTCTACTCCCTTGGCACTTGTTGGATGTAGAATTCTGCAAATCGGCTTGTTAGTTCCTTTGCTACACCCAGGTAGGCTGCCATTGTGGGATCCCTTTCTTCGTATGCCCCGGTGACATGGTTCACGATCAGCTGCAAGTCTCTGTATACACTAATGCAACTGACCCCATGTCCAAGGATAGTTGCAGCCCCAAGATTAGGGCCTCATACTCAGCTTCTGGTGATCTAAGGATCAGCCCTACCCCTGACCCTCTGGCATTGGACGCTCCATCCACCCGCATTTCCCGAGTGTCTGGCTTTACACCCTTCTAGAGGTGCAAGATTTCCTGCTCTGCTTCGGTCTGGAGTGTTGGGCTGAAATCTGATACAAAGTCGGCGAGGGCTTGTGACTTTATGGTTGTGCGCGGTTCGAACTGTAGGTCATATCCGCTAAGGTGCACAGACCATTTTGTCATTCGCCCCGAGAGTTCTGGCTTTCTCATGACAATTTTGAAGGGGTGGTTGGTTACCACCGAAATTCTATGAGAATCAAAGTACGGGCGCAGTTTATAGGAAGCCGTAACAAGTGCCAGCACTAATTTCTTGAGTGAGGTATACCTTGCTTCTGCTTGTAGTAGTGATTTACTTACATAATACACCGAATGTTGAGCTCCTTCTTGCTGGCGGACCAGCATTGCGTTTACTGCGGCTTTAGTCACGGACAAGTACAGGAGCAGCACCTCCCCTGACTCTGGTTTGGATAGCAGGGGTGGACTGGTCAGACACCGCTTGAGTTCTTGGAACGCCTTCTAATGCTCTGGTGTCCAGTAGAACTTCCGACCTTTCCTTAGGATGTCATAGAATAACCTGCACCGGTCTGAGGATCTGGAATTGAATATGTTCAGAGCTGCCACTCTTCCTGTTAAGCGTTGCACATCTTTCGGCTTCTGGGGTGATTCTAGCTGCAGAACTGCTTTGATCTGCTCTGTGATGGCCTCTATGCCTCTCTGTGTTACCATATTGTTGGGAAATGTGTCCTCAACAATAGTGCGATCACGTCAGTGAATATAAGTCATTGATAAACCTACAATGAGAATACTCATGGGATGATTCTTTTCATACAGTCGATTGATCAACATTAATCGGTAATGATTGGCTTGCTAGAGTTTGACATTACTGTCGTATGACGGTGGTGATCAGTCGATCCCTTTAGGTCACACCTTTAGGACAACTCTATTAATAGAAAATGATATGACTTTATATTGATACGAGTTATATCGATCCTAGTTTATATTTCGTGTAAGGAGAATATTTTATAATATGATTATAAATTATATAATTTTAGTATATGAAATGTCATTACTAGAAATTATATAATATTGTAATACGATTACAAGAATGAATTTAATTATACTACAAATGTTGTAATATAATATAATATTATTAGTTTAATATTAGTAATAATTAGATTATTACTTATTGTGTGAATTATAGTTTTATTAGTTAAACTTATAAATTGATTCATTATGATTGATGAATAAAATTAAAAGCAAGTGATGTGCATGTCCATTTTGGACCGTGTGACTTAGTCACATAGTACACATCACACATACACACAATTACACATTTTAATGAGATAAAATGTTGTAAATATAAAACTAATATTTGCATGTTATGACAAGTGGATTATGGGAGGTGCCCATGCATTGGGCACCCTTATCCACCCGACCACAAGTATAGAGAAGGGAAAAAGAGGTGTTTTCCACTTCTCAATTCATTCATCATTTTAGTTTTTCATGCATGAGGTTACAAGAATAAGCAAGAACAACTTTTCTATCTTCTTCTCTTGACCGTGCATTTGCTTCTCCCTCACAATCAATTTGTTGATTTTATAGTATAATTATTATAAGATAATAATAATAGTAACTAGGTTATTTGTGTGAGTTTCTAGCAAAATCAAACACAAATTTTATTAGAGTGTGTCTTGGTGTTTACTTCTTGGAGGTCTTCTATATTTGGGACTAAGGAGGATCATACCGTGATATTAAGCTCAAGAACAATCAAAGAAGGTGTCTTTGATTGTGCCCTATTTTAGCCGAATTCAAGCAATGTAAGGATTAATTTTCTTCTGTTATGTTTCAGCTATTTTTGTTATGCATGCAATAAGATCTTTACATTATGAGATAATTATTAGTATGACTAAATTTTTTTTGAGTTTAAGAAACCCAACAATTGGTATCAGAGCAATGGTTGTTTGCATGCATAATCGGTGTTGTTTTTCCGAGTTATTGTAACTTAAATAAAACTATAAATTTCGATTTATATGATAAATTTACTCGAAATTTTTTGCATGTAATTAAATCTGGTCCTAAAAATGTTTTTAGGTTATTAAGATAATTTATGGAATTTAAATTGTTCATTTATATAATTTTTAGTCATTTTAAACGTTTTAATTGTTGAAATCGGAAAAATAGACTAAAAATAGATAGAAAAAGTTTTTGGCCGTAATTTTTATATATGATGTCACATGTATATTTTACAAATATTATGTAAAATTTCGTACAAAATGGAGTTGTATAGCATGCATTACGGATTTTATACGATAAATAGCGTAATATTGACATTCCGGTTAAAATTAAACATGTTGTCGAAATAAGTTCGAAAATTTTAACCATAAAATTTGACATTATGATTATTAAAGTAATTTTTCAGAATGTTCAAGTTTTTTTTCAAAATTCAAATTTTGAATTATTGTAATTTAATTTGAATTTTTTTTTTCATAATAAGTTATGATATTGTAAAGGCAAAAATGAACAAATTAATTAATTTTGAATTAATTATTGTCGAGATTAGTATGGACTAATTTTAATCCTAAATGTGTTAGGAAAGTTGAATTTAACGTAAATACGATTTATGTTTTAAATTAAGGCATTTTAAAAGTTAAATTGCAAATTCCATAAAACCGGATTAGTTATGACTAATAAATTGTTGTATTAGGGCGATTTGGCATTAAAATGAACATATTATTTATATTTGATGCTTCATATTGTTTTTATGAATGTCATATTTATTGTTATATAATTTTGAATTATGTAATTTCTTAGTATGGCCTTAGTTTTTTAATCGATATTTCCCGTAATGTAAGGGTTATCGATTTGGTTGTAATTAAATGTGATCTCGTATCACTTATTTTGTTGTTTTATTTTATAATGTATAAAATAGATAGAAAATTTGTAATTATTTGTAATTCCGGAGATGCCTTGAAGTTGGTGCCATTTCGGGAAGGAGTTCCGACCAAGACGGAGTTGGCCTTGGGTTGCGTGCCGCGAGTGAAGTTCAAGGCACCAAGGAGTTGGTTTCTGAATTTGTAATTTACATTGTTTTCTATTTTAGGAAAGGCCATACTAGGAGTTTTATCATGTTTAACATTTATTTTATATGTTGCATGCATTGCCAAATCGCCATCAACTTAAACATGCATATTGAGTTTCGAGTCCCACTCTGTGTCAATCAATTTATCCATAATTCACCGACTTAGTTCACTTAAAGGGGATAGATAATAAATTGACAAGATCTCTTACGATATTCTAAAAATTGAGACATAGCCTTACCAAAAAGTAAAGAACCCGCGAAGGATCTTCTTCATAAGGGAGTAGGCTCGGTTAAACCGGGGTGCAAACCTTATTACGTTGATGAAGTGGGGTAATATGATTACATTCTAGAAATTTGGTTGATCTCGACGAAGGTATTCGAGCCACCGTAGTGGTAATAAGTTCGGGCTAAGATAAGAATTAATGTAATTTTATCGACCAGGAGTTCTAAAAGTAGAATCGATTAAGGAGTTAATCCACCGAGTCATATTAATGAGGGATGTATCGGCTAAACCGTGCCCAAGTTAGTATGTATTTGGGTCTCGGGATCATTTACTTAATTGGGTAAGAGATCATTAAGTAAGTGTTTTTCTTGTTTATACAAGTGAATAAATTAAAATGATAAACGTTAATATTTTCCTTTATCTTCCGTTTTGTGGTTATTAAGACCGCAATGGATTCTTCGAACCCTATCACACCTATTACTATTGACTCTTGTCACAATGTATTTGACGATATTTGCACCCGCAATAACCTTGATACTTCTAGAGAAATTCATTTCGGAACGGGTCCGGATGGCAATGTGAATTTTGTTACTTCCCTCCCACATCCTAAGGGACCATTACTTGATACGACTTATATTGATGAGCTAAATCAAGAGTTGGATGCCTTGTATTTGAAAGAAAGAGCTTATGATAAAGCTAGTGGGAGCTCTAGCAAGAAAAGTCTTGCAAAGAAGAAAAGGAAGAGAAAGAAATCACAAAAGGGTCTCGATGTCACTATTGTTGTGATATGGGCCATTGGAGGAGGAATTGTCCGATTTATTTACGGCATATTCAAGAGGGTCTTGTTATCCCGTTAGGTAATTCTCTATCCGAAATTTATGTTATTGACATTAATTATATTCTAACTCAACTTGGGTATTGGATACCGGTTGTGGTTCTCACCTTTGTAATCGTGTACAGGGTATAAGAGGAGTCGAGAAGATTGACAAGGGAGAGATGGATCTCCGACTTGGAAATGGAGCTCGAGTAGCGGCCACTTCAAAGGGGACTTGCACTCTAGTCTTGCCAAGCGGATTTGAGCTACATTTAAATAATTGTTATTATGTACCGACGCTTTCTAAGAACATTATTTCCGTTGCAATGTTAGACATTGAAGGTTATAGTTTTTCCATTAAGAACAATTGTTGTATTATTTCTAAGAATGACATGGTTGTTGGCCATGCTACTTCTATCAATGGAATTTACGTTTTTGAAACTTCGAACTCATCCCGTGATGTTTATAACATAGAAGCTAAAAGAGCAAAAACAAGTGAACCAAATGAATCATTTTATTGGCATTGTCGACTTGGTCATATTAACGAAAATCGCATTAAAAGATTAGTAAAGACTAACATTATCAAACCGTTTGATTATGAATCATATGGTGTATGCGAAGCTTGTCTCCTAGGTAAAATGACTTGAAATCCCTTTAGTAGTAAAGGAACAAGAGCAAATGATTTACTTGGACTCATACATACCGATGTGTGTGATCCATTAACGATCACCGCTAAGGGAAACTATGACTACTTCATTACCTTCACGGGTGATTTGAGTAGATATGGGTATATCTACTTAATGAAATATAAAAGTGAAGCTTTTATGAAATTCAAGGAATTTCAAAACGAGGTAGAAAACCAACTTGACAAGAAAATTAAAGCACTACGATCGGATCGTGGTGGCGAATGATGCCCGTCGTTGAGGGTACCAAAGATAAATTTATAATTCCTAACTTTAACAATAGATAGTGAAAGTCAGGGTCGAACCACAAGGAGGTGGGGAATGTTTATTGTTTGATGTGAATGTTTAAAGTAACAATTTTGGGGGTTTAAATTGGTTGATTACTAAGTCTAAGGCAAAGATTAAAATAAACAAATAATAAAAGATGAGAATAAAATATAATAAAAGGGATGCTAGGATGTTTGGGTAATAAATAGCTAAGGTAATATAAATCCTAAGGTCAACATGTATTGCAGTCGCGTAAGGGGGTGTAACATATCTTTTTAGGTCTATGCTACCTAATAGCTCCTTTCGGCCTATGCTATTAGTTCCTAGGTCTCACAATTATTGGGTGTCAACAATAAGGGTGATTCCTAAATCCTAGGTCACATACCTTTCAGTCTTGAGTAACCTAGCCGTCTTAAGGTGTAAACCAATGCCCTTCCCGTATCTTTCAATCTTGGGTAGGTCATTACTAACGTCCTACAAGTCTCCTTTCAGTTTCATTGCAGGGTGTTATAGTCAACAAGGAAAGACGAAACAGGATACAGACGCGAGTGGTCGACCGACCAGCTACTCCAGTCGGCCGACCACAGCCTCGGCCGACCGACCCACTATTTGAGTCGGCCGACCGTGGCTCTGCTACAAGTCGGTTTCGGATTTTATTCTACCCATGCATATTATCCCCTACATCCTAACATATGAAAATTAGCTACTCATGGTTGTTAAGACGATTATGAAAATGGGATTAAACATGGTGAACATAGTAAATAATCTAAGCATGCAAGATTCAATAAAGCTTGGGATTTCTATCTTAATTGAATGCAAAAGTAACAAGAACAATAATAAAAGCTAGATTAAAGAGTAATTACCACAATTGGAATTAAGGCAGAACGGAATAAACTTTATTGAATGCTTGAGAATTCTTGAATAATAAACTTGAAACTAAAACTCAACTATATGAAATTGATAAGAACTAGATTCTAAGAGATATGATAAAAGGATGATGGATAGTCCAAGATATATTAAATTCCTCTAACCCTA
Organism: Silene conica; assembly: GCA_029255685.2. Lineage (NCBI taxonomy): Eukaryota > Viridiplantae > Streptophyta > Magnoliopsida > Caryophyllales > Caryophyllaceae > Silene > Silene conica. Next base: position 14,886,676 of record CM055319.2, read on the forward strand.
ATCACAAGATTAGTTTATATAGGTAGAAAAATAAGAGTTTCCTAAATACTCTAATTCTAATTTATTTCCGAAAAGAATCGTCTGGGCTTCTGCTGAGGTCGGCCGACTTACTTTGTGGGTCGGTCGACCGCTTCGTATGGACTCAATTGATTTCTCGGGCTTTCTTGAAATTTGGACTTTTATGAATATCAGGCCTGGTCGGCCGACCTGTTTATCTGGTCGGTCGACCTCCTCCGTACGGAAATCTTCGGATTTCTTCTTGTTTTGACTTTTGGCACTTAAATAAAGATTCCAGTTGACCTTTCGTTATTCCTTAATTATGGAAAAGACTTGAGGATAAGGATTTGGTGCTAAATCGTCCATTTTCCGCATAAATCTGCAAAAGTGCATAAAAATACGAAAGTACACGATTGTTGGGAAATAAGGGCTAAAACATAGTAAATGAGCGACCAAATGCGTGTAAAAATAGATGAAAAACATCATAAAATAGACACGCATCAAATTCCCCAAACCAAACCCTTGCTTGCCCTCAAGCAAGAAATAGACTCGATCCTAACTAATGGAACGATTTCAATCTCAGAGCGAAATTTACATGTAAGCCTAAACCAATGCCAAGTACAAAATGAGAAAGTATTTAAATCATGCAAACGAGTTATAGGGTCGTCAAACTTGCAAAGATAAAGACTATAGAGACTTTATACCATGGACTCTCGCGGTACGCTCGAGACAGTCATGAAGCAAAGGGTGAGTATATGTAGAAGATAGAAAGAAGTATATTTGTCATGACACTCACCTAACTACGACCCATGGAAACATGCCTGCAATCTAACATGAATAAGAATTCTACAACTACGTATAACAAACTCATTTACGTGGCCTAGATACATGCAAAAGAGGTACGAAAGATATGTGAGGTAAAAGGTAAAAGGTGGTTAAGATGTTTTTGGATATGTGGGGTTAGTAGCCAAGCTAGTAAAACCGGTTTCCAACAACATATTTTACAACTTTTGATATTAAGGAAGTGCTCTTTTGTGGCACAACTCTCACATTAAATAAGAAAGGACTCCCAAATATTTTTTTGAATGAAGTATGGGAGTGATAACATGTAGAAGAAAGGGATATTTGGAACGAATTTTTTTTTGAATCTGATGATGCCAGTTGGTCGGCCGACCAATGATGTTGGTCGGTCGACTGACTCCACTGTATATTTTGATTTTTTTCGTTTTTTTTTTCTTTTTTCTTTTCTTTTTTCTTCTCTTTTTCTGTTCTTTTTCTTTTCTTTCTTTCTTTCTTTTCTCTTTTTGCTCAAGATAGCATATAAACCAAGATGCCTCAAAAAATAAACCAAAGACCACAAATACTAGCTTGGAAGGGTAGGCTAAGTATGGGATGTAGTTTTTGGGGAAATAAAAAAGGCAATTTTGGCTATGTGAAGCTTATGGGTAAATATGAGAAAAGGGATCCCAAATGCACGTATCAAGACTCACAAAACGAGAAAGTAAAACAAGTATATAGCAATTCAAATTCATGTTTATGCATATTGATGTAACATGTTCCAAGGGGAGTACTACTCACATCCTAGACAACTGGTTTAAGAATGAAACCAGGAAATAAGCTCTAAACCTTAGAATGTATAGTAGGTTGCCAAGGTATAAGTCAAGTCTCAAGATATGCAAGTTGACAAAAACTCGTAGATATGCGAAAGACTCTCATACTAAAACAAGTTGACAAGGCAAGGCAAAGGCATAAACATGTAAGATAGCAAAATCATCCTTGAAATACTTTCGTTCCGACTCGACCTATATGCTAAAATAAACGTGCATTTTTTGGAATTTTTTGAATTTTTTCATTTTTTTGTATTTTTCTTGTATATGTAAGGAAAATAAAGAAAAGAACAATGCAATACGGAAATGCAATAAACGTGTGACAGAATGTAATGCATGTGACACGAAACCATTCCCCAAACCAACCCGCACAATGTCCCCATTGTGCATTAGCCTAAGTAAAGGTTTCATAAAATTAAAAGAAAGATGCAAGGAAAAGAAAAACTAAGGAAAAACTGGAAAGAACTCACTGGATTTTGAAGCGCATGAAAAACCTCCCCAAACCAGCGTAAGCTGGGAGGTTTTGGTGGCCAGCAGTGCCACTTAAGTAACCAAGTCAATTTCGCGATTTCCAAGGAAGAGAAGCGAAAGACCGCAGCGGACAGTAGGTCGACCGACTGATGTTTCTGGTCGGTCGACCTCCTGTGAACCACAGAAAATTTAGCGATACAGCGACGGTAGGTCGACCGACTAATGTTTCTGGTCGGTCGACCCTCTGCGTCCCGGAGGTCTTCGTTTCTTCGTAAAATCTGAAAAAGCAAGAAAGTAGGTGCGCCCAACAATGCGCGAGATGCCAAAAACGATTCTAAAGTCTTAACTACTCAAACATAAAGGAAAGGATCTAAAACTATGAGCAAGCCAAACTAATAAGTCTCACACAACAAAAAATAAATTGTCTTAAAAACTGCAACTTAAAACAACTATCCGCTAAAGATGCGGAAGATATCCGACCACGGCTTCTGACGGCATGCCGTAGTCTCCATGGTTTTCGCTTTAGTAGCAACACACATCTTCTTTCCGCCGTCGCAAAGCATATGCGACGGTCTCTCCTCTTGTACTTGCCTCCTCTTCTTCTTCTCCTCCCGATCCACGACGTCTGGGTCCTCATCTTCTTCATAGCTTAGACATCCCATTCCTCCTCTCTGGATGATGACTTCCTTCACTTTGGGTTTCCCCAAACCAATTCCTGCAATAGTCATAATAGAAGTGTCCTCCCTACTGCTCCCAATCTGGGGCGGAGGTGTAAAAACAGATACAGGAACAGGTAATAAAGTGGGAGAAGTAGTGATGACCTCATACTTCTTCTCAGAAGTGATAGCATTACATGTGATGGGGGTCATAGCATCCTTTTTTCTATAAGATAGGCCATAGATAATAGAATGCTTGCCTACTTTGAAGGTTAGAGTCCCAGTGCCTACATCTATAATGGCACCTGCAGTGTGAAGGAAAGGTCTTCCTAGAATTATAGGTATATGGGCATCCTCTGGGATGTCCAAAACTACGAAGTCAACTGGGAAGAAAAACCTGTCAATACGTACAGGAATGTTTTCCAACACCCCTATAGGTTCCATAGATGTGCGATCTGCCATCTGGACTGTCATACTGGTCACTGCAAATTCGGTCATTCCTAGTTTTAAGGCAACGCTTAGGGGCATGACACTTATACTAGCACCTAAGTCGCATAAAGCCTTATTAACTGGGAAGGTTCCTATATTACAGGGGACAGAAAAACTACCAGGGTCCTCTAATTTATGAGGGGCAATGACATGTGACAAAAAACTAGATGACTCTTCAGTGAGGGCCACCGACTCGACCTTTTCTAGAGACCTCTTTCTGGACAAAAGCTGTCTCATAAATTTAAGATAGGAGGGGACTTGTTGAACTAATTCTAAAAACGGGACTTGAACATTTAATGAACGAATCACATCCTTAAATTTGTCAAAAGATACCTGATCCTTTGAAGGCACGAGTCTTTCTGGGAAAGGAGCAGCTGAGGACTCAGTATTTGCAGCCCTTTTTAAAAACCTGGGGGTCTTGTCACCCCGGAAAAGAAAATCCCGCAAGTTATTCGGCAAATCTGGACGAAAGGGAACTTCGGGTTCTGCTTCAGTGGTCGGTCGACCAGTTTCTTCGGTCGGTCGACCAGTTTCCTGTTCAGGTAAAATTTCTGGGTCCTGATTTGTGGTCGGTCGACCAGGATCTTCGGTCGGTCGACCGCCTTCGCTGCTACTCGCCTGTTTTTCTTTCTCGCTCCCCACTTTATCTCCACTTCGCAGGGTGATGATGTTTAGAGTCTCTTTTTTTCTGGTCCGGTTTGGTCGGAAGCTGACCCGGAGCCCTAGTATCATTCTTGCTTGCAATTTGAGCAATCTGGGACTCTAACATCTTCATCCCTGCCTCTCTAGCCTGTGACTCCTTCTGAACCAACCCAATAAGATTTTGGATAAGAGCATCTGTGTTGGGTGGTGGGTTTGAAGGTGGTTGAGGGTTGAAAGGTGGTTTTTGGAAATTTTGTTTATGTGGGGGTATATATGTTGAATTTTGCTGAGGTTGCATGTGTTGTGGGTTTTGAACATTCTGGCTTGTCCACCTTAAGTGGGGATGGATATTATTATTATTCGGGTCATAGAAGTTGTTCCCACGATAATGTTGAAAAGCGGCACATGTTTCATTAGATGAAGTACAGAATTTTGACACGTGCCCTTCTCCATCGCACCTCTCACAAGCGAAGGGTCCGTCCTGAACGGCGTTTACTTGGTATATTCCTCCCTTGCTTCCACTTCCTAGGTCGAATTTTCCTCCAGCCTCTAATTTTTCCAGTTTGGCTGTCAAGGCCTCAATAGCTGACAGGTTGTATTCAGATTTTCTTTGATTGCCTCTGGAGGTACCATGCTCAGCACGGTGCACAGCAACATCTTCTATTAATTTGAGACCCTTAGTCTCTCCTGAATTATCTTGGAATCTCCCATTAGCTGCAGCATCTAGATAGGCCCTGTTGTCATCATAGAGGCCATTGTAGAACTGGTTGCAAAGAAACCATTGTTCGAATCCGTGATGTGGTATGGATCGAACAAGTCTCTTGAACCTGTCCCACGCCTCACTAAAATCTTCATTGGGGTCTTGCTTGAAATTAGTAATCTGCGCTCTTAAGGCATTAGTCTTTGATGCAGAATAGTATTTCCTGTAGAATGCCAAGGCTAGGGTATTCCAATCTGTGACTCCCGCAGCAGTGCGGTCTAAATCTCTGTACCACTCTCTCGCAGCATCCCTAAGAGAGAAGATGAACATGGTCTGTTTAATCTGGTCCTGCGTCACTCCTTCTGGGGGTGCTATAGAGCATATATAATCTGTGAAGATTTCAATATGCTTAGCAGCATCCTCATTGGCCGAGCCTCCAAATTGGTTTCTTTCAACCATAGTTATGTAGGCAGGCTTGGCCTCGAATGGCTTCCCAGTACCTGCAGGTAAAGTGAACCCTTTGTATAGGTCCTTTGCCTGAGGCATGGAGTGACTGGCAATATTGGCTTCTTCTGTCATGTTTTCTTCTTCTTTTGGAAAAACTGGAAAGTAGGTAAAAGGTGGTGTTTTTGGTGAAAGTGGATTGATGGGTGAATTTGGTTGTGAAGGTGGTGTTTTTGGTGAAGATGGTAATGATGGTTGCTCAAATAAGTCTTCTTGAAATAAGGAAGATGGTGAACCTCCTTCCTGATTTGCTAGAAGTGGCTTTCTCCTTTCTCTAAGGGTCCTCTCAAGCTCGTGGTCAAGTGGTAGGAGTTCTCCTTGTACTGACCTGCGCATAAGATGGAAACTACAAGAAAAAAGTGAGAAGGTTTAAGGAACAAAAGTTCCTTAAACAAAGAGAAACAAAAACAAAAAACAATAAACACTGGCGTCACCTCCCCGGCAACGGCGCCAAAATTTGATGCCCGTCGTTGAGGGTACCAAAGATAAATTTATAATTCCTAACTTTAACAATAGATAGTGAAAGTCAGGGTCGAACCACAAGGAGGTGGGGAATGTTTATTGTTTGATGTGAATGTTTAAAGTAACAATTTTGGGGGTTTAAATTGGTTGATTACTAAGTCTAAGGCAAAGATTAAAATAAACAAATAATAAAAGATGAGAATAAAATATAATAAAAGGGATGCTAGGATGTTTGGGTAATAAATAGCTAAGTTAATATAAATCCTAAGGTCAACATGTATTGCAGTCGCGTAAGGGGGTGTAACATATCTTTTTAGGTCTATGCTACCTAATAGCTCCTTTCGGCCTATGCTATTAGTTCCTAGGTCTCACAATTATTGGGTGTCAACAATAAGGGTGATTCCTAAATCCTAGGTCACATACCTTTCAGTCTTGAGTAACCTAGCCGTCTTAAGGTGTAAACCAATGCCCTTCCCGTATCTTTCAATCTTGAGTAGGTCATTACTAACGTCCTACAAGTCTCCTTTCAGTTTCATTGCAGGGTGTTATAGTCAACAAGGAAAGACGAAACAGGATACAGACGTGAGTGGTCGACCGACCAGCTACTCCAGTCGGCCGACCACAGCCTCGGCCGACCGACCCACTATTTGAGTCGGCCGACCGTGGCTCTGCTACAAGTCGGTTTCGGATTTTATTCTACCCATGCATATTATCCCCTACATCCTAACATATGAATATTAGCTACTCATGGTTGTTAAGACGATTATGAAAATGGGATTAAACATGGTGAACATAGTAAATAATCTAAGCATGCAAGATTCAATAAAGCTTGGGATTTCTATCTTAATTGAATGAAAAAGTAACAAGAACAATAATAAAAGCTAGATTAAAGAGTAATTACCGCAATTGGAATTAAGGCAGAACGGAATAAACTTTATTGAATGCTTGAGAATTCTTGAATAATAAACTTGAAACTAAAACTCAACTATATGAAATTGATAAGAACTAGATTCTAAGAGATATGATAAAAGGATGATGGATAGTCCAAGATATATTAAATTCCTCTAACCCTAATCACAAGATTAGTTTATATAGGTAGAAAAATAAGAGTTTCCTAAATACTCTAATTCTAATTTATTTCCGAAAAGAATCGTCTGGGCTTCTGCTGAGGTCGGCCGACTTACTTTGTGGGTCGGTCGACCGCTTCGTATGGACTCAATTGATTTCTCGGGCTTTCTTGAAATTTGGACTTTTATGAACATCAGGCCTGGTCGGCCGACCTGTTTATCTGGTCGGTCGACCTCCTCCGTACGGAAATCTTCGGATTTCTTCTTGTTTTGACTTTTGGCACTTAAATAAAGATTCCACTTGACCTTTCGTTATTCCTTAATTATGCAAAAGACTTGAGGATAAGGATTTGGTGCTAAATCGTCCATTTTCCGCATAAATCTGCAAAAGTGCATAAAAATACGAAAGTACACGATTGTTGGGAAATAAGGGCTAAAACATAGTAAATGAGCGACCAAATGCGTGTAAAAATAGATGAAAAACATCATAAAATAGACACGCATCAGCGAATATCTTAGTGGTGAATTTGATTCACACTTGAAAGATTGTGGTATTTTGTTACAACTCTCACCTCCTGGAACACCACAATTTAATGGCGTGGCTGAAAGGAGAAATCGAACTTTATTAGATATGGTTCGATCTATGATGAGTCAAACTGATTTACCAGATTCATTTTGGGGATTTGCGATTCTCACCGCCATCAAATCGTTGAACGTTAGTCCAACAAAAGCGACCGAAAAGACTCCATATGAGATGTGGAGAAGAAAGGTTCCTTCATTATCCTATATGAAGATATGGGGATGTGAGGCTTATGTCAAGGTAAAGACCGATGACAAATTAGCTCCGAGATCCGAAAAATGCACTTTTATTGGTTATCCAACCACCTCACGTGGATATTACTTCTATAAACCTCGAGATAACAAAGTGTTTGTGTCTATAGAGGCTGTCTTTCTAGAAAATGTGTTTGTTTCTAGAAGACAGAGTGGAAGAAATTTTGAACTTGATGAAATTCATGAAGTTCAAGAGCCACAAACTGAAGTAGAGACGAACGAAAATGTTCCTTCTTCGTCTACTTCGGTGCCTATTCAACTTAGGAGGTCGGGTAGAGTTCCACATCAACCTGATAGGTATGTTGGACTAATTGAGGGAGATGGTAGTCTCGATATATTACTTTTGGAAAGTGATGAGCCTACCACTTATAAAGCTGCAATCTCTAGTCCCGACTCCGCAAAATGGTAAGAGGCCATGAAATCCGAGATGGATTCTATGTTTCAAAATCAAGTATGGGACTTGGTTGACTTGACTGAAGATATGAGACCTCTTCAGTGCAAGTGGATCTTCAAAGTGAAGAATGGCATAGAAGGACATGATGATGTTTATAAAGCTAGGCTAGTGGCTAAAGGGTTTACCCAAGTTCAAGGTTTTCATTATGATGAAACCTTTGCTCTAGTTGCTATGCTTAGATCCATTAGGATTATGTTAGCGATTGCCGCATTTCATGATTATGAAGTGTGGCAAATGAATGTAAAAACCGCCTTCTTAAATGGGTATTTAAAGGAGGATGCGTATATGATACAACCTGAAGGTTTTATGGATCCTAAAAATCCTAGCAAGGTATGCAAGCTTAAGAGATCCATTTATGGTCTTAAGCAAGCATCCAAGAGTTGGAATCATCGTTTCAATGAAGTTATAAAAGAAAATGGTTTCGCTCGAAGTATCGAGGAACCATGTTTATATACTAAATTCAGTGGGAACAAGGTTGTGTTCCTAATACTGTATGTGGATGACATACTACTTATTGGAAATGACGTTCAAATGCTATCTTATGTGAAAGGATGGTTGGGAAGTCATTTTCAAATGAAGGATTTAGGAAATGCACAACGCATATTAGGTATCCGGATCTATAGAGATAGGTCCAAAAGGATATTGGCACTCAGTCAAGAATCTTATATTGATAAGGTTCTTCGACGATTCAGCATGGGGAATTCTAAGAGAGGATTTCTTCCAATGGAAGTGGGATTATCTTGAAGAAATCTCAATCTCCCACGAAGCCCAAAGATGTTGAACGCATGAAAGAGATTCCTTATGCTTCCGCAGTTGTCATGTATGCCATGGTATGCACTCGTCCAGATGTCTCGCATGCTTTGAGGATGACTAGCAGATATCAAGCTAATCCAGGTTTGAGTCACTGGATTGCTGTAAAGAACATCCTTAAGTACTTAAGAAGAACTAAGGATTCATTTCTGGTGTTTGGAGGGGAAGATGAGCTACATGTAAAGGGTTACACGGATGCAAGCTTCCAAACGGATATAGACGATATGAAATCCCAGGCTGGATACGTCTTTATCTTTAATGGTGGAGCCGTCAGTTGGAAGAGCTTTAAAGAGCCGGTAGTTGCGGATTCTACAACGGAAGCAGAGTACATAGCAGCATGTGAAGCTGCAAAAGAGGCAGTATGGATTAGGCAGTTTCTTGAGGGACTAAGAGTAGTGCCCGAGGCCGAAGATCCTATCACCCTTTATTGTGATAACAATGGTGCTGTCTTTCAAGCTAAGGAGCCGAAGTCTAGTAGTAGATCGAAACATGTATTCAGAAAATATCATGTGATAAGAGATTTTCTAGATAGAAAGGAAATTGTGATATGCAAGGTTGGGACAGAAGAAAATGTTGTTGATCCCTTAACCAAAGCATTATCACAAGCTAAGCATGATTCCCATGTTTTGTCTATGGGTCTAAGGCGTATGCCAAACATGTATTAGATTATTTGATGTGAAATAAAAGTTTTATTGTTCATATATGATAATCGCGTTTATTGTTTAAAAGTTTTATGTTTTTACATTAAAACTTAATTTATATACATACTTTGTCAAATCCAGATGGGTTGTAGAGACAATTTGAACCCCATTAAGTGAACCGGATAGACTTAGTATAGCCCCTAGTCGCTTGTATGGGATGACGTCTTGAAGCGACTAGAGTGTGAGGCGATTGATGACAAGTTCAAATGCCATAGAGTCATAAGGGATGACTAGTCGATCACATAGGCAGACTGCAAGAGGCACTTTGTCGGGCAATTTCTGACCGCTTATAGAGTTTTGGAAATTTTATATTAGCCTGGTCGTGGCGAGAGCTACTATATGTATTCTTGCTAGTCAATTCTTTAACTTGAGACTGTTCGACCAAGGTGGCATAGTTTTCAGAGTGACTTTGATTTTTGCTCTACGATCAACCTTTAAAGGGGTCAAATGGGCATCCTTTGGGTCATGATGGACTGTGTTAGTCAAAGGGAACAGTAGGATAGGATTTGTTCAACTCCTTGTCAGGGTTATCTTAAATCTCAGGGCCACTCGAGGAAAGTTAACTGTAAATGCGTGGCCACGCTCGGAAGGTATCTATGGTAGATAATTCCGGTCAAATCAGTTAATCTCCAGATCGAGAAAACCACTCAAGATATGATCAAATGCAAGTACGACCTGCAAGACACCTTGCGTTGAGTGGGAGATGATGTAATAGGACAAGAGAATTGGTGATGCACACTTGTCGAGGACAAGTGGGAGATTGTTGGGAAATGTGTCCTCAACAATAGTGCGATCACTTCAGTGAATATAAGTCATTGATAAATCTACAATAAGAATACTCATGGGATGATTCTTTTCATACAGTCGACTGATCAACATTAATCGGTAATGATTGGCTTGTTAGAGTTTGACATTACTGTCGTATGACGGTGGTGATCAGTCGATCTCTTTAGGTCACACCTTTAGGACAGCTCTATTGATAGAAAATGATATGATTGTATATTGATATGAGTTATATCGATCCTAGTTTATATTTCGTGTAAGGAGAATATTTATAATATGATTATAAATTATATAATTTTAGTATATGAAATGTCATTACTAGAAATTATATAATATTGTAATACGATTACAAGAATGAATTTAATTATACTACAAATGTTGTAATATAATATAATATTATTAGTTTAATATTAGTAATAATTAGATTATTACTTATTGTGTGAATTATAGTTTATTTAGTTAAACTTATAAATTGATTCATTATGATTGATGAATAAAATTAAAATCAAGTGATGTGCATGTCCATTTTGGACCGTGTGACTTAGTCACATAGTACACATCAGACATACACACAATTATACATTTTAATGAGATAAAATGTTATAAATATAAAACTAATATTTGCATGTTATGACAAGTGGATTATGGGAGGTGCCGATGCATTGGACACCCTTACCCACCCGGTCACAAGCATAGAGAAGGGAAAAAGAGGTGTTTTCCACTTCTCAATTCATTCATCATTTTAGTTTTTCATGCATGAGGTTAAGAGAATAAGCAAGAAAAAGTTTTCTCTCTTCTTCTCTTGACCGTGCATTTGCTTCTCCCTCACAATCAATTTGTTGATTTTATAGTATAATTATTATAAGATAATAATAATAATAGTAACTAGGTTATTTGTGTGAGTTTCTAGCAAAATCAAACACAAATTTTATTAGAGTGTGTCTTGGTGTTTACTTCTTGGAGGTCTTATATTTTGGGGACTAAGGAGGATCATACCGTGATATTAAGCTCAAGAACAATCAAAGAAGGTGCCTTTAATTGTACCCTGTTTTAGCCGAATTCAAGCAATGTAAGGATTAATTTTCTTCTCTTATGTTTCGGCTATTTTTGTTATGCATGCAATAAGATCTTTACATTATGAGATAATTATTAGTGTGACTAAATTTATTTTGAGTTTAAGAAACCCAACACATATACCCCAGGAATTTTCCGCTGGAAACCCCGAAGGTACATTTAGCTGGATTCAACTTCATTTTGTACCGCCGGAGGGTGCTGAATGTTTCCTCCAGGTGCTGGATGTGATCTGCTGATTGCTTGGACTTGACCACCGTATCATCTATGTATACTTCCATGTTTCTCCCGATCTGGTCCTTGAACATCATATTTACTAGTCGCTGATATATTGAACCAACATTCTTAAGACCGAAGGGCATTACGTTATAGTAGTAAATGCCTCTTTCTGATCTGAATGATGTCTTCTCTTGGTCTGCTAGATTCATCTTGATCTGGTTATATCCACTCTATGCGTCCAGGATGGTCAGCATTTCATGGCCCGCAGTCGCATCCACCATGGCGTCTATATGTGGCAAGGGGAATGGGTCCTTGGGCCAGGCCTTATTCAGGTATGTGAAATCCACGCAGACCCTCCACTTGTCGTTCTTCTTTGGTACCACGACCACGTTGGATAACCACTCCGGATACTTGACTTCCCTAATCTTACCTGCTTCCAAGAGGTTGTCTACCTCCCGATTTATAACCTGGTTCATTTCTGATGCAAACTTTCTACGCTTCTACTGCACGGGCCTGAATTCTGGGTCTACGCTGAGTTTGTGTGTTATGATCTCTGGGTCTATGCCAATCATATCTTTGTGGGACCAGGCGAAACAGTCCACGTTCTTCCTTAGCAACTAGAGGAGCTGCTGGCGAAGATCCCTGGAGCATTCTGAGCCTACGAACACAGTCCTCTCTGGGTGCGGCACATCTAGGTGGATCTCATCTATTTCTGCCTGGTGGGGCTCGATGTACTCCTCTTGGATGTGCAGCTGCTGTAATTGCTATGCTTTTGCGGTTGGCGGCTTGATGGTCCTCTTGAGGGCTACCTTGTAGCAGTCCTTGGCCTCCTCCTGATCTCCCCGTATCTCCTGGACCCCCCATGGTGTAGGGAATTTGAGGCACTGATGATATGTTGACGGGATTGCTCGCATTTCGTGGATCCAGGGCCTACCAAGAATAACATTGTAAGTAGATGGACCATCAATAACCAAATACCGTACCTATTTGTTTAGCCCTCCGACGTAGGTGGGGATGGTGATTTCTCTGAGAGTATCCTTTGTTTCTCCGCTGAAGCCGACCAGGGGAATAGCCTTCTTTGTCAGGTCTTTTTCGTCGAATCCCATGTTCTTTAGAGCATCCAGCATCAGCAAGTTGACGGAGCTTCCTGTATCTACCATGACTTTCCTAACCTCACAATTGCCAATGTTTAGGGTGATGATCAGGGCGCATGGTGCTACTCTGGAACGGCTTGTGCATCGGTCTCGTCGAAAGTCACTGCTGGGAGGTCCTGGTGGCCTATTCTACATGATGACTCTGGCTTGTCTCCTTTTGTTGCTGCCACACGCCTTTTGGCTGCTGGATAGGTGAGCCAACACAGCTCCGACCCTCTGGTGATAACATTGACAATCCTGTTGCATGGAAGAGCTGGTGAGGGCTACACCTGGCTGGCTGCATTGACTGTGGTGGATTTCCCCAGGAGCAGGTGATCCAGATTGCCTCGGTCGTCATACTAGAATCGGACCTCCTTCCTTAGGGTATAACATTCATCCGTCGTATGGACTATGTCATCATGGAATTCACATTTTTTGTTGGCATCACGACGGTCATTGGGTTGATCCTCTTTCTTTTTTGGGCACCTGACTCCTTTTAGCTCTTTTAGGGCCTTCAACAGGCCAGACATCCCGGTGGTAAAGCCATACTCGCTGACCTTAGGAGGTGGATTAGTGTCGCTTTTGCCACCGGTGCTTTCTGATACTTTGCTCACGGGTTTGCTATAGGGGTTTGACCTCTCGCTCCGTTTCTTCACTGGTGCTTTCCTGGACACAGGTTCTGTGTCGTAGGCATTTCTTCTAGAGGCAGCATCTTCCTCTAATCTCATTGATGCGACCGCCTAGGCTTGTACATCAGCAAAGATAGTGCACGGGTGCATCATCAGCTGCTTGTACAAATCTGAATCATGATGTAGCCCCCTGCGGAAGGCCTCAATGACAGTGGGCACATCACAATTGGGGATTGCCACATTTTCCTTGTTGAACCTGGTGAGGTACTCCCGGGTTGTCTCTTCGAATCCCTAAACAATCCTGTACAGATCACTGGTCTACTTCTCTAGTTTCATACTGCTAGCAAACTGCTGGTTGAAGGAGTTAACCAGATCTGCGAAGGAGGATATGCTTCGGTTGGGTAGCCCTACAAACCAGTGCAGAGCTACACCAGACAGTGCTGATCCAAACCCCTTGCATATACATGCCTCTTTGAGTGCTCTGATGGCGGTAACCACCATCATTTTCTGCTTGTATTGATTGATGTGGTCCAAAGGGTCTATTGTCCCATCATAAAGTGTCATGGTTGGTGGCACAAAACCCTTGGCACATTGATGAGAGCGATGTTATCAATAAAGGGCGAATCCGCGTAGCTTTCTTGGGAGGCCTTCTCCAGGGGCCTCGACATGTCGGGTATCTTGGTGATCATATCCTTCAGCTCCTGGTAGCGTTCATCCGAGAGACTTCCTGCTCTTGAGAACGGGTTAACAGGAGGAGGGAACAAGCCAAAAGGGGTTCTCATCCAGGGTCTTGAAGGTGGCTGGCTGATAGGGGCTTGGTAACTGTGGGCGGATTGAGGCCTGACCCCGGCTGCCAGCCGACCACGGACTGCGTTGGTGCTCCTCCTGCCTATCCTCCTGCACGGAATTGGCTCACAGGTGCAGAACTTGCAGAGGTTTCTTGCGTCCATCAAACTAAAGGCTGGGGGGGGTACCTGCAAAAGACAGAGGATTAGTCCCGGGAGGAAAACAAGGTGCGGGGTTACTTGCGGGCTGGACTGGATTGGGTTGCGGTGCTCTGAACACGAATGCATCCAAGTCCAGTAATTCTAGGCCGCTGCTTGGGGCTACAACCCCCAGATCTAGTCTGGTGAGATCTCCTAGGGGATCGGTCGGTTCAACCCTCTACTCCCGGAGAGGTTGAGGATCTGACCAGGACCTGGCTGGAGCACACGGGGCATCGGAGCAGGACGTGAGACTGCGGCAATCTGCTCTCTTAGGTCCAGGTTATCTTTCTTCAGGCCTATAATGGCTTCCTGCAAGGCACTCATTCCCCGGACCACCATCTACATCGGATCTGGGCTGGAAACTTTCGGTGACTGACTCACTCCTGGCATCAGGGGTTCATAACCTCTGCTGGGACTGCTTTCCCTACTCTGCTTTGCGGGAGCAGCCGCTGGGGCTGGTCTGGGGATTTGAGCGGGTTTGCTAGACGAGGCAACAACCTTTGAGGCTGCGGTCTGGCTCAAGGTGGAGGGTGTTCCTGTGAGGCCAACTGACACGGTTGGGTTGGTCCCACTGGACAGGGCTGGCATGCTCTGGGAACTGGAAAGGTTTGCCTTGGTTCTGGACATGGTTTTGTGACGAGGTGATGATATTGGAATGCTCACTGTGCCCCACGGTGGGCGTCAAATTGTTTGGGTAAAATTCTACCGATTAATTATTATAATGTGGGTTAAAGTTGCAACCAATATGTTTAATGCGTACGAGAGATAAAAAGATTTAAAGGAAATTGACACGAAGGATTTTGGTGACACGGAAAAACCCTAATGAGGGAAACAACCGCGGGGGGAACGGAATCCCACCAAATTTTCACTAATATCGAGATAATAATCGTTGATCGGAGTACAAGTGATTGTATGTATATACAAAGTTTCATTTGCTCGAGTCAGAGGGAGTAAAGGATTAGGCAACGACTGCCTTCATCTTGCGTTACTTGGAGATGAAGGAATGGAAGTTGATTCTGATGGGGTATGTCATTATGTGGTAGCTTCGTAAATCTTAATGGTCATTTCTTTTGTGCAAGTGATTAAAGAGGTAATAGACGCGCCTCTTACCGTACTCTCAATTGTCATAACAACATTATCTCAACGCTTCTAAGCCTCTTACCGTATTCAACATTTTCTGATTCTCAATTGATAGTTTTTACACACAAATGCGCGGTCTTTCTGGATTTTGGTAAGGGAATTCTAATACTCAATATTACTATTTTGGAGACTTATTTATGGTTCTCTTGGATTAGTAAAAAAGGTGGTTCCTATGCACAAGGTGTGAATTGCTTTCTTTCCACAAACTATAGCATTTTTTTGTTCTCAGCCTACTAATTTCGTTTCTTGTACTATTTCTTTTACTGAAATTGGTCTTTGGTCTTAGGTGAACTTCGATGGCAAGACAGAATATGAATTTATCCAAAATTATAAGGTTTTGCAAGATGTTTTCAGCAAGAACTATGACCCCGTAGAAAAGATTCTTGTCTACATGTGAGGTGAGAAACATGGTGTCGGCCACTGAGATGTTTGTAATTTTTTAGGCTATAAGTTGAATTTTGTGAGTAATTTTCAGATTTGTTGTGCTACTAACTACTGTTTTACTTGGTCTCAGAAACATAGTTAAATGAAATGTGACATGTGAAAGTGTGAAAGTCTGTGTATTCTTTTGCGGGTGAATGAGGCACCTGTGGTCGCAATTTGAATATCGACTATTGTTTTACTTGGTCTCAGGATTTACTATTGCCGACTATTATAAAATACCATTGATTCATCTCATTTCGAGTGTACCCAAGGAGTAGTTGCCATTTAGGCAGTAATATTTTAGTCGGAACCATAGTAATTAGTGTTCTTATTATTATAATACGACTTGATTGAGTAACTTAACGTAGGAGAAAAGTTGTAGGGAATTTATTTAATAAGTGTAGATGTTAGCCTTATGTTTTGAATATGATTTATCCCTCTGAAAAGATGTCAGATGATATTAGTTAAAGCTTTGAATGGTCTAACTGCTCTAGCGTCTTGAATCAGCATTCCACTTCCCATGGCAGTGGGGTGAGGATCTTGTGTTGTCTCTGCTGATTTAATTACTTGGGCATTCTAAGCAACTCTTTAGAAGTGATTTACACAATTTGTTTGTTATAATGTTCTAATGTTCTAATTTTTAAGCCATTGAATATAGGGAGTCGATGTGGTGTCACGATTAATACGTGTTTCGGGAATTGAATCCAAAAGTATGACATAAGCCTATCCACTTGTTGTTTATTCATCTATGCAGTTCATTTTATTTTCAGAATTTGTCTGACTTGTTTGTGCATTTCTCTTGATAACCATTTCCTTAACCTCTGGTAAACCTGTTCTGTAGCTGGAATTTCTGTCTGTGCCCATTATCTCGATCAGGCTTACACTTCCTCTTTGATGTCTTTGAAATTTTTCTTTTGTTGAATGTTAGTCAGTTACAGAACACACTTAACTAACTAAGCCGTTTCCTGTGGAACACATTGAACTTCTTTGTAGATCTTGTCCAGGTAATCAAATCGTGTGAATCAGGATAGGTTGCACCCTGGCAGCTTTGAGTTTCCCTTTCCCTTTCAACTGTACTGCTCCTTATGGCTCATTTGGCAGTAAAAAGATACTGCCTTTGCGCAATCATTTGTTTACCTTTGGTTAAAATACCGTCACATAGAATATAAAAGGTAAAAAAATGATTGGGGCGTGGGCAATATAAAGAATGAACTGTGATTGACTGTCAAGATTATCTGCTGAACATTCTCGAGCAATTTAGGATTATGCTGGTCGAAATTAAATATACTATGGAAGTCGCGAAATTGCTTGGTTACTTGTTTTGGTCATTTATGGTCCATTGCCATTTTGATTGACCTCTGAAGGTACTTGCTGCTGATCAAAAGTTGTTGGAGGATGCTATAAGATGTGGAGGCTTGGCTCCGACTAAAGCTTCTTGTATAAAGAACTTGTTGAGGTGTCTTCAGGAAAGAAAGGGGATGTTATGCTTGGAATACTTACGGGACTTGTCGATTGATGAAATCAAGTTGGAGCTTTCTAGTTTTAAAGGCATTGGACCTAAA
Source organism: Silene conica (assembly GCA_029255685.2). NCBI lineage: Eukaryota > Viridiplantae > Streptophyta > Magnoliopsida > Caryophyllales > Caryophyllaceae > Silene > Silene conica. The sequence continues at coordinate 14,904,013 of CM055319.2, forward strand.
ACTGTAAGTTTTTGTGATGTTCTTGTACTGTGACACTTTAGTTTAGCTATTTCATGGACCGATCGTCACAATTCGCGAACAATGTGTGATTTTAGTGTTCGTATGTTGAAATTGTTAAATGGTGGCATCAGCTTAGAGCTGTCATATATTGTTGCAAGAGTAATGCAAATAATTGTAATGGCAATATATAGTAGGAAGTACAGATAGTAATGCAAATAATGGACAGGAGGTGTTTATAAAAAGGGAGGGTGTTGGTAGTGACAATATATGGTAGGAAGTACAGCTAGTATACACCGTTATTCACCGTTAAGGTAAGAGAAAAAGGGAGGGTGTTGGTAATGGACAGGAGGTGTTTAGAATATTAGTATAGGCTGCTCGATATATACATGCAATTGTTGGCTTTGTATCAGGTGTTGGATTAAGCCCTTATGGATCCAAACTTGTTTAATATTTGTTCATAATCTCTTTCGATTGTAGTTTTCACAATTCTCAGTTCTATAAGTTTACAGTGAGACAGGGCACATTCTGATTTGATTACCTACTAAATGCCATAGTCATGAGAGGGAGTCTCACCTTCTGTTTCTTTAAAAAAAATCACTTGATCATTGTTGTATGAACAAAAATACGATTCATGCTATGTGTGAAAGTTTGCTTGCTGCCCTGCCTTCCCATCCGATTGCTAGTCACGTGTTTCCTTTTTATTCTTTCTCTTGGCTGATAATCTTCAACTAAAGTGAGATTCGTCCTTAGGTAATTTTGTTACAGATCATATGACGCATCTAGAATGTATATACATACCATCTAGAATGCCATTAGCACGCTATATATATTATGAAGTTATTTTTCCGTATTATTATTAAAGCTAGAATTTTGTGTATTATTTACAGGTCTTCAAACACCGACTGCCATATTCCCAAGAAGAAATCGACGAGGTCATGGACTTGTGGGCGGACTATTTTCTAAATGCATAGTCTTTCTAGCTAGTAACGTAGTACTTTGATTTTGCAAACTAAGCCGATGATGTTTGGTTAGTTGTTGAACTTGTGATCTTTAGCCTATTTTGGATGTCGTCCAAAATGACAGATAACCATATATGTTTGGTTAGTTTATGATTTTGGATAATGTATGTTTTGGTAAAATTTCTACCGGGTCAATGTTTATGTGATGCGGGTCAAAGTGTCAACCAATATAAAGATTAACGTAGAAAATGAATAAGAAAGTTAACGAAACGAAATAATAACACAAGAGATTTTGGTGACGCGGAAAAACCCAATGAGGGAAACAACCGCGGGGGGAACGGAATCCCACCAATATTTTACTATGATCAAGTGATTTCACTGCTTTGAATGAGTACAAGTGTTTGCGTAGATAGTAAGTTTTACAACGAATGAATGGGGATAATAAAATGCCCCAGCTTCCTTTTTATAGCTGCGGATTACTTCGTTCAACTGACTTATTCTGTTGCTGGAATGTGGGAGGGAATATAGGGGAATATCTCTTTAGGGTTTTGACCTATTCCCTTATTCCAACAACTCTTTTCTGCTCTGCCTCGTGCCTGGCCTGGTTCTGGGCTGCTTCTGATCTGCTCCTGTGGTGGGTTTTTATCTTCTGGGCCCAGTAGCGAGATGAGGATTTTTGGGCTAAACAATTTCCCCCAAATTTCAGCCTTATTTCGGCTTTAATTGGGCTGGAATTTTCCTGTTCCCAAACTTGTTTCTGGAATTTACTCGGGTAGTTGGGGTTTTGCTGACGATGCTCACGTGGGCTACCCACTAGGCTACTTTTTCAACCGCCTATTGATGGTATGTCCCCTCAACTATTTCAACTTCCCACTTGCATTTACTTTCAACTTTTGAATTCGAATTTTACTCTTTCTTTTAACCGTTCCTTTCTCCTATAAATTACTTCTTATCCGATTTTTTCACTTTTACCATCTCCAAAGTTTACTTCCTTTTACTTGCTTTCTCGCTCTTTCTTGCTTTTTCTTGCTTTTCTTCTCTCAGTAAAAACCTTTTACCGCTTCTTTCGTCATGTCTGCTCCTGGATCTTCTTCCGCTACTCCTTCCAATACTCCTGCTCCTGAGGGGTCCTCTGGGTCCAGTTCTGCTTCGGGGGACTATTCTGGTCCTTTCCCGTCGCAGAAGTTACTTGTGGCTAAGCACTTATGCGACTCTTCTTTCAACGAATCTCATGCTTCTTTCATCAAGCTTCGTTTCGGATTCCCGGAGGGAGTGGTCTATCACTTTCCTCTCGCCGGCGAGAAGGCCGATTTTGAGAGGGAGGGATGGACTTGTCTCTATGAGTATCCTTTCCGTCTGGGTCTCAGGTTTCCTTTTCCTGACTTGATTGTAGATTTTCTGAAGTTAACCAAACTTGCTATGTGTCAGATTGCTCCGCATGCATGGAGAATCTTGCTCAGTATTTGTGCTCTGAACCGTGAACGGGGGCTGAACATCGGTGTGGCTGACTTGGGGCAGTGGTTCGCTCCTCGTTCTCTGGGTCATTCTCAGTGCACAATTCGTAGTCATGACAATATGCCTTCTGCCATTATTTTTTCCACCACTCCGGATGATAGTAAGTGGTTTACCCGTTTTATCTTTGTCAAGATTGACACATTGCCTTCCTCTCCTGACTATATTTTCTCTGCATGGCAGCCCGTGGAAGGTACTGGTTTTTGCTCTAGCATTCTTTCGATTTTCCTTACTTTATTGCTTCTTCGTTTGTTTCTGACGGTTTGTTAGTCTCTGCAGGTCGTAGCTTGGCTAAGTTTCCTGACTCTGCTGATCCCCCTACTTCCAAGGCCAAGCTCCTGGACCTTCCTGCCGAGGAGAGGACGTTCTCCAAGCTGGTCCGGGATGCTGCTGTTCTGGTGGTGAAGAAGGAGGGTACGGTATTTTTGGTGTTCTTTGTTTTCTTTGGGTGGTCCTGCGTTAATTCTACTCTGATTTCTGCTGTCACCTTTTCAGGCAAGCCCAGAGTAGATGTGAGCAGGGTGATGCAGCTGCGCAGAAAAAGGCTAGCTTCTGGGGACGCGGGGTCCTCAAAGAAGATGAAGACAGACGTTGTGGAGGGGAGCTCTGCTGGAGCCGGGTCCAAGGCTGCCCCTATTGAAGTTGATACTGTTGATCTGGTCCAGGAACCTATTTCTGAAGCTCCCTACGTTGACCCCTCTCCTCTCAAGATTCCTCCCTCCATTCCTACTCCTGGCTACAAGCCAGTTTTGGAGCAGCTGCCTCTACCACCTTCTGGGGGTGGTTCATCTTCTTCTTCTCTGCGCCTGGAGCTCCCAGCGGATTTTGGTGGGTACAGGACTCATCTCTGGCCTACTTTGGACTCACTACTTTTTCCCGCCTCTGCCTCTATTATGGAAACTCGTCCTTTCAAGGACTTGATTAGGCGTACTGCGGAGGTTTCCTTTGAGGTAACCCTCCTTTCTCTTTTCTTTTCCTTTGTTCTTCTTTTTCCTTTCTTCTGTTTTCCCTGACCCGGTTCTGGGCTTCCAGGTCCTGGAGCTGTCACTCTGTGCTAAACGACAGAGTGAGGCCTTGCTGGCTGAACTTCATTGCTCGAAGGCAGCTCAATCTGAGGCTCTGAGGAGGAGGCAGGAGGTGGAGAGGATGCAGGAGGCCTTGGCAAAGAAAGAGCGGGAGTTGTCGGAGAAATTGAGCTTGGAGGAGACCTTGAGGGAAAGTTTGCGGCAGGCTGTTGAGCGCTCTCGCCAGGATGTGGCTAAGGGCCAGGAGATGCTCAAAGCTCAAGAGGAGGCTTCTCAGAGCCAGCTAGCCACGGCTCACTCTAAGCTGGAGAGGGCCTTGACTTCAGAGGCGGACCTGGTGCTGAGGGTGGAGGCCCTGGAACAGAAGAAGGCTGGTCTGCAGAGGGCTTTAATCGAAGCTGTTGCTTATACCGCTGCTGAGACCCGGGTGAAGTGTGTTCGGGAGTTTCAGGAGGGTAACCATACTACCTGGGACTTAGCAGCTTTGGAGAAGGCCTTTGCTTCTGACTTTCCCGAGGGTTTAAACATGGACCTGATCTCTGACGATGATGAGGAAGAAGATGGGGTGGGGTCCCAAGACGTTGGAGAGGAGGTGACCTCTGACCCCACCGATGCTGATGTAGCTGCTGCTGGGCCTACTCCTGATGAGTAGGTCTTTAAAAATTTATCTGCTGGGCCCTAGTATGGGCGTTAATATTTTGTTTTTGAACTTTGGATGCCCCTGCGTGGGCTTAACTGTTTGTAACTTTTTGCTGCTGGTCCGGGTGGACCAGTAAAAACAATGCTGCTTTGGGGCTGCCTTGGGCAGCCTTTCTTTTAATCGTATGCCCCCCGTTGTATGGGGTTTTGTTCTATCTGTTGGTTTCTTGCCGTTTTTCTGGCGTTTTCTTTTGTACATGCATGTTTCGTTTGTGTTTTGGCCATCGCTGTTTTGGTGTGCTGGCCTGGTGTTTTGTATACCCATCCCTATACTGGGGTGCCAGGCTTGACTTAGGTTCTCCTGCGATCAGTGCAGATTTCCTCTTTAGGTCAGTCCACTAGGATAAGTAAATTCTGGTCCAGAAAATAAGTAGTTAAATTTTTCCTTTTAAAAGACTTAAAAATTGAAAATATACTAAGGTTTGAAATTACAAGACTTAGATTACTAAACTTAAAAAATATAAAGGCAAGATATTATTCTAAACTCAGGTTTATATAAAAAATATAAAGGCAAAACAAAATTTTAGGCTGAACCAGAGTAAACTTTATACAGAATAGAACCTGAGTCTAAGGGAGCTGCTCTGGTCTGGTGGAGGCACCTTTAGACGATATACTTTTTTAAGTGAAGTATATTCCATGATCTGGGTATCATTTCCCCTTCCATTGTCATTAGCCTGTAGGCCCCATTACCAACTATGCTCTCCACTTGGAATGGGCCCTCCCAGTTGTAAGCAAATTTTCCAGCTTGTCGGTTCTTGGTGTTCTGGAACACCTTTCTCAGGACCAGATCTCCTACTTGCAGAGTTCTGATCCTGACATTTTTGTTGTAGCTCCGAGCCACCATCTGTTTGTATGAGGCCATTCTGACGTATGCGCTGGTCCTGAGTTCATCAACAGTGTCCAGGCTTCTTGTCATTTCTACTTGGTTCTGGACCTCAGTTATTCTCCCGTATCTGTGGGTTGGGACTTTGACCTCAGAAGGAATTACTGCTTCTGCTCCGAATACAAGGCTGAAGGGGTCTGACCTGTTGCTACTTTCGGAGTAGTTCTGTCAGCCCACAGGACCAGAGGAAGTTCCTCTGCCCATTTCCCTCCCATTTCTTGTAGTTTCTTTTTCATATTCTCAATGATGATCTTATTGCTAGATTCGGCCTGTCCGTTGGACTGGGGGTTTCTGGGGGTAGATTTATGGAGTGATACATTCCACCCAGCACAGAAAGCCTCGGTTTTCTTCCCAATGAATTGGGAACCATTATCACATATTATTTCTGAGGGTATGCCAAATCTAGTGAATATATTGCGCTTAATAAAAGAGATGACCTGTGCTTCAGTGGTCTGGGTGAATGATTCTGCTTCGATCCATTTAGAAAAGTAATCTGTCATGGCCAGCATGTATAGCTTGTTTCCTGGTGCTCTGGGGAGAGGTCCCACAATGTCCATCCCCCACTTCATAAAAGGCCATGGGGATATGATCGGGTGCAGAGGCTCTGCTGGTTGATGATTGACAGATGCGTGCCTTTGACAGGCGTCACATTTCCTTGCATACTCCTTTGCGTCCTTGCGCATTGTGGGCCAGAAATATCCCATTCTGAGGGCTCTATTGGACAGGCTTCTTCCCCCTGCATGATTTCCACAGTCTCCGCTGTGGAGGTCATGCAAGACTGTCTGTGCCTCAGTCCGGTCCAGGCATCGTAGATATGGTCCTGCTAATGATTTCCGGAACAGGATTCCATCAATCAGGCCTTCATTCTAAAACTGCGTGCTTCTTTCTTACTGCTGGGCTGGATATCGTGCTGCAACCAGTCCAGGTATGGCTTTCGCCAGTCTTGTTCTGACTCCTGGTCTGGGTTGCTACTGCAGATGGGTAGCTCCTCCTGGTCCGAATCTGGTCCAGGAATGGCTGGTTTGAGAACATGGGTGATTGGAATACTGGCTACGTCGGTTGGTTTGAAGGTTGAGCCTAGAGTTGCCAGTGCATCTGCCTCGGCGTTCTGCTCTCTGGGTACTTGCTGGATGCAGAATTCCACGAATCTGCCTATTAACTCCTTTGCCACACACAAGTAGGCCACCATTGTGGGGTCTCTTGCTTCGTATGCTCCATTGACATGATTCACAATTAGTTGTGAATCACTATATACATTAACATTGTTGATTCCCATGTCCAGGGCTAGTTGCAGTCCCAGGACTAGGGCTTCATACTCAGCCACATTATTTGTGGTCTTGAACTCACATCGGACTGCTTGGGTGATTAGATCCCCTTCTGGTGATCGGAGGATCAACCCAACTCCGGACCCTCTGGCGTTTGAAGCTCCATCTACTCGTAACTCCCAGGTGCCCGGTTTGGCACCCTGGTGTAGGTGCAGGATTTCCTGCTCTGCTTGGGTCTGGAGTGCTGGGCTGAAATCGGAGACGAAGTCTGCAAGGGCTTGTGACTTTATGGCTGTGCGTGGTTCAAACTGGAGGTCATATCCACTGAGGTGCACAGACCACTTAGCCATTCGTCCTGATAATTCTGGCTTTCTCATAACCGTCTTGAGTGGGTGATTGGTAACCACTGAGATGGTATGAGACTCGAAGTACGGACGCAGCTTATAGGATGCTGTGACCAATGCCAATACTAGTTTTTCCAGTGAGGTATACCTTGCTTCTGCTGGCAGTAATGATTTGCTGACGTAGTACACCGGGTGCTGAGCTCCTTCGTGCTGCCGGACCAGAACTGCGCTTACTGCTGCTTCGGTTACTGAGAGGTACAGGAGGAGGACCTCCCCCTGCTCTGGCTTGGATAGCAGGGGTGGGCTGCTCAGGTACTGCTTTAGTTCCTGGAATGTTTTTTCATGCTCTGGTGTCCAATCAAACTTTTGGCTTTTTCTAAGAATATCATAGAATAATCTGCACCGATCTGAGGATCTGGAGATAAACCTGCTCAGGGCTGCTACTCTTCCCGTCAGACGCTGCACATCTTTTGGCTTCTGGGGTGATTCCAGCTGCAGAACTGCTTTGATTTGTTCTGTGCTGGCTTCTATCCCCCTCTGTGTTACCATATACCCCAGGAATTTCCCACTGGAAACTCCGAAGGTACACTTAGCTGGATTTAACTTCATTTTGTACTTCCGGAGGGTGTTGAATGTTTCCTCCAGGTGCTGGGTGTGGTCTGCTGATTGCTTGGATTTGACCACCATATCATCTATGTAGACTTCCATATTACGTCCTATCTGGTCTTTGAACATCATATTGACGAGCCGCTGGTACGTGGAACCAGCATTCTTAAGGCCGAAGGGCATTACGTTGTAGCAGTAGATGCCTCTTTCGGACCTGAATGCTGTCTTTTCCTGGTCTGCCGGGTCCATTTTGATCTGGTTATACCCGCTCCAGGCATCTAGGAAAGTCAACATTTTGTGGCCTGCAGTGGCGTCGACCATAGCATCTATGTGTGGCAAGGGGAATGGGTCCTTGGGGCAGGCCTTATTTAGGTCTGTGAAATCCACGCAGACCCTCCACTTGCCATTCTTTTTTGGTACTACCACTACATTAGATAGCCATTCGGGGTACCTGACTTCCCTGATCTTTCCTGCCTCCAGAAGGTTATCCACCTCCTGGTTTATGATCTGATGTCTTTCTGCTGCGAATTTCCTGCGCCTCTGCTGCACTGGTCTGAATCCTGGATCTATGCTGAGCTTGTGTGTTATGATTTCTGGGTCTATACCAATCATATCTTTGTGGGACCAGGCGAAACAGTCCACATTCTTTCTGAGCAGCTGGAGGAGCTGCTGACGTAGATCTCCAGAGCACTCTGAGCCTATGAACACGGTCCTTTCTGGGTGCTGCTCATCCAGGTGGACCTCATCGATTTCTGTCTGCTGGGGCTCGATGTATTCCTCCTGGATGTGCAGTTGCTGTAGTTGCTATGCTCTGGCAGTTGGTGGTCTGGTGGTCCTTTTGAGAGCTACTTTGTAACAATCCTTGGCCTCCTCCTGGTCTCCCCGTATCTCCTGAACTCCCCACGGCGTAGGAAACTTCAGGCACTGGTGATACGTTGACGGGATTGCTCGCATTTCGTGGATCCAGGGCCTGCCAAGAATAACATTGTAGGTAGATGGACCATCAATAACTAAGTACCTTACCTGTTTGTTCAGCCCTCCGGCGTAGGTGGGGATGGTGATCTCCCCCAGGGTATGCGCCGTTTCTCCACTGAATCCGACCAGGGGAATAGCTTTCTTTGTCAGGTCCTTTTCGTCAAATCCCATGCTCTTTAGTGCTTCCAGCATTAGTAGGTTGACGGAGCTGCCTGTGTCTACCATGACCTTCCTGACCTCACAATTGCCGATATTTAATGTGATAATCAGGGCATCATGGTGCTGCTCTGGTACAGCTTCTGCGTCTGTTTCGTCAAAAGTCACTGCTGGGAGGTCCTGCCTTGCTATTCTGCATGATGATTCTGGCTTGTCTCCCTTTGCTGTAGTTACACGTCTTTTGGCTGCCGAGTAGGTGAGCCCACACAGCTCTGATCCTCCAGTAATGACATTGACAATTCTATTGCAGGGAGGAGCTGGTGAAGGCTGCACCTGGCTGGCTGCGTTGACTCTGGTGGACTTCTCTGGGAGCAGATGGTCCAAGTTGCCTCGGTCATACTGGAATCGGACCTCCTTTCTGAGGGTGTAACATTCGTCTGTGGTATGACCTATGTCATCATGAAATTCACATCTTTTGCTAGCATCACGGCGGTCATTGAGCCGCTCCTCTCTCTTCTTTGGCCATCTGACTCCTTTGAGCTCTTTCAAGGCCTTTAGCAAGCCAGCTATTCCGGTGGTAAAACCATACTCACTGACCTTCGGAGGTGGATCTGCATCGTTTTTCCCACCGGTGCTCTCGGATACTTTGCTCACTGGCTTGCTGTAGGGCTTTGATCTTTCATTCCTTTTTTCTACTGGTGCTTTTCTAGACACAGGTTCTGTGTCATAGGTACTTCTTCTGGAGGCAGCGTCTTCTTCCAGCCTCATGGCTGCAACTGCCTGGGCCTGTACATCAACAAAGGCAGTGCATGGGTGCATTGTCAATTGCTTGTACAGGTCTGAATCGTGATGCAACCCCCTACGGAAGGCTTCAATGGCAGTGGGTACATCACAATGCGGGATGGCAACCTTTTCCTTGTTGAACCTGGTGAGGTAATCTCGAGTGGTTTCCTCGAATCCTTGGACAATCCTGTATAGATCGCTGGTCTGCTTCTCTGGTTTCATGCTGCTAGCAAACTGCTGATTAAAGGCATTAACCAGATCTGCAAAGGAGAAGATGCTGCGATTGGGCAATCCCACAAACCAGTGCAGGGCTGCTCCGGATAGGGTGGACCCAAATCCTTTGCACATGCAAGCCTCCTTAAGTGCTCCGGTTGCGGTTACCACCATCATTTTCTGCTTATACTGATTTATGTGGTCCAGAGGGTCGCTCGTACCATCATATAGTGTCATGGTTGGTGGCACAAACCCCTTGGGCACATTGATCAGGGCAATGTTGTCGATGAATGGTGAATCTGCATAGCTGTCCTGGGAAGCTTTCTCCATGGGCCTTGGCATGCCAGGTATCTTGGTGATCATTTCTTTTAACTCCTGGTAGCGCTGGTCTGAGAGACTGCCTACTCCAGGGAATGGATTGACTGGCGGAGGGAGGAAGCCTGGAGGGGCTCCTCCCCAGGGACCTGAGGTCGGGTTGACTGGCGGAGGGAGGAAGCCTGGAGGGGCTCTTCCCCAAGGGCCTGCGGCTGATTCACTGGCTGCTACAAATGAACTGAAGCCTGCTCCTGGATGCCAACCTACTGCTGACTGCGCTGGTGCTCCTCCTTGCCACTCTCCAACGCTGGGCTGGTTCACGGGTGCTGCTCCTACTGAGATCTCTGGCGTTCGTCCGATGGTAGGCTGCGGAGGGGTACCTGAAAAAATCAAAGGGTCAGTCCCAGGGGGAAAACAAGGCGTAGGATTACCTGCAGGCTGAATTGGTCTGGGCTGCGGTGCTCCAAACACGGATGAATCCAGATCCAGTATCTCTGGGCCACTGCTCGGGGTGGTGACGCCTAGATCCAGCCTGGTGACGATCTCCTGGGGAATTGGCCGGTTCAACCCTGCTCTCCCGAAGGGGTTGAAGGTCTGCCCAGGCCCTGGCTGCAACATTCTGAACGGCTGTTCTGGACGTGCGACTGCGGCGATCTGCTCTCTCAGGTTCAGGTTGTCCTTCTTCAGTCCCTCTATGGCTTCCTGCAGAGCACTCATTCCCTGGACCACCATCTGCATTGGATCTGTCCGAGGAACCTGCGGCTGCTGGCCTGCTCCGGGCATCTGGGCTTCTCTACTCCTGCTAGGGCTGCTCTCTCTGCTCTGCTTTGGGGAAGCAGACACAGGGGGTGATCTGGGAACCTGAGGAGGTTTCCTAGATGGAACCACAACCTTGGTGGCTGTGGTTTGACTCGCGACCAGGGATGGTCCTGCGAGTCCAGCAGATACAGTAGGGTTGATCCCACTGGACTGGGCTGGCATGCTCTGAGAGCTGGAAGGGTTGGCTTTGGTTCCAGACATGCTTGTTGTGGCGAGATAACGATTTCAAATATTGGAATGCGCACTATGCCCCACGGTGGGCGCCAAATTGTTTTGGTAAAATTTCTACCGGGTCAATGTTTATGTGATGCGGGTCAAAGTGTCAACCAATATAAAAATTAACGTAGAAAATGAATACGAAAGTTAACGAAACGAAATAATAACACAAGAGATTTTGGTGACGCGGAAAAACCCAATGAGGGAAACAACCGCGGGGGGAACGAAATCCCACCAATATTTTACTATGATCAAGTGATTTCACTGCTTTGAATGAGTACAAGTGTTTGCGTAGATAGTAAGTTTTACAACGAATGAATGGGGATAATAAAATGCCCCAGCTTCCTTTTTATAGCTGTAGATTACTTCGTTCAACTGACTTATTCTGTTGCTGGAATGTGGGAGGGAATATAGGGGAATATCTCTTTAGGGTTTTGACCTATTCCCTTATTCCAACAACTCTTTTCTGCTCTGCCTCGTGCCTGGCCTGGTTCTGGGCTGCTTCTGATCTGCTCCTGTGGTGGGTTTTTATCTTCTGGGCCCAGTAGCGAGATGTGGATTTTTGGGCTAAACAATGTATATGAAAGACGATCGACCTTTGTCGTGATTTGCTTTGTCCCTGTTTAATGAAAGACGAATGACTTTGTCGTGCTTCGCTTTGAATTTGTGTTTGTTTGGTTGATGATATGGCAGTCTGGCTGGCATCTGAATAATGTATACTGGTGGTACAAATTACCATCAATACCAGCTTTTTTTTTTAAAAAAAGGCAACATCAAGGACATCAGACTTATTAAACCTCCGATGTGCATACATATGAAGGACATCAGATGTGAGCTAAAGAATGATGTGCATAAGAATGATAAATTACAGTAATTTTTTTTTATAACACATGGACATCAGATGTGAGCAAAAGAATGATGTGCATAAGAATGATGGACATCAGACTTATTAAACCTCCGATGTGCAATAACATATGGACATCAGATGTGAGCTAAAGTATGATGTGCATAAGGATGATGGACATCAGACGTATTAAACATCCGATGTGCATTAACAAATGGACATCGGTTGCACAACCGATGTCCTTGATACCCATAATGGACATCAGTGAACTCTACATCGGTTGCTAATCCGATGTCCTTGACCATAAAAGTCCGATGTCCTTAAGGGTTTCTGTAGTAGTGTATGCGTAAGTAAAAAACTGAATGAATTTATGAGTTGTTGCTCCTGGCCTTTATAGTTGCTGAGTCAAGGGTCAACTTCTCTCCTGGTCCTGCTCCGAGAATATAGGAGATCTGTTGCTTAGATACGTTGAGGGTTGGACTTCTGCTCTCTGACCTAACGGCTCCTACTGACTTTTTATGGACTGCAGCTTACTGGGCTACGTCTCCTTTATTGGGCCCAATAGTCTAGATGGGGATTTTTGAGCTAAACAATGCCCTACTACTATATTAGTAGAATCAAATTAATCGATTACAAGTATTCACAAACTTACCAGGAAGAACATTTATACTTTGACGATGAGAAAGGTCCGACTCGATGACTCCGCACTCAAGCTACGCTCATCCTAACACAAGATGACATATTCCGCCTATTTTTGAACTTATTATCGATGATAAAAGTACATTTTGAGTAAGTAATTAAAAAAAATAAACTTTATAATAGGGAGTTATTTTAGAAAACTTGTATGTAAAGGGGTGTAATTATTAATTGACTAATAATATTGGTAATAATGGTATGACTATGTGATGGCTACTTTGTATGAAATTTGGCAAAACGGAAGTCGAGTTTTATTGAGGGTACAAGTAGAGTAGTAGGGAACCTGAGGCTGTCATTCTCAGTATTAATTTTCAATGGGAGCCTTAAGGCCTGTATAAAGCGTACACTGATCGAGAGTCGTGTATAAAGTGTACGGGAGCCTTAAGGCCTGTTAGCGGCTGGGCGCACAAGTGCACAACAATAGTCACGTCTTCTTCGGCCATACGACTACGCTAATAACACTCACATTTAGCCTACAAAAAACAATGTACAGAGAATACCAATAGTAAGATATCACTAGAAACCGTGTGTTTGACGAGAAATTGAAAACGAAGGAAATGTTATCAGAAACAACAAATGGCTGCCAAAAAAACTCAAAAAGCTAGCAAGCAAAGACAAGACCTTCCCTCGATATAACTAAGGACCGTCACTGGATAACAACAAACTTCGTAAACTCTGAATAAAATGAGTGATGTAAGAATCTTCAAGGCTTCTAACCAGCATAAACTCTCTCCATTTCTCATGGTTAACCCTTGCATTTTGTCCCACAAGGCTCTCACCATCCATCATAATCTCAATTGCCTCACAAACTTGGTTTTTCGAGAAATGGCCGTCGTCTCCTTTTTCAACCTCTACTCCGATTTGCAGGTCCAAACTCAACATTCTAGAGTTGATGAACTGATCAGTGACCTGAGGCAATAACACCAGTTGACAATGGCTTACTAGAGCCTCGGTTATTGACCCGGCCCCACAATGGGTCACAAAACATCCTACTGAAGGATGTTGCATTATAAGTTGTTGTTGGACCCACCCTCCTGTTACCAGTCCTCTACCCTTTGTTCTTTCCACAAATCCTTTTGGCAAGGCTGATTCGATTGTCTTGCATTCAACTGGCGCTTTCAGTGCTGCTAGAAATGGCCTTCCTGCACCATTTCAAATTTCATATCAAATCATTGATTTTGAATTGAAATATCCATATTAAATTAAAAAAAAAAATTATATAAAACGTAACCTGTGAGCTCAAGCCCAAGCACAAGTTCTTGAAAGCGATCGTTACTCAGAAAGCACTCACTACCAAGGGCACAATAAACAACTGTTCCCTTACCAAAGCCATCGAGCCAATTGGCTAAGTTCTCATCAAGCGTACCAGCTGGTGGTTCTGGTGCTACCAGCCCGGCTAACAACACGGGTTTGGAGTATATTTTACGGATGAAATCACAGTAAACGCCTTCCATCTCATTACAAGTCTTCACTACAAAGGCATCACATGCTTCTAGTGCAATAGCATGCCTTTGTAGGATAGACTTTCCCGGGCCTCCAAATTCCATCTGAGTAAGGGCATTTCCCACCGCTACAGCCTCATGGGATCGTAACCTAATCATGGACTTGGAGGCCGGGAAGCCTGGAGGTGGTCGAGTCAAATCTCGGCCACCCTCAGAAGCAGCTCTTGCCCTAGGTAAAAAATAAGCACCACTAACCGCAAACAAGGTGGCAAAGTACAAAGACTTAGCCCCGTGTTTGCGGGCTATCCCAGGCAACCATTCGGTAAAGTCAAAGAAAACTAAGTCGGGTTTGAGTTGAGACAAAATCAAATCAATATTTTCCTTGGTCAAGTCCATGGCGGCCATGACATAAGACCGACCCTCGAAGGGAACATCGGCGGTTGTCTCGGCACCCAGAGGCAACCCTTGGACGGGCGGGACGGTAATGGGGATGAAATTGATGAGGTGAGGATGGTGGTTTAAAGGGGTTAACTTGAGTTGGATTTTGGTAGGAAGGATAAAAGAGACTTTGTGGCCGTGTTGAGCAAGTATGTTAGCTAATTGTAAGAAAGGTGTAATGTGGCCTAGAGCAAACCATGGATACATCACTACATGTAATGCCTTGCTTTCTTCATTGTCAACATTAGTTTTGTGTTCTTCTGATACATTCATTTTTGTTGCAAGAATTGGATTCGTAAGATTTTGTGGGTATTCTATATTAACCTGATTTAGCACTACTTTATTTATAGATATAAACATTATAACCAGAGTTGGTGTGTTGTACAGTAACAGGCCGGCTCCAGCTGGTAGCACTAAACACTTCGTGATCACCTCTAGTTTCAAAGACGACCCTGTCTCGAACCTGCTTTAGTTTAACACAATGTCTCTCATTTCTGACCGATATATACGTCGCAAGCTTGTCATAACTATGACCCTCACAAGGGAGACTTGCTACTAATTTAAAGACAAATAATACTTGTGTATATCCTCGGCATATTTCATTTCTTCATAGCTGGTTTTAGTCTATTTATATATCGTGCAGTCTACTATTGACACTTTCGACTGGTCATTTTTTGGTAATGTGGTTCCACCTTTAATGCTATGTTTATTTGTTCATAACAAACCCATTCCAAATAAACTTATTTATTGTCTTATTCCATTTTGGGATATCTCCGTCAATTATTATCCTTTCTATTTTAAAAATAAACTTAATAAACAATGTAATCATTCACACTCAATTTAGTCAACTTATCATTTAGTAATTGAATATCCATCTTTCCTTGATCTTTCTGCTAAAACCAAAGACGGGATGAAGGCCGAATTTAGTGTGAATGAAAGACATGGAAGCATATTAATTGAAGATTTAGAGTCGTTTCTAGTGATCTCTGTAATGAAGTGATCTCTGTATATTTCTCCATCAAAGGATAAATAACAAATCACTTTCAATATTCTCGGAACTACTACACTAACGTCCCTTTACAGTATAGAGTACTAAAAACAAAGATTGACAAACAAAATTAGTATGTACAGCCTCCTTCTCCAACTTGAGAATCATATGATAACAGTTGCCAACTCCGGAGAGATCCATCAACATTCACATTCCTACAATGCATCTCTCTCTCTCTCTCACAAACCCAACATCGTCAAAAATCTGGTCTGAGTAGGAAAGGAAGTCTGACCTGCCCTTTCGGCATTAATAACCTCAACTCAAACCCACTGCCAAATTCTCTCATGGTGGAGAACCAACTTCAATGGCATCCAGACTAGTAGCTCTTTGAAATGGAGATTGAACCGTTCCTTAAGTATTTTACTCCATATGATACCGTCGAAGCCACTGTGGTAGAAGCCACCAGATAGCTGCACAAAATTACGTAACAAAATAAATTTAACCCCGCTCTACACCTGACCACTATGTAGCTCTGATTGTTTTCAGAGAAACGTTATGACAATTTTATGAAGAAGTTTTATGTTGTTATTTTAAGGGAAGTGTCAAGTGCCAACTGTACCATAATGACTGAGGGTCGGGTCTATTACTAAAGCAAAGTCTTTAAGTAACATAGCCTGGCCCCAAATAATAATAAAAAAAAGAAAAAAAAGAAAAAAAGAAGTACCCAAATACATATGAAGGAAATCCAGTAATACCTCAAGTAGGTTATGTATGCCTGAGTTTCTGTGGTCCCAAATTCAGGTTGCAGGAGAGCAGCAGCAACTAAGATGAGTTGGAAAACTGTGTTTACCTATTCAATTTTAGCCAACCAGTGAAATGTTATTAATTTTAGTCAGATGTACACAAACTAATAAGTTATGACGAGTTCCTACCTTGTTTTGCGTTTATTGCTTCATATTGGAAGTTCTACGCAATGATTTATGTTAGTTATCTCTAATCATTTGGAACTCCTAAAGCTTTCTTGATACAGTTAGCATTTTGCACGAATTGTTTGCAGTCTAAAACTGTATGATGTAAAAGGATAATTTGTTTCTGTGAATCAACTATTTTCGACGGCTATTTGTGCTCAGGAACATCTTAATAAGATTCCATCACCTAAGAGAGACATATGCTGTGTATTTTACTTCCTTAGAAAACTACAGTCAAGAAATCAGAACTCACCTTGCTGATAAATAAAGGCTCGACCTTTTCCGGACGAGTTCCGTCAAGGTTGAAAAAGTCATACCTGCTCTCCCACTGAAAAAAAAAATACCGGTTATCAAGCAGCATAAATGAAGAAATTTACCAGGCTTAGTAGTGATACGCAATTTCACACCTGCCAACTTAAGCTACTAGCTCTCTTGTAAACAGCACCACCAACAAGCAATACATCTCGAAGCACAACCAGTCCAACAAGTCCAGCTTCACATTTCAAGAACAGCTTCAGATTTGTGTCCACAAATATATTAAGCACAAGGACAAGGAGTTGTTCTACAATTACGTCCCAACTCCCAACAAAACGCTCAAACTTTTAAGAAGGAAACAATTAAACTGATATTTGAAATTGCGTATTTTAAAGATATCAAAGTTTTTGAAAGAATGCTCCACTTTATAAGCAAGCTAGCATAACACTTTAGGATCAAAATGTTGCTGTATTTCGTACTAATGTTGCTGTATCTGGTTGACCAAAATTGAAAACGAGGGGAATATCACTAGAAACAACAAATGGTCTGCAAGAAAAATGAAAAATGAAAAAATTAAATAAAAAGACCTCTCGTTCCCAACCCACACAAAATTAAATAAAAAGACCTCTCGTTCCCAACCCACACTGGGATACTTACGGTGCAGAAGATTATTTTCCACCATCGCCAAAGCAACGCACCCAATCAAAACCTGCATCACCATTAAGAAAATAAAATTACCAGAACTCTCATGAGACATGAGAACTCTTACAAAGAATCTAATCTACGCTTTCTGGAGATACAAATATGAAGAAGGTTACAAAACATGAAGCCTTACCTTATCTGCAAGAGGATCTAAGTAGGAGCCAACTACAGAATTAATGCCCATCCTCCTGGCAAGGTATCCATCTAGCTACATCAATAAAAGAAAATCACATCACCATCACAATAATGTTATAAAAGGAGGGCCCTGAAGATCATTTCTCACCCAGTCACTGGCACCAGATACTGCAAGCCCTACAAATGCAGGAAGATACCATTCATTCACAATCATCCTGCACCAAGCCATCTAATCAATTTAGAGATTTAAAACCAAAAAATAAAAAGAGCTTCAGGCATATAGCTTTTTTGAGAAACAAAACAAGAAGACAAACAGCACCAAATAATGTAAGAAATTGAACTATCAAGCTTTAACCCGGAGGAATTTGTCCAAGTGAACACCATACAAAAAATTTAGAAAGTTACAAGGTATCACTTCAGAGAAAAGAGGAAGCAGAAGGGATAACCCCAGTTCAAGGTTCAACTTAAACACGTGCTACCAAAATCTAACAGAAAGTGCAAAACTTAAGAGAAAGCCTTCCGCCGACGCAGCTGAGTACTCATCAAAGACCATAGATAAAAAAAAGTATACAGAGTGATCTGCAGGGTGCTATACCTAAAGCTCATATATTTCCTTGTCACTCGCAGCAAATTTAGTTTCTTCTTAGTCTTCCTCTAATATTAGAATTATTATCTTTATAAGATCCAACATTAGAAGGGGGACGTAAACCCTATGACAGAGGAAATATGGTACTCCGTATAAGACTATAAGTGATACATCACAGCTGGAAACATAGATAGCAATACACCTTCAACCACCAAAACATCACGTAAGTTCACCAGGAACGACACACATCCACACTAGTACACCCACTGCAAACAAGAAAGACAACCAACTTAGAAAAGTATTTTCCAGCTGTCAATTTACATGAGAACAATCAAATAAACAAGCAGCCAGAGTAACTTATCCAAGATGAAGGCATCAACCATACTAACAACAACAAATCTACTTTGATGCCTAATGGCTCCCGCAAATTGCGAGGTAAGAGGGGGAGGTTGGATGTACGGAGCATGGTGCTTGTGTTAGCAACACAATGAGGTTGTTTCCAAATGACCCAAGATGAAAATTGCATCGGGAACTGCATTGAAAGGACCGATGCTAAGCAATAGAAAGAAGCAAAGCGACTTTAGTGGGCATTTTGCTTTATTCCATCATAATCCATAACCAAAGAGTAATGAGTCGTCGACTCCAATTAACATTTAGAAAATTACAATGTATCATTGCAGAGGGAAGAGGAAGCAAAAGATAAACCCCTATTTAATGTTCAACTTAAAGGCATGCTATCGAAATTTAACAGAGTGCAAAATCTAAGAGAAAGCCTTCTGCCCACCCAGCTTAGTAAACATAACAGCCCATAACTATACTACATGGAGTGATCTGCAGGATGCTAAACCAAGGTCATACATTCTATGGTCACTCACAGATCTAATCTTGAGTAGTCTTACATGATCAAATATCAGAAATGGGACGTTAAATGTATGACAGAGGAAATATGGTGTAATTCACAAATCACAGCTGGAACATGGATACTAGTATAACCTCAACATCACATGAGTTCACCACACATATCACACCTTCACACTGGTACATCCACTGCAAACAAGAAGGCGAACAACTAAAGTTTACTTTCCAGCTTTAAACTTACTTAGGACAATCAAATAAACAACCAACGTCAGTCCGCCACAGCTATACATTAAACTTAGCTAGTCTTAGAGTAAGATTATTAGTAGTCTTAAGACAAGAATTTGGCAAGTCTTAAGACAAGACTCATTCAAGTCTGTTGAATATTGGGCGAGTCTTGACCCCACTTTCAATGGAAATTATGCAATGAGTGGATCTCATGTGTCATTTCTTTTGTAAAAAGAAAGAGGTAAGGTACAAAAGTAGAGTCTGAGGTGAGGCTGATGGATAATGTATAAAGTCTTAGACGAGTCTGAAGTAATGGAAAGCTGATATGACGGTCTTAAGACTTTGAAGAGTTTTACTATAATCTCAACCTTAAATAGATAGAGCCCAAAGTTAAAAAGTGTGTGTCCAATATTGATTGCACATGAACTGGTTGTATAGTAGTTCCTAACAAGCACCAATGCATCCATTAGAACAATGAAACTCAGTAATATAAAGCACCAAAATCTATTTTAAGAGGACGAAAAAAAAAAAGGACAATGTGCTATATAGCCTATATTATATAAGCATTAAATTTCTATATTAGGGTTAATCTGGAATCATAATTTCTGAATACAAATGAAAGAAAAATCCATACTATACTGCAACTTATCAAGATTAAGCAACTGGTAAACAAGTAAATACTTAAATCACCTTCAAGAATCTTAAGCTCAGATTATATGTCAGCACTCAGCAGCACTATCAATTTGGTTCACCTCAAATCAACCAAGAGACGTAACTGCTAATAATGTCTCCATGCTATTTCACAAAAGCACAAATGCAAACCACATCAAATTAAGCAAGTCTATAGTCACAAAATAGAACAAAAAAATATGTTTCTCATCAAAAAGATATCCACGACATGTATCCTCCCAAATTTAACTACCACAGAAATGAATGGCCATAAGCTAAATAGCGAAAAATCAGCTAGCTTGGCTGATGAATTCTATTTCTAAATAATATATTTTTCCACAGTTATACACGAAGAACAAGTCGGAATATAAGTTCCATCATCGAATGTGCTTTGCCATGCATAATTTGAAGTACGTGCACGTAACTCCAAAGGCATAAACTGGCATGAGGTAAAATACTAAAATATGATTAAAATCAGCTCGTCTTTTCCATTACATATCGCCACATCAATACAAACAAAGGCAGGATAAAAGTTAACTTGAATTAGATTAGTTAGTGAATTCAAGTCCAAACAATGTACACTAACTCAGAACTGTAACCATTACTTGACAATCACCCATCACTTCCGTATATAAGTGGAAAAATACACACACTGCCCTTAACGCAGTCAAAGAGTCTTGCTTGTGACGGATAGTATCCGTCACAATACTCTACTCTCAAAATAAAGTGAGTGGACATGCAAGTGAGAGAAATTGGAGCATCTTATGGATATCGCCACTTGCATTATGTGATAGGGGTACTATCCATCTTCACCATGTGACGGGATATGAGATATCGGATAGTTTCCGTCTTTAATGACAATTTGTGTAACGCCATATATGAACAAATGACAGCCAGCTTAATATGTAAAGTCGGTCTTAAATTTACATGAATTGCCGCATCAATAAAAACATGAGCTAGGATGAAGGCTAATGTCAATTAGCTTAGTCGGTAAATTCTAGCTCGAAATATGGACACAATGCCACCTAAATATACACGGAGTATAACCCTGAGCTACTCTGAAAGCAAAAACTCGGTAATACTGAAGCCGAAACATATACATTATTAGGTTTACTAAGAAATCTTACCAGCCGAGGATGGGACCGGAAACCATTCTGCTAACCGACACGAAATTGGGCCAATTTACAAAACTTTCTACAAATCCACCACCTCCACTACTCCCCCTTCTAATACTTCCAACAATGCTATCATTCACAGCTTGAGTATCACTATCCTTTCCATCTCTATCATCATTTCGAAACCCTAATTTGATCGGAAACCTCAACTTAGTCCTCTCGAGAAGCCGCAAAGCGTCCAGCTTTCGTGGCGGTGGCAAGACGACGTCGTATTGGACAAGCGTAGGCGTGGCGGACTGAGAGAGCTGCCATGGTGGAGATGATAGGAAGAGGGGGCCATAGAAACAGAAAGGGAAGAGGTGTACGGAGGTGACGTCAGCATAGAGAGGAGAGAGAAATGGAGTACGTTGTGAGAGAGGAGAGAATTGGCGGGGAGAATTGAAGAGAGTGGTTGTTGTAGTAGTGGTTGATTTTGAGGATTTTAAGATTCGTTGAAGGCATCGGAAGATCGCCATAGTTGGGAAATTTGAAATTGATTAAATTGATTGATGTTGATTTTGGGGAAGGAGGATGATAGATTGATACTGTAATTATGTTGGGCGAAGTTGGGGGTTTTAGTCAGGGGTTTTGACTTTCAAAAATTGACGTGTTATGGACTTGTGAAATATCAGACACGTGGTTTTAGCACTGCACCCCCGGACCAGATTGGGGAATCGTTTGATTCATCCAAAAAAATTAATAAAGTTTTTCATTTAATTTGGGTGAATTTGACAACCCGAATACTTATTTCATACCGCAGCATTCATCTAAAATAATATTCCCTCCATTCAAATCCACATTACACATTTCTATTTTACACACTATTCACAAATAACCATTCAAATTCGATTTTCTTTCGATACGTAAATAAAATTATATTCATGTGGGATCTAGTTTTATTCGTCTTTACGAGTATATTATTAATATCTAATTTTTATAATTTTTGAAACTACGTAGCTAACAATATTTACCGTACAAAAGACGCGTTGACAAACGTGAAAAAAGAAATGTGTAATGTGGATATGAATGGAGGGAGTATGGCAACTATCAGTTTCTTGTACAAAATATTCAATTAGGGAGTGGGAGGAAAAACACATAGGATGTCCCATCACCTATGTGATTTCCACTTGTGACTTCTGAGAGGTCTTATTATTTCAGATGGAACTTGCGGTCTGAAACAAGATGGACTGATTTGACAAATATGTTTGGTTGTTTAGGTAGGAATTAAATTTCATGAAAATTTTGAATGACCAAAGGGTAGCGGGTAGGTAGGTAAGTTTCTACATTATTTAGACATTGAAGGTTCTTAAAAACTTCAAATTCCACCATTTTACAAAAATTATGGCAACCTAACAATTCATTATTTTGCAAATCGTGGAATTTTTTAATTCTTGTGTTTTTAAAATATCAACCAAATAACCTCTGAATGGTAAGAAATTCGTTTCCACCAAAACTAGAATTTAAAATTCATTGCACCATAGATCGGACCAAATCAATCAATCAATCAATCAATCAATATATATAATTAAAGGAGACTTTTTTCGAGCTACATGGTAGTCTCCAAATATTACAAAACTCTCTTTTTATAAATAATAATTTATTTGTAAGTTTTCTATTAGAATTAGAAAATAATAAAATAATAAATTAATTACAATTATTCTATTAAAATTAGAAAATTAGAAAATAGTTGTTTAAATAATAATTTATTTATAATTTTCCTATTGGAATTAGAAAATAAGAAAATAATTAATTGATTACAATTTTTCTATTAGAATTAGAAAATGGGTGATTATTTATAAATTTTCTATTAGATTAAGAATAATATTATTATTTAAGATTATTTTTTTTGGCAGCTGTAAAATATGAAAATGGTTATTAACTTTATTCAATATTTTTATTAAATATGAAAATGGCAAATGAGTTAGAACATAATTGTTTATTTACAAATTTGCTATTAGACTACGAACATTATTCTTTAATATTTATATATTTACTATTTAAGTTTATTAACTTTATTCAACCTTTAACTTAGTTTGTCTTCGTCTTAACATTATAATGGGTCAAAAATAGTCATACTTGGAGATATTAGACAAATTTGTTACTTTGTCTTATGCATTATGTTTTTATCTTTTTCATATTACTTGAATCTTCTTAAATTTAAAATGATACCGCATCTTAATTAAAAATTTGTGGAACTAATAACGGTAAGGGCTTAATTAAGTATTTTCAAATTATACACTTTCGTACTTAGGAATGCGAAAGAAATGAGATAATTTCTTTAATTAAGTAACAACAGAAATAAGACAAATGTCAAAATACTATACTTTTGGAGTATAAATATAAATATTAAAGACCATAATGATGATTTAGATATATAGATCAACTGGAATAATTTTGTGGATGACATTTATTTTAAATGAGTATTGAAGGGTATTTTGTAAACAACAAAATATTTTTTCCCTGCATATTTTCACTTTATTCTTTATAGATAAGACATTGTTTTATATAGTGACGTATTTTGTACGAGGGTGGGGTTAGATAGCTTTTGAGGGAGCAGGTAAGTGTCTTAAGGGATAGGGTTAGACTCCAACGTTTAAGAGTATAATTTGAGTAGTACAACATAATGTCGATAGGCTGGGGTAATTCAGGGATACAGTTGAGATTTTGATGATCAAGTTGGTTAGTTGGATTGTGAAGTTTCGATTTAATGAGCATAAATAACAAAGAATACAACGACGTACGTGAGTTAAGCGGAATAACTGTGTGGTGAGATGAAATTTAATAGTGTATTAGAAGGTATTTCATAAACAACAAAGTAATGTGAAATAAAAGGTGTTTACGAGAGGGATAGAGTAATCAGTAAAAAAAATCAAAATTATTTTTTATCATAGTATTAGATTATAGTTTATTGTAGCCCGTATTCCTTTTGTTCCTCCAAATTTTCAACTTATTTTTTACAATAAGATATTGTCTTATAGGGTACTGGTTAAGTTTACATTAGATCTGTCGATTTTTGTTTTTAGGACTAGGGGTAAATAGGTCTCAAGGGATGAAGTAAGTGTCTTGGGAGCAGGGTTATTCTCCGACGTTTAAGTGTGATTTGAGTTGTACAAAAAAATGTCTATAGGTTGTGGTTGTCCAGGGATACATTTGATTCTGTTGATCAAGTTGGTTAGTTAGGGGTGAGAAATGTCCGAAGAATACCTGAATGGTATGGAAAAATGGTACGTACGTGTGTACTAAGGTTATGATTAGAACAATTGCAAAAGTAAGTAGATAAATTTTATTTCAAAGTTCTATATTTTTTGAAAATAATAGAGCCATAAATATTGTAAAATTAGGTTAGAAATATTTGAAGTGAACATGTATATATACTCAATTTTGATTGTTATATGGTGAGGGTTTATTTTACATTAGATGTGTCTATGTTTTTTAGGGGTGGGGGTTAGATAGGTCTCGAGGGAGAAGATACGTGTCTTATGGGGTAAGGTTACTCTCCGACGTTGAATAATGTGATTTGAGTAGTACAAGTAAATATCGGTAAGCTGAGGTTTCCAGGGATATATTTTACAACTGATTTTGGTGGGTAAGTTGGTTAGGTGTGGGAGAAGGGTACTCGACGGGTGGGATTGTTCTCCGACGTTTACGAGTGTAATTTAAGAGATAGAAAAATATATTCATATGTGGGGGCTGAGGTTGTTCAAGGATAAGTTTATGGTTATGGTTGATTCTGAAGGGTTTGGTTTGTTAGTCGGGTGGAAATGGTTGGATATGGAAAATAATGGTGGGTAACGTGAGATATTAATTGGAGAAGGTAAATAGATAAATTTTATTTGAAAGTGTATTATATAAAAATAAGAATTGATAAATATTATAAATATTGGCTAAAAGCCTTTAAAATATCATGTGTATAAACTCAATTTTGTTTCTTTGTTAAAAATAAAACTAAACAATCAAATGTTATACTCATTTAAATGTTGAATGATTTCATAATGTTTTTTGTGCTATTAATATAGAAAATAAGAAAATAATAAAGTATTTACTATTTTTCTATTAGAACTAGAATATAGTTGATTATAAAGAAAATAAGTTATTTACCACCTTCATGTTATAATTAGAAAACAATAAATTATTAAGGGTAGAAATGTCTTAGGGGTAGGGTTACTCTCTGACTTTTAATAGTGTGTTTGAGTAGTGCACTCAAATGCCGATAAGTTAATATTATTCAGGCATACAATTAGTTGATTTAAGTTGGTTAGTTGGGTCAATAGATATGACGAATGTCTAAATGGTGTGGAAAAGAGTAGTAAGACAATGATTAGAAAAATTGAGAAAATAATTATAAGAATTTCATTCAGGATTATATAATAATGCGAAAAAGACATATGCACATATGCTAAAAAAAAGGTCAAAAATCTCTTAATATCATGTAAATATTCTCAATTTTGATTGTCTTATATGATGTGAGTTAACTTTACAATGGATGTGTCTATTTTTTAGTGGTAGAGTTAGATAGGTGTTGAGGTCGAGGTAAGTGTTTTTAGGATAGAGTTATACTTTCCGACATTTAAGAGTGTGAATTGAGTAGTACAAGTAATTATAAATGTATGTACGATGAGGTTGTCCAGTGACGCATACGGTCGATTCTAATGGTCAAATTGGTTAGTTGGGTGAAAAGTGAAAAGGGTATGATAAATGTTTGAATGATGTGAAAAATGAGGGGTTTGTAGTAAGAAAACCGAGGAAATAGATAAATATTATTTCAAGGTTGTATTATGTGTAAATGACATAGGCATACATGCAATAAAATAGGTTAAAAATCTCTAAAACATCATGTTTATAAACTCAATTTTGTTTTTCTTTGTAAAACATAAAAATACCTAATAAAATGTTAATAAATGTCATGTCAATAAAATATTATTAACTTTTAACTAGGCTATTTTTTTTTTGTCTTGGTGATCGATTAAAAAAAATGTCATGATTTAAATTTTACAGCAAACTCCAATATAACATCTTGGGTGTTGCATCCCTCATTCATTCCTTGTCATTTCTCTCCTACCCCATTTGTTAACTAAACACAAAATTGCATGTCTTTGTTTTCCCCGTCAAGCACTTTTCATTCAAACAAGGTCGATTTTGAAGGTAAAAGTTAAGTTTCTGTTAGATGGATAAACTTTTCAAAGGGAGAGTTAACTTTGAGGGATAAGTCTGGGTGTTTCGTGAATGAGGGGGACTTGAATATTTTAGGTGTGTATTGGAAACTAAAAGATGGGTGTCGATGATGAATTGGATGGTTGTTTGAGGTAGGAATAAAGACGACTCCATCACATTTGGTGGTTAATTTCATGATAGGTTAGTAGACGTGACTTTGGATTCTGGACTGTCTCATGTGTTGTTCGAAGTAGAGTAGTCGTTTAAAGGATTCTTTCGTGTGGTATTGAAGATGATTGCGGCGAGTTTGGTTTAGATGTATCTGTGATTTAATACGATGAACGGATGATATGTGTATAGATGATGTAGCATTAATGACATAAATGAATATAAACGAGGTAATTTTATTAACAACATATCACATTTATAAAACAAAGTAATACTATTTTTAGCAAGAAAAAAAAGTACTTTAGTATTGTTTATTCACACAGTGACAAGTTTTATGAACATACAAATACTTTAGTATCCGTGCATCGCACGGGCAAAAAAACTAGTTATTAATATCCCAGACTAGGATTCCATTAGCAAATTTTGATCCACGGAAAATCGAAACGGTTTGAGAATGACAGGAGAAGGGTTTTAAACAACGTACAATGCTTGAGCCTGGTTGTTTAAACTTCATCGGAAAAAAGAATTATTGTACCTGTGAAGAATGATAGCGGAATAATGGATTTTAAAACTCTATATAATAGTCACACTTACATCTAAATAATATTATTAAAAGGTAACATAAAATATCACGAAGACAATGTCACCTAGTATTAACAAAAAGTCACGTCACTCGTTACCCATGACATGGAGTCAGATCATTATTTCATAATTAAAAAGAAAAATAAAAAAAATCTAAAATATTAAATGTAAATAACATAATAAACATTAACATTTGACCTTTTTAATTTCTAATTAAATTAATTAACAATTAAAAATCAAAATTCCTAATAAATTTAAAATATCGATGTTTATTGTTAACATATTTTAAGCAACAAATAAATACCATATAATTCTAATTTCACGCCGTTTACAAAAAATAAAAAATTGTAAATATTAAGGGCAAATAATAACATACACATTAAATATTAGTCGTTTAATTTTTAAAACTATAATACATTAAACTTCAAATAAAAATTTACTGTCTCTAATTTTATAACTTGCTAATAATGAAAAATAGTGTCCAAAGTAATAAAACTATACTACATATTTATGTATATTAAAGTTTCACATTTCATTCGTCCTTGATCTATATTTATATATAAATTAAATTGCTAATAATGAAAAATAATACTCAAAAGTCATATAACTTCACCACATATTTATGTATATATTAAATTTGATACTCCCTCCATTCATTTCCACTTGGTACATTTGCTTTATGCACGGATTTTTACGCATTGTTAAAATATTAATAAAAGTACAACAAATAGGTGTAAAGTGTAGTATTGTGTTGAAAAAGTGGACCTTAATAGTGTTTTTATAGTATTATAGTATTAAAAGTACAACCAAATAAGGAAAGGTGCAAAGTGGATTCGAATGGACCGAAATGGAATAGGTGCAAAGTGGATATGAATGGAGGGAGTAATAATATACTCCCTCATATTCCATATTTTGTTCCCCTTTGGGTTGGGCACGAGGATTAAGGTGAGGAATAAAATAAGTGTAAAAAGTTGGGTGGGGTTTGGTGATAGGAGAGATGGATGAATAAATAGGAATTAAATAAGAAATTGTGGGGCCAAAAACATTAAAAAAGAATAAAATATGAGTAAAAAGGTTGAGTGGGGTTTGATAATAGGAGAGAGAAATGAATAAAATAAGAACAAAAGTTTCCAAAATAGGAAAGGGGAAGAAAATCTGAATAATCCGTTTTAGGAAATAGGGAAGAAAATATGGAATAGGAGGGAGTAAAAGATTACCGAAATTAATAAAACACATCCTCAATTGGCTATAATTTTTTTAGGAAAGACAACATATTTGAGCCTAAATTCAGACACAATATTATTAAAAGGGTAACACAAAATGTCACGTAGACAATGTTTTCTAGCATTAACAAAATCACGTCACTTATTATACATGACATGGAGTCACATCATTATTTCTTATTTAAAAAGGAAAAGAAAACAAATTATAAAACATTAAATGTAAATAATATAACAAACATTAACTTTTGGCCTTGTTAATTTCTAGATAAATTAAATAACAATTAAAAATCAAAATTCATAATAAATTTAAAATATCGGTATTTATTGTTAGAATATTTTAACCAATAAATAAATATCATATAGTTCTAATTTTTGCCGTTTATCAAAATAAAAATTTGTACATATTAAAGGAAAATAATAACATATTTAACATTAAATATTAACCTTTTAATTCTTAAAACTATAATACATTAAACTTAAAATAAAAAATTACAGTCTCTCTAATTTGATAACTTGCTAATAATGAAAAATAATATTCAAAAGTAATCAACTATGCTACATATTTTTGTATATTAACGCAAACCTTTCACAATTCATTTCTGCTTGCTCCATATTTATGTTTGTTAATAATGAAAAATAA
Source organism: Silene conica (assembly GCA_029255685.2). NCBI lineage: Eukaryota > Viridiplantae > Streptophyta > Magnoliopsida > Caryophyllales > Caryophyllaceae > Silene > Silene conica. The sequence continues at coordinate 14,932,507 of CM055319.2, forward strand.
TGCTCAAAAAGCCATAAAACTTTACTACATATTTATGTATATATTAAATTTGATAATAATATAAAAAGATGATGAAAAGTCGTAAAAAACATCCTGAATTGGCTATTAATTTTTGAGAGAAGACAACGGTTGTGAGCCAAAATTCAAGCCAATATTTTCTTTTTACTCTCATCGTCAACGGAATTCTGTGTGTCAATAATGTTTTTTTATCATTGTATCAACATCAAGGTAAATATATTAAGGTAAGTTAATTGTATTAAGCTTTTAAATTAATTAATTATTTATTTGTTTTTAAATTTCATTGGTTATGAAGTGTTGATCTTTATTTTGAAGTATTTTTTTCTTCTCATTTAGGAGCTATCAAGATTTGTGGTGTTGTCCTACTAAATGGTAAATATACTTATATTTAGTAAGTCTTGCTTGCGACGGGTCATTATTTGTGACGGATATTTTGTGAGGTAAAATGGATATAAAATGAGTTAGTGGAGAAAGGGGAGCACATGAATAGTGTTGCAGAGAAAAAATGGGTATTTTGTGAAAGAAAACGGTATCCGTCACAAGCTTGCGACGGATAGTGCCGTTGCAAATAAGAATTTGTGACTTATATTTTTATGACTTTATGTTCTCTTTCTTTCATTATTTAAAGGAGAACTTAAATAAATAATGATTAAGTTAATATTACATAAATCAAATTCCACCATTTTTTCCGTTATTAATACTCAATTTTTTTAGAAAAACAAGACTATACGGAGAAGGAAAATACTAAAATTGCTTAAAAAAATTCTTCATCCACTCCATTCAAATACTATATCATAATAGAGAAATTATTATTTCATAAACTTTCAAATGTATGTTTTATTTTGAAATGTGTTGTTTTCTCATTCATCATTTTCCTTTGGAAAATCACTCATAGAATGAAATTGTAGTTGCGATATATCTTGTCAACAAGTTGGAAACAAAGAAATCTTATTGACATATATAGTGGCTAAAGGTACATTATTATCTAATATTTATTCGTTCATATCATATTATCTAATGTACATGTCTTATAAAGCATAATGAGATTGCAATGAGATATGTATATAGTATGCAACTATTTATCTTGAATCTATCTGTGAACCTCGCGATAATACAGAAATGTAAACAAGCGACAAGCGGAAAATAGCGCGGAATTAAAAATTTTGACCTGATATAAACATCGCGACAAATCCAAAGTATAACTAAATGCGGAAAAGAAAACAATATAGATAAGTATTTAAGTTTAGATACAAACAACGCCAAACGGGGATGACACATATATCCCACGAGTATCAAAATGTAAATAACTGAACTAGCTAAACAATATAAAATGTAATCATGTTGATGTGTAACATCGCTCGCTAGTTGTAAGACCCTTCCTTTGTAGATGCTGAGTTGTGACTCAACTCGGCTGAGTCAGTCGAACTCGGCCGAGTAAGTCTAACTCGGCCGAGTGGATCTTACTCGGCCGAGTGCGTCGTTTTTGGGAGTTGGACCGCGGTTAATTATATAAAATAATCTGAAAACTTCATTTACTTTTAACCTAGATTAAGAAAACAGTAATCAGTCTCCTTCCTCTTTTCCTTCCTCTCAAACCTTCTCTAAGGTCTTAGCAAAAGTCTAGAAGCGTCAATCATCTAACCTAGCCCGTATTCCATCAAATAAGTGTTATCCTATCGTATTCTTATCATACTTTATGGTTGTGTTAGTGAGTAATCCGTGTGTGTATAATCCTTAGGAGGAGAATTCGTAGAGGAGCGTTGGTAGAACACTTGTGGAATCTTTCTTGTTGTGTTTGCTATTGAGGTAGGGTTTCCCTAATCAGATCTATGTAATTTGATTGTGAGAGTATTGTGACGAGTGTATTATTCTGATATCACTGTATTGTTATTTGAGATTATATTGGTAACATATGTGTAAGACCGCTACGGGAAAGGGCTCTCACTCCTACGATCGCTCTCCGTGGGACCCGCCACGGAGAGGATGTGCATATTAAGGATCTAGGTATCCCTTGCCGCGGGAAAGTGGGGGATTGATGTGGGGCTTGAGGCTCCCACTTGGTTATTGTGACAGTGATATCGGTAGATTGTGATTATTAGATTGTGGTTCATGTTATTGTATTGTGACCGTCTCATTGCAGCAGTTTCTGACGCTTGTGGTTGTTTTACTGTGGTGATCCATGTAATGGTGAGTAGATTCTCAGGTTCGTAGATGTTGATGCTTACTCACTCAGGGAGGATGAGAATCACACAATCTTTTAGTGTCTTGATAGTTATCTAGCTTCCGCATACAATTTTGTTTTATGATTGTTTATCGGACGGTTGTAACGTATACATTATTCTTTACTTTAATAAAGGTTGCTTTAAGTTGTTTATCTTGATATTATGCCTTATGAAACTGCGATGGTAATATTCTCATAATCTGATGGTCCTACCTAAAGGCCTTGAATTATAAGGGTGTTACACTAGCTCTCAGACGTATCCCCAATCAGCACATACATGACCTACATTAAACATGTATGTCACGGACCACAGTCAGTGGGGAGCAACTCGAGATTCTCTCAGCCACTTTTTGTCAGAAAACATATAAGCAAATTCATGTTTGCTTTTGAATTTGCCTAACATCTCACGGTTTTGTCTCTCTTTTTTTGGTTCTACGTTTTTTTTTCTTTCCTTTTTTGTGAGATTTTTCTTTTGAAAAAAATAGTTTTGAGATTTTTTTTATGAAATCCCGCCGGTGGGTGTCGTAGTTTTTCACCCACCGGCAAGAAACGAAAGCAAGTTTTCGAGTCCTAAAAAAGGAGGCTTTAAAAACATGTTCGATTTTAGAGAACATGTGATTTGGTAATTGTGTAGAATTACTTGATTGATTACATTCATGCAAACTCGAGATATTTATACATGGTTAATTTATAACCGAGGACATACCAAGAGTTATTATTTAATACAATCTAATACATAAATAGTAAGACTGAGCAAAATCGGATATCCTATCCAGATTTCAAAATCGGATCGGATATTCAGTTTTAAAATTTTGAATTTTGGGGATCCAGATCCGATCCGAATAATTCGGATATCCAGAAATCCTGAATTCGAATATCTAGATATCCAGATTTCAGAAACCGGATCTTATCCAGTTTACATCTTAATTCACTTTTTTTTGGTAAATCTCCATTTGATGAGTTATATATGGTTCCTTATCCCGTCTTTTTTGCATTTGGTTTCTCTAACACCATTCAAATTGTTTTTCCCAATTATTTTTACTTAACAAATTTTTCACTCCCTGAAAAATTATCATCGTAAAGATTTATCAAACTTGTTAACGCTCAGTTAATTCTACACGAATATATCAAGAAACAAATTACAAAAACGTAAAATCTATAAGAACAATATCCTTGTAAAATTACCAAGATTGGGTATTGTCAAATCATAAGAAGCTTTTCGACCAATTTTCCTCGTTTTTATTTTTATTTTTTATTTTTTTTTTTAAATTCGGATCGGATTCGGATATCCGGTTTTAAGAAAATCACAATCCACATCCGATCCACTTTATTCGGAAAAAACCGGATCGGATATCTAATTTAAACGGTATCCATATATTCAGACTTTTATTTTCGGATTTCGGATCGGATTCGGGAAAAAATCGTATCGGATTTTTTTTGCTCAACCCTAATAAATAGAACTATACATCCAGATGTATATGAGCATGATACATCTAATGCAAAGCTAATTGAGCTTATATTTTTTTTTTGAGCTTTTAACAATTTTTTCTTGCACTTTAATTTTTTAATGCTAAAATTAAAATCTTTGAATTTTATATGTATTTTTTTTTAGTTTCAATATAATGTTTTGATTTACAATTTTTTTATAAAGACACTACTCAGATTTTTTTTAATAAAGCTCGTAAAATATATATATAAACTTAAATTCTTTGTTATAAAGCTCGAAATTTATACTACCAGATGTATAGTTGTATACATTGGTTGTATAATCTCTACTTGAATTTATTATATTACTCATTAGTAGAAATTATATATATTCTCAATGGGTTTTAAGTTTTATTTAGGCAATTAAATCATTAAATGGTACTTCTTCCGTTTTCACATGATCTACCCATTTTATTAAAATACTACACTCATAGGAGTCGCTTGGTTGATTAGGTAAGTTAATTTTCCTAGGAACTTAGAATTCATGGTTAATAAGTTCCCACATCCAATTCGGTTGAATTTGAGAAAAGTGTTTGGTTGCCCATGTAAGAATTAAATTCCACGGGAATTTCCAATGACAAAGGGGGGAGTAGGTAAACAAATTCTTACATTATGTAGGCATTGGAAATTCATGGGAAGTTCTAAATTCCTGTATTTTCCAAAATTTATGCCAACCAAACAACCCATTTTTTTAAAAATCATGGGATTTTGCAATGCCTGTGTTATTTTAGTGGCAACCAAATGACCTCATATACTCAAAAAATGGGTAGATCCTATAAAAACAAAAGAAGTACTAATTTGTACCTTGCGACTATAAATTGTTTTTGACGTTTTAAATGTGACATAGAAACTTTGGAGAGACGGTATCTTAATAGCGTTATTGAGAGACCTCTAAAAGGGAGGGAGCTATTGTTATGTCTCCTACTAACTTAGTGGACGACGGTCTTTCAAAGACATGTGAACTATCTAATAACCTTACATTGTTAAATATTTCATGTGGTGAGAAAAATGATTAAATGATAACCCTATGGCAAAAAAGTATGTTTATTGTAACATATAAATGAAATTATTTTTGGGATGTGCTTTTTCACATTTACAATATTATCCTTGTCATTTTTTTAATTCATTATTCAATTAAGTTTTTTCTCTCTTTACTCATCTCTCTTCATCACCAAGTCACTAACATTGACGCGTACCCACCATTTACTTCGTTCTTTCACCTAACTCCGGCAAATTTAATCGACAAATAAGTATTGTATTAATCAATGTTAAGAACAAAACTAAAAACTAAAAAAAGGAAAAATAATTATTAGTATTTAGAAAAGACAAAAAAATTAAGTTAAAGAAAATTGAAGAAACACAGCAACACAACGTAACTCCTATATTCCCCTAACCCACCGGCCACCGTCACCTGACCATCACCACCAACTGTCCTAGCTACAGTATTAACAGACTCCATCTCCAGCCGTTCGTATCACACAATCCAATCGTGACCCCCAACCGACAACCCGACTCCATTCCAAATGCACCAGGCCACTACATACTCCGACCGAAACCGTTAAAAAGTTTTCGTCGTTTTCTTGGACAAAGAGTTTACGAGTGATTATCAGCGCTCTAGGAAAGAGGGGGAGTGAGCGGTTTCTTGCTTGAACTAGAAATCGCTATCATCGGTCTGAAGCCGCATGCTTCTTTTGTTATGCAAGAAGAAAAGAGAAGAGTTTTTTGTCGACAAACAATCACAACACTTTCTCGTCACCCTCTTTCTTCACCAACGCACTACCCTAATCGCACCGCCGTCACCGCATCAACCCCTAACCACCACGCACACCAATACTAACCCCCAACCACTCTAACCAACATGCCTTCCACCACCAATAAACCTTAATTAATAATAATAATAATAATAATAATAATAATAATAATAATAATAATAATAATAATAATCGCTAAAAACATGTTAGATTCGATTTTAAGGAAAAATTATAAGCAATTGTTCAAGCTAATTAGATTTGATTTTAAGGAAAAACGAATATAAGAGTTGATTTGATTAGATTTTGAAAAAAGGGTAAGTTACGGAAACTTTATGAGAAAAATGTATGTGAAAGAGTAAAGTCCGTATGTGAAAAAGTAATTCCGTTATTTTTTTATTAGCAATATCGTCTATAAAATAAACATAATTTAAAAATCTCATATAAATATAAATATTTTATTCGCAGCATTATTTTGTTAGTTAGGTTGAGTCTCTCGACGGGTTCAAACCTATCTCATCCTTTTGGATGAGTGGTGAAAATCGATGACTTACCTGAAGAAAGATAATGCCCTAAATTTACCGTAAAATCAACTACTTTATTGATCTCTCTTGAAACACGAAATATACTCCATTTTCGTAAACGAAGAAATTTCAACCGTAGTATCGACTATTAAAAAACGAAATTGACCCAGAAACCTTCCACATACCACAAATAGAGCAACATCCTTGGCTTCGTTTATTCCGAGCCATGTGAGATTGGATTTGGGCAATCTACTACCGCTCAGTAGTCTCAATATGAGTCACATTTTCGACCAAAGTTAGAATACGGGTTAAAACATTCTTAACGCCTTTTTTTTACCATCGTCAGGATTCGTCACTAGAATAAAAATATATTGCCTCTCATTTTCAATAACTCCCCCTTTCCTTTTTTGTCTAATATTCATAATACTCTCTATTTCCTCTTTTCCGTAAAGTTTTATATTTATTTTAATCACATTGCTCCACAACAATACTTATTTTAATCAACTCACCCACAGTAATACCCCACAATACATTTTATCTCTCCAATTAGCTTATCCCACCATAATACTTTACCTTATTTAATCCGATTTCCTTAATTCTCGTGTCACCGTTAAATAGGGAGGGTTATTCAGAATATGTGAGAGTATTTTTTTAGTTAAATCACATTTGATACTACTATTTTAATCATACTACGTGTATTCATTATCGATTGAAATCATAGTTCTTACATTGAACAATTGTAAAATCAAAGTTTGTTTTATTAATTTTCTTTATCATATTTGTGAATTAAAAATTACAACTTAATAATAGTTACAGTATCATTTATTATACATTTTTTTATACATATAAATTAAATATATTCATAAAATTATTATATAAAACACTTATTAAAGTTTTCGTAATATTTGATATACTTTTAATATACTTATTTTCAATTTACCAGGTTTAACACTGAAATAACGAGCCGTTAAGAGTCGTATATCACTCGGATTGCATGTCATAATTTACAAGACTTGACTATATAATGGATCAAATATTCATGATCAAGGTTGGGTCAGATTAAATTCTTAACATCTGTAATTGTAAAGTATGATATTGCATTTGAACGGGTTACAAAAATCATCATAACTCTGGGTTTGTTATCTTAGGAACCTTTATAAGTGTAATTATCCGTCAAAATCATTCAGCAAAAATATGATAAAATTGGATTCAAAAGGATCGACAAAAATGCTTAAGATATTTTTTAAAGTAAGGAGTAGTTTAAAGTGTATGGAGAAAATATTAGCTTTGCTATAAAATTATAAAATACATTTTAAATAATTTTATTTCTACCCGTACAATTTTATACGGGCTTTACACTAGTACAATAAATATAGCAGAAGTAACTATAGATAATTATTAATTACAAAAGGCTTCGTGCGTAATGTAAGGACCCGCATATTTAGCCGCAATTCTAGCCTCATAGCTAAGAAATTGCGCGCGCGGTTCGTTCACTTCGAGCCTGTAGATTTCGTATTTTACTTTTATATTTTCATTCTAGTTTTTTGTATCATTTAGTACTCCAAGTCTACTTCCTGCATGTTGAAAGCTTGAAGTCTCGTTTTTTAGTTTAAGGTACGTTTTTAGGAGTTTAGAAAACGTATACTTATTGTCCAACATCAATGTTCACTGCTATCAGACTAGAAATATCAAATTTGCCTCTATGAGGATTACTAGTCAATCAATCTGCTTCTCACCCTGTTGCCTTCTATTGCTTGTTGTGTGCTTTCTTATGAATGACTCTTGCCTTCATAACCTACTAACAAGCCCGTGTGTGTCGCCCGTTCATGACCGAGACTAGGATCCCGACACACACAAAACGAGACCTATTATGAATGCTCTAGTGCTTGACAAACACTAGTGCTTGACGCTCTCGCTTTCATTCTTGTCGTGAGTTTAGAAAAGGGTGCACTCCACGACCCGGCTCAAAGTTCGGACCGTGACATTTGGTATCAGAGGCCGGTCTTCACGACGGGCAGCTGCATACGATGACGGGAAAGACCGCGGAACCGAGTGGGAACAAAAGCGACACTAAGGCTAGTGTGATGGCCTTAGAGAAATTGGTGGACGAGAAAATTCCATCGTTGGAGTTTCTCCTTGTGAGCTTGGGGACTACTCACCATGCATTAGATGAGACGGTAAAGGGGCATGGGGCTCGCTTGGTGGCCGTTGAGAAGGCAATTCCGAAAGAATAAACCGAGGAGGTGGGATACCTCCACGAAAAGATCGCTCAGCTAGAGAACATGTGTAATGCCTTGATGAAAATTGTCGGAGATGGGAGTCTAGGGGGAGCTCCCAAGGTGAAACCACCTACGCCTCACAAGTATTGCGGGGCGAGAGACTCGAAGGAGGTCTATAACTTCATCTTCGACATGGAACAATACTTCCGAGTGAGCATGCTCGACGAGAATCTGAAAATCAGCACGACGAGTATGTACTTAATGGATGATGCCAAAAAATGGTGGCGTTCGAAATATGCTGAGATTGAATTAGGGTGTAAAACCACTTGTCGCAGCGGAAAATAGAACATACAAACATGCCAAAATTTACGCGGAATTTAAACTTTAACATGCATGATAAACGAGGTAAATTAAAACAAAACTGTACAAACTGATATAAACCAAAACATAGATAAGTATATGTCTAAGTACGGAAAGTATAAATACAAAACAGTCTGGGATGACACATCCCTATAGGCACTCAAGTATGAAAACCAAAACGTCTAGGTCTAGCTACACGATAAGAAAGGTAAGTCAATGATGAATGGATCATCGCTCGCTAGCCTCCAATGTAACCCATCAGCCACCAACCTGTCATGTACCTACATACATGTAAACATGTACGCCATAATCAGTGGGGAGTGACTAGAGTTCTCCTAGCCACCTATTGTTAAAGACACGTAACACATAAAGTTGTTGGAAATCTAATTCCTTATTTTATACTCATATCTAATGTGAGTTTTGTTTCTTTAAGTTTAGGTTTACAAACTTAATAGGATCTTATGCATGCATGATGATTACATAAGATGTGTGAATGTCCTTACATTGGTTTTAGAAGGTTTATACTCAATAATCACCTATTATATAAGTCTTCAATAACCGAAATACTACCCTTATAACGATCTAACACAAAATCGTCTCCAAAAGATGCGTATCAAGGACCCTATCTCAAGTCAAGACTATTTTTGTTACTAGAAAAATAGAATTAATAAACTAGAATTAATAATATTACCCTTAATATTATTGGTATTGGAAATAATTAAATTTTCCTAGAAAACTATTTTACTAAGAAAATATGGAGAATGGAGTTGTAGTAGTTTGTATGAGATGAACTAGCATCAACTAAAAAAACTAGTAAAAACTGGGTGATTTGTGAGGTGTGTGTGTGTGTGTGTCTTATATAGAGCAAAACATGCTCTCTTTTGAGTGCATTAGGCCGGCCAAGCCAAGCCAAGGGAGCCAATGCATGCCCCTTCCTCTCTTACACGCAAAAGCTAGAATATGCCTTACACAATATTCCTTTTGCATAATACACTCAATCTACTTATTCACTCACACACACAACCTCACTTACATACTCCACTTACACGGTTCAAATGGGTCTTATTATAGACCCATTTTATCTTTGTCAATTGTGTTAATTTGTAACATGTCACACATGTCCCATAACACATGACCCAATTTGTTAATTATGCAATTTTAACTCCTTAAAATTCATAATTCACAATTTTATAACATTTAAATAATTCCTCTAGTAATTCGAAATTACTATCTTATAAAAATGAAATATCATAATTTTAATTAAAACTATTTGTAATTATGATCAACCGTGTTAATCCTCAATTTAATCGTTTCCTAACCGAATAAATAAAAAACCGAGTAATAAAAACGATTTTATTACTTTGACCGTTATTATTATAATCCCATTATAAAATATTCGTCATGTTAAAATTATTTCCAAAGTTATTAATTAATTCGTATCCAATACGATATTAATTAAATATTCCATTGAGACGGAATTCCCTAAAGATATGACCTTCAGGGTCCTACTGATCACCACCATCATATGACGATAATGTCAAACTCTAGACAGCCAATCATTATCGGTAAATGTTGATCAGTCGACTTTAAAAGAGTAACACTCCCAATTGTGTTTCATACAAATGAGTTTTAATTATGTCAACACACTATTGTCCAGGACACTTCCTCCAAAAAAAGCAACCAACATACTCCAGCATTTATAACATGTGAAGCATATATATATATATATGGTCGGGATCAGGTGAGAACCACCCATATGATGAGAACTGTGCGAACCAATTAATGACCCTTGGATCTGTTAGTCTGATTAATTACCATTGGATCAAACTCCCCTCATTTTCAACGCGTTCACCCCCCAAACCCCTGCAAACTTCCTCATTTCCCAAATTCACTTTCTCTCTCCTCATTTTTTATCTCTCTTCGAATACAAAAACCCTCCGCCATTAACCTAATTCTTCGACCATCAAAACTTTCACCATTACTCTAATTCTTCGACTATCAAATTTACTCACTAAATTATTCGACAATTAACCTTTCGACGTTGCTTCAATCAATGGAGCCTTTTAATTCGAGGTAAAGTTTCGATTTTTATGATTTTTTTTGCGAAAATTAGTTGAATTAGTTGATTAAATTAGTTGAATTAGGGCTGAATTATCGTTTTGATTCATCGATTAACTTTCTGGCTTGATGAATTATGCTTCTGAAATTAGGGTTTCGTGAATTCAATTGGGGAAACTGAGAAATTAAGGTTAGGGAGTTTCGTGTATTAATTGGGGAAACTGAAAAATTAGGGAGTTTCGTGAATACAATTAGGGTTAGGGAGTTTCGTTAATTGAATTGGGGACACTTAGAAATTAGCCTTAGGGAATTTAACTGACTTCCTAAATTTGTTGAAATCATGGAATTGGAGACTGTTTATGTGCATCTAATACATGTGTATGTGCATCAAAGTACGATTTTGTGAATGAGATTGGCTTAATTGAGATATTAGGGCTGCAGAAATTGAGAAATCACAAAAATTTCTTGAAATTTGGACACTGGAGACTGTTTACGTGCATCTCATTTTGTATATTATGTGCATCAAATTTCTGTTGAGGCGCATCAAATTGTGATTTTTTGTATCAAATTCGCTTAATAGAGAATGTATACTGTTAGATTGTTGTTTATTTAACTTTTGACATTTCGTGTTGCAGCAATAATAGCAATAATGACCACTGCTCTTCTTCAAATGTCATTACAAAAGAAGGATTGATTGTTGAAGTTTTATCAGAAGTATCTGCACTAGCAGTTGAACGTGACCCTGAAGTTGTGACTGTCAAATTTGTTGAAGGTACAATTCTGTTCATCCTTAAATTTTGAGTTTCATGGTTGTCTTAGTTGTCTGATGATCTTTTGGTTTTAATGATTTGTATTGCTTGGACCTACCTGAGATAATAGTCCAACTGGTAGTTGTTTGCTTGATGTTTTAAGGTTTTTTTAGGCAATTATTCTTAGGTTTGAGGATATCCGTCCTCTTTACATGCATGAAATAAGGATCAGTGTGCACGAAATAAGGTTCTGTTTGCGTCAAATAAGGTGCCAATGTTTATTGTGCAGTAGTACAGTGATGTCTATTTTGTTTGATGTCTATTAGAGAACAAGATTTTACGTATTTGATGCATGTAGAAGTTTATTCCATGCACATATAACACTTTTCCATGCATGTGTAAGACAAGTATTTAGAGACTCTCGCTTTGGAGGTTTCAATGGTGATGTTCTACAGATGTGGTTATGTAATAGAATGTTTATGGTCAGGGGGGAGTGTACTTGGATTATCCAGCAGCACTAACACTATTTTGTGAGAGTGTAATTCATATTTTTGCACCTCCCTTCATCTTTCTTACTTTAATTGCACCACATATGCAGGTATCGTAGTAGAGCAGCCTGTAGAGCAGCCACAGCCAGGGGACGAGGAGGCAGCAGAAGGTTCTTCAAGCAACACGAATCGGAATTTTGAGTGTGCCATCCATCTTAAGCCTGTTATTGGTATGCTGTTCGATACGCTTGACTTGAGTGTTGAGTTTTATGAGACATATGTTAAAGAATGTGGATTTGTTACTAGGTTAAGCTCCCAAAAGTCTAAAAATGGTGTCATTACCCATAAGAAATGCGTCTGTAATAAGGCTGGAGTATGTCAACCCAAAGGGAAAAATCACCGGAGGCAAAGGACTAGGATAGAATGTCCTTCTTGTATTAAGTTTAAGCGAATTATGAATGAAGGTCCTGATATTGGTAAATACCAAATTTATGATTTTCATGAAGGTCATAATCATATGCCACAAACACCTACAATAATGGTACATTTGACCCAAACAAGGGAATTAAGTATATTTCACAAGACAATGATAATTGATAACTCCAAAAATAACATTGGACCAGTTAAGTCTTATAGGTTATTTAAGGAGTATGTTAGGGTTTACAAGAATGTGGGTGCGTCATTGGAAGATTTTAAGAATTTTTCAAGAGATATCAAAAATTATTTGTCTGAGGGGGATGCTCAAATGCTTATTGAGCATTTTATGAAGACCAAACACATGTGTCCCTCATTTTACTTTGATTTTGAGGTTGATGATTTAGGTCGATTGTCACACGTATTTTGGGCTGACCCTATAAGCATTAAAAACTATTTGATCTTTGGAGACATGACCTCTTTCGATACCACCTTTAGAAAAAATAAATATAGGATGATATTTGCACCTTTCACGGGGGTGGATAATCATAAGAGGTGTGTGACATTTGGGGTTGGACTTCTTATTAATGAGAGTAAGGAATCATTTGCATGGCTTTTTACTAGATTTGTAGAGGCGATGGGTGGTCATCATCCCGTTTGTGTGATTACGGATGAAGATTTGGGTATAGAGGAAGGAATGAATATTGCATGGGGAGAAAAAGTGCAACATAGATATTGCATGTGGCATATCTTAAAAAAACTTCCTGAGAAAGTAGGACCTTTAGTTTGTAAAGATACCGAGTTTTTGAAAGAGATAAACCGGTGTGTCTTGAGTGACGATTTGGAGCCGGCTGAATTTGAGGAAAGATGGACAGAAATAGTTGAGGCTCATGGGTTGTCGTATAATGAGTGGCTTACGGATAAGTTTAAGATTAGAGATAGGTGGATTCCAGCTTATTTCCGCGACCTATTTTTAGGAGGTCTGATGAGAACCACCTCGAGGTCCGAGTCAGAAAACCACTTTTTCAGCAACTTCACTAATCCTAATTTAACCCTAGTTGAGTTTTGGATGAGGTTTGAGAGTGCGATGGATGCACAAAGATGGACTCAATCGAAACTCATTGCACAATCAAAGAACTCATTCCCCCACTTGTTGACTAAAGTAGCCCTAGAAAAGAATGCATTAGAATTCTACACTCCAACAATCTTCCGTGAGTTTCAAAAGGAAGTCGAAGCAGCTTGCTTCTCATGTGGTGTTGGGGATAAAGAAAAAGATCCAGCCCTTCCAATTGTATACATAGAGATCAGAGATCATGCCACTAAGAAAACGTATAAGGTTGGTTTTGGTCAGGATGATTCTGCAACAGTGTGCACTTGCAAGAAGTTTGAACGACATGGAATACTTTGTCGACATGCTCTGTGTGTCCTTAAAGATCGGGGAATTCAGAAAGTTCCAAGTGACTTCCTACTTAGTCGGTGGAGCAAACTAGCAACCTGCAAACCAATCGTCGGCCCTAATGGCCAGTTGCTTGCTGACTGTACATCAATGGATGTACAGAAAAACAAAGTAGGAGAGTTATGGTCAGAGTTGTTTGGTTGTGTGGCACTTGTTGAACAGAGTCCGGTGCATTGTGATGAGTTGCTTGGGATTTTGCGTGAGTTCAAGGAAAGGGTCAAAAATGCGCCTGATGAAAGTGGCAGCAATATTGGTAGTGCAAAGGGAAAGGACAAGAATGCTGAAATTGGGATGCTTTTAGGAACAAGCAGGCCTACTGAAATTACTGTTTTGCCTCCAAGACAGTGCAAAAATAAAGGTTCAGGGAAAAGGATGATCTCACAGAGAGAACGAGTAGGGGAAGTGAAGAAGAAACCACTAAGAAAATGCAGGGCTTGTGGGGAGATGGCGAACCATGACAGCAGGAATTGTGACCGAAGGACAACCGAGGATGAGCAGACACAATAGGTAAGCAGTGACTAAATAGATCGAGCTATTCTTCTTTTTTAGTCTCATTTGTTGGGTAAAAAATGGCTTACACTTCGTTATTACTACATTCTGGATTCATCTCCCCGTTTTTCAAACAAGTGCTGCAATTCTGCTTCTGTATTACTTTGCTTTTTAGTGAATGCATCTTTGAGGTATTATTGTTAACTTGTTATGGTTTGATAGCATAGTGTTTGGGTTTTTTTTTTCAGATTCCTACATACCGTGTTTTTGGTAGCGTCTTCAATCTCGTCTTTGTGTTTCTGTTTGCGTCAAATTAGTTTGAGGGACATTTGATGTTGCTCAACATTTAACTAGTTTCTTTTTTAAAGTCTTGCAGGACCATATTACCAGTAGCTGTTTTGGACAAAGAGGGCTGTCACAATTTTGTTCGGAGCGTGGATTGGCGGTCTCGTACTCTCGGATGACTAATTTATTAGAATTATCTAGGGCTGTAATTAATTTTCTTTCGACATTTTAGCAAGGTGTGCAACTTAGCTATCTAATCGACATTTACGTTTGTATTGACTTTTTACGTTATCTAAATTTATTACTGCTTGCTTGCTTATATTTATTTACTGCTTGGTTAAGTTTATTACCTTGTGGATAAACTTCTTCATTATAAATAATGAAAGCGCACTCGAAGGGTGGGAAGTGTGGGAAGTTTTTGACTCTTTTCGCTGTCAACGGATGTCGAACTTTGATTTTTCCCAGGTGCAACTCCTCAGCCATGACCATCCACGGTGATTGATCACTGCCGTCTCTTGTCGCTATCTTGAGATGGTAGTGATCAGTCACCCTGGATGGTCATAGCTGAGGAGTTGCACTCGGGAAAAATCAAAGATCGACATCCGTTGATAGCGAAAAGAGTCAAAAACTTCCCACCTTTCTCACCCTTTGAGTGTATTTTCATTGTTTATGGCTAAGATGTTTATCAACAAGGTAATAAATTTAATTAAGCAGTAAATAAATATAAGCAAGCAAGCAGTAATAAATTTAGATAACGTAAAAAGTCAATACAAACGTAAATGTCGATTAGGTAGCTAACTGTGATCTTCAATAAATAGCATGTTTTTGGTCACGGATATTTCATGCACGTAGACAACTGTGATCTTCAATACTACTGGGCCTTATTATCTTTTTTTAATTGGGCTCATAGGCCTGTTTGTTTAATTATATAAAGTGTGACTTTATTGGGCTCATAGGCATGAAATAAAGTCATGACTTCATTGGGCTCATAGTTTGACCCGTAGATTGGCCAACTCTAGTGTAGGACCAACTCGATTTTATGTAGTGGTCCAATGTGATAACCCACTTCCTGGTCTTAATGGTTACTAGTGGGCCTTCTTAACTTTTTTTATTGGGCTCATAGGCCTGTTTGTTTAATTATTAAAAGTTACGGGTAGTGTGAATAAATGACTTTATTTCATGCACGTATACAGATATATCATACACGTGGAACAATTTTTAATGCACGTAGACAGATATTTCATGTAATGGTCCAATGTAATAACCCACTTCCTGGTATTTGTTTACTAGTGGGCCTTATTATCTTTTTTTTAATTGGGCTCATAGGCCTGTTTGTTTAATTATATAAAGTGTGACTTTATTGGGCTCATAGGCATGAAATATAGTCATGACTTTATTGGGCTCATAGTTTGACCCGTAGATTGGCTAACTCTAGTGTAGGACCAACTCGATTTTATGTAGTGGTCCAATGTGATAACCCACTTCCTGGTCTTAATGGTTACTAGTGGGCCTTCTTAACTTTTTTTATTGGGCTCATAGACCTGTTTGTTTAATTATTAAAAGTTACGGGTAGTGTGAATAAATGACTTTATTTCATGCACGTATACAGATATATCATACACGTGGAACAATTTTTAATGCACGTAGACAGATATTTGAGCATTTCTGCTCAAATTTGTTTATCTCATCATTTTCGTTGCCTCGTGACATGTTTTTTTTCCCCAAAATCTAATATACATTCAGAATTAGTACAGTTATGTACAAAAAATCTAATATGCACTCTCAAGACTTGGTAGTGTATTAAATATTCTAGAATAAATTATGTACCAAGAATCTAATATGCACTCTCAAGACTTGATGGTTTACTTCCTTTGCACCTCACTCGAAAAAACATTGCAGAAAATGCTTGGCTTAGGGTTTCGAATATTGGATTAAGTCATCTGCCACTCCCTTTGCACATCACTAGACTCAAGTGTTTAGAAAATGACACCTAGTGATAATCCTACAAAAAAGGGGGGGAAATACCGTTACGTAAAATTCACCTGAGACAGAAACTAATGAAAAGAAGAATAAAATTAGGCAAAATTTAAATTAGGCATTCGAAAGATCTTGATTTTTACCTTTTTCTTGTTTAGATCCCATTTGATGAGACGTGCAATCATACTCGTACAATATTCATCCAAATCCTACATATAAATTTCATTTGACAACAAATATTGAAAGGCTTGAAATAAAATATATTGAATAATGTTTACAAAAGTAGGAAGACAAATTTATACCTCGTAAGAACGCTTATCAGTCCATGATGCTTGATTAGACAAATTTTCGAGCCACTTCAACATATAACCTCCACAAGCATACCCGTTATCTTGTCGAGGCACATTCACAAACTCCCACTTAAAATCTTTCATCTCCAACAACCTTGAGTAACTTGGAAAGTCCCTTGTGATGATGTCCACAGCAGGCAGGAGCTATACAAAAACAAGACAGTGAGTGATTGTGATTGTACAAGAAAAGCCATTAAATGAGGCAAATTAAATGGCAGTCTGGGTTCTCAATACAAGACAAATCATACCTGCTCCACTAAAAATTTACGTCTCACATCACGGCGCTTGGGCAGGTTCGAGTCAAGTATGAAGTTCATCCTTTTCTCGAAGTCAGTAACACAAGCAAACCAATGATTTTTATCCACACAATAAGGAAAGAAAGCCTGAAATATTACAAAGTCAAGAATGATATAAGTCGGCAGTGAATGGCCTGAATTAAACATTAAGCCTTGAAAAAAAAAGGAATGTTTATTTACCCATTTGGCCGTGCTTAGATCACGGGGCAAATAGGAAAGTCGGATGTACTGACTTCGAAACCCGTTTTTACGGACAATTGCCTGAAATTTGAGAACAACTCAACTATCAAACTTCTTTGTAATTTCAAAAACAAAAAAACAAGCAGATGGGTTTGAATAAGGAAGATGAATACACTTATTATTGTTGCAAAATACACAACACTTGGGTTTGCTAGCGTTGTATGAACACCAACAACAGCAATAACCATATCCATGAGCCAATTTCCAGGCAGCAAGGTGTGCAACCCGTCTTTGGTTACTTGCAGCCAATCGGTGTCTACAACGACCTCACTGATGATGCACATGTCGTAATTAGAAACCACAGAACAACAAAGAGTGGATAAAAAACAGAAGTTTTAAAAAAGTTGTATGGTCAGTTAGAACATACTGTTTATCTCCCGCATTTTCCCTAATATAGTTGATCAACTGTAAATCTGTGCTTTCAACTTGTGGCACTTGATTACTGCGAAAAAGGGAAAATAAAAGCCCATTGATTAACGGGGGAAACAGAAAAAGGAAAAACGGAAAACAGTACAATGTTAAAATTTCAAGGCTTACCAAATCTGACTGCCATGATTGTAAGCCTTTGCTGCTGCAATCACATCATCAGATTTAGAGTTGTGTTGGCAAGTTATAATTTCATTGCAAACCCTCACAATGTAACGTTTTACATCAACTCTCTGAAAAATATCAACAACAGAAATCAACATTAGTGTCCACAAAAGCTAATTAATGCATCTGCATCGCTACTAGCCTACTACTGCAATGAGACTTAGTTAGAAATACCAGATAGAAACTTATTTCCTTCATGCCCACCTTTGAACCAAAGCGTGCCTTAACACCGTTGTACATCTCCATATGACGCATGAGGTAGATTCCAGTATCACACTCCACTTCTATGTCACGGTGCGGGAGATACAAAGTAGGCGTCAAAAGCCATGCAGACGCCAGTTTTGGAATCCTACTTTCAAGTGTAAGCAACAAGTTCACCTGATAAAGGAAAAGTAATGTATTGTAAATAATCTCTCACAAAGATTAGACGAAAATAACTCACTTTATTGCCAAAAGATTTGAAGACATACCACAGGTTTAACTTGGCGATGATAGTCAGTTGACGAAGGCACCAAGTGCATCACATCTAGCACGTTCTTGTCAACATAGTAACAGAAAAGAAGTGGCAAGGGAGTAACAATAGGAATCAAAACCTGGACGACAATGAAAACAAACACAACAATGAATTTCTGTTGTGTAATCTGTTGTTTGTCTTTAGTTTAGATCATTTCATCTCAGTTTACACACTGTAATGTAAGAATCTTCAAGGACTTACCAACTTCACGTCTTCAAAGTTGAGATCCAATGCTGCAATCTGTTCAGTACATTAGGTGACCCATATTAGTGAAACAATCATGTAATAATTGGATTCTTATTTAGTGCATGTACAATGTTGTTTAATGAATATAGAGTGCTGTTTAATGCATCTATAAGGTTACTTCATGATTTCACAGGTCTGAACAATTACAGAACTTTAAATGAGAAACTTACGTCAGTTGTATCTGTTAGAAATAGACGGCAGGGGGATTTACGATTTTTGTATTTGTTTAGCTCATTCAAATGATCACACCATATAGAAATGACATCTGGATGAACTTGACCACCAAGAAGCAAACTCTTCATATGACTTCGTGTGAGAGTCTTGCCCGCATGGCAAAACAAAACCTCCCTATACAGATATGAAAGCATGAAACATTAGTGTCAGACAAATAAGATATAATACATATATGCTGAATCAGATTAAAAAAATATAAGACTGATACGTACTCTTCAACTAAATCATTTGAAAATGCATAGTCTCCCACTAGTCTTTCCAACTGAGTCAACCCACGAACCATGTCCACATTCCTGATAAACGAAGGCGACCGGTAAACATCAGCGACCTCAACAGACCTCTTAGGTTGCACCCTCTTAGCTTGCACAGTCTCAGCAGGTAAGACAAGACATCTCTTAGCAGCCATCTGCCGAGTCTCCATTGCATAATCTGTGGGGGCAGTTGGGGGCTCTTCTACTGGCGAGTCCAATGCTTCTTGAGAGGATATAACAACAGGAGATGGTTCTTGAGAGGATAGTTGAGACGAAATCAGAATTGGCGATATTGGGTCTGATGTGCTTGCATGAATAATAGGTGGCATAGTTGATGTGCTTGCATGGGGAACAGTTAAATGCATGGCCTGTATCCTCGACTCAAGGAACTCTTGAGAGGTATAAAATGCATCATCACCACTAAAAAGGCTGAAAGATGGTCCTTCGAGAAGCGCTTTTTCCTTTGCCTTTTTTTCCTTCAAATCTTCATGGTGCGATTCAAAAACTTTGCCGACATGGTCATATGCATCATTAAGGAGTCCTTCTAATTCAGCCATGACAGACAGATCGGCTAAAAATTCATCATCTACAGAACGCCCATTGAATTCCCTCTGATTCAACTCCCCTTCATCCTTATTCAGCAGCTCCTCCACTGCCCCCTCATCCTTCTTCAGCTCCTCCTCTTCCCTCTTATCCTTCTTCAGCTCCTCCCCCACTTCCCCCACCTCCTTTCTCTTCTTTATTTCATTGTCATTGTCATCATCCACCACCTGATCACCTGATCCAGCAGCATCAGTAGCAACTTTTTCACCTTCCCTTTCACCTTCTTCTCTACTTTGCTGTGAAAGGGAGAAGCCTTCAAACAAGGACTCTGCCAAATTTGACATTTGGGCGACAACTGGGAAACCAGAAACCTTACACTCAGCTTTTTTAACGGCTTTGGTGAACTCACCATAAGCATCTGCAAGTCGAATAGCTGTCTCCGCCAAATACTTGATGGATTCTTTCTTATCATCAAGCGGTTCAGTTTCAACATCTGTTTCAGCTTGAGGTTGAGGCTCGTCTTGAGGGAGGGACTGATGTTCATTTTCAGGTTGAGGTTGAGGCTCGTGTTGAGCCTCAAGTCTTGGTCCAGCATATACAAATGCTGGTTCAACAGACCCCTTACCAAAGCCACCCCCTTATGCTTCTCCAACTTCACCCTTTCTCGGATCTTCTCATCCGTCCAATTTGCCCACAATGGAAATGATCTCGCTACTGTTCTCGTCATGAACACGACTCGATCCAGGTAGATCATTTGGAAAATCAGAATGGCCCCTTAAAATAAGCCTTAGGGGACGTAGCTATAGCCGCCTTCCAAGACATGACATTGTCAATCATATTTGACCGTGCAAATTTGCACCGATTCATGGAAGGCACATCAGCGATATTTGAGATGCAGCTTAAGATTCTCGGGCTCAGATGATCACCTACTACCCCCATCAACAGGACGTTGACGATATAGATGAGGAAATTCCTCTTGAAATCGTCTCCGCCATCACGTTGCCCCATCATCTTTTCCAGGAGCTCTTTTTTCGTAATATCGGCTGTTGGGAATTGATCTCTATAATGCTTCACAACCTCTGTGTACTCTTTGTCTTTAGAAAACATCTCGGCTGGAACAACATCAATACCTCCCATAGGAAGTCCCGTTGCAACATGGACATCCTCATCTGATATCACCAACTTGTGGTCCATCAATGAACAGTCGAAAGGGTTAAAGTTTTCGACAATCCATCTGGCCAAATGGCCATTGATTTCTTCGGAGTGAAGTTGCAAAAGACCTCCGAACCCCAGACTTTTGATGGCTTCAATTTGCTGTTCAGAGGGGTCCATCTTGAACAGATTAGTGATCAACGAAGGACTCATACGGGTCAGCAGAGGCTTGTACTGATCAGACATAACCCTTGTTTTGGCAGGAACATAACTGCTGTCGGGAGCCTTCCTCTTATTCTTGGTAGGTTGACATTGGTGGATTGGGTCTGCTCCTGCTGCTGTTTTACCGCTTCTCATTTGTTTGGCAGCAACATTACTGCTGCTGTCAGGAGCCTTTCGCTTGTTCTTGCTAGGCTGAGGATTTGATATTTGGTCTGCTGTTGCAACTGCTGTACTGCTTGTGCATGGAGGATTATGAGATTATCTGCATAAGAGATAAGTACAAAATTACTAATGTGATCAAAATTCCATGCACATATGAGTAGCAACCAACAAAAAAAACTGATGAAAAAAGCAGTAAGCACTAGCTTAGTATTAAACCCCAGTTTCAGTTATCACGGCCTAATCTCGCTAAATGTAGTCGGGGTAAAAAACAATCATACTAAACCCCAAAACTTTTATAACATTAACCCTTTCACCAATCCCTAATTCTTCAACAATTCAATGAACCCTCCTCCCCATTTCCAACGCACCCGTCTCAGCACAAGCCTTCAAAGCTACTACAAAGCTACTTGGATCAGAAGAAGTAGAGTTGGGTACTGCACATGAATTGTTTTTTATGCAACTACGAAGCTACTTCATGCATTAGTAAAGGTAAATGCTCACCATTGTTGTCAGTAGAAGGCAGATTTGATGTCATTTCCTTGGTTACTGCTTCTTGGATACGTGGACTTGTTCGACGAGGTCTTTGTTCTGGTGTAACACCCTTGGCAGAAGTACCTGTGAAAGTAAATAGTATCCGGGAGGCAGCTTGTTTAATGCATATATAATGTTAATTGAACATGTCAACATGAAACAATGGAAACTCAATGTTTGATAAAATATGGAAAGGCAACATAGAAAAAAGGTGAAGAAGCTACACAGAGTTTCATACTAAACGTACTTTGATCAACGGCATCATTTATGGTTGGATTTCTTGGTTTTGTTGGGAAATAATCTTTCACCGATCTGCCTCCTCGTATTGGTAATTTTTTGACTGGTGATTTTTTCTTCATTGCAACAGTTTTTCGCCTCATATCTGTAAATGCGTTGAGTGATTTTAACACGGCTACAAGTATTAATTTCAGCAAATGCAGAATTTGGCGCATTAAAACCTAAGCCGAATTTACGCTAAGGGTTATTTGATGCACATTGGACCCTATTTGACGCACACTCAACCTTACTCCATGCATGTTCACAGGACGGGTAACGTAAATAAGTACTTGAACAATATAAATTATGAGTTTTGCAATCAGAACAAAAATGCAGAACTAACAAAACTGTAAGCAACATATAAACTATGAATTTCAATGCAAATGAAATCAATGCATAGTCTTCACTGAGCATCAAAACATTCGTGCAGACAGAACCTTATTCCATGCGCACAGAACCTTATTTGATGCAGGCTCAACCTTATTTGATGCTCGCTGAACCTTATTCCATGCATGTTCACAGCACGGATAACCTAAAACCTAAGCCTAATTAACTAAAAATAACTGACTAAATAAGTTCAATTCGTAGTTTTGACTCTTGAACCTAAAACCTAAGCCTAATTAAATAAAAATAACTGAGTAAATAAGTTCAATTCATAGTTTTGACTCTTGAACCTAAAACCTAAGCCTAATCTGATGTTACTGCGACACAATCTGATGATCATGATCATGCTAACACATATAACTGAGCAAGAATTGAAACATGTACAAATTTGATTGAAAATTAATTTAATACGACACAATCTGATGATCATGCTAACACATATAAGAAAAAAAAACCCTAAAACTATAACTAACATCCGAAATCATCATCAAATTAAGGTTACAGCGAATTAGGGACAAATTATTACCGATAAAATACATATAACAATGAGTGAAATACATATAAGAAAACAAATAGAGTGAAATCGAAAGTAAATAAAGAAAGAGATTACCTTAATTTGTCACGAAAATGCTGAGGGAGATGATGGTGAAGTAGAGGGAGAAAAGAAGATCAGTGAGAAAGTGAAAAGGGGGAAATGAAAGAGATTGTACGGTTTGCAAATGGCGTTCACACATCAGCGCGTAAAAATGTAAAACCAATTTCCTTTTTTTAAAATAAAAAAAGAAAGAAAGGCCACGGTGAATCGAACCGAAGATGTCCAGGTTTGAAAGACGAAATTCATACCAACTGAAATACAAGCTTACTAATGCTACATAAAGAAAAGAATAAATAAATAAGGAATGTTTAGTTATTGTATAGTTTTTTTTAGGTGAGGTAATTGTTTTTGGTTTTTCCCCATCTGAAAATTGAGGGTTATTTTTGTTGTTTTTCAATATAATTTAGGTTTTTATGCTAACGGGACGGGAAAGGGTTTAGGGTTGGATTAGGGGGATCCGCTACCGCGGATCCCCCTAATCCAACCCTAAACCCTTCCCTTGCTTCAAATACGAACGACAATAAAACAAAAAGACACCCTAGATGGGGACGGGTGAACCCTTTTTTGGGGGACGGGTAAAAATCATGCGGCCGGGTATTCCTAAAACGGGACGGGAAGGGTTTAGGGTTGGATTAGGATCCGCTACCGCGGATCCCCTTAATCCAACCCTAAACCCTTCCCTTGATTCAAATACGAACGACAATAAAACAAAAAGACACCCTAGATGGGGACGGGTGAACCCTTTTTTGGGGGACGGGTGAAAACCATGGGGCCGGGTATTCCTAAATCGGGACGGGTATTCCTAAAACGGGACGGGAAAGGGTTTAGGGTTGGATTAGGAGGATCCGCTACCGCGGATCCCCCTAATCCAACCCTAAACCCTTCCCTTGCTTCAAATACGAACGACAATAAAACAAAAAGACACCCTAGATGGGGACGGGTGAACCCTTTTTTGGGGGACGGGTGAAAACCATGGGGCCGGGTATTCCTAAAACGGGACGGGTATTCCTAAAACGTGACGGGAAAGGGTTTAGGGTTGGATTAGGCGGATCCCCCTAATCCAACCCTAAACCCTTCCCTTGCTTCAAATACGAACGGCAATAAAACAAAAAGACACCCTAGATGGGGACGGGTGAACCCTTTTTTGGGGGACGGGTGAAAAACATGGGGTCGGGTATTCCTAAAACGGGACGGGAAAGGGTTTAGGGTTGGATTAGGAGGATCCGCTACCGCGGATCCCCCTAATCCAAACCTAAACCCTTCCCTTGTTGACGGGACGGGAATGGTTTAGGGTTGGATTAGGAGGATCCGCTACCGCGGATACCCCTAATCCAACCCTAAACCCTTCCCTTGCTTCAAATACGAACGACAATAAAACAAAAAGACACCCTAGATGGGGACGGGTGAACCCTTTTTTGGGGGACGGGTGAAAACCATGGGGCCGGGTATTCCTAAAACGGGACGGGTATTCCTAAAACGTGACGGGAAAGGGTTTAGCGTTGGATTAGGAGGATCCGCTACCGCGGATCCCCCTAATCCAACCCTAAACCCTTCCCTTGTTGACGGGACGGGAATGGTTTAGGGTTGGATTAGGAGGATCCGCTACCGCGGATCCTCCTAATCCAACCCTAAACCCTTCTCTTGCTTCAAATACGAACGACAATAAAACAAAAAGACACCTTAGATGGGGACGGGTGAACCCTTGTTTGGGGGACGGGTGAAAACCATGGGGCCGGGTATTCCTAAAACGGGACGGGTATTCCTAAAACGGGACGGGAAAGGGTTTAGGGTTGGATTAGGAGGATCCGCTACCGCGGATCCCCCTAATCCAACCCTAAACCCTTCCCTTGCTTCAAATACGAACGACAATAAAACACAAAGATACCCTAGATGGGGACGGGTGAACCCTTTTTTGGGGGACGGGTGAAAACCATGGGGCCGGGTATTCCTAAAACGGGACGGGTATTCCTAAAACGTGACGGGAAAGGGTTTAGGGTTGGATTAGGAGGATCCGCTACCGCGGATCCCCCTAATCCAACCCTAAACCCTTCCCTTGCTTCAAATACGAACGACAATAAAACAAAAAGACACCCTAGATGGGGACGGGTGAACCCTTTTTTGGGGGACGGGTGAAAACCATGGGGCCGGGTATTCCTAAAACGGGACGGGTATTCCTAAAACGGGACGGGAAAGGGTTTAGGGTTGGATTAGGAGGATCCGCTACCGCGGATCCCCCTAATCCAACCCTAAACCCTTCCCTTGCTTCAAATACGAACGACAATATAACAAAAAGACACCCTAGATGGGGACGGGTGAACCCTTTTTTGGGGGACGGGTGAAAACCATGGGGCCGGGCATTCCTAAAACGGGACGGGTATTCCTAAAACGGGACGGGAAAGGGTTTAGGGTTGGATTAGGAGGATCCGCTACTGCGGATCCCCCTAATCCAACCCTAAACCCTTCCCCTGCTTCAAATACGAACGACAATAAAACAAAACGACACCCTAGATGGGGACGGGTGAACCCTTTTTTGGGGGACGGGTGAAAAACATGGGGCCGGGTATTCCTAAAACGGGACGGGAAAGGGTTTAGGGTTGGATTAGGAGGATCCGGTACCGCGGATCCCCCTAATCCAACCCTAAACCCTTCCCTTGCTGACGGGACGGGAAAGGTTTAGGGTTGGATTAGGCGGATCCGCTACCGCGGATCTCCCTAATCCAACCCTAAACCCTTCCCTTGCTTCAAATACGAACGGCAATAAAACAAAAAAACACCCTAGATGGGGACGGGTGAACCCTTTTTTGGGGGACGAGTGAAAACCATAGGGCCGGGTATTCCTAAAACGGGACGGGAAAGGGTTTAGGGTTGGATTAGGAGGATCCGCTACCTCGGATCCCCCTAATCCAACCCTAAACCCTTCCCTTGCTGACGGGACGGGAAGGGTTTAGGGTTGGATTAGGCGGATCCGCTACCGCGGATCCCCCTAATCCAACCCTAAACCCTTCCCTTGCTTCAAATACGAACGACAATAAAACAAAAAGACACCCTAGATGGGGACGGGTGAACCCTTTTTTGGGGGACGGGTGAAACCATAGGGCCGGGTATTCCTAAAACGGGACGGGAAAGGGTTTAGGGTTGGATTATCATTTTTGTATAATTTTATCCTTTGTGTACATCTATAGTTTTATTTATTTATGAAAGTGAATAGTATTCGGGAGGCAGCTTGTTTAATGCATATGTAGTGTTATTTCATGCACGCAGATATGTTTTTGATGCAAGCAGAAGGCCACTACAATGAAGTGACCGCTTTTTCACCTATTAAACATGTACGTTAACAATTGAACATCTGAACACAAAACAAAGTTCTCAGGGTTTAAACACAACGAGCTACATACATAATTTTTACAACCCAAAACGATTCCAAAAGTGTAAATAGCCAGCCAGCTATATAGTTTATACAACGCAAAATGAATCCTAAAGATTAAAGAGCTTCTACAAAGCTTATCCAAGGCTAGCTGCCAGCACACCAAAGGTTACCACGTCAAACATCAATACTCCAACTCAGCGAAGTTAGGAGGAAAATATAGTCTTAACCGATATAACGCCAGATTTGCGAAGGTATCTAGTATAGCATGTCTAGCTGGGTCTTTTTGCAAAGACTGTATGAACTCATTAACTTGTGTCATTTCATCAGGTTTGAGGTCGCGAAGGTGTTCTTGTTGGAACGGATTTTGTAGTTGACGGTAATGTATGAGAGTCTCAACTTCATCCATTATACGCTCGAAACACGTGCACCTTTTGTAGATGATTCTGCCACCCCTACGAATAATACGGACACCGTTGATGTCGTTTTGGCGCAGGAAAAGACTATATGCCGATTGAAGGAGTGGCGCACGTGGATGGAAAAGAAAATACTGACACCATCTTTTGCAAACCATTGCCATCTTTGATTTGTCGCGATTATAAGTAGCTCAAATATCTTAGTAACTAAGTCTTCATCATTGAAAACGCAGTCTTTTGGTCCTTGGTTACGGTAGCTAGTGAACTCGATGTTCGCTAATGGCTGAAACGGGAAACTGATATTCTGTTTGTTGGCATTAATGAAATCCTCGAAATCTGCTGCGACATCATTGACTACCCACCCCTTGCACCAATCGACGATGACCATTCTGTTTTCGGGCATTAACCTGAAAAAATAAATCAAACAGAAGAGTTTAGTTGATCAACTTTACACATAATTCGTCAATCAAACTCAAAAAGAAACGGTAACCATAGCAACACAGGTCAGCAACCATAGCAAACAATAATACGGTATAAACAGCGAAGAGTAGCAAGACAGTGAACTTATCAAACCACATGAACGTCGAGTAGTTTGCCTAGTTACTTACTCCCGTCTTTTTCATTGAATACTTCAACAGTTCAACTTAAACAATACTTGCACCGGAGGTAAATAAAAGATCGAAGAGCGTAAGTGGAAAAAGCACAATGAAAATGATCCGACCCAAAGGTGACCTGACATGAACCGAACAGGCCCAAACCCGTTACTGACCCTAATAACCCGAACCCAATACCCAACGTGCTTTGACCCGACCCGTGGCCAACCCGAGTGACCCGATTGTCACCTCTATCTGTGACACACAAGAAGTCGCGACAGAATGTTTAGCCAGGGCTTGACTATCGACAGATTTGAAAACAATTGCAAACTTTAGCACTGATGGAAATACAGATTTCCTAACTTGGGTTTTATATCCCTAATTTACTACCTGTATCCTGAAATACAAAATAGCGGCAATATAGAACAAAAACAAAAAACAGTATCCAGTATCTGAAGCAAATTCACCATGTTGATTAAAGTTACCCAGTTACCAAATACAACACTCTGGTAATAACACACATTAGGATTTAGGAATGACGACATTCATATAGAGTAGTTACTTAACAGTTACTTTTTCTTGCCTCTGCCTGGACCGAAACTCACTATGGAAATGCTCTAACTACAACTCCGCTAACTGGTGCACTGACTCGAGTAAATACTACCAAATAACTCAGAAACAATTTACAGAAAATCAAAGCCTGAAGACAAGTTTATGATGATTATTTCAAATTTCATATTGAATCTTACATTTCACGTACTAAGAATCAAATGGCATTATAAAGCAGCGGAGAAAACATAAATTATAACAAATCAAAAATACAACCCTAATCAAACAAATTTATATGATTAAATTCATAAAATTTGGGAATTAATGAGAAATTGGGGAAATTGATAAATTACCTACACAAGGAAATCGTAGTTGAAATCAGCAACCAATTAGGGGAAAATATGGAGTATAATCGCCAGTACTTGAATCCGTAGAAATGCTCGGTGAAAGGAGCGAAAATGGAGTGATCGAATTGAAGAAGATGAACGGGAACGTTATGGAAGACAGAGGAAGAAAAAGTGAAAGTTGAAAGATTTGGGGGGTCTGATAGTTTTGGTTGGATTCCGCGACAAAATCTCCAGCGTCCAAATTGAGTTACATCCAAGGGTTGTTAGGAGGTTCTCATGGTTCTCATTATCTCCTTGGTTCTCATTCGATCCCGAATCTATATATATATATATATAGACTTGGGATCCGGTGAGAACCACCTTACAATGAGAACCTTGTGAGAACTCTACCTTACGGACTTTTTTTAAAAAAATTAATAACATAATTGGATACGGCATGGCATTTTATAGCTAGAGAACATATTTTTTGGTCTAGAAAATAAATACTAGTGACGGAAATAAAGGTGAGATACGTTTTATTTATTTGCATGCACCTACTATCTATTTTTTCGTATCTATCATTTTTCCGCCACTAGTATTTATTTTCTAGACCAAGAAATATGTTCTCTGACCATAAAATATCATGCCGAATCCAATTATGTCATTAATTTTTTAAAAAAAACTTCATAAGGAAGAGTTCTCACCGGTTTTCATTGTAAGGTGGTTCTCACCGGATCCCAACCCTATATATATATATATATATATATAAATATATCAATATCTCAATCTCATATCAACATGCAATACTCGCAAACGCTTTCAACTAACTTCGGAAACTATTTGAAAGGATAGCCGGTTTCCCTTCAGGTTGCCCGGCCGGGGGGTCTTTCAATCCAAACCATTTACGAAACCAGACTAAGAGTCGTCCAATGCCTTGCACGAACAGTTCTAAAATCAATAACACTCTGTCTAACACAAACAATCAGCAACATCTGACTGACACTGTACCCCAACTCAGGCAAGCAGATGCAAAACAACAATACCTAGGACCTACCGCAACTCATGCAAAAACTAGATACAAACAGCAGTGCCCAAGTCACACCCCAACTAGGGTAAACTTGGTACACAAACAGCAAGCATACACCCGTAGCCGCAACTCAGGCACGGATGGATACCAATCAGCTAATAATGGGTCATAACGCAACTCAGTCAGAACCATTACTCTTTGTAATGAAATCGGGATCCCAACTCAGACCCAACCCACTACGGTCAAACAAACTCACGGTAGAACAGGGGTCGCAACTCAGACATAATCCTACCGCATCATCCATACACGAGACGGACCGTACGTCGCAACACAGACTAGGCCATCACGTCACAAACACTCACGTGTCAAACTAGAGGATCGCAACTCAGACCATAACTTGACACGCATCAAACATCAGTACATATCATACTCTAGCGGTCGCAACTCAGACATATTCCGATATGTACTACAACCAAGTCCTTAGTCCTAACTTGTAGAACTCTAAACAACACTTAATTGACCCCGAGAACTAAGTTGAGGGAGAGCCGGTTTCCCTTTCGGTTACCCGACCGGGGGGTCTCCATCCTCTCTCCATTCCCGAACCCAATATAGTGCCGCCCGAACCTCGGGGACCTCAAACACACTTAAGCATATAAGATAAGACCACGTTCAATAACAACCATGAACAACCTAAGACTTCCTTCTACAAGTCCAAGGGTTCCTATTCAACTAACTAAGTTCACTAGGTCTCATAAGCAACCTAAGAAAAAGCTTAGCCTAAGATAAGAAACAACATGCGAAAACATTGTTTACTAAATTACCCATTACCATTAAGAAGTAACTAACTTTAAATAAGAATGTAAACTTACTAACCTACTACTTGTTACATTACCCATTACAATTCAAGTATAAACATAACAATATAAGATACTTAACATGCTATAAAACTTGTAAAGAAACCTTACAACCAAACAATTGAGGAATGATTAACATTAGGCAAATAGCTAACCATTTGCTAAACCTTACTTAGCTCAAACATACATTTAAAACCAGGTAAATATATCCATAAACATCACTTAAACAATTGGGAAACAAGCCCCCAAAACAACACGAAAACAATTAAACAAACAAAAGGCTACAACGGTTTTTGCGCAGCCTGCGCAATGGGGTTGCGCAGCTGCGCCAGAATTGCGCAGCCTGCGCCCAGACACGGGCAGGTCTGATTCGTGAATTTCCTGCAATTCGCCATTTCCTTTGAACTTTCGACAAACACTTCTACAACATGATTTCGAGCATCAAACTTATACTACCAGCACATATCATCCCATAACAATCCCAAGTACGTCTCATATACGATTTTTGAACAAATAGAACACGTATTAGGATCAAACATTGTATTCGTCTTAACTT
Source organism: Silene conica (assembly GCA_029255685.2). NCBI lineage: Eukaryota > Viridiplantae > Streptophyta > Magnoliopsida > Caryophyllales > Caryophyllaceae > Silene > Silene conica. The sequence continues at coordinate 14,963,270 of CM055319.2, forward strand.
TGCAGAAAATGAAAAATGAACATAACAAGCATATGAACATTCAAAACTCAAATTAAATCATGTGAAGAACATATAAAATGACTTCCTAACATATTCCTATACTCAAGCATCAACAATAGTTCATAAAATCAGAAAATCATCAAGAACGACCACAAATGGTGCTACTTTAACAAAAAGGCCGAGTTACTCATCAAAGTCACCTTATAAGCGGGTTAAGCTCCAATCTCTTCTTCAATAACGTAACTATCAACCTCCGGGTCCTCTAATACAACTCCTACAACAAAAGAAACGAAGATTATAAGCCCAAAACGGATTTGGGGCAAAACAGCGTCTTTTTCGACTTTAAGGAAACTGAAATTGAAAGAGATATGAAGCTTGCAAATCTCGAGAGGATTCCGAAAATGTAAAGCTTACCTTGATACGAGTTTGGGAAGGGGTCGAGATGTTGATTTTAAGCTTGAGAAAAAGAGAGAAAATGGAGGTTTTTGTGTTACAGTGAAATGAAATAAGATGTCGATGGAGAGGAAGCCTTAAGTAGGGTTTTGTTGTCCTTTTACCTTTTTACTTGAGTCGGGTTTTATTTGTTTGTGAAACGGACTCAAGTCGGGAAATGAGATGCCAAGTGAACATCTTAAGAATTAAAATATTCTTAAGACGGAACTTAACGGAAAACTTAAAATAAGATTTACGATTTATTAATAAAATAATATTAAAATATTATTTACGAAAATACGGGATGTTACATATGGACTGTTGTGTTGCAGTCATGGAACGACTTCAAACGACTCTTCAAAGAGCAATTCTATCCGGAGAACACCGACTTCCTTGCTCGAAGGAAACTAAAGAGCTTGAAGCATACATGCTCGATCCGAGACTACGTGAAAGCCTACTCGGCGTGTATGTTGGGAATTGCCGACATGACAGAGAAAGATCGAGTATTCCAGTTTGTCGTTGGCTTGAAGGAGTGGGCTCAACGAGAAATCATGAGACAGAGACCAGAGTCCCTCTCGGCTGCGATGACCGCGGCTGAAAGACTGGTCGATTACTACACAGAGCAGGAAACAGCCTAAAATAAAGGATTCTCCATAACGGGCGGAAATAACCCAAAATTTGGAGGAACGACCTCATAGGCAAGACCTCCCTCTACGGGAACAGTTGCTTCCGTCCCGGGGGAAACAATAGAAGGTGGGGCTCAACCACTTCTACTCCCACCTCTTCTAAAGGCAGCACTTCCGAAGCGTCGACTGCGAGGAAGCCGTTTGCGTGTTTCCTTTGTAAAGGACCACATAGAATGTCCGAGTGCCCTCACCAAGGAGAATTCAACAATCTCAAGAAGATTTTGTCGAAGATGTCGGTGGAATCGAACCCCGAAAGGACAGATCATGATGCCGAGGAGTGTGACGATGATATCGCGAGCGAACAAGAGGAAGTTGCTCGAATGGGCGTGGTACACATGTTGGGTTCGATGGGAAAAGGTGTCGAGCGTCCCGAAACCAAGTCCATGGAACTGATGTACGTCGAAATAAACGTCAATGGGAAGGCTACTCGAGCCATGATAGATACGGGAGCCTCCCATAATTTCGTCACCCCCGACGAGGCGAAGAGACTCGGGATGAAATTGAATCGAGAAAGCAAAAGCATGAAAGTCGTCAATTCCAGCGCCAAGCCAATTCAAGGTGTGGCCAAAGAAGTGACGATCAAGATGGGCGAGTGGACTGGAAAGTTGGACTTCACCAGCGTCCCGATGGATGATTTCAAAATCGTCCTTGGAATGGATTTCTTTAAGCGAACCCCGACATTCTTGGCGCCCCACAATGGATCCCTAATGATAGTTGGGGTCAAAACGTGCCTAGTGAAAGCCGTAGAAGGCGAGAAAAAGCTAAAGGGACCGCTCCTCTCTGCGATGCAATTGAAGAAGGGACTCCTAAAGGGAGAACCAACGTACCTGTGTACCATATCCATGAAGGAGAACACCTCTGATAAGCCTGTGGAACCACAAATCCAGGGAGTGCTGGAGGAAAACAAAGACGTGATGCCGGATAAGTTACCTATGAGTTTACCACCTCGACGATTGGTGGACCATCAAATTGAGTTAATTCCCGGGACAAGACCTCCCGCACGAGGACCGTACCGGATGACACCTCCAAAGTTAGCTGAACCGAGAAAACATCTAGACGATCTACTTCGCTCAGGGTCAATTCAACCTTCTAAAGCTCCATATGGGGCTCCTGTGCTCTTCCAAATAAACAAGACGGTAGTCTGAGATTGTGCATCGACTATCGAGCCTTGAACAAGCTGACGGTGAGAAACCGCTATCCAATCCCTTTGGTAGCCGACTTATTTGCTCAATTACAAGGCGCCGTATACTTCACCAAGTTAGATCTGCGATCGGGGTATCATCAAGTTCGAATTGCCGAAGGAGATGAGCCAAAGACTGCTTGTGTGACGAGATACGGGTCGTTTGAATGGTTGGTCATGCCTTTTGGCTTGACTAACGCCCCTGCTACATTCTGTACGTTGATGAATTATGTATTCCACGAGTATTTGGACAAATTCGTCGTGGTATACTTGGATGATATTGTTGTGTATAGCCGCTCATTGGCCGAACACACAGAATACCTGAAACTCGTGTTCGCGAAGCTCCGCGACAATCACTTGTTCGTGAAAAGAGAAAAATGTGAATTTGCCCAACCTGAAGTCAACTTCCTCGGTCATATCGTGGGAAAAGGGAGACTTAAAATGGACTCAAAAAAGATCACAACCATCAAAGATTGGGGAACTCCAAGAAACGTGTCCGAGTTCCGCTCTTTCTTAGGGCTGGCGAACTATTACCGAAGATTCATTCGATATTATTCAAAGATTGGCGCACCACTAACCAATTTGCTGAAGAAAGATGTTAAGTGAGAGTGGTCTATCGACAAGAAGAGAGCCTTTGAAAGGCTCAAAGAAGCGGTGGTTCAAGAACAAGTCTTGGCTTTACCGAATATTACAAAGCCTTTCGAAGTCGAGGCAGATGCGTCTGACTTTGCCCTGGGTGGCGTGCTCCTCCAAGAGGACCGCCCCGTGGCCTTTGAGAGCAGGAAGTTGAATGGGGCCGAGACTCGGTATGCTGTTCAAGAGAAGGAACTTCTAGCCATCGTTCATTGTCTAGCTACGGGGATGGAGACACTACCTCTTAGGGTCGAAGTTTGTTGTCAAGACGGATAACACCGCAGCGTCCCACTTTCTTACGCAACCCAAGCTCAATAGCCGACAAGAGAGATGGCAAGAATTGTTGGCGAAATTTGATGTGGAATTCGTTTACCGACCGGGAGCGGCAAATAGGGTCGCGGATGCCCTCAGCCGTAGGTGTGATTTGTCCGTACTACATGTGATTGCTCACTTATCCTCCACCACAGTGGCTACGGATATTCGAGCTAAAGCGATGGAACACCTCGACCAAGGCCTGACGACGAGGAACCTGAAGCAACTTGCCATTGAAGGGAAGACACGTAAGTTCTGGATGGAAGATGCATGGACTCCTTTTCACGAAGGGACACCTAATTTTTGTTCCAAAAGCGGCATGACTACAAAAGATCCTCCTACAGGAATGTCATGATACCTTGTGGGCGGGTCATCCGGGATGGAAGAAAACGTTGTGTTTACTGAAGAGAAACTACTACTGACCACAAATGAAGGAGGACGTGATGGAGTACACAAAAAGTTGTCTTATTTTCCAACAAGATAAAAGGGAGAAACAGAAACCGGGAGGACTACCGAAGAGACCGCTACAATGTTCTTCAAACATGTGATGAAATATTGGGGACTACCTCAGAGTATAATCAGTGATTGCGATGCTCGCTTCACGAGATTATTTTGGGGTCTAATCTTCAGATTTCCTCAAGTTATCATCCCCAAAAAGATGTCCAGACAGAGCGCTTCAATAGCATGTTGGAAGAATACCTGTGCCACTTTGTGGGTGCAACTCAAATGGAGTGGGTGAGACTCCTTGACGTTACCCAGTTTTGTTTTAACGCTCAAACGAGCTCCTCTTCCAACAAGAGCACGTTTGAGCTTGTTACAGGTCATATGCCGCTCTTACCTCCCACTGTTGCTGATACTTATGCGGGTCGGACGAAGAAAACACATGAGTTTGCAAGAGAATGGAACATAAATGCTGAGATTGCCCGAGCTTACTTGGAGAAACTATCCCGCCGTATGAAGAAGTGGGCAGATGAGAATCGCAGAGCCAACGAGTTTAATGTTGGTGACATGGTCATGGTGAAGTTGAATAAAGAACATATGAGATTCCTGAGGGGACGAGACAAGCGTTTGGTGAGGAAGTATGAAGGCCCAATCCAAGTGATCAAGTGGATTGGAGAAGTAGCATACAAGCTCGACCGCCCTGCCTGGATGAAGTGCCACCCTGTGTTTCATGTGAGCTGCTTGAAGCCCTACCATCCAGATCCTGAAGACCCCTCCCGCAACAAAAGCAAGCGCGCCCACATCCGTTCTAACCAACTCCCAGCGACATCAGCCGACTAAACCAGCCTTGAAGATTGCAGCGTTGTCGAGGACGACAACAAATTAGGTGGGGGGAGAGTGTAAGGACTCGCTTATTTAGCCGCAATTCTAGCCTCATAGCTAAGAAATTGCGCGCGCGGTTCGTTCACTTCGAGCCCGTAGATTTCGTATTTTACCTTTGTATTTTCATTTCTAGTTTTTTGTATCATTTAGTACTCCAAGTCTACTTCCTGCGTGTTGAAAGCTTGGAGTCTCGTTTTTAGTTTAAGGTACGTTTTTAGGAGTTTAGAAAACGTATACTTATTGTGCAACATCAATGATCACCGCTACCAGACTAAAAATATCAAATTTGCCTCTATGAGGAGTACTAGTCAATCAATCTGCTTCTCACCCTGTTGCCTTCTATTGCTTGTTGTTTGCTTTCTTATGAATGACTCTTGCCTTCATAACCTACTAACAAGCCTGTGTGTGTCGCCCGTTGATGATCGAGACTAGGATCCCGACACACGCAAACCGAGACCGATTACGAATGCTCTAGTGCTTGTCAAACACTAGTGCTTGACGCTCTCGCTTTCATTCTTGTCGTGAGTTCAGACAAGGGTGCGCTCCTGTAATACCTCGGATTTTGGCCACGATTTTATTTGATTTTATTTTAATTGATAGACGGTTTGAAGCATGATATGGGGTTTCGTTTGATACGATTTTAAATAGAGCGATAATAATTACTTCGTTTATAAGTGTACGTATCATGCTCGTTTATAAGTGCGTGTATCATGTTCGTTGTGGGTTTCGAATGAGGGGTCACTCTTATACGTGACATGACCTGGGTAGGGTTCGAACCAGGGACCTCTAGGGGGTTGGTGTGGGCCTTGGAATCCGTGCACAACACAGCCCACAACAGACCTTAAACCCTATACAATTCTGACAGAAGATACTCCCTGCCGCCATATAAATGGAGTTTGTACTCCCAAATTCTGAACTATCATCCTAAAAACAAAACCCTAGACTGCAGCCACCATCACACGGGAAGGAGAGAGGGTGCTCACGACCAGATCCGCCGTGTCTAACACCATTCGATTCTGGTCAGAAGTCAGGTACGTGTCTTAGGTGTCTGTGTTCATTGCTGGTCGTGTTATACTCTCTGTTTTGCTTCGTGTTTCGACGGGTCTGGAGTGTTAGTTGGTGGTTGTGGTGGCCATGGTAGGGTTGGTTGTAGTCAGGACCATGTAATAAGGGTTAGTGTTGGTAGGCTAGGTGGTTTATGGGTCGTCGATGGTGGGGTTTTGGAGGCATGGTTGCTGCGTTCAGAACACGAGTCACAGGGGTAGTTGTTGGTGTCTCTGTCGAGCAGTGGTTTGGGGGTGGTGTTACTGGCGACTCGGGGGAGGTCAATACAGTAACACCATCATGGTTAAGGGGTGTGTCAGAGGTGGCGTCTGGTGGTGGCCGTGGTTAATTCTGGTGGTGGTAACGGCTGTTGTTGTCAGGCCTGTTTAAGAGGAGATTGGGTTTTGCGTGTCACTGGTCTGTAACCAGGGACGGATTCGTGTCTAGTCTGGCGTGTAGGAGGGAGTCGACGGTGGTGATGGGTGTCAGTAATGGAGTGGGTGGTTTGGGTGTCGCGTGCGGTGGTTGTCGGCGGGCAGTGGGGTGTCGGTGAGGCGGTTTAAGGGCTGGCCGTGTCATAGGTGGAGTCGGGTTTTAGGGGCTGTTGGGTTATTTTCGTGTTAGACATGAGTTTTGGTTATTATTATTATTATTATTATTATTATTATTATTATTGCTATTATTAGTATTATTATTATTAATAATAATATATTGGTATTTATGGTATATTTTATTTATGGTAAATTTTGATATGGTGGTAATATATAGAGTAATTTGAATTTCAAACGGAAGTTACCATCTTTGTTAGAAGTTGTTAAGTCGAGGAAGTTTTATTTATGGAAACTTTCCATTTATAGGGGGGTTGCCATTTATAGTAAGTATAGTTGTGGTGGTTCGGGAAGGTTTTTAATTCGTTACATATGCATGTCTAGGTAGCGAGTTTCGTGTGGAACACTTCTAACGAGCCGGACGCATCTACTTTACTTACTATTTCAGGTAGGGGAAGATATTGATTATAATAAGGTGCAATCTATTCATATTTGTGTATAAGCATATTTGTGTGATTTATCATGTGATCGTTGAATTATATTATCTTTATCATTCCGAAATACTGTATATATATATTGTGCCTTGTGATTTGGAGTTGGATCGGTGCGGAGTATTTATGGTGTTGGATCGGTGCGGAGTATTTATGGTGTTGGATCGGTGCGGAGTATTTATGGCGTTGGATCGGTGCGGAGTATATATGGTGTTGGATCGGCGCGGAGTTTATTATATTGTTGTTTTACTTATTCTTTTACCTACTCAACCTCGTGGTTGACCCTGTGTATTCGTGATCACCTGTGATGAACCAACTATTGGGGAGCAGATTGACAGGTGGCTGTGACTAAGGGGGGAGCTATGGGAGGAAGAGCTTGGATCCGGACCAGTTTAGATGTCTAGATCGCCTTAGTCAGTTTTATAAGAGTTGTACTTTACTTGTTTTGTTAAGACTTTTGGACACGGGTGTAAGAACATGTTTTGAGTTAACTTTATACTTAAAGTACTGTTTATCTTCCTTTGCATCTACTGCCTCGGGAGACCGAGATGGTAACACTCTTATTTATCTGAGGAGTCCTAGCTCAGGCCCTTGAATAAATGGGGGTGTTACAAAGTGGTATCAGAGCGAACGATCCTCAGGCCTAAACTAATTAACCCAATGAATGTAGGAGAGTCTAAATAAAATGAACCCCGGGATAGGACTGTTAGGAGCACACTAAAGGGGAAGTATGAGTCTGGGGCCCCCTCACACCGAACCATAGGCCCTATCAGTTTTACCCGGGAACCCAGAGTGCATACATGAGAGAAAGGGTAGAATAGGAAGTGGTGGAAGTGATAGCGTACTGTGATAAGTATGTTATGAGAAATCTGAGTATAAGTGATTTGGAAAAGCCGGAAGGGGCATGAGCATGAATGAATCTTTATCTGTTTGAATAAAAGGTGAATATTGTTGTGGTATGTTAAGAGATTTGAAACGTGCTAGTAATTCTTCTTTCATCATGTCTAGTGATATGCGGTTATGTGATCCCGAGCCATGTTATAATTTTGTAGTACTCAATCTGGTAGTTGATGCTAGACTTTATCGTTTAGGGATCTTAGCCCTAATCTTAATGGGTACCCACGCGAGTCGGGACTCATTCCTTTTTCTGTTGTATTATAGTATGCCTCCGCGAAGAGACAACCTCGCTAACATCACACAAGAGGAGTTAGATCTATTACGAGCTGAGATTGCGACTCTAAAGGCTAAACGAATGGACTCCGCGAAAATGAGCACGATAATTGCAAGGCACCAACCCACCCATTTCACCGGGGAGGGTGAGCCTCATTTGCTGGGGGCCTGGTGCAGAGAATTCGGTAACCTGTTCGAGTTGGTGGACTGCCCTGAGGAACTGATGGTAGACCAGGCTGCCCACTATCTGAGGGGTATGGCTGGAGACTGGTGGACCGCAAATAAGGGAGAGCTCCGGGAAGCAGCTATAGAGGGTGGATCCGCGTTTGTTCCGTGGGATGCATTCAAGGGGGTTCTGAACGAGGCGTTTTTACCAGAATTCCAAAAGAGCAAGCTGAGGGAGGAGTTCGACTCATTCCAGATGTCGGAGGACATGACCGTAGAGGCTTACTACAGGAAGTTCATCCAGTTGGTACACTACGTGGGAGACATGGGTTTCGACGATGCTATGCTAGCCATGAAATTTGAGAGGGGATTATCGATCGCCATCAAAAAGAGACTGATTGCAGCTCCGCCCACCACAATCCGTGACATCTATTTACGGGCTGGGGCGGCGGAGAGGCTTTCGGATATGATCAAAAAGGACAAACAGTCCAAGTCAGAAAAGAGGAAAGCTGAAACAGTAGTTGAGGGTTCAGGATCGAAAAAGCAAAGTAATAACAAGTTCAGTGGGTACTTTGGGAGTAGTGCCTCTGGTGGTGGGAGAAACCAGAGTGGGGGTAATTCCATGAGTGGGGTCTCTGGCAGTGGTTTGGCAGGAATTGTGTGTTTTGGCTGTGGAAAGAGGGGACATAAGCAGGCGGTGTGTCGTTCGTCTGGAGGAAACCAGTCCGGGGGCTATCGTACACCTACATCCGGATACCAGGGGCCTCGCACTCAGTCCTATGGCAGCAGTGGCTATCGCACACCCATGACAAACTATGGTGGGGGTGCGAAGTCTGGAGGCAGCAGCAACTATCAGAGGAATTACAACAACAGCAATCAGAACCGTTCATATCAGAATCAGTACAATGGAAGTGGGAACAACAACAAGCCGGGGACGACAGGAAATCAGCAGGCTGGAACATCTACTGCCAGCCAGAGTGGAGTCAAGTCCAGTGGCAAGCTCTTTGCCATGGGAAAGCAGGCAGCTCAGGAGGATGCTCATGTGGTTACTGGTACTTTTCTTGTAAACTCTAGACCTACCTTTGTACTTTTCGATTCTGGTGCCACCCATTCGTTTGTGTCTAGAGATCATGTTAAGGCTTTGGGACTTGAGAGATTTGATTGGATCGCGGATCCAGTGACCATACCATCAGGCGAGTCGATAGTCTGTAATAGAGTATATGGTAGTGTACCCATCAAAATCGGGGAAGCAATTTTCTATTGTGACCTCATAGAGTTTCCTCTGGGGGGCTTTGAGGTGATTTTGGGGATGGACTGGCTAGGGAAGTATCGAGCTTTCATCGACTGTCATCAGAAGAAGATTTCCTTGAAGGGACCTAAGGGAGTGAGGGTGTCTTACAAGGGATATCGAATCAAACCAAAAATCAAATTCATTTCTGTTAACACCTTGAAATCTAGTTTGAGGAAAGGAGAGAGCCTGATCTTGTGTCAAATGTGGGATTGTGAGGCTGAGACCCCCAAGACTAGTGAGATACCTGTGGTACGGGAGTTTGAGGGAGTTTTTCGTGACGACGTTCCGGGATTACCGCCAAGGAGGGAAGTGGAATTCTCCATCGACCTAAAGCCAGGGGCGGGACCAATATCTAAATCACCGTACCGTATGGGACCGAAAGAGATGGAGGAGTTGAAGAAGCAGTTGGATGAACTAGCTGAGAAAGGGTTCATCCGACCCAGTGTGTCGCCCTGGGGAGCACCCGTTTTGTTTGTGAAGAAGAAGGATGGTAGTTTGAGGCTATGTGTTGACTACCGAGAGTTGAACAATGTGACCATCAAGAACCGTTATCTGTTGCCGAGAATTGACGATCTGTTCGATCAGTTGAGTGGAGCCGGGGTTTTCTCCAAGATTGATTTGAGATCCGGGTATCATCAATTGAGGATAAAGGATGAGGATATTCCGAAGACCGCTTTCCGAACGAGGTATGGCCACTATGAATTTGTGGTTATGCCCTTTGGATTGACTAATGCTCCAGCTGTGTTCATGGACTTGATGAATCGAGTCTTCAGCCCGTATCTAGACAAGTTCGTGGTGGTATTCATAGATGATATCCTGGTATATTCCAAGAATGCAGAAGAGCACGAGGACCATTTGCGAAAAGTACTTCAGACTTTGGAGGAGCATAAGCTCAACGCTAAGTTGAGCAAGTGTGAGTTCTGGTTGGAGAAGGTCGCATTTCTGGGGCATGTGATTTCAAAAGAGGGGGTATCTGTTGACCCTAGCAAGATCGAGGCAGTGACTAAGTGGCAGAGTCCGAAGAATGTGAGTGAGATTCGAAGCTTTCTGGGTTTAGCTGGTTATTACCGGAGATTCGTCAAAGATTTCTCAAAGATAGCGAAGCCGTTGACGTCGTTGATGAGGAAGGAGAACCGTTATATCTGGGATGAGAGTTGTGAGAAGGCATTCCTAACCCTTAAGGAACGCCTGACAACAGCTCCTATCCTGGCCTTGCCAGTTGGGAGTGATAATTTTGAAGTATACACTGACGCTTCAAAGCATGGGTTGGGTTGTGTACTAATGCAGAATGGTAGAGTGATCGCGTATGCTTCTCGCCAGTTGAAGACCTACGAGGAGAACTATCCGACTCATGATTTGGAGTTGGGCGCTGTGGTCTTTGCACTGAAATTGTGGCGTCATTACCTTTATGGAGCCACTTTTAAGGTGTTTTCTGACCATAAGAGCCTGAAATATATCTACACCCAGAAAGAGTTGAACATGAGGCAGAGAAGGTGGATAGAGTTGATCGGAGATTATGATATGCAGATTGTCTACCACGAAGGCAAGGCAAATGTGGTAGCTGACGCTTTAAGTAGGAAGTCAATACATGCTTTGGATTGTGCCAGATCGAGAGGAAGGTTGTATGGTGAACTGAGGGAGATGGGAATATTCATGATCCGGAAAGGGGACACTCTTGGTGATCTGACTGTGGAGCCTGAGTTGTATGGGGAGATTCGGGAGTTACAGGAGAGCGATGAGAGAATCCAGAAGTGGCGTTTGATGGTGGAAAATGGGAATGGTGATGGGGCATCCAAGTTCAGTATTCATACCGACGGTAGTTTGAGGTTCAGTGGGCGATGGTGTGTACCGAATGTTGAGGAGCTAAAGAAGAAGATCCTGACTGAAGCTCATGCTACTCCTTATTCTGTCCACCCAGGGGGTGATAAGCTGTATAAGGACCTTAAGAAGACGTTTTGGTGGCCGAATATGAAGAAGGAGGTCGCAGAGTTTGTCTCGAGGTGTTTGACGTGTCAGCGAGTGAAAGGGGAGCATAAGAGACCTCAAGGGAAAGTTCAACCGTTGGATGTGCCAGAGTGGAAGTGGGAGAATATTTCGATGGACTTTATCGTGGGGTTGCCTAGGACTCAGAGGGGCAACAACATGATTTGGGTGATCGTGGATCGTTTGACTAAGTCAGCTCACTTTATTCCCATGAAAGATACCTGGAGTAAAGCTGAATTGGCTAAGTCATATGTTCAGAATGTGGTCAAACTGCATGGCGTACCCAAGGACATCGTTTCAGATCGGGACTCGAGGTTTATATCCAGGTTTTGGCAGGAGTTGCAGGCTGCTTTGGGTACCCAATTGAAGATGAGTACAGCTTTTCATCCGGCTACAGATGGTCAGACTGAGAGGACGATTCAGACCCTTGAAGATATGTTGAGGGCTTGTGTACTCGAGTTCGGAGGATCTTGGGAGGATCGACTGGGGTTGATCGAGTTTTCTTATAATAACAGCTACCATGCAAGCATAGGCATGGCCCCTTTCGAGGCTCTATACGGGAGGAAGTGTCGGAGCCCTGTGTGTTGGGATGATCGAGCTGATGTTGTGACTTTGGGGCCCGATATGATCCAGGAGATGGTGGAGCAGGTTCAAATTATTCGACAGAGGATGAGGGCCGCTCAGGATAGACAGAAAAGCTATGCCGATCTGAAGAGGAGCGATATTTCATTTGAGGCCGGAGAGAAAGTTTTACTGAAAGTTTCTCCGATGAAGGGTGTGATGAGATTCGGCAAGCGTGGCAAACTGAGTCAGAAGTTTATTGGACCATTTGAGATCTTGGATAGAGTTGGGGAAGTGGCATATCGCTTGGCTTTACCTCCAGCCCTATCCAAGGTCCATAATGTGTTTCATGTGTCTCAATTGAGGAAATATGTGAGTGACCCATCGCATGTCCTTCAGCACGAAGTGATTGAGGTAGATGAGCAGTTGTCATACATTGAGACACCGAAGGAAATTCTAGACAGAAAGGTGCGAAAAACTCGCAATGGTGAGGCGATCTTGGTGAAGGTCCTGTGGACCAATCATAATCAGGAGGAGGCTACGTGGGAGCCTGAGGCAGTCATGAGGGAGCGTTATCCACATTTGTTCGATTGAGGTAAGTTACGCGGACGTAACTTTTCTTTAAGGGGGATAGAATATAACATTCTGTGGTGTTTGAGTGAGTTTTTTTTTTTTTTTTTTTTTTTGATGTTTTATGTTCCTAGTACGTTTTGTCATTTGGGCGTTGTTGAACTTCGGGACGAAGTTCATTTTAAGGGGGGAAGACTGTAATACCTCGGATTTTGGCCACGATTTTATTTGATTTTATTTTAATTGATAGACGGTTTGAAGCATGATATGGGGTTTCGTTTGATACGATTTTAAATAGAGCGATAATAATTACTTCGTTTATAAGTGTACGTATCATGCTCGTTTATAAGTGCGTGTATCATGTTCGTTGTGGGTTTCGAATGAGGGGTCACTCTTATACGTGACATGACCTGGGTAGGGTTCGAACCAGGGACCTCTAGGGGGTTGGTGTGGGCCTTGGAATCCGTGCACAACACAGCCCACAACAGACCTTAAACCCTATACAATTCTGACAGAAGATACTCCCTGCCGCCATATAAATGGAGTTTGTACTCCCAAATTCTGAACTATCATCCTAAAAACAAAACCCTAGACTGCAGCCACCATCACACGGGAAGGAGAGAGGGTGCTCACGACCAGATCCGCCGTGTCTAACACCATTCGATTCTGGTCAGAAGTCAGGTACGTGTCTTAGGTGTCTGTGTTCATTGCTGGTCGTGTTATACTCTCTGTTTTGCTTCGTGTTTCGACGGGTCTGGAGTGTTAGTTGGTGGTTGTGGTGGCCATGGTAGGGTTGGTTGTAGTCAGGACCATGTAATAAGGGTTAGTGTTGGTAGGCTAGGTGGTTTATGGGTCGTCGATGGTGGGGTTTTGGAGGCATGGTTGCTGCGTTCAGAACACGAGTCACAGGGGTAGTTGTTGGTGTCTCTGTCGAGCAGTGGTTTGGGGGTGGTGTTACTGGCGACTCGGGGGAGGTCAATACAGTAACACCATCATGGTTAAGGGGTGTGTCAGAGGTGGCGTCTGGTGGTGGCCGTGGTTAATTCTGGTGGTGGTAACGGCTGTTGTTGTCAGGCCTGTTTAAGAGGAGATTGGGTTTTGCGTGTCACTGGTCTGTAACCAGGGACGGATTCGTGTCTAGTCTGGCGTGTAGGAGGGAGTCGACGGTGGTGATGGGTGTCAGTAATGGAGTGGGTGGTTTGGGTGTCGCGTGCGGTGGTTGTCGGCGGGCAGTGGGGTGTCGGTGAGGCGGTTTAAGGGCTGGCCGTGTCATAGGTGGAGTCGGGTTTTAGGGGCTGTTGGGTTATTTTCGTGTTAGACATGAGTTTTGGTTATTATTATTATTATTATTATTATTATTATTATTATTATTGCTATTATTAGTATTATTATTATTAATAATAATATATTGGTATTTATGGTATATTTTATTTATGGTAAATTTTGATATGGTGGTAATATATAGAGTAATTTGAATTTCAAACGGAAGTTACCATCTTTGTTAGAAGTTGTTAAGTCGAGGAAGTTTTATTTATGGAAACTTTCCATTTATAGGGGGGTTGCCATTTATAGTAAGTATAGTTGTGGTGGTTCGGGAAGGTTTTTAATTCGTTACATATGCATGTCTAGGTAGCGAGTTTCGTGTGGAACACTTCTAACGAGCCGGACGCATCTACTTTACTTACTATTTCAGGTAGGGGAAGATATTGATTATAATAAGGTGCAATCTATTCATATTTGTGTATAAGCATATTTGTGTGATTTATCATGTGATCGTTGAATTATATTATCTTTATCATTCCGAAATACTGTATATATATATTGTGCCTTGTGATTTGGAGTTGGATCGGTGCGGAGTATTTATGGTGTTGGATCGGTGCGGAGTATTTATGGTGTTGGATCGGTGCGGAGTATTTATGGCGTTGGATCGGTGCGGAGTATATATGGTGTTGGATCGGCGCGGAGTTTATTATATTGTTGTTTTACTTATTCTTTTACCTACTCAACCTCGTGGTTGACCCTGTGTATTCGTGATCACCTGTGATGAACCAACTATTGGGGAGCAGATTGACAGGTGGCTGTGACTAAGGGGGGAGCTATGGGAGGAAGAGCTTGGATCCGGACCAGTTTAGATGTCTAGATCGCCTTAGTCAGTTTTATAAGAGTTGTACTTTACTTGTTTTGTTAAGACTTTTGGACACGGGTGTAAGAACATGTTTTGAGTTAACTTTATACTTAAAGTACTGTTTATCTTCCTTTGCATCTACTGCCTCGGGAGACCGAGATGGTAACACTCTTATTTATCTGAGGAGTCCTAGCTCAGGCCCTTGAATAAATGGGGGTGTTACAAAGTGGTATCAGAGCGAACGATCCTCAGGCCTAAACTAATTAACCCAATGAATGTAGGAGAGTCTAAATAAAATGAACCCCGGGATAGGACTGTTAGGAGCACACTAAAGGGGAAGTATGAGTCTGGGGCCCCCTCACACCGAACCATAGGCCCTATCAGTTTTACCCGGGAACCCAGAGTGCATACATGAGAGAAAGGGTAGAATAGGAAGTGGTGGAAGTGATAGCGTACTGTGATAAGTATGTTATGAGAAATCTGAGTATAAGTGATTTGGAAAAGCCGGAAGGGGCATGAGCATGAATGAATCTTTATCTGTTTGAATAAAAGGTGAATATTGTTGTGGTATGTTAAGAGATTTGAAACGTGCTAGTAATTCTTCTTTCATCATGTCTAGTGATATGCGGTTATGTGATCCCGAGCCATGTTATAATTTTGTAGTACTCAATCTGGTAGTTGATGCTAGACTTTATCGTTTAGGGATCTTAGCCCTAATCTTAATGGGTACCCACGCGAGTCGGGACTCATTCCTTTTTCTGTTGTATTATAGTATGCCTCCGCGAAGAGACAACCTCGCTAACATCACACAAGAGGAGTTAGATCTATTACGAGCTGAGATTGCGACTCTAAAGGCTAAACGAATGGACTCCGCGAAAATGAGCACGATAATTGCAAGGCACCAACCCACCCATTTCACCGGGGAGGGTGAGCCTCATTTGCTGGGGGCCTGGTGCAGAGAATTCGGTAACCTGTTCGAGTTGGTGGACTGCCCTGAGGAACTGATGGTAGACCAGGCTGCCCACTATCTGAGGGGTATGGCTGGAGACTGGTGGACCGCAAATAAGGGAGAGCTCCGGGAAGCAGCTATAGAGGGTGGATCCGCGTTTGTTCCGTGGGATGCATTCAAGGGGGTTCTGAACGAGGCGTTTTTACCAGAATTCCAAAAGAGCAAGCTGAGGGAGGAGTTCGACTCATTCCAGATGTCGGAGGACATGACCGTAGAGGCTTACTACAGGAAGTTCATCCAGTTGGTACACTACGTGGGAGACATGGGTTTCGACGATGCTATGCTAGCCATGAAATTTGAGAGGGGATTATCGATCGCCATCAAAAAGAGACTGATTGCAGCTCCGCCCACCACAATCCGTGACATCTATTTACGGGCTGGGGCGGCGGAGAGGCTTTCGGATATGATCAAAAAGGACAAACAGTCCAAGTCAGAAAAGAGGAAAGCTGAAACAGTAGTTGAGGGTTCAGGATCGAAAAAGCAAAGTAATAACAAGTTCAGTGGGTACTTTGGGAGTAGTGCCTCTGGTGGTGGGAGAAACCAGAGTGGGGGTAATTCCATGAGTGGGGTCTCTGGCAGTGGTTTGGCAGGAATTGTGTGTTTTGGCTGTGGAAAGAGGGGACATAAGCAGGCGGTGTGTCGTTCGTCTGGAGGAAACCAGTCCGGGGGCTATCGTACACCTACATCCGGATACCAGGGGCCTCGCACTCAGTCCTATGGCAGCAGTGGCTATCGCACACCCATGACAAACTATGGTGGGGGTGCGAAGTCTGGAGGCAGCAGCAACTATCAGAGGAATTACAACAACAGCAATCAGAACCGTTCATATCAGAATCAGTACAATGGAAGTGGGAACAACAACAAGCCGGGGACGACAGGAAATCAGCAGGCTGGAACATCTACTGCCAGCCAGAGTGGAGTCAAGTCCAGTGGCAAGCTCTTTGCCATGGGAAAGCAGGCAGCTCAGGAGGATGCTCATGTGGTTACTGGTACTTTTCTTGTAAACTCTAGACCTACCTTTGTACTTTTCGATTCTGGTGCCACCCATTCGTTTGTGTCTAGAGATCATGTTAAGGCTTTGGGACTTGAGAGATTTGATTGGATCGCGGATCCAGTGACCATACCATCAGGCGAGTCGATAGTCTGTAATAGAGTATATGGTAGTGTACCCATCAAAATCGGGGAAGCAATTTTCTATTGTGACCTCATAGAGTTTCCTCTGGGGGGCTTTGAGGTGATTTTGGGGATGGACTGGCTAGGGAAGTATCGAGCTTTCATCGACTGTCATCAGAAGAAGATTTCCTTGAAGGGACCTAAGGGAGTGAGGGTGTCTTACAAGGGATATCGAATCAAACCAAAAATCAAATTCATTTCTGTTAACACCTTGAAATCTAGTTTGAGGAAAGGAGAGAGCCTGATCTTGTGTCAAATGTGGGATTGTGAGGCTGAGACCCCCAAGACTAGTGAGATACCTGTGGTACGGGAGTTTGAGGGAGTTTTTCGTGACGACGTTCCGGGATTACCGCCAAGGAGGGAAGTGGAATTCTCCATCGACCTAAAGCCAGGGGCGGGACCAATATCTAAATCACCGTACCGTATGGGACCGAAAGAGATGGAGGAGTTGAAGAAGCAGTTGGATGAACTAGCTGAGAAAGGGTTCATCCGACCCAGTGTGTCGCCCTGGGGAGCACCCGTTTTGTTTGTGAAGAAGAAGGATGGTAGTTTGAGGCTATGTGTTGACTACCGAGAGTTGAACAATGTGACCATCAAGAACCGTTATCTGTTGCCGAGAATTGACGATCTGTTCGATCAGTTGAGTGGAGCCGGGGTTTTCTCCAAGATTGATTTGAGATCCGGGTATCATCAATTGAGGATAAAGGATGAGGATATTCCGAAGACCGCTTTCCGAACGAGGTATGGCCACTATGAATTTGTGGTTATGCCCTTTGGATTGACTAATGCTCCAGCTGTGTTCATGGACTTGATGAATCGAGTCTTCAGCCCGTATCTAGACAAGTTCGTGGTGGTATTCATAGATGATATCCTGGTATATTCCAAGAATGCAGAAGAGCACGAGGACCATTTGCGAAAAGTACTTCAGACTTTGGAGGAGCATAAGCTCAACGCTAAGTTGAGCAAGTGTGAGTTCTGGTTGGAGAAGGTCGCATTTCTGGGGCATGTGATTTCAAAAGAGGGGGTATCTGTTGACCCTAGCAAGATCGAGGCAGTGACTAAGTGGCAGAGTCCGAAGAATGTGAGTGAGATTCGAAGCTTTCTGGGTTTAGCTGGTTATTACCGGAGATTCGTCAAAGATTTCTCAAAGATAGCGAAGCCGTTGACGTCGTTGATGAGGAAGGAGAACCGTTATATCTGGGATGAGAGTTGTGAGAAGGCATTCCTAACCCTTAAGGAACGCCTGACAACAGCTCCTATCCTGGCCTTGCCAGTTGGGAGTGATAATTTTGAAGTATACACTGACGCTTCAAAGCATGGGTTGGGTTGTGTACTAATGCAGAATGGTAGAGTGATCGCGTATGCTTCTCGCCAGTTGAAGACCTACGAGGAGAACTATCCGACTCATGATTTGGAGTTGGGCGCTGTGGTCTTTGCACTGAAATTGTGGCGTCATTACCTTTATGGAGCCACTTTTAAGGTGTTTTCTGACCATAAGAGCCTGAAATATATCTACACCCAGAAAGAGTTGAACATGAGGCAGAGAAGGTGGATAGAGTTGATCGGAGATTATGATATGCAGATTGTCTACCACGAAGGCAAGGCAAATGTGGTAGCTGACGCTTTAAGTAGGAAGTCAATACATGCTTTGGATTGTGCCAGATCGAGAGGAAGGTTGTATGGTGAACTGAGGGAGATGGGAATATTCATGATCCGGAAAGGGGACACTCTTGGTGATCTGACTGTGGAGCCTGAGTTGTATGGGGAGATTCGGGAGTTACAGGAGAGCGATGAGAGAATCCAGAAGTGGCGTTTGATGGTGGAAAATGGGAATGGTGATGGGGCATCCAAGTTCAGTATTCATACCGACGGTAGTTTGAGGTTCAGTGGGCGATGGTGTGTACCGAATGTTGAGGAGCTAAAGAAGAAGATCCTGACTGAAGCTCATGCTACTCCTTATTCTGTCCACCCAGGGGGTGATAAGCTGTATAAGGACCTTAAGAAGACGTTTTGGTGGCCGAATATGAAGAAGGAGGTCGCAGAGTTTGTCTCGAGGTGTTTGACGTGTCAGCGAGTGAAAGGGGAGCATAAGAGACCTCAAGGGAAAGTTCAACCGTTGGATGTGCCAGAGTGGAAGTGGGAGAATATTTCGATGGACTTTATCGTGGGGTTGCCTAGGACTCAGAGGGGCAACAACATGATTTGGGTGATCGTGGATCGTTTGACTAAGTCAGCTCACTTTATTCCCATGAAAGATACCTGGAGTAAAGCTGAATTGGCTAAGTCATATGTTCAGAATGTGGTCAAACTGCATGGCGTACCCAAGGACATCGTTTCAGATCGGGACTCGAGGTTTATATCCAGGTTTTGGCAGGAGTTGCAGGCTGCTTTGGGTACCCAATTGAAGATGAGTACAGCTTTTCATCCGGCTACAGATGGTCAGACTGAGAGGACGATTCAGACCCTTGAAGATATGTTGAGGGCTTGTGTACTCGAGTTCGGAGGATCTTGGGAGGATCGACTGGGGTTGATCGAGTTTTCTTATAATAACAGCTACCATGCAAGCATAGGCATGGCCCCTTTCGAGGCTCTATACGGGAGGAAGTGTCGGAGCCCTGTGTGTTGGGATGATCGAGCTGATGTTGTGACTTTGGGGCCCGATATGATCCAGGAGATGGTGGAGCAGGTTCAAATTATTCGACAGAGGATGAGGGCCGCTCAGGATAGACAGAAAAGCTATGCCGATCTGAAGAGGAGCGATATTTCATTTGAGGCCGGAGAGAAAGTTTTACTGAAAGTTTCTCCGATGAAGGGTGTGATGAGATTCGGCAAGCGTGGCAAACTGAGTCAGAAGTTTATTGGACCATTTGAGATCTTGGATAGAGTTGGGGAGAATTCCACTTCGAACCTCAGCTACCATGTCGTCAAAAATTGGGTTTTCTCTCATCGTCACATCACTCAAATCCTCAAAAGTTGGGTTTTCATGAGTATTGGTCAAGGAAAATCCAACTAACTCATCACTATTAATGGTAGGTGAGGTCTCACACTCACTCTCTTCTTCAACATCATCACTCAAAGGCTCATTCAACCAAATATCATCATCATCCTCCATCACAATCATCTTCTCAAAGGACGAGGATGTATAAAAAGAACATATATCAAGATCATAATTCACTTCACAAGAAAAATCATAAGAAGATGGATATTCATGCATATCATTTACAAATTCATGGGAAATGGAAACATGATGATCATGAGATTCAACATAAGACACATCCATAGAAGAAAAAGAATCCACATTTCCACTCAAAGCATCAAACATAGAATAGTCATAACGTTTAAGTTTACTTTGTGGTCCTCTCTTAGATGTAGCCCAAATAGAATTTCGATTCTCATCGGCATAAGCCATATTCTCAATCAAAGCTCTAGCATCATCAACGCTCAACTTATCAAATGCTCCCACCCCGGATGAAACGGTCACAAAGTTTTGAAGAGAAGGAAGCAAACCATCAAAGAAAGTAATCATGACTTGGCAAGGGGAGAAACCATGATGGGGACAAGCTCTCAACAAACCTCTAAACTATCCCAAGTCTCACTCAAAGTCTCAAACTCACCTTGTTGGAAATTGTAGATTTGACGCTTCCTAAAGGTGGTTTTAGAAGAAGGGTAAAACTTATTTAGAAAGGCTTGAGCTAACTCATCCCAAGTGCAAAAGGTGCTAGAAGGGTGAGAGCGTAACCATCTCTTAGCTTCACCCTTAAGACTAAAGGGAAAAAGTAAAAGTCTAATGGTTTGGTCCGATAGTCCCTCCTTCTTGACAAGGTCACAATTTGCCTCAAAAGTTTCTAAATGGTCAATTGCTT
This sequence comes from Silene conica, assembly GCA_029255685.2. Taxonomy (NCBI): domain Eukaryota; kingdom Viridiplantae; phylum Streptophyta; class Magnoliopsida; order Caryophyllales; family Caryophyllaceae; genus Silene; species Silene conica. Next base: position 14,983,829 of record CM055319.2, read on the forward strand.
CCTCACTCTCTAAACCACAAAAGACATCTTGCCTAATCAAGTTAATAAGACCTATATCAAACTCATAATCAACTTCCACAACCCCAATGTTAATAGGTCGGTTAATATGACTAAGGTTCGGTCTACAAAAATCACGAATGCAAGAAATTGTCATGTAAGCTCAAAGAAGTGACAAAACAAAAGAAAGTAAAATAAAAGGACAAGTCACAAGAAACAAGTAAGAATGCAACACTTAAGCAACATCCAACAAGTTTCATACAACAAGTATCAAGTAATAAATAACAGAAGCATAGTCTAACAAATCCAAAACTAAACTAAAATCAATCCGTTAACCTCCCCGGCAACGGCGCCATTTTGATAGCGGGGTTTGTCGCCTTCCCCCACATCAAAAAAAATTTATAAAACTCAACTACTAAACTAATGTAGTAGGGTAGTCGAGGTCGATCCACAGGGAGGTTAAGTTTGAGTACTAGTCTTATCTTAGATTATAGGTTAGCTACGCGAATCATTAAGTTGATAAGTACTAAGCTAATAAAATAAAATAATAAGAAACTAAGTGAACAAGTAATGAAATAACGATTTAAGCAATAAAGAAAAGGCCTAGGGTACGATTTAACCACCAACAATTCGTAATTCACCGCTTAGTTTCGTTAACTAGTTATCAAGGGTAGACTAATAAGGTGGAAACGCCTCTAGGTCGCCTATCAACTCCCTCCCGGGCTCAAAATAGGACACTAGTAATACCAAGTCAACTCCCTCTCGGGCTCATGACTCGGCTTCCCCCGACTCAAGACTCAAGGCTTGCCAAAATGGGCCCATTCCGCTCACCTCTCACCAAGGTCAAGGGCTTAAGCCCGCGATAATCCCCGGTCATCCCAACCCTTCTCCCGAAGGTGAATTTCAAACCGATAAACAAAAGCACCCTACTCGGGTTCTCCCTCTCGGGCTTAACCCAAGTTGACAAAGGGACTAAGAGGGGTAGACAAATCCCGACCTAACCAACTCTCGTTGGTGGACAAGGGCCAAAACCGACTATTTTCCCAAATAGAACACAACCAATTTAAAACCTTTTATTTAAACCCGATAAATCCCCCTCAACAACCAATCATAAAGAAACTAATTAGGTAAATTATTCATGTCGGGGTCTCATCGCACCCTAGTGAGAAAACTACTCACTAATCATTACTAATTCAACACAAGACCCATTAACAACTACACTAAACATGATATTAAGTAAAATAAAGTGATAGAAATATAAACTTTAACTAAGCTAAAATTAATCAAACTAAGGTCTAACAACAAGCATAAAGGAGCAACATTTATGAATAAGGTAACTTAAAGATTCAAACATTAAACAAATGTAAACAAATGGCAAAAAGAAATGAAAGAGGGAAGAAAATTATACCATACTAATTAAGATGAAAATGGTGAATCTTCATACAATACTTGTAATTTGAGATGATAAACTGAAATCTAAACTAGAAATAATAACGAAATGGAAGAAGTTTGGTTATTTTTAGGAACAAAAACTAAGAACCCTAACTATTCTAATCTCTTTCCTCCTCCCCAAAATTGTTGCTGCTCCCCCATTGCTCTTTTTCTCCCGTGCCCAGCACGTGATCAAGATTGCATTAGTGGCAAGCTTGGCCCAGTTGCTTTTCTTCTTTTCGAAATCCGAATATTGGAGTAACAACCTTATAATACATGGGCTCATATACATTTTGCACGGTCAAGTGACAGCCCAATAAAAGAAAATAAGGAGTCATTGAAATTGTCGATTCAAGTCTTTAACGGGTTCATTTGGTTTCGTTCTTTTTTAATTCGTCTTGAACCGGTTTCCTTACTCGAACTTGGTACCTATAAGATAAAAATACGAAAGCAGTACTAGAATACTAAAAAGTAACATGAAATAAAATTATTTAAAACTAATCGACTAATATATTATTTGATACTAAAATGAGTAAATTAAGCTAACTCGGGTTATTATTTCGCCCAAATAAGAGATAAAATATGGGTAAAAATCGGTAAAATATGGTGTTATCACTTACTCCTGAGATTTCCAATTTACTATCTTTTGTAGCTAACGACAACAAACTGATTGATCCAACATCAATTACTATCGATATGAGTTATGAATTGCATTATAATGTATAGTTAATGTCGCATATTTGAAGAAAGCTAAGTATCAGATGTCAATAACTTTTTTTTGTCACAAAAGAAAGTATCTGACATACAAATGTTGAATCACATAATCAAACCAACTGTAAGCTTATATTTTTAATCTCACATGTCTCTATTAAAGTATTATGAGAAACATGAGGTACCAATGTACCAGCAAACCACCAATTGTAAGCAACTAAGCATATATTTTTAATCTTACAATTGTAAAAAGGTGCTCTCCATGTTGATTAAGGAACAATTTCATGATAAACGCGACATCACAGCTATTATTTTAGCTCACATGTAGTTCTAATGACATTCACTGTTAAGAGAAGAGAGTTACGATAGATTTTTTGTATATTTTTTTTGGATTTCAGTTCATAGCAGCCTGGAAAGAATCATTTGTTTATTGTATAGTAACAGAGTACTTGTCAGAATGTTCACTGCGATTGTTCCTGCGTAAGCTTCATGCTAAAAATACAAAAATAACGCAGCAAATCTAACAAAAATCTCGACTTCGAATAAGAGTAAATACACTACTCATAAGTCCTAACTAACAATACTAACAATACGAAGAGCAAATCTGATTATTATGTTTCTAATAAGGAGATTAGTAATTAAAAAAGAGAAATTTACCTTTTTCTGAAGGTGCAGATCGTGAATTCGCGAGAGAACGAAAGGTGGAGAATGGAGATGAAGATTATGCCATGTTGTTGGTAGATAGATGCAGTGAATGAAATCGGCAGAGAAGAAGACGATGAAGGATTATTAGAGTTTGTGTTTTATGTGGAAGGGAAACGACGGAGAACTGGAGGAGTTTTAGGGTTTTGAATTATGATTTTAATTTTTAAATTGGGAAAGTGAGGAAGGGAGGCTGGGATTCCTGGGAACGTAAGTTGACTAGTTGATTTACCATTTTTTTTTTTTTTTTTTTTTTTTTAAAATACACGGGTCCACGGGGCAGGGCGGGTCTCAATAGTTAGACCCAGACTCGACCCTACATTTTTTATATTGGACCCATACCCGACCCATACCCGAGCGGGTCCCAAATATTCAAACTCATACCCGACCCATTAGGGTCCGACCCTAAGGGTCTGGGTTGGGTACCCGACCCGCTGCCATCCCTAATCACCCTTACTAATTCCCTCACACCTCTCCGCCTCCTCTAATAACAAAGTAAACCAACATATTCATCAGGGTCAAGAGGAACAGTCCTAAAACTCCTACCATTATAACTAATACCCTTGTCATTCAAACCAAAATAACTTCCATACCATAATTTCAAGGTTGTGGTTTGCCAGGGGTTTTCCTAAGTTGGAAGAACAATATAAATACATTAGGGTTTGCAAAAATTGATTTCAATTTGAATTAGGATATCAATTTCAAATAAAAAACACACATACAATTTAGGGTTTGCAGAAATTAAACTAACATACAATTTAGGGTTTGCAGTAACAATATATTAACAACATTTAAAGTTACTCTATGGAATTAATTTCAAATTAAACTAACACTAAATAAATTTGCTCGAAAACTTACATTTGAAGCCATTGAGGGGAACAATGTCGTCTTCAGATGAGGATGATCAATGAACAATGTCGTTTTCAGAAAGTTTCTCAATTAGTTAATGGCGTTAAAGGGAATTGGGAAAGACAAAGAAAACAAATGAAAAAAAACTTAAATTTGGGGTTTACCTGTTTAACAGGTTTCCCTTCACCTTCGTGTAAAATGGGCAAATCGGGTAATAGGTGGGATTATTGTGGGATTATGAATAAGATGGATAATGGAATAATATGAATTGGAGGGCAATAGATTGGATTATTGCTATGAAATAATCCAAGAGTTTTTATATAAATTTATTCCACTCTTAATATAAGAACATCAATCTTTATCCCGGAAACTTTCTCCCCATATGGAAAATCTATCTTTAGATCGGAAAAACCAATTCGTGTAGAATTAAGGCTTGACTACGCACACACCCTGAATTTCCAACGTTAATGGTCGCTTCTTCTAACCTTTCGGTCTTTGACAAATTTGACGCACGAATCTCTATGCATTCTGATTTTATTATTTCTACTACTTAACAGTTAACGCAACGTCTCATGTTTTAATCGGTTTTGGTTGTGCAAATTGTGGCACTTTAAAAAGTTCTTGGAGCATATGCACAAATTCGAATCTTGAAACTCTAATATCTTCCCTAGTAGAAATTTAGAGCTGATATATGGGTCAACATGTATATTATTCACTATACAATCCCATATATTTGGGTGTGAGTTGTATAAATGTGTAACACAAATTCTCATTTCAGACTGTCATTATCCGTTTTAAGTGTAAGACGGGTCAAATATATACCAAATTATCTCACTTGTCACATAGAAATGATAATTTTTGTCTTTGTTACCCCACTTCGTAGTATTTGACTCGTCTTAAGCAAGACTTATACAACAAAATCTAGATTCTAAATTTCATGTCAAAAATAGAATGGGCTAATAGTGTGTTTTGCTTTTCTTTGTATTTATTTTTGGATAACGAAGGGTTTACTCCCCTTGAACTCCTCCATTCTCACACCACTACATGGGCCATGTAAACCACCTATTCGGGAACTGCAGTGGTTAAGTGGTCATGTTTAGCTATTCTATATAGCGTGGACGTATGTCCTTTCTCTGGATATATAGTTTCCATCAGCGATATGATGGTGGAGTTTCATCTACCTAGGTTCCATCTTTTCACTCACCGAAACATCATTCACAGAGGCTGGTATCGAGTTGTTCGCTGACGATTGAAGTGAGAGCATTATCTTCCCAATTTCCGACTCCCCTACACTCTTGCCGGAGAAAGGTGGTTGTCCTGGAATTGGAAGAGTGATGGTGAAGCTGTCTAATGACAGAACAACTGTTTCAGCTGATGGTCTCACTTGGACGGACTCTTGGACACACAATAGCGCAAGGTGTACACATCTCATCACTTCATGGCTCGAGCACGACTCCCGTATGACCGGGTCGACCAACGTCAATGGCTTGCCCTCTTCCCATAGTTTCCAAGCCTGCAGTTATTTCCCACCTTAAGTATAGTAAATCAATTTAAGAGACGAATTTGCAGACAACCACTTTACCAGTTACAAATTAAACGAATAAAATCATTGCATTGACTCCCATTTTAAATACACATCTATCAAATTGGAAAGATTATCAAGATTACTTGATTAAAAATCACAACAATGAGTTCATCTTTTAATTTCCGGTCGAAAAATCTTGAGAATCTTCCCTAGCCCATATGGCTTCTTGACGTGTGATCTTAGAATACACGTTAGAGAATCCGTTAAATATACTCATATTAGCCTTAAATATATAATACTAGAACTTACATAGCTTATGAGATCTTCAGCATAGCCTGATTCATAGAATGAACTATTTTTCTTGCCACTTATAATCTCCAAGACTAACACTCCAAAGCTGTACATATCTGACTTTGTCGAGAATCGCCCATGCATGACGTATTCTGGAGACATATACCCACTGAACAACAAACACAAATTAAATTTCACAAATCGTCCTATACTTCTATAATACCTCTATTAACATGATGTGAAGAGAAACTATTCTAAATACGACATAGACTTACTATAGCGTAAAATTTAGGTAAGTTCGATTTATCTTGTCATTTCTTTGCTCGACATTAGAAAACGAGTAATTTGATTTGCTAGTTTGAACGTACTATGTCATGATGAATCGAATGAAGTGAGATTTCTAGTGAGCACGTTTGTAATCTCGAAATTAAATGTGGCTTAAAAGAAGAGTCGAAGCTCACAATGTGCCAACAACTCGGCTTGTGTTGCTTTGGGTTTGATCACCGCCAAAGATTCTTGCCATGCCAAAATCTGAAATTTTGGGATTCATGTTTCCATCCAGTAGTATGTTGCTTGCCTTCAAATCCCTATGTATAATTTTGAACCGAGAATCTTGGTGAAGATAAAGCATTCCTCTTGCAATTCCTTGTATGATGTTGTACCTTACTCCCCAATTTATTTGTTCTTGTGTTATTGGATCTGTAAAATATAAATAACCAATCCAAATAGTCATAAACATCCGTTTGTCAAAAAAAATGATTTCAACGGATTCATACATGCCCGTTAAAATTAGAATGCCGATCATGATTAGACCTCACAAATGGGTTAATCGGGTCGGGTCATTTGAACCAAAAAACAATAAACATAATTTAGGAACGAGTTAACAAATACATACCGAAGAGCAAATTGTCAAGGCTTTTGTTAGGTGCAAACTCATAGACCAACATTTTTTCTTCCCCGGACAAGCAAAACCCTAATAATCTAGCCAAGTTCCGGTGTTGAAGCTTTGCTAGTAATAACAGCTCATTCTTGAACTCACTTACACCTTGACCTGAGCTTCTAGACAATCTTTTCACGGCTATAACTTCTCCACTTGGTAGTATACCCTATCATGGCATGAGACATTCACTTATTTTTCGACTTTTCAATACAATAAGTCGATATATATATATATATATATATGTATATATATATATATGTATATATATATAGGGTTGAGATCCGGTGAGAACCACCTTACAATGAAAACTGGTGAGAACTCTTCCTTACGGAGTTTTTTAAAAAAAATTAAGGACATAATTGGATTCGGCATGGAATTTTATGGTCGGAGAACATATTTCTTGGTCTAGAAAATAAATACTAGTGACGGAAAAATGATGGATACGAAAAAATAGATAGTAGGTGCACGCAAATAAATAATAAGTATCTCACCTTGATTTCCGTCACTAGTATTTATTTTCTAGACCTACAAATATGTTCTCTAGCTTTAAAATGTCATGCCGAATCCAATTATGTTATTAATTTTTTTAAAAAAAGTCTGTAAGGTAGAGTTCTCACAAGGTTCTCATTGTAAGGTGGTTCTCACCGGATCCCGAGTCTATATATATATATGTATATATATATATATATATATATATATATATATATATGGATTGATCTATGATGCAACAATGTGAAAACATTGTGAATAGGCCACAATAAAAGATTAAAGATCAACAGAGGAACTAATAATACCTTCAAATCTTACCAGACATGAAAAACACTTCAGATCATTTATATTGTTCACATTTCACATAATCAAACAATGTCGTATATAATATGCTTCTGCAATTAATTTGCCATCAATTGAGCATATATATCAAAATTGAGAGGCATCATCAAAGCCCTCAAATGAGTTAAATCCTTGGATCAAACAATGTTGTATATTTATCTCTAGGAATGTCCTTAGAGGTAAAGATGTCTCAGAAGTAATCTAATAGTCTCTGTTCTCACGTATTGTTTGTTTCTTAAATGAGTTAAATCCTTGGATAGTTGGATTATCAACATTATTTTACATAAGATGGAGATATTACCTTATAAACGCTTCCAAATCCGCCTTCACCCAACTTATTCTCATTTGCAAAATTATCGGTTGCAGTTTTGAGAGTTGCTAAATCATATTGCAAGGATTCTATAGTAGTGAAATCCTCACCTGTACCAAAACAGGCAAACCACATTTTTGAAAAATTTAGTATGTTCTTCTTAGTTTCGTTTATAGAATAGTCTATGTTAATTTAAGGTCGCGCTATCTGTTACAATTGACTTGAAACGAATGCTCGGTCGTCTTCTTGAACCTTTTTAAAAACTCACATTTATAATGTTCGACAAATTGATTGAAAAAAAAAGCAAGAACTACTTGCAGTCTGTTATTGAGGGATTTCTTACCAGTGTCGTCTGCGGGAACATCGTTCTTCTTTGATTTTGCAATGACAAAATAGAAGATTATAGCAAGCAGTGCTAACAATAGAAGGGCGACTGCTACCACAATAATAGTGATCAACTTTGCTGATGATTTGCTTTTCCCTGCGTAACTTTACTGTTAGCCATGCGCATATAAAACGTACCAAATGTTACAGTAATTAAGTTGGGAACAATATTAGTAGAAATGTAGAATTAAGAAAGAGAAATTGAGATTTTAGAAACAACGTCAATTGGTAAACTAGACAATCACCTGTATACATTTTTTAGTATAGATATTGGACTTTATAGCAAAAAAATTTGATATTTTACGAGCTTTATTAAAAAGAGTTTTAGCGTCTTTATAAAAAAAAAAATTACGAAGTATAACTTAAACTATTATATTAAAACTCAAAAATAATACATATAAAACCAAGAGAATTTTATTTTAACACCTAAAAAATTAAAATGTAAGTCAAAATAGTTAAAAGTTCAAAAAAACCTATATAAAAGCTCAATTAAATTTGTTTTAAATGTACCATGCTAATATATATTGGATGCATAGTCATATTTAAGAAACAATATTACGGAGTACTCCATAATATTATAGGATTATACATCCAGATATATATGAGCACCGTACATCTAATACAAATCTAATTGAGTTTATATGTTATTTTCAGTCCAATCGAATGCTCCGTTGGACCGGAGAATAATTTTTAATGTGGAATGTCTATATAGTGTTTTTTGTGCGAGTATTCTTGGAAATATTTATGGGTGTGTATAAAAAGATGTCGTAATGTGGAGTTGCATTTGCAAATTTGCAATGATAACCTTGTAAATACAAGAAATAGAAAAATGTATTTATGTCAATTATTTTACCAAATACGGAAGGAAAATATTGGATTTAATTGTACAAAAATAGAATGTGGGAACATTTTTTTTTTTTGATAAGGTAAGAAAACTAGGTTGATCCTCTTGGATAGGACCAACCTATCTCATCCTTTCGAATGAGTAAGGTAAGTTGAAGCCACCGGCTTTCGACCCACCTCGAAAGAGTTGGACATGAATGTCCAACGGAAGCCATGAAGTCAGTAACCTTGTTGGCTTCACAGAAGCTATGTTTAATTATCACTTCATCGAAAAGATGAAGATCAAGTTTCACATCCTTGATAATACTAGAGATTTCCCGCGGGATCTGCCAAGTGCTACGGAGAGAGTTGATAACACATAAATTATCACCCTCCACAATTAACTTAGAAACTCCTAAATGTTTAGCGGCTAAAATACCCTCTTTTAAGGCGAGTGCTTCTGCGACAATAATACTATTAGATCCGCATTTTTTTGCTCCTAACAACATAACTTCACCATTATGGTCTCTTATACAATATCCTAAAGCAGCTTTATTGCCATATATTCTCGATCCGTTAAAATTTAGCTTTAGAAAACCATTTCTAGGTTTTTCCCACCATATTTCCTTCTTACTAGAAGTGTTTCTAACAGACTTTAGTTTCTCAGGATTGTTGAGATCTTTATGTCTAGTTTCGTTCCATGCTTTAATGCTATTATTACATAACGTAATAAGTCTGTTTGTATTAAAATTTACATTATTAAAGATAATATTATTTCTATAAAACCATGCATTACACCAAATAAAAATGATCTTAACAAAATCATTTTGTGTAATTATGTCTTTTAGATAATTAAGCTTTATTAGAAAACTCTGACTTGAAATATTATCATAATTTGACAAAAAGTTATTGTAGCTAGTAATGTTCATTTCTTGGGTAATAGACCCAATCAAAGGACATTCGTAAAAGAAATGATCTTTATTTTCATTAGGATAGTTACACAAAATGCAATGAGGTGCGACATTAATATGACTCTTGAGAAGTCTATCTTTCGTTGGGAGGCCGTCAACACATGCTTTCCAAAGAAAAAATTTCAATTTTGGTGGAATATTCAAATTCCCAACCCACTGAAAATTACATTTTTCATGAGCGTGATCGAACAAACCTTGCGCTAACCAAGTTGTTGTTTTTGTAGAGAAATTTTCATCCACGGACAACCCCCATATGAGGGTATCCGGAATATCATTATGTGGCAGTGGAATGTTAGTAATATGAATCACAATATCGTTATTTACCAAATTGGCTAATTTACAAACATCCCATTGTTTGTCAGAGGTTATGAAATCTTTAACCAAAAGATTAAGATCACGACTACTATCAACATCATTCGTAATGCTGGTAAGTGGGTGCGAGAAAAACCAATTATCAGACCAAAACTTAATATTGCTACCATTGCCTACCTGCCATCTCAATCCTTTTCTAAAGAGAGTACGAATACTCATAAGCTTACGCCATTGCCAAGAAGAGACTGAGTTAGGCTTATGATCAAATAGTGAACAATTTCTCAAGTATTTTTTAGTAATTACTTTAACCCATATATTTTCCTTATCTATAAGAATTTTCCATAGAAGTTTCATTTGAAGGGCTTTATTAGCGGCTTCAGAAGATTTTATTCCCAATCCACCGATTGATTTCGGTAAGCAAACTTTATGCCAACCAATCAAACTAGGGGAGCGTTGTGAAGGATTCTTATTCCAAAGAAAATCTATGTTAATCTTATCTAATCTCTTATGGATTGATGAGGGAAGAAGAAAACTTTGCATTTGAAATGTTCCCTTCGAGGCTAAATTAGCATTGATCAGAACTAGTCTACCTGCTTGTGATAAAGAATTTGCTTTCCATTTCGATAACTGGGTGCAAGAAGATTGAATAATACTTTCGAAAGTATTTTTAGTTACTCTGCTATCTATTATAGGACATCCTAAATACTTACCCAAATGAGCTTCCTTGTTCATACGGAGAATACCTCTAAAGGATTCCCGTTGAGGTCGCTCAATATTTCTAGTGCATTGAACCGTGGATTTGTCAAAATTAATAAATTGTCCTGAAATTGTGCAAAATTTATCTAAAATAGACTTAATAGTTCTACAACTTTGGTTAGATGCTTTAGCGAAAATGATCGTATCATCCGCAAAAGCGAGAAAAGGGATTTTCTCAATCCCGGATCCAATTCTAATACCAATATCACTAGAACTAAGGTCACTATTCCTTTGTAGAGATCTTGCTAAAATCTCCGCGCACATAATAAAAATATACGTCGAGAGCGGGTCTCCCTGTCTAATACCTCGAGATGGTCTAAAAACGTCTCTCGGTCTTCCATTTACTAACACTGAGAATGAGACAGTTTTTATACATTCCAAAATCCAAGAAGTCCATTTGATACTAAACCCCATTTGCTTAAAGGTTTCCTTAATAAAGTTTCATTCTAGTCGGTCGTATGCTTTCTCCATATCAAGTTTAATTGCAATCCAACCCGCTTTGCCTTTTTTACGTGTAAACGAGTTAAAAATCTTGTGGGCAAGAAGAATATTATCTTGAATAAAGCGATTAGGCGTAAAGGCCCCTTAAAACGGGTGGATTATCTTATATAAGACACTGCGGAGTCGAGTAGCTAAGATTTTTGAAATAATTTTATAGATTGTTGAACAAAGACTAATAGGTCGAAAATGATTTGTTGTTTGAGGATTATCGATTTTAGGAATTAAGGCAATAAAAGTATGATTTATTTCTTTTAGTAATTTCCCTGAATGGAAAAAAGCCATAACCGCTTTAGTTATCGAATTTCCTTCAATATCCCAATATTTTTGGAAAAATTCTATAGGGAAACCATCGGGACCTGGAGCTTTATTTGCGGCTAAACTAAACACAGTTTGCTTAACCTCTTCCACACTAATATTACTTGTAAGAAACTTGTTATCTTCTTCTGAAATTAAACCGTTAATCGACTTAAAGTCTTCATTTTCATCAAAATGACAAAGTTGATTTCTTGTAAACCTAAGTTCAAATTCGTTAGATATTTCTGGTTTAATAAGGTCTTGATCATTAATACAAGCCCCATTTCTATTTATGAATTGCTTAATCCCATTTCTATTGCGTCTAATAGTGGCACTATTTTGAAAATACTTGGTATTACTATCTCCAAAATTAGCTTTATTTATACAAGTTTTTTGTTGTCAATAGATGCGCTTATAATCAAGCAATGCATCACGCTTTTTCAGCCATTTCAGCTGAGCGACTTCTAAAACCGTACTATGGGATGAACCAAGCTGGTTTTGGATATTTTCTAACTTTTTTTCAGCAATCGAAAGTTGTCTAAAAATATTTCCGAAAGTAGACTGATTCCATTTTTTAGCCTTTTGTTTTAGAAATTTGCATTTTTGAGAAAGGCAAAACATATAAGACCCCTAAATTTGGTGTTGCCAACACTTTTTTACTAATTTACTAAAATCATCTCGAAGGGTCCACATAAGTTCAAAACGAAAAGGAGGGGCTTTCATATGAATTTGGTAATGAAATTTCACAGAGATAGGACAATGGTCGGAACTAGTGAAAGCATGATGCATAAACTGCATGTTTGGATAATTACTAATCCAATCAGGAGATGCTAAAGCTCTATCAAGGATTTCAAAGACATTTTCAGAACCAGCTTTCCTTTTTCTCCAAGTAAAGAAATTACCGGAGAAAGGGAGATCTACACAATTAGTATTACTTAAGAAATTTGTCAATCTCAAGCAACGCGCATTGGTAACCTTTGCGCCCCCTTCTTTCTCATTAGGACTTTTAATCTCGTTTAGATCCCTCATTAATAAAAAAGGCAAATCAAGATTAAGGACAAAATTTTGAAATTCAGTCCAAAAGTCCGACTTCTCAGCCGGTTGAACTGCAGCATAAACAAAAATAAGGCAAAACTTCACATTAATAGCTAAATCACACACTTCACAAGCAATGAATCTATTCGACTTAAACGTGACAATTAACGAGAAGGTCATGGATATAGACTCTTTCCAAAATAACCAAATACCACCTGATAAGCCAAAACTAGGAATAAAGTCACAATTGTTAAACCCAAATTTGGCTATAAGATGAGGCTCGGGCATAGAAATTGATTTAGTGTCGCAAATAGCTAAGATTTTAATCTCATTTGATGAGCAAAAGAAATTAAGTTCTTCAGCAAAATTCTTTCTCTTAGTACCTCTAACATTCCAAAAAGCAATATTCATTTGGGAGAAAAAAGATTTGTAACCGATTTTCTAAAAAAGACTTGTAACCAAAATCGGTATACGAACAGATACTGATACAAAAGTGATCAATAATATTCCAAATCAACCATAACCGAAAAAGTTCATGCGAAGTGTTATATGTGCAAAGGATTGTAAAAACAATCATAAAAGGTCCGAAATTATATTTAGTTTTACTCAAGTTGAGAAACTCCCAAACAAGCTTAAGAATAACAAAGAAGAAAGAATCAATACAACTCCAGCTATAAAGGCAAAAAATAGTCCAACAAGTAGCTTGATGATCATCAAGCTCGAAAATAAATACGTTTGCTAAATAAGGCCAACAATAATACATAGTGACGGTATCAGGAAAGGTAGTACCCTCACAAATAAAAATCTTTCTTTTTAAGAGCTTTAGGATAGCTAATAGACCGAAAGATTATTGCTAGAGAGATAGAGTTGCGAGAACATTGGATAAGAATTAAGGAAGTATATTTCATGTCCGTATTATATCACTAAATTTTGATTGACTTGATGAAAATGATTGTAAGTTCGTAACACACCTAACTCCATTATATCGTTTCAGATTAATGTTTGGAACTCTTCGATCATTCATTCACCATAACTCTCATACCTCATTTGCTAACTAAATAAGTAATTTTTTACTTCTTCTTAATATAGACCCGACTTTAAATTAATACCTGTCTGACATCTAAAATAATAGCATATCAGATATTAAATGCACGATTAGTGTTTTACAACTTAACAAGTAGTACAATACAATAAATTGCAACTTATTTAATATCGGTGCAACGCACGGGTAAGAAAACTAGTTACTAATATAGTGATTTCAAAATTACATCTTATTATTTTAGACTAAAATAGTCCGTCCGAACAAAATCATTAAATAGGTATCAAAATTTGTATGATGCGAGGATAATTTACGACAAAAGCATACGGATTGTGTTGGTTCGTTGGGTTATGGGCCTCATATTCATTTCCCAACCAAATTTTGGTTGCTCCATGGTCCACGTTAGTACTCTGTAGGGTTGTTGCGGGCAATTCGAGATCGTCTCAGTCAAAGTTCGGCTTGTGTGAGCTCGATTTGAGCCCGGGTTCGACTCGAGAGCTTAATGAGTCAAGCTGAGCAAAGGCATGCTCGACTCGAGAAGCTCGCGAGCGGGTCGAACATTGGAGATTACATAAGATATTAATCATTTTTTTTATAAAAATATGTTCATTTTATAAAAATATTTCATCACTATTATATCTTTGTATCATACGTATCAAATATCTTATTGATTTGTTAAATATTTTTACATAAAACCTTCGACCTTTGTCATTGAAAATATCGGGAAAGAATAAAAAAAAAATAAACAATTTTATATAGTCCTGATTTGGGCTCGAGTTTGGTTGGAGCTCAGGGTAAAGCTCGCAAGCTTTGTAACGAGCACATTTTTTTCAAGTTCAGGTAAGCTCAACATCAACTCGAGATCGAGTTTTGATAATCAAACACAAACCGAGTAAAATCATGCTCGGACTCGGCTCGTTAATACTCCTATTTCTAACCCATCTTAAAGGCTGCTTGACTTTGGGTCAACGCGTCAACCATTACTGGTAAACTGTGAGTCTGTGATAGATGGCTTAACTTTATTGGTGACAACATTAATTGGCCTACGTATTTTCTAGTTAGAAAGTTCTTCAATCGGTTCAATTTTCAACTTTTCACTTCAATTTGAGGTGATCATAGTAGATTAGTAGGCTAGTAGAGTAGTAGGGTACCACTGGGGATGTCAGTCTCACCTAACTCGTAGATATTTATCCATCGTAAATTAAATGGTTAAAATATAAATGATGATATATTTATAATTTAGCGTGTGATATGGATATGGGTGAATTTAGGGTGGGGTATAGATCATGGTCTATCACCCACTTAATCACCCGGTGGATATCCGAAATTAATAATTACAATTATTTTTCTTAAAAAATATTAATAAATATTTTGATTAATAAAATACTTTCAATTTGTTAAGTTTTTTTTAAAATAAAGTTAAAAACTAGCCACTAATGTTTTGTTGCACTTTTTGTTTATGAGTAGGTAAAACTTGTGTAGATTAAATACGCAGTAGTAATTTATAAAATTGTAAGTCCGGTAAATAAGATTAAAAATTATGTTCAATTTTCTCAAAAAATTATGTAATCTGGAATTGTATGGTAATGTACGCTTTAAATTTTATCGTCTTAGGTGTACATTTTTTATATATCGCATTTAAATTTATGAGCGTGAAAATATCCAACAGGTGTCCACTCCGTCCGCTTCACCCGGTGGATATGGATATGGATGGACGAAAATGTATTATACGGATAAGGGTGAGATATGGATGACCACAAATTACGTGGATATGGACATGGATATGGATATAGCTCCACCCCGTCCATATCCCACGGTACTAGGGTTGGATAACTTGGATTAATCTGGGATTGTGCCAGTCTGCCGGGCCATGGCATAAAAATCGCTTATCAGGCTAATGGACATATTCTATCAATACTGCGGTCTGGAGTAGGTTTTGGGTTTAAACAAACTTCCTAATTTTTTTGCCTTGGTGTCAATTGGGGCAGAAAACATGTACAATATTAGGGAAGGGGATTCAAATTTATTACTATTTCATGATATCTTAGTCTTAATTATTAAGCTAAAACCTCCACAGCCGATTAATTTTTAAAATAGAGCTAGTGTGTATACCTACTAAGTTAATTGATCATTTATAAAATTGCGTTTTTTTCATAATATCTCGGCAACAAATATTTTAGCATAGGAAATTAGGGAGCAATGAAGAGTCAATTTGAAACCAAATCATCATGAATTTTTATATCAAAATGTATCAAATCAATCTAAGGCAAGTCCACTCTTATTTACGTTATCTAAAAACTTAACAGAAGTAAGAATAAATGACGTACTAAATTTAGTTAATATATACGAGTAGTATTCATCTGTCTTGCAATTATTTATTATTTATGTTGTTATCTCTATTTGAATACCTAAGTCAATTAGGAAGAATAGTCCCGAGAGCCACTTAATGGATGCTTGACAATTTGCATAATAGAAATCGAAGTTTGGCAAGACTTACCACTGCTAGAACTTGTCCTGGTCGAATTGTTTCTCGACGTAGGTGGTGCCGGTGGCAATGATGGTGGCGGGGGTGATAACGTCAAATTAGCAGCGCCATAAAAGAACGGAGTGGTTTCAAATCTAACATAGCAACTCGGCAAAATTGTTTGGGCCCCCTTACTAATTGGCAGCGTCCCAATTGCAGTCACCAAACAATTGTTACAATCATTAGCGCTAAGATCAGGAGTACATTGTTCCAACCCATAAATCCCCACCAAACTCGAAAACTGTGCATAACTCGTCGCATATTTTTTATTCGGGCCACCACTGGAAGCCCGAAGTGCAACATTATTCATCATATTGCCCATTATATCCATAAATTGTGATACATTCCCCGAAACATTTTGTGTATTACTTAGTCTGAGACCAGAGTTTTCATCCAGCACTCCGGAAAATGACTCATTCGAGTAGCGTACCATACACTCATCGTACCATATAATTGCATCTTTTCTATTGGGACAATATGTCTTTGGTAGATCCGTGGTGGTTGCCGTAGTCACACATTCCTGGCACGAGCTTGGGACTTGATCTCCACGGCAAAGGAAGTGGCCATAAACAAAAGCATTAGTCCCGTCTCCGGCTTGCGCCGCATGGAAGCCGAAAGGGTTGGTGGCGTTATCAGAAAGATACCGAAAAACGGTGTTTAGATTGGTTTGGTATTGGCTCTTGCTGGCGAACATGGTGGTGTTTGAGCAGACGTTAGTCACATAGTTTGGCGTTGATGAAAATACTGGAATTACTATAATTAAGGTAATTAGGAAATACAACAACATATTAATTTGAGCCATCTTTTTTGTTTCTCTGTTAAGTACTCTATTCTTGATTGAGGGAGTGTTATGTATGGTGAATTGAACTTAGGGGATAGATATTTGGGTGAAAGGTTGTGTTGATTATTCTCTAATCTTGACCATGTCTTGTGGTTCGATAGTGACACACATGACAAGCTATGATGAAAAATATTGATAAATGATATTCCCTTCATTTTTATCCGACTAATAGGTTTTTATTTTGTATATTATTCACAAATAAACCATTAATCTTAATTTTCTCTTAATATATAAGAGAAAATATATTTATGTAGGGTATTATTTGAATTCGTCTTTACAAGTACATTGAAAATATATAATTTTTATAATTTTTGCAAATACGTAGCTAAAGATATTAGTCACCACGTAAATAAACGTGAAATAGTAACCATATCATTTGGATTTGAACGGGGTAGTCTTTGATTAGTGCGTGGGTGAAGTCTTTAATTTCTTGCATGTTTTCAAGTTAAAACCTTTGAACATCGCCCAAACACCTTATTAGGGGTGTTTGTTTCATGCATGGGTCTGAGTTTAGAATCGTGAATCATACTTGAGTGGTATCTGGCTGAAACTTGATACCTCAAACTTGGATTTGTTTCAATTCTAGGTGATATGGGGTTAGAAATCCATCAAATCTAATAAATTTTCAAAATACAATATTTTTACTAATAGATTTTAATACTATTAAATCATATAAAAAAATTTAATATAATCAAATAAATATAAAAAAGTTTTTTACCATATAAAATAATTGTTTTTATCACTTTTTATTATTATTTCTAATTTGATACCAGGGGTATCAATCTCATACTCATCCATCCCTAGGTATGAGAAATGTTGGAAATAAGTTACTGCAAAGGGCAAAATAAAAGAACAAAAACAGATTAAATAAACTTCACTGTGTCACGGTATGATGGCCGCTGCCTTAGAAGCTTAATCGCCCTCGACACGGTGTTGTCCAACTGAGAACGACGCTCTCCAAGGTATACATGGCTCTCCTCCGAATTGCACCCAAAAGGAAGAGTATGAACTCGAAAGTAATGCTCAAATTTTCATAAGGAACAGAGGAGAGAAAGAGAGAATTTGAGAAGAATGAATTGAGTGATTTTGCAAATGAAATTCATCTTATTTATAGTCAGGAATCGATTTCAGAAACAATGAACGAATTAAAGGCTTCGCAATTTTCAAATAGTCTTCAGTAGAAAACGAGAGAAGAACAGTGTGAATAGTTTGAACATCTGAAAACGAAACTGCTGATTTCCAATGCGCAGATTGTGCAAAAAATAAGACGAGTAAAAGGTTTGCAAAACAGACCCCACCACACGGCGCGAGCCGAGCCAGACGACGGAGGCGCGCGTGGGACGAGTACACACTATCCTCAATATTGTCAAGTACTTAGTTGAGAAGTGCTAAGTATATAAACACAACCAAAGTTCCTTATTTTTCCAATGTAGGACAAACCCAAAAATATTTTCTTATTCTTTCAACGTGGGGCAAAACTTTCTTATTCTTTCAATGTGGGACAAGCATTCTAGCATTTCCAACAATAAACTCATACCTCGGGTTTGAGGTATGGGTATGAAACCTTATTTTCGTCAAACAAACACATGGTATGGGTTTGATTCATTCCAACCCTCATTCCAACCTCATACCTCATATATTCGGTGAACCAAGCGCCTCCTAAATTGTTTAACTTATCCTTAGTCTTGAGTAGGGATGACAATCTCCCTTTGAATTTGTAAATATCCTATTCACCCAAATTAAATGGGTGGCGAACTCGGTGGTGTCTGAGCAGATCTTGTTCAGATAAGTAAGTGCCGATGAAAATGGTGGAATTATCATCATTAACATAATAAAGAAATAGAGAAACATATTAATTTAAAAGTCTTTCCAAAGACGGATACTATCCGTCAAAAGTTGAAGAAGAATAATATTTCTCTCATATTAGGACAAGTGGGGGTAAATGGAGTATTTCATGAGTCGTATCACTTTCAACTTGTTACGGATGTTTTCTATGAGAATTTGTGATTAATTTTAGCCATCTTTTTATCTTTTTTTCTTTAGTTAAGTTCCCTATTCTTGATTAAGGGAGTGTTAATGTAAGGTGAACTGAACGTATGGGACAGATATTTGGCTGAATATAACCTTGATTCATTGACCATGTAGAACGTTGGAAATTTAAATAGTGTGTGGCCCAAAATTGTCTTACCACTTTATTGCTTGGTTTTTTTTATGAATTTTACCCGTATCATCCTACTCAAATACTTTACGTCTAATATGGTTTCCAACACATTTATAAAACAACGAGGTCTTTTCTTAATTATTTTGATCCACTAATAAGATTTTGATTGAATCCGTTTTATAACAATAGTTGTGTACAAGCGCCTAACTCGTCATCCCATTCAACCTTCTGTTTAAATTTCTTTTTTCTTCTTTGATGTAAATTAAATACCCCTCCGTTTGGGTAATTATTATCTATTTTACGTATATCATTAATTTAAATATAAGATGTTTATTGTACATTTATTAGCGTAACATTTATTTATTTAATATTTGGGATAGCAAAAATTTCTCTTCTAAATCAACTCTGGTAAGTATGGAATAGTGGTCGTCACCCCTTACTATTAGCTGGGCCTGGGTTCGCCCCGTAAATAACAATTTGTTTGACTATTAAGCAGAGGCGAAGCTATGCCTGGGTTGTAGGGGCCATGGTCCGGGCTAGAAAATAAGTATCATATGTATATGAATAAGTAAAGAGATATTCTAAGTTAGTAGCTAAGTTGATTATTGCTTGTTACTTTCAAACTTGAGGACAAGGATTTGACTCCCTTTACGGACAATTTTTGCATATTTATTATGTTTATTTTTTGGAATACTTATTATGCTCATTATTTTTTAAAATTATATCGCTTATATACTTTTCGACCCTCTCTCACTTTTCCTTTGAGCTTCGCCCCTGCTAGTAAGTATGTATATACTCCCTCCAATTTTCTATATTGTTCCCCTTTCCCTTTTTAAGCTCGAATGGTATGAAATCATTTTCCCTTGCTTATACAGACGGGTTTGTTTCAGCTACTAATATCAAGGAGTGGGTCATCTTTAATCTTTCTAAGAGGGGTCGAGGTGTAGAGGAGCATTGGGGTACTACTTTCGCGGTGATAGTTTGGTGGGTATGGCGGTGGAGGAATTGTAGGGTTTTTAATCGCAGTGTGGCTATCCCTGCAAATTTGTATTCTACTCTCACGGATCGTATTCGTGAAGTTTTGGAGGCGAAAGATACAAGGGACTTGATTACCCTTGGTACGACTTCTCGCCGTAAGAAGATTAATATAAAGTGGTGTGCACCGCCGGTGGACTGGGTTATGCTTAATATAGATGGGGCTTCGAAAGGGAATCCAGGAGTAGCAGGAGCAGGAGGGATTATAAGGCATAGTACGGGAAAGGAGATTGTGGCTTTTCCTGAAAGACTGGGAATTGCCACTGTCACAAGAGCAGAGCTAATGGCGCTTAGACGGGGATTACTGATCGCAATAGAGAAAAAGTATCCCTGCATTTATGTTCAAACAGACTCGAAGGTAGTTGAAGGTTTCATGAAAGATTTAGAGAAGGAGCTGCTTCCTACAGCACACTCCCATCTAATTCGGCTATGTAGATCTTTATACTATGACACGGAGTGGCAGGCGAATTTAGTCCATGTCTACCGAGAGGCGAATGCATGCGCGGATTGGTTAGCAAACCTGGGGGTGAACCAGGATGTATGTGAGTCTACGTATCTTTGAACCTAATCAGATTCCTAGTCCACTCAGAAGACTCATTGATACATATGCCAGAGGGGTTGCTTGGCCCCGTTTAGTCCCTGCCAATGAAGCAACGTAGACCTTTAGTTTCGGTCCCTTAGTTAGTTTCTGTTTTTTCGTTTTTGTGTGCCTTTTTATTTCTGGTTTTTTGTCTGTTTTCTGGGCCCACGTCTGATTTACAAAAAAAAAAAATGTTGTTCCCTCTTTCCTTTTTTGTACAACTTTGTATGGTTTAAAATCAATTTGGATGGGGTCATGTGTATTGTGTGGTCCAAATTAATTCTCTTATTTTTTGTGTCAAAAAAGAAAGGGAACGTCATAAAAAAATTGGAGGGAGTATGAATATATAAATGTCGTATACTTGATCGTTGCATTTCATAAATCAACTACTCTATCCGTCGAATGTATTATTTCAGGGGATCGAAAGGAAGATTGACTCCACCTGATTGTACCTCCTTTATAATTTTCAGCTAACACTTTAGCTGATACCATATTAGAATGATGAACTCAATAGTAGAAACATGATTGTGTAAGAGAGAATATGGATCGATAAATATGTATATTATTGATTCATGTAAAAAGTGATTACAATGTTGAATGTTGAATATTATCACCTTTCATTACTAATTTACTACAAAGACTAATAAAAGTTGACGGACCATTTATGGTTCGTATTAATAGATGATAAGTGCACAATAATATAATTGAGAGATCAAATAACTTAGTAAAAACCTTCACATATAAAAAGTAAATAAATGAACGACATATTTAATAAAATCGAATAACCAAACAAATGACCACGACGCATTTATAACATATTGATACGAAATGAAAATGCGGAAGCAATTTTGTGACTTTGTGAACAATTTGTTACAGAAAAAAAGATCGTTGCTATTGGATATTTGACAAGTTAGACCTATAACTTATCAATGGTGAACGAACTCATTACTTTCGTATCACATATATATTTAACTTATGTTATTTTCAACTTTGTAATGAAAATAAGCACTAGTATAAAATATATTTTCAAGCTAGAACGGGATGTCACTCTGGGAGTAGAATTGCTCCTTGGTGAAGATGAATCTGAAGGTGAAGATGAATCCGAAGGTGAAGATGAAGGTGACGGTGACGGTGAAAGTGAAGGTGACGGTGAAAGTGAAGGTGAAGGTGAAGGTGAAGGCAGTGACAAAGGTGATGGAGATGGCGACAACGTGAAATTAGACGTACCATTAAAAAAGGGATAAACTTCAAATCTGACATCACAAGTAGGCGTAAGTGTTCTACCTCCCTTACTTATAGGGAGAGACCCTATCGAACTTCCCAAACATTTGGTACAATTAGTAGCACTGAGATCAGGGGTACACTGCTCCATACCATATATGGTTGAATTCTTATATCGCGCAACTCCTGTTGCGTATTTTTTATTTGGTCCCCCATTGGCAGCCGGAGTTTTGATATCAATCATCAACTTATTCACTATATCCATGAATTCCGATACGTTCCCTGTGATGTTTTCTACATTATGTAGTTGTAAAGAAATATCGCCCAGCATACCAAAAAACGATTCATTGGCATACCTAACTATACACTCATCGTACCATATAGTTGCTACCTTTCTATTGGGGCAATATGTCTTTGGTAGATCCGTGGTGGTTGCCGTGGTGACGCAATCCTGACATGAGTCAGGACTCTGGTCTCCACGGCAAAGAAAGTTACCATACACCATTTCTTTACTTCCGTTTCCTGCTAACGCCTCGTGGAAGCCAAAAGGAGTGGTGGCGTTGGAGGAGAGGTAGTGGAACACCGTGTTTAGTTTGGTTTGGTATGGGCTTTTGGAAACGAACCTAGTGGTGTTGGGGCAATTTGAAAAAATGTAAGTTGGTGCAGGAGAAGATTTTGGGAAAATTATGAATAACACTATAAATGATAGCATTAAGGTAAGTGGAACCATCTCTTTGTAAAATAGTTTTCCAAGAGATCAACTGTTATACTGTAAAACTTAAGAACTATAGAGTTTCTACGTATGGCAGACGCTTAATATAAGTGTTTGTGGAGGATTAGTTGGGAAAGATAGATGTTGAATAGTCTTGACCATGGAGCACGTCTGGAATTAAGAATAGTCAATAGTCTAAAGAATCATTACAAATTTCCAACTTGTTTTTGTCTTGGAATTAATTTTAGCCACGCAATTGTGATTGCAATCTAGGTAACACAGGGTTTTCGTAATGAGTCGTACCGTGTTTGACACCTTGTCCGACATCGACACTCTACCGCCGAAACGTATCGGACACCTAAACAATCGTGTCTAACTTTCTACATTTATTTGGGCACGTGTCCGACGCGTGTCCATGGTATTTGAGTCATATACATCCGTGTCTAGATATTTGGTTATCATTTGCGGTGAATGATGTTCTTCAGATGAGAAGTGCGCTATCGAAAGAGAATAATTAGAATATTGATTCGGATAAGAAATGAAAATGAATTATTATCACGGGAAAGTTTTACCTTCACTTATTTAAATTAATATCAAATATTTTTACAAAAATAAAATCAAGCATTTATAACTATAAAATGTACTCCCTCCTATTCTAACTATTGTTCCCCTTTGAGTGGGACACAAAAATTAAGGTTGAGAGTAAAATAAGGGTAAAAAATTGGGTGGGGTTGGTTGATAGGAGAGAAGAATGAATAATTAGGAATTAAATAAGAAATTGTGGGCCACAAAGATTAAAAAATGATTAGAATATGAGTAAAAGAGTTAGATGGGGTTTGATAATAGGAGAGAGAAATGAATAAAATAAGAGTAAAAGTTACCAAATATAGAAAGGAGAAGAAAAGCTGAATAATCCGTTTTAGGAAATAGGGAAGAATACTTAGAATAGGAGGGAGTATATTTTATTAAATTTAAATGACGTGTCCCGTGTCCTAAATTTCATGGCATACCGTGTCCGTCTCCGTATCCGTTTTGGTGCTACCTAGATTACAATTAGGAATAGTGTGGGTCAGCCTAGCATGGCCAAATGGGCTTTGGGCCAGAAAATCATGGCCCACCAGCCCACACAAAGCCTAGTTCAGCCACCGCCTCCACCCCAGACTAGAAAACGCCCATGTGTCAGCCTACTCGACCCATGGCCTGCACTAGGGCTGGTCAAATGGTCGAGGCGGGCCGGGTTGGGCTTGGCTTGGCTTAGGTGACCCAGAACTAGTCTGGGTTGAGGCGATTTGGGCTTGATATCGAGGACCCAAAACTGGCATGGATAAAGGTCGGATCTAGCGGTGGGCATACCGAGTCAAAGTAACCCATTAGCGTGGGCAGGGGCGAATCTAGTGAGTAGCATAGGGTGGCGGCCGCTACCCCAAACTTAAAAAAATTGACTTAGAAGACGGGTTTTTGCTACCCCAAATATGGTTGAATAGTAGATAAAGTACTAATATCTCATTAAATGTAAAATAAATATCTTGTGGTACAGTGGTAAGGATTTTGTTTGCCAACCTAGTGTCCCGGGTTCGAATCCCCTTCCTAACATTTACCTTCTTTTTAATTTTATTCTGCTACCCCAAAAATTTAATCCTAGGTTCGCCCCTGCGTGGGTTGGGCCAGGTTGACCCGCACTTTTGACCAACCCTACCCGTCTAGCCCTCCCAACACTATCCAAACATCCAATTAATGAGTGGGATTTCATGGAGAGAGTTATTTGTTGAAATTTGAGGGTACAATATGCATGCTAATTGGGTCAATTTAATGGTATTTCAAATGCATGCATATTCTGTAATTAAGCTCCTAAATCAGGTTAGTTAAATCCTGCAAATAGGGAAATTGGACAAAACTAGCATAAATGACGATACAAAATGCAATACTGTTTTAGAGGCATAAATCACATATAAAACACACTTATCACTCGTGGCCTTGAAATTAATACGTGTATGGTAGATGTAACACCGCTATATACCAAGGTCCTTACTAAGGATTACCCTATTATATAAGAGTATTATCCTCTCGGTTGCCCGAGATAATAAATATCATAGTTATCATAATGAAACAACAATACTGTATAAATTAAACTTCAAAAGTTACAAACTCTCAAACTGAAAACTGAAATTACAACTAAAGAATGTTCAACCAAAAGCAGAAGCTAGTGTTGTAACATCCCGTAATTTAGGAGACCTTTAGAATAGTGCAAAGTGACATTTTAATTTAGTATTTATTTATTCTAAGTTATTTTAATTTATTTTGAATTCATTGGAATTAATATAATTTAATAAAATATAATTTTATAAAGATTTCGGATTAAAGTCGTAAAGTCGTAACTTTACATTTTCAATCAAGGTCGTCCATTTAATAAGTTTATTATATAGTCGTATATATATTTAATATTTTAGTAATAATAGTTTTAGTATCGGAATCAGTTTCGAAATTCGTGTCGTGTCGTGTCGTGACTTGAGCAACGCCCAAGCCACGACTAATCTGGCCGAGCAACGCCCAGCACTGACCGAGCAACAACAGCAGCAATGCCGAGCCACTGCCGAGCGCAAGGCAACAGTACCGAGCAGCAGCTCATGCTGCCCGAGCATCAGCGTGCTCCCTTCCTCTTGTGCCTTGACTTCCCTCGACCCAAATTCAAGGGGTCTCCCTCTATTCACCCTACCCGGCCTAATTCATTTACACTAATTCACTCATTAGCCTCCTTCTCTACTTCATCTTCAACCTTTAATAAACATATTAAAGTTTCAATCACAAAAACCCCCATAAATCATTCATTACTCAACCAAATTCAATAAAAAATATATTGTCGGAATCCTCTCTTCATTCCTCACCTACTAGTAAGTTTAGATTTCATTTCCCCCAGATTTATTTTAAGACCATCTTTTAGGGTTTCGATTTTAAGGCTAATGTAAGTGGTTTAATTGTTGTTTTAGGTGAAGAATACAAGGATGGGCATTGTGACTCATTTGTGATTAAAGAAGAACCCGTTTTTGGCCCTTAAGAATCTCGATTTTCACTAGTTTAGGATTACCTCTCTTTTTCTAAGCTCAAGATAACTTTTCAGAGTGACTCGACGAATTAATGCTACAAGTAATTATGTGTTTGTTGTTTGGATGTTATTTGGATGATTATTTGATGAATTGAACATGTTTGGCTGAAGTGAAATCATGGTATGGAGTGTTGTTTAATACTGCCTACACAGCTGTTTATGCGATGTTGTTATACGTGTTGCTATGTCCTACTGTTGTGGGTTATTTCTGTGTGTGTTTGCTGTTGTTAGTTGCTACCATAACTACTGTATTCTGCATCTTGTTGCCGCCCTAGCTGCTGATAATCATTATGCATTATACCTACTGTTGTTGTCACCATTTACAACCATTTCATTTTGTTAAGGATTATCATTGCTAGTTGTTACTGTCATATGCGCTAAAACGCAGACCTATACGTGCTGCTGATCATGGCCACTACTGCGTGTATATATTAATGAAAAGGCTGTTTGTAGCTGCTGCCGCTGGTTGTTATTGTTACTGTGTGGTCCTTCCCTTACCCATGTTTGCAGCTCTATCTTCTATGCGTATATCATGGGTCTTCCTTAGTTAAATTGACACTAAGGTCGTGGTTGCTAGACCACAGTAGGTTGTTGTATGCACAAGGTATATTTATGCATTAGGGTTATTAGTTATAAATTACTATTATAATGGCTGCTAGGCCCTTGCTAGATATTAAGCTAATAGTAGGGATTCATAGGTAAATTGACCTTGAAATGTAATTGCTTACTTGATTAGTTTAATGGTAGGAATGCTATTAGTAATTATTCTATGAGTATTTTATCATGTTGATTATTTATTCACTTGGAATAGCTTCTTATAGATGATATTTTCACAT
Source organism: Silene conica (assembly GCA_029255685.2). Classification (NCBI taxonomy): domain Eukaryota; kingdom Viridiplantae; phylum Streptophyta; class Magnoliopsida; order Caryophyllales; family Caryophyllaceae; genus Silene; species Silene conica. Next base: position 15,010,540 of record CM055319.2, read on the forward strand.
AATGGCTTAGTAATGGCACGAAAATGATATAGATAAGACTTGAAATTGATTCATAATGAGATTTATGTTGGTTGGAGGTTTTGTGCCGAAAACTGAGCTGGGCCAGTTGACTGAACGTAGTTCAGTCAACTAGGTTTGACAAGTTAGCCTCGATTTAACCGATGACCCGTCGGGGGACTTGGGTCGAGGGTAAACATTTGGATGCCTGAAGTAAGTATGTTGCTTTAATGTTAGCTATGTTGATATTTTAGCTATTGAACATGTTATGCACTTCCATGTTAAAGTTTGGTTGAATTGGATGACTTTACATGTTGGATGCTTACCCTTGCTAATATAAGATATTGGTTAATATTTGTTAATGATTGATATTGATTGATATTGGCTGATACGGCATGATAACGGATAATGTTCGTTGGTTACTTGAATATATATTAGTGGTTCGTTATCATTGATATTGAGGATTTTGTTGTTGGCCAGTTGAAAATACTTATGTATAGACTGTCACATCCTAGGATAGTGTCCTAGAGTCTTCTTAGGGACTTGGTGTTGTATCCAAGTGTACTCATGTGTTGTATCATGAGTCTTAGACATGGTGTTGTATCCGTGTGTCAATAGGAACGTAGCTAGCCTTGGTGTTCTATCCAAGGGTACTCATGTGTTGTATCATGAGTCTTGGCGCGGTGTCGTATCTGTGTGTCAGTCGGAACTTAGCTAGACTTGGTGTTGTATCCAAGGTAGACCTGTCAAACGGGTTAAACGGGCGGGTTACGGGTCGGGTAGATACGGGTTCGGGTAAAATACGGGTCGGGTGTATTTCGGGTCGGGTAAAATACGGGTCAAGTCTATACGGGTTCCGGGTTGGATTCGGGTAAAAATACGGGTCAATCAACCTATTTTCCTCGCATTTTTTAAAACTTCTTTTATATCGTAATTCCTACATTTATACGTTTTCTCCTCTCTTACTCGTCTTAGTCAACTTAATTGTCACCATTTTCGCCATCACCATCACCACCAACATCATCATCGTTATCGTCATTATTAACTCGCTAAATACGATAATGAGATTCAAATAAGATAACAATGATGACGTGACATGTGATCTGAGGTGACGAGGAGAAAGTGTTGACGCAAAGTGCGGTTTAGTTTGACGTAATACGGTGAAAGTGATGGTATGACGACACACACTTTGAGGTGATGATGTGGCATGTGGTCCTAGGTGATGAAGAGGCAATGATGTTGTGGAATGAGGTCATTGAGGTGTAAGTGACAGTGTGACACACATTTCGACGTGATGACGTGGCATTCAGTCCATCGAAATAATGAGTTGACAATGCTAACGTGGAATGTAACTTGACGTACTAGACTAAAAGTGACGACGTGACACACACTTCGATGTGATGATGTGGCATGTGGTACGATGTGATGAGTTGGCGGTGCTGACGTGGAATGTAGTTTGACGTACTACGGTGAAAGTGACGGTGTGACATACACTTTGCGGTGACGATGTGACATATTGTTTGAGGTGATGACGTGACATACTGTATATATATACATATTTATCCTCAAAAATTTATAAGTCGTCAATACCTATAGGGTATATGACATTGTATATTATAAAAATGATATATTGTCTTGACCCAACGGTCAACCCACTGCGGGTCGGGTTTTGACCCGTTGTTGACGGGTCAAAACGGGGTCGGGTATCTTTCGGGTTCGGGTTGAAAAAACCGGGTTATTTACGGGTCGGGTTACGGTCGGTTTTCGGGTCGGGTCAGGTTTTGACAGGTCTAATCCAAGGGTACTCATGTGTTGTATCATGAGTCTTGGCGCGGTGTCATATCCGTGTGTCAATCGGAACTTAGCTAGACTTAATTGGTATTGTATCCAAGGGTACTTATGTGTGGTATCACGAGTCTTAGACATGGCGTTGTATCTGTAATACCCCAAATATTTAAATTATAATTGTTACGATGTGCACTTTTATAATTGCCGTGTCGATAGTATTTTGACGTTTTAAGTATTCGATAAATACATTATCGAATTACATCTCTTGAATGTCGTTAGTGGGGGTCGAACTTGAGACATTTGGAGTTGGGTTTGGGCCTCGTATATTGTGCAAATTAGCAGCCCACGTGTTGCCAAAACCCTCAAATAACTCACGCACTCACACACTCACTTAAACCCTCATGCCGCCGTATAAGAGTTGTTTTTAACCTCATTTTTACCCTACTCTACACACATCCAACGCCATAGCCTTGCAGCCGCCACTACAGTAAAAGGAGAAGAGGTTCATGCGGTGAGTTTAGACCAACCTAGGGCCAGTCGTTGTGAGCGTGAATCAGGTATGATGTCTCTGACTTTTCGATAATGTCGTGTCTGCGTATGGTTGTGTTTGGATTCGAAGGGTAGTGTGTCATCGTTCTCAGTCTAGCATAACACCATTTTATTGGTGGTGGTCAGGGTAGTAGTGTAGTGGTAGTCACGATGGGTACGGGCAGCGGAGTCGGTGACAAAAGGGAGTGTTCGTATTCCTTACATGTCTCGGTTCTATGGTGTATGCGGTGTACCGGGGGGTGTTTGGGGGTGGTAGCACCGTTGACTCAGGGGAGGTCGACACAGTGGTACCACCGTTGTTTATGAGGCTAGTGTCAGAGGTGGTTCTAGCGGTAGTTGTCGGGGTTAGTGGTAGTGTCGGCAGGAGTAGGTGTAGACGGGTTTACGGTGTTTGGGTGAGGGACCAGGCCTGGTAGGGGCCTTGGTTCACCTCGCCGGTGGTTGTCGATAGGGTGGCTGGTTGTCGGAAGTGGTGGCAGTGTTCACGGTGGTAGTCGGGTCTGTTTTACGCGAGTTGTCGAGTCGTGGGTCGCGTGTTGGAACCAGCCATGGTTCAACTCACCGGATGGAGTCCAGGGGTTGCTGGGCATGGTGGCTGACGGCGGTTGTGGAGGAGTAGCGTGGTGTTTAGGGTGGAGCCGGTGGCGCGAAGTGAATAGGGTTGCGTGTTTGCGTGGTAACATAAGTGTGTTACTACAATTATTATTATTATATTACTTATATTATATTATTATAATTATTATTATTATAGTATTTATATTATTATTGTTATTAGTTTGTTTTTTAGTGGATTGTTATTATTATTGTTATTATATGGTTATTAGTATTTGGTAAGTTATTAGTTGTTTTAATTAAAGGTGTTACGAGTCGGGAAAGTTTCCTTTTTAGGAAAGATACTATTTCGGGAAAGTTTCCATTTTGGGAAACTTTCCATTTTTAGAAGGTTTCTATTTATGGTAGAGTAACGTGAGTTATGGGGTTCGGGAAGATTATTAATTCGTTACGTAATATATGTTTAGGTGACGGTTTTCGCGTGGAACACTTCTAGCAGCTTTACAGTTGACCTTGTCCTTCTGCAGTCTGAGGTAGGGGAAATACTGTATACTTGTTTATGATGAGAAACTTGATTATTAACTGTTGTTAGCTGTGTACGTCTTATTGTTCGAATGATGCTATATTGTGATTAATTAACTACATTTTCTCGTGATACGGAAGCGTGACAATGGGTCTTGTGATATGGTGTGGTGATTATTGGGTCTTGTGATACGGTGTGGTGATTATTGGGTCTTATGAATGGTGTGGAGATAATGGGTCTTGTGATATGGAGTGGAGTATATTGGGTCTTGTGATTCGGAGTGGAGGAAGTGCCTTTCTATTAATAGTAATGTTTTGATTGTTAATTTCCTCTACTCAACCTTGTGGTTGACCACATGTATTCGTGATCACCTGTGATGAACCAATTTATTGGGGAGCAGATTGACAGGTGTTTGAGACTATGGGAGCTGAAAGGGAAGGGAGAGCTTGGATCCGGACCAGACTAGAGTCTAGATCACCATAGTTGTTCATTTATGAGTTGTAGAGTTTCATTATATGTTTTGAGACATTTTTTGCGACAGTTGTATGTATGTTGATTCGATCGAGCTTTAATATTTAATAAAGTACTGTGTTTCTTCCTTTGTTATCTGATCTACTGCCTCGGTATTCCGAGATGGTAACACCCTTAATTATCTGGGGAGTCCTAGTCCAGGCCCCTGAATAAATGGGGGTGTTTCAAAGTGGTATCAGAGCGAACGATCCTCAGGCCTAACCTAATGAACCAAATGAAAGTAGGAAGAGTCCAAATAAAATGAATCCCGGGATAGAACTGTTTGGAGCACACTAAAGGTAAGGGATGAGTCTGGGGCCCCCTCATACCGAACCATTGGCCCTCTCAGTTTTACCCGAGTACCTTGAGTGTATACGAGAGAAAGGGTAGAATAGGAGCATGAGAAGGGTTAAGTAAGACAAGGAAATGATATAAACTCTTTGACATGTGGATCACCTTTATATGGAGATTAAAGGTGTATGAGTGAAAAGATTATATGCTTGGAATTAAAGTATGAGATGAGTAAGTGATCTCTTGTGACTGCATGAAATGAGTAGCATTATATAGAAATTTTATTCTGTCTAGTGATATGCAGTTATGTGATCCCCGAGCCATGTTGGAGATAAGTAATATTAAGATATGTTAGATTACATATGAAGTCTGATGTTTAAGGAATTTAACCCTAATCCAAGTGAGTACCCTACTTAAGCCGGGACTCATTTCCTTTCTTTCATGTTATAGAGATGCCTCCGAGAAGGAATAACGTAGCTAACATCACGCAAGAGGAATTAGATCGATTGATAGCTGAGAATGAGGCCCTAAAGGCCAAACGCATGGATTCTGCGAAGATGAGTACTATCATTGCGAGGCATAACCTGACCCAATTTACTGGGGAGGGGAACCTCACCTGCTGGGATAATGGTGCCGAGAATTTAGTAACCTGTTCGAACTGGTGGACTGTCCTGAGGAACTGAGAGTTGATCAAGCAGCACACTACCTTAGGGGTATGGCCGGAGATTTGTGGACTGGAAGCAAGGGAGAGATTCGTGAAGTGGCTAGAGAGGATGGAACCAACCATGTTGTGTGGATCGCGTTCAAAAGAATTCTGTATGAGGTGTTCATACCAGAATTCCAGAAAAGTAAGCTGCGAGAGGAATTCGATACTTTCAAGATGACGGAGGAGATGTCAGTGGAGGTCCATTATCGGAAGTTCATCCAGTTGCTAAGTCATGTAGGGGAAATGGGTTTTGATGATTCAATGCTAGCCATGAAATTTGAAAGGGGGCTAACCATAGCTATCAAGAAGAGACTCATAGCAGCTCCGTCCACCACTGTCCGGGACATCTACCTTAAGGGCTGGGCCAGCGGAGAGGCTGTCAGAAATGATTAAGGAGGACAAGAAGACCAAGACTGAGAAGAGAAAAGCTGAGGCTGTAATTGAAAATTCAGGATCAATGAAGCCGAGCTCCAATAGATACAGTGGGTACTTCACCAACAGTGCCTTAGGGAGCGTGAAGAACCAGAGTGGGGGTAGCTTCAGGAGTGGAGGATCGGGTAATGGTTCTGTAGGAATAGTTTGCTTTGGCTGCGGAAAGACGGGACACAAACAGGCAGTTTGTCGATCATCAGAGGGAAACCAGTCTGGGGGATACCGTACGCCAATATCAGGATTTAGTGGATCACGTACTCAATCATATGGTAGCGGAGGGTACCGTACTCCTGTAATACCCCGTATTTTTGGTGTTTCATTTCATTTATTTATCGTGATTTTAGCATTTGTCAAGGTCGATACATTATAATAAAAGCGATATAATATGATTGAACAAGGTGTTTTATGAGTCGGGTTTTGGGTCGTATTTGTGAGTGTTTAACAAGACCGGACCATAGATATATTATGTGGACATAGGGGTGCGTGATGGGTTGATCAAACAGTGTTTAACCGAGCCTTTGGGCCTAGAATTGCGTGCCTAAACCCTAGCCCACACAACCAATAAGTTTCCTTATTTCAGAAATAAGAAAACACTCACCCAGCCGACCTACTTATACTCAATTTCGAGATCTGATTCTGACATATTACAACACGACGACACATACACTTTGCTGCTACTATTGCCGAGAACACCAGGAGTGGGTTTACACGGTGGCCGGAGGGTTCTAGGAGGGTTCGAACACCGGGGAAAGAGGGTATGTTCATCATAGCTTTGTTATTTTCACTCTTCCTGTTGGTTTTAATATATTGTTTTAATCACGATCTTTATGTTTTAGTTGCTGACTTTTGTATCAACCTAATCTATGGCATGTAGTAATCATGTTTCGACCATAGTAGTTATATTTATGACAACCTAAAGCCACCGTTTAGGGTGTTTCGTCTCTGGTGTTGGAATTTCTGGGTTTGAGTAGTTGTAATCGTTTGAAGGCACTGGTTGGTATGGGTCTGTTTGTTGTGGATTCGAATGACTTTCGGTGTGTGTCTAGGATGGATGTCGAGGTTGGGGTTTTGGTGGTTGGCACGGTGTTCAAATGGTGGTAATCACGGTGGTTCTGAGTGTCGGGTTTCGAGTCTTCAGGAGGGTTCGTTTTAGTTGTTGTTAATTAAGAAACAGGGTGTTGCGGTGGTGTTGGATTTGTAGAATTGTACAGGCGTCGAGGGTGGTTGTTTTGTATAAGTGTTAGGGTCTGTTTATAGGTTGTGGTCACGGTGTTGGTTGGTGGTTGTCGTGGTGGTTCTGGGTAGTGGGTATCGATCTTGTAGATGGGATCGTTATGGTTGTCGCGTCAGGGGCAGAGTAGCAGAAGTACGCTCTTGGGTTTTCTTCACGGTTTGGTTTGTGGTGCCTGACCAGTACGACGGCCAAGGACCCCACCCCTGGAACCACCGTGGCTCAGAGGCGAGCCTGGTGGTGTCAGGGGCGAGGTCAGGGGCTGCTGGAAGTGTCAGACACGGCGTTTGCAGTGGCTGTTCGTGGGTTGTGTATCAATTTATTATTATTACTATTATTATTATTAATATTGTTATTACTTTATCATGATTGTTAATGATATGGCATATTAAGATATAAGGGTTATTGTTATTTATTAATGATATTGTGGTATTGATCGTATGCTATATCTAGTAAGTCTAAAAATAGTAAGTTATAACCGCTTAGTGATAATCGTATAATATGGGCATGTTTTTGTATGGGTATACTTACAATCTAATCTAAGTAAATTAACTTGGAACATGTCTAAGTAATTTTAGTAGCTTTTGGTTATACAAATAGAATTTAATATTAAGTAATAAATATAGGAACGGAATTCGAGGTGGAATACTTCTAGAGGGTGATTTCATTTGCGGACTTGCTATACAGGTAGGTTACACTGGTGCTTACTCTGTATTAAGTTATTTGTGGTTGTGTTCTGCCTATTGGATGCAAATATGAATTTCTGAGCATGATAGTCTTTATTTAAATAGTTGGCATTGCATTCATAATCATGGCATACGCATTAAGCTTTGAGAAAGATATGGATCAGATTGTGTTCTGATGTAAAGCCCAGGGTGGTTCTGCAGACCAGGCCTGGTGTCTTATCAGCTGTTGAGCTGGTGTTCGGTGACGACCGAGTATAGTCTGCCGGGAGGTTCGGTATGGCTTGGTGCAAGGGTATGAGAATGAGATTTTGATTGAGCTCGAGCATGACATAAGCATTTGCATATCATTATATGTTGCATTATTTATTATTGTGTTATCCTACTCAACCGCGAGGTTGACAGTGTATTCGTGTTCACCTACAATGATCCGGAATGGGGAGTAGATCTTTCAGGTCAGAGACAGGTGGACTAGGACTGGGCATGGAAGAGAGAGACATGGACTAAACCTACCTAGTTACTAGATCACTTAGTTTCTCCTCAGTTGAACATTTATTTATATTCAGTTGTTTTGGAAGTCATGTGGGCTATGCCTTGTAATAGACTTTAGTTAACTTCTATATTTTAAAGTACTGTGCTTCTTTCACTATGAATATTTACTACCTTGGTTATCCAGGATGGTAACAGCTTTATTTACTCTGGAAGTCCTAGTTCAGGCTCCTCGGTAAATGGGGGTGTTACAAAGTGGTATCAGAGCGAAACGATCCTCAAGCCTAAACTAAAATGAAAATAATGAACATAGGAGTGTCTAAATAAAATGAACCCCAGGCTAGTAACTGCTAGGAGCCCCATAGGATTGGGATGAGTTAGGGGCCCCCTCAAACCAAGCCACTGGCCCTTTCAGTCTAACCTGGTTACCTTGAGAGTTGAAGAGTGTGGGTAGTATGGAGGGACCCAAGGCAGATGTGTAATATATGTATGTTGTGCTAACCTTTCAGCGCCAAGGAATGAGGTAAGTTATGATGTGAAAAATGGATGAGTATATACATGTATACCGTAAGGCATAAAGGTTATATTTCATGATGATTGGCATGTATATGTACTATTTTCAAGCATTGAGAATATAAGTTCATATCGTAATGTTGTCTACAAGTGGGGATTGTGTATGCATGTGGTTATGTGATCCCTAAGCCTTTAGGTAGACTTTTAATAAGGATTCAACTGTATGAAAAGTTACATGCTGAGTATGTATGCAAGTAAGACTAAGTCAGAATAAGAATTTATCTAGGATGCTCATAAAACTTTGTCACCTGTGTAGCAAAATGCCTCCCAGGAGAGAACCCAACACTGATAATGTATCGCGAGAGGAATACGATCGCCTAGTAGCTATGAACGCTGCTCTCCTAGCTAAGATTGGGGCAAACACTCAATCGGATGCAATCCGAATGAGCAATAACATCTCTAGGCATAACCCCACCAAGTACGACGGGGAAGGAGCACCGAGTTTACTTGCTGAGTGGTGCCGTGAGTTTGAGAGTATCTTCGAACTACTGTCTGTACCAGAATCAATGAAGGTGGACCAAGCTGTATTCTATCTGAAGGGTACAGCTAGGTTATGGTGGAATAACAATAAAGAAGAAATCAAGGCAGCAGCTGAAGAGATCGGTTCAGAATATGTGCGCTGGGAGGAGTTCAGGGGGATTTTATCCTCTAAGTTCGTGCCGGAACATGTAAAAGGGAAGCTGAGAGCAGAGTTCGATTCATTCCAAATGGCTGAAGGGATGACTGTGGAGGAGTATCACAGTAAGTTTTTACAGCTGGCAGAGAATGTAGCTGACTTAGGCTACACACAGGAGATGTTAGCAGCAAGGTTTGAGAAGGGACTGACTCTCCATATCAAGAGAAGCATGCTGGCAACCAAGCCCACGACCGTGGAAGATATCTATGAGAGGGCTGGCCAGGCAGAAAGGCTAGCTGACCAGATTAAGGAGGAAGAGAAGACTAAGGGTGATAAGAGGAAGGCGGAATCTGGAGCCGAAAGCTCAGGGAACAAGAAGCCAAATAACCAATATCGGCCATTTTTCTCCAACAGTGCACCTGGAGGAAATGGCAATCGAGGTGGAAATCGCTCTATTTCTGGGACAAGTGGTGCCAATCCTACATGTTTCAAGTGTGGGAAAATTGGGCACAAGCAATCCAATTGTTGGTCGGGAACACAAAGTGCTGGAAACAGTTACCATAGGGGTAATCAGAGTGGTGGATTCAGGACACCAAATGCAAATTATTCAAACAACAACAGATCTGGAGGTAACAACTACCAGAGGAATTTCAGCAGCTACAACAACCAGAACCGCTACCACGGAAACCAGAGTGGTGGTAATGGTAATTTCCAGAAGACCCTGGCAGAGGCTAGCACTCAGAGTGGAGCAGGATCCGTGAACCAGAGTGGGGCTAAGAAGAGTGGGGCATTGTTCATGATGGGCAAGGAGGCTGCAGAGGAGGACGCTCATGTTGTTACGGGTACATTCCTAGTACACTCTTTTCCTACTTTCGTTTTATTTGATTCTGGTGCATCGCATTCTTTCATATCTGCGGAGCATGCTAGGGCTATAGGACTCGATGTATATAGTAGTATAGCTGATTCTGTAACCATACCATCTGGCGAGTCCATAGCTTGTAATAGGGTTTACACTAATGTAATGATCCAAGTAGGAGAAGTAAGTTTTGAGTCGAACTTGATCGAGTTTCCTTTGGGAGGTTTCGAGGTGATACTGGGTATGGATTGGTTGAAAAAGTATAAGGCCTACATTGACTGCTATCAAGGAAAGATTACCTTGAGGGGACCCAAGGGAGTGAGGGTATCCTACAAAGGGTATTCGGTGAAGCCTAAGCTGAAGCTGATAACCATCAATGCGCTAAAAACTTGCTTAAAGAGGGGTGATGAGATGCTTTTGTGCCATGTGAGAGATTTGACTGCAGAGAAGCCCCAAGCCAGTGAAATTGATGTTGTACGAGATTTCAAAGACGTGTTTCCTGAAGAGATTCCTGGGTTACCACCAAAGAGGGACTTGGATTTTGGCATTGATCTGAAACCTGGGGCTGAGCCAATTTCTAAAGCACCTTATCGCATGGGACCTAAGGAATTGGAAGAGTTGAGGAAGCAACTGGATGAGCTAGCAAGCAAGGGGTATGTAAGGCCAAGTGTGTCACCTTGGGGAGCACCAGTTTTGTTTGTAAAGAAGAAAGACGGAACCATGAGGTTGTGCGTGGACTATAGGGAGCTTAACAATGTAACAATCAAGAATCGGTATCCTTTACCTCGCATCGATGACCTTTTTGACCAGTTGAGTGGGGCTGGTGTGTTTTCCAAGATCGATTTGAGGTCCGGGTATCATCAACTGAGGATCAAAGATGCAGATATTCACAAGACCGCATTCAGATCGAGGTATGGGCATTATGAATTCGTAGTGATGCCTTTTGGTTTGACTAATGCACCTGCTGTTTTCATGGATCTAATGAACAGAGTGTTTAGTCCTTACCTGGATCAGTTCGTGGTGGTGTTTATTGATGACATTTTGGTGTATTCGAAGAATAGAGAAGAGCATGCTAGGCATTTGAGCTTGGTGCTGCAAACTTTGAGGGATCACCAATTATATGCCAAGCTAAGTAAGTGCGAGTTTTGGCTCGAGAAGGTTGCCTTTCTGGGGCATGTAGTGTCTAAGGAGGGTGTATCTGTTGACCCTAGCAAAATTGACGCCGTTTCGAAATGGGAGCGACCAAGGAATGTGGCCGACATCCGTAGTTTCTTGGGTTTGGCTGGTTATTACAGGAGGTTCGTGAAAGACTTTTCAAAGATAGCCAAACCAATGACTTCGTTGATGCGGAAAGAGAACAGATTCGTCTGGGATGAGAGCTGTGAGAAGGCATTTCTAGACCTGAAGGAGCGTCTCACCACAGCTCCTATCCTTGCTTTACCAGAGGGAAGTGAGAATTTTGAAGTGTACACTGATGCTTCTAAGAAGGGATTAGGTTGTGTGCTGATGCAGAACAGGAGAGTAATTGCTTATGCTTCTAGGCAGCTGAAGCCTTATGAGGAGAATTATCCGACGCATGACCTGGAGCTTGGAGCGGTAGTTTTTGCACTTAAGTTGTGGCGACATTATCTTTATGGAGCTACATTTAAGGTGTATTCTGATCACAAGAGCTTGAAATATATTTATACTCAGAGAGAGCTGAATATGCGGCAGAGGAGGTGGATAGAGCTTATTGGGGACTATGATATGGAAATTTTGTACAAGGAAGGAAAGGCTAATGTCGTGGCTGATGCATTGAGTAGGAAGTCTGTTCACGCTCTGTGCACAGCCATGTCCAGATTGAATATGTATTGTGAGTTGGGACGGATGGGAATCGCAGTGATAAGGAAAGGTGAGACCATGGGGGATTTGACGATCGAGCCTGAGTTATATGTTGAGATTCGAGAAAGACAGAAGAGTGATCCTAGAATTCAGAAATGGCGAGAGGCAGTGAACAAAGCTAGTAATGACGAGCCATATTCTAAGTTCGAGATTTACAATGATGAGGGCTTGAGATTTGATGGCAGATGGTGTGTACCTGATGATGAGGAATTGAAGAGAAAGATTCTGGTCGAAGCTCATTCTACACCTTATTCCGTTCATCCTGGAGGGGATAAGTTGTACAAAGACCTGAAGAAAGCATTTTGGTGGCCAAAAATGAAGCAGGAGGTGGCTGAGTTTGTCTCGCGATGTTTAGTATGTCAGAGAGTGAAGGGAGAACATAAGAGGCCGCAAGGGAAGTTACAGCCACTTGATGTACCTGAGTGGAAGTGGGAGAGCATATCGATGGATTTTATTGTGCGCTTGCCTAGGACTTCGAAGGGGAATGACATGATTTGGGTAATCGTTGACAGGTTGACTAAGTCAGCCCATTTCATACCGATGAAGGAGACTTGGAGTAAAGCGGAATTAGCCAAGGCTTACGTTAAGCATGTGGTGAAGCTTCATGGTGTCCCTAAGGACATTGTTTCTGATCGTGATTCGAGATTCATCTCTAAATTTTGGCAAGAGTTGCAAACATTGATGGGTACTACTTTGAAGATGAGTACTGCATTCCATCCAGCAACTGATGGTCAGACTGAGAGGACTATCCAGACACTGGAGGATATGTTGCGGGCTTGTGTACTAGAGTTTGGAGGATCTTGGGAGGACAGACTTGATTTGATAGAGTTTTCTTATAACAATAGTTATCATTCTAGCATTGGGATGGCTCCTTTTGAGGCACTGTATGGGAGGAAGTGCAGGAGTCCAGTTTGTTGGGATGATAGAGCTGATACAGTGACTTTGGGACCTGAAATGATTCAGGAGATGATAGCACAGGTCCAGGTGATTCGTCAGAAGATGAGAGCTGCTCAGGATAGACAGAAAAGTTATGCTGATCTGAAGAGGAGTGACATCACCTTTGAGGCAGGAGAGAAAGTTTTACTGAAAGTATCGCCCATGAGAGGAGTGATGAGGTTTGGCAAGAGGGGCAAGTTAAGCCAGAAGTTCATCGGGCCATTCGAGATTTTAGAACGGGTTGGTGAGGTAGCTTATCGATTAGCTCTACCTCCAGCTTTAGCCAGGGTGCACAATGTGTTTCATGTATCGCAACTGCGGAGATATATCAGTGACCCTTCGCATATCCTTGACCATGAGGTCATCGAGGTCGATGAGCAGCTGGCCTACGAGGAGAGACCCAAGGAAATACTAGACAAGAAGGTGCGGAAGACCAGGAATGGGGAGACCGCGCTCGTCAAAGTATTATGGACAAATCATAATGTCGAGGAGGCTACTTGGGAGACTGAGGTTTCCATGCGGGAAAAATATCCTGAGCTGTTTGCTTGAGGTATGTTACGAGGACGTAACCTTTTTTTTTAGGAGGGTAGAATGTGACAATTCATGTTTTGGAAGTTTTTTTTAGCTTCTAATGTTTTATAATGTCACTTTCTGTGTTTGCTTCATACTTTATTGGTACGTGTTTTAACCTTGGGATGATGAACTTCGGGACGAAGTTTATTTTAAGGGGGGAAGACTGTAATACCCCGTATTTTTGGTGTTTCATTTCATTTATTTATCGTGATTTTAGCATTTGTCAAGGTCGATACATTATAATAAAAGCGATATAATATGATTGAACAAGGTGTTTTATGAGTCGGGTTTTGGGTCGTATTTGTGAGTGTTTAACAAGACCGGACCATAGATATATTATGTGGACATAGGGGTGCGTGATGGGTTGATCAAACAGTGTTTAACCGAGCCTTTGGGCCTAGAATTGCGTGCCTAAACCCTAGCCCACACAACCAATAAGTTTCCTTATTTCAGAAATAAGAAAACACTCACCCAGCCGACCTACTTATACTCAATTTCGAGATCTGATTCTGACATATTACAACACAACGACACATACACTTTGCTGCTACTATTGCCGAGAACACCAGGAGTGGGTTTACACGGTGGCCGGAGGGTTCTAGGAGGGTTCGAACACCGGGGAAAGAGGGTATGTTCATCATAGCTTTGTTATTTTCACTCTTCCTGTTGGTTTTAATATATTGTTTTAATCACGATCTTTATGTTTTAGTTGCTGACTTTTGTATCAACCTAATCTATGGCATGTAGTAATCATGTTTCGACCATAGTAGTTATATTTATGACAACCTAAAACCACCGTTTAGGGTGTTTCGTCTCTGGTGTTGGAATTTCTGGGTTTGAGTAGTTGTAATCGTTTGAAGGCACTGGTTGGTATGGGTCAGTTTGTTGTGGATTCGAATGACTTTCGGTGTGTGTCTAGGATGGATGTCGAGGTTGGGGTTTTGGTGGTTGGCACGGTGTTCAAATGGTGGTAATCACGGTGGTTCTGAGTGTCGGGTTTCGAGTCTTCAGGAGGGTTCGTTTTAGTTGTTGTTAATTAAGAAACAGGGTGTTGCGGTGGTGTTGGATTTGTAGATTTGTACAGGCGTCGAGGGTGGTTGTTTTTATAAGTGTTAGGGTCTGTTTATAGGTTGTGGTCACGGTGTTGGTTGGTGGTTGTCGTGGTGGTTCTGGGTAGTGGGTATCGATCTTGTAGATGGGATCGTTATGGTTGTCGCGTCAGGGGCAGAGTAGCAGAAGTACGCTCCTGGGTTTTCTTCACGGTTTGGTTTGTGGTGCCTGACCAGTACGACGGCCAAGGACCCCACCCCTGGAACCACCGTGGCTCAGAGGCGAGCCTGGTGGTGTCAGGGGCGAGGTCAGGGGCTGCTGGAAGTGTCAGACACGGCGTTTGCAGTGGCTGGTCGTGGGCAGTAGGCGCGCGAGTTTGGGGCTGTTCGTGGGTTGTGTATCAATTTATTATTATTACTATTATTATTATTAATATTGTTATTACTTTATCATGATTGTTAATGATATGGCATATTAAGATATAAGGGTTATTGTTATTTATTAATGATATTGTGGTATTGATCGTATGCTATATCTAGTAAGTCTAAAAATAGTAAGTTATAACCGCTTAGTGATAATCGTATAATATGGGCATGTTTTTGTATGGGTATACTTACAATCTAATCTAAGTAAATTAACTTGGAACATGTCTAAGTAATTTTAGTAGCTTTTGGTTATACAAATAGAATTTAATATTAAGTAATAAATATAGGAACGGAATTCGAGGTGGAATACTTCTAGAGGGTGATTTCATTTGCGGACTTGCTATACAGGTAGGTTACACTGGTGCTTACTCTGTATTAAGTTATTTGTGGTTGTGTTCTGCCTATTGGATGCAAATATGAATTTCTGAGCATGATAGTCTTTATTTAAATAGTTGGCATTGCATTCATAATCATGGCATACGCATTAAGCTTTGAGAAAGATATGGATCAGATTGTGTTCTGATGTAAAGCCCAGGGTGGTTCTGCAGACCAGGCCTGGTGTCTTATCAGCTGTTGAGCTGGTGTTCGGTGACGACCGAGTATAGTCTGCCGGGAGGTTCGGTATGGCTTGGTGCAAGGGTATGAGAATGAGATTTTGATTGAGCTCGAGCATGACATAAGCATTTGCATATCATTATATGTTGCATTATTTATTATTGTGTTATCCTACTCAACCGCGAGGTTGACAGTGTATTCGTGTTCACCTACAATGATCCGGAATGGGGAGTAGATCTTTCAGGTCAGAGACAGGTGGACTAGGACTGGGCATGGAAGAGAGAGACATGGACTAAACCTACCTAGTTACTAGATCACTTAGTTTCTCCTCAGTTGAACATTTATTTATATTCAGTTGTTTTGGAAGTCATGTGGGCTATGCCTTGTAATAGACTTTAGTTAAATTCTATATTTTAAAGTACTGTGCTTCTTTCACTATGAATATCTACTACCTTGGTTATCCAGGATGGTAACAGATTTATTTACTCTGGAAGTCCTAGTTCAGGCTCCTCGGTAAATGGGGGTGTTACAACTCCCATGGCAGGCTATGGTGGGGGTGCGAAGTCTGGAGGCAGCAGCAATTATCATAGGAATTACAACAGTTACTAGAATCGTTCGTACCAAAATCAGTATAGCGGGGGTGGAAGTAACCAAAAGACTAGAGCAGAAGGAAAGCAGCAGGCTGGAACATCTACTAATACCAGCCAGAGCGGGGTGAAGGCCAGTGGCAAACTCTTTGCCATGGAGAAACAGGCTGCCAAAAATGATGCCCATGTCGTGACTGGTACTTTTCTCGTGAACCTTAAACCTACGTTTGTACTTTTCGATTCCGGAGCTACCCATTCTTTTGTGTCTAGAGAGCATGCTAGGGTGTTAGAGCTTGACATCTATGATTGGATTGAAGATTCAGTAACAATACCATACGGGGAATCTGTGTCATGTAATAGAGTCTATAGGAGTGTGCCCATCAAGATTGGGGAGGTAGTTTTCCACAGCGATCTTATCGAATTTCCATTGGGGGACTTTGAGGTAATTCTAAGGATGGATTGGTTGGGGAAATATCGAGCCTTTATAGACTGTTATCAAAAGAAGATTTCTCTGAAGGGACCTAAGGGAGTGAGGGTGACTTATAGGGGATTCATGGTTAAACCTAAGGTCAAATTCATATCCGTTAATACCCTTAAGTCTAACCTGAGAAAGGGGGATAGTTGGATCTTGTGTCAAATGTGGAATTGTGAGGTAGAGACTCCGAAGGTTAGTGAGATACATGTGGTAAGGGAGTTTGAGGGAGTGTTCCGGGATGATGTGTCAGGGTTGCCACCTAGGAGAGAGGTCGACTTTTCTATCGATCTAAAGCCAGGAGCAGGGCCAATATCAAAATCACCTTACCGTATGGGACCAAAGGAGATGGATGAATTGAAGAAGAAATTGGATGAATTGGCTGAAAAGGGATTCATCCGACGTAGTGTGTCACCCTGGGGAGCGCCAGTGCTGTTTGTGAAGAAGAATTATGGGAGTCTGGGGCTTTGCACTACCGTGAGCTTGTAACACCCCTATTTATTTAAGAGCCTTTCGCAAGACATTCTCGAATAAATAGAGATGTTACCATCTCGGAATGTCTGAGGTAATGAATAACAAAGTACTTTATACAAAACAGATAAAATTTAAACTTTGGTTATTACAGTTATTACACAGCGGAAAAGAGAATATAACTGATGACTTCTCTAGATGTGATATAATTCTAGGTCGGTCCAAAGTCTGCATCTCACATTCCTGCCCCAGTTCCTAGCTCATCTGTCTCTGACCTGTAGAATCTACTCCCCATTCCGGATCATCGTAGGTGTACACGAATACACTGTCAACCTCGCGGTTGAGTAGGATAACACAATAATTATAATGCAACAGTTAAATGATATGCAAATGCCATGATATGCTCGAGCTCAATCTCAATTCTCAATCTCAACTCATACCCTTGCACCAAGCCATACCGAACCTCCCGGCAGACTATAATCGGCCGTCGCTGAACACCAGCATAACAACTGAGGTCACCAGGTATAGTCCTGCAGAACTAGCCTGGGCCCAATAATATCTCATCATCTCAAATCCGTATCCAATCCACATGTCATTCTCATGAATGCAACAGTACTCTTAATCAATCATGCTATTAAATACTGCAATGCGCGTCCAATAATAATAAACAACACTCATTCCAACCAATACCATTCTCATATAAATCATGCTCAGCATCCATAACACACAATCCAACATTCATTCATAAAACATCATAGAGTATAGGGTCAGTGTATACTACCTGGAGTAGCAAATCTGAAGTAGGCAATCACCATATAGTAAAGTTCCTCCTCGAATTCCGTTCCTATAATTATTACTTATATCAAATTCTACTCATACAATCAATCATTACTAACTATTTACTTGCTCATGTTCATGTATATACCGATTACTATTATCATCAACCAATTACAACTTACTAATTATAGCATACCATTCATCATCATTTCTTACCAATCTAGTAACGTACTTAAAATTTACTACTAAAATTAACATTAACCACACATAACAATAACATGATTAAATATAATCGTACTATAAAATAATACTATTAGCCATCACAACTTCCTTAGTAATGTTGTTAACCATAAGTTGCTAATGATACGATTAATAACAATGATAACATTTATAACATATGAACATACAATTATAAACTCATAACAATAATTATAATAAAATTAACACTAACAATATTAATGTTAAACAATACCTACTAATAATATTAGTAATACTATTATCATTATCATCAACCATTACAATAATGAATAATAAATAATAATAATAAGACACCATTATCATGCCATTAAGTCATAACAAAAATGCTAATAATATTGTTACTAGCGTACAAACAGCCCATACTACGACCACCAAACAGCTCTCGACACGCCTATTTCCCGTCACTAAACCCACCAAAACAGCCACCCGACACCCTCGCCAAAGACCCCTACCTCTAGCCTACACCATTGTCTACCATATCCACCCTTATGCCACCACCTGCGACCACCATCGCTTCCCTAAACTGGCCGTCAACACAGTCTGCTCATACGACAAATCTGGAAATTTTCCAGAAATCCTCTTGTGCACCCTTACTCCTCACCCTAGTTTCTCTCACCACCGTACCCCACACCACCCATGGCCACCACCATAGTCACCACTGACCCATGGTGGTCCCAGGAGTGGTCCACTCTTACCCTCGACCTCAACTGAACCACCACGACATCCTCACCAACTTCACTGCTCACACACACCACAGCCGCCTTGTTCTGACACCCCAACTTTGGACGACCACCACCGACAGCATCCTCCACCCATGGCCACCACACAGGCACCAAGGTGGTCACCACTACCCCATCAACCTTCCACCAATAACCCATATGTAGAGCCTATCCCAAAGAGACCAAAAAAACGACACTAAACGTACCTGAACCCGCACCCCTGTTTCTAATATGCTACGTCCCTGGCCACTTTCAGACACAACTCGCGGTGGTTTCAACCACCACTCACCACCCTAACTACCACCATACGACTCACAAACACCCTACTACTATAAACCATAAAGCTCCTACCCAGAAACAACCCAAAACGTGATTGAAACGCAGTACAAAACGAAACGGAGAACAAGGAGCGAAAACAGAGTGTTGATGTAGACGGCCTTGTGGTGGCTAAAACGCCACCCACGGTGGTCCTACGATGGACTAGATATGCTAAAAATGTTGTACATATTACAAGGATTACCTACAAACTTAATTTTCAGATTCGATATGCAAATAAAACGAGTAAATACTTACAAACATAACAATGCACAAAGGATGAAAGTGACGGTGGTGATGATTGGTCAAGCTTCGTTCCCTTCCTTTCTTCTTCCTCACTTCACATGCATTAGGGTTTTAGAGACGACGCAGTATGGAGGCAGAAGAAAGGGTAGGGTTTGGTTTGTGTTGTAATGTGTCGATGTGTTGAAAATAAAACAAATCATAAATCGATGTTATGAGTAGTTTGGGTATTAGACTATGGGCCTCTACTATGTTGTTCAATAAAACCGGTTCTCACATCATTATGCATCGGTCTTAGGCCCAAGCTCATCACGCATCCCGAGGTCTTAACCCGTAAGTTAAAATATATGAGTACGTATAATTTATTTATACTAATTAAATTAATTATGAGAATATAATTTTATTAGGACTAATATAAAGATATATAAAATTTGAGATTTAAATATAATTATGACTTAAATAATAAAACAAGTATAAATGAGAAACAATATAAAATATGAATATATTTAAATATAAATATATTTACAAAATAAAGAAATACGAAATAATTGTAGAAATATGATTTATAAAACAATAATGGTTTACGTAAAATACTTTATAATCATTCCGTCTGAAATACTTATAAAGGATATGGTTTGACTGTCATTGACTGAGGCTAAAATACGGGGTATTACAGTCTTCCCTCCTTAAAATGAACTTCGTCCCGAAGTTCGCCACCCCATAACGGTAATGAAACATATAACAAGCATGAAACAATTACAAGTAGCACTTATATAGACTTCAAAACACGAAATGTTACATTCTACCCTCGTTAGGAAAACTTTGTCCCCACACTTTAACACGTAACTAAGTTAAAAGATATTTCACGAATCACGGTATAAAGCATAACAGAAGTAAACATGATTATCAAGTATATTCAAACAATCACGACATATTAATTTTACATGCTATAACGACTAGTCATGTCATAAACCTTTAAGCTTTTACAATCCTGTCCTCCTTAAGACATGGTTACGTCTCCGTAACCCCATTATAAAATTCAACATCGAAAGCTCGAGAAGACCACCGAAACAACAGTCACAAATTATCCGATAAGTTAATTACTCTATACCGGCCAACTAGCATCCGATTTTCAAAGCAACAAACATACTTGTCAATTTCACGCTATGCAGTAAAACAAAATCAAGGTAACGGACACTTATATAACCTTGGAAATTTTTAACACAACATAACATATTTACACTAATGTAGATAAGCAGCTAACTCAGGGTTAATACTCATATTATAGAAGCAAAATCATATTTATGCACACAAGTTTTTGAAGTCATAAGGCAATTATTTAATTAATGTAATTAAACACGGAGTCATAGATTAGCAAGTCAGCTCAGCATTTCTAGGTACAATTAAGTTAAAATCACATAGGTACATTTCCCATCTACTCACATTACATCATTTATCATGAAACCGGTAATAAATATAGCTTGCAAAATAAGAGGTTTATTATCATATAATAAAGTTCATGTTCATATCTTATGCCTACGGTTCATGCCACTAATGTCATATCAGGATATCACATGGTTGCATCACATAATTCATATTTGATTAGACTTTATATTGAAAACTCACATAACTTACAATTTCAACAACAAACATCATGTTGCAACTTCCAAAATCATAATTAAATATCCGCTTGGCTATTTGCGAGCTATTATTAGAAAATATAAGGAATTAACTGATCATAGTAAAAAGAATCAATTGCAAAGCTTTAACGAAATTATTTATAACAAATTTTACAACTTAGTTGGTCTGAACAAAAAAACTTTACAACACTTAGACCGAAATTTGGTCAACTTGCAAAAATCACTATTAAATAACGACTCATTAAGATTATGCATAAACAGTAATCACGTTGTAAATGATTTCTTTTTCAAAACCATGAGTCAAAACAGAACTGTGCAGTAACAATCTGACCACTGTTAACCAAAATATTTATTTCCTTCAAAATATAAGTCGTTTTAACATGAAATCAAAATTATTTGAAAGCTAACTCATAAGGTCATCATACATAAAATTTACACATTCATATAGAGAACACATTTTAAACGGCAGCCCGTACAAATAGGTAACACTCTGGAAACTTATTACAACGTTGGTTACTTTAATATTTCACATTATTACTTTACATCGTCATATTAAAACACAACTATTCTCAAAAACATGTTGACGCATATATTGAAGCATAGAAATGACATTGCACCATATTAATATTTATTCATTATTTCAATTTGTACTTGCCATCAAGAAAGCGGTAAAGATTGCGAAACTGAAAGGTAGGATCAACTAAATAAATCAATATTTATACATGTACTAGTTGTTACTCCGCGCGCGATGCGCGCGGACTTCCAATGAACGTAACCCATAATTATTTTGATATTATTAATTTGAATACATTTCAGCTATTTTTTTCGTATCATATCTATCTGCATTGATCATCTATTTATATATTTTTTGTTGTGTGTAGAAATAAGAAGATATACATATTTGATTATAATGTTATAGTACATCTATCGGGTACCTCGTATAAATTATGTGAACATAAGTATGATATATATGTAATCTACAAATAGTCCAGGTTAATCTGTATTTATAACAAATGTCGGCTTACAATTTTAAAATGTCTTCCTTCTTAATTATTGAACTCTGACTTATTCAAATTAATCAATTGCTTTGAACGTATTATTTTGAATAATTATTATAGATAATAACCTAGCCTTACATATGTCGTAAACGGAAAGAGTTCACAATGTAAGAACAAATGCAGAGTATAAATTTAATACGAGTATAGCATATTTGAATATACTAAATTGCGACATGATTTAATTTACGATAATATGTAACATGTTTATACCCATTAATTGTTTGTTGTTATTCAATAAAAGCTTTAACTAAGAGTTCCTAGTCTACATTAATTTAGATTACAATTCAACACTGTCGCATTAAACCTACTGTGTTGGGTTTACTATTCTTAATCGTAATACGCTTCATCCTCTGACCGTAAATCAAAGGGGCCATCGTCATGGACAGTTGGATCATCCATGTCTCTGTTTCCCTCCATCCAACAATGGTAGACATACCTTGCGTCTTTTTCTGGTAAATCAAGACATCAACACTGGATAGAAAACACACGACCCCATCTTGATCTGACAATTAACCCGTTTATCTCTTCTCTATTCACCTGACTTTTATAATCAGTTGTCATCTTAGATGTATCTCTCCCAATTGCAAATAAAGAAGCCCACTTTCTGCACACTTCAGACATACTACGTTTGTCCTGATGATTGAGCCTCTCAAAAATGCTAGTCATTAGCTCATCATAACTGAGCAAGATATGGTTAATTTGATCGCCTACCGTCGTCTCTTTTAGCACATACTGTGTTTCGAACAATGATTTAGATTTGAACTGCTCCTTTTTCCATCGTATGTAGTCATTCTCAAACTCACGCTTGTCTTCTCTATAAAAGTAGCCAACACCAGTACAGCGAGGCATACCTATTTAATTGCAGACAAAGAAACCCAATCAAATCCTGCAGAAATTACATAATTTACCACCAAACCTTAACTCAAAACAGTTTATATGTCATATCTGTTTATTTATTGTTATTTGACTGATACTGAACAGAGGTACGATATCCGCAGTACATGGAACTACATGACATAAACTTCAAGCTTTCTAAAATTTCATTGATTAATTATTCAATGTTAGAGTCGTCAATGATACTTAAGTCCAGTATGGGTGTAGTAGGCGTAATGTGATATTTGCTAGCCAGTTGCAAATTTTCATGTGTACATAATAATCTGCACATCCAGCATAATGCTTACACAACTAACAAGTAGACCTCCTTTAGCCTCACAAAGTAAGCTATATATTTTTACAGTTGTGTCGCAAACGTAATTGTTGAATTCAACTACACTAAGGCTACGCGAGATACACTGTAACACCTTGCAAAAGTAGCAATGAGGCAGGAGGAGATAGGGTAACATGGGTGAACTAAAAATCATAGATAAGAAGTAATTAATTGCTAAGAGATTGAATGAATATTTTAGACCAAACAACTATAAAACCAAACGTAATCCAGTGAAGCTTGTAAGTTCTACTTGACCCTCATATCCTTAGACTATCATCTTCTTTTACTTTTGTTCTATTGTCTTATCCTATATTTTTATCTTATGCGGATGTCCCGTGCAGTAAAACAGCACCATTATAATTCGAAAAGATAAAACTTAAAGCAATAAACTTGATGAACGAAAAACTGGCAAACTCAAAATTATCACACAAGAGACAAACTATTAACAACAGTATTTAGCAAGCTCATTAAGATCACAGAAGCCAAAAACCTAACAAAGTTATCTCACACGCATATTTACAACATTCTTAAACAAACTCAATATGATCCACAAGAAGCCCGGCTAAGTTATCTCACAGACTATTACCAAAATTCTTAAACAAACTCGAAATGATCACACAAGCTTAATCTCACAAATCTATGAACAACATTCTCAAACAAATGTAATACAATCACACAAGCAAAATGCCTAATCCTCACATTTTTTTTTAACAATATTCTTAAGCAATCGCGACATTATCACACAAGGCAAGCAAAATTATCTCACAACCGCAGAAGTCTATTAAGTATCAACATCTGTAAACAAACTTAATACCTACTAATACAGCTTTCCTAATTCTATTATTTTCTATCTCTGTTTTCATCAGTTGCTTATCATGACAGGTCGAGGTTTGGGGACTTAAAGTGATTGAATAAAATAGCTATTATAAGTTGAGATGCTAGAACTTAAACCAATAAACTTAATGAACAAAATTCTGAAAACCATGGAGAAGTCATGAAATCACAAAGATCAGGAAGTTTTAGGTATACTAATACAGTTCTCAGAATTCTATTACTTATTATCTATGTTTCCATCGGTTGCTTATCATGCCAGGACGCGAATCAGACACGTAAAGTGATTAACCAAAAGAGCTGAAGATATAAAATCATTTCAAAACCAGTCCTTCATAAACTTAAGCTACTAAATCTGCAAGTTAGACTGGACTCCTGAAGCCACAAAGTCTAAAAAACCCGGAATTAATACTCTCTCCGACCCAATCACTTCTTTAATTTTGATTAAAACACCCCCTAGCAGCTGATAAAAAAAGGTAAACAAATGATGGAGGGGCGGCAAGTGTCCTACCACATTAGAGTTACATCATCTTTCAACAGTAAATCATGAAATCGAACAATAAATTAAACTATAAAATTGCAGATTAAACAGCAAACAAATGATTAACAGAAGCGAAAAAAAAGGTAAAATTGAAGAACAAGTAAAGGATAGAACCTTAATTAATTAATATGTAGAATAATTGATTGAAAACGCGAAGAGCAAATTGATGTAGAGAAGCAGTGAGTAAGTAGCTGGAAGTATGAGTGGTGTTACAGAGTTTTTGTGATGAGCGTGTTCCGGTTTGATGGTGAATGGTGGTTAGGGGTTTTCGATCTCACATTTGTTCGACCTAGTGATCCCGTCCTCGTGCTTGATCTAAAATGGAAGTTCCCCAGAGATAGTAAAAAGTTGGAGATTTGAAAAATATCAAGGATATAGAAAGATTAGCTATTACGTGTTGTCTAAAACATATATTTGTGAAAATTCATTTACGCTACTAACCAGATGTTTACAATAGTTTGAATTTTGAGTGGACATTTCGTCTACTAAAAGTTTAGTAACTCTAGAATCCCGTTAAAATTAGTATGGTTATGCTGGTACACTGTTTCATGTACGTGACCGTTAAAATTAGTTGTCGTATTTTGACAAATTTATTTTAGTATGTTAAATATCATTTTACAATGAGCGTTTAATTTTCGTATTTGAGTAAAATAGAATCAAAAAAGTACATATATAAGTGACAATGTATAACACTAAAATTAAACCGTCAAAATTATAAAGTAAACCCGTGAACTTAAATAACGTAAATAAATCTAACACATGAATAAAGTATATAATTCATTAGGTTAGTAAATAAGCTCAATAATATTTCGAGTTATAGCAACACAAGATTGGATAGGGTTGAATAAATGATATCTCAACCCCTTTATTATGATTGGGCTATTCAGATTACGGATAAGATTGGTTAAGTAGATTCTGTCTATAAAAATGAGTAATAATACTGACTTTTTTCAACACACCACCAATTTCTTTTCTAACTTGTTTTACCTTTCTTAGCTTTAAAAACCCTAAAAAAAATATTTCAATTTATTTTATTGTTTTGGGTAGTTTCTAATTAATTTAATTAATGTATTATTCGAATGTAAGCTTTTGTTTTAATTAAC
The DNA here is from genome assembly GCA_029255685.2 of Silene conica. NCBI lineage: Eukaryota > Viridiplantae > Streptophyta > Magnoliopsida > Caryophyllales > Caryophyllaceae > Silene > Silene conica. The sequence goes on from CM055319.2 coordinate 15,035,978, forward strand.
GGAGTCATAATTTTGTCATATATTGAATTTACATGTTCTCCATTTCAATTACCATTAGCTATAATGTCATTATTTCAAATTACTATATTGTCCTAAGCTCTTTATTTAAATAGATTCTTATAGGTCACAAATTATCATATCCAACATATTTTTTTTTCACTCCTATATCAGTTGTTAGTGTATCAAATTAAGAGTATTTGAGAATGACTTACTGGGATGATAAAGTCAGGGATTTTCAAAGAGGCATAGACTTGATAAGAGACGATGCCCTTAACTTTGCTGCTCGTTTGAATCTAGTTATGCCAGAATCAGTGTACATGAATATGTTACATTGTTCACCACCATTGTCAATGTTGGTCTCAATCATAGCTGGAAATGCACATACTGTTTTGAGTCCACCTGTTTTGAACAATTCAACAATTGGTAATGTTATTTATAATTTATTTTATTCAGCCAAGTAGATTATTATTTTTAATTTCTTTTTGTATTTTCCTTTTGTGGTTAAATCCATCAGTTTTTTTTTTCTTTTTTTTTTTTGTAGATACCTACATTTCAAAAGGAGAAGAACATCGCAAATTAAGAAAAGAAGTAGTTGAAATTATTCGACGTTTGTTCAACGTCATGAATCCCGACTCTTTATTAGATCTACTATCTGGATTTGGGAGACTTTACATTCCTCGTGAATGCCTCCACTATTATCACGTATACAACGAGGTCACAATGGAGGAAGAGCTTGAATATTTACGCGAGCAACATTTACAAACATACCGCCTTAATTATTCTTCCACCAACAATATCTCATCTGATGATGATTACGATAATGACTTTTGATAATGATGATTCTTAACGACAACAATATGTTTATGTACCATGTTGTTGTTGTGAACTAATGTGTCATATTTTTCTAACCGTCTTATTTCATGTATTGGCTATGTCATTATTCAATAATGTACTTATTCAAATTATTGTTTTATTTTGCGGTACTTCGGTAAATTTTAATTTAGTTATATAGTACGGAGTATGCCTTATTCTCGGTTGTTTGTGTGCTCATTTGTGCATTTAAACTGTATCAAACGCATTTTCATTTGTGCTGTACAAAGGAATCAATTGACAATTAAGATTGAATAAAGAGTAATGAGAGACAGATTTTAACCCAGGTTGTAGTATATAGAAGAAATTTTAAATTGACCCTATCGATACAATTAGTTTAACTATTTATTTTGGGATGGTTAATTATATTGTTAAATCAATTAATCTTGCAACACAAATTCTTATTTGCAACGACACTATGCAATGTGTCTGCTAGTAACGTAAATAAACTTAAAAGTAGTTCCGAATGTATATCTTTTTTAAGATTAATCTTAATTAAGTTATTATCAACCGTGACAACAACCTTTTATTGGAAACGTAAGTATTGCAACTTGATTAACTATAACTATTTGTAATAAGGTCAAATGGCTGATTTACATGTTAAGAGCTACATTACTTTTTAGATTTGGTTTTAACTTAAGTTATAATAAGCTGTCTAAAATGTCAACAAATTGTTGTCATTATATAATATATAGTAAATTTTGTTTGTGACTGGTTTACACTTTTGACGAATATTTGGTGATATGAAATGGATACAAAATGAGTTAGAGAGAGGACCAAATTTTTTTTTTTTTGTGATATAACAGTATCCGTTACAAGCTTAAAATGGATAGCGTTGTTCGTGTTTGTGTGCACGTTGTTGGCCGTGTCCGTTATAATTCTACTTACGTCAAAGGCCTACTATAGATTTATCCAACACACGTAATATGCTTATAATTTGTATAAATAACTTTACGCAAGACGTAAATCGTTACGCTAGACTGTACCAATACTGTATTACTATCACATTTTATGCTGTATTATGAATAATTAGTTATCTTAATTAGACGCCTACTTACACAATTATCGAAAGACGACTTTGTTGCTTTTGGTGTACACTCTCCATTTTGATTAGACACAACTGTACACCATAATTACACCCATATTCAGCCATTAACATCAAACGCAACATTTCCTACTTCATCATCATCCTTTTTCTACGCAGGAACTCAATTAATCTACCCACACACAATGGATCAAAGTCTAGGAAAACTGTTATATTTTAACAAAGATGATAAACCAAACTTCTTGGGAGATTATGTTAAGTGGAAAAAAGCTCAATTCAAGTCTGAGTCTCTGTTTAATAAAACAACTGTTGAAGAAGAGACGGTAATGGGTAGTAAACATCATCATCCTTTTTTTGAGATGCCGGAACTCACAGAAAATGTGTTTAGCAGACTTGACCATGCAAGCAAAAGGAATATGGCCGAGGTTTGCAAAGCATGGGCTAATCAATTCCTTGTTGGAATGGAGACCTCTAAGGTCGACATAGATTACAGAAGTCGGTTAGTTAGGGAAAATTGTGGGAAAAAATATGGGTGATGAGAGATCAGACTGTGGTGTCAATTTACAAGGTGATCAAGCAACGTAAGCCTCGAGTGCAGCAGAAGAACATGAAACGTAGCAGGAGGTGCAACAGCTCATATGAACCGTACATTGAGAAATCGGGAAGCGAAGGCTACTATGATTCTGATTGTTAATTTGGATAATTAACTGACTGGTAAGATGACTATCCCCTAAAAGGTTATGTTTTTATGTCTCAGCAATGCCCAAAGTTATGCATGTTTTTGATGTTAGCATAATCGATTGGTCTGCAACATTTTGGTAATGATCTATCGTATAAGAACTTAAGTATCTTTATGTTAGTATTAGTACATATAAAACTACCCCCTTTTGTGCTGGTAAAACAGTGTCCAAATTATGTATTTGTGTTTGCTATCGTATGATGTTCAAACTATAATAGAACGCTATCGGATTATGTATTTGTTATATAAATGCTAAGTAATGTTGGATGAGTTTCCTGCTTCGATAGTCTACATGGATAATTAACAGCGTTCATGATGATGACTAAGCTATTGTACAAGTATATATGATTATAGATATTAGATATATGAAGAGTAAGCATTTAAATACAGTTGATACGTACTGCACCTATTAGCTATATCAAGTCACAAATCATGATGATTATTGCGGGATGATATGTGAGTTAGTGTATAAATGAGTTTGAATTCAAAATTCTGATGAGGTAAGGCAATTTATATTAAACAGCAGGTGTCCACAAATAGTTTATAAATAACTTGTTAGCGTGTGATGGTTACTTCAGTAACCGAGTATTATTGGACAACCGTAAATTGGGTCTTAAACATCCGCTAGAAGCTTAAGATGGTAAGAGGTTGCGATTTATAACAAGTTGCCAAAAGGGGATACAGAGTGATTATATTTACATACCCATATAGTATATGATCCGTCCGGGAAATGAGGGAATCACAACACGGGTGCAACATACAGTTAAACCAATACCTGCAACAATATTATGTTGACTTCGACATAGCAGTTGCACAAAAACAGCAAAACGCAACCTACTAATATAAGGACACAATGTTCCTAAGCATTTTGGTCAAGTAGAGTGATCCCTGCATACTGGATGCACGAAAACAGCAAAAGATAAACTAATATTATAAGACTTCAGTGATTTTCAGACTGTGGGAGTGTAATTTCAGGGTGCGTGCACCGTAGATGGGGAACCTGATTTATCTTTCCTGCACTTCCTCTTTGGTATGTTTGAGTGTGATGAACTTAAGGGCGCATCTTTTACTGAATTATTTCCCATAGGAGAAGTAGAACTCTCAATTCTGCTAGCACTGTCAACCTCAGTAATACCTGGGATGGAAGTTTCATCAGAATGTTCAATGGTATTAGGGAAACTGAGACGCTTCTCATTAAGGTCTTCTAAGGTTTGACTTCCCTCTGGGTTGTTTGATTTTGAGTTTTGTCCTGCTCTGGGGCGGTTTATGTCAGATTTGGAAGAAACGTCCTCGTCACCATTAACGAAAACCCTCTTCACAACCCACTGCAACACGTTATTTATTGAAAGTGTTTTGGCTGGAACAACTTGTGCTTTAAAAGGAGTTTGAGAAAGCAATTCTTTTATTGCTGAAAAAGCTTGAGCGTCTGACTGCAAAGCAAAATCATGATTATAAGCAGTAATTTGAAAATATGTAAACAAATTCACATATCTGGACACTTACAGCATGTTTCATGTGGAATATTTGAGGAGCAGGCATCCTAAACAGTTGCTCAGTATTATCCGTAAACATAGTTAAGGGCAAGGTTCCCGTGCCATCTGATATATCACAGTTGAATGTGACCCTGCAGTTTGTGTAAATCTTTTAGGTTGGATGTATGCTAAATAAATTCCCGCCTCTAAGCATAGATTTATGTAACAGGAGACGTAGTTATCCAAAAGTAAAGAGATCAGCATAAGCATACTTAGGCACTGAAGTGCAGTCAGGCTTGGAGCAGTTGTTACATGTATATGTAGTACCTTGAGGTACGGTGGATCGCTTCCAACATTTTGAGCAGCCCATATATGCATTGATTTTCTCAAAATCAATTTCCGGAATAGTCACTTCTAGCCAATGTTTTTCATCTTGCAATGTTGTTTTTGCCTGAAAACAGTTGTTCATATCGGTTAACTAAAACAATAACTAATTTGTAAGCTTATTTGTCTGATGTAGTTTCAGGTAGAATATTATTGTGGCTTTTGTGCAGTTATCAGCAAGTTACTCGTTGTTTATTGATTTACATGCTGAAAGTTAAATATGATTTGTTTGCGGTCTCGCAAACAAAATAAACATTAACAAACTACGCAACGACAACTTATGTTCTAACATTGATACCTTTTTAGAGCGGAGGGTGGAAATTGTAATTGGGTTGTCATTGAGCACAGGCATCTTTACATTGAAAAGTTTGGTTTGCAGATGTGTCAAGGCGGTAGCATGACTATTCATCCTACAAGCTCATTTAGATATGGCATTAGTAAAGTGTCAAATTATTAATTGTATGTTCTAATTTAGCGATATTTATAGGTTGGGTCAGTACCAGGACGTAATAGCCTCTGCCTTTTCACCAACATGCTTATGTATAAAGACAGTCGAAGCACTTGTAGTCATTGAAAAACCTGTGTCATTGTAGAAAATGGAAAGATTATTGTTAGATGCCTGATATCTAAGGATAACATAATAGCATGATGAATTGTAATTTCCAAAGTTCCAATTGTTGAAGCCCATGGTAGTAGATTTTATGACAACCTCTGTGCACAAATACTCAAAGAGCAGTTAAACCGACGATTCTGAATTTACCACGCACGGGTATCAATAGGGAACAATCATCATGAGCAAGATCATCCCAAACTGAAATTGACAATGGTTGTACAGTGCTGCATAAACAATAGTATTAATGCTATGAGAAGTATATCAGATAATAATCTTGTCAACCTTAGCGTTGAATTTAATGATAGCTTAGTAGGCATATTCTCGCACCTGTGGTCGACCAATACAATTTCACGTACACTGGTCTCTCGGGTCTTAGATGTGAGCACCTTACGTGGCTGGTCTTCCACAAAGAGTACAACGCCTACTACGTCTACAAAGTGAGCGAAAACTGTCAGCTGTATATTACATAGAAACAGGATACAGTAGTACTACAGCCAGTGTATATATTCTGAGTGTACTTAGAAAATATACCAAACATTTCGCTATAATCAGGTGATCGGGGCAGCTGGTAAATTGGACAGTAGTTAACATCAGTGCATTCATCATCATCAGCAGGCATGATAATTGTACGATGGTTAAAGGTCATCTGGTATCCAAGACTTGCACCATGGGTTTGGTACTCAGGTTTAACTGGACTGATACTTGCATCTGATATTTCATATCTCCGGTTGTGCTTGATAGCATCCTCATATATCTCTACTTCATCATCAAATAAAGCACCACGCATCTTATTACCCTGGAAAAGAAAAATTAAAAAAGAACAACCTGCTTAATTTACATTAGGACAACAAATGTGTAATGCTCCGCGTTACAATGATGACTCCTAATGTCGAACATTAATTAAGACAACACCTATAAACACAGGTGCAAAATCAGTTGTTAATAGAATTCAAGGTAATAAAATTATCCATGACTACAATTAATTTACAAATGGTTATATATAGGTGGAAGCTAATGAAGATGCATTCAGTATAGGACTGGACTATGACTGTTTGACTCATAATTGATCGGATCATATCTAATAAAGTTTGATTCCTCCTTTCTGCCACACCATTTAATTGCGGTGTACCTGGAGGAGTTGATGTAGTTATATAGATTTTTAAAGAGTTTAATGTTCCGATGTTATTTATTTGGAAGATAGTATTATAAACCAGGTTTGATCTAAGATTAGCTATATAGAAGTATATATCTAAACGCGGCAGGCCTATATAATCAATAACATCTAATAATCTGTCAAACACACCCAAATAGAAAAAACGGAGCGAACCTGGTGAATACGTCAACATGTTTCCGGTTTACCTGGTGTCTTCTAAACGTAGAGAAGTTTATGCAGCCATTGCTTCTTGAAAAAAGGAAAAGGAAAGGATATCTAGTGCTACAGACAGTAACCTTACCAACTACCCCAAATAGAGTTAGCATGAATTATACCATCATAACACAGATTAATGAATCTCTCCATAAAAAAAACACATTAGAAGTATTTATTTTGCTGTAGCAAGAGTCAAGACAGTCAGAGACTGAATGTAACCGTGACCCAAAATGACCTTCCTATAATACTTCATCTGAACTGACCATGTTCAACCTCGTAAGTTCGCAACCCTGTGGCTGGGTCAAGTATGACAAACCGAATATCATTTTAGACAGATTTAACCACGTTCGCACTCATAAGTCATAACCAAGTCCTATGAATCCTCAATTTAAACAACATACTTACAAACACATCTAGAAGCTCACGTATCAAACTCGTATCTAGGATTAGAAAAAACATAAATCTAACTTTTAATAACGATAACCATTTGAAGATAATAGAGCAATTAGTGTTGTAATGTTTTCATAATTCATCAAAAAATAAGAAAAGATTACTGAAGTTGTTAAAATTACCGAAAATACCTTATCATCTTCAAATAACAAGCTTTGGTATCGAACTTTTACAGGAGACTCTCTTTTGGACGACGCTTCTCAACCACTTTTACGCTAACCTTGAATTTCTTGCTTTCGTTGGTTAGCTCATCAAGGTAGACCTTTCTAGATTTCATTTTTCTGCATCACAGAACCGAAATTAAAAACAAAAGGGACATAGATATGTCAGAAACCAGTATTGAATTACAATTTTTAGTAAGTTGCTTGTAAGTAGCATGTGGACTATGGCACACCATAATTATCAGTTTAATACCATTAGAATATTAATAGGATTGGAAATTTGTTAAATTCATACAACTATGTCTTTAACTATTGTTATTTTAGTAGAATCACATGAAATTAATGTCTTGGAAATTCATACCTTTTAAGATAGTTGGTTGATTCTGCATATGTGTTAAGGGAGAAGGTGAAGGACTATGAACTGAGTAGTAGTTATATATCTATGTATATAATCATAGTAGAGTGCAATATTAGCTAAAGGCCATACCGTATCATGTAGAGTAGATTTGAATTTGTAGGTATACTGTTCATATCAATCTGGGTGTACTTGTCTAAAACAGCACTCGATAGGGGTATGGTGTAAAGATTTAATATGAAGAGTGTGGTATGTCTGCGTGATTGTCAATCTGAAGCTTGAAATTTTTACATTAGGATAGATACAATATTTCACATTGGATGCCTACACGATATTTTAAAGCGGATATAAATAGAAAGAACATGGAACGTCTATTTCTGTATCTCAGAAACCGCTTTCAAGCTTCGTAAATAACTATTGTTTGGCCTGAACTCATGTGCTTACACAATTGTATTGTTCTGTAACGATGAAAATTATACCATTTCTAAATCTCCCTGTTTTGGGTGCAAACTGTTTAGTCAGATTTCGAAGGATATCTAAATTAAGTATGCAAGGGTAGACCTTAAGTAGTAGGCAAATAACACGCATTATTTTTGAGCTTCATTAGGCCAGCTTTGACATCTAAATATTAGAGGCAGTACAAAATAAACACATTATGTAACAAATCTGACGGTATCCTAACCAGCAGCATATTTGTCGTCTGTGGTATAATCCACCCAAAATAACGTTTATGAAATTGATAAATGGGTCTGGTACACATTTAAATTAAAGATGACAAGTACATAAACGATGTGTAACCCATTCGTACAATCTATATAATACCTGCGAGCCTCAGGACTTCGAACGATACCAGGTTCCTGATAGAATTTTTAGTTGTCCCTGAGTTGCTACTTGCTGCTACGACAGACACTTTCTTAGATTCCCTCACTCGTGACAGTGCAACATACAATTGTCCTGGTGAGAAACAAGACTGAGGAAGGTATACAACAACTCTATCTAAAGTCTGACCTTGTGACTTATTGATGGTCATTGCAAAACTGAGCTTTATTGGAAACTGATTCCGCTGGAATTGAAATGGATAATTTGAAGTGCTGGATGGACGCATCTTGATCCGAGGTATAAACACATGTTGGCCATTATAATGACCGTTAGTTATGATGCATTCTATCATATTTGGGGTAAAATCTGCACATATCAGTCTTGTACCATTGCAGAGTCCCGCAGATGGGAGTAGATTTCTCAACAAAATAACCGGGGCATTTTTCTTTATCACCAATTCATACGGGCTCATGCCACCAGGATAAAGTGTGTTTATAAATTCTGAAGGGTATATATTGCAGTTTTCTGATAACATCGAGTCGAATCCCTTATACACAACCGCTTCACCCGGGAATTTGTTTATCATGTATGTGTTAATATCGTCAACATCGTCATTTATAGGCGTAAGTATAGACCTGTGGTTAAATATATTAACGCCTATGTTCTTGACGTCAGCATCTGGATACACAAAATCAGCAACTGTGCTGATCAGATCTGTACCCATCCCAGTTGTATCTAAAACTATCCCATCTGGTAATTCGACCATCTCAGAATCACATGTTTGTAACTCGCCATTGCCAAGAGACAGTAAAAATGCTGAGAACTCTGGATCAGTCTTAGCTTTTACATTGACAGTTAAGCTGAATTTTATAAGATGTGGCCAAATATCAGAAGAGACCATTGTAGAGTGGACGAGCTCACTATTGGATTTTTTCGGAACGACTGGAAGAACCTGCCTGAAATCCCCACCAAAGACAATAAGTTTGCCACCGAAAAGGATATCAGGATTGCACAGGTCTCGTAACAGTTTATCCAAGGCCTCAACGCTCTCCCTTCGTGCCATAGAAGCTTCATCCCATATTATCAAAGTGGATACTTTAATCAACGCAGCAAGACTACTTTGCTTTGGCACATAACAGGATAAAGAAGCTTCAAAATCTAAAGGAAGTTTAAACCTTGAATGAGCAGTTCTGCCAGATGGGATATTCGCCGCAGCAATTCCTGAGGTAGCAGTTGCTAGTACAATTTTACCCATTAGTCGTATTTCTGCATACAAAGCATTGTACAGGTATGTTTTACCTGTTCCTCCAGGCCCGTCGACAAAAAAAGCCCCCGGTTTATTACAGGTAGCATGATCGATGATCGTATCGAAAGCCTTCTGCTGCTCTTAGTTCAAGGTTTTGCGGCACACAACACATTCATCCGGGATAGGAGCATTGAGTGCATCAAGCGTATCCTGGGATGTACGCAACCCTGCATCTTGTGGATTAATTATACCTGATAAACCAAAACTCTTAAGAGATCTGCCCATCGCTTCTAACTGTTGCTCCAACCTTTTGACTGTGAGGACCTGTGCAGCGTATGCATCGTTTGGGTGATCTCTTCTGAAGTCTTCTGATAACGAATTGTAATATCGTTCCCATAATGCACCTGGATCTTTAGGTTGGCAAAATATGAGCAAAGTTGCGAATAGACGTCGCAATGCGACTGGCATTTGAACCATCGCAGCCTCATCTAACCACAACTCTACCATATTATCATCTTCAATTAGTTTTCTCTTTAAAGCCGCTTCTTGGAAGGTTGCACATTCATATCCGTCAACTACCTTCAAATCTGCAAACGACTTTGGTGCAGGCGCGTGCGTTAACAACAACCGCAGAAAATAACGTTCCCCTTCTGAAGGAGCCACAACAACAGGTCTAGATACTACACATGTCTTGTTCTTACACTTTACCCATGTTTGTTCAGACTGAACCCAACGGTAATGCTCAGTAAACGCTCCGTAAAGGTGTTTCCACTCAGGTTTTGTAGCATTTGAAGTATTCAACCTGAAAAATTCTGTCAGAGGAGTTCTAATGTGTCTCCCGTTGGTCACTACATTAACCAAATTTTCGTGGGGTTTCATCTGTATAGTCTGCATACCTTCTAGATGTACAGGAAGTGCCATCACTGCTGGATGAATTTCGAAGAGATCGAAACCATAAATACGCCACATCGCTTCTATAGGAGATACCCATCTACATGTTTGGTATTGCTGTATTTCATCGACTACTTTAATTTCACCCTCAGACTCAACATTGAATGATATTCTGTCGTGGCCCTTGTAAACATACTTGTATAGATATTTCACCGCTTGGATAGTTGAGCACGCCTCCACATTTATGTGACAATCAAAAAATGCTATCAGGTATGGATTGTACGGGATAACCCAGCGATTGTTAAGGTATTGACCTCGTACACGTACAATATCATTGGTTGGTCGCCGCTTGTACACCGGGTAGCCATCTTCACTATTAGTCGTTACAGCTGTGTATGGATTAGGATACATAAACTTACACTGACCTTGACTATCATCATGTTTCATACATGCACAGTCAGCATCAAACTTCCCACATGGTCCATGCATCATATGTGTTAACACTGATGCACGGAGGTTCCCATTAGCCTCAGGAGGTATTTCAGCTGATACGAATTTGTGAAAGTCGGCCGGGCAATTCATTCTACTCCCAGGCTTCGTTATCAACAACAAATGAGCATGAGGTAGTCCTCTTTTCTGGAATTCGACCACATACACAAACGCAGCAACCTCCCCAAATATTTTTTCCTCAACCATTTTTTTTTTCAACAAAAGCAATTTAGCTCGAAATACTCTAGCTACCAGATCAGGCCGGTTCTGAGCTTCCTCCCCAGCCGCCAATTCATTTTTTATTTCAGGCCAATTCGCATTACAAGTTATAGTAATGAAAAAATATGGCTTTCCATAACGCTGTACAAGTGCCATTGCATTTAAGTATCTCCTTTTCATATCCCGAGGTCCTCCAATATAAGTTGCTGGTAAAATGACCCGTCTACCCACATTTGCAGCGCACTGCTCTCCAGCATCAATTGTGTCAATCAAACCTTGGTATAACTCAGATCTTATCGTATCCTGATTATGCCTCAAATAGTCTAGCCGTGTATTCTCTAATTTGACATACATGTCCACAACATATTGCTGAAGACATCTCCCAACTCTCAGCATCATATTACCTGGCCTATTCTGTAGTTTGTAACAATAGTACTCTCGGCAAGACACATTTTTTTCACTTGTACTTGTTTGAAAAGAGTTATCTGCCAGGAAGGAAAAACACTATTAGATATCGTTATACAGATTAAAGAGTACATTCTGTTTACGAGAGTTATTAAAAAATACATAATTGAAATATACACCGATAACTTACGATTTGCCTCAGACTCTAATAAAGATTCAACATCTGGATAACTGGATGGAAGTGGTGCTGAAGGCTCTGCAGGTGATGTTGTCTGACGTAGACCAACGTGCTTCTTCAGTCCTTGTTGCCATCCACATTCACCGTTGGGAAATAATAAGGGATATTGCAATGGGTCATAACATCCATAGTAATGCATAACTCGGTGGGATTTTTGAGAATGGCTGGTAACTAATATGTGTGGTCCATCAGTCTCACCAGATGTAGAGTTTTCGGGCCATATAGCAGCCACCTCGTTCGACGTAGGAGCATTGCTCACACGCTGATCCTGTCTAGGATTTTTTGTTATAACTATTTGATTATGGACAGTAAGGGGAACATCTTTCAGTGATCGGAAGAAACGCGCATATGGGTTAGATTGGGTGACTTTCATTAGAATTTCTATAACAACCGCATTCAGCTCGTTGAAACACGCCACACGATTTGCAGCTTCATGTTGGCCATCATAGAAGTACAGTTGAAGATACCTTGGGTGAGAACCACATGGCAATAGATCTGGGACATTGTGATACATTTGACCATGTAGTTTGAACACATATATACCCTTTATGGTTTTAGAGTCAAATTTATCTCCAATAGATGTAAAAGCAAACAAGTTATTGTACAAGCGGGCGTATTGCCGGAAGTGGACTGAAATATCGTCTAATGAAGTGTATAACTTTGTGAGCAGCAGTGGATATGTGTTGGACGGCAAGACAATTGATCCATTGCCACAACAGAAATTCCTAGTTTCATACACAAATTTCTTTGCCAAGCAATGAACACATGATTGCACATCCGGCAACTTGTAAGGAGTGCCGACTAATGGCTGACCAATCATAGCAGCAGGTAACCCTGCAATTAAGCATAGCAATTGTAAAATATACCATACATAAGAGAATAATATACATTACAGCTACACAGACACTGACCAATCTGTAATTGCAAACGGGGTCTTCCGGGACGCTTTGCAGCGACATCAACATCAGCCTTTTTTGAGGTATGACTAAGTGCAAACAAGCAACTGTTAGTAGTTGCTAAATGATAATATGGAAGGAACTCAATAACGAGAAACAGGTTGTATTACACTACCTTGTCACAATAGGATCAATCTGTTTCTGAGCCCTACATTTGCGTTTTTTTCGTCCACTAACGTCTTTTCCATATAATAAGGGAAACTGTCATCTGAAATCCAAGATATCAACACTTACAATGGCTACACGTTACATAAATCAAGATGGTTAAATACCATTGTAACTTACAACATACCCATTGCACAATGGGTTACTGTAAAGTACGTATATAATGATATCAATCCCGTGATTCCTGCAGCACTGGCAACATCAAAACGTTGAGGATTAAAACGTATATGTACGTAGCGATAGAAAAATATAACCTCAAGGACAAAATGAATACGCTTGTAAGCATAATAGGTAACAATTGACGGATCTCACGAGCTCTTAGTATATAGCCAAACAAATCATTTAAGATGCAACTACATACGCGTAGACAACAACAAGTGGAACAATAGAATGTTGTCATTTCTAAGAAGTAGTTGCACAAACAAACCATTACTTGTTATATAGATTTTTAAAAAGCATAAACTTGATCATTAACAATGTAAAAGATAGTGATAAAATAGGTTACAACTACTGATCACATAACCGACAAAACTAAACCTTTACGACTAATAAGATCCCTCTTAACATATCACTGCTAAACATAAGCTCTCATGTATGAGCAAATTTTCAAATAATGCAGCAACTACCATTAAAGCTTCAAAGTTACTTGGAAGGTTTGTAGAACACGCTCCTTTTAGAGACAGGTCTGGGATATGCAACAATCTTGTTAGTTCGAGACGTACAGCCACGTATATCGACTAACTGTGGGGGTTTTTTCTGTTTTTTGGGAGGTGGTGGTGGGTATGATTGATCAGGAATTGTGTGTGGAGAGCTCTTTGGGGTAATACATTCATCTTCATTTAAGACTACAGCCCCTGGAAACTCTGTTTGGATACCAAGAGGTATTCCCTGAGTTGCTGACAGGGGCTTCTGTAGATTTTCGAAATGATTCCTAGCACATTCGCATGTCAACGCAGCTAGCTTAACATCTTCGGGTGCATAATTTGCATCGATCAGATCAATATTATATATAGGAATCAGATATTTGATAGTTTTATAAGCAAGGTTTCGCTCAGCTGCAGCTTCAGATGAAGCTATTTCACCTACAATATGCGTAGGACCACACTCTATCCTGTCACGATTTATAGTCAACCATGATAGGAAACAAGAAGGTGTTTGCTCTAATGTGGTGATAGAGCTGCACTTGATAGGGATCTTATTAGTAACTACACGTAGGATAGACACCATGTCTAACGCAAGTGATTGGTAATGACACATTTCATGGCACACGAATTCTTCTACTAACGGAACTTTAGGAAACCCCTTAGATTTGCGTTTCAGTTCCTCATGTTTCAATCTCCAGAGGTTTGCGCACCTCTCATACGCCTGTTTGGTGGCAGCTGTGAAATCACCAATATAAATGTCGAATTTCTCTATTAAATCAGTGACAGCTAGCCTTGCTGCTTGTTCACAAGACTCTCCGAAGTTAGATGACGAACCACCTATGAAGACATACTCCTCATGTTCTAAATCATTTTTCACGGTTACAGACCCAACGTTATGTACTTTATCGTACAGGGCGTAGTGAGGCTCCTCAAATTTAAGTAATTCAGTAATTCTACTGAGTAAAGGTCGGAAAGAAATTGAGATTGTTAGAACCGGAGACGTCATTTCCTGTCAATGAGATATCTCAAACAAGATAATAATTCAGAATTGAATGCATACACAAACTAACATCTCGAGGTGTATAAAACGATCAATCCAATAGGGCTTACCAATGTCATACAATTGCATATAAACTACCAGATTCTAACACAAACGATATTGAACAAACTGTACAGAATGTATATTGATCAATATGTAAACACATTCATGGGAAATTCCTGAAAGATTATGAGCATAAGTTCGTGTCAGGTCTGTATTGTTTAACGACAATATTTAATGTAAATACCATATTTAAGTGAATGATACTCTATTTAAACAACATCATATAACATTCCTAATAAATAAATGTTATTGCTGTTTGTCATTTCAAGAAAACTTAATTGTGCTAACACCTCACAATTAATGAAGCAAATAAAAGAGAAACACTTAACCACCTGGAAGGTAGACTTGAAATTTCCTTTATACGACAAGGGGTTGAGCTTATTAGTAGAAGTAGTTAATATGAAAATGATATGTTGATGTTCTTTCTTTATATCACTATATATATATATATATATATATATATATATATATATATATATATATATATATATATATATATATATATATATATAGGATCCCTAACATTGACGTCAGTTAAGTACAATCCTTATGACATACTTTTTTTTTTTTATAATGATAAAGAAGAGGAAAAACGGTTGGAAGTATGTTCATCAAAGTAGGTAAGTGAGTAACAGACAGGTACGTTTGGCGCCATACTGCATATCTTGTAGCAGTATCATATACTGGATTGTATATACTGATAAACATTGTATAGTAATTTTTTAAATGTAAAAAGTTATGGCTGATAAGTATTACCAATGACTTAATAAACATATTGAGTGGACAAAGCTGAAGACTCAGGGACCACTGTAATTCAGACTACAATACTGCCTAATTATACTACAGTACAGTTCATTTGAGAGTGTTAACTATTAGAAAGTTTTGATAACAGTGGATACATAAGTTGAATTCGCATACATATATCCAAAAACTTTAGGAAATACAATCCTACAAAACTAAATGCTAAGACAGAAGAAAGTAAAATAAGAAACTTAGCAAATCAGTGTATGTATCGTAAAAGTATAAGTTAAGATCTCATAACTAATGTCCATAACATCGAGCTTAGGATGCTACACCAATCCAGCAAACCTAGTAAATATAGCATCCACTATTATTTCAATTTCAGTTATTCTATGATTTGTTATTCTTCCGGTGTAGTTTGACACCAATCGTCTATCTTACGGTATATTTTGAGAAGTCTAAAATTGTAAAAGCACTAAGTTAAAGGTGGTTAGTATTTGGAAACCAGTAATGTCAATCAAGACGACCATCTGTTTTCCAGCGTATCCATCGAAAAGCAGGAGTATTCATAACACTTCTACGCAATGGCATATACTTGAGTTAGCTATACACGATATCCTTATATTTCATACTTGATTTAATACTTACACTACAGTATGCCATCGTTTATTATTATACAGCCCATTTACACGCTCTAAATTAATATATATTTCAAAACTTAATTTCCAAAAGGTAAAAACGTAGAACACAATATTATCGTTCACTGATGACGTTATCTATTACTCCGTATTAATTAGAGCCTACCTTTTTACCACTGTACGTCAAACCGAAGATAGTATCAATGCATAACTAAACACACACAACATATGGTCTTAGTGAACATTTCAGATTCACATATCCTATAATATGTAGAGCTTCTATTTAACCGTTAATTGCGAATTTTTAAATCTTGTTAACATACTGTAATCAGACCTAGGCTACGTTTATTAAAAGATTTTATATGAATTGGAGTAGTAGACTTCTAAGTATAATAATTAGGGAAACAACCTCTCTTTGGTCTAAAACATGACATTGAGTATGAATATAGTCAATAGAGGTAGTGTATAAAGTTAGTATGATTATTATATTTGTACTCTCATATTATACTTGTACTCTCATATCATTTCCACATTTTTACCATATAAGCTTTAAGGTCTACATTTTAGGTATATTTTTAAAGCAACACGTAGGTCTAACTTGGTCTAAGTGCACGATGATCCCCCTTTCCTCTTCTAGTAAACTATGGGTGGGTTATTGGTTTTGCCATAAAAATTTATTAATAATTTACGGTTTTGCATTTGAGGATTAATAACCCTCTTGTTACTGACGGATAGTACTGAGATGACAACAGACCGCGTTATTTAACATGTTAAGTTAATAAATAATTAGTGGTTCAAATATTATACAGTTAACGAAAATTTGTCGCGGTATTTGATTCCCACCTTGATAAATTGTAGGGATCTTATATCCAAGCACATAAGATATATAACCGTACATGATTTGGTAACCTTTTTTTTTGCGTATACGGGTGTCTATACCATCCCACTACCGGGTAAGCCATCCATTATGTTAAAACAGAAGCACATCGGACACCGGAACAATTCCTAAATTCAGAGTTTGTTATACGCCCTAACAAACTAAAATGATAACAATTATACAATTGCACTGTTACAATTCCAAGGATGATAAATGTTCACATATAATTAATTAATACACGTTTTAAATGCACATAATATATACAAGTAGTCAACATAATTAAAATCTGTAGTTAATATGAAAAGAACTCCAAAAGACACACTGGTTCAGGGCATGCAGTACAATTAACATAACTTGGCATGAATCTGGACCATCTTAACAACACGCAAGACTCCTCCCTTTCTTTAACAGTGGGTTGTAAGAAGTAATCAGAAATTACTATTCAGCATAATTACAAATCTGTAAAAATCCGTAATCTTGTTCCATAATCAATATTACAATGTCTAAATATTGCAAGGAAGCTTTCTTCATGAGGGAAAATGACAAGGAAGATTTTGTCGATGGATACGTAAACTGGAAGAAACAACAATTTAAGTCGACAACGCTGTTTTTGACATCAACCAGCAAACAGAGACTGGCAACAGACCCCATCACTTATTCTTAAATCTTCCCGAGTTGACTACTAATGTATTCAACATATTGGGAAATATAGACAAGAGGAATATGGCAGAAGTATGTAAAGCTTGGGCTTCGTTATTTTTAGTTGGGACAGAAACTACCAAAGTTACCCGAGATTATGAAAGGCAGTTATCAAAGGAGAACAACTATGGAACTATAAGAGTAGAAAGGAATGGGCGCACAGTCGCAATATACTGTACTTGCCTCTTTGGCAAAACAAAGAAGGAGAAGAGGAAATTACATGCAAGGAACGAGAGGAGATATAAGATTGCACGGTTGGAGGAACAGAGTATAGAACATTGGTCCGAGCAATCAGTGAGTGAAGGATACTACGATTCCGATTGTTAATTTTTAACAAGAACCGTTAATCAAGCCGTTATATCGGCTAGTTAGACATTTCTGAACGTTAAAAGTCCGAAATGTTCGTAAGGTTGTATACGGTTTGTAGTCTCATATTATGTATTTGTTAATTAGAAACGTGCAAATTATTAGCGGAACGTGATTTCATTATACGTATTAAACGCAATCCATGTACGTGTTTGTTCTGTTCATGTCATTGTGATCTTCTTACTGTCCTAACATAAATGTCACCCCTACCCCATAAATAATAACGTAAACATAATTATAAATCTACAACAAATAAAAGACGATATTTGTAAATGTGAGTATTGATTAAATTCTACATCAAATTCATATTGAACACTGCACATAAATCTGAATACATATTACGAATAATTATTATGACTTTGTAAAAATTATAGACATACATTATCCAAAGGAAATCCCCTAGATTAAGGAAAAGTACAATAATTACATTGCCTAAGATATGACATTGAGTATGAGTATGGTTAATAGATATATTCACTATTCAAATTATAAATCGAACATGCAAATGGTATGGCTGGTCACATAATCAGATATTATTATAATATCGGTTCTAAATGCAGTTCTAATAAACGTTAAAAGGACAACCAAACTTAATAAACAGACAAACAATTAATATTACAGTCAAGTAGTTAAAACGTGTATTAATATAAGCGTATGTCATCAACAAGAGCATAACCATCACATTTTGGTTCTAATAGACGTTAGAATATATATACAGGTAGTGTAGTAACAACATAGTGATATATCAACGTGTCAACAAAAATGATCAACAACATATATATTCTGAAGGGACTTTATTCAAACGTATTCTAAATGTAAAACTTATAACGTTTAAGAGATGGCTGTATATATCTGCATTAGCAGAAGAAATTTACACTTTGTAAACGGGTATACTTAAACATAGCTCATAAAAACAAGTAATTATTAATTTTTAAAATCCAAAAAAAACATGTATAATTAGATTTCTGACCGGCCGAGATACGTTAAATCTATTAAATATGAAACATGAATAAGATTATATACAAAACATAAGTCAAACCAGCTGTATTAATTACCAAGAATATTAATCAATACATATTCCGACATAACTATGCAGACAACACAATCCGGCGACATAACGAATTATATCGAATCGTAAAGTACAGTTTAGAATATATTGTTACAAATTCAATACACTCTACTCAAAGGATGCCCTTTGGCCTTCCTTACACATTCCCTATAAAGGAAGTGATTAGACATAATTCTGCATCATCATAACTAAATTCCATCACAACTGCCCAAAAGTAAACTCCTCAAACTTCATTCTTTTCGTGATAACTGGTGAAACTACCACCCCCTGAAAACACTTACAATTTAGCAATGGCTTTTACCTGCAAAGTAATTAAGGACATTAGGAACCAGGACAAGCTCGATTTTGTTAAAAACTATGATAGTTGGAAGAGAGAACAATTTACATCTAAGTCTCTGTTCTCAACAACAACTGTGGAAGAGCAATCAGCCTTTGGCAGCAGGCCTCACCACCCCTGCCTGAGTCTTGAAGAGATAACAACATCTATTTTCGACAAGCTTGATAAGGCAGACAAGAGAAGCATGGCAGAAGTATGCAAAGCCTGGGCATCACTATTTCTAGTTGGGACCGAAACCTCAAAGGTCGATGTAGATTATGCGAGGCAATTAGTGAAAGAAAATGTCAATGGCATTATAAGAGTAACCAGATGCTATCGCACAGTTGCAATCTACTGCTGCTGCTTGTACGCCAAGTCAAAAAGGGAGAAGCGAAAGATTCACGGTAGAATCAGGAGAAACCAGAAGATCGCCAGATTGGAAGCACAATATGCAGATCGTCCCAGTGACGAGTCGGGCAGTGAAGGATACTATGACTCTGACTGCTGAAGCAATGAATAATTAGGCCATTCTATTACTTGCAAATCCTAGACTACGGCTTGACTAAGGAAAACATTTCGTTTTTTAACATCGCAATACTGTTATCACAGTTTAACATAAGGATGTAATTTTCCAGAAGATGTAATCCTGACAGTAACAAAGACGTTGTAATTTTCTGATGTTGTTGTTGGAATGAATGGCTTAATTTTAAGAGTATGGTTGGTTCGTTCCATAACTAAGTAACGCTTAGATAGCGCAGCAGGAAACTTGTAAACATGAACATAAAATCGACAACAACCGGCGTGTTATAGAACATAGCGTACAACTATAAAGACAGTACTATATCACAGCCTGTTAAAGCTGATGGCCAAATAGGTTCTACCATTTCAGGATAGCGTAAACATACATACAAAACATATCGCCAGCACTCACAATAGCCTAACAATAGACACCCCTAATTGAGAGATATTTCAGACAATTCCCAAACCAACTGGCGAGTCAAGAAAAATGATCTAGCTGGCTTCACTTGGATGTAAAATTGGCTAGTCTTCAGATGATTTTCAACTTGAGAAAGGTAGTCCTGCTTTTCCTGACACAGACACGGAGATAGCGCAGATTAACGCTTCATGATAACCAGATAATATTAGAATTGTAGTACCATATTTGCAGGAACTATCTTCCCAAGCACGTATACTGAACAACCACATTAACAAAAAAAACAGCATAAGTTAAAAATACCTGTGGAAGCATTGAGTGGAGGGTATATGCGTCGACATCTAGTAGTTTTTCAGCATTTTCAGTAAGTGCAGTGAAAGTACAAGATCCACTTCCATCCGTTACGCTGAGGGTAACCATTAGCCTGTTCAAATGAAATGTCAGAACGACATAAGCGTAAACACATGTACCATGCAGACCACTAATTTAGTACATCGGGGTTGAGATAACGTTCTCTTTTATGCACGTATAGCATGTATACATGACACCTACATCCTCGTAACCACCAGTTCCACAATGACTACACCCTGTGTAATATTGGATGTTCATCTGATCTAGCTTAGCAAGATGCACACATAGCCAATATCGCTCTTCTTGGTAGATGCTCCTCCCCTGATAACACATTAGAGCGTAATAAATCTAAGCGACCGATTGTAAGAGTTTTTAACTGAATTCTTATCGTTGAATACACAACAAAACATGCCCTCACAGATTGCTAAACTAACATCCATGTGTCATGTCAGTTTAAAATGGCAACGTAAAACTCAAAAAGCGTCTACATACATCCTGTTGGAGCAGCCATCCAATAGAGGTGATAACGCGCTCATTAGACGGACGACGAACATCGCAAAGTACACCATTTTTAACATTCAGGCTTGCGTAATTACCAGCTTGCCTGAAACGATAAGACGTTACTACCATGTAAAGGATCAATATAAAATAACCTAAGGATTATAATCTCTTACCAGTCACGCAAAGTATCAGCCATTTCACCCTGTGGGTTGACGTCGACAGTTGTTTCTCTGGTCGTTGAAAGGGAAAAACCTATACATTTCAACACATATCATCATTATTTACATATATCATAAAGATTGCCTTTCCATATTTCCAACTATTAGCGTAAAATAACAACCATTTCGGTTGGACGTTCTCAGATGCGTGAAACTGACAACAGGATAGGAACCTGTGTTCCACTGCAAGTTCCTGCACTGCTTCACAACTGCTTTTTCCCATATAGTAACCAGCGTAATCTGCTCGAAACTACTCAAGGGGATCAAAGTTATCAGGATCCACAAGTAAATGATTCAAAACAACAATTAATGGATCAAGAGCTCCAAAGGTTTAGCAGCTGTAAACATCGCATACCTTTGATCGATGATGAAAACTTCACATATTTCAGAAGTATGACCAGCTGGTCTTGGCTTCTGACATATATGTTCAACAAAGACAACAACAGCTAGTACATCTACATTAAGAAAAGGAGCCAAAACAGTCAGCGGTATTAAGTACGAGGTCATCAACAAAATAATGGTAACTAATGTCTTACTATATTTAGTTTCCAAGGAGAGTTTTCGCGGAATGGATGCGACCACCATATAAATCTGAGGATCAATAACAACCCTACAACATACAGGCTGAACAACGGTATCTTTGTTGAATATAATTTCATAAACTTGGTCATCTTGATGGCCTGAGCAGAAACCTCCAACCACTCTGACCCTGGCATTGGTAATCTCATATTCCACATTATTTTGCATAACATCACCGAACAACTCAAACTCTTCATTATGAAACGCAGCCCTTATCTTAGCACCCTACAATTACATCAGCAGTTGTATTTCATTACAAGAAAAAGGCAGAAACTTAATGGCATTAGCCACTTATACATCACGAAATAGCCAAAACTAATACTGGTTTAAATGAGTCTTTCTCAATTGCTCATTATAAGAGGTTACTGTCCGAAGGAATTAAACTAACAAATGTAATTATTAGCAATACCAATGTTTAAGTAGACCCAAAGCTAATAGATACTTGTAAGGAACATATAATATACTGCAGCTATAGTTGCACAACATATAGTACTCTCTTAATCACGCAGATACGCAAAGAAAAATATAAATCCATACATTATCTAAGAACACTAACACAAAGCTCGAAACAGTACCACGATAATATCCCAAAATAGACCACACAAGTTAGTTCTACAATGCCATAAACATATATAATATATAGTCAAGGTCTGTAAATAATTACCTTTTCATCTTCAAACGTAATTAGCTGACACTCGAGATCACACGCACCTAACGAACCATATATGCTGATTGTCTCAATAACCCTAACTCTCAAAGAATACCCACCATCTCTGCCTGCAAGGGATCTAGCGCTCTGCCTCAACTGTGCCATTCTGTATTACGACTACTAACAAACATTAAATATGACAAAACAAACTCACAAACATTATGCACCAACAATAAAATAAGAAATGAAATAAAAACAGACCTTTGTAAATGAGTTTGCAAGAAGTATACATACAACTTTTAGAATAACATCTGCAGCAATTTATATTAATTGTAAACAAGCTTTAATGATTATATAAACTCACAAATAGAGGAAAAGTTTGATTGACAGTATGGGGGAAGTTAAGATTTTCTGACAGGACATTACTTGTGCATATCTACAAGTATGTACTATAAACATATCCAGCAATCAGTTAACTACATTGTATCCTAACCATCTTCAAATCTAAACTGTTCACACCCTAAAGCTCAATCGGTGAAGTTACTGAACACCACAGTACCGCAGCTATAGTTATAGACGCGTTTAACTATCCAAAGTGAATGGAGGATAACATTTAGCAATATTTAAACACTCGATATAAACATTTATAAATTAGAACAAATACAAACTACAGCGTAGATATCACGGTCAGTCAAACATACTCAATGGCGTAGCCTTGTTTTATTTAGATTGACGTACACTCTACCAACGCGGAAAGTATAGAAACTATGACTATTGAAGAATGCAAACGTAATAGCTACTGTAACGTCCGTTGTGTTTGGACAACAGTTAACTGAAAAGAAGTAATCTGGATACATTTATCATTATTTAGAAATATCTGTAGATTCGTCAGTCTATCCACTAAGAGCCATCGCCAACCCTATCCTAAGACATGTTTAGACCGACAAGACTATAGTAATTACATCCCATTTGTTACTGATCATGTTCACACAATCATAAGCAATTCCTGCTAAAAACCAATCTATATATTATATAGCTATGCATTAGAAACGGATCTAATGGAATTCTACGTTAGCCATGTACAGACAATACAGACATTCAACGTAATCATTAATCTTCCAATAACAACAGAACGTGCATACATGAGAATACCAGAAGTGATACATCACAATGTTCAGTGATGCTACCACTGTCAAAAAAAAAATAGCTAATCAAAAGCAATAACAGTTGAGCTAGAGAGAGAGTTATCTCAGTGTCACAAAATGTCATATCTAGAATTCGAAGCCACGCACATCATTCAACCAGATTCAGATAACTGAACATCCACTCTACTTCAGCAGCCCGAGTCACGTACTGCTGGTAGCAAATAAGGAACAGGAAAGGGACCTGACAGGCAGTATACGACATTATCAGGACTTCCAAAACGGGTATGCACTGTGTCCTTCGTGGGAGAGGCTGGCGTAATAATTGCAGTGTCATCAACTCCATAGTCAGATGCAAATTCATCCCGCTCAATAAGATTATTGGAAAAAGTAGGCTCATCAAATATCTCATACATCCGCCCCCTCATAGTCAAATAACTCTCTATCTCAAGGTTATATAACAATGCAGCCATTTCAGACTCTGAAGATTGATAATTCACGTCAATAATTTCAAGGTTGTAAGCCGATGCCAAGTAGATGACAACCTTCTTAGCTAAACAGTTCCTGGCATCAGCAAGAGTTTCACGCCCCGATACAATAAATATTGGGTTATAGGTAGGGCTGGCCGAAGACAAAATAGTAATCCAAGCACTGTAGTTCCCAGCAGAATGCATAACAGACTCTAACAGAGTACACATGTAGTTCCACCTACTCCACAGTTCGAAGCATTCTTGTAGATACTCTGGAGTTCTCTGCGCTTCAAATGATATAATTCACTGCAATGCTTAAGGACATCACACCTCTCGAACGAGAAGTCCTCAACAACTAATGCCCATCGTCGAATAAGGTTGTGGACAGCTTTCTTAGCAGCAAGCTCACATGAATCTTCAAGCGTAACTGCACGTTCGCACACATATGTTAACTTTCCAGGCTTATTAGTAGAACGATAACGAAACCTCGTTTCCACTACGACGTAAACGCTATTTTCAGACAAATCTAGAACATGATACGCAGGTTCAGGAAACTGCAGCTCAGCAGTGATCTGTTTAAGTAAAGGATGGTAAGGAACCACTATTTGTAACGGAGTAGCAAGCGCCATCTGCAATTTCAGCAAATATAACAATCATTACGAAAGCAAAATGAATGCAGGGAAATATATAATCAAGAATATGTAGGTAAAGTGACATCATGCCAAATAGCTATGAAATTGAGCTATAAGTTAGTACCTTCACAACAAAGTTTGAAAGTAATTTGCAATGAAACAGAAAGAGGTACAAAACAAAAACTCATTTTACATTTCACGGTCTACCAGAATCCCGAGGAAAAAAAACATACATGCTATATACATACGAATAGAAGTTTACCACAGCTCATGATGTTAGGCCACCCCACCCTCCACCCAATTTAAATAACAAACAATTAAACAATAACAATCATCCACCTAAATAGAATCGTCGAAGCAAGCCTTCAGATATGTAAGACAATAGTTCAGAATACAATAGCACACTTATCAAGCTTATTAAAATTAGTAAAACCCATTTCACAACACAACCAAGCAAATTAAAACCAACTATATACCAAACAATTTAAAACTGCATGATTAGAGTTCGATTCAAACAAACCTAAATTAGGATAATGAATTATAGATAATGAAACTACAGAATGCCAAGATATTAACTCTTTAGCCTATATAAAGACTGCAACAGAAAGGTATGGTTCTATAACTACTGTGTATCAGTTATTTAAAAGATATAGATGGATAGTAACTAAACAAATCCCCTAGATATAGGAAAAGTACAACAATTACATTACCTAGTGTACAGAATTGAGTGTAAGAATGGTTAATCTATAAAATGTGATCATAGAGGTAAGGTAATCATTTAAGTCAGAAAAACAAACATAACATTAGTATCTAACGCAAAAGTTAGAAGACCACAGACCAATTACTTGCATCAGACCAAATAATAAAGCCTATTATGTGACAATGTGAATGTATCCCAGGTATAACTTACAGAACCTAATTCAGACATACAAAATATAATTAGTGACATCTCTTACACCCAAACTAATAATATCCTACGTATGAATAACCAATCCCGACTATGGCACGCACAACAAGATTTGAATCAAATTTTATAGGTAAATGTACTTATTAAGTTAATATCTGGTCGTTTAAGTTGCAAAGTCTGTGTAAGATACAAATATTAACTTATTACAACATGATAAAGTAACTATCAATAACTACAATGTCGAATTGTTTATAAACAGCCATCGTTATTGCCCATGGCAATTCATATACTTCATAACCAACATAACAGCGTCAAATAATTTAGGCTCCAAACAAAACGTCAGTTTTCCATATTTAACAGTATTATCCCCCTTGAATCGAAAAAGTATATGTCAAGTTTACACACAAGTGACATATTTGTCATTACCTTTTTTGTACAAATGAGGCGACATAAGGTCTGTAAACAGGCTGTAGATGTAAAGTTTATACACCAGTGAAATATTTGTCACGAACTTTTTGAACAAATGAGGCGACATAGGGACCGCAAACGGGATGCATAAGCTGAAATGTAAGTCGTACAGACATGCCTACAATTATAGAAGAACATAGGTCAAAATTCACTCACACGCTTCCTTAAGTAAAGATTATTTAACAGAAGCTCTTACAAACACATGGTATAAATTTAACACCAGTAGTTAATATTCACTCTATAATGGTACCCTCTGAGAAGACCAAATAGGTAGTTCATTCACCCAACGATGGTCTCTTTTGATGTTTAGCCACATCTTATAAAAAAAAACATAATTGTCAATGTAAGAGCTAAGTCTGATCAAGACTTATAAGCATTTTTTATGTCTTTTACCAAAGGCGAATTACAAACATGTGGAAATGAGTCAGTCGAACTACAAGACCTTTTTTTTAAAAAAAAAATACATCTGGGATGGATAAAAATCTTATAAATAAGATCGCCGATTGTGTGTATTCAGAAGATGACATAAATAATATCCGCAATTATACACATCTAACAAACAACTCTCCAACGCAGAACCATGTAACACATGAGTTCAACATACAACCTCCCGATAGCAACGGTCGCGCAACCCATAACAATCCTTCAATAGCGAAACTGGTAAAGGTATTTATATGAACAAATAAATAACAATGTACCAGAAATGTCTATCTTCATCTATCATAATTGATAGTTATATATAATTCCAGTTGCGTGTAACAAAGCAAGCCATCGTAATTGTTCAACAATACTCAGAATTAACCAAAAGCCATCTATCAACATAGGAAGACTGTATAGACATTGCTTAAAATTTTCATCATTAGCTATAATAATCAGCTTAGTAAATGGACAGACACAATCTCAGCTTATACTTCCATAATATAGTACATAAAAGTGTACAGTGGAAATATCTCCATACTTCTTAAGTTGCTTGCAAACTTAGATAAACAATACTACTATAGTGGTTGTTAGTACTTAGAGTATGGGCAAAAGTAAGGTCTCCTGACGAGACAACACCCCTACTTACCTAGGCAAACACCCTACAATATCAAGATCAAAGATTTCAGTAATAAATGATAAGTTTCTGAATACACCATTATCATTATAGTTTGCGGATAAGACAATTATACATGTTAAATTAACTAAAACTTCTATTAAACATATGTTAGAAAATACAGCACCAGATATTACAGCAAAGTTGCAAAACAAATCACATCTCCATAGAGATTGAAACGCAACCTCCACCCACAACTAATCACACAACAACTAAGATAATACATCACAATTTCATCAGCGAGAGTCACTAAACCACTATAACCCCTAATCCGTACAACAACCATCAGACGAGGAACAATTTGGCTTCCATACCTCTTCTTCCAGATGACTATAATAGATTTCATATATATCAAGCTTGTTAAAGTTCGTTCCAAATACCTCACCTGTAGCCATGCATAGATGATATAGAGTCATATGAGGAACAATAGTTTCACATCTCTTGAAGAACTCAACAACCTCAACCTCTAAGTTGCTTAATTCAACCTTTTTCATCGCAACAACTTCTGTGTAACACAATAACACAACTGTGTCAGTTAACTTAAATAATGTCAATCACATAATATGCGAGCAGTATTAATAATTAGGTTAACTATTTAAGTATTGACACCAAGCATAATCAATAATCAGGTAACTAAATCAATTTCATCTGCGAGCAGCAACAAAAGTCAAACCAAAAGTCCCTAAATCACAGAATATGTAAGCACAATCAATAATCAGATAACCAATTCAATTTAAATCAGAAAGTGAGAACTCTCAAGTTGATAAAAGATGTGTAAAGATCAAAAAATAAATAGAATATGCAGTTGACAATACATAAAAGAGCAAGCATGTAGATAAAGAAACTAAGCAGAACAGTACCAAGAAGTAAATCGGAACTCCTTAAATCACAGAATATGTAATCTCAACCAATAACCAGGTAACTAATTCAATGGAAATCAGAAAACAAGATTTCCCAGGACGACAAAACTGGTGAAAAGATCATGAAACAAAGATATTAAGCAGTTGAGAAGAAGTAGCAAAATTATCAAATACATGAAGAGGATTTGCAGAACAGCCAGAGAAAGTTAATCAAAAGTCCTAAAAGCAAAGAAACTGAATCATACTTATAATTAAAGCAAAGCGTATTAAACATACCCTTAGTTATATTCTCATCAGGAATAACAGGTCTTTGAACCTTGTACCGGCGAGTCATTGTCAATTCCAATGATGAAAGACCGAAACCCTCCCGCCTCATGAGATTCCAAATAACATCGTTGTTAAGAACAACCATCAAACGATGGAACAAAGGACGAAATCCATCAACAATACCATCAATCCGTTCTTGAAGATAATGCACCTCATCAACGTTATTCATAGGCATACCGAATCACACTCTAACCACCTAAAACAGAGAAAACAAGGAACGATTAGTAATCATTAATTTTACAGAAAACAAGAAAAGATTAGTAATTATTAACCAGCCTAAGAAACAGACAATGTAAAAACACCCAAAAACAGTGTAAACAGGGATCGATTAGGAAGTATTATTTCTCGATAATTTCCGGTAATAATCCTAACAAAAGCAACATAATTAAACTTAAGCAAATGTAAAAAATGAATAAAGAAACCAAACGAAAGAAAAAAACAACAGACTAAAGGCAAACAGTCTATTACCTTCTAAACAAAGAGCAGAGCATGTATGTTCCGGTATTTATAATGGCTGAAGGAAGAAGATGACAAAGGCGACGCTGTTCATCACATGCAAGGCACGAAAGTTACTGGCCTACTGTTCATAATTTACCAAGTTTGCACATTTATAGGGGTTGTAGATATACAAATGTAACACATAGCTATATGACATTCATGGCGTGAGGCAACACATTCCGCATATCGCTAGACATGGATTACTATAACATTTAAATCTGATCATTCATATTCAAATTCAAGACAATATATTACATAGTTACGATAGTCATTTAATAACCAGATATCATATGAAAATTTCTAAACACCAAAATCATATGATAATATCACTCCAAATTATTGTTCAATAAATATACATCCATTCTCTAAAATTTCAATGCAATCATTCAGATCAATCAGCATTTCAATATCTGTCGTATTCTTCTAATGCACATCATCATGCAAGTCAAGCTTATATTTCAAACTCATATTCAAAACTCATGTTCTCAATACTTGAAAATCATATATCTCAACCAACATTCAATATCATTATCATGCTTCACAATACAGATCACCAACCATATTTCACATCAGAACTTACCTCATTCCTTTCCTGCGGAAACGTTAGTACGATATATATATATATATATATATATATATATATATATATATATATATATATATATATATATATATATATATATATATATATATATATATATATATATATATATATATATATATATATATATATATATATATATATATATATATATATATTGGGTCATGTCCTTTATTCTATACTACCCACGCTCTACGTCTCTCAAGGGTAACCAGGTTAGACTGAAAGGGCCAGTGGCTTGGTTTGAGGGGGGCCCTAACTCATCCCAATCCTGAGGGCTCTTAACAGTTACTAACCTGGGGTTCATTTTATTAGACTCTTCCTACGTTCATTATTATTCATTTGGTTTAGGCCTGAGGATCGTTCGCTCTGATACCACTTTGTAACATCCCCATTTATTTAAGAGCCTTTAGCAAGACATTCTCGAATAAATAGAGATGTTACCATCTCGGAATGTCCGAGGTAGTGAATAACAAAGTAAAACAATACAAAGTATTTTATACAAAACAGATAAAATTTAAACTTTGGTTATTACAGTTATTACAAAGCGGAAAAGAGAATATAACTGATGACTTCTCTAGATGTGATATAATTCTAGGTCGGTCCAAAGTCTGCATCTCACATTCCTGCCCCAGTTCCTAGCTCATTTGTCTCTGACCTGTAGAATCTACTCCCCATTCCGGATCATCGTAGGTGTACACGAATACACTATCAACCTCGCGGTTGAGTAGGATAACACAATAATTATAATGCAACAGTTAAATGATATGCAAATGCCATGATATGCTCGAGCTCAATCTCAATTCTCAACTCAACTCATACCCTTGCACCAAGCCATACCGAACCTCCCGGCAGACTATAATCGGCCGTCGCCGAACACCAGCATAACAGCTGAGGTCACCGGGTCTAGTCCTGCAGAACTAGCCTGGGCCCAATAATATCTCATCATCTCAAATCCGTATCCAATGCACATGTCATGCTCATGAATGCAACAATACTCTTAATCAATCATGCTATTAAATACTGCAATGCGCGTCCAATAATAATAAACAACACTCATTCCAACCAATACCATTCTCATATAAATCATGCTCAGCATCCATAACACACATTCCAACATTCATTCATAACACATCATAGAGTATAGGGTCAGTGTATCCTACCTGGAGTAGTAAATCTGAAGTAGGCAATCACCATCTAGTAAAGTTCCTCCTCGAATTCCGTTCCTATAATTATTACTTATATCAAATTCTACTCATACAATCAATCATTACTAACTATTTACTTGCTCATGTTCATGTATATACCGATTACTATTATCATCAACCAATTACAACTTACGAATTATAGCATACCATTCATCATCATTTTTTACCAATCTAGTAACGTACTTAAAATTTACTATAAAATTAACATTAACCACACATAACAATAACATGATTAAATATAATCGTACTATACAATAATACTATTAGCCATCACAACTTCCTTAGTAATATTGTTAACCATAATTTGCTAATGATACGATTAATAACAATGATAACATTTATAACATATGAACATACAATTATAAACTCATAACAATAATTATAATACAATTAACACTAACAATATTAATGTTAAACAATACTTACTAATAATATTAGTAATATTATTATCATTATCATCAACCATTACAATAATGAATAATAAATAATAATAATAATAATAAGACACCATTATCATGCAATTAAGTAATAACAAAAATGCTAATAATATTGATACTAGCGTACAAACAGCCCATACTACGACCACCAAACAGCTCTCGACACGCCTATTTCCCGTCACCAAACCCTCCAAAACAGCCACCCGACACCCTCGCCAAAGACCCCTACCTCTAGCCTACACCACTGGTTACCATATCCACCCTTATGCCACCACCTGCGACCACCATAGCTTCCCTAAACTGGCCGTCAACACAGTCTGCTCATACGACAAATCTGGAAATTTTCCAGAAATCCTCTTGTGCACCCTTACTCCTCACCCTAGTTTCTCTCACCACCGTACCCCACACCACCCATGGCCACCACCATAGTCACCACTGACCCATGGTGGTCCCAGGGGT
Organism: Silene conica; assembly: GCA_029255685.2. Taxonomy (NCBI): domain Eukaryota; kingdom Viridiplantae; phylum Streptophyta; class Magnoliopsida; order Caryophyllales; family Caryophyllaceae; genus Silene; species Silene conica. Next base: position 15,067,650 of record CM055319.2, read on the forward strand.
GGTCCACTCTTACCCTCGACCTCAACTGAACCACCACGACAACCTCACCAACTTCACTTCTCACACACACCACAGCCGCCTTGTTCTGACACCCCAACTTTGGACAACCACCACCGACAGCATCCTCCACCCATGGCCACCACACACGCACCAAGGTGGTCACCACTACCCCAGCAACCTTCCACCAATAACCCATATGTAGAGCCTATCCCAAAGAGACCAAAAAAACGACAACAAACGTACCTGAACCCGCACCCCTGTTTCTAATATGCTACGTCCCTGGCTACTTTCAGACACAACTCGCGGTGGTTTCAACCACCACTCACCACCCTAACTACCACCATACGACTCACAAACACCCTACTACTATAACCCATAAAGCTCCCACCCAGAAACAACCCAAAACGTGATTGAAACGCGTACAAAACGAAACGGAGAACAAGGAGCGAAAACAGAGTGTTGATGTAGACGGCCTTGTGGTGGCTAAAACGCCACCCACGGTGGTCCTACGATGGACTAGATATGCTAAACATGTTGTACATATTACAAGGATTACCTACAAACTTAATTTTCAGATTCGATATGCAAATAAAACGAGTAAATACTACCAAACATAACAATGCACAAAGGATGAAAGTGACGGTGGTGATGATTGGTCAAGCTTCGTTCCCTTCCTTTCTTCTTCCTCACTTCACATTAGGGTTTTAGAGAGTACGCGGTATGGAGGCAGAAGAGAGGGTAGGGTTTGGTTTGTGTTGTAATGTGTCGATGTGTTGAAAATAAAACAAATCATAAATCGATGTTATGAGTAGTTTGGGTATTAGACTATGGGCATATACTATGTTGTTCAATAAAACCGGTTCTCACATCATTATGCATCGGTCTTAGGCCCAAGCTCATCACGCGTCCCAAGGTCTTAACCCGTAAGTTAAAATAAATGAGTACGTATAATTTATTTATACTAATTAAATTAATTATGAGAATATAATTTTATTAGGACTAATATAAAGATATATAAAATTTGAGATTTAAATATAATTATGACTTAAATAATAAAACAAGTAGAAATGAGAAACAATATAAAATATGAATATATTTAATTATGAATATATTTACAAAATAAAGAAATACGAAATAATCGTAGAAATATGATTTATAAAACAATAATGGTTTACGTAAAAATCTTTATAATCATTCCGTCTGAAATACTTATAAAGGATATGGTTTGACTGTCATTGACCGAGGCTAAAATACGGGGTATTACAGAGCTGAATAATGTGACCGTTAAGAACCGTTACCCTTTGCCTAGAATTGATGATCTGTTCGACCAGTTGAGTGGAGCAGGAGTTTTCTCAAAAATTGATCTGAGATCGGGTTATCACCAATTGAGGATTAAAGACGAGGACATTCCCTAGACCCTCTTTTAGAACAAGGTATGATCACTACGAATTCGTGGTTATGTCGTTCAGGTCGACTAATGCACCATCAGTTTTTATGGATTTGATGAATCGGGTATTCAGTCCGTACTTGGATAAGTTCGTGGTCGTGTTTATCGACGACATCCTAGTGTATTCCAAGAGTGAGGAAGAGCACGAAAAGCACCTGAGAGCAGTACTGAAGACTTTAGAGGAGAATGAGTTGTATGCCAAGTTAGGTAAGTGTGAATTCTGGTTAAAGAAAGTTGATTTCCTGGGTCATGCGATTTCCAAGGAAGGGGTGTCTGTGGACCCTAGTAAGATCGAAGCTGTGACTAGATGGCAAAGCCCGAAGAATGTGGGTGAGATCCGAAGTTTCTTGGGATTGGTTGGGTATTACAGGAGGTTCGTCAAGGATTTCTCAAAGTTAGCTAAGTCGTTGACATCGTTGATGAGAAAGGAGAACCGTTTCATTTGGGATGAGGGTTGTGAAAAGGCGTTCTTAACCCTTAAGGAACGCCTGACAACAGCTCCTATCCTCGCATTACCTGATGGGAGTGACAACTTCGAAGTTTATACGGACGCTTCCAAGCATGGTCTGGGTTGTGTGCTAATGCAGAATTGGAGGGTGATCGCGTATGCTTCTCGCTAATTGAAGACCTATGAGGAGAATTATCCGACTCATGACCTAGAATTGGGAGCAGTAGTCTTTGCACTTAAATTGTGGCGCCATTACCTCTATGGAGCTACTTTTAAGGTGTTTTCTGATCACAAGAGTTTGAAGTACATCTACACCTAGCGAGAATTGAACATGAGACAGAGGAGGTGGATATAATTGATTGGAGACTATGACATGCATATTGTCTACCACGAAGGAAAGGCGAATGTGGTAGCGGATGCCCTAAGTAGAAAATTCATTCATGCTTTGAGTAGTGCCAGGTCGAGAGTGAGGTTGCATAACGAGCTATGGGAGATGGGGATTTTTATGATTCGGAAGGGGGGTACTCTTAGTGATTTGACCGTAGAGCCGGATTTGTATGGGGAGATTCGGGAGTTGCAAAAAGATGATGGGAGGATCCAGAAATGGCGCGAGGTAATCGAGAGTGATGGTGGGGAAACTGCATCCAAATTCAGTATTCATGCCGATGGTAGTCTGAGGTTCAGTGGGCGATGGTGTGTTCCGGATAATGAAGAGCTAAAGAAGAAAATCCTGACCGAAGCTCATGCTACGCCGTACTCTGTTCACCCAGGGGGTGATAAGTTGTACAAGGACCTTAAAAGACGTTCTGGTAGCCAAATATGAAGAAGGAAGTCGCTGAGTTTGTTTCAAGATGTTTGACATGCCAAAGGGTAAAAGGGGAGCATAAGAGACCTCAGGGAAAAATCCAGCCTCTAGATGTACCTGAGTGGAAGTGGGAGAATATCTTTATGGATTTTATCGTGGGGTTGCCTCGGACTCAGAGGGGCAACAACATAATATGGGTGATTGTTGACAGGTTGACTAAGTCCGCTCACTTTATTGCAATGAAAGATACCTGGAGTAAAGCAGACTTGGCTAAGTCCTATGTGCAGAATGTAGTCAAATTACATGGGGTACCCGAGGACATTGTTTCAGATCGAGACTCGAGGTTCATATCCAGATTTTGGCAGGAGTTGCAGTCCGCTTTAGGTACCCAATTGAAAATGAGTACAGTTTTTCATCCAGCTACAGACGGTCAGACGGAGAGGACTATTCAGACCCTGGAGTATATGTTGAGAGTGTGTGTACTTGAGTTCGGAGGATCTTAGGAGGATCGACTAGGGTTGATAGAACTCTCCTATAATAACAGTTATCATGCCAGTATTGGGATGGCCCCTTTTGAGGCCTTGTACGGGAGGAAGTGTCGGAGCCCTTTGTGTTGGGATGATCGAGCCGATGCTGTGGTTTTAGGGCCAGATATGATTCAGGAGATGGTGGAGCAAGTGTAGATTATTCGACAAAAGATGAGGGCCGCATAAGATAGATAGAAGAGCTATGCAGACCTAAAAAGGAGTGATATTTTGTTCGATACGGGAGAAAAGGTATTGAAGGTATCTCCAATGAAGGGTGTGACGAGGTTCGGAAAACGTGGGAAGTTGAGTCAGAAGTTTATTGGACCATTTGAGATTTTGGACAAAGTTGGGGAGGTGGCATACCGATTAGCTTTACCTCCAGCCCTATCCAAGGTCCATAATGTGTTCTATGTGTCTCAATTAAGAAAGTATGTGAGTGACCCATCGCATGTGTTGAGCCATGAAGTGATTGAGGTGGATGAGCAGTTGTCCTATGTGGAGACTCCAAAGGAGATACTGGATAAGAAGGTACAGAAGACTCAAAATGGAGAGACAGCGTTGGTGAAAGTTCTGTGGACCAACCATAATATGGAGGAAGCTACATGGGAAGCTGAGGCATCCATGAGAGAGCGTTACCCGCATCTGTTTGTCTGAGGTAAGTTACGGGGACGTAACTCTTCTTTAAGGGGGGTAGAATGTAACATTATGTGATTTAATTGATGTTATTGTGTTCAAGTTTGCTTGAGTTGGAGTTAGTTGTCATGTGAGTGTGGTTGAACTTCGGGACGAAGTTCATTTTAAGGGGGGAAGACTGTAATACCCCGAATATTTAAACTATAATTGTTACGATGTGCACTTTTATAATTGTCGTGTCGATAGTATTTTGACGTTTTAAGTATTCGATAAATACATTATCGAATTACATCTCTTGAATGTCGTTAGTGGGGGTCGAACTTGAGACATTTGGAGTTGGGTTTGGGCCTCGTATATTTTGCAAATTAACAGCCCACGCGTTGCCAAAACCCTCAAATAACTCACGCACTCACACACTCACTTAAACCCTCATGCCGCCTTATAAGAGGTGCTTTTAACCTCATTTTTACCCTACTCTACACACATCCAACGCCATAGTCTTGCAGCCGCCACTACAGTAAAGGGAGATGAGGTTCGTGCAGTGAGTTTAGACCAACCTAGGGCTAGTCGTTGTGAGCGTGAATCAGGTACGATGCCTCTGACTTTTCGATAATGTCGTGTCTACCTATGGTTGTGTTTGGATTCGAAGGGTAGTGTGTCATCGTTCTCAGTCTATCATAACACCATTTTATTAGTGGTGGTCAGGGTAGTAGTGTAGTGGTAGTCACGATGGGTACGGGCAGCGGAGTTGGTGACGAAGGGAGTGTTCGTATTCCTTACGTGTCTCGGTTATATGGTGTATGCGGTGTATCGGGGGTGTTTGGGGGTGGTAGCATCGTTGACTCGGGGGAGGTCGACACGGTGGTACCACCGTTGTTTATGAGGCTAGTGTCAGAGGTGGTTCTAGTGGTGGTTGTCGGGGTTAGTGGTAGTGTCGGCAGGAGTAGGTGTAGACGGGTTTACGGTGTTTGGGTGAGGGACCAAGCCTGGTAGTGGCCTTGGTTCACCTCGCCGGTGGTTGTCGATAGGGTGGCTGGTTGTCGGAAGTGGTGGCAGTGATCACGGTAGTAGTCGGGTCTGTTTTACGGGAGTTGTCGAGTCGTGGGTCGCGTGTTGGACCAGCCATGGTTCAACTCACCGGCTGGAGTCGAGGGGTTGCTGGGCATGGTGGCTGACGGCGATTGAGGAGGAGTAGCGTGGTGTTTAGAGTGGAGCCGGTGGCGCAAAGTGAATAGGGTTTGCGTGTTTGCGTGTTTGCATGTTTGTGTGGTAACATAAGTGTGTTACTACAATTATTATTATTATATTACTTATATTATATTATTATAATTATTATTATTATATTATTTATTTTATTATTGTTATTAGTTTGTTTTTTAGTGGATTGTTATTATTATTGTTATTATATGGTTATTAGTAATTTGGTAAGTTATTAGTTGTTTTAATTAAAGGTGTTACGAGTCGGGAAAGTTTCCTTTTTAAGAAAGTTACTATTTCGGGAAAGTTTCCATTTTGGGAAACTTCCCATTTTTAGAAGGTTTCTATTTATGGTAGAGTAACGTGAGTTATGGGGTTCGGGAAGATTATTAATTCGTTACGTAATATATATTTAGGTAACGGTTTTCGCGTGGAACACTTCTAGCAGCTTTACAGTTGACCTTGTCCTTCTGCAGTCTGAGGTAGGGGAAATACTGTATCTTTGTTTATGATGAGAAACCTGATTATTAACTGTTGTTAGCTGTGTACGTCTTATTGTTCGAATGATGCTATATTGTGATTAATTAACTGCATTTTCTCGTGATACGGAAGCGTGATAATGGGTCTTGTGATATGGTGTGGTGATTATTGGGTCTTGTGATACGGTGTGGTGATTATTGGGTCTTGTGAATGGTGTGGAGATAATGGGTCTTGTGATATGGAGTGGAGTATATTGGGTCTTTTGATTCGGAGTGGAGGAAATGCCTTTCTATTAATAGTAATGTTTTGATTGTTAATTTCCTCTACTCAACCTTGTGGTTGACCCCGTGTATTCGTAATCACCTGTGATGAACCAATTTATTGGGGAGCAGATTGACAGGTGTTTGAAACTATGGGAGCTGAAAGGGAAGGGAGAGCTTGGATCCGGACCAGACTAGAGTCTAGATCACCATAGTTGTTCATTTATGAGTTGTAGAGTTTTATTATATGTTTTGAGACAGTTTTTGAGACAGTTGTATGTATGTTGATTCGAGCTTTAATATTTAATAAAGTACTATGTTTCTTCCTTTGTTATCTACTGCCTCGGTATTCTGAGATGGTAACACCCTTAATTATTTGGGGAGTCGTAGTCCAGGCCCTTGAATAAATGGGGGTGTTACCGTGTGTTAATGTTTAGATAACTATGTTCTCTCTTGTATGGTGATTCTATGAATTATGCACGGTGAGATGCAAGCTGTTATAGTTGATAGAGTTTGGATGCACTGTTACCTAGATTCACATGATAGCATAGTATGAGTCGGTCTAGAACTCACATGCTAGGTTATATATGGTTCTTTTGTGGTTTATTCACATGATAGGCATATTGGTTTGGTACTTGTGTGCCTAGACTATGTGTTGATCATATACATTCACTTATGTTGTTCATGTTATATTAATATGTCATTTCGGGGCTGGGAGAACTCGGAGTTACTCCCCACTGACTGTGGCATTCGTGTTTGTTTAAAATGCGAATGACAGGTTTGTGAAGCATATGTTGGGTACATGACGAGCTAACGAGCGGATGATGATACGTGCAATTTAAATAGACTTTTTAGGTCCATTTTGCACGTATTTGTCCTTTGAATCTTAGCTTTTAGCACCATTTTCCCTCCAAGTTGTCTATTTTGTTGCATTTGTGTTCATTTCAGCAGCAGGCAAATGACGAAGAAGAAGAAGAAGAAGAAGAAGAAGAAGAAGAAGAAATGCACTCAAATATCAGAAAAATCGGCATTTTCGAGACATCAAGAAAAGAAACTCTCGCCCAATCCTGTAATTCACTCGATCGACCTCCGATTCCACTCGATCGAGCGATTGTTGTTTGAAAGAAGCTCGATCGAAGACTACCTGTGATGACATCGAGGACCACCTGAAGGACACTCGATCGAGTACTGGCAATTACTCGATCGATTGAGAAGGAGCAAGGAACTGCTCGATCGAATAACTCACTTACTCGATCGAGCTAGGGTGCGGAATTTCAGGGTTCGAAGGTTTCTGAATTTAGCATAAAAAGGAAAGAAAGGGAAGGAAGAAGGCATCATTCGACAGTTAGAAAGAAGCAGCTTTTGTAACCTAGATCTCATAAAAAACACTTTTCTCATTTTTCTCTAGAATTCTTTTAGTTTAGTTCTTACAATTAAATTTCAAGCAATCTTTTGGTTCATCTTCCTTCAATTTTGTAGTACGATATTCTTCTCCCTATCTTTATTTGATTTACGTTTTATTCTACCTTCTTGTTCATCATGTTGGATCTTATTTTATGTAATTGCTTTAGTAATCTTATGAAAATGGTTGGCTAAGCCCTTCACTAGGATTTAGGGGAACTATGGCTTAAGATCTGATTGTTGACTTGAATGTTTTAAATTAGGGTTTGCATTTAATCGTTGCATTTAATAGCTTTTGATTGTTTGAGTCGACGCATCCAATCAACTGTGTGGATTCCCTAACCCTAGATCGAAAGATTGGATTAGGGTAGGCCTGCGACGAACTTTAGGATGGATTAACTAGAGCGAAAGTTTGTTAGTTTTATCCTAGGGCGAATAGTGGACCGAAAGGACCTTTTCACAGCCCCTTCCCCGACTTTAACACGTTCTTGACTTCTTCTTTTCGCCCTAAGCCATAGTGAACCGAAGATCCTAGTCTTTTCTCTTATCTGTTTAATTGCGCAGTTCTCTGTTTTAGTTTCTTTTCTGTTAAAACTTTAGACTGTAGACAAATTACAAACACCCCCAATTTGGTTACTTAACAAGCTTTTTAGAACTTTTAGAATTCCCTTCTCCCTGTGGATTCGATACCCGACTGCCTCTACTACATTAGTTGGGACCATTTGGTTTATTTTTGATAGGGTTGCGACAACCGTTTCAAATTTTGGCGCCGTTGCCGGGGAGACGGTGTAATTTTATCTGTTCTATTTAGGTTTGTTTTAGCCTCAGGGAAGCAATTCCTCAAGGTTGTTCACATATTTTTTTTCTCTAGTGCTGTGAGTATTTTCAAGAACTTTGCACCGAAGAGGTTGGCAATCTTTATCTAAGATGCCTACTATTGCAAGCCATTCCGAAGAGGTGTGACGCACGAAAGGGCCAAGGAATTCCTCTTCCCTTTTTCCTTGACCGGGGATGCAAAGGATTGGTGGAGGGATCTAGACAAGAAGAGTTCTGGGATAACGGATTGGAACTCGTTGGCACTAACCTTCTACCGAAAGTACTTTCCCCCTCAGAAAGCTAACGCGCTAAGGGCATAAATAACTGACTTCACCCAAAGGGATACTGAAGACTTGAATGCCGTGTGGGGAAGATTCAAAAAGTTGGTCCGTTCAATCCCACATCACGGGTTTGAACGATGGTTCTTATGTAGCAAATTCTACAATGGGTTGTCCTACTCAAAAAGGGCATTACTAGATTCAGCCGCTCAAGGTAGTTTTTTGGTGAATGTGGCAGATGACAAAGGGTGGCAGCTGATTGATAACATAGCCACTCATGAGGCCCAGTACGGAAATCCACAGGAAGAACCGGAGATGAAATTTACTTGTGAACCCTCTAAGGCTGTTAACGTGAACCGGGTTCACATTGTTGAGGAGGATGTGTGCGGTAGATGTGGTGAAAAAGGGCACGACCCTGTCACATGCTTAGCTGATTCAGCAAGGGTGCTAGCCTACAAACAATTTAGGTTAGATGGCTCTTTTTTTTTTATATGTGCGTAGAGTTTGAGAAGGCAAAGGTTGTTGCTTTCACGGAAGATAGGCTGCCGGTTAATCAAGGAAGTGAAACTGGTTGGGAAATTTATCATGAACCGACTATTCACTGATTTTTGAGGAAGAATGGGAAGGCGTCGCAAGTTTGAGGAGCGGGCGCCCTTACAATAACCAAGAGACTGGACTGGAAATTGTGCCCAGTAAGCTAAACGAAGAACAGTCCTCAAAAGATCAACAAAATGCTCGAGCGTCGCGATCGAGAGGAAATCTAATCGATCGAGTTCCGGAATTGACTCGATCGAGTGAATCTGCACTGGCAGATCCTCGATCGAGTGGTCACTTTACTCGATCGACCGAACCTGGTTTGGAAGGCTTACGATCGAGCAAAATACAGCCTCGATCGAGTAACTTCGAAGAAGAAATCACTCGATCGAGTGGAAGCCTAACTCAATCGAGTGAATTTACCTCTGATACAGAAGGTCGGGCTGATAATTCTCTCAGAATACCCTCCCTTACTGTGGGGATACCACGATCTGTTGCGGAGAAAAAGAAAGCTGGCAATGCCGTTCCTATGATGAAAATTCCATATCCCGGAAGACTAAAAGACGCAAAGCTCGAAAAGCAATTCAGTAAGTTTATTGAGATGATCAAAAACATCCAGGTATCCATTCCTTTTATTGAGGTAATCACCCAAATTCCTCCTTACGCCAAATTTATGAAAGACATTTTATCGCGTAAGAAGGAACTTGGGGAGGTTGCCACTGTTGCTTCTATGACCGAATCAAGTAGCTTTCTCCTTAGTAATTCTCCCCCTAAGCAGAAAGACCCCGGGAGTTTTTCCATCACATGTGCCATAGGTAGTGGAACCATAGACAACGCCCTATGTGATCTTGGGGCTAGTGTCAATGTTATGCCATTTTCTGTTTGTCGTAAACTTAACCTAGGTCGTCTGAAGGAAACTAACATTACGCTGCGAATGACAGATAGGCCAATTAAGACACCTTTAGGTAACTTAGAGGACGTACCTGTCAGAGTAGGTAAGTTCTTCATCCCGGTAGACTTTATTGTGCTAGACATAGCTGAAGACACCCACGCACCGATCATCTTAGGTAGACCCTTCTTATGCACTGCTGGGGCAGTCATAGATGTTAGACAGGGACGTTTGACCTTATCGGTGGGGGATGACATACCCTCTTTTAGTTTGGCTAACTCACTTTCCAGGCCTATGATTTCAGATACATGTTATTCTGTTGATATTTTTAAGCATCTTAGCAGCGAGACTTGGACAGATTCTTTGACCGAGGCACCATCGTCAGCACTGAGTCTGCTAAGCAAATATGCAGAGTACACGGGCATTGGTAACGATTCAGAACCAAACCCTCTCGCTCCAGGTAGGTTGACAAAGGGTGAAAGAAGAGAGGTAGGATCACTTGTAAGTACCTTGTGCTCTCTTGAGGCAAAGGTTCCTGAGCGTAAGCCACTTCCATCTCTCTTCGTTATGCTTTCCTTGATGACACTGAGCAGTTTCCAGTTATTGTTAGCAATAAACTGGACGATGTTCAGTTAACTGCCTTACTAACAGTTCTTAAACGAAATAGGAAAGCCATGGGATACTCTTTGGATGACATCAAGGGCATCAGCCCTGATGTGTGCATGCACAGGATTGAGCTGGAAGAAGGTCATAAGCCGTGTAGAGAAGGACAGCGTAAGCTAAACCCGAAGATGGAGGAAGTGGTCATGACTGAGGTGATGAAGTTGTTGGATGCAGCTATCATCTATTCCGTAGGGAACTCCAAGTGGGTAAGTCCAATTCAAGTAGTACCTAAGAAAGGGGGTACTGCCGTTGTGAAGAATGAGAAAAATGAGCTAATACCCACTCGCTTAGTAACCGGTTGGCGAATGTGCATAGATTATCGCCAGCTGAATTCGGCTACTAAGAAAGAACATTTCCCTCTTCCCTTTATCGACCAAATGATTGAAAGGTTATCATCACATGAATTTTTCTGTTATCTAGACGGATACTCAGGTTTTTTCCAGATCCCAATTCATCCGGAGGATCAGGAGAAAACCACTTTTACTTGTCCTAAGGGTGTTTTTGCTTATCGCAGAATGCCTTTTGGGCTATGTAATGCCCCTGCCACCTTCCAAAGGTGCATGATGGGGATATTTTCTGAGTACACAGGGTTAATTATGGAGGTCTTTATGGATGACTTCAGTGTCTATGGTTACAGTTTCAATGATTGTCTGACTAACCTCGATAAGATTTTGCAGCGCTGTATAGAAGTGAATTTGGTTCTGAATTTGGAGAAATGCCATTTTATGGTCAATGAGGGAGTAGTCCTTGGTCATTTGGTTTCTAATCGTGGCATAGAGGTTGATTGATAAGGCAAAGGTGGAAGTGATTAAGCATCTACCACCCCAAGTCAATGTTAAGGGTGTGAGAAGTTTCCTTGGTCATGCCGGGTTTTATCGCCGGTTCATCAAGGACTTCTCAAAAATAGCTAAACCACTTACACAGTTGCTTTTGAAAGATGCCCCCTTTGTTTTTACTGACGATTGTCTCTCTGCTTTTCAGACCTTAAAACAGGCCTTGGTGTCGACACCGATCATTCAACCCCCTAACTGGGAGTTACCTTTCGAGATCATGTGCGACACCAGTGACTATGCATTGGGAGCAGTTTTGGGGCAGCGGAAGGAGAAAGCTTTGAGTGCCATTTATTACGCGAGCCGAACTCTGGATGAGGCTCAAGTGAAATATGCCACCACTGAGAAAGAAATTTTGGCTGTAATTTTTGCTCTTGACAAATTTCGCTCATATCTCCTTGGTTCTAAAGTCATTGTTTTTACAGATCATGCAGCCCTGAAGCATCTCTTGGGAAAGAAGGAAGCCAAACCCAGATTCCTACGGTGGATACTCCTACTTCAGGAATTTGATCTAGAAATAAAGGACAAAAAGGGCGCTGAGAATGTCGTGGCCGACAATCTCTCACGCTTGACTTATCGAGAAGGGGAGGATACTTTACCCATCAATGATTCTTTTGGTGATGATTCTCTTTTCTCCCTTTGTGCTATTATTGACCAGACTAACGATAAGGTTGAACCGTGGTTTGCAGATTATGCTAACTTTACAGCTGGCAAGGAAATGCTGAAGGGCCTCACTTACCAGCAACGCAAGAAGTTCTTACATGATGCTCGACATTATTTCTGGGACGAGCCTTACCTATTCAAAGAATGCGCAGACGGTCTCTACCGACGATGCATCCCACAATGGGAGACCAAGGCAATCCTGGAAGGGTGTCATTCTTCACACCATGGTGGTCATCACGGTCCATCTCAGACCGTGACTAAGGTACTCCAATCAGGTTTTTATTGGCCCAACATGTTTGCTGATGCTAGAGCTTTTGTTTCCAGGTGTGACGAATGCCAGCGAACAGGTAACATTTCTAAGCGTCATGAAATGCCCCAGAACGGCATCTTAGAAGTTGAACTCTTTGATGTCTGGGGTATTGACTACCAAGGAGCGTTCCCTACAAGTCAAGGTAACCGGTATATCTTAGTTGCAGCAGATTATGTGTCAAAATGGGTCAAAGCTGTCGTGACACCCAATTGTGATGCCAAAACTGTTATTAAGTTATTTCGTAAGATCATCTTTCCTCGTTTCGGAGTCCCACGTGTCGTCATTAGCGATAGAGGTATGCACTTTAAAGAACATACACTAACCCATATGTTGACTAAGTTTGGTGTACGGCATCGTAGAGGTTTGGCTTATCACCCACAGACTAGTGGTCAAGTTGAAGTCTCCAATAGGGAACTTAAGGAGATTTTAGCTAAGGTAGTGTCTAAGTCTCGTAAGGATTTGAAGAGTCTATTGATATAATATACTCAAGAAGGGGGGGGGGTGAATTGAGTATGCCTTCTTTTTAAATCTTCTTCGATGTGTGTATGGTTGTATGATGATCTTCGAGTAAAACAATTAATAAGGAGATACACAATATTTTTGAAGTGGTTCAGTCTCACACTTTGAGACCTACGTCCACTATTCTCGATTAATAAAATTAGTACCAACTCTGGATTAGAATTTTATCAACCCTACTCGTGCAACTTTGATGTTAGTTGCAACTCTATCTAGAAACCGTTAAATATCTAGCTACGACAAATACCGTTAAATATTTGTCTTACAATGAGTACTGCTAAATACTCGTTCTATCTTACGTTAATAAGATAAAGTCTTCAATGTTTTCTTGGTGTCACAATCTTGAATGAATAAGATGTTGGGGCTGGTGTCCTTGACAATTAAGTACAATGACTTATTAAATCTCTTTAAGGATCACAAGGGCATACTTCTGTATTATTACCAGTTGATCCACGTTTATCAATAACGGTTGGCTTGCTAGATAAGTTTGACGTTATTGTCATACGGATGGCGGTGGTCAACTGGTCCCTATACGTCACACCTATAGGACACGTTTGAGAGATGTGAAGGTATGAAAATACAGTCACATTTTGCCGGATATGACTAAACGGTTAGTCAGAGGTATTGACTATTAAATTAGTCAATAAGATGTTGAGAATTATTATTTAATACGGATTAAATAATTTTAGCTAATACGGATTACATGATTAATTCGTAAATTAAATATAAACGGTTATATTTAATTAAATATTGTATTCGCGTATTAATATAAACAGTTATATTAATTTAGGTAATTATACAATATCGTATTTTATCAGACCGTTATTAATATATCGACTGTATTAATATCTGATAACATGTTACGATTTATAATTATAAACCCGCGAATTATACTTAAAGCTAAATGGGTCGAATCACGAATTAGAATAAGGTAAGAGTGGAAAGCCCACTCCTACTCCATCTCCAATTCGGCCGGCCTCTTGTAGTATATAAGGAGAGTCCTTCTCCTTATATCGACTACTCTTGGTGCACTGTTTAATTATCTGAAAAGAAAATTAGGGTTTTGAGACATTCTTTTCTCAAATACCTCAGATCTCACATCTAAAACTCAATAGCTCTCCCTATATTGCAAGGCAATTGGAGAGGATTTCTAGCACACGCGGCCACGTCTCAAACTAAGTCTTGGGTGCAAGTTATAGGAGGGAATTTGCATTAATTCCTGTTCTTAGGCCTTTTGCGCGAGGACTAAAGGTTGTACTTCTTTTCTCATGTTTTTTAATCTTATGACGATATTCGCAATTGTATATTTCATTATAATCCTACAATTTTAGGGTGAATACGCGTTATATTCCCCACAAGTGGTATCAGAGCCTTAGGCCATGAAATTTTTACAATTGTGTCTTTCATAAAATCAAAATTTTGAGAAAACCGTGCATCTGCCTAGGCACTCGATCGAGTCCCTGTGACACTCGATCGAGTGCCCCCGTACCAGGCTGCCGTGCGTGTATTTTTGTGAGAAATCGATCTTGTTTTCGATTATAATTTGCATGTTGTTAATTAATCGATATTTTTAGCAATATGTGAATCTTTTGTTGTTGTTTATATATGATTTACAAGTTTTAAATCCATGTTATAAACACGTTTTAATTTAAAAGTGCAGCGATTTGCGATTTTTACGAGCCACTCGATCGAGCCATGCTGCACTCGATCGAGTGACCCTGACACTCGATCGAGTGCCCCTGTTACTCGATCGAGTGCTCTCGTTTCGGGGTTTTTATTTTCGAAAATAACTTGTTTCTTATTTTCACATGGCTTAAAATAATATACTGTATACGGAAATAGTATATTATTTAGTGAAACGGTTCACCCTCGTTTGATACATATTGTTTTTAAAACAGTTTAAAACAATGGATTATATGTTTATTAAAATTGGTGATTAAAACGGTATAGTCACTTAATTTTAATCTTAAAAGGTGGTTTGGTATAAATTTATTAATCATAATAACGGTATTATGTCATGTATAAATTGTTTTTAGTTGATGCATTTTATTTATCGTCTTGTGAATGCCTTGAATGCTTTCAATAACGTATTTAATTTTTGCAAACGGTTGTAACTTAGTGTGGCCTTAGAAGATTGTGTTACCGTAATGATGGGACACGATCTTGCTTGTAATTTTGAGATCTTGAATCTCTGTTTTGGGTTTTTGCCATGTAATTACTTTTGTATTTAAATTAGAATGTATCTAGGATTACTTTTGTAATTTAAATTAGTAATTTTGCGAAGACCAAAGACAAGACGGAGACCGGATGCTCACTCCCGCTGCAAGGACCAAGATGAAACATCAAGACAAGCTTCTAGGGTCCAACAGTGGATTCCAAGTTGTTTTATGTTTATTTTGGTAGGATAGGCCACACTAGGACTTTTATTTACGTTTATTGCATTTATCTTTACGCTTTCATCGATAATAGCTTGCATCATATTCCGCCTAAAAACCAAACCACCTATATCATGCCTGAAAACTGACTCATGTAGAGGTCTCGCGTTAGTTTTCTGTGACAATACAGATGTCACATGTCATTTAAAGCCATCACTTTATTTAATTCATTCACGCAATGCTAGTTTTTAGTTCACTTAAATATGAATAAATAAAAGTTGATGGGGTCTTCCTCGTATAACCAAAAATTGAGATTAGTCTTTATAAATCAGCCTCCCATGAATCCCTTCTTCGTCGGTAGGCATAATATGACCCCTTCTACGTCGGGTAAGTGGGAACAGATGATTTATTTTATCTCAACATCATGGTCACTCGATAATATTCCAGTGACTGAGATGGACTAATAGATAGGATTTACGGAAATCTATCGACCAAGAGTTCCAACGATTGGAATTAGCCAAACTGTGGGCTTATCAATATACGGAAATTGAGTCTTGGGATCGTTTATATAATTCTTGAGGGAGATCAATTATATAAATGCTTGAGTCTACGAGTTTAAATTCAATTTAATATAGACTTAAATCACAACAATAAGTTGCTTATATGGTTTTGTTTTATCTTCCTTTTCAGTGTAGAACACGTTCAATAAAACTGCTGTAAAACTAAAATGGCTGGTGAAGACCCAATGCCAAGTGCCAAGCTAGCACGTGAATCCTGGCTAAAAGCCTTCATGGACTCCATGAATCAGTCCACTAGACTGAGGAATGATGGGTCAAACTTCTCTGACTGGGAGGCAGCACTACGGAATGCTGCCATTGCTGACGGAAAGCTCAAGTTCTTAACTGAGCCCATTCCGCCACACCCAGGAACTGGAGCTAGAGCCAACGAAATTCGCACTCATAGCGATTTCGTTATGGAAGCGGGTGCGATAAAGAACGTACTCATCTATGCAATGGAATCCAATTTGCAAAGACGCTTCATAACCCATGGTGCAAACAAGATTTTCACCACGCTCACTAACGAATTCTCCAAGGCTCCGAGAATCGTTTCTTATGAGCATACCTGTCGCTTCTTTGAGGCGAAACTCCAGAAGGGCCAAGCTGTTAGCCCACATATTCTTAACATGATTGAGAATATCGAGAAACTGGAGTCCCTAAACTGCAAGATCAGTGAGAACATCATCGTTGATCGCATGCTTCATTCGCTTCATGACGGGTTCGCCCTCTTTAGGGCCAACTACTACATGAACGACATGAAGAAGACTCCCCATGAGCTCCACTCCCTTCTCGTACAGACTGAGAAGGATCTTAAGTTGAGTGGGAGTCTTAAGCAGGATGTTCTCATGATCTCCAGTAAGGGGAAAGGTAAAGGGAAGGCTAAAGCTCAGGGCGACCTAGCAGTAGGTAAGCCCAGGTTCAAGAAACCAGGATTTACTAAGAGTGGGCCTGGTGAGTCGAGTAACTCACAAGGCAAGACAAAGAGCAAGGATACAAGCATGGAATGTCACCATTGCCACAAGACTGGGCATTGGAGGCGCTCCTGCCCCGTGTATCGCGAGGACATTAAAGCAGGCCGTGTTACTCCTGTTGGTATGTCTTCTTCTTCTTTTATTCACATGATTGAGATTAACCATGCAAGTTGCGGAACTTGGGTACTTGATACCGGTTGTGGTTCTCATCTATGTAATCATGTGCAGGGCCTCCAAAACCAAGAACCCCTAATCAAGGGTGAGGTGGACCTGCGTGTCGGGAATGGAGCACGTGTGGCTGCAGTCTCGAAGGGAACATACGTAATCCAGCTTCCAAGTGGATTCGAGTTATTTTTGTATAACTGTTATTATGTTCCTAGTTTGTCCAAAAACATTATTTCAGTTTCTGCACTTGACAAACTCGGATTTTCATTTGTAATAGAGAATAATAGCTGTATTTTCTCTTTGCACAATATGATTTATGGCAAGGCAGTTTCCATGAATGGAATTTATGTTTTAGATCAAACTACCGAGATATTACATGTGAATAATAAAAGAATAAAGGTAGGTGACAAAGATCAAACTTACCTATGGCATTGTCGTATGGGACACATAAATGAGAAACGCGTTAAACAGCTCATACAGAATGGAGCTATTTCGCCCTTTGATTTCGAATCATATGGCACGTGTGAATCATGTCTCATCGGCAAAATGACTCGTATTTCCTTCAAAGGTGTTGGAATGCGCGCTGCCGACCTATTAGGACTCATACATACGGACGTATGTGGCCCTATGTCGATCAACGCACGAGATGGCTATAGGTATTTCATCACTTTCACGGATGATTTAAGTAGATATGGCTATGTCTACTTAATGAAGCACAAAAGTGAATCCTTTGACAAGTTCAAAGAATACCAGAATCGGGTACAGAACCAGCTGGGTAGAAAGATTAAAGCACTACGCTCGGATCGTGGTGGTGAGTATCTTTCACGCGAGTTTGATCAACACCTAAAAGACTGTGGGATCGTACTACAGTTGACTCCACCTGGAACACCACAATTAAATGGTGTGTCCGAACGGAGAAATCGAACTTTACTCGATATGGTTCGATCCATGATGAGTCACACCGTTGTGCCTGATTCATTGTGGGGCTATGCTCTTTTGTCGGCCGCTCTAATACTTAACCGAAGTCCGTCTAAAGCTGTTGACAAGACTCCATTCGAGTTATGGAAGGGAACGGTCCCTAACTTGTCCTTTATTCGGGTTTGGGGCTGCGAGGCTTATGTCAAGTGGAGACACGAGGATAAGCTCGGCCCGCGATCGGTCAAGACATACTTTATAGGCTACCCAAAGGGAACGTTTGGTCATTACTTCTACTCGCCTACCGAACAACGTGTTTTTGTTGCGGCTAGTGCGACGTTCTTAGAGAAAGAATTTCTCGAGAACAAGTCGAGTAATAGAACCTTCGAGTTATCGGAGGTTCAAGAACCAACTACCGAGCAACCATTGGAGGAAACAGTACCTCCAACCGAGGCTGCGGTAGATATCCCTGAGGAACCTAGGAGGTCGGGAAGAGTCTCTATTCCACCGGACAGATACATTGGTATGGTCGAGGAACACGATACAGATGACGTCTTACTCCTAGAGGGTAATGAACCCACAACCTATAAAGGTGCCATGACCAGTTCTGACTCAAAGCTATGGCTAGAAGCCATGCAATCCGAGATGGACTCCATGTATGAGAACAACGTGTGGGATCTTGTGGACCTACCTGCAAAGGTACGTCCCCTTCAATGCAAATGGCTTTACAAGATAAAGCATGCCGTGGAAGGACAACAAGATTTCCATAAGGCTAGACTAGTTGCTAAAGGTTTCACCCAAGTGCCAGGCTTGCACTACGATGAGATCTTTGCACCCGTAGTCATGCTACGTTCCATTCGGATTATCTTAGCGATCGCCGCATTTCATGACTATGAAATATGGCAAATGGACGTTAAAACTGCCTTCTTAAACGGTTATTTGGAGGAAGAGTTGTACATGGTACAACCCGAGGGTTTTATCGATTCAGCACATCCTAAGAAAGTTTGCAAGCTTAAGCGTTCCATCTATGGACTTAAGCAAGCATCGCGGAGTTGGAATCATCGCTTCGACCAAGTGATAAAAGAGAATGGGTTCATTCGATCAGTCGAGGAACCATGTCTCTATATCAAGTCGAGTGGGAGTAAGATTGTATTCCTAGTACTGTATGTCGATGACATACTCTTCATTGGGAATGACATACCTCTCTTATCTTCGGTTAAAGCATGGTTGAAAAACCACTTCCAGATGAAAGATCTGGGAGAGGCACAAAGAATTTTGGGCATCCGTATCTACAGGGATAGATCACGACGGATGTTGTCTCTCAGTCAGGAGTCTTATATAGAGAAGATTCTGGAGAGATTCAGCATGACGAACTCCAAAAAGGGGTTCCTTCCTATGACTCCTGGGCTTCACTTGAGCAAGTCTCAAGAAGCTAAGTCAGTGGAAGAGAAAGAGCGCATGAGTCGGATTCCTTATGCTTCGGCAATAGGATCGATCATGTATGCCATGATATGCACACGTCCTGACGTTGCATATGCATTGAGTATGACAAGTCGATTCCAAGCTCATCCAGGTGAACAACACTGGATGGCCGTGAAAAACATTCTTAAGTACCTACGGAGGACTAAAGATTGGGGATTGACTTTTGGAGGCGACTCGACGCTCTGCGCCACGGGTTACGCAGATGCTAGCTTCCAAACAGATCGAGATGACTCGAAATCTCAGTCTGGATTTGTCTTTACTCTTAATGGCGCTGCTGTCAGCTGGAAAAGTTCTAAACAAAATGTTACAGCAGATTCTACTACTGAGTCCACGTAAAAGAAGATATTTATTGATAAGATCGCTATGGATGACAACATAGCTGATCCTCTCACAAAAGCATTACCACGTGATAAGCATGAAGGGCACATTCCTTCCATGGGAATTGGATGTGTTCCTAAGTTGTAGTACTCTTTTATGAATTCATGTAATAATTCATTTTCTCGTGTACTCTATTCAACCTTATTGTTATGACATAAAATGTTTTGTTTCTCATGTGGAATTGTACGCCAATTTTGAACACCACAAAGTGAACTGATTAACATTACATCGTTTTGGTCCTTGATTACCCACTTGAGCTGATAACTCAGGTAATCATTTTGTGACGTTGGTTGATGGTGGGTTCAACGAGCCATAAGTCACGTGGATGACTGACCAATCACAAAGGCGAGTTATACGGATATCTCGTAGGACACCCCGTGACATCGTTATGGAGTCCTAAATGTTTTATAACATTGGGTGCCAGGTCGTGGATAGGACCTCCATAGTGTTCCTTAGAGTCGAGTCTTTTGACTTTCAACTGCTTCCTGAGATTAAGACAGATTTTGGGTAACTTTGGTTTCTTTCCCACGGTCACCGTAACAGGGGCCAAGAGGATTTTTTCTGGGTTATTTCATGCTGGGCGATATCGGCAGGATTCGAGTTGAGGGAAATATCCAAACCCTTATCAGGATTTTATCATTTCTCAGGGCCACTCGAGGAGTAGTAACTGAAATGCATGGCCATGCTCGAATACAGATTCGTTTTATCAGTTAAGTTACTCTCTAGTCGGGGAAACCACTCTTGATACAGATCGCTTGTGAGATACGACCTTTGCGAATACGGATTTGCAAATTGTCTTACATTGAGTGGGAGAAATTTTAAAAGGATATGAGATTCGGTTATCGCACCTACACTTGTACGGACAAGTGGGAGTTTGTTGGAGATTGTGTCCTCCACATGTAGTGTGATAACGTCATTGAACATACCCTTGTACGGACAAGTGGGAGATTGTTGGGGCTGGTGTCCTTGACAATTAAGTACAATGACTTATTAAATCTCTTTAAGGATCACAAGGGCATACTTCTGTATTATTACCAGTTGATCCACGTTTATCAATAACGGTTGGCTTGCTAGATAAGTTTGACGTTATTGTCATACGGATGGCGGTGGTCAACTGGTCCCTATACGTCACACCTATAGGACACGTTTGAGAGATGTGAAGGTATGAAAATACAGTCACATTTTGCCGGATATGACTAAACGGTTAGTCAGAGGTATTGACTATTAAATTAGTCAATAAGATGTTGAGAATTATTATTTAATACGGATTAAATAATTTTAGCTAATACGGATTACATGATTAATTCGTAAATTAAATATAAACGGTTATATTTAATTAAATATTGTATTCGCGTATTAATATAAACAGTTATATTAATTTAGGTAATTATACAATATCGTATTTTATCAGACCGTTATTAATATATCGACTGTATTAATATCTGATAACATGTTACGATTTATAATTATAAACCCGCGAATTATACTTAAAGCTAAATGGGTCGAATCACGAATTAGAATAAGGTAAGAGTGGAAAGCCCACTCCTACTCCATCTCCAATTCGGCCGGCCTCTTGTAGTATATAAGGAGAGTCCTTCTCCTTATATCGACTACTCTTGGTGCACTGTTTAATTATCTGAAAAGAAAATTAGGGTTTTGAGACATTCTTTTCTCAAATACCTCAGATCTCACATCTAAAACTCAATAGCTCTCCCTATATTGCAAGGCAATTGGAGAGGATTTCTAGCACACGCGGCCACGTCTCAAACTAAGTCTTGGGTGCAAGTTATAGGAGGGAATTTGCATTAATTCCTGTTCTTAGGCCTTTTGCGCGAGGACTAAAGGTTGTACTTCTTTTCTCATGTTTTTTAATCTTATGACGATATTCGCAATTGTATATTTCATTATAATCCTACAATTTTAGGGTGAATACGCGTTATATTCCCCACATAAGATCAATGCTTGAGCACTTGAATCTTGAATCGGATATGACAATGAAAAGCTCGAATATTGAAGTAGATGATCGGCGGTTTCTCTCTCTCGATTTGCGTGAATATGTGTGTATATGTTTCGTGTATCTTAGTGTGTCATAGGTAGTCTATTTATATAAAATATGTATTTAGGTAATTTAAACCCTAGATGATTTAGGAATATTACTAAAACTAGAATACTAGTCTTTTAGTAATACTACCTTAAATCTAATCTTAATATATTTAGGAAAGATTTAATAATATACTATAAGTATTATATAAGGAATCAATTTCCTAATTCATATTTAGGAAAGATCTTTATATAATAAACAACTAGCATCCTTATTAAAACAACTTCCTAAACTATGTCAAAGATAATAAAATATATTATCACAATATAATCTTAGTTTGTTTAGGAGATTAAATAAATACATAATATTTACTTAATTTAATCCTATACGAATTATGGTAATCGTGACATGTTACACGTTTCCCAAAGTCGTAACAAACTATATTTTCGATTATATTATTTGACAATTAAGATCATATAAAAATCCTTAGTTTATTTTAGTAATAAATAATTATCTCATAAGACAATTATTTATTCATTATTTAACTAAAAGATATTTTATATAATCCTATCAAAATTAACAATTCCATATTTAGAATAGAATACCAATTAAACACTAGTTTGTACACGACACTAATTTGGAAACAATCGTTTCATCAAAACACATATATTTCGATCATTTCTTCATAGATATAGAGTTATAGCTACGAGCTATAACTTGAACCAAACTTGTACTAAAGCTATAGTTGATAAGTATAACTTTAGCTCATTATGCGCGCTTGTGATCTTCTATCAATCTTCGACTTAGTCAATTCATTGACTAACATGCTTGAATCTTTTATACTTGATTGATTAGATCTTGTTACTAATGTTCTATACACTTAGCACACGATTATACATACGAGTATATAATATATAAATAGCTATATTTGTCATTATCAAAACATAAACATATATAGTATATATATATTTGAATATATGGTTCAACAAATTCCCCCTTTTTGATGATGGCAAGTCTCTCTTAGATTTTGTGTCTAAGTGTATGTTCCCCCTCAATATAATAATGGTCATTCATAGTAAAGATTAACTTAGGGTTTCTATCTTTTATCTATCCCATATCCTTTAAGAACCCTAAGAGACAATGAATTACGACAAGGAGCAAGCTTAGGCAAATTCTAATCTAAGTCGCATTTTTCCCCCTCTTGACATCATCGAAAAGATGAGAACAAAGACATGAAACGACTAGAATGATATACGACGAAACATAAGTAAGCACGTAAAACGAGTCGAAAAGATATGAACATAGAAAATATCACACAAGCACATACTAATGTAAGAATATACACAACCAATCCGAATATACTATGCCAATGGGCCGAATATGTGATAATGTTTAAGAAAATGGGCCGGCTAAGGTTAATGGATAAGGGCCTGCAAAAGATAACAAATAAGATGGGCCAAGGCAAAACAAACATAGAAACTGGGCCGCATCAAATAAGATTGGGCCGGTTAGGGTTAAGAAATCCGAAGGAAGCAAAATAGGAATAGCTTCGGATTCCTAATGGGCCAGGGAAGGGAATTGGGCCACAATACTAATATTGTTTATAAGTCCACCCCAGACTTTGAACAAAACAACAACAAACCAATCCAAATTCGAAAGACAAAGACGGATATAGACGATCAAGAACGAGAACTTGAGGCCGGATTCTTTGCATACGGGTTCACGTAATCGGGTCGGCTACGAAACTCAAGCGTCTCCAACCTATCCAAGCAACTCGACACGTTTCGCCCTTGAGCATTAAGCGCGATCTCGAAGTTGAGCACTTTGAGAGAGAGTGCCTTGACGGCCTCGAGTGCTTGAGATGCGTCTTCCCTCAAAACTCCGTGAGTACGTACCATGGCTCCTCCTTGAGAGGCGAGAAAAGAGAGACGATCACTCATACTTAGCAACTCCGAGCATACAACAGAAACTTCCGAGCCAATTTTCACCAATTGTTTATCCACTTTCTCCATCCATTCCTTCACATCAACCTCAAACTCACGACCCTTATTGGCACGACTACCCCCTGCCTCATCCTTCTCCTTTTTAATTTCACACAGACCAAGAATTTGGTCCATCTTGGCTTCAAGACCCGCGAAGGATGGTGATGGATGCGGAGTGGGTTCCGTACCTACATTTTTACCAAACGTAAGATCAACTCCATCAAAGCAAATTCCCATTAATTTCAACAACCGATCACACATACGATCCTTTGGTTTAATCCCGAAACTGGAATCATCAACAACACCTTTCTTAAACATCAATTCGGATACCTACATTCCATATGGAATGTCGATGGTGGAGCAGAATTTTTCCTTAACAAGAATACTCGAAACTTGACAGATTTTATGGCAAATAAGAGACGCCAAATCGATTTTCTGTCCCTCCAACCAACTATACAACACCACAGCCTCAACACTAGCAAGTTTATCCCTACCACCCCGTCGTGGTAACACGGTATTCCATAAAAAATTCAAGAAAAACTTCAATTTTGGGTTAAAATTGACAGTAAGCAGAGGAGAAACTTCAGTAGCATCTTCATCGAAATATTTTTTAATCACCAATTTTTGATCTTTAGTAACTACACTCCATTCCTTTTCGGGGTCAAGAACTAACCCGTCTTGATCAAGTTTAAAGATAGCACAAATATCCGACTTAGTCACAATAATATCCTTACCATTCACGACACCCCTTATCCCATCATCACACGGTTTAACTGAAGCAAAGAATTGAACCAACTTGATGGGAAATAACAAACCCGAAAAATCACTTATGTATTCCCACCCTTGAAATGTCAGAAAATCTTTAAAGAATCTCAAAGATTTTGACCCATTGACCCACGACTTAGGATAAAACCGACCCGCATGAATGGCGTAAGGTAAAACTCGATCAATTAACGTACCTTCTTGTTTGGTCATGCGCACCTTCTCAAGACCCGCACGAGTAGCTTCGACAGAGTACTCGGGAAACATAGGGCGAGGGACTTGGGAGTCGAGTTCTTGCATGTCATCAGAATTAGAGGACGAAACACGATTGAGTTTGCGTCGTTTGCTCTGGTCGGGGGTGGGAGCGGCTGTAGCTATCGGAGTTGGAGAGGGCGGTGGTGTGGGCTTATTTTGTTGAGAGCGTGTGGTGCGAGATGGCGGCATTGTGGGGATGAAAGTGGTGGTTTTGGGTTGAAATTATGGCGGAGGTTTTGGTGAGTTTTAATGGTGATGGGGATTTAAGGTTTATGGAGGTTTGGGACGGTAAGAAGGAGAGTAAAGGAGGTGAGTTTTGGTAAGTTTGAGGGAGTTGGGTAATAATTGTGGGAGGGTAAAAAGTCAAAGGCTAGGTAATTAGTAGGGGGGCACGTGGTAGTTATTTGTGGGGCTAGGTGGTTTAGGGACGTGGCAGGTGGGGCCTTTGCACACGGTTTGTGTGTTGATGTTTGAGGTAAGTTTTGTAATTTGATTTTTCTTTTTCTTTGTTTATTAATATATATTTGTGTAATAGTATGTATTATATGTATATGGAGGTAAATTATAATATGTGACCTAATATTGTTTTGAGATCGGTTGTGCACACATTCATATGTAAATAATATAATATAACTATAATCACAAAATTTATCATCGAATACATACATACACATGCAGCGGAGTATACGGACACAGTCATATAATCTCATCTAATCCGTAGTCAATCATTGGGTTATTTTGGCTTTTAAGATTTGATTAGGTGCCACCGATTAAACCAATTTCCAATCGCAAAGTCTCAAAGCGTTCTCTAGCCAATGGTTTAGTGAAGATATCTGCCCATTGTTTTTCCGTACTACAAAATTCCAATTTTATATTTTTCTTTTCAACATGGTCTCTTAGAAAGTGGTGTCTAATTTCAATATGTTTAGTTCTCGAGTGTTGGGCTGGGTTTTTAGATATAATAATAGCACTCGTATTATCACATAAGATAGGCACACATCCAACATCAACACCATAATCATGTAGTTGTTGCTTTAACCATAGGAGTTGAGAACATACCAGTGCGGCTGCAATATATTCTGCTTCAGCAGTTGAGAGAGCGACAGAATTTTGTTTCTTGGATCCCCAAGATATAATACAAGGACCTACAAAGGTAGCACGTCCGGAGGTACTTTTTCTGTCTAAGGAACATCCTGCATAGTCCGTATATGAATATCCTACTAGGTTAAAGTTACAGTCTATAGGGTACCATAGATATAATTTTGAGGTTCCGATTAGGTATCTTAAAATTCTCTTAACTGCAATCATGTGTGATTCTTTTGGTGCAGATTGGAATCTCGCACAAACACAGACACTAAACATTATATCTGGACGACTTGCTGTAAGATAAAGAAGTGAGCCAATCATACCTCTGTAAGTTGTTTCATCTACAGACTTACCATCTTCGTCTTTGGTTAACTTCTTATCTGTGACCATTGGAGTAGGCATTGCATGAGAGGTTTCCATTCCAAATTTCTTTAGTAACTCCTTGACGTATTTTTGTTGATGAACTTTGATTCCTTCTTCAGTTTGTTGTATTTGAAGTCCAAGGAAGAACTTTAGTTCTCCCATCATACTCATCTCGAACTCAGAAGTCATCAACTCAGAGAAGTACTTGCACAACCTTTTATTAGTTGAGCCAAAAATAATATCGTCAACGTAGATCTGAACGACTAGTAGATCTGAGTTTTCGCTTTTAAGAAATAGGGTTTTATCCACAGACCCTCTCTTGAATCCACTCTCCAATAGGAACTTTGATAATCTGTCGTACCATGCCCTAGGTGCTTGTTTCAGACCATATAGTGCTTTGTCCAATTTGAATACATGATCCTTGAGTTTGCTGTCAGGAAATCCAAGAGGTTGTTCAACAAATACTTCCTCTTGGAGATAGCCATTAAGAAATGCAATCTTAACGTCCATCTGAAAAAGCTTCATTCCCTTGTGTGCTGCAAATGCAATGAGTAGTCTTATTGCCTCAAGACGAGCAACAGGAGCAAAGGTTTCGTCATAATCGATCCCTTCCTGTTGATTGTATCCTTGGACTACTAGTCTGGCCTTATTTCTCACAATGACTCCAGTGTCATCCAATTTGTTTCTGAATACCCATCTAGTTCCAATGACAGTTCTGTCCTTAGGTCGAGGAACAAGATGCCAAACTTTGTTTCTCTCAAATTGCTGGAGTTCTTCTTGCATGGCAACTATCCAGTCTAGTTCTGCGAGAGCTTCCTTGATATTTGAAGGTTCAATAGTGGAGAGAAAAGAGTAGAATGAGCAAAAGTTGTTTAAGCTCCTTCTAGTTTGAACTCCATCTGTCAGACTTCCTATGATATTGTCCAAAGGATGAGAGCCTTTGTATCTCCAGTTCCTTGATTGATTATTAGCATTACCTGTACTTGACTCGGGATCTTGACTTGTTCCCCCTGAATCCAAACCTGGGTTTATAGTAGGGTCAGGTATAACTCTGGCCTCTTCCCTTTGGTTTTGATTCAAAGTTACAGCTTCATTAGATGTAACTCTGGGTTCCGAGTCATTGGTTTGAGAGTTATCTACAGTATCATCAACTGTAGTTTCATCTCTCGCACCATTTTCTCCCAAGTTGAGTTCATCATGAGTTCCTTGAGGTTCTCCTTCTTCAAATTCCATTTCAGGAGGATCTTCCCTTGATAACCTGAAATCAGGTTCGTCTAGGTTTTCCTCTATATCCTGTAATGGCTTATCGAAGACATTATTTTCATCAAAGATAACATGAATACTTTCCTCTATGCATAGAGTACGTTTGTTGAAAACTTTGTAGGCTTTACTATGATCAGAATATCCTATAAAGATTGCTTCATCACTTCTAGGGTCGAATTTGCTTAATCTATTTTTACCATTGTTGTGAACAAAGCATTTGCTACCAAAACATCTTAAGTGAGATATGTTTGGTTTACGACCTCGAAGAAGTTCATAAGGAGTCTTTTTAAGGATAGGTCTAATCATAGCACGGTTATGAATATAGCAAGCTGTACTAATAGCCTCAGCCCAAAAGTTTCTAGGTAGGCCACTACAAAGAAGCATTGTTCTAGCCATGTCTTCTAGGGTTCTGTTCATTCGTTCTACGACTCCATTTTGTTGTGGGGTTCTAGGGGCCGAGAAGTTATGTCCAACACCATTGGTTTTACAGAACTCAATAAAAGCATGATTGTCGAACTCAGTTCCATGGTCAGTACGAATTGTTACTAGGTTTGATTTATATTTGTTTTGGACAAGTTTCATGAGACTAACGAATTCATCGAATGTTTCGTCTTTAGAATGGAGAAAGATTGGCCAAACAAATCTAGAGTAATCATCAACTAGAACGAAAACGTACCTGGAACCACCTCTGCTTCTTACCTTCATAGGGCCACATAGATCCATGTGTACTAGTTCAAGAGCTTGTTCTGTGCTTACCACTCTTTTTGGCTTAAAGGATGATCTGACGTGTTTACATCGTGCGCATGTGTCACACATCTTTTCTTGATCAAATTTAATCTTTGGAAGACCTTCGACCAAGTCCCATCTTTTCATCTGACTTAGAATAGGTGAGCTAATATGACCAAATCTCTTGTGCCATAGACATGGATCATCTAACGTAACTTTCATGCAAGATAGAGAATCAGTAGGTACAGCATTTAAATCAATCATATAAACATTTTTCATCCTGTGACCTTCAAGTATTACTTTACTGGTGCCTTCTAAGATTATACGACATATATCTGAATAGGAAACTACTTTGTTTCCTTTGTCACACAATTGAGATATACTAATAAGATTGTGTTTGAGACCCCTTACAAGGTATACATCATTTATAGTATGAGAGGATGAAATACCTATCTTACCAATTCCGATGATCTTTCCCTTTTTGTTATCACCAAAAGTGA
This sequence comes from Silene conica, assembly GCA_029255685.2. Classification (NCBI taxonomy): domain Eukaryota; kingdom Viridiplantae; phylum Streptophyta; class Magnoliopsida; order Caryophyllales; family Caryophyllaceae; genus Silene; species Silene conica. Next base: position 15,096,168 of record CM055319.2, read on the forward strand.
CTTTACCTCCATCAAAGGGTTTAAGGGTTTGGAATAGATTTACGTCGCCTGTCATATGTCTTGAGCATCCACTGTCGAGATACCATAGGTTATTTTCCTTGGCGACAAACTGCACGAATAAGTTCAAAGACAGGATTTAGGTACCCAAGCATACTTGGGTCCTTTGTTGTTAGTAATCACAAATACATCTTTCTTTTTAACCCAAACTTGTCTTACATAGGTCTTTCTATATTGGTAGTAGTTGGGTTTTGATATTCTTGTGTAAGTCTTAGTTTGGACTCTTGGTGACCAATTTTTGTGTGATGTTTGTTGAGGAGTTTGTTTGGTTCTATTTCTCTTTTCTTCGTAATCAAATGTCATGTCATAGAACCATCTGTGGTCAATATTTCTTTCCTCAATTTTGTCATCATCACTATCAGAGACAGAATTAGTGTCGTTTGGAATTCCTAAGGATTTAACAAACTTAACTCCGGTTTTAAAATCTTGTGCGTGTTTCACACAGTTTTCTCGGAGGTGTCCAGTATGGCCACAATAAGTGCATATTAAATACTCAGGAAGGTCGGCATATTTTCTTCTTCTAAAGTCTCTGTCTGTTGGGCTTTGCTTACACTTTGAGTGATCCCTTCTACCATAACACTCGTGTCCTAACCCCATCTTCATGTTGTTGTCGGATTGTTCAGTTAGGAAGTTTAGAACGTTAGTGCTTCCTTCCCATTTGCCGTGAACCTTCCGAGCATGAAGAAGGAGGTCTTTTAGGGAGTCTATTTCTTTCTTACATTCACTGTGGTCAGTGTTGTTAGACTCTTTTAGGTTTTGAATGTCTTTATGAAAGTCGGACACAATTTTGGCATGTTCCTTCTTGATTTTAGATAGATTGAATTCTAGATCCATAATCTTGCTTTCGAGGATCTCAACTTCTTCTAAATGAGTCTCATCTTCGACCATAATCGAAGATTTGGACTTTAGAAGCTCATTAGCCTTTCTCAAATCTGAAGTTATAGCTTCATTAGCTATAACTTTAGATTGAAGCTCTTTGATGTTGAGTTTCAGTTTTGAGGTTATAGATTCATTAGCTATAACTTTAGACTCAATAACCTTTTTCTCAGACATAACTGTTTCCAATTTAGCATTTGCTTCAATGCTTATTTTGGATTTCAGTTTCTTAGCTTTGGCTTTCAGAAGTTGATTTTCCTCAGCAATATCGAGGATCTGTTCCTTCAATTCATCTAATTCAAGGCTTTGCTCATGACATTGGTCTAGGGTTTTCTCAAAGTATTTGATTAACATAGCCTTAGATAAATTCTTAACTTGACTTTTGAGTTGAAGAAAATTTACCTCTTCATCGTCGTCATCGTCTGAGTCGGATTCTCCAAGGAGACACATATGAGATGTTTCATCATTGTTGTCTGAGATTAAATCTAGGCTGACGTTGCTTAGGCACAAGTGTGTTACATCTTCTTCTTCTGAGTCCTCGTCATCCTCAGATTCTAATTCTCCCCAGCATGAAGCAAGCATTACTTTCTTGAACTCTGTTTTGGTCTTTTCTCTTTTTTACTTGTCTTTGATTTTGTCCCAGCTTGGACAATCCTTGATCATATGATCTTGTTGACCACACTTAAAACATCCTCTTTTGAAGAATGTTTGTTTGGTGTCAGTTTTCTTTTTATCGACCGTTTTGTTGCTAGGGTTTTTGTATCTACCCTTGAAAACTGCTTTCTTAAATCGTCTTGCGAATAGAACTGTTTCGTCCTCAAGTTCTTCTTCGCATACTTCGCTTGTGGAGGCTTGTAGGGCGGCTCCTTTCCCTTTAGAATCATCATCGTCTTTATTTAGTATGATCTCGTGTGCCATTAAGGATCCAATCAACTCTTGGTAAGTAATCTTAGATAGATCACGTGCTTCCTCTATGGCCGTGACCTTAGGTTGCCACTTTTTTGTGAGACTCCTAAGAATTTTTCGAATGATATCTTCAGAATCGATCTTTCTGCCAAGGTTCCGCAGTTCATTAATAATACAAGAAAATCGTGCAGACATGCTATCAATAGATTCATTCTTTTCCATATTGAAAAGTTCATATCTTTGAACGAGCAAGTCTATACGATGTTTCCTGAATGCGGATGTTCCTTCATAAGCAAGTTCGAGACTATCCCATATTTCCTTAGCGGAACTACAAGATGAGAATCTATCAAATTCTGAGGTTATCATACCGTTCTGTAGGAGGCTCATGGCCTTAGAGTTTTTCTCTGCAATTTTGTAGTCACTTTCCACATAATCGCTTTCCATCTTTTCATAGGTTGTTCCATTTGCGGCGGCGACCAAGATCTTCTTTGGTCCAGTTTGGATGATCTTCCAACATTCCCAATCACATCCCTTGATGTAATGAGTCATCATATTCTTCCATAGACTGTAGTTTTTGCCATCGAAGATAGGGCACTTGAGATGCTTGGAATCCATTGATGAAAGAGTATATAATATGGAATCAATAAAAGGATCAAAACTCACGCGGCTAGGCGATCAAGAGCACGAGGCTCTGATACCAATTGAAGAGTCTATTGATATAATATACTCAAGAAGGGGGGGTTGAATTGAGTATGCCTTCTTTTTAAATCTTCTTCGATGTGTGTATGGTTGTATGATGATCTTCGAGTAAAACAATTAATAAGGAGAGAGACAATATTTTTGAAGTGGTTCAGTCTCACACTTTGAGACCTACGTCCACTATTCTCGATTAATAAAATTAGTACCAACTCTGGATTACAATTTTATCAACCCTACTCGTGCAACTTTGATGTTAGTCGCAACTCTATCTAGATACCGTTAAATATCTAGCTACGACAAATACCGTTAAATATTTGTCTTACAATGAGTACCGCTAAATACTCGTTCTATCTTACGTTAATAAGATAAAGTCTTCAATGTTTTCTTGGTGTCACAATCTTGAATGAATAAGATCAATGCTTGAGCACTTGAATCTTGAATCGGATATGACAATGAAAAGCTCGAATATTGAAGTAGATGATCGGCGGTTTCTCTCTCTCGATTTGAATATGTGTGTATATGTTTCGTGTATCTTAGTGTGTGATAGGTAGTCTATTTATATAGAATATGTATCTAGGTAATTTAAACCCTAGATGATTTAGGAATATTACTAAAACTAGAATACTAGTCTTTTAGTAATACTACCTTAAATCTAATCTAAATATATTTAGGAAAGATTTAATAATATACTATAAGTATTATATAAGGAATCAATTTCCTAATTCATATTTAGGAAAGATCTTTATATAATAAACAACTAGTATCCTTATTAAAACAACTTCCTAAACTATGTCAAAGATAATAAAATATATTATCACAATATAATCTTAGTTTATTTAGGATATTAAATAAATACATAATATTTACTTAATTTAATCCTATACGAATTATGGTAATCGTGACATGTTACACGTTTCCCAAAGTCGTAACAAACTATATTTTCGATTATATTATTTGACAATTAAGATCATATAAAAATCCTTAGTTTATTTTAGTAATAAATAATTATCTCATAAGACAATTATTTATTCCTTATTTAACTAAAAGATATTTTATATAATCCTATCAAAATTAACAATTCCATATTTAGAATAGAATACCAATTAAACACTAGTTTGTACACGACACTAATTTGGAAACAATCGTTTCATCAAAACACATATATTTCGATCATTTCTTCATAGATATAGAGTTATAGCTACGAGCTATAACTTGAACCAAACTTGTACTAAAGCTGTAGTTGATAAGTATAACTTTAGCTCATTATGCGCGCTTGTGATCTTCTATCAATCTTCGACTTAGTCAATTCATTGACTAACATGCTTGAATCTTTTATACTTGATTGATTAGATCTTGTTACTAATGTTCTGTACACTTAGCACACGATTATACATACGAGTATATAATATATAAATAGCTAGACTTGTCATTATCAAAACATAAACATATATACTATATATATATTTGAATATATGGTTCAACAGGATTGGAGTCAGAAACTCGATGATACCTTATGGGCCTATAGAACAGCTTTCAAAACACCAATTGGTGCCTCACCATATCGTTTAGTGTACGGGAAGGCATGTCATTTACCTATCGAGCTAGAGCATAAGGCATGGTGGGCAATACGCCAACTTAATTATGATGCTGACCGTTGTGGTGAGAACCGTCTTTTGCAGATTGATGAGCTTGAAGAATTTTGCCTGAAAGCTTATGAAAGTTCGCGAATTTACAAGGAAAAGTCAAAAAGATGGCATGACAAGTGCATCCTACCACGGGAATTCCACGTGGGTCAAAAGGTGTTGCTCTTCAATTCCCGTCTGAGACTTTTCCCAGGCAAACTGAAATCACGGTGGACGGGGCCATACACGGTAGTGGGAGTCACCAAATTTGGTTCCGTCGAGTTAGAAGACTCTCAAGGGTCAAAGTTTAAAGTCAACGGTCACCAAGTGAAGCGTTATCACGGAACGGAGGAGGTTGGCAATTTGGTCGAAGTGCTATTCTTCGACATTGAGGAGAGTTGACACCATGTGAAGAGAAGGTCGGGACCTGTTAAACTAGCGCTTCCCGTGAGGCAACCCGGTCTTTCATGTTTTATTTTCCCTTCGGACAATTGTCTGCTTTTGTACTGTTAAAAATTGTTTTTGGAGAGTTTTTCTGTTTCTTTTCTGCTGCTGTTTCAATAATATTCGCAGGTACGCGGACAAAAGGCCTCAATCGAGTAACAAATCTACTCGATCGAGTGGAAAATCTACTCGATCGAACGACTCGCCCTGAACAATGTTCGATCGAGTAATCTGCAGCTGAGGGATGATCGATCGAGCACTTTCCAAATTCGATCGAGCGAAAATATACTCGATCGAACACTTTCCTAACTCGATCGACTCATGTGCTACTGCCGAAAGAACTTCTGCTCTCACCTCTCTTAAACCTCACTTTCCCGTTCGGTTTGGGGAGGTCGTTGTTCCGTTCTATCCTATAAGTTCCCATCTCATCTTCTCTTTTTCACCTTGCACAATGAGGACATTGTATCGGTTGGTTTAGGGAGGTGGTTTATGCTTCCATCTTGTCTGCATTAAAAGCTGAGTCGGAACCTTCATTTTTTGTCTTTTCAAACTTGACATAACCTTTGGCTTTTACATAAGTGGTATGCATGAGTTGTCACTTCACCAGAACACTACTGAACAAATAGACTGGACCTGAGACTTTGGCAAACTATAATATCTTTCCGAGGTTTAGAGCTTTTAACTGGTGTCATTCATGACCGGTTCATTAGGATTGTGAGTAGTTACTCCCTGCATGTCGTGTAACATTAATTTGCACAAGTATGATTTTTGATTACTTATTGCCTATACACATTCGGTTTGTGGACGGTATTACATGTTCGGAGAATGCTTTCAAAATCCTTCTTATTCATTTTACCCATTAACTTCACATTAGCCAAATATTGCCAGTTGGCCCTTTAGCTACAATACATAAACTAAGCCTACCTTCTGCCGAGCTATTTTAGTAGTTTTAGTGGTACTCGTTTCTTTTTATCAATTTTGGCTCGCTCTTATTGTATGAAGTTGGTGAATGAAGAAGTGGAATGAAAAAAAAAACAAAAAAAAAACAAAAAAAAACAAAAAAAAAGGGGAAGAATTGAAAAGTTGCCGAAAAAGAAAAAGAATTCAGAAAAAGAAATAAAAAGAAAGAGAAAAAGAAAACGGCAAGGAAAAGGAATTGGAATTTCTCTCCTATGTTGCAATCCATATCTTATGAGGAGTTTTATTTTAAATCTGTGAGTTGATTGCCTAATCACTAAGGTATTTGAGCTTAATTCGATGAGTTAGAAGTTGATGTTTTATTCGGTTTGATTAGGATGCTAGCTTGGCTACTTTCCCTCTCATTACCATATTGTTTTGCCTCTTCTTACCCATAGCCTCACTTATCCAAACTTTGCAAGTATTCGGCATGTGATGGACCCTGTTTGGTTGGAATGTATGTGCACGGTAGCTAGAATCTTCTATCATACTAAATTGCATGCACGATTATGTTGGTCGCAGTCTAGGTGAGCGACTTTTCCTCTTTCTCTCTTACATTCACTTTTTGTACCCTTTGCTTCACGAGAGAAGAGTGACCCGTGAGATTCCATCGTCAAGGGTCTTGCAAGGTTGACAGTTCAGTAGGCCTTTGACAGGTTGCAACTCATCTGCATGCTAGGTTGTGTAAGACCCTTTCTTATGTCTTAAATATGGTTTGAGTAGACATTTCGGCAAGTGTTCTGCGCTCAGTTCCTTTTTGCAAGGCTAGATGCATCTTTCTTGCTTGAGGACAAGCAAAGGTTTGGTTTGGGGATATTTGATACATGCAATTTATATAGACTTTTTAGGTCCATTTTGCACGTATTTGTCCTTTGAATCTTAGCTTTTAGCACCCTTTTCCCTCCGAATAGTCTACTTTGTTGCATTTGTGTTCATTTCAGGCAAATGACGAAGAAGAAGAAGAAGAAGAAGAAGAAATGCGCTCAAATCTCAGAAAAATCGGCGTTTTCGAGACATCAAGAAAAGAAACTCTCGCCCAATCCTGTAATTCACTCGATCGACCTCCGATTCCACTCGATCGAGCGATTGTTGGTTGAAAGAAGCTCGATCGAAGACTACCTGTGATGACATCGAGGACCACCTGAAGGACACTCGATCGAGTACTGGCAATTACTCGATCAATTGAGAAGGAGCAAGGAACTGCTCGATCGAGTAACTCACTTACTCGATCGAGCTAGGGTGCGGAATTTCAGGGTTCGAAGGTTTCTGAATTTAGCATAAAAAGGAAAGAAAGGGAAGGAAGAAGGCATCATTCGACAGTTAGAAAGAAGCAGCTTTTGTAACCTAGATCTCATAAAAAACACTTTTCTCATTTTTCTCTAGAATTCTTTTAGTTTAGTTCTTACAATTAAATTTCAAGCATTCTTTTGGTTCATCTTCCTTCAATTTTGTAGTACGGTATTCTTCTCCCTATCTTTATTTGATTTACGTTTTATTCTACCTTCTTGTTCATCATGTTGGATCTTATTTTATGTAATTGCTTTAGTAATCTTATGAAAATGGTTGGCTAAGCCCTTCACTAGGATTTAGGGGAACTATGGCTTAAGATCCGATTGTTGTCTTGAATGTTTTAAATTAGGGTTTGCATTTAATCGTTGCATTTAATAGCTTTTGATTGTTTGAGTCGACGCATCCAATCAACTGTGTGGATTCCCTAACCCTAGATCGAAAGATTGGATTAGGGTAGGCCTGCGACGAACTTTAGGATGGATTAACTAGAGCGAAAGTTTGTTAGTTTTATCCTAGGGCGAATAGCGGACCGAAAGGACCTTTTCACTGCCCCTTCCCCGACTTTAACACGTTCTTGACTTCTTCTTTTCGCCCTAAGCCATAGTGAACCGAAGATCCTAGTCTTTTCTCTTATCTGTTTAATCGCGTAGTTCTCTGTTTTAGTTTCTTTTCTGTTAAAACTTTAGACTGTAGACAAATTAAAAACACCCCCAATTTGGTTACTTAACAAGCTTTTAAGAACTTTTAGAATTCCCTTCTCCCTGTGGATTCGATACCCGACTGCCTCTACTACATTAGTTGGGACCAGTTGGTTTATTTTTGATAGGGTTGCGACAGCCGTGTCAGATGACAACCTTGAGACCTTCATATGGTTTCCACTTTGTAGAGACTTGATACTTTAGTTACATACTTGCTTATTTTAGGGACATATGTCTCCCTTACCTCTTGGTTGTATTTATTTTGGACCATGCATGTATGACACCTTCACTTGGATATCTTTATAAAAGGTTCAGGTTTTGAAAACCTTGTATTTTCCTCCAAATGAACTTATTACAAACATATCCTTGCAGTTTTTATTTAGAATTCTATGTTTACTCTTCCGCTAAATATAGGGGTGTCACAAGTGTACTCGGTCGAGTAGGACATACTCGGTCGACTACACTTTAGTGAGATTCGTAAGTTTGGTGTTGAACCATATATTCAAATATATATAATATATATGTTTATGTTTTGATAATGACAAGTCTAGCTATTTATATATTATATACTCGTATGTATAATCGTATGCTAAGTGTACAGAACATTAGTAACAAGATCTAATCTATCAAGTATAAAAGATTCAAGCATGTTAGTCAATGAATTGACTAAGTCGAAGATTGATAGAAGATCGCAAGCGCGCATAATGAACTAAAGTTATATTCATCAACTATAGCTTTAGTACAAGATGGATTCAAGTTATAGCTCGTAGCTATAACTCTATATCATGAAGAAATGATCGAAATATATATGTGTTTGAGTTGAAACGATTGTTTCTATATTAGTGTCGTGTAGAATTAGTGTTTAATTGTTATTCTATTTTAATAAATAGAATTGTTAATCTTAATAGGATTATATAAAATATCTTTAAGTTAAATAAGGAATAAATAATTGTCTTATGAGATAATTATTTATTACTAAAATAAACTAAGGATTTTTATATGATTTTAATTGTCAAAAATATATAATCTAAATATAGTATGTTTCGACTTTGGAAAACGTGTAATATGACACGATTGCCATAAGTCGTGTAAGGATTACTTAAATAAATATTATGTATTTATTTAATGTCCTAAACAAACTAAGATTATATTATGGTAATATATTTTATTATCTTTGACATGGTTTAGGAAGTTGATTTAATAAGGATACTAATTGTTTATTATATAAAGATCTTTCCTAAATATGAATTAGGAAATTAATTCCTTATATAATACATATAGTATATTATTAAATCTTTCCTAAATATATTAAGATTAGATTTAAGGTAGTATTACTAAAAGACTAGTATTCTAGTTTAAGTAATATTCCTAAATCATCTAGGGTTTGAATTACCTTGATACATATTCTATATAAATAGACTACCATGATACATTAAACCACACGAAACACACACACATATACACGCATATCGAGAGAGAAAAACCGCCGTTCATATTCTTCAAGTTCGAGCTTTTCATTGTCATATCCGATTCAAGATTCAAGTGCTCAAGCATTGATCTTATTCATTCAAGATTGTGACATCAAGAAAACATTGAAGACTTTATCTTATTTACGTAAGATAGAACGAGTATTTAGCGGTACTCATTGTAAGACAAATATTTAACGGTATTTGTCGTAGCTAGATATTTAACGGTATCTAGATTGAGTTGTGACTAACATCAAAGTCGCACGAGTAGGGTTGATAAAATTGTAATCCAGAGTTGGTACTAATTTTATTAATCGAGAATAGTGGACGTAGGTCTCAGAGTGTGAGACTGAACCACTTCAAAAATATTGTGTCTCTCCTTATTATTTGCTCTACTCAAAGTTCATCATACAATCATACACGCATCGAAGAAGATTTAAAAAGAAGGCATACTCAATTCAACCCCCCCCCCCTTCTTGAGTATATTATATCAATAGACTCTTCAATTGGTATCAGAGCCTCGTGCTCTTGATCGCCTAGCCGCGTGAGTTTTGATCCTTCTATTGATTCTATATTATATACTCTTTCATCAATGGATTCCAAGCATCTCAAGTGTCCTATCTTCGATGGCAAAAACTATAGTTTATGGAAAAATATGATGACTCATTACATCAAGGGTTGTGATTGGGAATGTTGGAAGATCATCCAAACTGGACCAAAGAAGATCTTGGTCGCCGCCGCCAATGGAACAACCTATGAAAAGATGGAAAGCGATTATGTGGAAAGTGACTACAAAATTGCAGAGAAAAACTCTAAGGCCATGAGCCTCCTACAGAACGGTATGATAACCTCAGAATTCGATAGATTCTCATCTTGTAGTTCCGCTAAGGAAATATGGGATAGTCTCGAACATGCCTATGAAGGAACATCCGCAGTCAGGAAACATCGTATAGACTTGCTCAATCAAAGATATGAATTAGGAAATTGATTCCTTATATAATACTTATAGTATATTATTAAATCTTTCCTAAACATATTAAGATTAGATTTAAGGTAGTATTACTAAAAGACTAGTATTCTAGTTTTAGTAATATTCCTAAATCATCTAGGGTTTAAATTACCTAGATATATATTCTATATAAATAGACTACCTATGACACATTAAGATACACGAAACATATACACACATATTCACGCAAATCGAGAGAGAAAAACCGTCGATCATCTACTTCAATATTCGAGCTTTTCATTGTCATATCCGATTCAAGATTCAAGTGCTCAAGCATTGATCTTATTCATTCAAGATTGTGACATACATCAAGAAACATTGAAGACTTTATCTTATTTACGTAAGATAGAACGAGTATTTAGCGGTACTCATTGTAAGGCAAATATTTAACGGTATTTGTCATAGCTATATATTTAACGGTATCTAGATAGAGTTGCGACTAACATCAAAGTTGCACAAGAAGGGTTGATAAAATCGTAATCCAGAGTTGGTACTAATTTTATTAATCGAGAATAGTGGACGTAGGTCTCAAAGTGTGAGACTGAACCACTTCAAAAATATTGTGTCCCTCTTTATTATTTGTTTTACTCGAAGATCATCATACAACCATACACACATCGAAGAAGATTTAAAAAGAAGGCATACTCAATTCAACCCCCCCCCCCCCCCCCCCCCCCCCTTTCTTGAGTATATTATATCAATAGACTCTTCAATTGGTATCAGAGCCTCGTGCTCTTGATCGCCTAGCCGCGTGAGTTTTGATCCTCTATTGATTCTATATTATATACTCCTTCAACAATGGATTCCAAGCATCTCAAGTGCCCTATCTTCGATGGCAAAAACTACAGTCTATGGAAGAATATGATGACTCATTACATCAAGGGTTGTGATTGGGAATGTTGGAAGATCATCCAAACCGGACCAAAGAAGATCTTGGTCGCCGCCGCCAATGGAACAACCTATGAAAAAATGGAAAGCGATTATGTGGAAAGTGACTACAAAATTGCAGAAAAAAAAATTCTAAGGCCATGAGCCTCCTACAGAACGGTATGATAACCTCAGAATTTGATAGATTCTCATCTTGTAGTTCCGCTAAGGAAATATGGGATAGTCTCGAACTTGCCTATGAAGGAACATCCGCAGTCAGGAAACATCGTATAGACTTGCTCGTTCAAAGATATGAACTTTTCAATATGGAAAAGAATGAATCTATTGATAGCATCTCTGCACGATTTTCTTGTATTATTAATGAACTGCGGAACCTTGGCAAAAAGATCGATTCCGAGGATATCATTCGTAAGATTCTTAGGAGTCTCACCAAAAAGTGGCAACCTAAGGTCACGGCCATAGAGGAAGCACGTGATTTATCTAAAATCACTTACCAAGAGTTGATTGGATCCTTAATGGCACACGAGATCATACTAAATAAAAACGATGATGATCCCCAAGGAAAGGGCGTCGCTTTACAAGCCTCCACAAGCGAAATAAGCGAAGAAGAACTTGAGGATGAAACAGTTCTATTCGCTAGACGATTTAAGAAAGCAGTTTTCAAAGGTAGATACAAAAACCCTAACAACAAAACGTTCGACAAAAAGAAAACTGACTCCAAACAAACATTCTTCAAAAGAGGATGTTTCAAGTGTGGACAACAAGACCACATGATCAAAGATTGTCCAAGTTGGGACAAAATCAAAGACAAGTCAAAAAGAGAAAAGACCAAAACAGAGTTTAAGAACGTAATGCTTGCGTCATGCTGGGGAGAATTAGAATCTGAAGATGACGAGGACTCTGAAGAAGAAGAGGTAGCAAACCTGTGCCTAAGCAACGTCAGCCTAGATCTAATCTCAGACAACAATGATGAAGGTGAAGCATTTAATATGTGTCTCCTTGGAGAATCAGACTCAGACGACGATGACGAAGAGGTAAATTTTCTTCAACTCAAAAGTCAAGTTAAAAACTTATCTAAAGCTATGCTAATTAAATATTTTGAGAAAACCCTAGACCAATGTCATGAACAAAGTCTTGAGTTAGATGACTTGAAAGAGCAGATCCTCGATATTGCTGAGGAAAATCAACTTCTGAAAGCCAAAGCTAAGAAACTGAAATCCAAAATAAGCATTGAAGCAAATGCTAAGTTGGAAACAGTTATGTCTGAGAAAAAGGTTCTTGAGTCTAAAGTTATAGCTAATGAAGCTATAACCTCAAAACTAAAACTCAACATTAAAGAGCTTCATTCTAAAGTTATAGCTAATGAAGCTATAACTTCAGAATTAAGAAAGGTTAATGAACGGCTTAAGTCAGAATCTTCGACTATGGTCGAAGATGAGACTCATCAGGAAGAAGTTGAGATTCTCGAAAGCAAAATCATGGATCTAGAATTCAGTATATCTAAAATCAAGAAAGAACATGCCAAAATTGTGTCTGACTTCCATAAAGACATTCAAAACCTAAAAGAGTCTAGCAACACTGACCATAGTGAATGTAAGAAAGAAATAGACTCCTTGAAAGATCTCCTTCTTCATGCTCGGAAAGTTCACGATAAGTGGGAAGGAAGCACTAACGTTCTAAACTTCCTAACTGAACAATCCGACAACAACATGAAGATGGGTTTAGGTCACGAATGTTATGGAAGAAGGGATCACTCAAAGTGTAAACAAAGTCCAACAGATAGAGACTTTAGAAGAAGGAAATATGCCGACCTTCCTGAGTATTTGATATGCACTTATTGTGGCCATACTGGACACCTCCGAGAAAACTGTGTGAAACACGCACAAGATTTTAAAACCGGAGTTAAGTTTGTTAAATCCTTAGGAATTCCAAGCGACACTATTTCTGTCTCTGATAGTGATGGTGACAAAACTGAGGAAAGAAACATTGACCACAGATGGTTCTATGACATGACATTTGATTACGAAGAAAAGAAAAACAGAACCAAACAGACTCCTCAAACATCACACAAAAAATGGTCACCAAGAGTCCAAACTAAAACCTACACAAGAACATAAAAACCCAACCACTACCGATATAGAAAGACCTATGTAAGACAAGTCTGGGTTAAAAAGGAAGATGTATTTGTGATTACTAACAACAAAGGACCCAAGTATGCTTGGGTACCTAAATCCTGTCTTTAAAATTATTTGTGCAGTTTGTCGCCAAGGAAAATAACCTATGGTATCTCGACAGTGGATGCTCAAGACATATGACAGGCGACGTAAACCTATTCCAAACCCTAAAACCTTTTGACGGAGGTAAAGTTACATTCGGTGATAACAAAAAGGGAAAGATCATCGGAATTGGTAAGATAGGTATTTCATCCTCTCATACTATAAATGATGTATACCTTGTAAGTGGTCTCAAACACAATCTTATCAGTATATCTCAATTATGTGACAAAGGAAATAAAGTAGTCTTTCATTCAGATATATGTCGTATATATAATCTTAGAAGGCACCAGTAAAGTAATACTTGAAGGTCACAGGATGAAAAATGTTTATATGATTGATTTAAATGTTGTACCTACTGATTCTCTATCATGCATGAAAGTTACGTTAGATGATCCATGTCTATGGCACAAGAGATTTGGTCATATTAGCTCACCAATTCTAAGTAAGCTGAAAAGATGGGACTTGGTCGAAGGTCTTCCAAAGATCAAATTTGATCAAGAAAAGATGTGTGACACATGTGCATGATGTAAACACGTCAGATCATCCTTTAAGCCAAAAAGAGTGGTAAGCACAGAACAAGCTCTTGAACTAGTACACATGGATCTATGTGGCCCTATGAAGGTAAGAAGTAGAGGTGGTTCCAGGTACGTTTTCGTTCTAGTTGATGATTACTCTAGATTTGTTTGGCCAATCTTTCTTCATTCTAAAGACGAAACATTCGATGAATTTGTTAGTCTCATGAAACTTGTCCAAAACAAATATAAATCAAACCTAGTAACAATCCGTACTGACCATGGAACTGAGTTCGACAATCATGCTTTTATTGAGTTCTGTAAAACCAATGGTGTTGGACATAACTTCTCGGCCCCTAGAACCCCACAACAAAATGGAGTCGTAGAACGAATGAATAGAACCCTAGAAGACATGGCTCGAACAATGCTTCTTTGTAGTGGCCTACCTAGAAACTTTTGGGCTGAGGCTATAAGTACAGCTTGCTATATTCATAACCGTGCTATGATTAGACCTATCCTTAAAAAGACACCTTATGAACTTCTTCGAGGTCGTAAACCAAACATATCTCATTTAAGATGCTTTGGTAGTAAATGCTTTGTTCACAACAATGGTAAAAACAGATTAAGCAAATTCGACCCTAGAAGTGATGAAGCAATCTTTATAGGATATTCAGATCATAGTAAAGCCTACAAAGTTTTTAACAAACGTACTTTATGCATAGAGGAAAGTATTCATGTTATCTTTGATGAGAATAATGTCTTCGATAAGCCATTACAGGATATAGAGGAAAACCTAGACGAACCTGATTTCAGGTTATCAAGGGAAGATCCTCCTGAAATGGAAATTGAAGAAGGAGAACCTCAAGGAATTCATGATTAACTCAACTTGGGAGAAAATGGTGAGATGAAACTACAGTTGATGATACTGTAGATAACTCTCAAACCAATGACTTGGAACCCAGAGTTACAGCTAATGAAGCTGTAACTTTGAATCAAAACCAAAGGGAAGAGGCCAGAGTTATACCTGACCCTACTATAAACCCAGGTTTGGATTCAGGGGGAACAAGTCAAGATCCCGAGTCAAGTTCAGGGAATGCAAATGATCAATCAAGGAACTGGAGATACAAAGGCTCTCATCCTTTGGATAATGTCATAGGAAGCCTGACAGATGGAGTTCAAACTCGAAGGAGCTTAAATAACTTTTGCTCATTCTACTCCTTTCTCTCCACCATTGAACCTTCAAATATCAAGGAAGCTCTCGCAGAACCAGACTGGATAGTTGCCATGCAAGAAGAACTCCAGCAATTTGAAAGAAACAAAGTTTGGCATCTTGTTCCTCGACCTAAAGACAGAACTGTCATTAGAACTAGATGGGTATTCAGAAACAAATTGGATGACACTGGAGTCATTGTGCGAAATAAGGCCAGACTAGTAGTTCAAGGATACAACCAATAGGAAGGGATCGATTATGACGAAACCTTTGCTCCTGTTGCTCGTCTTGAGGCAATAAGACTACTCATTGCATTTGCAGCACACAAGGGAATGAAGCTTTTTCAGATGGACGTTAAGACTGCATTTCTTAATGGCTATCTCCAAGAGGAAGTATTTGTTGAACAACCTCCTGGATTTCCTGACAGTAAACTCAAGGATCATGTATTCAAATTGGACAAAGCACTATATGGTCTGAAACAAGCACCTAGGACATGGTACGACAGATTATCAAAGTTCCTATTGGAGAGTGGATTCAAGAGAGGGTCTGTGGATAAAACCCTATTTCTTAAAAGCGAAAACTCAGATCTACTAGTTGCTCAGATCTATGTTGACGATATTATTTTTGGCTCAACTAATAAAAAGTTGTGCAAGTACTTCTCTGAGTTGATGACTTCTGAATTCGAGATGAGCATGATGGGAGAACTAAAATTCTTCCTTGGACTTCAAATACAACAAACTGAAGAAGGAATCAAAGTTCATCAACAAAAATACGTCAAGGAGTTACTAAAGAAATTTGGAATGGAAACCTCTCATGCAATGCCTACTCCAATGGTCACAGATAAGAAGTTAACCAAAGACGAAGATGGTAAGTCTGTAGATGAAACAACTTACAGAGGTATGATTGGCTCACTTCTTTATCTTACAGCAAGTCGTCCAGACATAATGTTTAGTGTCTGTGTTTGTGCGAGATTCCAATCTGCACCAAAAGAATCACACATGATTGCAGTTAAAAGAATATTAAGATACCTAATCAGAACCTCAAAATTATATCTATGGTATCCCATGGACTGTAACTTTAACCTAGTAGGATATTCAGATGCGGATTATGCAGGATGTTCCTTAGACAGAAAAAGTACCTCTGGACTTGCTACCTTTGTAGGTCCTTGTATTATATCTTGGGGATCCAAGAAACAAAATTTTGTCGCTCTCTCAACTGCTGAAGCAGAATATATTGCAGCCGCACTGGTATGTTCTCAACTTTTATGGTTAAAGCAACAATTACATGATTATGGTGTTGATGTTGGATGTGTGCCTATCTTATGTGATAATACGAGTGCTATAATTATATCTAAAAATCCAGCCCAGCACTCGAGAACCAAACATATTGAAATTAGACACCACTTTCTAAGAGACCATGTTGAAAAGAAAAATATAAAATTGGAATTTTGTAATACGGAAAAACAATGGGCAGATATCTTCACTAAACCATTGGCTAGAGAACGCTTTGAGACTTTGCGATTGGAAATTGGTTTAATCGGTGGCACCTAATCAAATCTTAAAAGCAAAAATAACCCAGTGATTGACTACGGTTTAGATGAGATTATATGACTGTGTCCGTATACTCCGCTGCATGTGTATGTATATATTTGATGATAAATTTTGTGATTATAGTTATATTATACAATTTACATATGAATGTGTGCACAATCGATCTCACAATAATATTACGTCACATATTATAATTCCCCACAATATACATATCACAAATTATTTTAAAACAATAATATACAAATATTACTAAAAACGAAAAACAAAATAAAAAGAAAAATCATAACTTACCTTATTTAACACGCAAACCGTGTGTTCTTACCCCATCATGTGCCACGTACCCCAACCTAGACCCTAGCCTTTGACTTTACCTAACCATAATTATTACCCCAAACTTACCACAACTCATCTCAATTACTTACCTCCTTACCGTCCCCAACTAAAAACTCCATAAAATTCCACAAACTTCAAACCTCCATCACCATTAAAATTCATCAAACCTCCACCAAAAATTCAACTCAAACCACCATTTTCACTACCACAATGCCACCCTCACGCGCCACTCGCTCCCAACAAAAGAAACCCTCTCCACCCTCACCTACTCCGTCACCACCACCATCCCCAACACCCATTGCCACCGCCGGTCCAACCCCGGACAACGGAAAACGTCGCAAACTTAATCGAGTTGCCTCTTCTGTTTCGGACGACATGCAAGAAAGCGATTCCAAGAATCTTCGTCCTCTGTTCAAAGAATACTCCGTCGAAGCTACCAAGGAGGGTCTCGAGCGAGTTCGCATGACTAAGTACGAAGGTATGCTTATTGACCGTCTCCTTCCTTATTCCATTCATGCGGGTCGATTTTACCCGACATCTTGGGTAAGCGGATCTAAGTCTCTGCTTTTCTTTAAGAAATTTTTAGAATTTCAAGGGTGGGAGTATATTAGCAATTTTTCGGGTTTGATATTTCCGATTGAACTGGTACAGTTCTTTGCCTCCGTAAAACCATGTGAGTCTGGGTTGAAAGCTGTGGTGAATGGAAGGGATGTCGAAGTATCCTTGGGTGATATCTGTGAAATTTTTCATCTTAGTCAAAATGGTCTTGACATTGATACTCGTAAGGAATGGGGGGTGGTGACCCGAGAACAAAAAATGATGATTAAACAATATTTTGATGAGAACGCCACTGAAATTTCTCTGCTTCTAACAAATTCATTCTCACCAAAATTGAAGTTGTTTGTTAACTATCTTTGGAACACGATTCTACCTAGGAGAGGTGGTCGTGATAAATTGTCAAGTATTGAAGCTATCGTATTATTTCATTGGTTAGAAGGAAACAAAATCAATCTTGCCTTCTTGTTGTGTTCGAAGATTTGTCAAACCTCCTCTGTTTTAATCAAAGAAAAACCAAGTTCAAAACTCGATATTCCTTATGGAATGTGGTTTCCGAAATCTTGTTGAAAAAGGGTGTTGTGGACGATTGTAGCTATGGTGTTAAGCCTAGAGATCGAATGTGTGATAAATTGCTCAAGTTGATGGGTATTATGGGTGATGGAGTTGATTTGGCATTCGGAAAGTCGGTTGAGGAGAGTCCTAATCCAAATCCTTCGCCCTCATTTGAAGGTTTGGAGGCTAAGATGGACACGATTATTGGACTGTGCCAAGTGAAGCTAGAAAAAGTGAACTTGGGTGCTTCGGGAAATCGTGCAGAAGGTAGTCGTGATTTTGAGGTTAAGGTAACGGAATGGATGGAGAAAGTGGATAAGCACTTGGTGAAAATTGGCTCGGAGGTCTCTGTTGTCTGTTCGGAGTTATTAAGCATGAGTGATCGTCTTTCTTTTCTTGCATCTCAAGGAGGAGCTATAGTGCGTGATCATGGGTTGTTGCGAGAGGATGCTTCTAAAGCACTTGAGGCCGTCAAGGCACTCTCGCTCAAGGTACTTAACTTCGAAATCGCACTCAATGCTCAAGGAAGGAACGTGAACAGTTGCCTAGATAGGTTGGAAACCCTCGAATTCCGTACCCGACCCGACTATGTGAATCCTTATGCAAAGAATCCGGGTTCAACCTCTCGTTCGTGATCCGTCATCTCCGTCTCTGTTTCTTGGTTGGATTGAAGTTGGTTTGTTGTTGTTTTAAGTCTGGGGTGGACTTATGAACTTTTTTGTCTTGTGGCCCAATGCCTTTCCCTGGCCCATTAGAAATCCGAAGCTAATTCATCTTTTGCTTCTTCGGATTTCCTAAACCCAAACAGGCCCAACTTTCTAATTCCTTTTGACTTGGCCCATCGTATTTGTTATCTTTTGCAGGCCCATTATGCACTATCCTAGCCAGGCCCATTTTCCTTCATACTCTATTTTCAAAATTCGGCCCATTGGCTTAGTATTTTCGATTGTTGTGTATATTTTTAACATTCCGTATGTGGTTATGTGATATTCTCTATGTTCATATTATTTCGACTCGTTTATATGCTTGCTTATGCTTCGTACGTATATTATTCTAGTCGTTTTATGTCTTTGTTCTCATCTTTTCGATGATGTCAAGAGGGGGAAATATGCGACTTAGATTAGAATTTGCCTAAGCTTGCTCCTTGTCGTAATTCATTGTCTCTTAGGGTTCTTAAAGGATATGGGATAGATAGAAGATAAAAACCCTAAGTTGATCTTTGCTATGAATGACCATTATTATATTGAGGGGGAACATACACTTAGACACGAAATCTAAGAAAGACTTGTCATCATCAAAAAGGGGGAATTTGTTGAACCATATATTCAAATATATATATAGTATATATGTTTATGTTTTGATAATGACAAGTCTAGCTATTTATATATTATATACTCGTATGTATAATCGTATGCTAAGTGTACAGAACATTAGTAACAAGATCTAATCTATCAAGTATAAAAGATTCAAGCATGTTAGTCAATGAATTGACTAAGTCGAAGATTGATAGAAGATCGCAAGCGCGCATAATGAACTAAAGTTATATTCATCAACTATAGCTTTAGTACAAGATGGATTCAAGTTATAGCTCGTAGCTATAACTCTATATCATGAAGAAATGATCGGAATATATATGTGTTTGAGTTGAAACGATTGTTTCTATATTAGTGTCGTGTAGAATTAGTGTTTAATTGTTATTCTATTTTAATAAATAGAATTGTTAATCTTAATAGGATTATATAAAATATCTTTAAGTTAAATAAGGAATAAATAATTGTCTTATGATATAATTATTTATTACTAAAATAAACTAAGGATTTTTATATGATTTTAATTGTCAAAAATATATAATCTAAATATAGTATGTTTCGACTTTGGAAAACGTGTAATATGACACGATTGCCATAAGTCGTGTAAGGATTACTTAAATAAATATTATGTATTTATTTAATGTCCTAAACAAACTAAGATTATATTATGGTAATATATTTTATTATCTTTGACATGATTTAGGAAGTTGATTTAATAAGGATACTAATTGTTTATTATATAAAGATCTTTCCTAAATATGAATTAGGAAATTAATTCCTTATATAATACATATAGTATATTATTAAATCTTTCCTAAATATATTAAGATTAGATTTAAGGTAGTATTACTAAAAGACTAGTATTCTAGTTTAAGTAATATTCCTAAATCATCTAGGGTTTGAATTACCTTGATACATATTCTATATAAATAGACTACCATGATACATTAAACCACACGAAACACACACACATATACACGCATATCGAGAGAGAAAAACCGCCGTTCATATTCTTCAAGTTCGAGCTTTTCATTGTCATATCCGATTCAAGATTCAAGTGCTCAAGCATTGATCTTATTCATTCAAGATTGTGACATCAAGAAAACATTGAAGACTTTATCTTATTTACGTAAGATAGAACGAGTATTTAGCGGTACTCATTGTAAGACAAATATTTAACGGTATTTGTCGTAGCTAGATATTTAACGGTATCTAGATTGAGTTGTGACTAACATCAAAGTCGCACGAGTAGGGTTGATAAAATTGTAATCCAGAGTTGGTACTAATTTTATTAATCGAGAATAGTGGACGTAGGTCTCAGAGTGTGAGACTGAACCACTTCAAAAATATTGTGTCTCTCCTTATTATTTGCTCTACTCAAAGTTCATCATACAACCATACACGCATCGAAGAAGATTTAAAAAGAAGGCATACTCAATTCAACCCCCCCCCCTTCTTGGGTATATTATATCAATAGACTCTTCATTTGGGTTTGCTTGTTTGTACTCGATCGAGTATCCTAGGTACTCGGTCGAGGACACCGGTCTAGAGTTGGTTCCGCAATACGTTAATTAGAGGAAACAAGATTACAAAATCATAACTTCATATCTCTTTTTTTTTATGACGAGGGGGTTGAATCCCCCCGGGCCCATGCATTCTCGCACCACCACATGGACCATGTAAGTCACCCCTTTTGGGGGCTGCAGTGGCCAAGTGGTCATCGCCCCGAATGGTAGTCGAACCTGAGACCTTTCAACTCCTGCATTTTTGCAAGTTTCAAGGTTTAACCCAGCTACCACTGGACTAACATCACTTGGTTCATAACTTCATATCTTAATTCTTCGCATAAACAGTTCTTTCAAGCACAAAACCTTAATCCCTCTAATTAACTTATCACAAGACCGTGTTCCTATCGTCGATCATTTTAGTTCTGAGTGCTTACCGTAATTGCATGTAAGTTTCCCCCTGTAGCGCTTTTGATTGATTGTTAGGGTTTTGTAGTGTCTTAGACTGCTAGTAATTAGACTTGTATGATGTTTTAGGAGGAAGATTCGTAGAAGAGCACTTGTGAATCTAGTCATGACATGTTTGTCTTGAGATAGGATTTCCCTACTTAATTATCTGTTATATGCGATGGTGTAAGTTTTTATGTTATTTTGAGACAAGTATTATGTTATTGTTCATGGTTACCATTGAGATATGAGGAAGTTATGTTTGGGACCATTGTCGGAAAATGGCTCTCAATCCTACGATCGCCCTTCGTGGTTCCCGCCACGGAGGGGATGTGCACATTAAGGATCTGGGTACCGTTTGTTGCGAGCAAGCGGGGTTGAGAGGTGTGACTACGGTCTCCACTGGTATGGTTATGAGATGTTTGAGATATTATCGGATTATCGTTATTATTATTTATGTCTTTGATTATTAGTTTTATGACGTTGAGCTTGGTTACAGTAACTAACGTTAGTGTATTTGTGTTCTTGTAATGATCCAATGGTAATAGTGAGCAAATTCTCAGCAGATATCCCGTTGATGACTATTTGATGAGGCTGGGGATGGAGACGAGTCATCACTTAGAAGATTAGCTTAGTTTAGCTTCTACTTATCACAATTATTCAGTTTATTTTGAGGCATGTTGTATTGACGCTTCTAAATGTTAATAAATGTTAGGCCTTTCTTGATATTCTACCTCAGGCAACCGAAATGGTAACATCTTCATAGGTTGAGAGTCCTTGGTAAATGCATCATGTTATGAGGGTGTTACATCATCCGACCCTCTAAACCCCAATAAACCCTTCCACTTACTACATGCCATGCCTCCCATTATAACCATCACCGTACCAATCTATACCAGCTTTGTAGTCGCCAGCTAGGTTGCACGAAAACAGACACGGATACGGACACGAACACGACACGAACACGGGACACGGCACCCCGATTTTTTTTAGGACACGAGACACGGCAAAAAAAAAATCAATATACATATTAAAATAAAGGGAATTTAAAGCCCATTACAACCAAGCTCTAAACTTTGGTCATTTAAAGGTAACAAAATCATAAAATGATAAGCAATTCTAATATCTTATACGTCAAAATCAAATGTCTTACAAAATAAAAAGTTTAAATTACAACTGAAATTTAAATAAACATTTCAGCCTCACAAAATAAATAAAAAACATATGGCTTGAGATTCTAAATTACAAACACCATCAAGCTTGTTACTCCGTATATCTACTTTACCAAGCATTATCATACTTTCACTACCAACTACCAAGCATTATCATAATTTATTTAGTATCAAGTTATCAACTACCAAACGAGTTTTGATAAAAATCTCCCTCTCTCTATTCAAGGAAACTTTATACATTTTTAAAAACTCCCCCACATATTTTCATAAATGGTAGTGAAAGAGAACGGAGAGACTATAGCAGGCAGCATGAATAATTGAATAGGCGGATCAGTGCCAGGCGAACAACGCTGATAGAAACTGTGGTTTAGAGTTTAAACCATGATACCAAATCAATTTTAACTACCACATTATCAGACTAGGTAAGAAATTAGGGGAAATAAGAATTTAGGAATACCTGAACTGCGGGCTGCGGCGAGGCAAGGAGGCGACGCCGGCAAGGCTAGGTGGCGGCGGCTGACATGGGGAGGTTGTTGGTTGCTTGTGTTTAGATTAGGTTTTTCTTAGATTTAGGTTTGCCATGGTGAGGAATGAGGGTTGAGGTACTGAGTTTAGAAATTAGAATTGGCGATTTGGGGGTTTGTTGATATTTGGCGTGTCCTATCAAAACGGACCGTGTCCATCCAAAAAGAACCGTGTCCGACACGCCTGTCTCTAGAAAAAAACCGAAGACACGGTTTTTGAAGTGTCCGACACTTTTGGAGCCGTGTCGGCGGCGAGTCCGTGTCGGACACGCGAAGGGCAAAATTTTGTTGTGTCCGTGCAACCTAGGTTGCCAGTCATCCCTCCTACCATCCCTCGCGTGCCACCCCTTGACCACCACACAAACACCAAACCATCCTAGCCCTAACACACTAATAATTAGGGAAAAAAGACCTTAATTTATAAATGATAACATTAGTTTGTCGATTATTTGTAACTAGCGAATCAAGTACATCTTTTAGATATGAATTGAGATCGATAATTGAAAAGGTTCAATTGATATGAGAGTTTATGTTAGGGAATTGGGAAAAATTATGTTATTTGAGTTTTTTTATTTAAGGACATGCAAATGAAAAACACAACATAAAGTATTATAATGACAAAATCCCTTTACTATAAAAGGAATAGAAAATGAAGAGTTTCTATTGGTTATTGATTTTAAAGTTGAAAAATAACTTTTTTTTGTAAGGCCCCCTATGTTTCATCACTCACTTTAATTTTTTTTTTTCATACTTTATAACTACTTAAATTATAATTCCAAATTTAATAACATAAACTATGCAACATCATACATTATACATTTTTTATTACTAATACAATACAATATAAACATTCAAAAAATTACAAATTAAATAATTTTCTTCACGAAAAAAGTTAAAATGTTTTTTTATGATATACCAATATAATATTAAAAAAAAATTACAACCTGGATATTACAAAATATTACGGAGTATATTATTTATTATAAAAAAATGCGATTTATTTCAATCTTCAAGGTACAAAAGTACTCCGTAATTCATATACACGGATGAGTTATTGATAATATGAAAAGAAACGGTTGGTTGAGTTTGATTATATGAAAAAATGGATGGGTTATCGATATTGTGATAACTACGATTAAAATTGGGGTACGGGCAAGTGAAGATTGATAGTATAATTACTTTAACTATTAATTTTAGGCAAAATAATAATGTAAAAAGAAAATTGTTGAACCCCTCCCTAGACCTGGTAAAAGGGACAATCAGTCGGGTTATTTGATCGAACCGGGTTATTTTAGGTTTGAGTTATTTTTGAGTCAATTATTATCAAGTTATTTTATGTCATTCAAATCATCTTTTAAAAAATTTCAAATGCCGAAATCGTTTTAAACAATTTTTTCTCAAAAAAAGAAATTACCCAAAAACAAAAATAATTTTATAAAAAGGTAACCGTTATCACCAATATTTTTTTACACGAATTTAAAAGTCACCCGTGCATTATTTGCACGGGATTAAAACTAGTTATAATATGAAAACAAAATTCATAAAATATCTTAAAATTTGGTGGATTTACACATGCTAAATTGCTAATCAAGATGAAAAATTGAGTGGGCCGATACACACTCCTAAATCTCTGTTTAACCAAGCCTTATCAGGTGATAGGCTGATACCGCAGACAGAAGTATCAAACAACAAAAAAGTGGGGTAACCCAATGTCAAATGGAGCAGCAAATATGGGTGGTTCAATCTTGACCAACACACTCCTCTCCACCCTCCGCCGAACTCTTTTCCTGGTAATCGGAGCTCCGTCCATTTCTCGGCGCACATTAGCCACTCACCAACGCCGTTCTTCTGGTTCAACCTCTAAGACCCGTATCCGGACCCGTACCCAAACCCGAATCCAGACTCTTGCTCCAGATGCTGCTGTTACGTCTACTTCCATTTCTCCTATTACTAGGTACTTTCAGTTCCCCAACCTTTATTTCTGATGTTGCACTCTTCAATTAGCTTGTGTTTCTATTGATTAATACTATTATGAGTACTCTACTATTATTTACGACTCCCACTCTGAGTCCATGGTTTACGTTTGCTTTATTTTGCGAGTTACAATGAATGACAGAACGTGGTATTGAAATCTGCTTGAAACTAACGCCCGTAACTAAACTGTATGCAATGATTTACTCTCTCTAGTTATCCAAAAGTTGTGCATTTTGTGAATCAGTGTATAAGCTACGGAAATGTGGAGCATAACTGTTACAGAAAGACCATAAAGCGTAAAAGAATTAAGAAACTTGAGTAAGACAGTCCTACATTTTGATGTGAAGATGATTTGTGTGGTATGGCGAGGTTTAGGGTGTGTTTGGATAACAAATTGGGAGGGAAAGGGAGGGGAGGGGAATGGAGGGAAGGGAAAGGGAAAGAAAGGAAAGGGTAGGGGAATGAAGATGAGTTGTTTGGATAGTTTTCCTTCCAAATCTTGCCAACAATGGAGAGATTATAGTTTGGTCTAATGGAGAGAAATTGAATCCTCCCATTTCCCTTCCCTTCCATTTCCCTCCTTCCATATATTGTAACCAAACAATGGAAATTGAATCCCTCCATTTCCCTCCCTCTAATTCTCTCAATCCAAACACACCCTTAAAGAATTCTTTGCTGAAAACTCGCTCTTAAGTCATTAAAGTTGAACACTTGTTGTTCTACTTCTCCTGAATTGATGTTGATGCTGATGTATAGTTCAAATTTTCGATGGGTTTGCTGTCTGTCCTTTTCTAAAAATAATGTCTACATTGTTTGTTGTCTGTTGATTTTGTTATTTTGAATGAGTTTATGGTTGTGGAGTACTCATACGAGGGTATTTTACCGTGTCCTCTTTTATTTTTCTTTGTTTTGAAATTGGTTATTGTAGTGTACATCTGGTAGCATTCACATGTCTCCAATATTTTGTTTCATTAGATTGATTCACAACTATTGAGTTTAATTGATTGTAGCTATCCGGAATATACTCGCCTCTTACCCTGCCCATCAACAAACTTGCCGCCTAGAATTGAACACTTGGTTGTGCTCGAGGAAACCACTGTTTGTTCATATATTAGCAAAAGTTTTGATCTACCTCCACTGTAAGTGATGCACTCCTTTCATGTCGTACCATCCTTTATATTTCTGATAGATTATCTGCAGTTTTGATGAACTTATCGAGCAGTTGAATAAGTAAATTTGTTTTTCACAAAAGGTATGTTGCTGATCTCATTCAATTTGGAGCTGTGTACTATGCGCTTGTATGTCCAGTGCCTCCATCAACAGCTACCGATAATCAAGTTCAATTCTATAAGCAGTTCACGACACCTGAACTTTTAAAGCAACGGCATTCAATCAAGGGAAAGACTGTACGGGAAGCACAAAAGACTTTCAAAGTAACATGTGTTGATGAGCGTTTTGAAATTGGAACATATTTGCGCGTGCATGTACACCCAAAACGCTTCCCAAGGTAATTGAGATTCAATATCTGTGCCTGCTCAAATTGGTTTTTTGTTTGTTGATATACCATGCTACTCTTCTTTTAAATTCGGTAGGTGCTATGAAATTGATTGGAAGTCAAGAATTTTAGCTGTTTCAGATTCCTATGTTGTTCTGGACAAACCCTCGGGCACATCTGTATGTATTTCCTGAAAAGTTACTCATTGTCTTTAGCTGTCTCTCCATGAAAAATACTCGAGTGTTGTAGGCTTTCCCTTTCATGCTTCGTAGTGAATGTTGATTTCTTAGTTTTTGATTCTTGAAGCATGTAGTATGTGAAGCATTCAATAATTTTAACCTCTCAAAAATCTGCAAATGCGGTGTTTGATTCACCGATGCATGTTAGAACATTTAAATTTGAACAAGGATCGTTGCCTTCTTGGTGACTCGAGTTTTGCTATAAGGCAGTAAGACCTCTGGTCTTAGCCTCACATGAACCTTCCTTCTAGTTCGTCAAGTTATGTTTTGTCCGCAGTCTACCTTCTCTTATTTTGTGTATATGAAGCTGTAATACTGGACAATACATTATATTATTATACAACCCATCTCCCTAAAAAATAGAAAATGAATTGTAATAAAGATTAATGGGTGTTAATAATAGAGACAAGTCAGACAACAACATAACAACACAACACTAGCATAGGTTATAGGAAAAATTCAGGGTTGGGTAACATGATCCATTCTATGAAATCATGGAAATAGCATCAGTTGAATGAAATAGAGATGCATAATAAAAGAGAACGTAAACTAAACAAAATAGTGGAAGAAGACAGACTATCAGCTAGTTAAACGTTCTTTGTACAAAATATTTGAGTTGCACCCCACTTGTCTTGAGAGTATTTCTGATGCGTTTATGATAGAAGGCTATAAATTCTTGTAGTAAGCTAATTATCAAGTTTTCCTGTTTAGGTTGGGGGAACTTCTGACAATATTGAAGAAAGTTGTGCAACATTTGCCACTCGTGCTTTGAATCTGACTTCTCCCCTGTTTACTACACATCAAATTGATAATTGCACTGAAGGATGGTAACGTCGATCTGTTTTCTTAATGTTCAGACTACGAATGCCGTAGAAGTCATTGTCAGCTTCCTTTGCATGACGTAAATTTGTTAATAACATTTTTTTCTGATTTGCAGTGTTGTGCTAGCCAGAACCAAGGAGTACTGCTCTGTCTTCCACAAAAAACTTAGGGTAAGTAACATATGTCCGTGTGAATGTTTAAAATTTCTGAATGATACATGCTAGTAAAGCCAGCAAATATTGACCCAACATCCGAACTCGAAAGTACAAGAAGAATTTGACACTAAGTTAACGAGTCAAAGTAAGGACATCTTACCCCCATTTATGTAATTAATTTGGATTTAAGAAGCTGGCCTTGATGCAGGACCCTATGACAGTACAATAAAATTGTATGCCCATGTTTCTAAACGCCCTAATATTCATCTTTATAGGCACTAAAGACATATTATGGCCTTATATTACATGCCTTTGGACTCTGCACTAACATACCTTGTGTGAATATTAGGAAAAAAAGGTAAAGAAGCTCTACCGTGGACTTCTTGTTGCTCCAATTCCATGTGGAATAATAACTCATTACATGCTACCAGCTAAACTTGCTCCGCGTCTTATTTCAGAAGGTAATCAAAGTGAGCTGATAAAGTGATGTATTGATAATTATATGATTCTTTATGTTCAAAGGGTATAGGCTGCTCTGCCGACCAGCATGAATGCTTTTGACTGGAGCTCGCAAAACTTAGAAATGACCCAAACCAGTCCAAAACTGCCCAATCCCAACAAAATGTCCCGAATCAACCGTAAATGACTAAATTAAACTTACACCTAAATTTTGTACATAATTAATGACAAAAACAACATTACCTAAGATGACCAAACTCAGTCCTGAACAACCCGGGCCCAATTAACCCTAACCCAAAAATGATCCGACAATTATACACCTCACCCGAAAGAGATTATGTCGTACTAGAAATGCATTATGATTCTCGTTCGAACTTCAAGTCTGCAACAATGGAAACTGTTTACAGAACTTAGATTTTTGTACGAGAGATCAATTATTATTAATAGAAGGTCATACGGCATTTACAAAGAGATTACAAATATATGAATATCGTGATAAAAAGTCATTTTCAGAAAAAGATTACTAGTACCATGGACCTATGGTATAAGTGTATAACACTGCTGAATACCCTTTATTACACCTTTGTGTCTAATAGGAATATTAATAATAGTTGGGCCTCAACCATCAACTTAAGGTTTTGGTTGAGATGGTTCATCTATCATGGTATCAGAGTCAGTGTGACCGAAGGTCACGGGCTCGAATCCTGGCAACCTCAAAACCCCTCAAAAACCCACGAAATGGAAATGGGGGGCCTGTGCAAACTAACCATTCTTCAAGCGCAACAGGCATTTGAGTGAGGGAGCGTAATAGGAATATTAATAATAGTTGGGCCTCAACCATCACCTTAAGGTTTTGGTTGAGATGGTTCATCTATCAGTTTCTTCATGCAAGATATGTAATGTTTTAAGGACGATGAACTTTGTTCGATTTGATAGACAAAATCCGGCATCCATCGGAGTACCATATGAGAAGTTGTTAGAACTTAGAATGTTGATCTTCCACATACTTATCTATCAACTCTCATATGAAAAGAAGAAGCCTATTAGTTCAAAGGATGAATAAAAACTCTCATATAATGAGACATGGGAATTATTAGTACATGTAAAATTTATGTTGGACCGTATGATGCAGTTTATATGGAAAAGTGGCTTTTGTGCAAGCTGGAAGTTTTGGATTGCAAAGAGGTCCCTTGGCCAAGCTCTTCCATCAGAGACACATACCAAATTGAAGACTGTGGATGGCCTGTAAAGGATGTTGCCTATGAATGTACCATCAATCTATTAACGGGTCGGACTCATCAGGTATAGTGATTCCTCTTTTGCCTTTTGATTGGATACAAAAAGAGGGCAGAAGGGAAGGGAGAATTAACGAGAGTTTTCTTCAAATTGTTTATTTATTGAAAGAAAGAATTTTATGTCCTATCCAAATCTCTCTGAACCCAATTTGCTAACAAATTAGGAATTTGCCCCTCCCTCTCTCGCTCCAGATACCTTCTTCCAGACAAAGGCTTAAGTTGTTTCTACCCTTAACATACAGTAGACTAATGTCACTCATCTGTAAGAATGAGATATAGTAAAGTAAGTGGTTATAAGTTATAAGAACATTTGCGGAATGCATATAATAAGTCGGAGAACAGTAAAAAGTGTTAAATAAAAGCAAAAAAGCTGTCGGCCTTTTCATTACGTATGGGAATAAGTGAACACTCTATGCAGTTGCTAGGTTTCAGCTTTTCTCTTGTCAAAAATTTTGTAAAACAATGGTACACTTCAAAATTGAAGTATTTTAGAACCATCTATTAAAGACACACCTATATGGCTATGCTATGCCCATATCATAAATCATGTTTGTTACCAAAATTCTTTTTATAGGGGCACTTATTTCCTTTAATTGTTTGAGAAAAAATAAATTATTTAAAACCGTAAACTATTGTGTTTCTTCCATGGCTTTCCCGAGTTCTTTCACAAGCATTGTTTGACTATCTAGTCTATCTTCAGAAATAACAATTAATGTTGCCTTTAAGCAGATCCGGGCCCAGTTAGCTGCTTGTGGGGCACCTCTAGTAGGTGATTCAATGTACATGCCCGCTTCTCTTGCAGAAATAACCTGTCCTGAAGTCAATCCGTTTGGCAGTTATATTCGAGAGCATACAAGTGACGACGATAAAAGAACTGCCATTGATAATTGGATATCTCTTCATGGGAAGGAGCCTACCGTTGGTATCGGACTTCAAGCTTATCAGATATCTTGGGACGATGGTGAGCATATCTACCAAGCTAGGTCGCCGTGGTGGAGATGAAACTAATTTACAATGGCCCTCTCGAATGTTAAGCACTGAACAACTTCAACCTAAATCCAGGCCGGTCAGATTATTGCCACATTTACTCTGATTGTGGTGAACATCAGCATGCGAGCAAATCGAGCAGGATGATATTTTTCAACCATTTTGAGTAGTTTACTTACCCAATGATATGATGTTTCGTTTAATAGAGAAGTTAAGTCTTTTTTTTTGTACTGAGAATTGATTTTAGCCTTTTAGGTACTGCTTGTGGTTGAGTTGTAATTAAGTTACTGTTGTGCATCTGATACTTTCGCATTTGTTAGATGTTGTAGTTTTTTTATTTATTTTCTAAAGGTTAATATCTATTATGATCAATTGAAACATATATTTAACTTTGTCAATCCCTTGTATATCAAGGGGCGTTTGTTCAAAGGGATGAATGACATAGAATGGAAAAATTAAAGAGGTGTTTGGTTCAAATATGGATATGGGTTTGGACTTTGGAATCAGGAATTATACCCGGTGGTATAGGGTTTGAACTTGATTTCTCATACTATAGGTTTGTTTCAATTCTTGGTAGTATGAGTTTGAAGTTCAATTAAAAGTTAAAATCGATAAAATAAAATAGTTTAAATCGAAAATTTTAGTAACATAAAATCATGAAAATACAAATATATAGAAGTTTTAATTTACATCATGCCATAGTTTGTGTTTTACATATTTGCTTAATTTAATTTCATTCTCATGGGTTCATACTCACCCCCTCCTTGGATATGAGAAACTCATACCTCATGGATTTGAGGTATGGATATGAACCCCTACATTTGCCAACCAAACACAGGATATGAGTTTAATCCATTCTAAACATATACCTCATACCTTTTTCAAGTGAACCAAACACCCCCTTAAGTGGGTGTTTGGTTTGTGGAGATGGAAGGGAATGGATTTAATCATTCTAACTAGTTTTGTTACCCGTGCAATGCACGACATATTTCTAATTTTTTTTGAAAATTTGACGTTTATTTTTATTCATAAAATTGAACGTCAATGTTTGAATATAAATCTATAACAATTTTTTGCAGAAATTACAATCTATAATACAAATCAATTACAATCTATAATACAAGACAATTACGTTTTTAAAAAAAATAAGAATAGTTTGAATTATGAAACAATTTTTTTGTTGATTACAATAACAAATATATATGAACAACATAACTATCTAAAATTTGCACTGAAGTTAACTTATTAACCTAAGATATGCGCTATTTTATTCGAGTATATATTTTAATAAAAAAATACATCCATAACTTATAATTTTTAGCTTGCTTTTTTTAACTTTAATTTACCTCGGTTTCGTGCCTTTTGTGTTTCTTCACTCCTCAGCTTACCCACGTAATGTTTTGCCTTATCTGCATTTACATACATTTCATGATGCTTTAAAATTTATATAAAAAATATTTTAACAAACAACATCAACATGGCAAAAGCTTGAACAACGAATCAAAACATTGCCAGGCATAAATCATTTAAATTACACCAAATCGAAAACATGAATTCAAATATACAACAAACGATTATAAAACTAACAACATAAAAAATTCTAATATATTTTATTGGACACCATCACCGCAAAAACCACAACAACAACACTCAACAATAATTCTCAATATACTCACTATCATTAAATAATTAATTAAACCGTAGAATATAATCTACTACATAGAAACTCATGGACAATAGATATTAAATAAATAAAGTGAATAGAAAAAATTATAGGTATTATAGTTTTTATAGACACTGCATAACCATAAATTTTCATATTTATTTGTAATTTTAATTTATTTTGTGGTATTAATAATTTAGATAATTGATTGGCGAGAAACTCAAGAGGTGAATTAATAAAGAGCAAAAAAATTTAATGAAAATTATGGGTGTTAAATAATATGAAGAGTTTTAATCAATTTAATTATTAACATATTATATTACAAAAACTTAATTAAATAGGAAGAACTTTTTAATTAATTTGGGGTGTTAAGTATTGTGAAGAGTTTTAATTAAGTTATTATCATGTTTAATTAAGAAAATGAATTAAAGTTTTAATTAATTATTAACATGTTTTATTACAAAATTTTCAATTAAAACTTTGATTTAAATTATAAATTGTGAAATTTTTATTACAAAAAATTCAACTCAAATGTCAATACTAAATATAAATTTTGAAACTTTGAAGGGTTACATAAATTTCAGAAAAAAATATATGAAGAACTTTTTAATTAATTTGATGGGTGTTAAGTATTATGAATAGTTTTAATTAATTTATAACTATGCTTAATTAAGAAAAATGAATTAAATAGAACAAATGTTAATAAAAATGTCGGGGTTAAGTAATATGAAGAGCTTTAATTAGTTATTAACATGTTTTATCACAAAAATTTCAATTAAAACATTAATTTTAATTATAAATTATGAATTTTTTATTACATAACTTTCAATTAAAATGTCAATAGTAATTATAAATTTTGAAAATTTAAAGGGTTGCATAAATTTTGAAAACAATATATTTTAATAACGAATTTAATTTAAGAATAATGAGAATATCATTTAATATTATAGATATGTGAATTAAATTAATTTATAGATAAATGAATTAAATTAATGTCATGTAATAATAAATTGGTATTCTATATCACATTAATTTGCCACGTCATATTAAAAATATGTTATGTCACATTTAAATTTGTCATGTCACATTAAAATTGTCATATCACATTATTTTAAGTACCCTTTTAGTTAGTTTTTATAGATTATGATGGAATGCCATGAGATATAGGGCATTAAAAAGTTTATATATAATACTTTAAATGTTAAAAATTCTTGTAAATTAATTAAAATTTGATAGAGGTCATTAACATTTCCATCACAAGGGAGATTAAGAGGAGGAGGACTCTAAAGCACTACTTGCATAATTAAAGAGAAATTGAATTGATTATTTATAATTAATAATAGTGACTAATAATTAATAATGGTGAGTAATGTGTAATAGAATGAGCTTGAAGATGAAGAGATAGGTAAGACTTTTTTTTTTATTTTTTTTATTTCCTTAGTAGATATGGTAGAACACATGACATGTAGGATTGTTGGTGACACGTGTCAATTAGAATCATAGCTGACGTGTCATCTCAATAGGGGCTCAAGATGCCTTTTTATTTTATTATATAGATATAGATGTTTGGTTTAGATATTTTGCAATGGGGTTAGAATTCATCCGGATTCTAAATTCATTCCAACCCTCTCTAATCTCATATCCAACCGTTATCCCAATTAGAATCCATTCCATAATGGTATGACATTCCAATCCATTCCAATTCTTTCCTTCGAACCAAACGCCCCCAAGTTGTTTAGTTGTCGGAATGAAATACAAATTTTATTCATTAAACCAACAACCACAGAGTTGAGGTGTCACTCTATGGTTGAAAGTCAATTTTCCAAAGTTCCAATTTTTTTTCCTGAAATTATGGAACCCACATCCTCTACATCATTTTATTTCATTTGCATTATACTAATATAGCGTGCTTCAATACATAAGACACTTTTGTAATTTACAGATTGTCATAGTTTTTCAACATCAACCCGTAAGTCCAGAGAGGAGAATATAGATCGACGATTTCGGATAAACAACGGATCATAGAGAGCCAACAAAAGACTGTAAATATATAGGAATGAATCTAAAACAAAGGAATTCGATAAACGGCAGAATTCGATAAACTAATGAATATAAATCCAGACAAATGAATATAAATCAACGGAATTCGATAAACGGCAGATCATAGTTAGCCAACATAAGGCTATAAATCAAGAAAAATGAATATAAATCACCTGAATTATCGAAAATTTGCCATAACCCACCCTCGGGTCCGAACCTCCGAACTCTCACAGCACATGGAAGAAAGAACTGATGTCAGGGGCAATGGAAATGGGTTAACGACATCAGGATCTGAACGGAGAGAACCTTAAGCATCCATATATGGAACTTTGAGAATTCGAGATGTTTGAGAGTTGAAGTAGATGGGAGAAGCAGATGAACGACTCAGATCATTACTTTAGAATAGAAACGGGTAACCATGATTGTAAGCAAAATAGACGAATGAGATCACACATGTGAATGAAGTGTGTGGCTGTGATGAAGTAGCCAATTCGTATGGACGGACAAGATTGTGATACGAAAAGGGGAAGGAATGGCTAAGATCTAAATTGGAAAAAGTAGATTGAAGAATGGAGGGCCCAGATTCAATTGAAAAAAATGAATGGAGGGCTGAGTTTGAAATTGAAGAAAATCAATTGAATTGAAAATGGAACGTATGGTGAGGATTTGATTGGAAAATGAGATGGATGTTCTAGATTGAAATTAGATTTTGCAATTATTTTTTCGATTTGAGCACTATTCATCATCACATTTTGTGTAAGTTTCCTTTTAAGGAGTAAGGATTAATATAAAATTGAAAATAATAAATTTATTTTCTCATAAATTAAGTCGAATAACAATTCCTTAAGCATCATTGCATCATTATGAAGTAAATTGTTTTTGCCAATGTCATGAATCTCTTGATACAATTGATATCACATAAGCATTCCTGATTACAATAATCATAAATTAATTAACATATTTCGTTTAAAAAATTATATATGGAAAAATAAACCCAAAACAACAATAAGAAGGGAAAAAAATATAGAAATATTTTTTTGAAAAATTTTGTATATAACATTTTTAATAAATCGGCCACTACAAAGTTCAATAGCTATTACCAAAACTTCTCATGAATACAATAAGGATCAAAATAATTAAATATTTTAAAATTGCATGAAACTAAAAAAATACCAAAATAAATAAATAAATATATTATTACATATAAAAAGCAAAAAAAATATTTCCTTAGGAAAATAAAATTGCTGGAAAAACATGTGTGAACCCCCGCGATTTAGCAGAAAAATAAACACAAAAGAATGCGAAAAATACGAGATTTTTAAAACTTTTCTTGAAAAATTAAATAACTAACATGCGAAAGTTCAAACTAAAATAAAAGTGCGGAAATAAAAGAAATCATGCTAGTTATACAAACATAGTAAAGAGTGTACGGGGAAAAGATATCTCACGAATAGAAACATAACGTAAGGTAGTCTAACGATACGAAGTGAAACTAAAGTCCAAAGGTAAGTGCTCGCTAGCCCATGTCTCACCCAACCACTGCTTCACAAACCTGTCATTCATGAAACATGAACGCCACAGTCAGTGAGGAGTAACTCAGGGTTCTCCCAGCCACTTTACGTCAAAAGACAAGAAAACGGTAATACCAAAAATCTTATACATATGAACACGTATATAACTTGAGAAACAATAATACATATATTACCAAACATGAACAACATGATCAATGCGTGAGCAATAAGTCAAAACATGTGATAACAGCATGAATCAACATGTGTAACAGAATTAAAGTCAGCACATGAGATAATATCAGAATCAAGGAAACATCCAAGCAAAGAACATATCGTCAGAGCGTATATCCACTGCCTCTGACATACCAGAGCGTATAACCACTGCCTCTGGCTACTGGAGCGTATAACCACTGCCTCCAGTTACTAAGCATACAACTATCTGACAACATAGGAATAAAATGAACGCCGTCAGAGCGTATAACCACTGCCTCTGGCTACTGGAGCGTATAACCACTGCCTCCAGCTACGGAGCGTATAACCATTGCCTCCGAATACTATGTATTGCGTATAACCACTGCATATATGCCTAAGACCTGGCCAGACCTCTCGATGTAATGCCTTACACCGAACGATACACGGGGACCGGGGCGTATAACCACTGCCTCCGACCAATCCCGAACATAGATAAATTCTCATTGCATGGGTGGCGTTAGTTCATTACAGTGATACACAAATCGTACCACCGCTATCTATTAACATGCAAGGCAACATAACCGTCGCCAACATAATTTTTGGATGACATAACCGTCACCTACACAAGCTTAGGATAACATAACCATTAAACCACTCATTTAAGCATTCATGAGCCAACAAACAACGAATAAGACAACACTTAAGACCATTTCATTTTGGAGAAGAATAAATGAAACTGATTAATAAAATATAAGTTCTAAATGCATTTAACATTAAAGCTGTCCTCTGCCGTAAAATTCATAATTAATTCAAATAAAATCGAAATGATACAAGGGATTGGGTCTGATTAATAAAACTTTTATCTACAATCTTCATCAAATAACCATTTCCAAAAGACGAACTCAACTAGGGTTTATAATATGATCTTTACAGTATGTCAAAAATCGTCGCATTAAAAGTATTGCTTCATAAAACGGGTTTAACAAAATATTTTGGGGCAAAGTAAACTCCTAACATCAACTAAATTCTTCAAAGTTTAATTATGGAAAAGGACCAGAATAGTTTCAAAGTATAAAAATGGTCTTCGAAATAATCTTTGAGCTACAGTCCGTTCTGCGAGTATTTCAGCGCAATTTTCGTAATTAATTTATTGTGAACAAACGACTTGCAAGAAAATTATGAAATTTTAGAGGTAAACTCTACACTTAAAATAAACAGGGGTCTATTTTCAACATTTTCAAAGACGGATACTCTAAGATGTCAAAATAAATTGTACAAGACGATGGACAGATTTGTCAAGGTGCTGAAACTTTATGAAATAACCAATGTAAACAAAGCACTATGAACTTGAAAGACTATCAAACTAACCATCCTCAATGATCATAAAATCATTTAACTATACAATCCTTAATGAATTTCCACAACTAGAATATCATCCAACACAACCATGCAAGATGAAAATCATCCAAACATATGACTTATAAAGCTAATCATGCAACTAATTAAGCAAACATATTTCTAGTATAATATGTATCACTAATATATGTAACACATGCAAACATAGACGATTAAAGTCGAGTAACCCATCACCGTTACCTTTTAATCCAAACTCTCGTCAATCTCGTATGTGTCGCCCTCCGGACCACTTGACTCGAATCCTACAATCAAAAGGAGATGTTAAAAACGGAAGTATCTAGCTTGGGTCAAAGCTTGGATTTCTAAATTTGTAAGGAAGAGAAGGAGATGAAAACTTCTTATTTAGAAAAGAGGGGAACGACGAGAGGAGAAAAATGGCGTGAGAATCGTCGAAAACGGATAAGAAACGAAGATTTACGATCGTTTTACGGTGGAAGTGCACAACAATGGTGTTCTTCTTCTTTTGTGTTTTGTGAGCTTTTGCTGGAAAAAAAAAATAAAGGATTTGAAGAAGAAGGAATAAGGAGGTTGACCTTGGGCAGCAAGGCAAAGTTTTCATACTTAGCCAAGTGTCCCAAAGGACATGTGGAAAAGAATAAGCAACGAGCGAGTGTTTGTTAGCGGATGGTCCGCGACAGCCTTTCATATTTTTGGCATAATTTCCTCCACAGAACTCGGAATGAGGTGTTTTTGGTGGCGTTGGAAAGCCTAGAAAAAAGGATAAAACCTTTATTTTATAAGCAAGAGCTAAATATGCCTTTAAAATATCTCAAAATTAGTAACAAAGACATAGTAGTTGTTCGTAGTTGAAGGAGTATAGGTTTAAGACAGGCATTTTAAATATCGTTGTTAAAAACGATAAAATTTAGATGGGATTTTATTTATAGGATCATACTTATTATTAAAATAGGATTTTAATAATATAGGATAACTTGGAATTTATTGGGGTGTTACAACATGTTAATTGAAAATATGCATAACACAACAATATTAATATAAAATGTTGGATTATCGTTTACAGTAGTCTGAAATTGTCTGTAAAAAATCCACACGTTACCTTTTTTCAAATCTTTATAATCTACACTTCATGTTTTAAGATGAAATAATTATTTGAAGATTTAAAGGTCCTATTATGTGAGAGAGATTTAAAATAATTTGAGTGAATTGGGAAGGAGCGACGGTAGAGGAGTGCAAATAGAGATAAAGAGGATGAATATAAAGTATTATTGTACTAGATAAAAGTTTTGTTTAGAATGAACATAATATTGAGTAATATGGGATGACGGTAAAAGTAGATTTTCTTTTTTTGGCAGTATTTATGATGTCCGTCGTTGAGGGTACCAAAAATAAAATTTATAATTCCTAACTTTAACAATAGATAGTGAAAGTCAGGGTCGAACCAGAAGGAGGTGGGGAATGTTTATTGTTTGATGTTAATGTTTAAAGTAACAATTTTGGGGGTTTGATTGGTTGTTTACTAAGTCTAAGGCAAAGATTAAAATAAACAAGTAATTAAAGCTGAGAATAAAACTATATTAAAAGAGATGCTAGGATGTTTGGGTAATAAATAGCTAAGGTAATATATAAATCCTAAGGTCAACATGTATTGCAGTCGCGTAAGGGATGTAACATATCCTTTCGGTCTATGGTACCTAATAGCTCCTTTCGGCCTATGCTATTAGTTCATAGGTCTCACAATTATTGGGTGTCAACAATAAGGGTGATTCCTAAATCCTAGGTCACATACCTTTCAGTCTTAAGTAACCTAGCCGTTTTAAGGTGTAAACCAATGCCATTCCCGTATCTTTCAATCTTGGGTAGGTCATTACTAACATCCTACAAGTCTCCTTCCAGTCTCATTGTAGGTTATTACGATCTACGAATTAAAACGAAACAGAATACGAACGCGAGTGGGTCGAGCGACCAGCTATCCCAGTCGGCCGACCACAGCCTCGGTCGACCGACCCACTATGTAGGTCGACCGACCACGGCCCTGCAACATATCGGTTTGGAATTTATACTACCTACGCATATTCATCCCCTACATCCTAACATATGAAATTTAGCTACTCATGGTTACTAAAACAATGATGGAAATAGGAGTAAACATGGAATTCATAATTGTCAAACTAAACATGCAATTAATAATAAAGCTTGAGATTCTATCTTAAGACGAATACAATAATTCTAACTAATAAAACAAATACTGAAATTTAAAGAGGAATTACCGGAAATCGGAATTTAGATGGAAATGAACAAACTTTATTGAATGCTTGAATGATTGATGAACAAACTAAAGTACTTGAGAGTTATCGAAAGATTACAACTTAAAGAGAAAACTAAATAATCCTTATTTCTAAGATAAAAACTAAAAGTAAAACTTGATGTGAGATTTTTGATAGGTAAAAACTGAATTTTTTAACCCTACACAGGAGATTAGTTTATATAGGCGGAAATTAGGAGTTTCCTAAAGACTCTAACACTTCTTATGGGCTTCCGGAAAGGTTATGATCTGCGCAGAGGTCGGTCGACCCACCCAGTAGGTCGGTCGACCTGTTTACGGGCTTCAGGAATTTTCTGGGCTTTTTCAAAACAGAGGCAAGGTCGGCCGACCCAAATAGTAGGTCGGTCGACCGCTTTTCCTGTAGGATTGCTTTGTTTCGTCTCGGTTTGACTTCTTGGTACTTGGTCAATGCTTCCACTTGACTTTCCTTCGTTCCTTGGCTATGAGAAATCCTAAGGGCATATATTTGGCATAACATCGTCCATTTTCCGCATAAATCTGTAAAAGAGCATAAAAATACGAAAGTAGACAATTGTTGGGAAATAAAGGCTAAAACATAGTAAATGAGCGACCAAATGCGTGTAAAAAAGGATGTAATACATCATAAAATAGACACGCATCAAATTCCCCAAACCAAACCTTGCTTGCCCTCAAGCAAGAAATAGACTCGATCTTAACTAATGGAACGATTTTAATCTCATAGCGAAATTTACATGTAAGCCTAAACCAATATCAAGTACAAAATGAGAAAGTATTTAAATCATGCAAACGAGTTATGGTGTCGTCAAACTTTGCAGAACTAGAGACTATAGAGACGTTATACCATGGACTCTCGCGGTACGCTCGAGACACTCATGAAGCAAAGGGTGAGTATATGTAAAAGATAGAAAGAAGTATTTTGTAATGACACTCACCTAACTACGACCCATGAAAACATGCCTGCAATCTAACATGAACAAGAATTCTACAACTATGTATAAACAAACCCATTAAGTGACTCGGATACATGCAATTGAAGTAATGAAAGATATGTGAGGTAAAAGGTAAAAAGTGGTTAAGATGTTTTTGGATTTGTGGGGTTAGTAGCCAAACTAGTAAAGCCGGTTCCCAACAACATATTTCACAACTTTTTGACATTAAGAACGTGCTCTTTTGTGGCACAACTCTTCACATTATATAAGAAAGGACTCCCAAATATTTTGAATGAAGTATGGGAGTAATAACATATAAAAGAAAGGAATCTTTGTGAACGGAATTTTGAATTTAAACTGTCAGTCGGTCGGCTGACCTATAATGGTGGTCGGTCGACCCATTTCCTGTACTTTTTTACTCTTTTCGTTTTTTTTTCTTTTCTTTCCTTCTTTTTCTGAATTTTTCTGTTCTTTTTCTTTTCTTACTTTCTTTCTTTCTTTCTTTTCTCTTTTTGCTCAAGATAACATACAAACCAAGATGCCTCAAGATAGACCAAAGACCACAAACACTAGCTTGGAAGGGTAGGCTAAGTATGGGATGTAGTTTTGGGGGAATAAAAAGGCAATTTTGGCTATGTAAGGCTTATGGGTAAAAATGAGAAAATGGATCCCAAATGCACGTATCAAGACTCACAAAACGAGATAGTAAAACAAGTATATAGCAATTCAAGTTCATGTTTATGCATATTGATATAACATGTTCTAAGGGGAGTACTACTCACATCCTAGACAACTGGTTTAAGAATGAAACCAGGAAATAAGCTCTAAAACTTAGAATGTATACTAGGTTGCCAAGGTATAAGTCAAGTCTTAAGATATACAAATTGACAAAAACTCGTAGATATGCAAAAGACTCTCATACTAAAACAAGTTGACAAGGTAAGGTAAAGGCATAAACATGTAAAATAGCAAAATCATCCTTGAAATACTCTCGTTCCGACTCGACCTATATGCTAAAATAAACGTGCATTTTTTTTTTGAAAGTTTTTGAATTTTTCTATTTTTTTTGGATTTTTTTTTATATACGAGGAAAGCAAGGAAAAGAAAGATGTAATACGGAAATGCAATAGACGTGTGACAGAATGCAATGCATGTGACACGAAACCATTCCCCAAACCAACCCGCACAATGTCCCCATTGTGCATTAGCCTAAGCAAAAGTTTCAGAAAATTAAAGGAAAGATGCAAGGAAAATAAAACCAAGGAAAATTGGAAAGAACTCACTGGATTGTTAAGCGCATGAGAAAAACCTCCCCAAACCAGCATAAGCTGGGAGGTTTTGATGGCTAGCAGTGCCACTCAAGTACCCAAGATGGTTGCATGATTCCTGAAGAAGAAACGAACAGGCTGTGACGGACGGGTAGGTCGACCGACCTTCCTGCGGACTGCAGGAATTCCAAGGATGCGGGGATCAGGTCGGCCGACCCGTATTTCCAGTCGGTCGACTCCTCTGCTACACAGCGGTCTTCTTTTCTTTGGGAAAAACTTGTGTCAACCAAGTCATCCTTCTTTAAACCTGAAAAATCATCAAATATGCGCCCAACAAGTGCGCGAGATCCCAGAACCAAGTCCAAAAGCCTTAACTATGCTAACAAAACGGAGAAGTTCTAAAACTGAAAGCAAACGAAATTAAAAAGTCTAAACACACAAAAAGTAAATTGTCTTTAAAAGCTGAAAATTTAAACAACTATCCGCTAAAGATGCGGAATATCTCAGACCACGGCTTTTGGCGAATTGTCGTAGTCTCCACCGTGTTGCTTTGGATAGCAAAACACGTCTCCTCTGCGTCGCAAAGCATATGCGACGGACACTTCTCTTGAGCTTCTCTTCTCTTTTTCTTATCCTCTTCATCCACAGCATCTGGATCCTCATCTTCCTTGTAGCTTAGGAATCCCAGTCCTCCTCTTTGCACCGTGACCTCCTTTATTTTGGGTTTCCCCAAACCAATTCCTGCATTAGTTACAATAGAAGTATCCTCCATATTGCTCCCAATCTGGGGCGGAGGTGTAAAAACAGGTATAGGAGTAGTTAGTAAAGTAGGAGAAGTAGTGATGACCTTATACTTCTTTTCAGAAGCAATAGCATTACAAGTAATAGGGGTCATAGCATCATTTTTCCTATAAGATAGACCATAAATAATAGAATGCTTTCCTACTTTGAAAGTTAAAGTCCCAGTACCCACATCTATGATGGCTCCCGCAGTGTGGAGGAAAGGTCCCCCTAGTATTATAGGTATATGGGCATCCTCAGGGATGTCCAGGACTACAAAGTCAACTGGGAAGAAAAACCTGCCTATACGCACAGGGATGTTTTCCAACACCCCTATGGGTTCCATAGATGTACGGTCTGCCATCTGGACAGTCATGCTGGTTACTGCAAAATTGGCCATTCCTAGTTTTAGGGCAACACTTAAAGGCATGACACTGATACTAGCCCCTAGGTCACATAGTGCCTTTTTAACAGGAAAGATCCCTATATTGCAAGGTACAGAGAAACTCTCAGGGTCCTCGAGCTTGTGAGGGGCAATAACATGTGACAAAAAACTGGATGACTCTTCAGTGAGGGCCACTGACTCAATCTTATCCAAAGACCGCTTTCTTGACAAAATTTGTCTCATAAATTTAAGATATGAAGGAACTTGTTGAACTAATTCTAAAAACGGAACTTGAACATTTAATGATCGAATTACGTCTTTAAATTTGTCAAAAGATACCTGTTCCTTTGTTGGTATGAGTCTTTCCGGAAACGGAGGAGCGGAAGATTCAGTATTTGCAGCCCTCCTCAAAAACCTAGGGGTCTTATCACCCCGGAAAAGGAAATCCCTCAAGTTGTCCGGCAATTCGGGTCTGAAAGCATCTCCCTGTTCAGCATCAGGGGTCGGTCGACCCATATCTTCGGTCGGTCGACCTTCTTCCTGTACAGCAGGATTTTCCGGAATCTGTTCGGAGGTCGGTCGACCTGGCTCCTGGGTCGGTCGACCTTCCTCGCTGCTGTTCGGCTTCGGCTGTTTCGCCTTACCCTTTTCGCCTCCCACCTTAGCTCCACTTCTTAAAGATATGATGTTTAGAGTCTCTTTCTTCTGATCCGTCTTGGTCGGAAATTGACCCGGAGCTCTAGTATCGTTCTTGCTCGCGATTTGAGCAATCTGAGACTCTAACATCTTCATCCCTGCTTCCCTAGCCTGAGATTCCTTCTGAACTAGCCCAATGAGATTTTGGATGAGAGCATCCGTATTGGATGGTGGGTTTGAAGGTGGTTGAGGGTTAAAGGGTGGTTTTTGGAAACCTTGCTTATGTGGAGGGATGTATGTGGGATTTTGTTGTGGTTGTAGGTGTTGTGGGTTGAGAACATTCTGGCTTGTCCACCTCATGTTGGGATGGACATTATTATTATTTGGGTCATAAAAATTGTTCCCACGATAGTG
Source organism: Silene conica (assembly GCA_029255685.2). NCBI lineage: Eukaryota > Viridiplantae > Streptophyta > Magnoliopsida > Caryophyllales > Caryophyllaceae > Silene > Silene conica. The sequence continues at coordinate 15,139,955 of CM055319.2, forward strand.
CTGGAAAGCGGCACATGTCTCATTGGATGAGGTGCAAAATTTTGACACGTGTCCTTCTCCACCACATCTCTCATAAACAAAAGGTCCGTCTTGAACGACATTCACCTGGTACATTCCTCCTTTGCTTCCACTCCCTATATCGAACTTCCCACCACTCTCCAGTTTATCTAACTTGGCCATCAAGGCCTCAATAGCAGCCACGTTAGACTCAGCTTTTCTTTGGTTACCTCGGGAAGTCCCATGTTCGGCACGGTGGATAGCAACATCTTCTATTATCTTGAGACCCTTAGTCTCTCCAGAATTCTCTTGGAACCTTCCGTTGGCTGCAGCATCTAGGTAGGCCATGTTGTCATCATAGAGGCCATTGTAGAACTGGTTACAAAGAAACCATTGTTCGAATCCATGGTGTGGTATTGATCGAACAAGTCTCTTGAACCTGTCCCAAGCCTCACTAAAATCTTCATTAGGCCCTTGCTTGACGCTTGTTATCTGCGCCCTTAGAGCATTGGTCTTGGCTGCAGAGTAGTACTTCATGTAGAATGCTAAGGCCAAGGTGTTCCAGTCTGTGACTCCCGCAGCAGTGCGGTCTAGATCTCTGTATCATTCCCTTGCAGAATCCCTGAGAGAGAAGATGAACATGGTTTGTTTAATCTGGTCATGTGTCACTCCTTAGCTTCTGGGGGTGCAATAGAGCATATGTAATCTGTGAAGATTTCAATATGCTTTACAGCATCCTCATTGGCCGAGCCTCCAAATTGGTTTTTCTCAACCATAGTGATATAGGCAGGCTTGGCCTCGAATGGCTTCCCAGTACCTGCAGGTAAAGTGAACCCTTTGTATAGGTCCTTCACCTGAGGCATGGAGTGACTGGCGATAGTAGCTTCTTCGGCCATGTTCTCTTCTTCTTTTGGAAAAACTTGAAAGTAGGTATAAGATGGTGTTTTTGGTGTGGATGGATTGTGAGGTGAATTTGGTTGTGAAGTTGGTGTTTTTGGTGAAGGTGGTTTTTCAAAGATATCCTCTTGGAATAGGGAAGACGGAGATCCTCCTTCCCTATTCTCTAAAAGTTGCTTCCTTTTTTCCCTTAAAGTCCTCTCAAGCTCGTGGTCAAGTGGTAGGAGTTCTCCTTGAACTGACCTGCGCATAAGATGGAAACTACAGGAAAAAAATGAGAAGGTTTAAGGAACAAAAGTTCCTTAAACAAAAGAAACAAAAACAAGAAACAATAAACACTGGCGTCACCTCCCCGGCAACGGCGCCAAAATTTGATGCCCGTCGTTGAGGGTACCAAAGATAAAATTTATAATTCCTAACTTTAACAATAGATAGTGAAAGTCAGGGTCGAACCACAAGGAGGTGGCCTGGGGAATGTTTATTGTTTGATGTTAATGTTTAAAGTAACAATTTTGGGGGTTTGATTGATTGTTTACTAAGTCTAAGGCAAAGTTTAAAATAAACAAGTGATTAAAGCTGAGAATAAAACTATATTAAAAGAGATGCTAGGATGTTTGGGTAATAAATAGCTAAGGTAATATATAAATCCTAAGGTCAACATGTATTGCAGTCGCGTAAGGGATGTAACATATCCTTTCGGTCTATGGTACCTAATAGCTCCTTTCGGCCTATGCTATTAGTTCATAGGTCTCACAATTATTGGGTGTCAACAATAAGGGTGATTCCTAAATCCTAGGTCACATACCTTTCAGTCTTAAGTAACCTAGCCGTTTTAAGGTGTAAACCAATGCCATTCCCGTATCTTTCAATCTTGGGTAGGTCATTACTAACATCCTACAAGTCTCCTTCCAGTCTCATTGTAGGTTATTACGATCTACGAATTAAAACGAAACAGAATAAGAACGCGAGTGGGTCGACCGACCAGCTATCCCAGTCGGCCGACCACAGCCTCGGTCGACCGACCCACTATGTAGGTCGACCGACCACGGCCCTGCAACATATCGGTTTGGAATTTATACTACCTACGCATATTCATCCCCTACATCCTAACATATGAAATTTAGCTACTCATGGTTACTAAAACAATGATGGAAATAGGAGTAAACATGGAATTCATAATTGTCAAACTAAACATGCAATTAATAATAAAGCTTGAGATTCTATCTTAAGACGAATACAATAATTCTAACTAATAAAACAAATACTGAAATTTAAAGAGGAATTACCGGAAATCGGAATTTAGATGGAAATGAACAAACTTTATTGAATGCTTGAATGATTGATGAACAAACTAAAGTACTTGAGAGTTATCGAAAGATTACAACTTAAAGAGAAAACTAAATAATCCTTATTTCTAAGATAAAAACTAAAAGTAAAACTTGATGTGAGATTTTTGATAGGTAAAAACTGAATTTTTTAACCCTAAACAGGTGATTAGTTTATATAGGCGGAAATTAGGAGTTTCCTAAAGACTCTAACACTTCTTATGGGCTTCCGGAAAGGTTCTGATCTGCGCAGAGGTCGGTCGACCCACCCAGTAGGTCGGTCGACCTGTTTACGGGCTTCAGGAATTTTCTGGGCTTTTTCAAAACAGAGGCAAGGTCGGCCGACCCAAATAGTAGGTCGGTCGACCGCTTTTCCTGTAGGATTGCTTTGTTTCGTCTCGGTTTGACTTCTTGGTACTTGGTCAATGCTTCCACTTGACTTTCCTTTGTTCCTTGGTTATGAGAAATCCCGAGGGCATATATTTGGCATAACATCGTCCATTTTCCGCATAAATCTGTAAAAGAACATAAAAATACGAAAGTAGACAATTGTTAGGAAATAAAGGCTAAAACATAGTAAATGAGCGACCAAATGCGTGTAAAAAAGGATGTAATACATCATAAAATAGACATGCATCAATTTATATGGTTGCGTTACTTTAATGGGCTATGTTAATTATGGTTAATAAGTGGGGCATGGTTAATTATGTGAATTATGATATTGGTTTCGGTGTGTTGGAAACCCAATTTTCCAACCCAACCCTCACTTCTTCAGTTTTTTTAACAGACGGGTCTCATCAGTCACATCCCAACCCATTAACCCTCAAAAGCCACTATTCGACTTGTCGCAAACTTGTAACGGATATATCTATCACAAGTACTAAAACTTACCGTTGAAAGGTAGCCTATTTTTTTATTCAAGATAAATGCTTGCCATGTATGAAACTTATTTTTGAGATACCCAACTTGGTTAAAGCTCCTATAATTTCAGGAAATGAAAGGAAAGAAAAAATAGGGTCAGAATTTAAGTGAGTAAGTATAGTACTCGAATTAATTCCACGATTTGCTAAAAAGTCCACAACTCTATTTGCTTTTGTGTAAGTATGCTCTAACTCGGCTAGCTAATAAGGCTCTTTGATTCGTTCCTTGCACCTTTAAACAATAACTTTTATATTATTGCTCGCAAGTTATGTGTCACTGTAATACCCGGTGTTAGAGACCTAATGCTACACCTGAAATCATGAACCAACCGATATTGAGATCGACTTTGGACTTGGGAGCACAAGACAGACCTTCCATAGGAAGGATACTGGGTTGTTGTGGGTGGACTCGGTCGAGTAAGACCAACTCGACCGAATGGGACCAACTCGGTCGAGTTAGTCCAACTCGGTGGAGTAAGCCCTGCTCGGTCGAGTCAGTCCTACTCGGCCACGTGCGTTGGTTCCAACGGGCCTGTTTCCGTGTCAGAATTTAATAAAAACTATTCCGCTTTACCTTTCGTCAGACTTTAAAACCCTAGACTGAAAAAAAAAGAATTGCTCTGGTATCTTCTCCTTCTCCCTTCAAACTTCCATAGATGCTAAATAACCTTCACCTTCGAGAATGTCCGATCCGAGACCCAACTCCCGTCACCATGCTGGTTATCGCGGTAAGTACGTTTCACCTTAGTCCGACTTTTCCTTTATCCCTAATAAAGGTGTTGACCAGTAGTAATTATGATAGGGAGCCGTGGGTGTCGTCTAGAGTCGCGTGAGGGATTCATGGATGCTTATGACAAGTAGGTGACCCTACTCAGTCCAGTATTTTGTGTTGTATTGAATTGTATATTTGTTAGGATTGTACTATTGTATGACTTCTGTATATGGTTGGTATTGTCGTTGGTATTTACACAGTGATGGTGATGAGATTGAGGTTATGGAACATATGTGTGGGATCGTTGCGGGAAACGACTCTCACTTCTACGATCGCTCTTCGTGGGACTCGCCACGGAGAGGATGTGCACATTAATGATCTGGGTACCCTTGTCGCGAACAAGTGTGGGATGATGCGCTGAGATGATTCAGTGGCTTGTGTATGATGGTGTGACGGTACAGTTGTGGGTTGATGATCAGTGAGTTTTATATGACGAGTTTGATATTGGTTTATTAGCATTGTGATTATCTTCTGTTGTTTTCGTATGGATTGTATTGTACTGGAACCGACGTGTGTTTTGTGTGTGCTTCTTGTCTGTGTCTGTGGTGATCCATTGTTTTATGTAAATGGTGAGCAGTGCAATGATTTCAGGTGTAGGTGTTGGTTGCAGTGTTGTAGAGTGCTTATATGCTACATGGGGGCGAGTCATCAAAAAGGTCGATCGTGTAGTCTTAGTCAGAAGGACAGTGTCTCACCTTTGTATCTTTCTTTTGTTAGAGTATTGTTTTCACTTGTAATAAGCTTTATTATGTTCTGAGATGGTCTATTTGATATATAATCCTCGGGAAACCGAGATGCTGATACCGCTGACGACTGAGGAAGGTCTAGTCCAGACTCCTTGGAATTCGTGGGTGTTACAGTCACGGTCCGGTACTTTTGTTAGATCGTGGTGCGCACCCTTGCCTAACTTTAGGGCAAGAATGCAAGTAACAAGGGTCTCGTACTAGTAAGGGATCGCCCTCTAGCACATATCTTGGGTCCCGGGGTGTGTGTTGGGAATCCTAGTAACGATTATCAACGTCCGACACACGAAGACAATAAAAGTAAGCAATACGATTATTGAAAGCAATAAGAAAGTAATATCAAGCTTAATGAAGGCAAATTTGATATTTCCTGCCTGGTAGCACGATACATTGAAGTTGCAGTATAACGATACATTTTCTTAACAACTAGAAACGTATCTTAACCTAAAAACGAGATTCCAAGATTCGACACGCAAGAAGTAGTCTTGGAGTACTAAACAATACAAAAAACTAGAAATGAAAATACAAAAGCGAAAAAATAAATCTAAAAACTCGAGGTGAAAGGATCACGCACACAATTCCTTAACTACGAGACTAGAATAACGGCTAAAATATGTGGCTCCTTGCTCTATGGACGATAATATTAACCCGGGGAGAATTTTCTCTAACGAGTCCATCCCAAGTATTCAGAAGTCATTAAACAAAAGGAGTGTATAGTATACTAATGATACCAGTCAGCTGTAAGCTCTAACTTTCAAGTTGTTTCAACAACTCGAATAAACTTCAGTTGAAAAGTAGACTTATCAAACATACATAAACCTGATTGATTACACCTCTCTTAATTTCATTCTTTCATCTCATCAATCACACTTGATCTAATCATATCCCTAATTATATACTTGAGATCAATCTAATTTCAAATCAATTTCAAATTCATTCCAAGTTTGATCAACAATGTCGTGGGGATTAGGCTGGAAGCGCCCATTGGAAGTCTTCAATTTGACGCTACACTTCGGCGACCATTCACCGGCGTACGGCGGCGTTAATGGCGACGCTGGTGGTGAACGAAACGTTTCGATGGAGTGGACTGCCGGAGACGACGAGGATCAGGTGGCCCTACGTCTCCAGTCTAAGTTCATGGTGGCTGTGCCGGCGCCGGAAGACGCCGTCGTTGTCGAGCTTACTTCAGTGTCGAATTTCGGTAATAACGATAATGATAACAGTAACGGCGGTGAAGATCATAATGTTGGTGGAAATCATGAAAATGGTGAAGAAGAAAAGGAGGTGGGGGTGGGGGTGAAGGTGGAGATGAAGGTGGTGAAGCGGAGGGATCCACTGAGGGTAATTACGATGTCGAAAGCGGGGGGTTCGGGGCAGCAGAGTGAGGGAATTGGGGTTTTGACGAGGTTGTTGAGGTCTAAGGTAGGGAGTAGTAATGGTGGCGGAGTTGAGGATGTGGGTTTGTCTTTTAAGCAGCATTGGGATACTGTTACTGTGCTTAGTCTTTGTGGTTGTGCTATTTCTGTGAGTTCATTATTACTCCCTATGTGTTATAAATATGTCAATTGTTTACAATTTTGTTTAAAATTTGCCTTTGAAATGTTTTGCATTACTTAGTTGATTGATTGACTCATTGACAGTTGCCATGCAATAATGCAATTAGCGAGAGCCCTTGAGGCACTTGGGTAATGTTGTTGTAGTTAGTTGATTGACACGATTTGATCACTTGTGTGTTGGTTTTGAATATTTTAGATTATTTCAGTATATTGCTAGTAATGGGGCCTGGCTGCGAGTTTTGGATAAAAATTTCAGTTCTTTGGAATGAAGTGAAGTACCAGAAAGTTGTAGGGGGTTAGAGGGTGGAAGTGTCGAACACGAGACACAAAGTTTAAGTTTAGTTGCCCAATTATTACTCTTATGGATTTGTTAAATTAAAGCTTATACTCCGTAAATGCTTTAGTTTGTGGCCCTTGGTTCTTGAATGTTTCAGTAGGCGTTGGATGGCCATGCTTTGTCTTCAATTTGAACTTTGAAGTTTGCTGCTGGACTCTTTTTATGAGTTCTTCCGCTTCATTTACTCTATGAAATCGAGTTGAAGTGGAGTTAGTGTAAACTTTTTGACCGATATCCTTAATAATTAAAAGTAACATAGGGTATAAGCTGTGTAACCAGTTAGTGTAAACTTTTGGCCAATGGTGCTCCTTTTTACTTTCAATTTCATTGGTAGTATATACTCCTTATATTACTGTGTATTCTGTAGTGTCGTAGACACCATTAATAGTGTCCTAAATAGAAATTTCGTAGCGGCTTTAGATATTGTTATCTACTGAATGGCATTATGTGATCTTACTTTTCCTTCGATAAAAGAAATCTTCATTTTTCCTGCATATTAGATTTTGGCGTTATTTATTACGGAGTAATATTTTTGTGCAACTAATAGGTACTGCCGGTGGAAGTTACAAAACTTCCGCTACTGCAGAAGCTGTATCTTAACAGCAACAAGCTCTCGGCTTTGCCCCCTGAAGTTGGTCAGCTAAGAAACCTTAAAGTTCTAAGAGTTGACGAAAACATGCTTGCTTCTGTGCCTGGTAAGTGTTATTTTCTTCCGTTGTAGTGATGATCTGAAATTAATAATGCTACAGTAAGAGGTAGGTAATTTGTTACTCTCTTTATCTTTTGCTTGTGCCTTAATTTATCAACTCTGGGAGCAGTGGAATTGAGGCAGTGTGTTGGACTGGTGGAGCTTTCACTAGAACACAACAAGCTTATCCGCCCTCTACTGGATTTCAGGTCATTTCCCTACTCGTCGGGGCATTAGTGTGCTACCTGTTATACATTTTCAATAATAAATCAAGAAAATTTCTCACTGTAACTAGTGTCTTTTTTCCGTCTAATGGCAGGGCAATGTCGGAATTACGTGTTCTAAGGTTATTTGGTAATCCACTAGAGTTCCTACCTGAGATTTTGCCTTTACATAAGCTTCGGCATCTGTCTCTTGCCAACATTAGAATAGTAGCTGATGAAAATTTGAGATCAGTGAATGTGCAAATAGAGGTACTAAATGAGTCTGTCATTCGCATATTTGCTTTCTTACCTCTGAAGCTCTTTCCGAGTATTTTCATTTATTACCCTGATGGTTTCAGACGGAGACAACATCCTATTTTGGTGCATCTAAACACAAGCTTAGTGCCTTCTTCTCACTTATATTCCGGTTCTCTTCTTGTCATCACCCTCTACTGGCTTCTGCACTGGCAAAAATTATGGAAGACCCAGATCACCGTGTCTTTGTCGGTAAAGATGAGAATGCAGTTCGGCAACTCATTAGTATGATCAGCAGCGACGATTGTCATGTGGTACGTAGTGTGTTAGGCAGTAGTGGCTTAACTGTTATCTGCGTAGAGAAATAGGAGAGAATTGGAAGGAGGGATATAAATTCCTTTGTTTAGTTAGCAAATAGGGCTGTAAGGAAATCAAGGGTTCCATTCTCCCTCCTTGAGAAGATGAAATTCCCATCAAAGTAGGAAAAAATTGGAGGAAAGACTCCTTTGCTCCACCCCCCTCTCCTTCGGCCCTTTCCATTCCTGTCATCTCTCTGCCTCCTCAAATGCTATCCGCACATGCCCTCAGGGTTTCTTTGGAAACATTGGTCAGAGGGGGATAGGAGCGGAGGGACGGGAAGGAAAGGTCATTTGCCTCCCAAATGTTTTGGATGATTGAAGTGTTTTAATTTGACTTGTAAGAGGAATGATAGATCTCTCGATTTCCCTTCAATCCATTATGCTAACTACACAAGGGAAATTGTCCCTTCCCTCCAAAATCCTCCACTTGAACAAGCCCTTAGTTGGTCTAACTTTCGCTAACATGTTTAATTGTGGTAGGTAGAACAAGCATGCTCTGCCCTTTCATCTCTTGCTGCAGATGTTTCTGTTGCAATGCAAATGATGAAATGTGACATCATGAAATCCATCGAAACGGTTTTGAGATCAGCTGTCATTGAGGAGTTGATCTCTGTGCTCAAAGTGTTGGGACACCTTGCTTTTGCATCTGATGCTGTAGCCGAGCGATTGTTATCCAAGGATGTATTGCGGTCATTGAAAACACTGTGTGCTCATAAGGCTCCAGAGGTAATTTTAATCTTAGTTTAAATGCGCACCTTGAGCGAGCTTAAGCTCAAGGAATGGCACTAGCCAAAATGCCTTGAGGTGCCTTTCTTCATAAAACGCAGTGAATTGACGCAAACTGCTATGCTAATTCCACAATTTGTTTCCCTTCTAACTCTTTTATTTGACCTTGTGTTTACACCATTATCTCTATGGAATATTTATCCAAAAGCTTATTGCTGCACTTAGTACATTGCGTTTGATTGAAAAATTCAAGTTATGTGCAAAAACTGAGATTCACATGCTCTGTACTGTAGGTTCAAAGATTAGCTTTATTAGCTGTCGGAAATTTGGCTTTCTGTTTGAAGAATCGTCAGAAGCTAGTTACTTCTGAAAGTCTGCGAGAACTTCTTATGCGCTTGATGTCAGCTGTTGAGCCACGAGTCAATAAAGCTGCTGCCCGAGCTTTGGCGATTCTTGGTTTGTCCTAAGACCTATATATTCTTCTGTTTTGAAATTCTTCAGTGAAATGATTGTCTCCTTCCTCTTTTGCTCAGGAGAGAATGAGATCCTTCGGCGTGCAATCAGGGGGAGACCAATAGCAAGGCAAGGGGTTCGGATTCTTGCTATGGATGGGGGTGGAATGAAGGGCCTGGCAACAGTGAAAATCTTAAACGAATTGGAAAAACGTTCTGGAAGACGGATACATGAGATGTTTGATCTTATATGTGGTACATCAACTGGTGGTATGCTGGCAGTGGCATTAGGGATCAAGTTAATGACAATAGAAAAGTGTGAGGAAATTTACAAGAAACTTGGTGAGTTGAAACCTGCTATAGAGGCGCTACCATTTTCCCGGAAAAAAACACATACAGCTTTTAATCCTGCTTTCCTTCAACTTGCTTGATCAGGTAAGGTAGTCTTTGCCGAACCTGTTACAAAAGACAACGAGGTAGCAACTTGGAGGGAAAAGTTGGATCAAATATACAAAAGTTCCTCTCAGCAATTTAGAGTTGCTGTACATGGAGCTAAAGTATGTCTTGGTTTTTTGTGTTCGTTTTTGTATACTGTCCTATTTCCTGGTGCGATTGAATCTGGATCAATTGATGACGAGGATATGCGATGATTTTGTTGGTTGCAGCACAGTGCTGAGCAGTTTGAGAAGCTGTTACAAGAGATGTGCGCTGATGAAGATGGAACTCTTTTAATAGATTCTGCTGTGAAAAGAACGCCTAAAGTTTTTGTGATGTCAACCCTCGTGAGCGTGGTTCCTGCACAGCCCTTTGTGTTTCGGAATTATCAGGTTCTTGGCAAAATTATCTTTCATATGTTAAGCTTAAGTTTCATTCCATTTTCACTGCAACTTTTTTTTTCAAATGGGAGTAATTTTCTTTAGTGGTATGACAACTTTCGTTTATGAAGAACCCGTAAAAGTGTTTGGTTTCAGTACCCTGCAGGGACTCCAGAGATGTACCTTTCACCTTCAGAAAGTTCAGCAATCAGCATGTCTGGTGGAACCACCACGAGTGCACAAGTTGGCTATAATCATAGTGCATTTATAGGAAGTTGTAAACACCAAGTTTGGCAAGCTATACGGGCATCATCTGCTGCTCCTTACTATCTGGATGACTTCTCGGATGGTAAAATAGATTGCTTTTAGTTTTCAGTTTATTAGTTCCTCCCATGTTTTAGCTATTTCTCAGGTTTTGCATCTCTTTTCAGATGTCAACAGATGGCAAGATGGTGCCATTGTAGCTAATAACCCAACCATTTTCGCGATAAGAGAGGCTCAGCTTTTATGGCCCGACACGAAAGTTGATTGCTTGGTTTCAGTTGGCTGTGGTTCTGTGCCAATAAAGGTTGTTTTTTAAACATGTAACTACGAAGATTTCAGTGCCATGGTATTAAATATCGGTTTGGGACTTGATCACGTAATTTTGTGTCGCCTGATCTCCATAGTTGCACTAACAGTGCGGCCGATACCGCCTGATAGTCTGACCTTGACTTCTAGGTCATGATGGGTATTGACTATTGATATTAAATACCATGAGTATTACTCGCGTTGTAGTTTTAGTTTTTTGTAAAAGGAGAAGTAAACTGAAAGATATTCATTGCTACCACTATAGGCCCGCAAGGCTGGCTGGCTTATTTGGGATACTGTACCAGTATTAATTGATAGCGCATGTTCCGTAGAACGAGTTGAGGAAGCTTTAAGTACCTTGTTGCCAATGCTTCCTGATGTGCACTATTTCCGATTCAACCCCGGTCAGTATTATATAATTCTTAACTTGATAGTTCAATGAGGATGAATTTTCTCTTTCCTTCTTTTCTACTTATCATGATAGGATAGACGTGGAAGCTCATTGACACATAGCTCTGCCCTATACGTTTATGACAGTTGATGACCGTTGTGACATGGACCTTGATGAAACTGACCCCGCTGGCTGGTTAAGGTTGGAAACTGCTGCCGAGGAATACATCCAAAAGAACCCGGAGGCCTTCAAAAATGTGTGTGAGAAGCTAATGATGCCATTCCAACAAGAAGAAAGATGCTCAGACGGCGTAAAATCACATCTGTCAAGGCCAAAATCAGATGATGGTACATAATGAGTGTTAACACTAGTTTATTGATTTTCTTCTGGCATACTGCCATCCTTTACATCTAGTCTATGTTTATATAGACCAGCTTTCAAGGAACAATTTTATGATGCTACCATGCTAACGATTAATCATCTTTCACTAACGATTAATCATCTTTCTCTATAATCACTAAACTTATTTTAATCCCTCTTTTTTTATACGATTGGAAAATTTTGATGGTGATACATGCATCAAAACCGCCTTGAGTTTACTCTAAAATTGTTTATTAACAACGTAGCTCAAGGCCTGTTATCTGCTTAAATGTGTAGTCTTCTCTCTGAATGTTCTTTCTAAAGTCTGGCGTTTTTGCTTTACCAGATGAGGGGAGCCCTTCTTTGGGATGGAGGCGTAATGTACTTCTTGTAGAAGCTTCTAATAGTCCAGATTCTGGAAGAGTTGTGCATCATGCAAGGTCACTTGAAACATTTTGTTCACATAGTGGAATAAGATTGGAAAATATGACAGGAATTTCAAGTTCTTCAAAGCCTTTCTCTGGTACCTCAACTAGCTCCCCATTCACGTCACCTATGTTCACTGGAAGTTTTCCATCTAGCCCACTTTTGTATAGTCCAGATATTGGTCAACGAGTTGGTCGAATCGAATTAGTACCCCCTCTAAGCTTGGATGGTCCTCAACCTTCGAAATCATCCACCCCGCCTCAGATGTCTCCTTTAGGACCCAGACAGTTGTCTTTACCTGTGCAATCACTGTTTAATAAGCTGAAGAATTCACCTCAAGTGGGTGTTGTCCATCTAGCGCTTCAGAGTGACACCACTGGTGCAATTTTAAGGTTGGCATTTTCATCTCTCTCCATTCTCAGGCCCTTAGTCATGTCGGGTGCATATGTGGCCTCTTTTCTTCCAGTATGTAGATGTTTACTTCAGCCTAGCCTTGGTTTTGAAAAGCGTATTTTGGGCACGCCTGAAGGTAATGCTTGGTGAAGCACTATCTACAACGTGTTGGGTCTCCCTTACCCTAAGTGTGCCTTGAACATAAGGTGCAAAAAAACGCAACTTTCGAGGAACACTGCAGTTTCCCCATTAGACTGGACCTAAAAGAATTTGGTCCGGGTTCGGTCCAGTTCAGAAGGTCCGGTTCGATACATTTTGTATGTGCAGAGCTAAACGTGCTCAGCCCTAATCCCCTAAGTATACACAAACTTGCTCAGCCCGAATTATACCTAGCTTTTGTCTATATTTTAACCCCTTTTATTAATCCAAAACTTATAGTTGTAATTTTTTATTTTGTTTGTTTTATTTATAAAAAAAACAAATTTGTTTGCAAAAGCAGTGTGCCAAATGTGCATGAGACAATACCTAACTCTTTGCACCTCGATGCATCACACATATTTTTCTTTTACTAAGACCCAAATGTTTCTACAGTTGGCAGAATGATGTGTTTGTGGTTGCTGAACCTGGGGAGCTTGCAGATAAGTTTTTACAGAGTGTTCGGTTCAGCTTGTTATCAACGACACGGGGTAGAAAGGAGGTGACGAAACTTAATTCTATTACGAGAATTGCTGATTTGGTGGCATACAGGCCTTATTTCCAAATTGGTTGCATTGTCCATAGGTACATAGGACGTCAAACTCAGGTATGCCTTTTAGAGTTTTAGTCCTTCTACTTCAGTGATGTTTCTTTGATAACTTTAAAGTCATTCTGGTAAGTTGTTTTATTCTGAAGGTTATGGAAGATGATTGTGAAATAGGGGCCTATATGTTTAGGAGAACAGTCCCTTCAATGCACCTACAGGCAGAAGATATTCGCTGGATGGTATGTAATTTGGTAAATTATGTTGGAAAATTTCTATTTTTCTTTTTCTTTGTTTTAATCTAATTCCATTTTGGTTCCTTGGGATTTCGCCAATTTATTTAATCCAACTCCACTTTGCTTCCCCGAGGTTTCACTAATTTATTTAACTTAGTGATTGAGGTTTCGTATTGTTTTCCACTTTGGTGACCAAAAAGGTAATATTCCCAAAATATCTTCCAATTTACAAATGTTTTAAGCATCACAAGTTTTTTGAAATTTTATACTCCCTCCTATTTTATATGATGTTCCCTTTTCGTTTTGGCAATAGAAATAAAGGAATAAACTTGGACCACACAATACACATGACCCGCATCAAATTGATTTTGGGCACACACAAAGTTGTCCACAAAAAGAAAGAAGGAACATCGTATGAAATAGGAGGGAGTATGAAATTTCACTATAATGTTTCATTTAATGGTATTTTTTGGATTTTATTATCCTTAAAACTTCAAGAACATTAATGAAATTGGACTATAATATTCCTTTTAGGTCACCAAAATGAGTAATTTGTTAAACCTCGTAATTTCAAACTGAGAAAATTGTTCAAAACATAGGTCACAAAAAAAAATGAAATTTCCAAGCCACAAGCCACAAGGGACTAAACTGGAAAGTTTCCTTGTAAATTTTACATGCTTGATTCCTTAAATTTATTCCCTTTTAATGTATTATCATGCCTATCTTGCATCAGGTCGGAGCCTGGAGGGACCGAATCGTATTGTGCACTGGAAGATACGGGTTGGTTAAGGCATTTATTAAGGCCTTTCTAGACTCTGGTGCCAAAGCCGTTATATGCCCGTCTATTGAACCTCCTGAAATGCAACCATCAGCATTCAATGGATACGGTGATTTTAGCGTCTTAGAGAATGGTAAATTTGAACTTGGAGAGGAAGAAGGCGACGATGAAGAAACAGAGCCAGCTAGTCCTATCAGTGACTGGGAAGATAGTGACCTTGAGAAAACTTCGGAATCATCAAAGGGTTTCTGGGACCACGAAGAGGATGAATTATCCCGTTTTGTTTGTGATTTTTACGAGTCATTGTTCCATGAAGGAGCAAGTGTGCATTCTGCATTGCAAACTGCTTTGTCCTCGCATAAGAAGCTCAGGTATGCATGCCATCTTTCAAATATGCCTTAATTAGTTGAAATACAACTGTATAGTGGGACTGATTTGAGCTCTACCCTCTGAAGGGGTAAGAAAAGCAATACAGTGAGAGTCTGTTATGTACCTAGCTGGGAAGTAGAGTTATTATGTCGATATGAAAACGCCCATTTCTTGTAAGCATACATGTGTTGTGTATAATCTGTCAATACTGTAACTGAGGAAATGTTTGATGCTGAGTGTAAAATTCTTCACTCTTGTGTATCTTTAATGAGATTTTGAGTTATTATATTTTCTAAAATCTCAGTTTGGGACTTATGTTAGTATCAGTCGCCGCAGAATTATTCTAAAGATGTATCTCTTGAAGCACCAACTAATCCACATAACTGAGTTTATGAGTTGCTTTAAAGTCGTTTCAGGGATGAACACATCTTAAATAAGAAATTGTATTAGATTAATGGGGTTAGATAATCTATAGTCTATAGACAGACCTATTGGTTGTTATAGATGGTTTCGGCTTTCCTTACCTCATTATATAGAAGCTCGAACAAGTAGGTTTTTAGCAAGTTCATGTCTAGGTTTCTAGGAACAAAAATGGAAGTTAAGCAATGAAAGGAAGAGGATAGGGAAAACCTAATGAGAGTTGTCATCGGGTGTGGCCATTTGGTTGACGAATGCAAGGCAGTTGGCGGAAATGCCAGTGAAGTAAGACTCCATAGATTTAACCTTGAAACATAATAGTAGTAGTCAGCCAATGTGATTTCTGAACACCATTTTTTAGTATCATCCAAGCATTACCTCTCTTCTAAAAATGAAGCAAGACCGACGTTTGCATCCATTATATTCAGAAAGCACGACAGTCGACATACATATTTGAGTCGGCGGGTATATTAATATCATTATATGCCTTGTGTCTTAAAATATAGACAATGCAACGATTAAATACTGAAAAGAATTGTAGATGGAAAGATGAAAAAGCAAGGATTGTATCTGGTGAGCAATGAGCATGCATTTTAGAGTTTTCTGGGAGGAGAAAACAAATAAAAATAGAAAAGAAAGAAAAAACTTGGAATGAAATGATTTGAAGCACCATCATCAATTGCAGGTATGATGCTAATTAATAATGTGGTTTCACTTGATGAACTTCATATTCACACATTCTCATTGAAGACGGACACTATCCGTCACAAGATGAAAATGAATGAATAGTGTTCCTTACATAATACAAATTACACTATCTATATGAAGCTCCACTTTCTCCCGTTTACATTCCACTTGTATTTTTATGAGAGTATAGTATCCATTTTCAACTTATAACGGATATTATTCGTCACAAGAAAAACTATTTGCTTGATATTAAACTTACATTCCCACTATTGATATTGGAGATTAGGTTAGGCCTAATAATTTTATACAGAAAAGTATAGTCCTACTTTTTAAGGTCCCTCTTATAAGGAATAATCATGCTTCTTTGCTTTTCCTATAGTAATCCACAATCCACATACACTTCCTTAATCATTGATTTGACCTTTTACCTTTTAAGGGTTACACAAATATATTCACATCTTGTCTCACCACGTTATGTTGTTTAGACACAACTACATTGGGGAATTAGAGAAGTCGGAGTAACATAGGACTCTCACCTAGTTACCTGCATGTGTCTATACGGATGCATGTCAAATTGTTGGACACGATTGTTTTGTAAAATAATTTTATGTTTTAACTGAAAATATATAGCTGTCTGTATGTCGTATCGCGTCATAAGAGCGAGTTGTTGCAAAGGACATAATCAATGTTAAAGTGTTGAAGTAGCTGACCAGAGGAATATAGAACTCTTTGGTGCTAAATCTACATCTTGAAAGAAGCGTGATTGTTGGGTTTGAGTTTTACAGTTTTACCATGATCACTGTACATTTACTGGAATTCCTGTTGGTTAAACATGATGGTGTATGCACAGCCTGTAAACTGACGAATCATAATCCTGCTTGACTTTAATCACAACTCATCCAACCGTAATCATTTGGATTTACTTTACTTTTTCAGTGTCTTTAAACTCAAAACCATACAAGTTAAGATATATGGTAACTATTGGTAATGGTTCATATATTTTCACTGTGTTTGCCCTCGGGTTAATCCATTTTTCACGGGCGGGATTGTTGATTTGAGGGTCGTATCTTGTGGAATATCAAATTGTATAAAAAAGGTTTTTAGTACTATGGATCAAACTGATATTTAAGGTTTATACTTTTCGAGCTTTAAAACCTTTATGTTAAATGGAATATTGGCTTTATTCACTTTATTTACAATCCTAAAATTATGCGGTTATAATTTTTGAATGTCATCAGCATTAAAAAGAATATATAAAATTATCGTAAATTTTTTATATATTCCAAAGTCACCAAATCACATGAAAAAGAAATAGATGTACAAATATACAAGTCTATAAAGCTAAAGAGATGTCTGAAGCCCAAAGCAATCTTCCCACATCACACCACTGTGCTTCATTAACAAGTCTACTCACAAAAACATTCCATGTTATTTATATAAGGCAACCACCTCAACAAACATACTCATCACCAACAAAATGAGCACAACAACTCCACTAGCCATCGGAACTCGAGGCACCATTGGTTCACTTGTCAGAAGAGAAATCGAGTACTTTCGAAGGGCCGAGTTAGACCGTCCTGAAACGTCTAAGAAACTTGACTCTAAGAAACCAGAGTCTAAGAAATATGAAGGAGTTTCTAAGAATATTAGCGGGTCTGCTGCTCGTTCCAAGACGTCTGTTGCTTTCCCGACTCTTGGATCGTTTTTGAGCATGAGTTGGAAGAAGAAAAGGAGAAGCAACACTGGGAATAGTAGTAGTAACAATAATAATAGTGGTAGGTTTCTTCCAAGTATGTGTTCTGCTGTGGAAGTTTGTTCTGAAAGTACGAGGTTTGGTGTGACTCCCGGGTACAGTTATAGAAGCCTCAAAACAGATATAAATACTGATTAAAATAGCGATTAGGGACCTCAATTCCTCATTGAATTTAAATTAAAGGGATACGGTCTTGATCTTTGTTATCTTCTCTGTAATTTTCTTTCTTTCTTTCTTTCTTGTTTGCCAAAGGTCGAATTTTGGGGAAGATGATCCTAGACTATGATGAGGTGAGGTTTACGGTCGCAACACAACAAATTCTCACCAAGTCTTGGTTTAGGACGGTCTTACTCAAAACCTGTTGCCAAAGGCCGAAGTTTGGGTCAGATGGTCGTAGGTATGTCCTATTAGGATGGTCTTACTTAAAATTCGATGCTTGATATTCTCCGCGCTTGTAAATAGAATCTGATATATCTAAGTATGATTTGAAATGAGCAGCTCTGCATGATGTTGCATTGTGAAGGTTATGTTGTCTGGTTTCTTAGCATGCCTGTCATGAAATAAACAGTTTGATGCTACATTTGTTAAGAGTTTTATGATCTGCAACTTTAGTTTCTCGAAATAATAAAACTGTGAAATCTACAAGTTTGAGTAAAATACAACTCCGTACTTACCAGTCCACACCAAATCTTCAAGCCTATGATGATTTAAGATGTTTATGACACATCAGTTGAAAATTAGTTGGTCAAAAGCAGAGAAAATCACAGGTTTAAACAGGTAATCAGTTATCTTTAAATATAATCATAAGATATAGGCTACAACTCAAGTTGCTGAAAGCTCCCTTTCACCTGTATACATCTAAATATATGGCATTTCGGCCTCAAGGACTACTGCAGATAACGATGTAAGGGGGTCGGAGCTGTGACAAATCTGGAATGTTTTCTTCATGGGGTCCTTTCGCAAATTTCACCGTAGAATTCTTAATAAGTCCTCAGCTATAAACCAAACAATGTTGGATGATTTTCTGGTAATAGAACAAGAGAATTTTAGCTACACCTACACATTCTAGCTTTACATACATACACAAGCATTTCCGACATCTACCCATCTCAATTTTACATGAAGTAAAGCTGTTTATTTCGACATGGGTCACATCAAGCGTTCTTCCGTTGATTCTAATGTGCTCAAATATCCTTTCTTCTCCTCATGTTTGTGTTTGTGACCATCGTCTTCTTCATCTGTATCTTCATAATCGTAGTGTTCGTTGATCATACCTCGAGGGCTTAGTCCGAAATCTGTAGGCTTAGCTAGAAACTCGAGTGCAGTTACTACATCACTGATTAGAGGCCGGGTGCCAGCTTCTTCTTGAAGACACATAGATGCTACTGCTAAAGCTTGATTAAGGCCTTTCTCGGGGAACTTGCCTTCTAGCAATGGATCAGCCATTTCAGTGTACAGCTTTCTATCCTTCAAGAATGGTTGTGCCTGCAAGATTACAAATTTAAACCCGAGTGCCATAATGTTAGAAGAAAGACGCAGAAAAATATAGTTCCTTACGGAAACTAACTCTATGACCCGAACTGAATAATCTACATCACGACGGGAATAACCCAAATGGATCCGATACACTAATTTACTGATCCAAACTAAAATTGGCATGAAATCACCTGATCTGAAATGATTCAAATTGGCGTGAAATGACCAAAACAGATCACACAAACCTGCTAAGAGAAGTGACTCGAAATGACCAAACTCACACATGACCTGAGTACCTGACCCCTAGATTTCAACCTAAACAACGTTCGGTTATACCCAAATAACTCAATAATTACACACTTAATAGAACCGAGCTAAAAATGAGCCAGCTCAAACTGGCAAGGAGCAGTTCCCAAACCAAAATGACCAAGTCATACCAGGAATGTGAAAACCTGAACTTACCCAAGTGACCAGGTTCTGCTCAGCAGTTGGTTTAGTGGTATCAATGGCTCTTCTTCCAGAAATAAGCTCTAGGAAGACAACTCCAAAGCTATAGACATCTGATTTTGTGGTGAGTTGACCCGTCATAGCGTACTCAGGTGCGCAGTACCCATAGGTTCCCATCACTCGAGTTGAGACATGATCCATGTCCCCGGTTGGACCAATCTTAGCAAGGCCAAAATCAGAGAGTTTAGGGTTGAACTCCTCATCTAATAGGATGTTTGATGCTTTGAAGTCGCGGTATATAACGGGTGGGTTGTTAGTCTCGTGCAAATACTCTAGCCCTTTTGCTGCACCTTCTGCAATCTTCATCCTTGTATGCCAATCCAAGGGCTCCTTGTTTGGTTGTAGATCTAGAAATTGCATCAGAATCAGACACATTTTTATCAGTCGAAATGAGCCAATAATAACTCACTTGAACCTGATATGACGCGACTAAAACTTGAGTGTTACATAACTTATAAAACACCCACAATGTTGTGTCGACCGCCTTGTTTAATAGCCTAACAATGTTGATATGCAGTGATCTGAGTTTAATTGAATGAAAGTTTAGTTTGGTGTACTGTTTTACCTAAGAGGTGATCTTCCAATGATCCACTTGCCATGTACTCATAAACCAAGATTCTTTGATCACCGTCAGCACAATATCCAATCAAATTGACAAGATTCGGATGATCGACAAGACTGAGCATGAAAACTTCAGACAGGAATTCTCTGTTCCCTTGCACTCCATTTTTGTCCAGCTGCTTAATCGCCACAAGCTGATAGACACAAAACAATAAAGATATGATGAGGATGCGGATTTACGTTGGTGAATTAGTCTGAATCGAAAAGCAATGAAGAATACCTTATCCAGACCCGAAATGTAGCCTTTGTATACCCTTCCAAACCCGCCTTCACCAACAAGATTATCAGTGCTGAAGTTATTGGTAGCAGCAGCCATTTGCCGGAATGTGAAAACTTGAGCCGAGATCTTCTTCCCTGTAAGTGATGTCACTGATTTCTCTACTTCCTCAACTATTATTTGCTTTTTCTTACCTGTTTTTTTCATGCCATATAGAAAATCAGGTTAATTTATCACACAAACTGTACATGAAATTATTTATACCATTTTAATCCTAGCATCATAAAATTGCACTTCAATAATACAGATGATTTAATCAATCAATGAATAATACTAGTAGTACCCAAACATACATTCACGTACATATGCCTACCCTTGCATGCAATATAATGTTCATAAATTCTGTCACATATAGTCAAGGGGGCTCGTGCACCAAACACCCGCGGAGTCATATACCCAAACACACGAAAAAAAGAATGCAGCAATCAAGCCTTAATAAAATGGGGCGATATTAGCCACTTTTTGACAACGAAAGGGCAAAACCGTTCAAATTCGATACAATGTACTCTACCTACATTTTAGTTAGAGAAAATGGGCATCACATTATTAATAAGCGAACAAAACATTATTAAGGAACATCAATAAGATAAATGAGCAACCTTTGGCGGCAGACCTCAAAGAGAGGGTCTTAACGACGCTAGCAATGATGACCTTGTTCTGATCATTATGCTCCCTCATTGTCGCCGTCTTCTTCCTCCTCCTCGTACTTATCTTAGGTGTTACAGGGCTGATACTATTACGACCTCGTTCTTCGTCTTCAAAGTAATCAGCCCTGCAACAAGAGAGGAATGTCATCTCCCCTTTGGATACCCTCACACCTCCTCAAAAAGCAACAATACCGCAATAGGAACACAAATAATTTGCCTCTTTTAGCAATGATCATAAACCATTCATTTTAAAAATAGCCTCTTTATTATATATTATTTTCTTCTATTTATAATTTTTTCCTAAATAATCTGTGAATTTTCTTTGTTACAATGATGACCTATTTATTGGGTGCACGACCATGGACAAAACATTAACAAAGTTTATAAAAAAAAATTAAAAAATAGGTAGGTTGACTTGTGTACCATGAAAGGCCAGGGTGGAATAAATACCAATAAATTTATACATAATTTTTCTTCAAATTGGTTAGTTAGCAAAAATCTGTCATATTCTAATTAGTGCATGCATGCTAATTGATAGGATTAAATGCGTGGGTACGTAGTTTGCACAGGTAAGCTTAATAATAATGATACAAACATGTAAACAAGTCTGGTTTTTAACCAATTTTTTGGCTGTCTCCAATGTCTATATAACAAACTTATCCTAAGACTTTCATTAAAATCAAACCGTGATCATTTTTCATATATAAATACGTAGAGAGCTTAATATATATGACTATTCCTCAACTATTGTAGATACTAGGTGGAATGCCCGTGTTACGTGTCACGGTCCGAAACTTTGAGCCGGAATTTATGAACATTGGGTTTTCACCACCAAATTAACCTGATTTTCTATATGGCATGAGAAAACCCAATTTTTGACGAACATTGGGTTTTCACCACCAAATTAATTTGCTGGCAAGCGTGTTACATATGCCTACCATCGCGATGTGCTTTTGGTGGTGAAAAGCAAGTGGAGGAGAATGATGTTTTCATTGATTCTTGGGGTATAGATAGTGTGAACATCTTTGATGATAGTCTTGAGGTTAAGTGGGATGATGATGTTGTGGATGTTGACTTTTTAGGAGAATTCATTTTTGAGAGTTTCCTTGAGGAAGTTTCCGTAACTACCCCTATACTTGAGGCCGACTCTCTTATTTCCATTGTTATGTCTCCCCTTGACTTTCTTACCCCATGTTATGAGTCCATGATTGAGGAGGATTGTAAATTCACTTTTGAGGAAATTGAGTTGGTTTTGAGCTTGTCTCTTGTGGGTTGCTTAATGGAAAGTCGTGAGAGTTTATTTGATAAGGTTTGCATGGAAGAGTTGGGTGATTTTGAGCAATCATTGCCTAAATTCAAACCAAGTGATGAGTATTGGCGTGAGTTTGAAATATTTCGTGTTCATATGCTTGACCACAAACCTACCATCATTCTTATCTTTTGGCTTTGTGCATTTTCATGGTTATTTCATTATGACCACTTTTATGAAAATTGGTCAAGTTCATTTGACAAGTTAATGAGATCGTTGACCGGCTTTTTAAATGACTAACTTGTTTTATGTGCTTGGGTGTATATAGTTTTTTGCTTGTTTGTGTTTGGTTTTGTTTTGTTTTGTTTTAATGTGTGTAGATACTTTTGTTAAACTCCAAGAACCAACAAGAAGGTGGTGGATTGAAGTAGAAGATTCAAAGATCACTTCACCAAGTGATTGATCGAATATTGTGCTTGAAACGGTATTATTCTTTAGCCACCCGCTTTTTTTTGCCTTCCCTTGTTCTTAGACATTGGGGGACAATGTCAAGTTTAAGTGTGGGGAGGTTTGTTGTTGTTGGTTAGATGGAGTAATTGTTGTTTGGATTTTTGAGGTTGGAGGTGTTGATTTTAAGATTTGGGAGTTTTTGAGGTTCTTTTTGGTGCAAAGGAGGAGTTTCGGGATGTGAAAAATGGCGAAAAAAGGCGAAAAATTGGAGTCGGGTGCATTTTCTTGAATTTGGAGAGTTTTGGAAGTGAAAATGGGTGTTTTGGGTGTAACTCAAGGCAGTGGGGTGTAGCTACACCCTACTGGAAGAGATATACCCAAGGGGAAATTGAAGCTGGGTGTAACTCAGGCAGTGGGGTGTTACTACACCCGACTTGGTTGAGATACATCCGACTTTAAAAAAAAAAAAAAAAAAATTAAAAAAAAAAAAAGCTTTTTTTTCACTTTTTGCTCCTTTTTTCTTCTAATTTTGTGAACTACAACACCAAAACCTCCATTTTACTTCAAAATTTCGACACTTCTTTTTCCCGTTGTTCCCCTTGTTTCTCAAGCTTTTTACATTCCGTCTTCACGTTTGTGTTCCTCGTTCCCTCTAATGTCATTCTTTAGGCGAAAATCCCCTTTGCTACTTATTTGAAAATCCAAATTGCACCAAAATCCTCATTTAAATCCAAAATCCTTTTGTTTTCTTTGTTTTCGTTTTAGTCTTAGTTTTAGTTAGCTTTTTCTTAGTTTATTTCTTTCTCTTAGTTTTTGTTTTTTTTGAGTTATTTTCCTTTTCTTTTGCCTCTTGTTTATACTTTGTTTATAAATAAGTATAAAGGGGAGCCCAAAAAAAAACCCCCAAAAACATGTTCTTATTTTCAAAAAATCGAAAAATACCAAAAATATTTTCCTTATTTTTGCATTTCTCTTCCTTGCACTTGTCTCATCGAGGACGATGAGAATTTAAGTGTGGGGAAGGGAAATATCTACCTTGTATATATTTCTTTCATGTTTTTATTTTGTTTTTCATTTTCCTTTTGAGAAAATTTTTAGAAAATACAAAAAAATTGAAAAATTTGAAAAATCCAAAAACATTGCATTGTATATATTTTGTATTTTGTATTCGGCCTAACCTTGTTCATAGGCAACACACAAGATTGTATCGGAGAAGAAGTTGGTAAAACTCTTACTCTTTCTTCTTATTCCTTCCTTTTCATTTTTCATATTTATATATGGAGGGGGATGGGATTATGTGATGATGGGTGTTCCTTTGGGGAACCGTTTTGAATATGGTTGTGTGCACCTATGTGTTGGTAGGATGTTTTGCATTTAGTTTAGAGAGGCATGTAGTTTTTATAGTTGCATTTGCATTATAACATGTAAATATGTAGTTTGCATTCATGGCATGTAGTTTCTTTTTGTTAGTTTCGTTTGTGAAAACTCCTAAAAGAGAATTGTGTCAAAAACACCTAGGGCTTAGCAAATTTTCCTTCGGCTTGTAACTTTGTTTATTTAGAATAGTTTGAATCACCCTAGGTTGTGCCCCTCTAGTATCTTTTGGCTCATTTTCCGTTACCAAGTCAAGGGTTTGCATGTGAGTCATCTTGTTCAACCCCATTGTGTTAAGAAATATGGATTGACTCGTCTTGGTGACCTAGTTAGGCTTGGTGGGATGGCAAACCCAAAGAAATTTTTGATTTTTAAATGCTCACTTTACTTATTTTGGTTGTGAAAAAGGAGTGAAATAAAATCATGTGGTTTAGGTGGAGGGTACCACTTCGATGTGCTCTGGGGGGAGGGCCAAATACTTGGTTTTCCCACTTGGTCGTGAACTCGACCTCCCAAAGACAGAGTGAATGTCACCCCGATAAGCTAATGTCTAGAGTTTAACCGGTCACCTAATAAGCGATTGGCGAAAACAAAGGATATTAGCACGCGTGGGACAAACCCCATCTTAACCCATGAAGTGAAAAAGAAAGGAAAAAAAAAAGAAAAAGAAGAAAAGAGAAGAAAAAAAAATAATAAGAGGTCGAGTTTTGAGTTTTTCCAACCTTTGTAAATTGACTTGAGCATTTTATTTCAAAAATTTATTTACTTTTGCCATTCCTCCTTGACGAACTTGGAACGAACCATGACTCTTACTTGTGAGGAGTCTAGACCCGTCTAGTCTTTTACTTCTAGCATTTTGGGGATTTCCTTCCATTCCACCCGATCGCCCTTGACAAAAGTAATTGGAAGATGAACTCGAAAGTAGCCTAGACTTGCACTATTTTAGGGGGTGATTCGTAGCTATCCTTTTAGACCTAGTTACTTGTCGAATTAATATTTGTAAAGGAATATATGTTCTTGTATGATTCTCTCTTAGGTAGTGATCGCCACTTAGATGAGGAAAGTGGCATTTCTTTTTGATCGATGCATCCATTTTTCCACCTTAAGCTTAAGTGTTGGATGCATCCCAATTTTTGTGCAAGACCCAACTTGCCTTGCGAGTCGTGCTTTACCTCATGAGCACGACTACGTGAGTTGAAGGGACGGAGGAGGCCCGTTAATTGCCTTTCATCGGATATTAGTAATATATATAGTTATTTTATATTACAGGTCTTAGTATAATTTGTTAGCTTACTCGAGGACGAGTAAGAGATAAGTGTGGGGAGATTTGATAACACCATATTTTACCGATTTTTACCCATATTTTATCTTTTATTTGGGCGAAATAATAACCCGAGTTAGCTTAATTTACTCATTTTAGTATCAAATAATATATTAGTCGATTAGTTTTAAATAATTTTATTTCATGTTACTTTTTAATATTCTAGTACTGCTTTCGTATTTTTATCTTATAGGTACCAAGTTCGAGTAAGGAAACCGGTTCAAGACGAATTAAAAAAGAACGAAACCAAATGAACCCGTTAAAGACTTGAATCGACAATTTCAATGACTCCTTATTTTCTTTTATTGGGCTGTCACTTGACCGTGCAAAATGTATATGAGCCCATGTATTATAAGGTTGTTACTCCAATATTCGGATTTCGAAAAGAAGAAAAGCAACTGGGCCAAGCTTGCCACTAATGCAATCTTGATCACGTGCTGGGCACGGGAGAAAAAGAGCAATGGGGGAGCAGCAACAATTTTGGGGAGGAGGAAAGAGATTAGAATAGTTAGGGTTCTTAGTTTTTGTTCCTAAAAATAACCAAACTTCTTCCATTTCGTTATTATTTCTAGTTTAGATTTCAGTTTATCATCTCAAATTACAAGTATTGTATGAAGATTCACCATTTTCATCTTAATTAGTATGGTATAATTTTCTTCCCTCTTTCATTTCTTTTTGCCATTTGTTTACATTTGTTTAATGTTTGAATCTTTAAGTTACCTTATTCATAAATGTTGCTCCTTTATGCTTGTTGTTAGACCTTAGTTTGATTAATTTTAGCTTAGTTAAAGTTTATATTTCTATCACTTTATTTTACTTAATATCATGTTTAGTGTAGTTGTTAATGGGTCTTGTGTTGAATTAGTAATGATTAGTGAGTAGTTTTCTCACTAGGGTGCGATGAGACCCCGACATGAATAATTTACCTAATTAGTTTCTTTATGATTGGTTGTTGAGGGGGATTTATCGGGTTTAAATAAAAGGTTTTAAATTGGTTGTGTTCTATTTGGGAAAATAGTCGGTTTTGGCCCTTGTCCACCAACGAGAGTTGGTTAGGTCG
Organism: Silene conica; assembly: GCA_029255685.2. Lineage (NCBI taxonomy): Eukaryota > Viridiplantae > Streptophyta > Magnoliopsida > Caryophyllales > Caryophyllaceae > Silene > Silene conica. The sequence continues at coordinate 15,166,101 of CM055319.2, forward strand.
GGATTTGTCTACCCCTCTTAGTCCCTTTGTCAACTTGGGTTAAGCCCGAGAGGGAGAACCCGAGTAGGGTGCTTTTGTTTATCGGTTTGAAATTCACCTTCGGGAGAAGGGTTGGGATGACCGGGGATTATCGCGGGCTTAAGCCCTTGACCTTGGTGAGAGGTGAGCGGAATGGGCCCATTTTGGCAAGCCTTGAGTCTTGAGTCGGGGGAAGCCGAGTCATGAGCCCGAGAGGGAGTTGACTTGGTATTACTAGTGTCCTATTTTGAGCCCGGGAGGGAGTTGATAGGCGACCTAGAGGCGTTTCCACCTTATTAGTCTACCCTTGATAACTAGTTAACGAAACTAAGCGGTGAATTACGAATTGTTGGTGGTTAAATCGTACCCTAGGCCTTTTCTTTATTGCTTAAATCGTTATTTCATTACTTGTTCACTTAGTTTCTTATTATTTTAGTTTATTAGCTTAGTACTTATCAACTTAATGATTCGCGTCTAACCTATAATCTAAGATAAGACTAGTACTCAAACTTAACCTCCCTGTGGATCGACCTCGACTACCCTACTACATTAGTTTAGTAGTTGAGTTTTATAAATTTTGTTTGATGTGGGGGAAGGCGACAAACCCCGCTATCAGTAAGGAATCTGTCCATTTCTAGCTAGTTCTAATGACAAGTACTCTATTACTATACAATAAACAAATGAGAATTAAGATATGCAAAAAATCTATATGTTTGGTCTACGACAATATTCTCAAACTTGCTATTTACTCTTATCAGATTTGCTGCAATTTATTCATCAATGTTCTAAGTGATTTGATTATAGAACTAGGACCTATAAATGTACTTCGGATAATATCACATCTTGGCCAAGCAAGCAGCGCTTTTGAGTCGGTTCTGTTGTCGAAGTTTCCTCGGATATTTTGGTCTCATTGTTGCTGTTTACTCTTATCAGATTTCTTAGAAAGGTAACACAATTTTCTGTTTTCTCATTTCTCTCTAGATGGCGGACGAGGAAGCATCACATTGTGTTGAATCAAATCATTTGTTTGAACTTGTTCTTGTGTACTAATACTTTCTTACTTTCTTTTTTCCTTTTATTAGGATGTCGATGATATTTCAATCGATGACATGGAAGAGGAGGAGCTATATGATCCGTCTTGTATTGCTTAAGGATTATGTTTGTTAATTGTCAAACAATTTCTTTGTGTTTGGTATTTGTAATTTGTAAGAGATTTAAGAATTTTTCCAAGACTTTGTAATACTTTAATTAAGACTTTGTAATTTAATTTGAACCTTGGTACATTTTATCGAAGGATTCGTTAAAAAACGTTGGGCCCTAGGGTAGACCCTACCCAGACCCAGACCCGTTAGGGTCGGGTATGGGTCCATTGATTTCAGACCCTGCCGGGTATGGGTCGGGTATGGGTCTAAGGATTTTTAGGCCGGGTCGGGTCGGGTCTTGCCGGACCCTACCCAGACCCTACCCATTGCCATCCCTAAGGGTGATGCTATCTTTTACATAAAACCTAGTTTTGGTTTACAAAAAGCAAAAGATGATAGTGATTCAGAAATAATTCATAAACTGGCCATAGTTAGTAGGGTAGTTGAGTGTTGGTTAGTTAAGGAAGGTGATGTGGAGAAGGTGGTGAATTTAATAGCTACACATTCACATGAGACTTGTCAAACTGTTGTATGCCCTCCCCATAAGTTGACTCCTAGAAGGAAGACAGTGGCTAAGAGAGTGGCTAAGAAAAAACATGTAGATGAAGGGAAATGGGGACCACAAAAGGGAATCCTAAGGGAATCTAATTAAAAAAAATAAAAAAGCAGTCACTCCTTCTCACTCATCTTTGATTGCCTTTACTTCTCAACCACATCCAAATCCCTCTGAAAATTTAACTCAAGACAGTCCATAAAACCCAGAAGAACAACACACTCCAAATGATACTGAAAAAACTACCCAAGACACTCCAGAAAACACTGATTCAACTACCCAACACACTCAAAAAAACTTTGAAAAAACTACCCAAGACTCTTCAGTAATCCAAAACAGTAATGTCAATAACTTCAGTCAAAACTGTAATGAGTTTACTCACAGTAGTTATGATGTCAATGACATAAGAGTAGGTGATGTGTTTGATTCTAATGAGGAAAGTGCAGATCTAGCTGACTTTTCTTATAACTTCAGTGAGGAGTGGGATGAATTGAATGAGGGTGAGGATCCTGGTTATGATCCTGATTTTGAGAATGAAGTAGATGATGAAGAGGATGACCTAACTGAGGTGGATTTAGTTGATGCGGAAGTTCTCATCATTGAACATGAAGATTTATATGAGGCAGATGAGGACTTTGTTGAGAGGGAGGACATTCTGTTTAGTGATAACTCAGATGAAGAGTTGAACCAAGCAAGAGAGAAAGTGAAGGCTTGGAATGCTAATGCTTTTAAAATAGCAAAACAACTAGAACTAGAAGTGGATCCACACTCTTACCTGGTCAAGAAAAGGAGGTTGTCAAAGAAAAATATGTGCTTGGTGAAACCAGTGGAAGGGTAAGTGACTATGATGAGAGTGGTGATGAAATCAACACACCTGTGGAAAGTGAAGAAGATCTTGTGTCGGGTAAGAGGAGAAGATCAACGCTCATTGAAGTTAATGAGAAAACAGAGTTTAGTAAGTTGAAGTGGGTTGTGAGGATACAATTTGCAAACAGAGATATATTTAGAGATTGTGTTACAAGATATGCAGTAGCTCAAGGGAGAAACCTTACATTTGATGTCAGTGACAAAGGAAGAGGAGAAAGACTTCGGGTGAGGTGTTTATCAGGCTGCCAATTCAAGTTATATGGTAGCTGGGATAACAAACTTGCTTGTATACTGGTGAAATCTGTAGATCCACATCACACTTGTCACAGAAATATGGAGAGAAACAGGCAGTTGAAGTCCACATGGGTAGCTAAGCATTTCTTAGAAGTTTTTAAAGCAAGGCCTCACTGACCAACTAAGGATATTATTGAGACAGTTAGAAGGGCATACAAGGTGCTTATCAAAAAGAATTTTGCTTACAAGGTCAAGTACCATGCTCATAAAATGTTGCATGGCTCAATGAAGGAGCATTATAGCAAACTTGGCAGCTATTTAAATGCTTTGGCAGAAGGAAATCCAGAAGGTGTTTTCAAAATGATGACTAACCCTAATGTCACAAGCAGCATACTTGTTTTCCAGAGGGTATTTATCTGCTTTGATGCTCTCAAAAAAGGATGGATTGAAGGATGCAGGAAAGTGTTATGCATTGATGCCTGTTTTTTGAAGACATTTTTGGGTGGACAGTTCATTGGGGCCATTGGTTGAGATGCCAATGAACAAATGTACCCATGAGCATGGGCTATAGTTGAAAGGGAAAACAATGAGTCATATGTGTGGTTTTTCCAGCAACTTTAGGAAACTGTTGGTGAGAGGGATGAAGCTGGGTGGACAGTCATTTCAGATCAGCACCAGGTATAAATTCAAATCTCATTTATATTCTTTGTTTATGATGTACAACATCATAGTCTCTGGTTTTCTTAATAGTGTGTTGTTTGTGTTTGTTCTTTGTTTATGATGTAGAGCATACTGAATGGGGTTGCAAAAGAGCTCCCCAAAGCTGAACATAGACATTGTGCCAGACACATATTTGCAAACTGGCACAAGTCTTTCCAAGGAGATGAAATGAAGTTGTTATTTTGGTCTTGTGCAAAGGCCTATAACTTAGCTGATTTCAATGAAGCCTTAAATGAAATGAGGGAGGTAGATCAAAAAGCAGCTGATGCATTCATGGCCTGTAATCCCAAGCTTTTCTACAGAGCATTTATCAGTATTGACACAAAGACTGATGTAATTGTCAGCAACATGGCTGAAACTTTCAATGTGTATATCATAGAAGCTAGGGGAAAGCACTTGATCTACTGCCTTGAAGATATAAGGTGTTCCATGATGAAGAGGTTAGTATTGAAGAAAGCAGACATGCAGAAAAGGTCAGGGGTAGTGTGCCCTAGAGTTCAAGAGAGGCTTGAGTTAGAGAAAGGAAAGCTGCTGCATATGAAACATTACCTTCATCTGACACTAAATCCAAGTGAAAATTGGGATGGATGAGGTAATTGTTAATATTGCTGAGAGAACATGTACCTGCAAGAAGTGGGACTTGACAAGTATCCCTTGTAGTCATGGGCTGGCTGCAATCTTTTACACACATGGACAAGCAGAGGATTATGTCCATGACATGTACAAAAAAGATGAATATCTAACTGCATATAATGGATCTATCAGTCCATGTCCAAGTGAAAGACATTGGACTAAGATTGATCTCCCCTTGAACCCTCCACCAATTAAAGTTGGGCTAGGTAGGCCAAGGAAGAAGAGAAGGAGGGATCCACATGAGAATCCCAAGATAAGTGGTAAGTTGACAAAGCATGGCTTACAAATGACTTGTTCAATTTGCAAGTCTACTAATCACAACAAGAGAAAATGTCATGACAAGGACAATGTTAGACCACCACCAACAAAAAGAGGCAGAGGAAGACCTAGGACCGATCCCCGTGGCAGACATGATGATGCAACTACAACTGCCTCAACCAGTCAGCAAGGTAGTAATGCCTCTACCTTCCATCATGATACTACCGCAGAACTAGCTAGAGTGGGGAGAAGTGGCAAGACAATAAGAACAGGAAGAGGTGCTGGTAAAGCAGGCAAAGCAACAACAGGCATGCGAAGGGGAAATGTAAGACATTTCAGACTAGTCAGCAAGGTTGTAAAATGTATGTTTGTGTGTCTGTACAAGCTGCTTATTTGATAATCAATTTTCATTTCAGGTACCTCAAGGAATGAGAGTGTTGTTCGATGATCAAGGAGCTCCTTTTACTAATCCTCGAAGATCTCAGAGAGGGAGAGGACAAAGTGGCAGATGAATGGGAGGGTTGTACAACTGGTTATCCTCATCAAATTAGGATTAAGTATTGCTCTTATGTAGTTGTATCCTGGAACCTATGAAACTGTCAGTTGTGTAATATTTTGATTTCTTTTGGCAAAGACCCAGTATTGTGTAATAGTTTATCTTAACTGTGGAGTTCTTGTATCAAACATCTATCATTTTGCCAAATTCAGTTTATGGAAACACAAGATCTTTTGAAGTGAAACCAAATTTTTCATTCATTTTGCAATATTCAGAATACAACATTGGATGAGTACATTCTAATTCAAACACTACTTTTACACACCCAACTAATTGCAAAAAAAATCCATGAACCTAACAGCATATACATAGCTATTTTCTCGCTTTTTCGATGTTTCGATATTTCAATTGTTAATTCCATAATCTCCTTCTTCAAGCTTGCTTTCTTCATCTCCACTTTCTTCAATTTCTCTACCAAATTCTGCTTCTCAATGTCTTTAGTGTAATAACCCATGGACATGGTTGAACTTCCCATCATTCCGTCTTTCACCAATTGAAAAAACCGGCAATGATTATCCTACAAACAAACATCAAACAATAATTTCTTAGTGCCAATGCTTGAACAATTTCTGATACATAATTTAATTGCAAAACAATCACATTACTTACCGGCCAAAAGGGACACCCATAAAACTTCTTCCTTGAGTTAACTCGCCCCTTCCTCACAGTCCTCACCACTGCTTCCAAATTATGATTACATAAAATCGTTTTTTACCTTTGAAAGATTGGGAATTAGATGAACCTATGTATGAGGAGTTCATTGAAAAAAATTGAAAAAAAAATGAAAAAAGAGGGAAGAAGATGAAGGATGGATCCACAGTAGGGTGAAGAAGAAAGAGAATGCAGAAAAGGGGATGAAGAAGATGAATTAGGGAAATAAGAGACAAGTTATATAATTATAAAGAGGTTACCGGTTTTAAGGGTGACTTAAGTTGTCAAGTGCAATTAAGTGTGATTGGGTAATAGGTGGGATTACTGTGGGATTATGAATATGATGGATTAATATGGGTTGGAGGGCAATAGGTTGGATTATTGCTATGAAATAATCCAAAACTCTTATATAACTCTATAATATGAACGAGGTTGAGATAATTTGAGAGCACAATCTTATGAGAGTCAATTTGTAAGGTTTCCTAACAAGAGACAGTTTCTGTCTTTTTCAAGCTAAAAATTGATGTTCTTGTGTCTTTGGAGATTGATGGAGTCTTGTCGGATCTTGTTGACATGAAGATCCTTTGTTATTCATCGTGTTTGGTTTATGTCTTTTCTCCATATATTACATACTAGTTGTTTCCCGTGCGTTGCACATAATAATTGGCTAAATGTATAATAAGTAAGGACGTTTTATCCTTTATATGTAAAGAGGATATTGGACAATTTTAATGCAACTGGCTAGCAGAAATTGGTTAAATGTAACACCCCATAATTTATAAGTCTTTATATATTATTAAAATCTTATTTTTATAATAAGTATGATCCACAATAAATAAAATTCCATTTAAAATTTATCGTTTTTGACAATGAGATTAAAATGCTCGTCTTTTACTTATACTTCTTAAACTCGCAAACAGCTACTATGTCCTTGTTACTACTTTTAAGATATTTTAAATGCATATCTAGCTTTTTCTTATAAAATAAAAGTTGTATATCTTTTTCTTAGCTTTTCAACGCCACCGAAAACACCTCATTCTGAGTTTTGTAGAGGAAATTATGTCGAAAATACGAAAGGCTGTCGCGGATTATCCGCTAACAAAATCTCGCTCGTTGCTTACTCTTTACTCATTCCACATGTCCTAGACTTTGGGACACTTGGCTAAGCGTGAAAACTTTTCCTTGCTGCCCAAGGACTCCTTCCTTCTTCTTCCTTCCTTCATGTTTTTCAGCTAAGAACACCCAAACACAAAGTCACAAACACCATTGTTATTTGTTGTGCACCTCAATCTTAAGACTATCGTAAAATCCTCGTTTCTTATCGGTTTTCGACGATTTTCGCGCCTATCTCTTCCTCTCCTCGCCCTCCATCTTTCTAGGTAAGAAAAGTCTAATATATATTCCTTCCTACCTTCTGTTCGTGACCTTTAAGGCACGAATTTCAATGCTAACTCGTTTATTTGTGTGTAGCTAGTTCGGTTGTCCAAACCGGAGTGGCTTTGAGTCAAAATCATGCTTATTGAAGAGCTATAAGGTAACGGTGATGGGTTACTCAACTTTAATCGTCTATGTTTGCATGTGTTCTATATGCTAGTAATGTTTAGTATACTAGAATTGTGTTTGATTAAATAATGGCATGATTAGGTTTATAAATCATATGTTTGGATGAATTTCATCTTGCATGGTTGTGTTGGATGAGATTTTAACTGTGGAAATTCATTAAGGACCGTGTTGTTAAATGAGGTTATGATCATTGAGGATGATTAGTTTGATAGTCTTTCAAGTTCATAGTGTTTTGTTTACATTGGTTAATTCATAAAGTTTCAGCACCTTCATAAATCTGTCCGTCGTCTTTTACAATTTATTTCGACGTCTTAGAGTATCCATCTTTGAAAATGTTGAAAATAGACCCCTGTTTATTTTAAGTTTAAACTCTACCTCTAAAATTTTGTAATTTTATTGCATGTCGTTTGTTCAAAATAAATTATTTACGAACATTGCGCTGAAATACTCGCAGATCGGACAGTAGCTCAAAGATTATTTCGAAAACCATTTTTATACTTTGAAACTATTCTGGGTCGTCTTTGCCATAATTAAACTTTGAAGAGTTTAGATGATTTTAGGAGTTTACTTTGTCCCAAAATGTTTTGTTAAACCCGTTTTATGAAGTAATACTTTTAATGCCACGATTTCTGACATACTGTAAAGATCAGATTATAAACCCCTGATAAGTTCGTCTTTTGGAAATCGTTATCTGATGAAGATTGTAGCTAAAAGTATTATTAATCAGACCCAATTGGCCTTGTATCATTTAGATTTTATTTGAATTAATTATGAATGTTACGGCAGAGAACAACTGTTGTAACATCCCGTATTTTTATAAAAGTGATTTTAATAATTTAAAAGTAGTTTACGGAATTTAATAATATTTTAATAATAAATCGTAAATTTATTTTAAGTTTCTCCGTTAAGATCCGTCTTAAGAATGTTTTAGTTCTTAAGATGTTAACTTGGCAAAATCAAACCCCGACTTGAACCCGTTTCACAAAACAAGTACCCCGACTCAAAATATGGAAAGGACAATATAAACCCCACCAAAACCCTATTCCATCGACATCCATCTTCATTTCCACTGCTTCTTCATTTCCACCATTGTACTTCATTCTTAAGAGCTTAAAATCAACATTTCAACCTCTTCCCGAACTCGAATCGCGGTAAGTCTTACATTTTCGGAATCCTTGCGAGATTTGCAAGCTTTCTATCTCTTTCAATTTCAATTTTATCAAACTCGAAAAAGACGCTGTTTTGGGTAAATCCCGTTTTAAGCTTCTAAAACCCGCTTCTTTTGTTGTAAGAGTTGGATTAGAGGACCCGGAGGGTGATAGCTTCGTTATTGAAGAAGAATTCGGAGCTTAACCCGCTTTTAAGGTGACGATAATGAGAAACTCGGCCTTTTGTCTAATATTAGCACTATACATGATTTTTAGTATGTTTAGTTACTAGAAATATGTTTAGGTTATGTGGATTGTGGTTGTGATGCTGTAAATTAGTTAGTATCATGTTAGGGTTTGATGATTATATGCTTCTCACATGATTTACGGAGTATTAATGATGGGTAATAGGTTTATGTGGAGAAATGGAGGTTTTGTTAATTTAGTATGAATGTTTATGTTTGATCTTTGATTATGAATTTAAGATGTTGTATGAGTGTAGTATATGCCGTAGTTTATGATTTTAGAAGTAGATGCAAAGTATGGGAACGAATTCTTGAAGTTTGATTGAAGTTTAAAGATGTCGAAATGCGTTATTCTGGGACAGAGGACTCCCAGCCGGTCTGAGGCCGGCGGCCGGTGGACCGGCTGAGAGCCCCATTTGGTATTTGTTGTTGTCGTTCTTGTTTTTGCAAAATTTGAGAAAAAGGGTCCCCAGCCGGTGGACCGGCGGCCGGCCAGCCGGCTGGGAGACCATTTTGTTGTGTCTTTGTTGTTTGTAAGAATTTGGGAAAAAGGGTTCCCAGCCGGTGGACCGGCAGCCGGCCGACCGGCTGGGAGTACCTCTGGTTATTTTTGTTGGTTTTGAGCATGAGGGATTGGGACTCTCAGCCGGCCAACCGGCAGCCTGTGGCTGACCGGCTGAGAGCCCCTGATCGAATTGTTTTGCTCATAACTCATGTTTCGCATGTCGGATTTGATTGATTCTTTTTCCGTATGTTTCGTATGCTTGTTTGAAGTCCCAAGAAATTGGGCGGCACTTATGTCGGGTTCGGTAATGGATTTGAGGATGAAAGACCCCCGACCGGGCAACCGGAAGGGAGACCGGCTCTCGCCCCAAATTAGTTCCCGAAGTTGGCTAAGTGTTACGTGGGTGTTTAATGACGAGTATTTAAGAAATGATTGTCATTCGAATTTGAGTTGTTGTACATCTTGGAGATGACATTTGTGATTTGTGTAAACCTGCTGTGCGCTGCTATAGTACTCGAGTTCTCACCTGATTGCATTGTGTAGCTGGTTGGCCGTAGTGACTTGGTTCTCACGGTCAGGTCTTAGATTGTCTGCCCGCCTTCGGGCGTATCTCGTTCCTAGCTAGTTCGGGTCTTGGGGGTGCCTCGTGCACTTGTCGAATCGGGGATCGTGATTCGTTCCGCTCCGAGAGTCTGGCCAGGTTTAGACTAGGACAGTCTTTTGATGTCGTCCTACCAGGGGGTTGTATAGTCTGAGATTGGGAATGTCGTGGTATATAGACGAGTCGATTGTCGGCCTGCTCATAGTAGTCGAGTCGAGTCACTTGGATGACCTATCTCTTGTTCGTAGAGTCACTTGGTTGGCCTATAGTTGTTGGAGTCGAGTCACTAGGTGACCTATCTCTTGTTGATATAATTGGATGTTGAGTATGCCTTAGTTGCATTTGTGAATGTATGATACTTGGTTATCTTAGTATTGTTCGTCCAAGGCATTGGACGACTCTTAGTCCGGTTTCGTAAATGGTTTGGATTGAAAGACCCCCCGGCCGGGCAACCGGAAGGGAAACCGGCTCTCCTTCCAAATAGTTTCCGAAGTTGGTTGAGAGCCCTTGCATAGTGTTGCATGATGTTATGAAAGATGAGACATTGAGATTTGTATGCTTCACATGTTTTATATATGTTGGAGTATATTGTATGCTTATGTGTTATGTGTCATTGACAATAGGTGGCTAGGAGCACTCTAGTCACTCCCCACTGACTGTGGCGCACATGTTGTATGTGTGTAGGTACATGAGGCTGTTTTGCAGGGGGTTACGTTGAGGCTAGCGAGCGATGATCCTTTATCGTTGACTTTTACCTTATCGTGTAGCTAGACCTTAGACTTTCGTTTCAGTACTTTGTGCCTGTAGGGATATGCTATCCCGGGCTGCTTTGTATCGTACTTATATACTTATTTATGTTTTATCTTTCGCATGTTTAGATTTCTAAAGCACCTCGCATGTTTAGTTTTGTTAAAAAGTTTAAATTCCGCTGCATTTTTGGTACTTTGTATGTTTTACTTTTCCGCTTTCGCGAGGGGTTTTACAACTGTAATGTGTAATGAATTTAGAACTTCTGTTTCATTATTCAATCTCGTGTGTTCTCTTTCGGCATGGAACGGATATAACTGTTGTCTTATTCATCATTTGTTGACTCATGTATGTTTAAATTCGTGGGTTAACGGTTATGCTATCCTAAGCTTGTGTAGGTGACGGTTATGTCATCCAAAAATTGTGTTGGCGACGGTTATGTTGCCTTGCATGTGAATAGATAGCGGTGGTACGATTTGTGTATGTATCACTGTAATGAACTAACATCACAAATGTTATGGGAATTTATCTATGTTCGGGATTGGTCGGAGGCAGTGGTTATACGTGTTGGAACATTTTAATTGATGATGATAAGTCTTTGTATATATTAAATGTTTGTTCGTAAGTGGCATGTTTAAGTGTTCAAAGCAAAACAAGTCGATTGAAGAACAAAGCAACAAGATAGCATCCATATTGTTTCAAACATGATCAAGAAGAACAACACAAGTCAAGAACAATCCCCCATGTAACCTTAGTCACAAATGTAAGAGTAAGTGTAACACTCTTGTTAGAGTCAAGTGACCGCTTAGTCATGTAACAGTCCATCAGACTGTTACGTCTGATATCGCATGGAGATTTTTAAGACAAGAAAAATTATTTCGAGAAATTTGCAAAATTGTCGTCTCAGTTTTCTGGAAAAAATAACTATCGAAATCGGATTTCTGAAAAATCGTCTTCTCTTTTGGGTTGCACAAATTAAGACGTAAAACTCGTTTTATTCATGGTGTACCGTACTTGCACAATAATAAAAGCTTTTGAATTGTTTACATTTGAAATGCAAGTAGTACTTAAGGATTTTGTAAGGAGACAGTTGAAAAAGAAAATCAGATTTGCTTTATGAGGAGCCAATGAAAACCAAAAAACACATTTTGTTTGTCATGTGGTTTAGCTATTATCCAATGGATAAAAGTACATGTTGGGTAATACCCAAGTTTTGAGTACTAATAAAAGAAACCACTTAGTCTCATTAAAAGCTAAGGCTTTGCAAAATATTTATTGAGAGTTTCTGCAAACAAAACTTGTGCTTTCAAAGTTTATCTTTTAAGTTTGTTTTGCAAAACGATTTCAGTTTAAAAAAGTCTTCAACGTTTTCAAGGGGTCTGAATATCTCCATGTATCAGTAAGTTGCACTGTGACATAATGAGTTTGTTACATGATTCTCGTGTTTAGATCTTAAATGTAAATCTCCATTTCTTAAGTGAACCCTTGAGATTTTGATTGTGTAAACCAAAGAGATAGAACTTCATAAACTCTTGAAGCGGAGTAGCTTTAAGTTTGAGTCAAAGTCTTGAAGCGGAGTAGCTTTGAGCAAATGCAACCGGAGTACGTTGTCGAGTTATTTTCATTGTAAGGGGTTTAGTTAAGTTGAGTAACTTCTAAACAAGCAATAAAATAACGGTTGGACGTAGGCTCCGGAGTAGGAGCTGAACCAATTTTTAAAACATCGTTTGTTTATTCGTTTACTCTTATTTTTATCCTTCGCATATCTTTTTCTAATCTCGTTGCCAGTGCTGTGCAACAGTCATTCATACTGTTGATTAGACCTGCTGTATCTCTTGTGAACTTATTATTCATTAAGTTTCTCAAGTTAGTACTTAATAGCCGTTACTTGTATTTCACTTTATACAAACAATCGAGAAAATTTTTAAAAGGTCACCTAATTCAACCCCTCGCCCTCTTAGGTGTTCAATCGTTCTTAACTCTTCAATTGGTATCAGAACCTTGTGCTCTTGATATTGGTTAAATCCAAAGAGTTGATCCTATAGTTATGGACGATTCAAAACACGCTAAGTATCCCATCTTCAAGGGAGATAACTATGCATGGTGGAAACATCGCATGGAGCACTACGTTAAGGGTACTGATTATGAATGTTGGTTAATAATAAAAAATGGCCCCCTCGCTATCGCTGTTACTGATGCCCAAGGCAAAAGTATACCAAAAAGCGAGGACAAGTACATTGAGTCTGATTACAAAAAGGTCGAAAAGAACTCTAAAGCTATGTCCATTCTTCAATATGGCATCGGTGAACAAGAGATTAATCGAATATCTGGTTGCACGTCGGCCAAGGAAATTTGGGACACCCTATGCCTTGCATATGTGGGAACGTCACAAGTAAAGAAGTATTGAATAGATCTTCTCATGCAACAGTCAGAGATGTCTAACATGACTAAGGAAGAATCCATAAATAGTCTATCTTCTCGTTTTTCTAGCATTGTCAATGAACTTAAAAAAACTTTGGGAGGGTTTTCGAACCCGAGAATCTAGTTCGTAAAATCCTTCGCAACTTAACTGAAAAATGGCAACCAAAGGTTACCGCTATTGAGGAAGCAAATGATCTATCTAATCTACCCCTTAATGAACTAATGGGCTCACGCATGGCTCACGAATTAACCCTCGTGAAGCGATCTGAGAAAAGCTCCAAAGGGAAAGGGCTCGCTCTCAATGCTCTCTCAAGTGATGAGGAGAATGGAGATGATGAGTTTGTAATGTTTACCAAAAACACATTGCAAGTATGATAAATGGTAGGGGCTCTCAAAGGTTTAAGGCATATGCTAGTAAACGACAGTGTAACACCCCCATTTACCTAGGAGCCTGAACTAGGACTTCCAGGGTAAATAAGACTGTTACCATCCTGGTTGGACCAGGGTAGTAGATATACATAGTGAAAGAAGCACAGTACTTTAAATTAAATAGTTAAACTGAAACTATTACATGCCTTAGTCAAAAACTCCAAAACAACTGAATGAAAATAAATGTTCGACTATGAAAAACAAAACTAGGTGATCTAGTGGCTAAGTAGGTCCAGTCCATGTCTTTCCTCCATGCCCAGTCCTAGTCCACCTGTCTCTGACCTGAAAGATCTACTCCCCATTCCGGATCATTGTAGGTGAATACGAATACACTGTCAACCTCGCGGTTGAGTAGGATAACACAATAGCAAATAAAGCAAGCAAACAAAATATGCAAATGATTATGTCATGCTCGAGCTAAATCTCATTCTCAAACCCGTAACTCCCAGCCATAACGAACCTCCCGGCAGACTATAATCGGCCGTCGCCGAACACCAGCTCAAAAGCTGATAAGACACCAGGCCTGGTCTGCAGAACCACCCTGGGCTTTATATCAGAACACCATCTGATTCACAATATCTCAGTAACCAATGTATATGCCATGCTCATGAATGCAATGCAAAATAATTAACCATTGACTACCATGCTCATATAACTAATGTTTGCATCCAAAACATACAATGCACATCCACACAAATCTTAACTCAGAACAAGCACCAGTGTAACCTACCTGAAGGTAGCAGTCTGCAAATGTAAACACCCTCTAGAAGTATTCCACTTCGAATTCCGTTCCTATAAATTATTGTTCATATCAAATTCTGCCCTTATACACATCGCTACTAAAATCTACTTAAAACATGTTCCTAATTGGTCATACACAACACATTATGACTATACGTATGTATATATATAAACATGTCCACTCATACAGTTATCGTTATCCACATGTACTTACTATCTTTAGACTCACTATAATTAGCATGTTATTAAAAGTCCCAAATACTTAGAGAATATTATAAATTGCAACCAAATTCATTGTAAAAAAAAAACATCCCGATAAATACTAACGCCCGATTTAGACTCCATATAAATTATTAGCATCAATTACCAAAACTTAACTTATAAAATAATAACAATAATAACAATAATAATAATATTAATATTAATAATTAAATAGTAGTAGTCAACATGACAACAATGATAGCAATATTATTAGTAGGTGAAAGTCCTAATCTAACGCAAACAACCACCCATGCTGACACACGCAAAACACGTTCAGAAATCACGTCCAACAGCCTTACACCGACCTCCACAAACACCACCGCTGACACCAGCTGGCACCCCTGACCTCTCCTCTGGCACCACCAAGCTCGCCACTGAGCCACGGCGGTTCCAGGGGAGGAGTCAGTGGTTGCCGACAAGCCACGGCCACCGCTTAGCACCACCACGAAACCATGTACCCGTGTTAGTTCTCTGATGACTCTAACCGCAACCCTAAACGAAACCCATTACAACTTCTGACACAACAGCCCACAACCACCGCGACAGACACCCTATTGACACCCTAACCACGGCCTGCACGTTGACCCAGAACCCACACAAGATTATAACCAAAATCATTAAACGAATCGGGTTTAAACATGGCTACTCAAAACGCTGTTGGTGATTGTAAGGAAGCACGACTCTGACACCCTATACTGTACCCTTCATCGACAGCCACCCACAGCCCACGACGGCCACGACACCACCCATACAACATTAACATAGATCATAGATTAAGATTACGGAAAGAAACAGTGAAATCAACCCAAATCTCAGAATGAAAACACGCATAAAAGACCCTCGTGTGCACCCCTGTTTCTGCAAACCCAGAAATCTGAAATCGTCCCCAGAGACGAGACTCCCTAAACGACAGCCCTAATTCATAGAAGACGACTCCTAGATGACCAAAACATGGTGAATACATAGCATAGATTACGAATTTATAAAGAGACATGATCTAGAACGCACGAGGTAAACACACATTGAATCTAAACGTAAGGCAGAGATTGCGAATTCCAGAAAACGAAAACATTGTTGTGTTCTTACCTCCTTGCCCTTGCCAAAGACCACCCTTAAACCCCTTGAACCACCGTGCAAATCCCTCCTTGGCAAGCCCAGCAGTGACGGCAGTCAGATTGGTGTAAGAGTGTGTGAAGATTAGGTCAAGAGGGATCTTATTCTAAGGCTATAGATAAGACGGCTGAGTCTTGATTTCAGAATTTCTGAAATCAAGGAATAATTCGTGTATGGGCTAGGGTTTGGGGCACGCAAACCTAGGCCCAAGGACCCAGCTACCCGTGTAAAGTCAACCCATCACGCACCCCAATGCCCACTTAACATGAATCAAGTACGGGTTCGTTAAATACTTACTTATACGGTTCTAAAAACAACGCTCAAAACACCTCGTCCACTAGTATTACATCGCTTTTATAATAACTCATCGACATCGAAATCTAATAAAGTTAGCCTAGATAAATAAATAAGCGACATAAAATACGAGGTATTACAGTCTTCCCCCCTTAAAATGAACTTCGTCCCGAAGTTCACCATCCAAGTCAACACAACCGATCAATTAAGCATGTAACGAACACAAAGAAGGTGACATAATATAACCTTAAAGCTAATAAAGCACTTTAAAACACGAATTGTTACATTCTACCCCCCTAAAAAAAAAAGGTTACGTCCTCGTAACATACCTTAATTAAACAGTTCAGGATATCTTTCCCTCATCGACACCTCAGTCTCCCAAGTAGCTTCCTCGACATTATGATTTGTCCATAATACTTTGACAAGCGTGGTCTCCCCATTTCTGGTCTTCCGCACCTTCCTGTCTAGTATTTCCTTGGGTCTCTCCTCGTAGGTCAACTGCTCATCGATCTCGATGACCTCATGATCAAGGATATGCGAAGGGTCACTGATATATCTCCGCAGCTGCGATACGTGGAACACATTATGCACCCTGGCTAACGCTGGAGGTAGAGCTAAGCGATAAGCTACCTCACCAACTCGCTCTAAAATCTCGAATGGTCCAATAAACTTCTGGCTCAACTTACCCTTCTTGCCAAATCTCATTACTCCCCTCATAGGTGACACCTTTAGTAACACTTTTTCTCCTGCCTCAAATGTGATGTCACTTCTCTTTAAATCGGCATAACTCTTCTGTCGATCTTGGGCAGCTCTCATCTTTTGACGGATCACCTGGACCTGTTTTATCATCTCCTGAACCATCTCAGGTCCCAAAGTCACTGTATCTGCTCGATCATCCCAGCATACTGGACTCCTGCACTTCCTCCCATACAATGCCTCGAAAGGAGCCATCCCGATGCTAGTATGATAGCTGTTGTTATAAGAGAACTCGATCAAATCAAGTCTGTCTTCCCAAGAGCCCCCGAACTCTAGCACACAAGCCCTCAACATATCCTCCAATGTCTGAATAGTCCTCTCGGTCTGACCATCAGTTGCTGGATGGAAAGCAGTACTCATCTTCAAGGTAGTTCCCATCAATGTCTGTAACTCTTGCCAAAACTTAGAGATGAACCTGGAATCACGATCAGAAACAATGTCCTTAGGGACACCATGTAGTTTCACCACATGCTTTACATAAGCCTTGGCCAACTCAGCCTTACTCCAAGTCTCCTTCATAGGTATGAAGTGAGCTGACTTAGTCAACCTATCTACAATCACCCAAATCATGTCATTTCCCTTAGAAGTCCTCGGCAAGCGCACAATGAAATCCATGGAAATGCTTTCCCACTTCCACTCAGCTACCTCTTGCTTCATCTTTGGCCACCAAAACGCTTTCTTCAGATCCTTGTACAACTTATCCCCTCCAGGGTGAACGGAATAAGGTGTAGAATGAGCTTCGACCAGAATCTTTCTCTTCAATTCCTCATCGTCAGGTACACACCATCTCCCATCAAATCTCAAGCTATCCTCACTGTAAATCTCGAACTTAGAATATGGCTCGTCATCACTAGCTTTGCTCACTGCCTCACGCCACTTCTGAATCCTAGGATCACTTTTCTGTCTTTCTCGAATCTCAGCATATAACTCAGGCTCGATCGTCAAATCCCCCATGGTCTCACCTTTCCTTATCACTGCGATGCCCATCTTTCCCAACTCACGATACATACTTAATCTGGACATAGCTGTGCACAGAGCGTGAACAGACTTCCTACTCAGCGCATCCGCCACGACATTAGCCTTTCCCTCCTTGTACAAAATCTCCATGTCATAGTCTCCAATAAGCTCTATCCATCTCCGTTGACGCATATTCAGCTCTCTCTGAGTATAGATATATTTCAAACTCTTGTGATCAGAATATACCTTAAATGTGGCTCCATAAAGATAATGTCGCCACAACTTCAGTGCAAAGACTACCGCTCCAAGCTCCAGGTCATGCGTCGGATAATTTTCCTCATAAGGCTTCAGCTGCCTAGAAGCATAAGCGATTACTCTCCCGTTCTGCATCAGCACACATCCCAATCCCTTCTTAGAAGCATCAGTATACACTTCAAAATTCTCACTCCCTTCTGGCAACGCAAGGATAGGAGCTGTGGTGAGACGCTCCTTCAGGTCTAGAAATGCCTTCCCACAGCTCTCATCCCAAACGAATCTGTTTTCTTTCCGCATCAACGAAGTCATCGGTTTGGCTATCTTTGAAAAATCTTTCACGAATCTCCTGTAATAACCGGCTAAACCCAAGAAGCTACGGATGTCAGCCACATTCCTTGGTCGTTCCCATTTCGAAACGGCCTCAATTTTGCTAGGGTCAACAGACACGCCCTCCTTGGACACTACATGCCCCAGAAAGGCAACCTTCTCGAGCCAAAACTCGCACTTACTTAGCTTGGCATATAGTTGATGGTCCCTTAAAGTCTGTAACACCAAGCTCAGATGTTTAGCGTGCTCTTCTCTGTTCTTTGAATACACCAAGATGTCGTCGATGAACACCACCATAAACTGGTCCAGATAAGGACTAAACACCCTGTTCATTAAGTCCATGAAGACAGCAGGTGCATTAGTCAAACCAAATGGCATCACTACGAATTCATAATGCCCATACCTCGATCTGAACGCAGTCTTGTGAATATCTGCATCTTTGATTCTCAGCTGATGATACCCTGACCTCAAATCGATCTTGGAAAACACACCAGCCCCACTCAACTGGTCAAAAAGATCATCGATGCGAGGTAAAGGATATCGATTCTTGATCGTCACATTGTTAAGCTCCCTATAGTCCACGCACAATCTCATTGTCCCATCCTTCTTCTTTACGAACAACACTGGTGCTCCCCACGGGGACACACTTGGTCTTACATAACCCTTGCTGGCTAGCTCATCCAGCTGCTTCCTCAACTCCTCCAATTCCTTGGGTCCCATGCGATAAGGTGCTTTAGAAATTGGCTCAGCCCCAGGTTTCAGATCAATGCCAAAATCCAAGTCCCTTTTTGGCGGTAACCCAGGAATTTCTTCTGGAAACACGTCTTCAAAATCTCTTACAACCTCGATCTCACTGGCTTGTGGGTTTCTCCGCAGTTAGATCTCTCACATGGCACAACAGCATCTCATCACCCCTCTTCAGGCAAGTCTTTAGCGCATTGATGGTTATCAGCTTCAGTTTAGGCTTCACCGAATACCTTTTGTAGGATACCCTCACTCCCTTGGGTCCCCTCAAGGTAATTTTCCCTTGGTAGCAGTCAATGTAGGCCTTATACTTCTTCAGCCAATCCATACCAAGTATCACCTCAAAACCTCCCAAAGGAAACTCGATCAAGTTCGACTCAAAACTTACTTCTCCTACTTGGATCATTACATTGGTGTAAACCCTATTACAAGCTATAGACTCGCCAGATGGTATGGTTACAGAATCAGCTATACTACTATATACATTGAGTCCTATAGCCCTAGCATGCTCTACAGATATGAAAGAATGCGATGCACCGGAATCAAATAAAACGAAAGTAGGAAAAGAATGCACTAGAAATGTACGAGTAACTACATGAGCATCCTCTTCTGCAGCCTCCTTGCCCATCATGAACAGGGTCCCGCTTTTCTTCGCCCCGCTCTGGTTCACGGATCCCGCACCACTCTGGTTACTAGCTTCTGCTAAAGTCTTCTGGAAGTTACCACTGCCACTTCCCTGGTTTCCTTGGTAGCGATTCTGGTTGTTATAATTATTGAAGTTCCGCTGGTAGCTGCTACCGCCAGATCTGTTATTCCCATAACCCGTATTTGGTGTTCGAAAACTACTGCCTTGATTACTCCTTTGATAACTGCTTCCCGCACTCTGAGTCCCCGACCAACAATTTATTTGCTTGTGTCCGGCCTTTCCACACTTAAAGCATGTAAGGACCGCACTACTTGCCCCAGATGCGGATCGGTTCCCTCCTCGATTGCCATGTCCTCCAGGTGCACTGTTGGAAAAGAATGACCGATACTGATTGTTTGTTTTCTTATTTCCTGAGCCCTCAGTTGCTGACTCAGCCTTCCTCTTTTCGCCCTTTGCCTTCTCCTCCTCTTTAATCATATCAGCTAGCCTTTCCGCCTGGCCAGCCCTCTCATAAATATCTTCTACGGTGGTGGGCTTAGTGGCCAACATACTCCTCTTGATATTGAGAGTCAGCCCTTTCTCAAACCTTGCTGCTAACATCTCCTGGGTGTAGCCTAAATCAGCTACATTCTCCGCCAACTGCAAGAACTTACTGTGATATTCCTCCACAGTCATCCCTTCGGCCATTTGGAAAGAATCGAACTCTGCTCGCAGCTTCCCTTTTACATGCTCCGGCACGAACTTTGAGGATAAAATCCCCTTGAACTCCTCCCAGCGTACATACTCCAACCCGATTTCCTCTGCAGCCGCTCTGATTTCATCTTTACTGTTATTCCACCATAGCCTAGCCGTACCCTTCAGATAGAATACAGCCTGGTCCACCTTCATCGATTCTGGTACAGCCAGTAGTTCGAATATGCTCTCGAACTCTCGGCACCACTCCGCAAGTAGACTCGGTGCTCCCTCCCCATCGTATTTGGTGGGGTTATGCCTGGAAATATTATTACTCATCTTGATGGCGTCAGACTGAGTGTTTGCCCCAATCTTAGCCAGGAGAGCAGCATTAATAGCTACTAGGCGATCGAATTCCTCTTGCGATACATTAGCAGTGTTGCGTTCTCTTCTGGGAGGCATTTTGCTACACAAGTGACAAAGTTTATGAGCATCCTAAGTCAACTCCTATTCTGACTTGGTCTTGCTAACATACATACTTAGCATGTAACTTTTCCATACAATTAAATCCTTATTAAAGGTCTACCTAAAGGCTTAGGGATCACATAACCACATGCATTATGCATATATTCATACAAATCTCACTCATAGCCAAGAATTAAGATATAAACTCATGTTCTCAAAGGTTGAAAATAACAACTTATACATGCCAATCATCATATATCATCACTTCCATGCCTTACAGTATACATGTATCTACTCATCCATTAACTTACCTCAGTCCTTGGCGCTGAAATGTTAGCACAACATACTTATATTATATATCTGCCTTGGGTCTTTCTATACTACCCACACTCTTCAGCTCTCAAGGTAACCAGGTTAGACTGAGAGGGCCAGTGGTTTGGTTTGAGGGGGCCCCTAACTCATCCCAACCCTATGGGGCTCCTAACAGTTTCTAGCCTGGGGTTCATTTTATTTAGACACTCCTACGTTCATTATTTTCATTTTAGTTTAGGCCTGGGGATCGTTCTCTCTGATACTACTTTATAACACCCCCATTTACCTAGGAGCCTGAACTAGGACTTCCAGGGTAAATAAGACTGTTACCATCCTGGTTGGACCAGGGTAGTAGATATACATAGTGAAAGAAGCACAGTACTTTAAATTAAATAGTTAAACTGAAACTATTACATGCCTTAGTCAAAAACTCCAAAACAACTGAATGAAAATAAATGTTCGACTATGAAAAACAAAACTAGGTGATCTAGTGGCTAAGTAGGTCCAGTCCATGTCTTTCCTCCATGCCCAGTCCTAGTCCACCTGTCTCTGACCTGAAAGATCTACTCCCCATTCCGGATCATTGTAGGTGAATACGAATACACTGTCAACCTCGCGGTTGAGTAGGATAACACAATAGCAAATAAAGCAAGCAAACAAAATATGCAAATGATTATGTCATGCTCGAGCTAAATCTCATTCTCAAACCCGTAACTCCCAGCCATACCGAACCTCCCGGCAGACTATAATCGGCCGTCGCCGAACACCAGCTCAAAAGCTGATAAGACACCAGGCCTGGTCTGCAGAACCACCCTGGGCTTTATATCAGAACACCATCTGATTCACAATATCTCAGTAACCAATGTATATGCCATGCTCATGAATGCAATGCAAAATAATTAACCATTGACTACCATGCTCATATAACTAATGTTTGCATCCAAAACATACAATGCACATCCACACAAATCTTAACTCAGAACAAGCACCAGTGTAACCTACCTGAAGGTAGCAGTCTGCAAATGTAAACACCCTCTAGAAGTATTCCACTTCGAATTCCGTTCCTATAAATTATTGTTCATATCAAATTCTGCCCTTATACACATCGCTACTAAAATCTACTTAAAACATGTTCCTAATTGGTCATACACAACACATTATGACTATACGTATGTATATATATAAACATGTCCACTCATACAGTTATCGTTATCCACATGTACTTACTATCTTTAGACTCACTATAATTAGCATGTTATTACAAGTCCCTTATACTTAGAGAATATTATAAATTGCAACCAAATTCATTGTAAAAAAAAACATCCCGATAAATACTAACGCCCGATTTAGACTCCATATAAATTATTAGCATCAATTACCAAAACTTAACTTATAAAATAATAACAATAATAACAATAATAATAATATTAATATTAATAATTAAATAGTAGTAGTCAACATGACAACAATGATAGCAATATTATTAGTAGGTGAAAGTCCTAATCTAACGCAAACAACCACCCACGCTGACACACGCAAAACACGTTCATAAATCACGTCCAACAGCCTTACACCGACCTCCACAAACACCACCGCTGACACCAGCTGGCACCCCTGACCTCTCCTCTGGCACCACCAGGCTCGCCACTGAGCCACGGCGGTTCCAGGGGAGGAGTCAGTGGTTGCCGACAAGCCACGGCCACCGCTTAGCACACCACGAAACCCTGTACCCGTGTTAGTTCTCTGATGACTCTAACCGCAACCCTAAACGAAACCCATTACAACTTCTGACACAACAGCCCACAACCACCGCGACAGACACCCTATTGACACCCTAACCACGGCCTGCACGTTGACCCAGAACCCACACAAGATTATAACCAAAATCATTAAACGAATCGGGTTTAAACATGGCTACTCAAAACGCTGTTGGTGATTGTAAGGAAGCACGACTCTGACACCCTATACTGTACCCTTCATCGACAGCCACCCACAGCCCACGACGGCCACGACACCACCCATACAACATTAACATAGATCATAGATTAAGATTACGGAAAGAAATAGTGAAATCAACCCAAATCTCAGAATGAAAACACGCATAAAAGACCCTCGTGTGCACCCCTGTTTCTGCAAACCCAGAAATCTGAAATCGTCCCCAGAGACGAGACTCCCTAAACGACAGCCCTAATTCATAGAAGACGACTCCTAGATGACCAAAACATGGTGAATACATAGCATAGATTACGAATTTATAAAGAGACATGATCTAGAACGCACGAGGTAAACACACATTGAATCTAAACGTAAGGCAGAGATTGCGAATTCCAGAAAACGAAAACAGTGTTGTGTTCTTACTTCCTTGCCCTTGCCAAAGACCACCCTTAAACCCCTTGAACCACCGTGCAAATCCCTCCTTGGCAAGCCCAGCAGTGACGGCAGTCAGATTGGTGTAAGAGTGTGTGAAGATTAGGTCAAGAGGGATCTTATTCTAAGGCTATATATAAGACGGCTGAGTCTTGATTTCAGAATTTCTGAAATCAAGGAATAATTCGTGTATGGGCTAGGGTTTGGGGCACGCAAACCTAGGCCCAAGGACCCAGCTATCCGTGTAAAGTCAACCCATCACGCACCCCAATGCCCACTTAACATGAATCAAGTACGGGTTCGTTAAATACTTACTTATACGGTTCTAAAAACAACGCTCAAAACACCTCGTCCACTAGTATTACATCGCTTTTATAATAACTCATCGACATCGAAATCTAATAAAGTTAGCCTAGATAAATAAATAAGCGACATAAAATACGAGGTATTACAACAGTTTCCTAAGAGAAAATAGAATTCCAATATTGGATGTTTCAAATGTGGTGATAAGGGTCACCAAATTAAAGAATGTCCAAAATGGGATAACATTAAATCAAAGGAGAAACATGACTTTGCAAAACAAGATTATAAAACAAAAGTCATAACGGCTATTTGGGGTTTATCTGATTCGGAAGAGGACGAAATCCTTGAGGAAGAATTAGATGCCAAGTTATGTATCTCGTCAAGTTCCTCAAAAATTTTCTCAAAATCCTCCAAAGAAAATGTCGTATGTCTTATGGCCCACTCAAATGCTTCCAACTCAGATTCAAACAATGAGGTAAACTCACTCAAGAGAAAGGTTCGGTCATTCTCCAAAGATAAAATATGCATTCTGTTAGATCAATTTTTAGATAAGTGTCGTGTCCAAAATGATAAACTTGAAGCAATGCAAGAAGAAATTGAGAACATTGCTGAAGAGAACATTTGTCTAAAAGAAAATCTAAATGAGAATGACATGTCCAGTTCTTCAACAACTGTCGAAAATGAAATCAAAAGTCTAAAAAAACAGAACCTTCAACTGTCGAAAATGAAGGTTTTATATGCAATGCCTATTTAACGGAAGAGATTGCAAATTTTTGTTCTCTCTACTTTGAAAAACATATAGAAACCAAAGCAAAAAACTTGAATATTGATGAAGCAGATGAAGTTGATACAAGTTTACCCGAGTTTTTTCAAACTCAAGATGGTGAAGGTTGTTCCTCTAAAGGTGGAACGAGATATTTGGATGACAAGGAATACAATCGTGCTCACTTATACGTTCTATCAAATTGTGAGATCTTAGAGTCATATGAAACGAAGTTTGTGACTGATTTCATTAAGGAACATCCTAATGTAAGTAAGGATGATGTTTGGGATAAACATGAAGACAAATTCACAAAATGGTTTCTGAACCATGTGATTGAGTTCAATATCCAAGATGATTTGAGAAGGAGTTTGGCCTTCGGTCCTTCACGGTTGGTTAAAACGTGGAACCGATATTCAGTTAATGGATTTAATTTCCACCTATTCGACCACGGTAAAGGTAAGGCTATATGTAATTATGGTGTTACTATTTCTTCCGTTGATGACCATGAATATTATGGTATTATAGAGGACATCTTTGAGATGTCTTATAATGGTCGTGACCGTGCTTATAAGACTACCTTATTCAAGATTGAATGGAAGGATAATTCCCCGGCTGGAATGAGAGTACATGAATGTTACAAGCTTGTGGAAGTGAATCGTACCCGAACATACTCTAAGTATGATCCATTTATACTTGCACATCAGGCTCATCAAGTGTATTTCGCTTCTTATCCAAGAACGACAAATGATAGAAATAATAAGGTATGGTGGGCAGTCTTTAAGACAAAGGCACGATCAGAAATTGATACCACCTTTTTTCAAGAAGAAATAGTCGCAAATGGGACAATTTTGTCTCCAACAGACGAAATCATTCACGATAATGAGAATGAAGAGTTTGAAGAGTTGGAAGAGAAGGAGGATAATGAGACTATTAATATTGAGTTGGAAAAAGGATAGGAGGAAGTTGAAGAAGTAGTGAGAGTGCATGATGATGTTGACGATGATGATGAGGATGAGGATGAGTTTGAGGATGAGGATATTGGTAAGATGATGATGATCAAGAAGACGATGAGGATGATGATTAATTTGGTATATAATAGTTGTGCAATTTTACATGCATGCATGATAATTTTATTTTATGTTTTCTCTTCACCTACTAATATTTTCATTTATGTGATTGTAGATGGCAGGAGGTCGAGGTAGACAGCGAGGCGGTGGTAGTAATCGCGCTAATACGTCGTCCGTGCTTGAAGAGAAGGAACCAATAGAAGAGGTACAGAGCGAGCCTGAAGTGGAGGAGGACGACGAGAATGTACAGATTCAGTACACCCAGGACGGCCGGATTATACTTGATCCGGCGGGATTATGGTAAGTGTTATTCTTTATTATATTTTTATTATTCATTTTTTTTAGTAACAAAATGATTTGTTATAATTAACAATTTCTATTACAGGTTTAGACATCAGACTCCTCGTCGAGGGGGTAACTAATAGTACAAAGCAGAATTTGTTAGGTCCTGTGCCTACTTATTGGACCAAAGCTAGTATGGCTAAAAAAGAAGCATGGTTCAATGCATATCGGGTAATTGCATTAATCCTTTTAATTACTTTAGTATAATCCTTAATATCGTTGTTTTTTTTACATATTAAGCTAACTACTAACTTTTAATGTTTTTTTTTGTGTAGCAATATTTTTATTGGGCTCCTGAAATAGAAGCATCCGTCCTACAGAGGTACCACGAAGTTGGTAAAACAAGATATCGAGACTATATCTATAAGATTGCTACAAAAAAGAAGGAACCCAAGCATTTAAAAAGTATATATATAATTAGTTTTGTCACTTGTATTATTGAATACAAGAATGAAATATCTTATTACTAATAACATAATTTATAATTGTAGGTGAGAAATATCAGGAACTCATGAAGCACCGCGATACTCCCGAGTTCCAAGCCACGTCCGCTCAAAAAAGATCAACAAAAGAGGAGGGAAGAAGGATGGAGAGGTCCAGCCTACCCATCACGGGGGATCACGATCATTTTTGACGCGTATTTTTAGTGTAAGTTTACAAATATGTATATACTTCTTTTGTCACGCGTCTTTTTTGGATGAATATACTTCTTATATTAACAATTTTGCCTATTTAGGGGGGGAAGAAGAAGGATAGCAGCAAGAAGGATAGCAGCAAGAAGACGATGATGATGGCCCCTGAACTTTTCCTTGACACGCATTCCAAGGTCAACGAAAAGACGCAGAAAAGAATCTGGATCAAGCCGAAAGACAAGGATTTATATGTAAGATAATTTCTCTCAACTAATGATGGTTTTTTAACTCCGTTAATGATATTTTTTGGTTAACTAATGATAGTTTTCTTAATGCTAACAACAATGTAATGACATTATTTTATAGGAGGCATATGAGGCAGAGAAAGAGGTCCACCCCGACCAGTCAGATAATGAAATTTGGTTTGAATTGGTGGATGGTTACAAAAAGGGGATGGTATATGGAATCGGACAGGCTCATGGTGTGTTTTTCAAGGAACCGACCGGCTAGAAGGTCTTCATATGAGCCGCGACAAACCTACGAGCCGACTCTTGTAAGTCAATTACAATCTCAACTTGACAAAGAAAGAGCGGCAAATGCGGAAAGAGATGAGGAGATGCGGTTGATGAGAGAACGTGTTAAAGCCATGGAAACCTATTTCTACTCTTGCAACCCCGGTTCACGGCCATTTAATGAAGATCCTAACGATCCAAGTGGAAGGGGCGGCGGCGGTAGTGGAGCTAGCATGAGATTTCGAGTAGTTAATTAGTTTAGTAACTTACGAAAAATTGTCGAACATGGAGACTTATTAGTTTAGTTAAGGAGTTCTTGTAATTTGATAATGATTCTCTTTTTCTATAAATGAGATTTGGTCGTTTTCTCAAAGGGTGTTCGTCACCAAATTGCTGGTTACTTTCTGTTTGCAGGGAATTGTGTATTGAATTAAAGTCGCATTGGATTTGGCAGGAACAAAATGAATTTTCATGAAAAACGCCCAGGTCATTTAGCGACTGAAATGATCTAAATGGCGACTCAATGCAGTCGCCAAATCAGAGCAGCTCAAGCAAAACCCCCCTGAAAAGTTAGGGGATTTGGCGACTGAAAGGAGAAATTGGCGACTGAATTCAGTCGCCAATTCCTTCTTATGGCAACTACGTGTTCAGTCGCCAAATTTGGCGACTGACATTAGTCGCCCGAGTTTTTTTGGCGACTAAAGCCTACGACTACTCTTTGGCGACTGATTTCAGTCGCCAATTTGTATTTGGCGACTGATTTCAGTCGCCAACATCTGTCGCCCGTTTTAAGAATCGTTGTAGTAGAAGTTGAGAGGAGGTTCAGGGTGAATTAGGTGTAGAGAGTGAACGAGAGGGAGAGGGTGCTTTGATTAAAGAACAATAGGCCTTGCTTATGACGGGCTAATCCCGTCACAAGCTTGTAACCTCTTACAAACAGAGAGAGGATAAGGTGGGACACTTTTCATATGCTTTCACACTCACCTCTCAAGGGTATTTTGTGAGAGGAAACGGTATCCGTCACAAGCTTGTGACGAATACTACCGTCACAAATGAGAATTTGTGTTTAAACAAAGTTTAGGGAAATTAAATAGATATCAGACTTGTACATGCCTGATGTCCATTAAAAGCACGATCAATAGACATCTGGTTTTGGAAATAACCGAGATATATTAAATAGTATAGACATCGGTTTTTTTCAAAAACTCGGATGACTATTATTTATACATCAGTTTTCTTAAAATTCCGATATATATAAAGTGATGTCTATATCTTTGTAGGAGGTGATGGACTCGACTTTGTTCTTTGTTGTCATGCTGTCATCGGACTTTACACTTATTCTTTTAAAGTACTATTTTAACAAAATAAAAAAATATGGTATCAAATATCAATAGAGAATCATTGAGGCCATTGGCCAATAGGTTTATAGGTTTGAGTAAATTTCACTTTGGGTAATTCAAATCTAAATGTATTTTTGGTTATGGTATATATGTAAGACATCTATTGCATATGGTTTTTTTTTGAGTATTTTATTTCCCTTTTATTTTATTGTCATTAATACCTCCATTGTTTTAATCAAAAATCGTTAATTTGTTTTTATCGTTAGTGCATAAGTTTTAAATTCTTCTATGATCTTTTTTTTTTCTTGTCATTAATATCTCCATTTTTTTTTATAAAAAGTTGTTAATTTTTTCTTCTTGAATTAACAGAGTTTTCATATCCTTTCCTCTTAAAAGGAGAGAACTTGCAAAAAACTTGCAAATGAATAGTGTTACATCGCTAAAAAGCAATCGACAATCCAATTTCAATCTACACAATCCATCTCATTTTTCAATCAAATTCTCAAGCAACAATCGTCGAATTCTGAAAATAGGTAATATATTTATATTGATTGCTTGATTGATTGATTTGTAAGTAGAATTAAGAGGCGTTTGGTTAGAGAAAGGGAAAGGGAAAAGAAATAAGAAAGGGTAAGAGGGGAAAGGAAATGTATTACCTAAAACTTAATTGGTTGTTTGGTTACTCTAAGAAAGAGAACTAATGGTCCACTCACACTCATTCCTACAACTAACACACACCACCACAAACAACCACTTATCTACTGGCGGCAGTGATAGTGGTGGAGCCTAGAGGTGGCATGGTGGTGGTGGTGGTGGTGGCGGTGTTATGGCGGTGGTGGGGTGTTATGGCGGCGTTAGTGATGGTCACGACGATGATGGTGGTAGGGGTGTCATGGCGGTGGTAAAGATGGTGGTGGTAGAGATGTCATGGCGGTGACGTGGCGGTGGTGGTCACGACGGTGATGGTGGTGAAGTGTCATGGTAGTGATGGTGGTGGGGTGTCACGGCGGTGGTGGTGGTGGGGGTGTCATAACGGTGTGTGGCGATGGTGGTGGTAGAGATGTCATGCCGGTGGCGGTGGTGGTCACGACGGTGATGTTGGTGGAGTGTCATGGTAGTGATGGTGGTGGGGGTGTCACGGCGATGATGGTGGTGGTGGTGTTATGGCGGTGGTGGCGGTGGTAGTAGTGGAGGTGGCGGCGGCTGTGACGGTGGCGTCATGGTGGTGGTTTGGTGGTGGCTATTGTGGTGGTAGTTGTAAGTGTGGCGGTAGGTGAAAAAAGTGGTTGAAGGGTAACAAGAGTAATGAAATCTCATACCCTTGGGGGTGAGGGGTAAGGAATTAGAGAGATTGATGGGTAAGGGAAGGAGCTCACTTCCCTTTGATTGTGTCAAGCAAACACCAACAAAAGAAATGAGTAACTTTCTTTCCCTTTCCCTTTCCCTTTCTTATAGACCCCAACCAAACGCCCCTTAAGTAGTAATTTTGATTGGTAATATTTTGTTTTTATCAACCTAATCAACTAGCTATTGGATAATTAGACACCTTCATTATAACAATACTTAGTCTATTTTAAAGTTAAAGACGATAAATTATTGGAGTTGGGGTGTACAAAGGTTTTAACTTGAAAAGAAGCAGGAAATTAAAGTCTTCACCCACCACTAGTCTTATACTCTTATCAATGAAATCAAATGGTACAATACTTTTCAACATAGTTTGTCATGTGTGTGTCTCTATCGAACCATAAGACATGGTCAAGATTAAGAATAATCAACATAAGCTTTCACCCAAATATCTGTCCCATACACTCAATTCACGGTATATACATAACACTCCCTCAATCAAAAATAGGGAACTTAACCAAAAAAATAAAAAGATGGCTCAAATTAATATGTTGTTGTCTTTCCTAATTACCTTAATTATGGTAATTCCAGTATTTTCATCACCGCCAACTTATTTAGATGCCATCTGCTCAAACACGACCATGTTCGCTACCAAGAGCCAATATCAAACCAATCTAAACAGTGTCTTTCGATATCTTTCGACCAACGCGACCAACCCATCCGGCTTCCACGCAGCGCAAGCCGGAGATGGGACTAAAGACTTTGTTTATGGCCACTTCCTTTGCCGTGGAGACCAAAACTCTAGCTGGTGCCAGGAATGTGTGACTACGGCAACCACCACGGATCTACCAAAGACATATTGTCCCAATAGAAAAGATGCAATTATATGGTATGACGAGTGTATGGTCCGCTACTCAAATGAGTCGCTTTTCGGAGTGTTGGATCAAGGTTTAGTCTTGAGACTAATGAATACACAAAATGTTACGGGTAATAATATCTCGCGGTTTATGGATATAATGGGTACAATGATGAATAATGTTGTTATTCGGGCAGCCAATGGCGGCCCAAATAAGAAATATGCAACGAATTATGCACCTTATTCCAGTTTGGTGGGAATTTATGGGTTGGAGCAATGTACCCCTGATCTTAGCGCCAGTGATTGTGACACTTGTTTGGTAGATGCAATCGGGTCGCTACCAACTAGTAAGGGGGGCAGAGCTATTTTGCCTAGTTGCTATGCCAGATATGAAATCTATCCGTTTTTCAATGGCGCTTTGAATTTCACACAACCATCCCCGCCACCATCATTGCCACCGTCACCGCCTACACCGAGGAGCAATTCGACCAGGACAAGTTCTGGTACTGGTATGTCTTGCATACCTTAACTTTGATTTCTATTGTGCAAATTGTCAAGCACCCAACAACTGGCACTTGGGAGTTGGGAGTTGGGACTATTCTTCTAAATCCTAATCGATTAACATATTCAAATACACAAAACAACATAAATAATGATACCATAAATGATTACTAACTAAATTTAGTGCGTCATTTATACTCGCTTAGGGTTTTTTTTTCGTTTAAATAACAAGCAGGTTTGATCCTATAAGCTCAATCTCTAGCCAAGGTCGAGCATTTGGTTAAACCCTGCCTAGTTGCTTCATGTTAAGTTCCCCTTTTTTATTGGAAAAACCCTGTAACGGGTTGACCTTATCTCATTAGGATCATCAAAAACCAAGTCCATATAATCGCGAATACAATTTCTAATAACAAACTATAAACAAATTCAAATTCATGACAAAGAGAATAAATATCATCTAGAATTAAACTGAAATCACTCGTAAACGGAATTACCCTAATTAAAGTAATCAATTATTACTAAGCAGTGAACTAAAAGACCCTAAATATTTATACAACAACCCAATTTTAAAAATTAATCAGCGAAAGGATGAAGAGTTAAAGACTAAGGCATCACGGAAATAGCTAATGGGTTTCAATATCCCTCCCTAATATCACTCCCCCTATTTTGTATGAGCAGGTCTTGCTTGTGACGGGTTAATTTCGTCACAAGCTTGTAACCTCTCACACAAAGAGGGAGGGACAAGGTGGACTTCCTTCATATGAGCACCGGATGAGAATTTAATGGCTTTACCATTGAACCACAAGTTATTTACATGGTAATTAATGGGATAACATTTAATTATCTATTATTTATCAATATTTGGGTAACAAAAAAACCGTCATTTAAACCAATTTTTTTTAAGTTTGGGGTAGCGGCTTCTATCCCTTACTCTAAAATGGGTTCGCCCCTAACCTCAAATAACACCAAAAGACTAAAACGTCGATTTAAACCCAAAAGCCCACCCACAACGCAGGCTCCATAGAATTAACTCCATCAGCTGGGACCCACATGCATAGCCAATTGTTTATGTCGTGGCCTGACCTAATCCAACCCTACCATTGCGGGTAGGGCTGTAAATGATCTGAGCCGATTCTTAGAGCCCTCGAAATCAGCTCGGTCAAAACTCGGCTCGAAATCGGTCAAAACTAATTTCGAGCCGATTTTGAGTTGGGGTGGACCAAATCCGAGCCGATTCTAAGCTTAGTAGTGCTCGAAATCGGAAGTTCGGTTAAGCTCGTTTGATCTATTATTTGTTATTTTGTCATTTTGTAATTTTTTTTGTTCCTAATAAAATGCTATTTTAACATTTATAATCATATGTTTCTTATATATGATAAGTAGTTTATATTTGCATTTGTATTAAAATATATTATTTTTATTTTGACTTAAAAGTTCAAGAAAGCAAAGAAAATTATTAAAATTGAGATATGAATATTGGTAAATATTATTAATGTATTGATAAAACTATTATGTTTACATCTTTGTGCAAAAACATATATATATGGGTAGATTTACATCTTAGAATAAGGAAGGAAATAAGTGACATATCAATATACATGGTAACATATATTTACGATTCTTCATATGGCAAGTTGCCGTTGCCGTGAGCAAAGAGCCGTTGAAGGCTGGTTTGGTGCGCGAGATCCGTATTACCCCCCTCAAGTTGGAGCGAGGATGTTGACGACGCCCAACTTGGCCAATAGATCGTTAAAGAGCGTGGTGCCGAGGGCTTTTGTTAGGATATCGGCTAACTGTCTTTTTGTGTGAATGTAGCTTGGTTTGATGAAGTTTCGTAATATTTCGTCTCGAACAAAATGACAGTCTATCTCGATATGTTTCGTACGTTCGTGAAATACCGGGTTCCGAGCAATGTGAAGAGCGGATTGGTTGTCACAGTGAAGCTCAATTGGCGTTTGGCGCGGAAAGCCAAGGAAATCGAGTAGCCCTTGGATCCATTTAAGCTCGCATACAATGTAAGCCATAGTGCGGTATTCAGATTCCGCGGAGGAGCGTGAGACAGTGGATTGTTTCTTAGTTTTCCATGAGACGGGTGTACTTCCGAGAAATACTAGGTATGCGGATAAGGAGCGCCTCGTAATGGGACAACTGCCGTAGTCCGCATCACAATAAGCATGAAGTTCAAGATTATTATTAATGCGTAAGAGGAGCCCTTGACCAGGCTGATTTTTGATATACTTAACCACATTGAGAGCGGCCTGCCAATGATCCGCGCGAGGTGCATTCATGAATTGCGCGAGGATGTGTACCGAATAAAGTAGCTCGGGCCTGGTGATGGTTAAATAGACGAGGCGGCGGTACGGCTGTGGGTCCGGTATGAGGGGCTGAGTGGATGTGGCGAGATTGTGGTTTGGTTCCATGGGCAAAGTGGCGGGTTTGGATGCAAGAAGACCAGTTTCCTTGAGGATATCGAGAGCGTATTTCCTTTGAGACACAAATAAACCGGTCTTATTTCGAGCAACTTCGATCCCTAAAAAATATTTTAAGGGACCCAAGTCCTTCATATGAAAGCATGTCCCAAGGTAGACCTTGAATTCGGAGATGACGGACGGAGTGTTACCGCAAATGACCAAATCATCCACATAAACCAGAACATGTATTATAGCCGAATTTTTGGTGAGGGTAAATAAAGAATGATCATATGGGCACTGTTTAAAACCGTATGAAATTAAAGCGGAAGCAAGTTTTGCATACCAACAGCGGGGAGCCTGACGAAGACCATAGAGAGATTTTCGGAGGCGACATACGCGGCCGTTCGTGATAGAGCCAAAACCAGGGGGTGGCTTCATGTATACCTCCTCATTTAGGTCGCCATGAAGGAAGGCATTATGAACGTCCATTTGGTGAAGATCCCAATTTTTTGCAGCGACCAAGGTGAGGAGCATCCGAACGGTGACCATTTTAGCTGTTGGAGCGAACGTTTCATTATAGTCCACTCCTTCGATTTTTCGATTGCCGATAATAACCAAGCGAGCTTTGTGACGTTCAATCGTGCCGTCAGCGTGATATTTGACTTTATAAACCCATTTGGACCCGATTGCCTTCTTTCTGGGAGGTAGGTGTTCGAGGGTCCAAGTCTGGTTTCTTTCAAGGGCGACGATCTCGAGTTGCATAGCTGTACGCCATTCGGGAACCTGCATGGCATCAATAAAAGAGCGTGGCTCGTGGGTGGCGGCCACGGCCGAAAGATAACAGCGATAATTGGGAGAAAGTTTTGTATAGTTAACAAAATGAGAAATAGGATACCTTGTAGTCGATGACGGTGCATGAGTAGTAATAACGTGCGTGGACGGATTGATTGGAGGGCGTTCAAAGCCGTTGAGCCGAGTACTGGGGATCTTAGTACGATGACCTTTGCCCATATCGGGTGGGATAACGACGGTAGTGGGTCTGTTAGAGACATGAGGGGGAGTGGTGGAGGGGTTAGCAGCCGTGGAAGGCTGCGTGGGGTTGGGAGTTGGCGGTTGTGAGGGAGGCAGGGAGTCTGCCGTAGGAGTAGTGGTGTCTGGAGGGGGCTGTTGCGGGGGAGTGTTTGGGGAAGGAGGGGGAGGGAGGTAGCCGTGGGGTCGGGGATGAGCTGGACCAGAAGGTCAGCATCGTTGAGAGTGGGTATGGGTTGGTCGTGGGGTAGTAAATGTTGGTAGGGAAAGTCGGTCTCGAGGAAAATGACATCACGGGAAGTAAAGTTCTTACCGGTTTCGAAGTCGTAAACTTTCCATCCCTTCTTGCCAAATGGGTAACCCAAGAATAAGCATTTGCGGCTCCGAGGAGCAAATTTATCCTTAGAACGGTTAAGAGTCTTGACATAACAGAGGCACCCAAATGTACGGATATGGGTCATGGGTGGGGGCGTTTTGAACAAGAGTTCAAATGGTGTCTTGCTTGATGAATGGTAGATGGGGTGCGATTGATAAGATGAACGGCGGAAAGGACACATTCCCCCCAAAACATAATAGGTAAGTGAGCTTGGAAAAGTGTCGATGTTTACGTTCGACACGTCCGTTTTGTTGAGGGGTGTCGACGTTTGAATTTTGAAAAATAATGCCGTTTTCAAGAAAGTATGAGAGAAGACTTTGAAATTCGGTGCCGTTATCACTTCTAAAATTTATAATTTGGGCATTAAATTGGCGACGAATCATGGCAAAAAAATTAAGTAAAGTATTCGTAGTATCACTTTTATGTTTTAGAAGATAGACCCAAGTGGACCGTGAAAAATCATCGACGATTGTTAAAAAATAGCGCGACCCACATGACGAATTTTCGGAGTAAGGACCCCATAAATCGCAGTGAATAAGATCAAAAAGATTAGCAGCAGTATTCGAACTTAAAGGGAAAGGAGTTCGGGAATGTTTGGCCCGAATGCAAATATCACAAGAGTTTAAAATGTCTGTAGAGTTTTTAGAACAAACAAAAGGAAGAAAATGCATAATACTTCGGGAGGGATGGCCCAAGCGCCGGTGCCATAGTGTGAGCTCGTCTTTGGTAATAGCGGTATTGGCTTGAATGGCTATTGAACGCACTCCATGAAGAAAGTAAAGACCATCACGCTGTTTACCAACCCCAATCACCGTGATCGAGGAACGGTCCTGAATAAGACAGATTTGATGAGAAAATTGGATAGTAATAGAGGAATCAATTAAAAGACTGGAGACGGATATTAAATTACAATGAAGAGCGGCTGAATATAACACATTACGTAAAATAAGACGAGAAGACAAAATTATATCGCCACATTGAGTAGCTAGAGCCAAGGCTTAATTCGGCAAACCGACTGATAATGGCTCAATGGACCGAATGTTCGAAAACAGCGAAATAGTATTAGACATGTGATGCAAAGCACCCGTATCAATTATCCAAGAGAGAGTAGAAGAAGTACCTTGGAGTTGGTCGGATTGATTGTCAGTTTTGCGAGAATCAATCATGGCATTTAATTCAGCAAGCTCTGTTTCACTGAGTTTGTTGAGGTCAATTTTATCAAGAGAATTGAACATACCCGAGGAGGAGGAACCGGCGGACGGAACAGGTGTGCCAGGGGCCGGTGGAGCAGGTGGTCGGGTGTGCGCCATATGCGCCTGTGGAGCGGCCGAGGGGCCTTGTTGATGACGTAGTTTGTCCCAACGAGCCCGCCCTTGAGTATCCGGAACAAACTTGGCAGTCCGTAGGTCAGTGGCATTGGGTTCAACATAGACTTGGTCTCGAGGACGTTCACCCCACCATTCAGGAAAGGTACCGGTTACGCGATAGCATTTTTGCCAAAAATGACCAGTGCGATTACATGCTTCACATTTGGGGCGAGATGAGTCATTATGATTACCCCTCCCTGGCTGTTTAGAGTCACGGTTCCCACTACCCCCTGTGTGATGTGAATACGAGGAGACACGGGTGGCGAAAGCCATAGGTTCGGGTTTGGTTTCAGTTTTGGAAAAGGCAAGATTACGGGCGCCTTCTACTTGTGATAAACGGTAATAAACTTGATTTAAATTAGGTAAGGAATCGTTACCAAGAATTTGAGAGCGCATATTGTCGTACCTATCGTCGAGGCCCATGAGAAAATCGCGCACGCGGTTGCGATCTCGTTCTGCGGACATGATGCTCATCCAGTCGCAGGGACATTTAGCGCAGGAGCAGCGAGGCAGCGGTGATATCTCGAGGAATTCGTCCCACAGTTTGAGGATGCGTCCATAGTATACCATGAGGGATTCGGAAGGACCTTGACGGCAGGCGTGAATCTCGGATTGTAATTGATAGATACGGGCTTCGTTGCCGTGAGAGCAGCGTTGTTTAATATCGTCCCAGACATCCTTTGCTTCGGAGCGGTATGATATCATGCGCTTGACATCCCGTTCCATGGAATTGAAGAGCCAGGATGTTACTAACGCATTCGTTCCTTCCCAAGCGTCAAGTGCCACGGGGTCGGTGGGCTTCTGTTTTGACCCATCGAGATAACCATGTTTGCCCTTGGCGCGAATGGCTAGAAGGAAGGCGCGGGACCATTCATCGTAATTGGTACCATTGAAGAGGATTTGAGTGATATTAGAGCCAGGATTTTCAACTGGTACATATGAGATTGGAGTGGGAGTGGGTGTCGATTGGTTTTTGTCAGTTTCAGAATTGGTCATATTGGTGAATGGAAGGAGCAGGAGATTGGGTAGAGAAAAAACTTGAGAGTTAAGAAAACCTTAAGCCTGATACCATATTATAATTGAGATATGAATATTGGTAAATATTATTAATGTATTGATAAAACTATTCTGTTTACATCTTTGTGCAAAAACATATATATATGGGTAGATGTACATCTTAGAATAAGGAAGGAAATAAGTGCCATATCAATATACATGGTAACATATATTTACGATTCTTCATATGGCAAGTTGCCGTTGCCGTGAGCAAAGAGCCGTTGAAGGCTGGTTTGGTGCGCGAGATCCGTATTAAAAATAATGATTTAACCAAGCTCGAATAAAGCTCGAGCCTAATCTGAGCTGATTCAGTGTTTTGAGTTTTTAAACTCGAATAATTCCGAGCCAATTCCTAGCTCAAACTTAAGTTTCCGAGTCGATTCCAAGCCCATCCGTACTCGAACTCAAATCAGCTCGGTTACACTACACACCTAATTGCGGGCATTGCACGATCCCCTCTAACTGAAGTGTAAAGGTGAAAATTACACCGATTAGGCGATTACATTCATTTAACAACTTTTTAAGAAGAAAAATACGAAACGTTAGGTCAATTAGTTTTCTTTGTCACAAATAATAAAGTTAGGCCATCACAGTTTACTAGTCATGGTTGACGCGTTGACTCAAAGTCAAGCGCCCATTAAGATGGTAGGACTTCATTCATATCTCCTTCGATACATTTTTTCCCCTAATGTTGCAAATTGCAATTGACCCAGTACTAATAACATAAATTCACAACCAAGGAACTATGCAACCACAATTCCTACTTATTTAGATACTCTCTTGTAAACTTCTTTTTGGGATCACTATACCCACGTAGTAGCTATTCCTTAGTTTAGGGGTCTCTCTTTTTATCGCGTAAAACAAAACATAACACAAACTCACATTAAAAATAATGTCAAAAATTCTACTTTACGACGGTCGCACATGCGACCAGTAGAAAATTTATCACATTTTGAAAAAACGATATATGTTTGTTTAAAAAATGACTTATTTTTCCAAAGTAGTCACTATTTATCAAAAAATGGTCACCTTTTACAATAAAATGATCACATTTGAAAAAAAAAATACGGGATGGGATCGTCGTACAAGAGAACTACTGAAACAATATTAAAAATATTTCATATGTTTTAACTTGTTATAGTGGCTGATTTCTACCATATTATTTATATGTTTCATTTTCTAAAGTTTCTATTAATAATACTTGGTATGTTTTAAATAACTTTATGCATATAGATAATTTGTACATAAATATAATTGTAATATTTATAGTTATTCCTTACCCTATATTAAAATTTTCAAAAAGTTTCTTTCCAATACCCAATTAGTTAAATAAGAAACACTTTTCCATCCGGATTTCATTTACTTAAATTAAGAAATAAATGAACATTAAATATAACTAATGTTGTCAGATTGTGAAAATAAAGTATCACTAAAATTAGTTGAGATGTTTACAAACTGAAATTATTAGTTTTGCGATAAAAAATACGAAGCAATAATTAATACTCCCTTTATACAGGATAACATTTTCGGCATTGACACAAAATTAAGGCTTTGATTAAAATAAGTATAAAGTATTATTGTGGGGTGAGGTGATTGGAGAGAGTGGAGGTTATTGTGAGGGTATTGTTGTGAGTGAGTTGATTAAAAATAAATATAAAATATGAGTATTTTTTAACATTTTCAATGTAAAAATAAATATAAAAATTTAGCAAAAAGAAAGGAAATAGGGAATGTATTTTAAATTGATGAAAAAGGAAAGATGGGGTTATTATGAATAAAACGGAGTACATAGGAGTACATTTTATGACATTTTCAATGTAAAAATAAGATAATGATAATATTTTAACGTATTTGTTAAATTCCGCAGATGATATTACTTAAATTCGCACACTTTGTCATTTTATTTCGAATTTACCCTTTGTTAGTTTTTTTTGTCTCGTTTCTTCTTTTCACCCTAAACCAAATTGCTACTAACTTAGCAAACTAGTTTTTATGACCTGCGTTGCATGGATATTAAAATAAGTTGCAGTTATAATGTCTTGTACTATTTATTTAGTTGTAAAACACTAATCGTACATCTAATGTTTTTTTTTTTTAGTTTTTTTTTTTTTTTGTGACGAGGGGTTTAATCCCCGGATATACTATTCTTTTGGATTTCAGTCGGTTATTAACTTAACATCATGTCTATATTGAGAAGTAGTAGAATTTTTTTTATTATTTAGTTAACAAATGAGGTACGAGAGAAATGAAGAAAAGATGAAGGGTTACAAACAGTACATTCTATCAACAAATTTATTAATATACACGTTTTTTAATTGATTGAATGAATGTTTTTTTATCTTAAAGAGATTGATTTTTACAATTAGGGTTTGAAATTTAGGGATTTTGGATTGTTGAAGGTGGATTAGTTTATGACGGACGGTGGTGGGTCGATTTATGGCGGCAGGTGGTGGTGCGTTCTGTTTGCGAGCGATTGGTGGCGTGGCGGGGCGGGGCGTCTGGTGGTGGTGGTGTAGCTAATAAGCATACATGTTTTGTTAGATTTATTTGCTTTTGAATTGTCCTCTCTAATTGTATTGACGAGAGAGTTAAAAGTCGAAATAAAACGACAAAGTGTTGTAGGCAGGGGCGAACCCAGGATTAAATTTTTGGGGTAGCAGAATAAAATTAAAAAGAAGGTAAAATGTTAGTAAGGGGATTTGAACCCGGGACACTAGGTTGGCAAACAAAATCCTTACCACTGTACCACAAGATATTTATTGTTCATTTAATGAGATATTAATAATTTATCTACTATTTAATCATATTTGGGGTAGCAAAAACCCGTCTTCTAAGTTAATTTTTTTAAGTTTGGGGTAGCGGCCGCCACCCCATGCTACTCACTAGATTCGCCCCTGGTTGTAGGATTTAGCAACACCCTATTTTAATTACTTTTTCTCTAACACAAGTACACAGCCCTCGCTTTAGCATATATGCATGTGATGTATACTACTTGTTATGCCCTAAAATTACCATTTTATAAGCTAACACGTGGCGTTACGTAATTGGAGAAAATTGTACCTTGGATACCAAAAGTCAATGAGATAAAGGAGAAAGAAAGTCATGATGGAGGAAGATTGCATAAGAAGGAAGTGAGCATCAAAAACGAGAAAGAGGAAGAGGACGAAAGACCAAGGCTCGAGAATTGCCCGAAATGGCCACACACGCAGGAAGGGCCAGAAAAAGCAAACAGAGCAAAGAAGCTAAAATGGGATAAAGGAATAGGAAAGATCCGTTGGATGGAAGGAGCATCCAACGGTCCATATGGAAATGATTGTATATATATGACAACCTTGTATCATTAGTTCATCCATTCATTATCACTTAGCATACATAGCACTAAGAAAACCCAAAAAGAATACTTGTAACCGCACACGCCTTCTGAAAGAGAATTCTAGTAGAACTTGGAGGAAACCTTCCTCCCGCAGTTTTTCCCTAAGGGGTTTCCTGCGTCATCAATCCTTGTGTCTTCCATACTTCTCCTCTCTACTCTTCTAAGCACTTAATACCTCTAACAAATCACATACTTGGCTTGAAATCACTATAACCTCATAAAAACTACATTAGGTAAATTTTGACCTAAACATTTTGGCGCCCACCGTGGGGCTGTAGTGATTATTCAACCCAAAAGTACAAAAAATCCCAAAACTCTTAGAAAAATCTCTCAAAATGACAAATACAACCTCTCAGACAACCTCACAGTCCATCCCCGCAGTAGCAGGAGCCACCTCCACCTCTGTGGGGACTCAGGAAACTCCAGCTCCGACAGCGGCGGCTCCCCTCAGCACCAGCACTCCTCAGGTGCAGTCAGGCATCACCAGCGGCGGCACGATGGCCAGCTCAGGCGACACCAGTGGAGACACCCCTACCCCGGCCATGTGGAAAACCATGATGGAAGGAATCTTCACCCTCCATCAAGCGGTCGACGGCCTGAGGAAGGACAACCAGGAGCTAAGGAAGCTGGCTACCGCGCAGAATCAACCCCCACGGGTCAACGGAAGGACCAGCCATCGATGCCGGAATCCCAAGGCCTCCCGGGAGCAGAAGCGAGGCCAGAGCCATTCCCAACGAAATAGTCACCAGACTAGACCTCGCGGGAATAACTCCTTCAGAAAGGATCACTCCTGCAGGACTGGGCTACCTTTCCGTCGACCTAGACTCACCCCCACTGCAAACGGGGGCCCCAGGTAACGGATCTGTAAGGTTACCCGTTAATACTAACCGACATGGTAATGCATGACCTTTTTTCACCCCAACCTCGGTCTGGACGCAAGGGGAAGGATCGTCGGCAAGACAACCACTTCTGCTGGGGCTGGTTCATCAGGATACTCTGCTCAACAGGCGCCATCAATACACTACAACAAATACCGTGCCAATATGACGCTTTTTAAAGGGTTTTCTGACGCTTTTAATTGTCACATTTATTTTTATCGACGCTTTAGAAAAGAGTCAATTTATGAGTCGTCGCTATTTAGTGACGCTTTTTAATGTCAACATATGTGACGCTTAAAAGGGTTTTCAATGGCTATTGACAGTTTTGTTCGTCAACAAATGTGACGTATTAGAGCGTCTTTAGTGACTACTGACGCTTTTATATGTCAGCAATTCTGATGCTTAGAAGTGTCTAGAGTGCGTATTGACGCTCTTATTTGTCAACAAAGGTGACGCTTAAAAGTGTCTCAAGTGCGTGTTGACGTTTTTATTTGTCAACAAATGTGACGCTTTAAAGCGTCACATTTTGAAGCGTCTTTAGCAACTATTGATGCTTTTATGTGTCACTTCATTTGACATAATTAAGCGTCAATTTTCTATATTTTGATTATTTAAATTGTCAATCTCAGTTATGCTTTTGATTGTCAATGTACCACATTATTAAGTATTACCGTCGCAGTTACTCTGGGTATTAGATATTCAGAAATTTGATTTCCAAATAAAATCGTACAGATTAAACAAACCTCTATGTAGTAGTAATCAATTAAATCATTACTAGCATTAACAAATAAACTAGTACTCTACGGTACGAGAAAATCAAAATATCAATAAGGA
Organism: Silene conica; assembly: GCA_029255685.2. NCBI lineage: Eukaryota > Viridiplantae > Streptophyta > Magnoliopsida > Caryophyllales > Caryophyllaceae > Silene > Silene conica. Next base: position 15,208,286 of record CM055319.2, read on the forward strand.
TCCAAATGATAGTTTCCAACATAATGTTGTATTAAAAAATCGTAAATAGCTATACTTAAAAAAATCGTAAATAATTAGGAGATTGGACACTTAGACACTAGATAGTACTTTGAACGTTGTGGAGCTTCAATAATACGTAGTTGGCGCAATGTCAATTGGCTTCAATCAACATATCAAGGCGCATTGTCATCAGCATCTGACAAATCTGAAACCTATAACATAATATAAAATATAATTAGATACTTCTCCCGGAAACAGAAAAGTGAAACAGATACTCAGGTTTAGTTAATCAAAACCCAAAAATGCAGTCATCGTGTTCTAATATAACAAGTATTTTCCTAAATAGGCTAGTTGGACTTGGCATAAAATATGCAAAATCAAAACTTAATTGTTGGGGGCTTATGAGCAGAATGTCTGGAATAACACCCCAGGGCTAGAGTATACTACTCGAAAAGGATACAACTGGTTGACCCCTTTGCAGTTTGATGTAGACTGGGCTCATCTGGTAAAAATGGCAAAAATGTTCTGTCCCCAAGCATGGGGAATCACCCATACGAGAGGGGGCTTCCCGCCTATAATAAGAAGTCAGTGGCGAATCGGGATTAAAATTATACCTTCTATATGGATTTGACCAGCCCTATATTTAATTGGCTGACTCTAGCTTTTAAGAGTCTTAGTTATGAACAAGCATAATAGCAGTCCCTTTCCGTTTTGCCATCCCTATATAGTAATAGTAGGCATCCTCTTTCATATATCTACAAAGATAGCATAGACAAGCAGACGAATGAAGTTAGTAACGTAAATGAGGTGAAAATGTAATGAGTAGCACAAATTACACAGCAACAGGTAGGAATTAGCAAAGAGGAAGATAGCAGGGTGTTAAGCTTAAGAATACAGTACAATATAGTTAAAGATAAGGACCTTGAATGCGGCTGAAAGAAGGTCAGAAACGTCTAGAACACTGATCACGTCATTACACAAGCAGAATAACCATAATCGCTGTATGCACTTGAGAGTCATCATTCATTAACTCGAAGGCATGATCTAACACTGAACTGTACATTGTCTATATCCCCTATTCTCCTAGCAGCATATGTTACGTAACTAACGTAAGTATGTACAAGATTGAGTCATCATTCATTAACTTTAAGGCATGATATATTACCTCTGGGCCATTGTCTTCTGCCTTTTTTGTGAGAAATTCAATCCCGCCCCAACCTACATGGTAAACCAATACAATGAAACAATATAAAAACTAAGATGCAACAAAAAGTAGCCACCACATAAAACAAGGTACAGAGAATATTCAACAAAGTAGCATAGGCAAGCAGACGAATGAAGTTAGTAAAGTAGTACAACAACAGATGACAGACGGATTGGAGGCATGCCTTGAACAAAAATTTACCTAGAATAGGCAAATAAGGAGAACAAGTTTGAATAACATTCATCTAAGATTCATAAAACTGAAGCAAACCTCGTTATAGTAGTGGAATATGTCAGATATTGATAGAACGGTCAAGCGTCCATGTAAACCCAGTGCAAGAAGAAGACCTGCATGTGTAGCATTTGGCTTTTCAGGCTGGTTGTATCTGATCCAGGTCCATGACATCTTTCCCTTAATTCAGGCAAAAAATAGAAGTAACAATCCAATAAACCCTAAATTCATAATCAAAAATCAAATATTCTCAAGTACACTGACTTCTAAAGATACCCAAAACCATGTGTTAGAGCTTGCTTCTCACCTTGAACATGCTAAATACTGCTTCATTCCAGCTTGTCTTCAGAAGCTTCCTATATCTGTTTGGGTTGAGAAGCCATATGAAGTCAACGTAATCATCAATGTTATGTTTGTGCGGTGGCTAACCCACTGAGCGAAAAAAAATTATAAGAACATGAGATAATAGGAGAAACAATAGCAGTCATAGTTGAATCCATAGAGAAAACATAATAATCAATGTTATGTTTGTGGCTATATTACCTTATGCGCATCGATATCCGCGTACTAGTCAGCAGTGTCATATGATGACATAAACCCTTGTGATTTTAAGAACTTATAAACATGTCCCCGTTTGCTGCTATTCCAATCACTGTAGTAAACGAGTCTGTAGTCAGTAAAGCACCATGCACTTTCACTCTTTCAGAACTTGACAAGCAATTTGAACTTACAAAGAAGCTTACCCACATAGTAGAACAGGCACGGGGCTAAACTTGTGCTCTTTCTAATACGCTTCCACATTTTGTAAGATCTTATAAAACTGAAGTAACAAATATATTAGAAATAAGAAAATAAGGAGAAGGTAAAACAAATACGCCAACATTAAAATCATACATACTTGGTGTAATTTCACTAGGCAGAGACTAGAATCATGAGGAAAGTTCAGATGACATCCTCATCTGGTTTGTGCACCAGTGGAATGACTACTTAATATGAGGGTACAAGTCAAATGTCCACCTGGCCAACTCACCCACCTATCCGATCAAGAGAGAAAGCAAGAAAGACATGTTATCAGTTAAAGCCAGAGCAGGAGAAATAAGGTAACTTGGAAAATTCCTCTTAGTTTCCTTTTGAAGGGATTCACGACAATGTAGCAGACATTTCTACTCCAACCAGATTTGAGTTGAATCAAAGTGCTCAAGCAAGTAAAACTCCCAGGAAGTCGTATATGACTAACGACTTGAAAAATGAAGGGAGTCATAGTGCTAGAAAGAGTGCATCCTTGGACAAGATATAAAATACCAGCCTGTGGGGCCTCATTCTCCAGCATGTAAAAACTGAAATTCCGGAGAAAGAAGAAATCCAATTATTGAAGGAAATAGATACAAAACGTAACTCAGAAAAGAAACTCTCAAAATGGAAGCGGACGTACCAACACCAACAAGATGTTAGTTTCAATTATAAACCTGAGTACTAGAGTTCGACATCGTTCTTAATATCAAACACAGAACCAAGTTAAAACAGTACAGAGAGCAAACAACGATGAACCATATACAAAGACCTCTGATGACAATGATGTGAAAGGACAATCGAAAGTAAGAAATTGATTGATTACATACCTATTTAGCTAATGACGGTGGTGAACAAAGAGAATAACGATTCATGTGATGACCAATTGCGAGAGAGACGAACAGTGCGACAACCGAATAGTAAATGAATCAGGCTTTGGTTAATTAATTAATTATGATTTTTGGGGGGGAAAAGTGGATCTGTAGGTAAATTAGGTTTTGAAATGAAGATAAATTGAGAAGAAGACGACTCAGGCGGTTTAGTTTCGGGGGAATACGGGACTGCTACCTTGCGAGAAATGGGAAATTATTTAGGAAGTTTAGGGTTTTTCAATTAAAAACTTATTTTATTATTAAAATGGTCTTTGGGGGAACGACGCTTTTAAAAGCGTCGACCATAAAGCGTCGAGAATGTAAGGGGTGTGTTGTAGTGATAGTCCACACCGTACCGATGAGTCATCAGGCACTCAACCAGCCCACGGTCGGTCAGACCCTAGGAGCGCCAGGGTATGCACCTCTCATTCATACTACCCCTTGGAATTTCGCTAACCCTCTTGCAGGACCGAATCCTTGGGAACACCAGTACAAGGAGCTGTGGGATCTAGTCAGCCGCATAACAGGAATGCCAAGGCCCCTGGAGAAAGCGGCCCCAGACAGCTACGCAGACTCGCCATTCACCCACAACATTGTCTCGGTGGATGTACCCAAGGGGTTCACTCCCCCAAATATGACCAGCTATGATGGAACAGCCGATCCGATAGACTACATCAACCAGTACAAGCAGAAGATGATGGTGATAACGGCCTCAGGCTCCCTGAAGGAGGCATGTATGTGTAAAGGGTTTGGGTCCACTCTCTCAGGAGCCGCCCTCCAATGGTTCGTCACCCTGCCCAACTCCAGCATTTCCAGCTTTGCAGACCTGGTGAACGCGTTCAACCAACAGTTCGCCAGCAGTAGGCGGCCAGAAAAGCAAAGCAGCGATCTCTACGAGATCCAACAAGGCGATGGAGAGTCCACCAGAGACTACCTGGCCAGATTCAACAAGGAGATGGTATCCATACCCCATTGCGAGGAGAAGGCTGCCATCCACGCCTTTCGCTGGGGGCTACCACAGGCCTCCGACCTATACAAAGAGCTAACCAAATGGCCATGCACGGCTTATGCTCAGGTTCAGCAAAAGGCGTTGGACGCCATCCGACTGGAAGAGGACGCAGGACCTAGGAGGATCAACTGCAGCTCCGCCTCCACCATTAGGAAGGTACCATCAGCGGACAGGCAAGAGAGATCAAAACCCTACAACAGGCCGGTGCATAAGGTCTCTGGGGGAAAAAGCTGGAAGAATGATCCGAACCTGCCACCAAAGGTACAAGAGTATGGTTTTACTGTCAATCTTGCAGGGCTAATCAAAACACTGAAAGAGCTGGGAGAGAAGGTCAAGTGGCCCAAGAAAAGGGCAGAGGAAAGGAGCAAAGACGGAAGAGACACCAACCTGAGGTGCGACTTCCATAACGAAGACATCGGGCACACAACCGAAGACTGCATCACCCTCAGGAGAGAGGTCCGGTAACAGTACGAGCAAGGTAACCTGAACCACATCCTGCCAAAAGGGATCAAGGTGAACGCAACTCGTCAGGTAGCACCCTCTAGCCCTCCTCTCTGCACTAGGACTATTAACGTGATAACAGGGGGCTCAGAACTGTGCGGACTCACCTATTCCGCAGCCAAGAGGCACGCTACCCGAGTCAAAGGAGACAAGCCAGAATCCTCGTGCAGGATCAGCGCCCAGGATCTGCCAGTCGTCAGCTTCGATGAGACGGACGTAGAGGAAGGGGCTGAATACCATGATGACGCCCTGATCATCACCCTATCCATAGGGAACTGCAGGGTAAAGAAGATCCTGGTAAACACGGGAAGCTCAGTCAATATCATCATGTTGGAAACGCTGAAGAGCATGGGATTTGGAGAAGCAGACCTGACCAAAAAGGCGGTTCCGCTGGTGGGATTCAGCGGAGAAACCAAGCATTCACTCGGAGAAATCATGATCCCGACCTACGCCGGAGGAATCAACAAGCAGGTGAGGTACCTAGTGATTGACGGTCCCTCCACCTACAACGTCATCCTAGGCAGGCCGTGGATACATGATATGAAGGCCATTCCATCTTCATATCACCAGTGCCTCAAGTTCCCTACGCCGTGGGGAGTCCAGACTATAAGAGGAAACCAGGAAGAAGCAATGAGCTGTTACAAGGTGGCACTCAAGCCTACAACCACCCCTCCTCCAGCATAGCAATCACAGGCAAGGCAGGTCAGGAGGACCTATGAGGAACCTCCCCAAGTGGAGGTAGAGGAAATTCCCCTAGACCCGTTACACCCAGAGAGGAAGGTGCTGGTAGGAGCGGAATGCACAGGTACTGTCCGCTCGGAATTGCTAAATTTGTTGAAAACTAACATTGACTGTTTTGCATGGTCCCACGAGGCCATGGTGGGAATAGACCCAAACATAATCTCACACAGGTTGAGCGTAAGCCCCGGCTACAAGGCGGTCCAACAAAAGAGAATAAAGTTTGCCGCGGAGAGAAACCAAGTGATAAACCAGGAGGTGGACGACCTCCTGGCCGCAGGAAAGATTAGAGAAGTAACTTATCCAGAATGGCTATCAAACGTGGTGGTGGTCCCCAAGAAGAACGGGAAGTGGAGGGTGTGCGTAGACTTCACCGACCTCAACAAGGCGTGCCCTAAAGATCCATTCCCTCTGCCGCACATAGATGCAATGGTGGATGCAACGACAGGCCATGAGATGCTCACATTCCTGGACGCCTGGAGCGGATACAACCAGATCAAAATGCATTCAGGTCTGAAAGAGGTATCTACTGCTATAACGTTATGCCATTCGGTTTAAAAAATGCAGGGTCCACCTACCAGAGGCTGGTGAACATGATGTTCAAGGATCAGATAGGCAAAACCATGGAAGTCTACATAGACGATATGGTTGTCAAATCCAAGGCGGCCAGCCAACACACCCAGCATCTGGAGGAAACCTTCGGCATCTTGAGGAAATACCAAATGAAGCTGAATCCCTCCAAATGCACATTTGGAGTCTCCAGTGGGAAGTTCCTGGGGTACATGGTCACACAGAGAGGGATCAAAGCCAGCAGCGAGCAGATCAAGGCACTCCTGCAACTGGAGCCTCCTCAAAAGCCGAAAGACGTGCAAAAACTGACCGGCAGGATGACAGCCCTCAACAGGTTTATCTCCAGGTCCTCCGACAGATGCCGGCTATTTTACGACATACTGCGAACGAGCAAAAGATTCGAGTGGACGGAAGAGCACGAAAAGGCGTTCACAGAACTGAAGGAATACCTCAGCTCCCCCCCACTCCTATCCAAACCAGAGCAGGGGGAGCCGTTATACTTGTACCTGTCGGTAACAGAGGTGGCAGTAAGTGCAGTCCTGGTACGGGAACATGAGGGAACCCAGCATCCAGTTTATTACATCAGTAAGTCCCTGCTTCCTGCAGAGACCAGGTACACCGCTCCTGAAAAACTCGTTCTTGCTTTAGTCACAGCCTCGTACAAACTGAGACCTTACTTCGAGTCTCACTCTATATCAGTTTTAACCAGCTACCCCTTAAGACCCATATTAAGTAAGCCAGAACTTTCTGGGAGAATGTCCAAATGGTCAGTCCCCTGAGTGGCTACGACCTGAAATTTGAAACAAGGACCGCGATAAAATCGCAAGCCCTTGCAGACTTTGTCTCTGATTTTAGCCCAGGAATGGAAAGAGAAGCAGCAAAAGAAATCCTACCCCCAGAAATGGACTCTGAAGGAAACTGCTGGACGCTATACGTGGATGGAGCCTCCAACAGCCGAGGAGCAGGGGTAGAAATGGTGCTTAGATCCCCTCAGGGAGACATGATCGTGCAGGCGGTACGGTGTGAGTTCCAAGCAACCAACAATGTAGCGGAATATGAGGCCTTGATCCTGGGACTCCAGCTGGCTCTGGACCTCAAGGTCAGATACCTACAGGCGTTCAGCGACTCACAGCTCATAGTAAATCACATCAACGGTGAGTACGAAGCTAAAGACCCCAGGATGGCAGCCTACCTGGAGGTAGTCAGAGACAAGAAGGCAAGGTTCATCACCTTCAGGATAGAGCAAATCCCCAGGGAGCAGAACGCAGAAGCAGACGCGCTGGCTAACCTGGGGGCAACATTCAAGCCAGGAGACGTCTCCTCAATCCCCATCACTTACGTGCTGGAACCGTCAACTTCCCAGGAAGACCGGGAAGTTGAAAACTCCAGCACCCAGTGGGAGGCCGGATTAGGCGTCCTCAACAATACCACGGAGCAACCAGAACGAGAGGATTGGAGATCACCTTACCAAAGATGGCTGAAAGACGGAACCCTGCCAGCGGACAAGAAGGAGGTAAGGGGATTCAAAATGAAAGTTTCCAGATTCATACTAATAGATGGTGTGTTGTTCAGGAAATCGCTCGCAGGACCCTACCTGAGATGTCTGGGCAATGGAGAAGCGCAAACAGTCTTGCACGATCTCCACAGCGGTGACTGCGGAAATCATGCAGGGGGCAAGAGCCTATCCAACAAAGCAATCAGAATGGGATACTTCTGGCCAACGATACGGAGAGATGCAGTAGAGCTGGCCAAGAAATGTGAAGCCTGTCAGAAGCACGCCCCTATCACGCATCAACCTGCTGAACCCCTGCACCCAATCATATCGCCCTGGCCCTTCATGAAATGGGGGATGGACATCGTATGACCGCTGCCCAGAGCACCCGGAAACAGAACCTACATGCTCGCACTAACGGATTACTTCTCCAAGTGGATAGAAGCAGAGGCCTTCCCCCAGGTTATAGAAAATCAGGTGATATCCTTCCTTAAACGAAACATAATCTGCAGATTCGGTATACCTTCTGAAATAGTGTGCGACAACGGCTCACAATTCATAGCTAATAAAACCGAAGCATTTTGTGCTAGTTGGAATATCACCCTACTAAAAGCTGCTCCCAGGTACCCACAGACGAACGGTCAAGCAGAATCCAGCAACAGAATAGTCATGGACAACATGAAAAGGAGACTGGAAGAAGCTGGGGGCAAGTGGGCGGACGAGTTGCCTTTGGTCCTATGGTCTGACAGAACCACACCAAAGACTGCTACAGGCCAAACCCCCTTCAGCCTGGTGTTTGGAGCAGAAGCCGTCATTCCAGCAGAAGTAAAGGTGCCAACCCAGAGGTATGGCTGCCTAACGGAAGAACGCAATCAAACAGAAATGGCCAGCAGCCTGGACACGATAGACGAACTCAGAACCAGCGCCGCCATCAGAATGGCCGCTTACAAGCAAATGGTGGCCCAGAGTTACAACAAGAACGTGAAGATCAGAACCCTCCAGGTAGGGGACCTAGTCCTCAGAAAAGTGTTCCAGAATACGAAGAATGCAAGTGCTGGAAAATTCTCCTACAATTGGGAGGGACCCTATCAGGTGGAAAGCACCACGGGAAGCGGGTCCTACAGACTGATGGACATGAAGGGAAACATGGTGCCCAGACCCTGGAACATCCTCCATCTGAGAAAGTATCACATATAAGGAGACGTACTAGGATACTTCCAGAACCTGCGCCCAGGATCTGCGTCCGAATTCTAGGGTACTTACTCATTTATTTTATGTTTAACATTTCATAACTTAGCTACTTACAAATGTATCACCCCCAGGATCCAGCTATCCTGAGGGAGTTATTTGGGAAACGTATTCGCTTATCAATGAAAATCTACTTGAGGTATTTCTTATCATGAATACTTGCAATACGTCGTCTCTATAGAAGGCAGGTATGAGTCAAATCGCACTCAATCCTTTACACTGCGTGAGTATAGCGAGGTACAAGCAACTGGGACACTGTCGCCCACGATATTTAGCGCTCACAAAAGCCTGGCAACCTCTGACTGAGATGGGTATACCCTGAAGCCAGCACCCACACATGGCCAAAAACATACACGAGCATGCATAAACAAAACAAAAATGAAAAGAAAACACGAGGTATAGAAAAGACGCCCACAGGCGCATAATTAAACACGGCATAACAACTGCCGGAAACTTCTGGGCAGCACCCAGGAAGAAGTTCAAACAAACCAACGGAAACAAAAGAGACAAAATAAAAAGCCCGCCACGCAGGGCCCAGGGCGCAGAATGTCAAGGGCACTAGCCCAGCCAACAAACAAGCAAAAAACAACAAAAGTCTAAATGCCACTAAGGGCGCAGAAGTTAAACATCAACAGCTCCCTCCACCGCCTGCTCGCCACCAGAATGCCGAGTTGAGGAGGAACCTTCCTCAGCAGGAGTATCAATAATCTGGTCCTGGAAGACGCCAGCTGGAGCGGGGGAACCTGGGGGAGCGCTCTGTATCTCAGGAGAGCCTGGAATCGGGGAGCGAAGAGATCCATCAGGATTAAGATCAGAAAAGTCTGGAAGCACGGGATGGACGGGGAACATCTGCTCCATAAGCTTCTCTTCGTCCTCCAAGTTCCACTTGGCGTGCTCCCCCGCCTTGAACTCCTTCATACAGGCTATCCTCGCCTCCAGGGAGGAAAAAGGAGCCATATCATACAACAATTTGGACAGAGTCTTCTTTTTGATCACCACAGCCTTCAGCCGTGCATCCTGCTCTCTACGCTGCTCAGCAAGGGCTTCGTCCTTCTTCCTGCACTGCTCCGCAAGGGCTTCGTCCTTCTTCCTGCACTGCTCCGCAAGGGCATCTTCCAACTCCTTCACCCTAGCCTGGTAGCGGGCCAACTCCTCTGACTTTCTCGCCCTGAGCCCTCTCTCAGTGTCCAACCCGGTCTTCAGGGACTGAGCCTCCTGAAATGCAGCCTCAGCCTCGCTGCACCCCATCAGAATCTTCTGCAAGCCCTGGAGGAGAGATTCAGAGGCGATATCAGTCAACCGAAACGAAGACACAACTGAACGCAAGGGAAAAAGGGAAAGGGAAAGCTCACCGAGAAAACGTCCTCCGTAGCCTGACGCCACAGCGGCATCACAGGCTGACCCTTCAGCAACGTCTTAGAGCCGGGAGTCAGAAGACGGCCCATAGCAGGCCATGGGTCCTCGTCCAGGGCACAACTGAAACCCTCCGGTAGGCGAATGACATCCTCGCTCAGGTCCTCTATAATGGGAGCAGCAGGCCTCTTAACCAGAGCGGTGGAAGTGGAAGCTTTGTTGCGAGTCCTGGAAGAAATAGCAGGAGGAGGAGGGCAAAAAGGGTTGACAGAGGGGGATGATTCGGAAGGAGCAGGCAGGGCCGCTTTCTTGGGAACAAGCAGCGGTTCACCGGACTCCAGCTTTCTCTTCGATAAGGGCTTCACTGCCGAGACCATGATCATTTTTCTGCGCTCAGCAAGCAGCTCTGCAGGGGTCTTCTTTGTTTGAGTGGAACTGGTGGACATCTCTTCGGGTTCCTCTAGGGCAAACAAGGTGTTAAAGCAGCGGGCGTCGTCGTCCAGTCCGAATAATTTGTTATAAGTCTCGTTGATGTCGGGAGAGAGAACCAATTCTTTCACACCTGCACAGAAGAAAATGTAAGGGCGTGAGCAGTAACGAGAACAAAGGACAAAAGGAAGAAACTGCCAGTACCTTTGCTATCAGTAATAGGGTCCTGGAAGATATAGTCAGCAGGCGCAGGAAGTGAATCCACTCGTACATAGACGAACTATGTGGACCACCCAGCGTCCTTGGCCTTTTTGGGAAGAGTGACGGGAAGGTCAATCTTGGAATGAGCCCGAAGGGTATACTGGGCGTCACCCAGACCCCTGACTGCATAAAAGTGGGCCAAATCCCCTAAAGAAATATCGAGAGAATGGCGGCTGCTCAACAAGGAAAGAGAAAGAAGGATTCTCCATGCATGGGGGTTTATTTGCCAGAGGGGGAGTTTTGAGTGGTGAAGAAATTGTTGCACGAGTACAGGAAACGGGAAGGATAAACCCAGGGAGAACGGGTATAAGTAAAAGGTGGTCCACCCCGGGCAGTACGCATTAGGCGCTTGTCCAGGGCGAGGGACAATCATTTCGACATTTTCGTCGAAAGGGAAGAAATCCCTAACCACGGATGGATCCACCAAGGAGAAACAAGAATCAACGCGATACTTGCTATGCAGTAAAGGGCGTTCGGAAAATGTGTTCAAAGCCATTAAGAATACGAAAAGGAGAATCACAAAGGAGCCGTACCTCGACAAAGAAAGAAAGCGGAAGGCGGTTGACGGAATCGGAAATTGGGAAGTTGAAGGAAGAGGAAAGAGTAAAAAGAGGGAGAGTAAAAGTTAAAGGTGAAAGTAAGGAAGGGTAAAGAGGTTTAAATAGAAAAGTAAATTCGAAATTTGAAAATAGTGGGGGACAGTTGGCGAGCGGTTAATGAGCATTAAAGGGGGGCATTTGTCAAGACAGGAACACGTCCCATCAAGATCTCATCAACTGCCAACCCTACCCGACGTTTCTGCAGGAAATCCACATCCAAGTTCTGGGTCTGATGTCTGCAGGAGTTCTTGCACAAACACGTTTATACAAGAACTGGGGGCTAATGTTATGCCCTAAAATTACCATTTTATAAGCTAACACGTGGCGTTACGTAATTGGAGAAAATTGTACCTTGGATACCAAAAGTCAATGAGATAAAGGAGAAAGAAAGTCATGATGGAGGAAGATTGCATAAGAAGGAAGTGAGCATCAAAAACGAGAAAGAGGAAGAGGACGAAAGACCAAGGCTCGAGAATTGCCCGAAATGGCCACACACGCAGGAAGGGCCAGAAAAAGCAAACAAAGCAAAGAAGCTAAAATGGGATAAAGGAATAGGAAAGATCCGTTGGATGGAAGGAGCATCCAACGGTCCATATGGAAATGATTGTATATATATGACAACCTTGTATCATTAGTTCATTCATTCATTATCATTTAGCATACATAGCACTAAGAAAACCCAAAAAGAATACTTGTAACCGCACACGCCTTCTGAAAGAGAATTCTAGTAGAACTTGGAGGAAACCTTCCTCCCGCAGTTTTTCCCTAAGGGGTTTCCTGCGTCATCAATCCTTGTGTCTTCCATACTTCTCCTCTCTACTCTTCTAAGCACTTAATACCTCCAACAAATCACATACTTGGCTTGAAATCACTATAACCTCATAAAAACTACATTAGGTAAATTTTGACCTAAACACTACTCCCTCCCAGTCGGGATAACTGTCTCATTGTCGGTTTGGCATAAGAATTAAGAAATCTGTCTCATTGTCGGTTTGGCATAAGAATTAAGAAATTCATGTGTGGGGTAGGAAGATTGGAGAGAGGGAAGTTATTATTGATTATTATTGTGAGTAGAGATGATTAAAATAAGTAGTGTTGTGGAGTAATGTGAGTTATTTTTGTGAGTTAAAATGATTAAAATAAGTATAAACATTTACCAAAAATAGATAAGGGAACATTATTGTGAATAGACGAAAATAGATCATGGGACAATTATCATGAAGAGGACGGAGTAGTATGTATTTAACCACTTGACTTTGTTTATAAAATCTCATATTCCCTTTCTTAATTCTAATTATCCCGCTAATAATACTGTTCCCTACTTATTTAAATTTTTGTACATTTGAATTGGCGAACACTGAACTTGCGCAGGGAAAAGCAAATCATCAGCAAAGTTGATCACTATTATTGTGGTACCAGTTGCCATTCTTTTGTGTGCATTACTTGCTATAATCCTCTATTTTGTCATTGCAAAATCAAAGAAGAACGATGTTCCTGCCAACGCTAACGACACTGGTATGAAATCCCTCAAAACAAACTTCAAGTCCTTTTTTATTTTCTTTTTTCAATCAAATTGTTGAAAACATCATAAATATACTAGCATTCGTTTTAGCTAGGTCAATTGCAAGACAACGCGACCATAAAAATAAAATACTTCCTACTAAGTTTTGTTCGAGTGATATAATAATAATAATAATAATATAATTTTCCGGAATTATTTAAATGCAAAAGAGATGGAGTGTTCATCGGAGTACTTGTTGTAGTCTGATTAGGTTCGATATTATTGATGTTTAATAGTTGCGATTGTCTGATATTAATTTCTTTTTGTTAATAATTGGTCGTAGTATTTGATTACTTAATCATAGGTTCGTCCGTTTTGCTGTTTTGGTACAGGTGATGATTTCACAACTGTAGACTCCCTGCATTATGATTTAGTGACTCTTAAATCCGCAACAAATAATTTTGGAGATGAGAACAAGCTGGGTGAAGGCGGATTTGGTAGCGTTTACAAGGTAATATTTCGTCTATTGTAAGGTAAAGGTGATCTACGGATTTAAGTAACAACAAAACACGAGAACAGAGACTATAAGATAACTTCAAAGACATCTTTACCTCTAAAGTTTTTATTCGCCAGAATTCGGCTCTCAAGTTGAATTTTCTGGATATAATTGACGGCAAATTAATGTAAACAGTATGAATAATTGAAGAAATCTTGGAAATGTTAATCCCCCTGTTGATCCTAAATCTATTACAGTAGCCTAATCACAATGTTGCATCATACATTCATCCATGAGATTCAAAACTGCAATTGCGATGATAATAAAATCTTCACAATGCAATCGTTAGTCGCGATTGCATAATGTTTTGTAGAGTCAACTTACATGTGTAAAAAAAGTGCGTGTTTGATGTCATGATAGGGTATACTACCAAATGGAGAAGTTATAGCCGTGAAAAGATTGTCTAGAAGCTCAGGCCAAGGTGTAACCGAGTTCAAGAATGAGCTGTTACTACTAGCAAAGCTTCAACACCGGAATTTGGCTAGGCTATTAGGGTTTTGCTTGTCCGGAGAAGAAAAACTCCTGGTCTATGAGTTTGCGCCTAACAAAAGTCTTGACAATTTACTATTCGGTATAGTATATATTCTATTAACTGTTTTTTTTCTTGAGTTATGTTAACTGTTAAAACTTAAAATGCCCATTCCATTAATAATAAGTAATTGATAAGGATATGTCAACCCCCTAGATTAGGTTACTCCGGTTTAACGGATTGAAAAACGAATTACTAAATTTAACATACGGGTTACAACCGGCCAACTATGTTATTCGGCATATGGGTCACAACCGGCCTACTAAATTTAACAGGCAGGTTTACGGCTAGACTTATTTTGTTAGAAAAACGTTGAATGATACAGAGTTGCTGGCCTAGGCTGATGGACGTTGATACTTAGATGTACAGCCACCTACATTAACATTTGTTTCGTCAAAAGTTACTATTTTTAATGATGTGCTACCTTATTTATTAGATAATGAAGTTGTTAATGGTATACAGATCCAATAACACAAGAACAAATAAATTGGGGTGTAAGGTATAACATCATACAAGGAATAGCGAGGGGATTGCTTTATCTTCACCAAGATTCTCGTTTCAGAATTATACATAGAGATTTAAAAGCAAGCAACATACTATTGGATGCAAATATGAATCCCAAAATTTCAGATTTTGGCATGGCAAGAATCTTTGGCGGTGATCAAACCCAAAGCAATACAAGCCGAGTTGTTGGCACATTGTGAGTTTCAAGTCTTCTTTCGATTAGTTTGACGTTCCTATTACTAATATTAGACGTATATATAATACAAAGATTTGTGAAATTTAATTTAAATTTTCACCCAATAACTAAAAATAATATTTGTTGTTTAGTGGGTATATGTCTCCAGAATATGTCATGCATGGGCGATTCTCGACGAAATCAGATATGTACAGCTTCGGAGTGTTGGTCTTAGAGATTATAAGTGGCAAGAGAAATACTTCATTCTATGAATCAGGCTATGCTGAAGATCTCATAAGCTATGTAAGTTGTACATATTAAAGGTCGATTTAAGTATTTGATTAATAATCGATCTGTGTTTTAAGTTAACAATAAACAATGCAACGATTTTATTTGTTTGTACTGTATTTATGTTAAGGTAGTTGTCACTTGTCTATAGTTTCACCTCTTAAAAATGATTGCAGGCTTGGAAGCTATGGGATGAGGGTAAGCCATTGACGTTGGTTGACGCGGCCATACGAGAGTCATGCTCGAGCCAAGAAGTGATGAGATGTGTACACCTTGGCTTGTTGTGTGTCCAAGAGTCAGTTGAAGCGAGGCCATCAATTGAGACTTTGGTTTTGTCATTAGATAGCTTCACTGTTACTCTTCCAATTCCAGGACAACCGGCTTTCTTCAGCAAGACTGCGGGAGAGTCGGACATTGGTAAGAGAATGTTCTCACTTCAATCGTCGGATACCCACTCGATACCACCCTCCGTGAATGATGTTTCAGTGACTGAAATGGAACCTAGATAATTGAAAGCCATATCATATCGTTGGATACTCTATATTGAGGAGTCGAATTACGGTCCACAATATATGGACAAAGGAAACTTACTATTTGTGCATTGGCTTCAAAGTTAAAATCTACAATTTATTATAAGTAAATTCTTATTAGGGAAGCATCTCAACAAATATTAAAATGGTGATTATGATTTTTGACACATGTTTTATGTTGATTACACCATTCACATGAATGTTTTGTGAATTCACTGGTGTAAGTGGAACTTTTCATAAATTATAGAAAGTGGTGTTGTTTGATTGTATGTTTGATTTGTGAATATTGTTCTCCTTTGGAAGGTATAATATCTTCCCTGAAAATAACATCTGTAGCCACAAAAATCTTTCTACTATCTAGATCGTATAAGGATATCTAGGAATAATGCATTTTCTAGCCCTTACACCAAATTTATCAATAAAAGTTGGTGGCATTGTAGCATAGCAAATACATCTAAAAACTTTCAAAGAAAAATATGAAGGAGAACTGCCAAAAACTAGTTCATGAGGATTTTTCCATTGAATCACAGAAGATGGTATCATATTAATCAAATAAGTGGTAGTAAGAAGGCAATCACCCCAAAATTTGATAGGTAGATTAGCATAAAATCTAAGAGCTCTTGCAGTTTTCAAAAGATGTCTTTGCTTTTTTTACACCCTACCATTTTGTTGTGGTCTACCTACAATACAAGTTTGATGTCTAATGCCTCTTTGTCTAAACAAATCAGCACAAATATGTTGCAAAAATTATGAGCCATTATTCAATTCTGATAATAATCTTAACATTAGCATTAAGCTGTTTTTCAATATGAGACATAAAATCCTTAATAAGACCTGCAACCTAGCCTTTATTCTGAAACGAGATTGTCCAAGTGGTTCTTGAATAGTCGTCAAGTAAAGTAAGAAATTAGGATGCACCAGACATTACATAAATTTTGTGATACGGAACCATCTTTAATTCAATCCCAAGAAATATTATTAAGTAAAGATACGAGGCATATTAATCAAAGTTACAAGATAGGATCAACTTCCGTTCTTAGGATTGCTTGGGAAGGGATTGGACCCTTGGGGCGTGCGACTTGAGGAGGCACAAAATCCTAGGTGACTAGTTTGTTAATTAATTAATTAAGTTTGTTACTAGTTTGTTACAACAAGGTTGTTAAGGTTGTTACAAGGTGGTTACAAAGTTAGTTATTAGTTTGTTAGAGTTTGTTATTAAGTTGTTAGAGTTTGTTACTACAACTTAATCTTTTATTTGTTATTTTATCTTTTAAATTAAATAAGGATTATCTTTAATCCGTAAGATAGGAATATAAACCCTAGTATATTAGTAATACACAGTTTGGCCGAGTATTGGGAACCGTGTAGGGTTCTTACTTTGTTTCCTATTTCGTTCCTAGTTTGTGACGGATGACCTTACTATAAATAGGCATCCTTAGTGTTTGTTTTATTCATTCAATTATCAAATTATAAACAAATTTTCTTCTTAAGTTTAACTTACAAAAAAACCCTAAAATATCTGTGTGAGCTTTAAACCCGAAGTATCTGTGTGAGCTTCAAAATAATTGAGAGGGTATCTGTGTGAGCTTGATCAATTATCCTATCCATCGACAATCATAAATCATTCATCAAATCGTTTCACAAATCTTTCAAGTATTAAGTGTTGTGCCTTATTACGTCATCAACAATCTTTATTCAAGAAGATCAAGAAACACCAAGAAACGCCACCACAGACCACCGTCCACGGCGAGCCACGTCACCACCACCATCCGTTCCTTCGTTCATCATTCGTTCATTGTGCACCGTTCTTGGTTACTTTCCGTTCTTTATTCGTTCAAGATTGTATTATTTTATTAGTATTTTTATTCCGCTGTAACATCCGTATTTTTGTTGATGATCTTTATTGATTATCACCCCAAATACGCATCAAATTGGTATCAGAGCCTCGGCTCTTGGTCTAATTTTTATTAAACCGGTTCTTGGGAAAGTTTTTATCACAATGGTATTGAGAAATCTACATATGGAGACCGACGAAGAGATTCACAATCAAAGGGAGAGGATTTTTCGTACGAAGTGCAAGATAAAGAATAAGGTGTGTACTATGATTATTGATAGCGGTTCTTGTACTAATTTAATGTCCGTAGAGGCGGTTGAAAAACTACAACTACCCAAGATTGATAAGAAACAACCTTATAAACTCTATTGGCTTGATGGAGAAGAGGGAATTAATGTAAAACAACAAGTCTTAGTTCCATTCAAGATTGGTCCATATGAAGATGAAATATGGTGCGATATTGTTCCTATGAGTGCTAGTCATATTTTATTGGGAAGACCATGGCAGTTTGATCGAAAGGTGAAACACAACGGAAGGACCAATGTTTATAGCATACCTAAAGGAAAAACAATATTTGATCTTCAACCATGGGTTCCAAAGAAAAAGAGTGAACCCAAGAGAGACGTAGAGGAGATGTTAATAGATGGGAAAGAGGTAGAAGAGGCGATCACCAACGGAGAACCAACGTTCATGATGGTAGTGAGGGACGTAGGAGGCCGTGAGAGTGGCGAGGAGGAGGGTCGGCGTGAGGTGCGAAATTTGCTAGAGGAGTTCAAAGATGTGTTTCCGGAGGAGCTACCCGACGGACTACCACCATTACGAGGGATAGAGCACCAAATCGATCTTATTTCAGGAGCAGCCTTGCCTAATAAGCCCGCTTATCGTTGTAATCCAGAAGAGGCAAAAGAATTACAAAGACAAGTCCAAGAATTGATGGATAGAGGTTATGTACAAGAAAGCCTAAGTCCATGTGCGGTACCAGCTTTATTAGTACCGAAAAAGGAGGGAACTTGGAGGATGTGTATTGACAGTCGCGCCGTCAACAACATCACGATTAAGTACCGATTTCCTATACCAAGATTAGATGATATGCTCGACGAACTCGCAGGATCAAAGGTATTTTCTAAACTAGATCTAAGAAGTGGTTATCATCAAATGAGGGTTAGGGAAGAAGATGAATGGAAGACAGCTTTTAAAACGAAGCAAGGGTTGTACGAGTGGCTCGTGATGCCATTTGGGTTATGCAACGCTCCTAGTTCGTTCATGAGGCTAATGAATGAGGTATTAAGACCTTTCTTAAATAAATTTGTGGTTGTTTATCTCGATGATATTCTTGTGTATAGCCAAAGTAAAGAAGAACACAAGACACATCTAAGAGCGGTATTTGAGATGCTTAGAAAGCAAAAGTTATATGGAAAGCTAGAGAAGTGCACGTTCATGGTAGCAAGCGTGATCTTTTTGGGGTACATCGTGGGTGAAAAGGGAGTAAGCATGGATCCATCAAAGGTTGAGGCAATACAAGCTTGGCCTATTCCTAAAACAACCACGGAGGTAAGAAGTTTTCATGGTTTAACATCGTTTTATAGGCGGTTTATTCAAGGATTTAGTTCTATCATGTCCCCTATTACGGAGTTGACAAAAAAAGGGGAATTCGTATGGACATCACACGCTCAAAAGGCGTTTGAAGAAATAAAAAAGAAACTTTGTTCGAATCCCGTACTTGCTTTACCAGATTTTAGTAAATTGTTCGAAGTTGAATGCGATGCGAGTGGGCTAGGGATCGGCGCAGTATTGGTGCAAGAGAAACGACCAATTGCCTATTTAGTGAGAAATTGAATGGTGCTAGGTTAAACTATTCCACTTATGATAAGGAGTTCTATGCTATTGTGAGAGCTTTGGATCATTGGACACATTATTTACGCCCTAGACCATTCATATTACATTCGGATCATGAAGCCTTAAAGCATATTCATGGACAACAAAAATTAAATCCAAGGCATGCTAAGTGGGTTGAATTCCTACAATCTTTTACATTCTCTTCAAAGTATAAGACAGGTAGTTCAAACATAGTAGCGGATGCATTGTCAAGGAGACATTCTTTGTTGGTTGAACTAGATGCAAGGATTCTTGGTTTTGAACATATTAAAGAACTATATAAGGAGGATCCCGATTTTTCAAAGGGATTCTTGAATCCGGAGGGGTTATACACCACACAAGACGGTTACTTGTTTAAGGGAAACCGTTTGTGCATTCCTAAGGGATCGATGAGGGAATTACTTGTGAGAGAGGCGCACGGAGGCGCTATAGCTGGCCACTTCGGTATTCAAAAGACTAATGAGATGCTAGGAGAGCACTTTTATTGGCCCAAGATGAGTAAAGACGTTCAAGATATTATTGGCAAGTGTGTAATTTGTCAAAGGTCAAAGAGTACATTCAACAAGGGACTATATACACCTCTACCCGTACCAGTTCAACCATGGAATGAGGTTAGTATGGATTTTATTTTGGGATTACCACGTACTCAACGCGGTAGAGATTCTATTATGGTTGTAGTAGATCGTTTTTCAAAGATGGCTCACTTTATACCGGGTCATAAGACGGATGATGCAACAAAGGTAGCCGATCTTTATTATAAGGAGATTGTTCGATTACATGGAATACCACTTACCATTGTGTCGGATCGGGATGTTAAATTTCTTAGCTATTTTTGGAAGACCTTGTGGAGATTAGTTGGTACTAAACTTTTATTTAGCACCTCCCACCATCCGCAAACGGACGGCCAGACCGAGGTCACCAATAGGACGCTCGGGAGTTTATTACGTGGGTTAGAGAGCAAAAGTACCAAAGATTGGGATATCAAGTTGGCTCATGCGGAATTTGCATACAATCGTACTCCTTCGGCCACCACGGGGCGTGCACCATTCGAAATCGTCTATGGGGTGAATCCGTATTTACCTATTGATCTTGTGCCTATCCCAAAGAAAGAAATTATTAGTTTTGAGGCAAAGGAGAGACAAGCCACCTTCATGAGGATGTGTGAACAAGTTAAGGCTCAAATAGAAAAGGCCAATGCTAAATATAAAGAGAAGGCAAATAAACATAGAAAACAACCGGTGTTTAAGGAAGGTGATCTTGTATGGTTACACTTGAGAAAGGAACGTTTTCCATCTAAGAGGAAGAACAAGCTTATGCCTCGCGCGGATGGACCGTTCAAGATTCTTGAATGCTATGGGTCGAATGCCTACAAAGTCGAATTGCCGAGTGAATATGGGGGTGTGAGTGCCACATTCAATGTGGGTGATTTATCTCCTTATCTAGATGACACAGACTTGGAGGCCAATTCTCAAAAAGAGGGAGAGAATGATGCGGAACCATCTTTAATTCAATCCCAAGAAATATTATTAAGTAAAGATACGAGGCATATCATATTAATCAAAGTTACAAGATAGGATCAACTTCCGTTCTTAGGATTGCTTGGGAAGGGATTGGACCCTTGGGGCGTGCGACTTGAGGAGGCACGAAATCCTAGGTGACTAGTTTGTTAATTAATTAATTAAGTTTGTTACTAGTTTGTTACAACAAGGTTGTTAAAGTTGTTACAAGGTGGTTACAAAGTTAGATATTAGTTTGTTAGAGTTTGTTATTAAGTTGTTAGGGTTTGTTACTACAACTTAATCTTTTATTTGTTATTTTATCTTTTAAATTAAATAATGATTATCTTTAATCCATAAGATAGGAATAGAAACCCTAGTAAAGTAGTAATACACGGTTTGGCCGAGTATTGGGAACCGTGTAGGGTTCTTACTTTGTTTCCTATTTCGTTCCTAGTTTGTGACGGATGACCTTACTATAAATAGGCATCCTTAGTGTTTGTTTTATTCATTCAATTATCAAATTATAAACAAATTTTCTTCTTAAGTTTAACTTACAAAAAAACCCTGAAGTATCTGTGTGAGCTTTAAACCTGAAGTATCTGTGTGAGCTTCAAAATAATTGAGAGGGTATCTGTGTGAGCTTGATCAATTATCCTATCCATCGACAATCATAAATCATTCATCAAATCGTTTCACAAATCTTTCAAGTATTAAGTGATGTGCCTTATTACGTCATCAACAATCTTTATTCAAGAAGATCAAGAAACACCAAGAAACGCCACCACCGTTGACCACCGTCCACGGCGAGCCACGTCACCACCACCATACGTTCCTTCGTTCATCATTCGTTCATTGTGCACCGTTCTTGGTTACTTTCCGTTCTTTATTCGTTCAAGATTGTATTATTTTATTAGTATTTTTATTCCGCTGTAACATCCGTATTTTTGTTGATGATCTTTATTGATTATCACCCCAAATACGCATCATTTTGTAAGGACCCTAAACATCCATGTGTAACAAAGCAAAAGGAACAATAGCCCTAAAATTTGATTGGAAAAGGCAGATTATGATGTTTGGCTAAAATACAAGATTCAAATGAAGCTGATGATTCTCATTAAAATGTATGAAAGGATATACAAGCTTGAGTTTATTCAGAGGCATATATATGTCCAAATCCTACACGAAGTAACTGTAATTTCTTAGAAGTAAGAGAAGAAAAGTAATTACAATAGGAATGACATCTATCTTTTAAAGCTTGTTTAACTAAATCAACAACTTTATGAACTAATACAGGTTTGTAAAATTGTTGTAATATTTATAATTCTTCATGTCTCCTTGCAACTTCTATTGTTTTATTACTAGAAAGCGCTTGAAATAGACATGTAGAAGATTTGAAGAAAATAGTAAAACTGCTAGAATCAATAAAACGTCCTACAGAGAGTAAGTTTTGTTTGAAATCAAGTATGTAAAACACATTATGCGGGCTAAGATCAACAGTTAAAAGTCCAATACCCATCTTAGTAATTAGTTTAGAAGAACCATCCGGTAATCCTACCAAAACAGAAGGATGTAAAGTCTCAACATTTGTTAAAATAGAAAAATCATACGTCATATGGTCAGACGCACCAGTATCAATGATCCAATCATGCAAATAGGATTGAGGAGAGACAGTATTGATAGAGGAATAAGCATAAGTAGTAGGTAATATACCTGCAAAATTAGCAGCAACAAGAGAAGAAGAATCGGTCATTCTTTTAATAACTTGATCCACAACTAAAGATACAATACCATCAATGACAAAAGAGTCGAAGGAATTATGTTGATTTGATGCAACTCCAGAAGGAGGAAGAATATCTATATGGTCAACATCATCAAGAGGGGAAGAAATGTCTTGAATTTCTGCATTATTGGCTCCTTTCATGTTCTTGGAAGCACCAGTTGCAAATTTAGAAGTAGTGGTTTTTCCTTAGCCCTTTGCAGGATAAACATGAAAAACATAGTAATTATCAATCTTGTGACCAGGCTTCTTACAATGAGGACACTTATTAAACATAAAATAGTTATCCAGATCATGTCCCTTCATGTCAACCTGCCTCATTCTTGGATTTTTGCCAAGTCGCCTGCTTTGATTTATAATGAGTAGTAGCTGCATAAGCATTTGCATTTGTGATAGCATCCCAAATATCAGAAATCTGCTTTTGACGCTCTATTTTCTGCAATAAACCGCCAATGTTTTACTTATAGTAGGTAGTAGATCCATGGATAATACTTGTGTACGAATTTGATCATAAGCAACATTTAAAACCATCAAGAATTGGACCAGCTTGGCATTTTGCTCATGCTCAAACATTCTCTTGAACAAATTACAGGTGCATAAATCCATTTTTCCACAGGAACAGTTTCACAAAGGATCAAGACTATCCAAATTTTCCCAGATATTCTTGAGTTTGCTATAATACTCTACCAATGAGAGATTGTTTTGTTTAATTGTATCAAGATCTTCTTTAATTTATAATGACATTAGCTTGTCCATATCTATCAATAATCTGTTGTGCCCATAATTGTTTGATAGTTTGAACATATTTGAGAGTATCACGAATTGAAGGATTAACATAATTCATTACCCATCGCATCACCATCAAATTATATCATCTAATCCATTGTTGATGCTTCTTATTTGTGGCAGGAGGCATTGAACAAGATCCATCAAGAAACCCAGCTTTGTTCTTTGTTGCAAGAGCCATAAGGACATCTTGTTTCCAACCAAGAAACCCATGACCATTGAATAGTTGAGTAACCAAAGAAGAGAAAGGTTCATCAGAAGAAAAAAGAAACCGAGGGTCATCATAATAATAATCATATGATCATGGAGATGAATTCCCTGGATTAGGCATATTTGTGATTTGAACATGAAAAAGATCAAAGATATTGTAGTAGAGATAGAAAAATGATGATTAATTGTGGAAGCGATTATAAGATCATAACAACCTTTAGACAATTGATAACATGTGGAATAATGTGATCATGGTATAATAGTTCAGAAATCATATTGAATGCAAAATATACTTGTTAATAATACAGTGAACATGTTATCTCTATTTATAGTATTACAATCTACTCTAACTAACTTATAACTAACTTATATAATATATATACCAAACTATGGTTAATGTTAGAACACATGATGTTAATGATGCAAAGTTACTCCTAATATCCTCTAATGTTTTCCTCTAAGTGTTGTGATTAATAGCAAAGGACATCAAGCAAGTGAATGATTGAAAGATGATCAAGATGAAGACTCAAGATGCAAGAGCAATACAACCTAAGTCGAGTCTAGAATGAGTGTTGTAAGAAAGGTAATTAAGCATACTCGTCTATGTTATTAGGAGTGCAAAATCTGTGCAACAGTCCTCGGACTGTTGCATAACTGGTTTCTAGTGCTAGCTACGGAGATGGTTTTCAAAGAGGTGTTTAAATGTTTGAATGTGTTTTCAAAATATCAGCTTGTTTTTAAATCATTATTATTTGAATTAAAATCAGAGAAATCAATTAGTTGAAATCTTCTTCAAAAGTGACTTGGTCTTTGTGAAAAGCAAATTAATTATGCTTTATTTCCTCATTTAGCTAAGTGAGTTTCTCCATGAAAGAAAGTGGAAGGCACTCCATGACTAAATGAGTGCAACATAAAGCATTGTGTATCAGACCAATCCTTTTCCCCTCTTTGAAAAAACTGATTCACCCTTTTACCCATCAAGTAAAGACAATCATGTAGTGATAAAGGGTGGACAAAGCACATGCTTTAGGGTTTCAAAGCATTTACCCTTCGGCTATATATATGGACCCTTGGGTTCATTTATTAGCTAAGACTTTTTAGTGCATTCATTACAACTTTGCAAAAACTGATTCATGCTTCATTCTTCAAAGTATTTTTACAAATGTTTTAAGTTCTAAAGTCTTCAAAACTGTTTTAACAAGTCATTATCTCCTAAGCACTAGTTAGCTCTCTTAATGCCTAATGAGTATGTTCAAGGACCTTGTGTTTAGATCTTAAATGAAGTCTCCATGTTCTTAAAGAGAACTCTTGAGACATTGATCGTGTAAACCAAAGGTAGAACATCGAAACTCTTAGAGCGGAGTAGCTCTAGGTTTGAGTCAAGTCTTACGAGCGGAGTAGCTCTAAGCAAAATGCAACCAGAGTAGGTTGGGGATATGTTTTATTGTAATCGTCTTAGTTAAGCGGAGTAGCTTCTAAACATTCAATAAAATAACGGTTGGACTTAGGTTCTGGAGTAGGAGCTAAACCAATTTTTTAAGTATCGTTTGTTTATGTTTTACTCAAACTCTTTCCTACACTTCGTTTATTTGCTACTTACGTAAAAGAATAAATCTGTGCAACTGTTGCTTATATTGTTGCTCAGACTCTATTTCTCGTTGGTTCTCTCACAATCGCTCAAGTTGAATTAAAATTTTAAAAATTAAAGGTCACCTAATTCACCCCCTCCCCCTCTTAGGTGTTAACTCGTTGTGACTCTTCAATTGGTATCAGAGCCTTGTGCTCTTGATTTAGGTCTTACCACCAAAGAGAAAGATCCATAGTCATGGACAAGTCTAAACACACTAAGTAACCGATCTTTAAAGGTGAAAACTATGCTTGGTCGAAACACCGCATGGAACACTACGTAAAGGGGGTTGACTATGAATGTTGGATGATCATTCAAAAGGGCCCACTTAAGATTGAGGTTACGGACAAAGAAGGAAATACAAGACCTAAAGATGAAGAAAAGTACAATGAAAACGATTACAAGAAAATCGAGAAAAACTCTAGAGCCATGTCCATTTTTCAATATGGCATTGGTGATCAAGAGATAAATCGTAGATCAGGTTGTACTTCAGCAAAAGAGATTTGGGATACCCTAAGCCTAGCTCATGAGGGTACATCTCAAGTTAAGAAGTACCGTGTTGACCTTCTCATGCAACAGTATGAGATGTTCAACATGGGAAAAGATGAGTCAATCAATAGTCTGTCATCCCGTTTCTCATGCATTGTTAATGAACTTAAAAGCTTAGGTCGAAACTTTGAATCCGAGGATTTAGTCCGAAAGATCGTTCGAAGCCTAACTGAAAAATGGCAACCGAAGGTGACGGCTATTGAGGAGGCCAAAGACCTTGCCGCACTTTCCCTAAATGAACTAATGGGGTCTCTCATGGCCCATGAGCTCTCACTAACTAAACGCTCTCATGAGAGTTCAAAGGAAAATGGACTCGCTCTAAATGCTCTCTCAAGTGATGAGGAGGATGAGTGATACCGTCGTTTCAGTACCAAAAATAAATACCTAAGTACTACTAACAGAAGTCAGAGGTAAATAGGGTCGATCTCCACAGGGAGGCAAAGTTGCTAATTATCTGTCTAAATTGGTCTGTCGGAATGTCACAAAATGGGGGTTTTTAAATTGTTTTAACTAAACTAAGAAATATAAGATAAGAAAGAAAATGATAAGTAAAATAGGAAACACGAGATGAAAATGAATTAATTCAGATAAAGAGAATATGCTAGGAATTCGGGTCATTGTGTCGTCCGCATTTTCGGTGTAACTAGGTTGGTCAGTCCGGTCTTAAGTCGCCCTAAGGTCGTTTTTGCTTGACTTCCGCCCTCACAAAAACTAGTTATTATAATTAAGCAAGTCTTACCCTTCCAACCTTCCGGTCTAGGTCGGGGTTTAACTAAACGAATGGTCTCATGCGTATACTCATTCAGCCAAACACAATTATATTGCTTAACGATAATTCCTACCGCAAAACTACCCATCCCGATTACAACCTATCATGCATAGGACACAAATTCCCTCATCATGACATATAAAGAAGTTAGCTACTCATGACGTAAAGGAATACGAAAACAAAATTCATACTAACATGTGACATGATGATAAAATGATGAAAACAAAATGTAATAAAAGAGAAAGAAAGGCCGTAGAACCGTAACCAAGCAAGCAAGGAGCACAATTTTCGAGGCTACGGAACGGAAACAGGGGCGCGATTTCAGACACGAAAATCGAGGTAGATTACGGACATAAGGCAGAATGATTATGTGACGAAACTAAATAATATCAGAGGTGATAAGGGAAGGGGAAAACAGTAGCGAAGCTCGATGAACGGAAGAGAAACAAGGACGAAAGCAGACGGAGTACAAGGCATGAAACAGGGGACGAAATGCGCGAAAACGAAGCAAATAAAACGAAACAGTGAGAACAGTAAATAACAATAAGAAAAGTAAGAAGGAGATTAAGGGAAAGAGATTACAATCGTGAGAATCCGGCTTAAGAACAAGAACGAAACAATCCTTCGAAAAGTTGTAAGAAAATAAGAACTAGGAAAATAAGGACTAAAAGTAGTTTTTTTATATTCTCAAAGTGACGGCTAAGAGAAGATCCCCTCAAATGAACTCACAAACCGAGTTTTTATAGCGAAAATAAAAGAAAACTGATAAAAAGCTCTCGGGAAACTGATCCGCCACCCATCAAGGCTCTCGATCGAGAGGAAAACCTCTCGATCGAGAAGAATAGCTATGAAAAGCTCTCGATCGAGCACTTTTGGAACCAAAACCTCTCGATCGAGGACTTTCAGAATCAAAACCTCTCGATCGAGGAAAATAACCTCTCGATCGAGCACTTTGGGAACCATAACTTCTCGATCGAACAAATGATGTTCTCGATCGAGCAGCGTGTATTTCCTACACTGCGCACTGAACTTCAAATGGCCGCCATTTCTTCGTTACTCGCTCAAATCAAGCGTTCTTGGTGGCGTTGGAAATCTAAGAGGATATGCTTTCATCTCCAATTGGAATCACCTGATTATCTATTGTAGAACTCGATATATGGCTCTCAAAAGTAGGCACTTGCAAATTGAAGTTCTTCCTTCGCTTGATAAACCTCCATTGCTCCTATGCGCATCTAAAAACGGTAGTAACAAGCCCCGACTCAACTCTTCTCCTAAATGTATGCATGAGGACGTGTTTTAGGCTTGATTATGATCTTCTCCGACTCATATCTGCAAAATAGCAAAACAAACCAAAGTGGACTATTCGGGAGACATTTGTAGCAAAATACTAGGGAATAAGCATGGAAATGCGTGCTAATATGGCCTAAAAGGTGTATATAAAATGCACACATAAATGAGTATGTCGAGTTCGCCATACTAAGAATATGGCCGACATAATAAATGGTCGAGGGTCACAAAAGTTCAACAACAATGCTAGCAAAAAGCGTTTTCCCAAGAGGAGATCAACCTCTACTTTTGGTTGCTTCAAATGTGGTGACAAGGGTCACCAAATAAAAGAATGCCCAAAGTGGGAAGACATCAAGTCCAAAGAAAAGCGTGAATATGTTAAACGTGATTACAAGAGCAAAGTAATGACTGCAATATGAGGCATGTCCGATTCCGATGAGGATGAAATCCTTGAGGAAGAATTGGACGCAAAGTTGTGCATTTCTTCCAAGTCAAAACCCGAAACTTCAAAATCTTCAAAGAAGGAAACTGCCGTATGTCTTATGGCTCATTCCGTTGACTCAAACTCCGATTCTGAAAGCGAGGTAAATAGTCTCAAGAGAAACGCCCGCGCCTTCCCTAAAGACAAGATTTGTCTTCTTTTAGATGACTTCATTGATAAGTGTTGTGTCCAAAGTAACAAGCTCATTGCTATGCAAGACGAAATTGAAAGCATAGCTGAGGAAAATGTCAACCTAAAAGAGAGTCTAGCTGAGGTAGACCAAACATGTACCATAACCAAACTTGAGAAGGAAGTTAAAGTGCTTCGAAAACAAAATGAAAACTTTTTGAGTAAAATTGACACAAGTCATGTAACAGACCCCTGTAATGTTGAAATAGAACTCAGTAGAGAAGTCGAGTCTCTAAAAGGAAAGATGTCATCACTCACCAAGGAACGTGACTCCCTCCTAGTTGAACTTAACTCTTTCAAAATGGACAACAAACAATAATTAGAGGAAGTTGCGATCTTGTTGGGTGATGAGGTTAATCAAACCAAAGAAAAGTTAGATAAAGTTGAAAGACTAATTAAATCTAACTAACCCCGGAAAAATAGAGACCTTGACTAAGGAGTTGCATGATGCAAAAAAGTTTTACCTCAAGTGGGAAGGAAGTCAAAGTGTCTTAGAGTTCTTGTTAAAACAGTCACAGGAAAATGAAAAAGCTTTGAAAAATGTTTGACTTGGTTTCAGAGGCAACAAGAGCACTCACTGTTGCATCCGAAACCAAGACCCAAGCCAAACCGATTTCAGAAGGCGAAAGTATGCCGGGTTACCTGAGTATATCATTTGTAACTACTGTGGAAACACGGGTCATGAGTTTAATGAATGTCCTAAACGAAAACATGACCTAGCAAGAAACACCAAGGAAGCACAAAAAACGTGGGTTAGGAAGGACTCAGTTTCTAGTGTAAAGAAGGGACCCAAACTTGTTTGCGTTCCTAAACTAACTGTTTGAACTTGCGTAGGCATTAGTTGGGGGCAGCAGCAATTGTTACTTACACAGCGGATGCTCTCGTCACATGACGGGGGAAGAAAGCCAATTCCTCTCACTAGAAGCCTACAACGGAGGCATGGTGACTTTTGGCGATAACAAACAAGGTGAAATTGTTGGTATCGTAAAAGTTGGTAAGTCTATGCGTGGACAAAGTGCTGCTTGTCAAGGGGTTAAAACACAATCTTCTTAGCATTTCACAATTGTGTGATCGAGGTAACATCGTTGAATTTCATGCCCATGTGTGTAAAATCTTAGATGGTAAGACAAGGGAGTTAATCCTCGAAGGTAAACGTGCCAAGGATGTGTATATGATTGATTTATGTTCATTGTCCGGTCAAACTCTTTCATGCATGAGTGTCCATAAAAATGATCCATGGCTTTGGCATAAACGGTTGGGTCATGTGAATGCTAGAACACTAAACAATCTTAGAACACTTGACCTAGTTGAAGGTTTGCCAATCATTAAGTTCAAATTCAACTCCTTGTGTGACGATTGTGTTAAAGGAAAACAAGTTAAGAGTTCATTCAAATCCAAAAATTGTGTTAGCACATCAAATGTCTTAGAACTTGTTCACATTGACCTTTGCGAACCCATGCGCATCACAAGCAAAGGTGATAGTAATTACATTTGTGTGATTGTTGATAATTGCTCTAGATATGTATGGTTGTTGTTTCTTGGAACCAAAGACAAAGCTTTTAGTGAGTTCTTAATTTGGCTTAAAATGGCTGAAAACAAATTTTCACTCAAACTTGGGGCTTTAAGGTTCGACCATGACACCGAATTTGAGAATCTCGCTTTTGAAGCTTATTGCAATGAAAATAGTGTTAGCCACAACTTTTCGGCCACACGAAATCCACAACAAAACGGAGTTGTGGAACGATTGAATCGAACCTTGGAAAATATGGCTAGGACCATGATCATTAGCTCTAAAGTTCCAACAAATTTTTGGGCCGAAGCCGTAAACACTTCATATTACGTCTATAATCGAGTCATGATTAGAAAAATCACCAACAAGACACCCTATGAAATTCTACGTGGAAGAAAACCAAATATTTCATACTTGAAATGCTTTGGTTGTAAATGCTTTGTTCACAACAACGGGAAGGATAACCTAGGAAAATTTGATGCCTGTAGTGATGAAGCAATTTTTGTGGGATATTCTAACCATAGCAAGGCTTACAAAATCTTTAACAAAAGGACTATGAAAATGGAAGAGCGTATTCATGTCGTGTTTGACGAATCTAGTCTTTTTGTGTCCCATGAATAGGTAAACAATGAAGAAGAGGATGATGAATTTGAAATTGGAATGGTTCGTCATAACATGGACCATGTGTTAGGAGCTGAGGATCTTGAGCAACAGCCAGAGGAACCGTTGTATGGGGAAGCAGGCCAAAACTCAGGGGGAATTGAAGTTCCTTCATCCTCAAATGAAGCTAGCACATCAAGAGCGTGTGAAGAAAACCAAGGATCACCCTCTGATCCCACAAACATCAATGCCCAAACTCCCCCACCAGATCTCCCCCACACAACAGACCTTGAGACTGTTGCATCAGACCAGAATGAGCAAGCTCTCGCTCCTAACACCACCATACAAAAGAAATAGAAACACCAAAGCTCTCACCCTCTTGATAACCTAACCAGTGACCTCGATTCAGGGGTAAAAACCAGATCATCACTCAGAAACTTTTGTGCATTCAATGTTTACCTTTCACAAATTGAACCTAACCACATCTCAATTGCCCTTGAGGTTCCTTGTTGGATCATGGCCATGAAAGAAGAGTTGGACCAATTCAGAAGAAGTGAGGTATGACAACTTGTCCCTAGGCCGTCAAATCGCACTGTCATTGGCACTAGGTGACTTTTTCGAAATAAGCTAGACGATAACGGAGAAATCGTAAGGAACAAAGCAAGGCTAGTGGTGCAAGGGTATAATCAACAAGAGGGAATTGATTATGACGAAACCTTTGCACCGGTAGCTAGGCTTGAAGCCATACGAATTCTCATTGCTTTTGCAGCTCATCATGGTGTAAAACTTTTTCAAATGGATGTAAAATCCGCATTCTTAAATGGCTATCTCAATGAAGAAGTTTTTGTGGAACAACCACCGGGCTTTGTGGATAATGAATCACCGAACCATGTTTACAAACTTGATAAAGCACTATATGGTTTAAAACAGACTCCTAGAGCATGGTATGATAGGCTTTCAAAGTTTCTCTTGGAAAATGGTTTTATACGTGGTTCGGTTGATAAAAGAATTTTCATTAAGGCACACTCAGATGTAATGTTGCTTGTGCAAATATATGCCGATGACATAATTTTTGGTGCAACAAGTGAAGCTCTCTATGATTATTTTGCAAGTCTAATGAAATCTGAGTTTGAAATGAGCATGATGGGTGAACTAGGATTCTTTCTTGCCCTTCAAATCAAGCAAAAATAAGAATGCACCATGATCCACCAACAAAAGTATGTGAAGGAAATGCTAAGTAAGTTCGGGTTGACCAATGCAAAAGCCATTGCTACACCCATGGTATCTAACCTCAAACTTGATCTTGATCCAAACGGTAGGAGTGTTAGTGAAAAGGTGTATCGAGGTATGATTGGTTCATTACTTTACTTGACCGCAAGTCGACCCGATATTCAATATAGTGTTTGTCTATGTGCTCGATTTCAAGCTAACCCTAAGGAATCTCACTTCAAAGCCGTAAAAAGGATTTTCAAGTATTTGATTGGAACTCAACATTTATATCTTTGGTATCCTTCTTACTGTGAGCTTGATCTTGTAGGGTTTTCCGATGCCGACTATGCGGGATGCATGATGGATCGAAAGAGCACGTCGGGAATTGCCACGTTCAAGGGACCCATGCTTGCTCACGTGGGCCTCTAAAAATCAAAACATCGTGTCTCTATCAACGACTGAAAGTGAGTACATCAGTGCTGCACTCTGTTGCACACAAATACTATGGGTTCGTCAACAATTGCACGATTTCGGTATTAATTTCGAATCCACTCCTATATTTTGTGATAATACTAGTGCAATCAACATTTCTAAGAACCCAATACAACACTCTCGGACCAAACATATTGAGATAAGGCATCATTTATTACGTGATCAAGTTGAAAAAGGGACGATATGCCTTAACTTTTGTAAAACCGAAAATTAAATTGCGGACATTTTTACAAAACCGTTAGAAAGAGAACAATTCATACAACTTCGGTTGGAAATTGGTTTGTTGAGTGATATGTGACACTAAAATATTCCCGTCTCCCAATGATTGACTAGAGTCGAGAACTTACGAGGATAAGTTTAAAAATGCTAAGTGTGTCAAGTACGGTTTTTAAATTCAAGTTCATTAAAGAGATTAAGCATGCATGCACTTATTAAATATAAAAGGCTTTATGACACATCAAATCACCCTTCACCATTACCCAAAAACCATCCCATTAAACCCTTACACTCAACCACCCCAAACCGTCTAATCCCTCCTTTACCCACTAGTTATTAACCACTCTCTCATCTCCTTAATTCAAAAAGTAAAACCACCTCTCTCATTGATGCCCGTCATTGAGGGTACCAAAGATAAATTTATAATTCCTAACTTTAAAAATAGATAGTGAAAGTCAGGGTCGAACCACAAGGAGGTGGGGAATGTTTATTGTTTGATGTTTAATGTTTAAGGTAACAATTTTATAGGGTTGATTGATTGTTTACTAAACCTAAAGCAAGGAATAAAATAAAATAAGTAATTAAAGACGAGAATAAAATTATAATAAAAGGGATGCTAGGATGTTTGGGTAATAAATAGCTAAGGTAAAATAAATCCTAAGGTCAACATGTATTGCAGTCGCGTAAGGGGGTGTAACATAACTTTTTAGGTCTATGCTACCTAATAGCTCCTTTCGGCCTATGCTATTAGTTCCTAGGTCTCACAATTATTGGGTGTCAACAATAAGGGTGATTCCTAAATCCCAGGTCACATACCTTTCAGCCT
This sequence comes from Silene conica, assembly GCA_029255685.2. Lineage (NCBI taxonomy): Eukaryota > Viridiplantae > Streptophyta > Magnoliopsida > Caryophyllales > Caryophyllaceae > Silene > Silene conica. Next base: position 15,241,401 of record CM055319.2, read on the forward strand.
TGAGTGACCTATCCGTCTTAAGGTGTAAACCAATGCCCTTCCCGTATCTTTCAATCTTGGGTAGGTCATTACTAACATCCTACAAGTCTCCTTATGGTCTCATTGCAGGATATTATAATTGACAAGAAAAGACGAAATAAGAATACATACGCGAGTGGTCGACCGACCAGCTACTCCAGTCGGCCGACCACGACCTCGGTCGACCGACCAGCTATTCCAGTCGGCCGACCGTGGTCCTGCTACAAGTCGGTCTTTCGAATTTTATTTACCTATGCATATTATCCCCTACATCCTAACATATGAAAATTAGCTACTCATGATTACTGGAACAATAATAAAAACGAGATTTGATATGGAAAACATGGTGAACGATAATCTAAACATGCAAGAATTAATAAAGCTTGGGATTCTAAATTAAACCGGATGCGATAAAAAAAATAAGAACAATAATAAAACTAGATTAAAAGAATAATTACCGGAAATAGGATTTAAGGCAGAAAAGGAACAAACTTTATTGATGAATGTTGAAAGATTGAAGAACAAACTAAAAGTGTTGAGAATTATTGAAAGATTGTAATTGAACTAAAGACTAAATAAAACTCTCTAAATAAGACTTGATGATTCTGAATTAGGGACTGAATTAGCTTATATAGGCGGAATTAAAGAGTTTCCTAATGACCTAAACACTTGTATGGGCTTTTCGGAAACTTCTGGGTCGGTGCTGTGGTCGGTCGACCACTATTTTGGGTCGGTCGACCGATTTACGGATTTTATGCAATTTCTGGGCTTCAGGCAAATTCTGGGCTTTTCCAATAGGCACCTGGTCGATCGACCTACTTTGTTGGTCGGTCGACCAACTGTCGGGACTGCAGCGCGCATCGTTCTTAAAACAGCTGCCATTTCTTCGTTACTTATCGAAATCAAGCGATTCTCGCGGCGTTGGAAAGCTAAGAGGATAAGCTTTCACCTCCAACTGGAATCACTCCATTATCAGCTCTAGAACTCGAGATATAGCCATTTGAAACAGGATGCAATGTCGTGGATCGATTCTTTGCTTGTAAAAACTATCTTTAGGCCTTGAAATGTGCTCTAGGCTTCGTTCCTTCTTATCCTTAGTCATAAAAAATCCCGAGGGCATAAATTTGGTATAAAATCGTCCCTTTTCCGCATAAATCTGCAAAAGTGCATAAAAATACGAAAGTACACGATTGTTGGGGAAAAAGGGCTAAAACATAGTAAATGAGCGACCAAATGCGTGTAAAAATAGATGAAAAACATCATAAAATAGGCACGCATCACTCATCTTCAACCTCCTCACATTCTCTCCTCTAACCGTCCTAACCTCATTATAATCTCTCAAAATGCCTCCCAAGAATATAAACAGAGAGTTGAAAAACCTTGCTAACACCTACAACCCAAAATACGTTGCAAAGCTCAAAATGACCTCCCCTTCACTTTCACCCCCTGCCAAATCCCGCCTTACCAAGACCAAAACAAAAGCCACAACCGGTCCAAAAACCAAACAGGCCCCGAAAAAGGGAGCCAAGGGCAAAAAGAATGAAGGTGTACCCATGGATGTTGCTTCACAATCTGAATTCGAACATGAGAATCCAAGGGATATGGACTCTGTTGCAGCAAGTGAAGAAGAAGCAAGTGAGCATAACTCTCTCACTGACTCGCATGCAAAAACTAAGACCTCTGAGAATGTAAAGGAAGGCGAGGGAAGTGATCGGGGGAATGAAGAGAACGAAGAAGCTGGTGAAAGTGAAGAAAATGAGGAAGACGAAACTGAAAAAGAAACTGAAAAGGAAAAAGGAGGAAAGAAAAACAAAGGAAATAAAAAAAATGATGAAAAGAGAATTGAAAACGAAAAAGGAAAGGAGGGAGAAGGAAAGACAAGCAAAGGAAAGAACAAGGAGAAGGCAAATGAGAGCAACGAAGAAAGTGAGAAAGAAAATGAACATGAGAAGGAAAACAATGAGAAAAGGTCCAAAGGAAATGAAAAGAGGAATGGTGACAAGAAAAGGAAAGGAAGGGCTGAAGAGAGTGAACAAGAGGAGGAAGCCGGGAAAGAAAAGGATACGGAGACAGTTGCACCTCATGAAAATGAGGATGAATTCCATGACCATGAGATGTTTGATGATGAGTTTGACCCATTGGAGCACAACACTCTCTAATCCAAACTCAAGAGGAAGATGAGTGAAGTCTTCGGTGATGAAGACGAGGATGATGATACTTTTATCTCAGATTTGAAGAAAGACAAAACCACAAAAACAACCAAGCTCAAACAAAAATCACCCCGTACTCTTATAAAGAAGCCCAAAATCCTAACCAAAACCCGATTCCAAAAGAAAACCAAGGCCTCTAATCAACCTAGTTCCTCCAACCCATGCACCACTCTGGTTGCCACCCACTTTGATGAATCGCTCAAAAATGAGGTATGGGCGCATCTCTCCCATCTACCTCTTTCCAAAGAAGTGCTTGACAAGTGCCACAGTTTGCTCTCTTGTTCATTCAACACGGGTAGGCGCTATGCAAAAGACTGGTATAATACATCCTCTGCCTTCAATTTTTTCAAACCTGAAATGATTGCCCAACATTGGGTTGAACTACTCGACATGTACTGCACTGTGTACTTGTCTGAGGTAGTCCAGTTCTTTGTCACCGTGCGTGTAGATGTTGCATCAGAAACCCTATCAGCCTACATCAATTCTAAGCCTTTTGTCCTTACCATAGACCAATTGGCCACTGATCTCAAAACCATTCATGTTGGCCTAAATACATTTCCTAAAGGCACTTGGGGGGAAGTTGAGGCATCCATAGTCACCGATATAACCAAAACCCTCAGACCCGGACATGGAGAAGGTCCCTCAGACATTTATGGCACTGAACTTCGAGCCCCCCATCGCTTCATCTTTAACTTTTTACAACGCGTCATTATCCCTAACAACAACACCCGTGGCCGTTGCTCATACCTTGAAATGACCCTCCTCTACTACATACTCAAGAGCAGACCCATAAGCCTTCCACACCTCATGTTTTTCCGCATCAATGAACTTGCCAAGGAAATTAGGGTGGGGAAGTATGACAAGAAAACTCTCATCCCATATGGAATGTGGCTCTCGATCATTTTTCAGAAACGTAAGCTCATCAAGAAAGGGAGCCCTGCTGTGGATAGACTTAGTGATGAGATGACATCTAGTCTACTATCCCAAATGGCCTTGATAATCAAGGATGGTAAGTTGGTGAAGAAGTTCAATGCGAAAGGAAAGGTTGGGTCAACTGTTGCATCAGGGGAAATCTATGATAAGCTAGATCAACTCGTAACTCTTGTCAAGAAGATGGCTGTGGACATAGAGTCTTTAAAGGAGGAGGTGGTTGAGCTGAAAACATTCAATGAGGACCTTATGGAGACGCTTGCAGGAGAGGCCGAGGATGAGGTCTAGAACCGCCCACCCCACCCACCCCTTTATCATTTAGCCTACTATTATTATTATTATCGTGCTTGTATGCTCTTACTCTCTGCTTTCTGAACTCGTGTTTCTGAACTCGTATGTCTGCCATGCACTGCTACTTAGACTCGTTTTGTTTCTCTTCTTGATCATGTCAAGAGGGGGAAGTGGTTATAAAATTATGTGCTGCTATTACTCAATAACTCTTAGGCTAACGTTCACCGTAGAAATGTCTTAGCTACCATGATTAGATGTCTTACCTAGGTTAAGTATGTCAACCCCTTGATCACCTTGATTACATATTTTTTGATGTCTATTGATTATGGTTAACAAAGACCGACTCGCCATGGGCTAAGGGGGAACTTGTGACGAAAATTTTATGTGTAACTTGCCATCATCAAAGGGGGAATTTGTTAGAACACATGCGATGTTGATGATGTCAAGTTACTCCTAATATCCTCTAATGTTTTCCTCTAAGTGTTGTGATTAATAGCAAATGACATCAAGCAAGTGAATGATTGAAAGGTGATCAAGATGAAGACTCAAGATGCAAGAGCAATACAACCTAAGTCGATTCTAGAATGAGTGTTGTAAGCAAGGTAATTAAGCATACTCGTCTAAGTTATTAAGAGTGCAAAATGTGTGCAACAGTCCTCAGACTGTTGCATAACTGGTTTCTAGTGCTAGCTACGGGGATGGTTTTCAAAGAGGTGTTCAAATGTTTGAATGTGTTTTCAAAATATCAGCTTGTTTTTAAATCATTATTATTTGAATTAAAATCAGAGAAATCAATTAGTTGAAATCTTCTTCAAAAGTGACTTCGTCTTTGTGAAAAGCAAATTAATTATGCTATATTTCCTCATTTAGCTAAGTGAGTTTCTCCATGAAAGAAAGTGGAAGGCACTCCATGACTAAATGAGTGCAACATAGAGCATTGTGTATCAGACCAATCCTTTTCCCCTCTTTGAAAAAACTGATTCACCCTTTTACCCATCAAGTAAAGACAATCATGTAGTGATAAAGGGTGGACAAAGCACATGCTTTAGGGTTTCAAAGCATTTACCCTTCGGCTATATATATGGACCCTTGGGTTCATTTATTAGCTAAGACTTTTTAGTGCATTCATTACAACTTTGCAAAAACTGATTCATGCTTCATTCTTCAAAGTATTTTTACAAATGTTTTAAGTTCTAAAGTCTTCAAAACTGTTTTAACAAGTCATTATCTCCTAAGCACTAGTTAGCTCTCTTAATGCCTAATGAGTATGTTCAAGGACCTTGTGTTTAGATCTTAAATGAAGTCTCCATGTTCAATTCTTAAAGAGAACCCCTGAGACATTGATCGTGTAAACCAAAGGTAGAACATCGAAACTCTTAGAGCGGAGTAGCTCTAGGTTTGAGTCAAGTGTTACGAGCGGAGTAGCTCTAAGCAAAATGCAACCGGAGTAGGTTGGGGAGTTGTTTTATTGTAATCGTCTTAGTTAAGCGGAATAGCTTCTAAACATTCAATAAAATAACGGTTGAGACGTAGGCTCCGGAGTAGGAGTTGAACCAATTTTTTAAGTATCGTTTGTTTATGTTTTACTCAAACTCTTTCCTACATACACTTCGTTTATTTGCTACTTACGTAAAAGAATAAATCTGTGCAACTGTTGCCTATACTGTTGCTCAGACTCTATATATTTCTCGTTGCTTCTCTCACAATCGCTCAAGTTGAATTAAAATTTTAAAAAGGTCACCTAATTCACCCTCTCCCCCTCTTAGGTGTTAACTCGTTGTGACTCTCGAGTTAAGTTAGTTACTAAACTCCAATATAATATGATCATCTTCAACAATACAACAGAGAGAAGTCAAATAAAAGGTTTGCGGTGACGTTCAAAGTTTTAACATGAAACCAAGCACGAAAATAAATGGTACAATATTTCAAGATTGTAACTGCATTATTACCACGCACCTTTCTCATGTGTCACTATCTAACCCTAAGATATTTCCCTTCCATTATTTTTTAAGATCATGAGATTGACAATTAATTAAGTCCATTTAAACTTAGTTCAAGTGATAAAAGCGCTCATATTTCAATCACGAAATTAGAATTTGATTTACACACAGCGACATATATAAACTAATAAAGAGAACAAACTTTAGTTGTATCAATTCCACCATTTTTTATTTTTCGTCATCTATCAAATTCATTCAAACTCACTAAATATGTCTAAACAAGTGATCACAACTTTCTCCCTAACACTCTTACCAATCCTTCTCCTCTCTTCCAACATCCCTACATCAATCTCAACACCAAATTATGTCTTTAGCAATTGCCCAACTACCTCATTTCCCTCAAACTCAAAATATTTGACTAACCTCAATAACCTTCTTAACTCACTCGCCTCCAAAGTAACCTCGAATCCCGTCCCTTTCTACTCGGCATCCTCAGGCGACAACACAAGGGATGTCGTCTACGGTCTCTATCTTTGTCGAGGCGATCAAAACGCAACCGGGTGTACTGATTGTGTTGTGAGCGCTGCCACAAACGATGTCAACATATATTGTCCGAGTTCACGGGTGGGCGTGCTATGGTATGACGAGTGTATGGTTAGGTACTCCAACGAGTCCATTTCAGGTAAAATGATGGATTCGCCCTCCGCGACCATGCTTGATGCCACACATGGCAGGCTCTACGATGGGAATCAAACTTTGTTTAAGGAAGTTGTGATGAATACCATGAAGAGTATGGTGAATCAGACTTCTAATGACGTGACGAAATACGTGACACGGGGGGTAAATTTCACCAAGTCAGATACACTATATGCTATGCAACAGTGTACACCTGACTTGGCCGCTAAGGACTGTGGACGATGTTTGATGAGTGCGATTAGTCGACTCACGATTGTAAAAGGATCGACCCTTTTACAACCCAGTTGTCAGCTTCGGTATGAGCTTTTCCCCTTTTACATGTTGACACTGCGGCCTTTCGCGACTACTGGCAATCGCCGAAACAACAGTGAGTTTGATTTACCTCTCTTTGTTTTACATCCGCGAACTTTTAACGTAGGTTAGGTCTGCATTCGTACCTTTAATGCACATTTTCTCCTAATTGTTACCCGTATGTTAAATAGCAAAATTCTAAAGCTTCGGAATTCACATATAGACCCAAAGGTATCTACGACTATGTACGATTGTAGGACCCTTTTACAAGTTTTTGCTACATACACCTTAATGATTAGCGATAATGGTTTTTGTTTGGAAGCAACTCAAGTCCACATTGAAAAAGAAAAGTTATACATTGTTATTACGTATTATACAAACTGCATCAATTGTTTACCCTTGTTTATAAGAGACCTACTATACCGGTACACAATCAACGACCAAGCTAGAATGAAAAAGTTAGGGGACCGGTTTAAAAAAAGTAAGAAAAAAATATCCGAAAAGGTTAGGGGGCCGGTTTAAAAAAGCAAGAAAAAAATGAAAATGGTATGTTATGAGGCTTGAACATTATACCGACAACTATGCTACTTTTATTTCAACATTAAAATTGCTACTACTATTGTCTATATCCCAAAAATTCAACCCGACCTATAGCCCCTGGGCCCGTGCTATACTTCACCCCTGCCGGTACTATGAGGTTTTTTAAAAGTAGCCAAAAAATAAATTCGTACTGGCTACGCCTACACCGGATAATATTGTGGTGAAGGGTCGGTCCCAACATTTTTAGCCTAATTAAGTAAAGTATAGGATGATACAACGTGAATGATAAAAGAGCTTTTATTAATCCTATAACTCAATAATTAAAGTGTACGGATACTATTCGTTATAAGTTGAAGATGGGTAATATTTATCACACAATAAGGCAAGTGAGAGGATAAGTAGGAGGAAATAGAGCATTTCATGGTAGTATCAATTACATATTGTGAGATACACCATTCGTCTTCCGCTTATGATGAGTAGTGCCCCTTCTCAATGAGAATTTGTCTAACTCAATGTCTTCTTATATTAATATTAGGGTTTTTAGTGTCAAACAATTTTTTTTTTATTTTTTTGACTTTTCACTATTTTTTATCTTAACCGCCATAATAGTACTCCCTCCATTCTTTTTATATCACCCCATTTATTTATACATGTTTGTCAATGTTCATTTTGTTTTGATTATATCTTTATCTACATACTACTAAAAATTATAAAAGTTTGATATTCTTAATCCTCTTATCAAGGCAATCCAAAAAAGATCTCACATGAATATATTTCCGTGAACGGATTGAGAGAAAACTGACGTTGAATACTCGATTGTGAATAATGTCAAAAGAGAATTTGGGTGATATAAAAAGAATGAAGGGAGTATTTAATACTCTCTTTTAAAAAAATAAGTTGGTCACGTACTCAATTATATTTAACTGCTTATTAGGTACTCCCTCCATTCTTTTTATATCACCCCAATTCTTTATACACGTTTGTCAATACTCATTTTGTTTCGATTATATGTTTAGCTACATACTACTAAAAATTATAAAAATTTGATATTCTTAATCCTCTTATCAAGATAATCCAAAAAAGATCTCACATGAATATATTTCCGTGAACGGATTGAGAGAAAAATGACGTTGAATACTCGATTGTGAATAGTGTCAAAAGGGGGTTTGGGGTGATATAAAAAGAATGGAGGGAGTAATAGTTACTAATGCGTATATACAATATGTTATACTCACTTTATAACAGTAAATAATGAAGAGTTAAGAACGATAAACACCTAAGAGGGGGAAGGAGATGAATTAGATGTCCCCCTTTTTTTAATTTTTTTTAAATGACGGAAATGCTTGAGAGACTTAATGAGAAGTAAGTTCACAAGACAAGCTAACTATTCTGTGCAACAATATGATTGACTGTGACACAGAAGCTTAGAACCATTGAAGAAAAACGAGTAATAATGAAGAGTATGAAAGTAAATAAACAAACAACCAATGTTTTAAAAATTGGTCCAGTCTCTACTCCGAGACCTACGTCCAACCGTTATTTTATTGTTTGTTTAGGAATTTACTCAAACAACTAAACTTTTACATGAAAATAACTCGTCAATCTACTTCGATTGCACTCTAACTTAAAATAACTCTACTTTAAGAAATAACTCAAACTCAAAGCTACTCCGCTTCAAGAGTTCATGAAGTTCTATCTCTTTGGTTTACAGAATCAGAATCTCAAGGGTTCACTTAAGAACATGGAGATTACAATTAAGATTTAAACACGAGAATCATGGAACAAACTCATTATGTCAGAGTGCAGCTTACTGATACATGAAGATTTTAAGACCCTTTGAAAAACGTTGAAGACTTTTAAACTTAAAAACGATTTTGCAAAAACATAAAAAATGAGCTTGAATGCTTAAGACACTACAAAACATTGCCGCATTTGCGACGGACAGTTCCGTCGCAAACAATAAGAAATCCGTCGCAAAAGACTCATTTGCGACGGATTTGCGACGGACAGCCCCTGTCGCTTATTTTTGTCGCAAATTGAAATTTAGCGACGAAATTGTCCGTCGCAAATATTTGCGACGGAATGGTCAAAGTTTGCGACGGAATTTCCGTTGCAAGCCTTGACTGACTTTGACTCTCTGGTCAAGGTCAGTCAACTTTTGCGACGGAAATTCAGTCGCAAATTTGGCTTCTGCGACGGAAATTCCGTCGCAAAGGTTGACTGACCTTGACCAAAATGGCAAAGTCAGTCAACTTTTGCGACGGAAATTCCGTCGCAGAAGAGGAATTTGCGACGGAATTTCCGTCGCAAAAGTTGACTGACTTTGCCACTTTGGTCAAGGTCAGTCAACCTTTGCGACGGAATTTCCGTCGCCAATCAGGACATTTCCGTCGCAAATTACTGTACGTTTTTACGGTTTCAGCTGTTTTTTATGCTCCCCATTTCAGCTAAATGGCCGATTTTACCCATTTGTAAGCTCTCCAAACCTGCATATTTCAGCCAAAACAACCCAGCAACAAAGAACTTGTCCGAGACAAGATTTTTAAAAGGTCTTTTCATAACTAAAATTAAGGTTTTACATACGTTCATTCAACTTAAAAATAAAACTAAACATAATCCTAGTTCGACAAACTAACCAACCTAATAAAACCTATCTAACGGTGGTGTCAGTGGTCTGTGGGGTGACGAAATGGCTGGCCGACCTAGCATTGTCGCTGCCGTCATCATCAAAGTCACGTCTTGGCTGAGAAAAGTCTCCCGGGTTGCAGCTTTGAGTAGAGAACCCCCGTTGACTTAAAAACTCTTCAATAGCCTTAAGCCTTTGAGATTGCTCGAGTTCACGTTCCTTTAGCTGAGCATTCTCTTGAAGGACTCTGCTGACGATACCTGCAATTAATAGTCAAACATGGTATTATATTCATTCAGTAAACGGTAAAATAATTGGTTAGTCTTAATCTTTAAAATATTACAAAATAATAACCTGGGGTGTATGATGGGTTCCCAGCACTTGAGTGACGGCGACGTTCGTAAAGAACTGGTGCTGCATTTCCTATACCAAATATCAACCCTTTCTTATTAAAGTCGCCATGTTCTTCAAAGTAGATCTCGTTATCGTCGATCTGCTCCTCCGGTATCCCTTCACTTATCATTTTACTCTTCCTTGTAAAAACCTTTCCCTACAAAACAAAAACAAAGTTTGATTGGTATACGTTAAATAATTACTAAAGCAAATTACTAAAACCTAAAGAAAAGTTTGTGGTAACTTACAAAGAGTTCTTTCGATTTCGTTCAAAGTCATCCCTTCTTGGCATGCTTCTTGGTCTTCTACAGCAAAACCAAGGTGGATGGTACATCTCCCTCATCTTGTCCAGCCTACAATTTAAATCGAACGACACTTGTTAAAAAAAACACTCAAGATTGTCAAAGTTTGCCAATTATTAAAAAATTATTCAAATCGAGAAAAAGTGAAGTAAAACTATGAAATTACCATCTCATCCATAATCTAGAGGGTGTTTCTACGACCCATAATATAAGTACCTAAGGCCTTGTCTTTTTCGGTACTTCCAGACATCCTATTGGCGGTGTTTTTTTCGGATGTGTCCTTAAACTTTGGATCATCCTTTCTATCCAGAATCTTTTGGAATATATGCGCCGGTATCCAAGATGGCCTTTCCTCCGCACCTTTTTGCGACGAAATTACCTACTAACCTAATATTACTAATTACTTAACAATACTAACTAAACTAATCAAATAACCATTAACTAATTAAATTAAACTAACTATTGTTAATAACAATAAACAACAATAATACTGAATTTGCGACGAAATTAAACATAACTAATTAAGACGGTATATAAATAACAAAAGTTAGTATACATACAGAAGAAGAAATGAGAGGAAGGAGAAGGAAGAAGGAAGTGGCGGCGGCAAGGTGGCAGGGAGAAGAAAGGAGAAGGAGAGGAAGGAGGAGGAGGAAGGAAGAAGAAGGAGGGAAAGGGTCGGTGAGGTGGTGGCTAGCGGCGTTGGGGGCGGCGGCGTCGGGGGCTGGTGGGGTGGTGGTGGAACAACTTAGGGGTGGTGGTGAAGGCGTCGCAAAATCGCGATTTAGGTTTAGGATGAAAATTGATTTGGGGAAAATGAACCCCGCGTGGTCTGTATAATAAAACTTTAGGACGGAATTTGCGACGGAATTCCGTCGCAAAGATTGACCAAAGTCTAAGTCTGACCAGATTTGCGATGGAATTTCCGTCGCAAACCTTGACTCTTGCGACGGAAATTCCGTCGCAAATCTGGTCAGACTTTGACCCTTGACCAAATTTTGGTCAAGGATGGTCAATCCTTTGCGACGGAATTTCCGTCGCAAGAGTCAATATTTGCGGCGGATTTTCCGTCGCAAACTTTCCCGCCATTTGACTTTCAATTAGCGGGTTGGGGAATTTTGGATCCGTCGCAAATTATATTTCCGTCCCAAATTCCGTCCCAAACCAATGTTTGCGACGGAATTTCTTCCCGTCGCAAAAAATCCGTCGCAAAACTGGCATTTTGTTGTAGTGAGAGTTTTTGCAGAATTCTCTCAATAAATGTTTGTAAAGCCTTAGCATTTAATGAGCAACAGTACAAGAGGTTCCTTTTATAGTGTAAAAGTCATGTAATAAGGTTACCCAAAATATGGTTATTACACTACTTTTCCCTTTTGTCCTTTGGATATTATTTAAACCATCTCAGAATACAAAAGTTGTGTTTTGTTTTTATAGACTCATGTTGTCAAAAAAAAAAAAGTTTTTATAGGCTCAATATAAAAAGCAAATTTGATTTGTTAATAGAATATATCTTTGCAAAATCTTCAAGTGGCCACTTGCATTTTCTATATAGAAATAAAGATTACAAAACTTGAATTCTTTTTGCAAAAGAAGTACACCTCGGCTAAAATGGGATTTTCTTTTTGTGCAAGCTTTGAGGAGAATTATTTTCATAAATCATATTTGACGAAATATTTTCCTAGAAAAACGAAAAAGACTACTTTGCAAAATTCTCGAAATAATTTTCTTGTCCAAAATTCTCCATACGGTATCATATGCAACAGTCTGGTGAAGTGTTGCATGGTTAAGCTGAAACTTGATTCTAATTAATGTGAATGTTACATTTACTCTTACAATTTTGACTAAGGCTATTGGAGTGATTGTTCTTGACTTGTATTGTCCTTCTTGATCATGTTAGAAACACCATGGATGCCGTCTTGATTTGCTTTGTTTTCCAATCCATTTGTTTCGCTTCAATCATTAAGCATAAAACTAAGAGTAACAATTAACTTATGCAAGGACTTCTCATCATCAATCTAAGCGTTCCAATAAATAATAACATTTATTTTTATTTTAAAGGTTAAACAAAGTTTCAAATTCTACCAAAGAATCTTTCTCTCTCTAGAATTGAGAAAGCTCTTTTCTCTCCACGTGAGAGTATTTTTAAAATCTTTCCTAAAATCTTTTTCACCTGCAAAACTCTTCAGTTTTCCAAGGTGGTTTTTACTCTTCTCTCTTCTCCCATTGGCCTAACGTCTGCTCTTTGGTAGTTCCCAGATTGGTTTCGTGCTTTTGCTTCTCCAATCATTAGCCTCGTTGTTTGGTGATTGGGTTTCACTTCTTTTTCTTGGGTTTGTAATTCTCTGACAAATGGATAACCTTGCTTCTGACAACAAACTATCCTAATTAGGGTTTTCTAGGGTTGCATGCGGGAAGTTTGTTCATCTATATATATTTATTCTTGTGGGTTAGAAGGATCATCATTCTTTTACACTACATTTTTCTCTTTTCCTTGTTTCTTTTCTGTTTGTGTGTATGATGGATGGCTTTGATAGTAGTGGTAGGAGAAGATCTTCTGGGGTGGAGCATGAACATGATGCGAATAACTTTAATCAGGGAGTTTTTGGTTATTATCCAGGGGCTAATGCTCATGGTTCCGGTTATCACCATACCTACCCTAATGCTGATTTCTCCCCTGATATTCCACTTCATACCGAGGCTTGGAGGTTCCCTCGTTCCGGGCCATTTGTTTACCATTGATCCCACTACTCTGGGGAAGTCACGTGAGTTTTGGGAGCATTGTGTCCTTGGTTTCCTGGTGGATTATAAGGTGTTTAAGGTGGAAAAACTTATGGTTGTCATTAGAACAAAATGGAAGATGAGGGGTGTTGTGCATGTTCTACAAATTGGGCATATTTATGCAATCCATTGTGCCATCATAGATGATAAGGAGGACTTGTTGCGTAAAACGTATGCTACGTTTTATGGGTCTTTTATGGTCTTTTCTAGATGGTTCCTGGATAGTATCCCACGTACTATTCGTTTTCCACATGCAGAAGTTTGGGTGAGAGTTTGTGGGCTCCCATTTGAGTATCTATCCCATGAAGTGGCGAATATTGCGGGGAATCTCTTGAGCAGTCATTAAGAAGTGGAAAAGTTTGGATTTTGCCCTGATAAGGATTATTTGCGCATCAAAGCAAGGGTCCAACTTAATGAACCTCTTGCCCCAGGATTTTTCCTTTCCATGGATGGTGGCTACCTACTTTGGATTCAATTTAGGTGTGAAGATGTTTTTAAGTATTGCATTAGATGTGGTAAAGTAGGGCATATATCTGCATGTTGTCGTGAGAGTATTATGACTATTGTTTCAAGTGTGCATGGGATGTTGGAAGGGTTAAGGGTAATGGGTTTGCGGTCTTTCAATCTAAAACTAATCACATTATGTTTAATTTTGATTTGCATGCTACACAATCTACGACCAAGTACGTTTCTGCAAAGGCGAGGCTGGGTGGTGCTGCTGAAGATGATTCCCCCTGGTTCTCCTTTGGAACCTGAATATTATGTTGATTTTTGCCTTGGTACTACTCCGACGGGGAGGGGGGTATATCCTGGAATGAGGTATAGTGTTACAGCCCAGCCCTTTGCAGGCCCAGTACTATACAACATTGGAGGTAATATTGACTTGAGAGGTCAAAGTAATATTGCCCAAAACATGCATGCTAATATGGAGGTTGACAATAATGGTGAAAAGAATAACACTAGAGATGAAGGCCCTGGTCGTTTTAGGGAGCATGGTAAGGCTCCTATGGTAGAGGAGGAGGGCTTCAATCAGAATGTTACTAAGGATACTTTTATGGCTGGAACTTCTAACACTAGGAATCGTGAAGGGGCTGCAGTGGGGGGTTATTTTTTTTAGGGGGATAGTGCTGGTACTCATCATTTGCAACAATCCAACTTGCCACCCTTCCCTGGTCAATTTTCTTCGTCTGATCCCTATGCATGTTATGTAAACTTTGATGGGGAGGTTAGTACTACTAAGGTAGACAAAAGTGTGTATGTTCAAGAAGCTATTTTTGAATAGGGTTGAGAGTGATTTCAATTGGGCTAGGTTGGATGATGAGAATAGAGGGTATAACCAAGCCTTTGATCCCCGTAATGGTTTCCCTGTTATTTACCCATGTGCCTTTTATGGTTCACCAAGGAGAGCTACACATGCATCCCCTTCTTATGACAAAGCTTCGAGTCAAGGGAGACTCTGATGAACAATATATGGAGGCTGAGGGCTATGACCAGGCTCATATGTGCTTGCATAATAGTCTGAATAGGGATGATCTCGTTATTAATATTGATGATACATCAAGCTCCAATTACTCTACACCTGAATGGCCATTTATGGGCACTGACTTTGACAATGAAATGGCTGCGTGGTATAAGAACCCCCCTCTGAAGCAGGACAGGGTAATATGAATACTAATCCTGGGCTGAATACTTCTCTGGCTCTAGAGATGAAGGCTCCAGTAGAGGAGCAGACTCCTATTGCCATTTCTTCTGACTCTGAGCCACTTATGCGTGGGGTTGCTGCTATGACTGAAAACAGAGGGGGGGATATGACTGAAGATAAGGGTGTTCTGGGTACTTTGGGAGGTTTAGCTTGTACTGAGGTAGGTATTGAGTTGGAGGCAATGATGGGTCCTTTAAACCTTCATCTTATGGAGGACCGTTCTATATAGACAAATCTGATGAGCATTTTGTGTGTGCTTATGATGCTGCTGAGGCAAATTTGCCACTGAAAAAAAGGAAGTGTAGAACCGAGATTGAGGAGCATAAAGTTCCTGAAAATTGTCTTGTCTCAATTGGATATGCGAAGGCCTATCTTACTCAGATTGCTAAGAAGTCGCGTGTGATAGAGCATAACATGGAAGTAGAAGCAGACACTAGTGGCAGTTTCAGAGTGAAGGTGGATGTTGATGGCATGAGCAGTTCAAATGAAGGATCTGTTATGAGCCCCCCTAATTGTGTTGCGGAGGTTGGCCAAAAACAACCTCCTCTAGCGCCATGAGTGTCTTGGCTTGGAATTGTAGGGGTCTTAATGATGCTCTTTCCCCTATAATTCCAAAGATAAGAGCATTAGCCATGGATAGTTCTATTAAGGTTTTTTTCTTATCCAAAACAAAATGTAGTATTAATAAGGTCAGTAGTTTGTTTCGTTTGGCTGGTTTTGGCAGTAGTGTTGGGTGTGGTGCTGATGGAAGCTCGGGAGGGCTTTGAAGTGGTTGGAGAAGTACTATAAAATTCTCCTTATCTTTTGCTTGTAAACACTTCATCATCCTTTTTAATAATATGAATATCGAACTTCCATGGCATCTCGTTTTGTTCTACGGGGAACCGTCTACTTCCTTACGTATGGATTTTTTTAATTTATTGGAATCGCAACTCCAACTTCTTCAGTACCCTTATGTTATTGTAGGTGATTTCAACCAAGTTGAATTTAGCATTGATAAGTGTAGTAAAAAAACGGGTAATATTCCAAGAGCAATGTAATTCCATCAATGGCGGGTGACTAATGAGTTATTGGACATACCGTTTAAAGGGCCAAGATTCACTTGGTGCAATAATCGAAATGAGATTCTTCGTGTGTATGAGAGGCTTGATAGGGCCTATGGGTCGAAGGATTGGTTTAGCTGCTTCGCAGATTCAGGGGTCAAGCACTTCCATATACAAATCTCTGACCATGCGCCCATTGTCTTGGATTTTTCTATGGTAGTAAATAAATTAAAAAAACCTTACAAAGTTGATGCATGGTGCTTAGATAATGCGGAATGCTGTGAGGTGATTGAGGAAAGCTGGGTGCAACCGTTTATGGGATCACCGCAATTCCGCCTTATGCGTAAGCTCTCTTATACTAAGGGAAAAATAAAGTAGTGGGCTCTTCATAAGAAAGCGGACTGGAATATTAAGTGGAATGAGTTTGATGATAGGCTATAAAAGTCCCTTGAGGACTGTTTTGTGGGTGGTGACTCTTCTAAATACGATCAGGTTAATCTTGAGGTCTCTTCGTACGCTCGGAATATTGCCCTGTATTGGGAACAACGTGCTAAGTTGAAGTGGACTATTGAGGGAGATACGTGTACGCACTTTTTCTTTAATTGGGTCAAAGGGCGGGCCGTTACTAACTTTATACTTGGGATCAAGAAGGCTTCCAATGACTGGACTTATAAGCCGGCAGAAGTTGCAAAAGAGTTTCATGACTATTTTTTCAATATTTATTATGATCCTGAACCACATAAACTATGGATTCGTGGATGCAACCGGGGAGTCTTGGCCATGATCTCTTCGAAAAGGTGGATATACACATTAAGGAGGATGATTATGACTTTCTATCTAAGGATTTTGTGACCCAAGATGTGCGCAGGGCGGTGTTCCAACTTGGTGCGTTAAACTCCCCTGGTCCTGATGGGTTTCCTGCTGTTTTCTTTCAGAAATATTGGTATAAGCAGGTAAAAAAATGAGGTTACGAATGCTGTGCTGGGAATTCTGAATACAGGTAGAGTGCCTGTTGAACTTAACCGAACGTGCGTTTATTACTCTTATCCCTAAATGTGAACATTGGGAAAAGGTGGAGGAGTTTCGTCCTATCATTTTGTGTAATGTGGCGATGAAAATAGTAACTCGGTGTTTTACGAATCGTTTGACTAGAGTGATGGGATATCTGGTTGGGAAACTGAAAATGCTTTTGTAGAAAAGCGACATATATATATGATAATGTCCTTATAGCTCAAGAAACAATTCATAAAATTAAGAATCACAAGGTTGGCCGTGGGGGATGTTTTGCTTTTAAAGCCGACATGAGTAAAGCATATGATCGGGTTAGGTGGGATTTTCTTAGAAGGACGTTGGAAGTGTTTGGTTTCCCACAAAAAAATGATTTATCTGATTATGAACTGTGTTACTTTTGTTTCATATGAGGTCCTTCTGAATGGAGCTCCTCTGGAACAGTTCAGGCTGACTCGTGGGATTCGACAAGGTGATCCCTTATCTCCCTATTTGTTCATTTTGTGCATGGAGATATTATCCCATAACATTAATGTTGCTGTGGTAACAGGTTGGCACTCTGGTATCAGGTTGGCCATGAATGGCCTTATACTGTCACATCTTTCTTTGCTGACGATTCTATATTCCTCCTTAAAGGCAAAAATGGTGCCTTTGCTAATCTACGTAGTTTGCTTGACTCTTATTGCAAATGTTCGGGACAACACATCAATGATAGTAAATCTGGCATCCTGTTTAGTCCTAGTACTACGTTGGCCTCGGCGAGGGACGGGTTGAACATTTTTCATATCCAAAATAACAAGGGTATTGGTAAGTACTTGGGAATCGAAACGGATTTTGGGGGTTCCAAACGATTGATCTTTGATGAGCCCGTGGAAAATGTTAAACGACGCCTGTCCTCCTGGAATGCTACTTTTCTATCGCCGGCTGGACGGTTAATCTTGATCTCTTAGTCTTGTCCACCCTTTCTAATTATTTCCTATCGGTCTTTAAGATTCAGACAAGTGTGTCAAGGAAGATTAATTTTATCTTGGCTCATTTTTGGTGGGCGGGGGTTAGATCTGGTAAGATCGTCCACTAAACGAGCAAGAATTTCTCAGTTTGCCAAAGTCTGATGGAGGTCTTGGTATTAGAAATATATAGTGCATGAATAAGGCTCTTCTGGGAAAACTTGCATGGAAGGTTGTGAGTGAGAGGAAATGCCTTCTTAGCCGCATTTTTTACGATAAATTTTTCGCTGAAAGGCATGATAGGGGGAACCTATGGTGCGGCATATGACGAGTAGCTCTTGGGGTTGTCGCAGTATTCGGGAGGGGGCTTCCCTTATTATACAGGAATGTGGCTGGAGCGCGAGAAAGGGGTCTTCGTTGAGTATTTGGAAGGCTAAATGGGTGGATGGTATGCAACCCCCTGATGTTACTCGGTTTGGTTTTCCACCGCCTGAATACATGCGTAATTGGCGTATCTTGGATCTTGTTGATTTGGATGGTAATTGGAATCGAGAGACTATTTACGAAGTTTTTGATGATGTATGGGCAAAGAAAATATGCGCTATACCCATCTGTTCGGCCGTGGTTAAGGATTCCATATTCTGGCGCTTAACTATGGATGGTATTTACTCTGTTAAGTCGGGGTATGGAGTGTGTCTTAAGGAATACTTAAGGGGCATTGTTTGAGAAAGGATCGGGAACGTGTTGATGATAAGGTGAGACTTTTCTGCAAAAAACGTCTCTGGAATTTAACAGGACCAATGAAATGGAAGGTACTACTTTGGCGTATCCTATCTTCATCTTTACCCGTGGGCGCGGAGTTTGTAAAACGGAATGTTCTGGGTTCCTCCTTTTGTCCCTTGTGCTCGGATAATGCATGCCTTGAAACCTTGGAACATTTATTTCGTGACTGTCCTGGTTAAGCGCTTGTGGTTTGCTTCTCCGATCCTTTGGGTATTAAGGCTGATCACACCTCTTTCTTAAGCTTAAGGGATTGGATCATGTATTGGATTAGTTTTGGGTTGATCGATAAAAAGAATTCATCCTTTTTTGTGGTTGTGTTTCTTTCTTTTCTATGGAGCATCTGGTGCTCCCGAGATAATGTTATATTTTCAGGTATACCCTTTTCGCCATCACTGTTTTTCAGGTTACAAAAGTTATCTCAAAATCTGGTGTTCGAGGCATTAGCTGTGGATAACAGTGTGAAGTCTACCTCTCACTCGTGCAATAGAAGACCCAAGGATGATGCTAAGAGCTCTATTCGGAACTATTATCCTCATGTTTTGGTTAAGGGGTATGGCTCTTTCCAAGCATATCGAATAAAAGTGGATGCGAGCTGGCTCCCTAATTTTAATGCTTCTGCGGGATGGATTGTGTATGCCTCGGATGGCTCCGTTCTTGGTTCACACTCGTTAAGTTTTAATGTTGAGACACCCCTTCGGGCAGCGGCCCTTGGACTTCTAAAGTCTTTGTCCTAGGTCTTTTCTTATCAGATTCGTCATTTGGAGGTCTCGTCTGATTGCCTACAACTTATCCTTCAGCTGACAAATTTGGAGGCAGTAGATATCAAGATTAAAGGAGTTGTTCTAGATATTTTTACCCTTCTCCCCTGTTTCATTGTATGACTATTAGTTTTGTCCCTAGGAGACTGAACAAGATTGCTCATAATCTTGCGAAAGACTCCCTGTAGATTATGGGACTTTTTTTTACTGCTGTAAAAAAAAAAACAGGGAAAACAAAAGGAGTATAAATTATTAACTGACAAGTGTTAGTAGATTTAGTCATTTGGTTGCATGTAGAAATTCGTAAAACACATGATTTTAGAATTCACGTGAATTAGAAAATATTGTTTGATTTTCATTTGAAAAGTGCAATTCATGTAGACATTCTCACTCACTCCATTATGAAAAAATTGTAATTCATGTAAATTTGGGGTAACCAAACAAAAAATGAATTTTACAATTCATACATTTTTAGTGGCTACCCAAACCACCTTCACAAATTCTTGTTTCAGACCATCAATTTTGGTCTGAAATAATAAGACGGGATTTTGTAACCATTTTACAGCGAAATGTAACCACGATAGTATGGTCAATGTTACAGCTTATGATAACTTGTTTGTAAATAATGGTTACATTTGACTGTAAAATGGTTACAAAATCCCGTCTTATTATTTCAGACCAAAATTGATGGTCTGAAACAAGACCAACCGAACCACCTTAGTATTGGTTTTACACAATATTCACAAATACGGTGGCTAGATGCTTTAGAGATGTCACGTCTTAAGATACCCTGAGAGTACCGTAATTGCATTTAGTGCCTTACTGGTGTCATTATTTGATCCACCAAAAAACCACTTTTCCAGGTCACTCATTCGTTACTCATTCAACTATGAAAGCTTCACTATTGAAAACAATCAACGACCCAATCATGGTACGGCGACTGTTGGCAATGCTACCTTTACGAGATAACATTACCTATTACCGAGTACTATCTTTGATTTTTTTATAATGTTTCTCTTTTCGTTTTGACATTGATATTTCCTTCTTTCTCTTTTGAAAAACTTTGTATGGTTCAAAATCAATTTCATATAAAATTATGGGTATTTTGTGAATCAAATTAATTTCATTATTTCTTGGGTTAAAATTAAAAGGGAATAAGACAAGAAATCGGAGGGAATATTAATTATTATACACCGTTGTTTAACACGTATCTTAAAAACATATTTTAAAAACTCATTTCCCGACTTAGATTTGATGCGAGTTCGAAAATTAAACATATTAGTCTTGACAACAATATTCCTTTTATATGTAGTTATTTTGAATTCTTCTTGTTGAATGTGGCTAATTGAGTAACGTGGATGGAGTAGATGATAGAGTGTAATTTTAATAAAATTGTTTACACTTTGCAGGGAACACGATTATAGGCATTACTATCTCAGTAGTTGCTGCTATTTTAATAATCACAGTGACAATTTGTTCGATAAAGAGAAGAACAAAGAAGTATGATGGCTTGCCATTCCGAAGTGGTACCTCTATTGTTCATATAATAATTATAATAACGAGTCTCAATACCAACATCTCGCTTACAGATCTAATACAAGTAAAAGTGAGAGTATAGTATGAAACTGAACCTCGATGCTACCTAATAATGCCTAGTTACTCCATGACATTTTTTTCTTTCTTTATTCTCTAATAAAATTGCTTTGATAATTATTGTAATAATTAAGGATAATATGTTTCACTATCATGGCATAGGGTCTGAGGACTTTGAAGCAGCGGAGTCGTTGCATTATGAACTTTCAACGCTTCAATCAGCTACAAACGACTTTTCAAAGGACAATAAGTTAGGAGAAGGTGGATTTGGATGTGTCTATAAGGTACGGAGTAATACACTTTCAAGTAATATACCAACTACATATACTCAGGGAGTTATTAGTTCTTCTTACAGTTTTAATGATATGCTAGTTAAGTGTTGGGTTTCTCTTCCCTTTTTTGATAAGTTTGTTGTAATCCAAAATCAATTATATTGGCATATATTTTTTGTGTGATATAAAATTATTTCCTTAATTTTGTTGAACAAAAAAGAGAAGAAAGGGAACCAACACCATAACTAGAGGAGACTATTATATTGTTTCGTGCATCAATATTATCCATAAAATACTACACAATATTGAAAACAAAAAATAAAAGCTTTACACCACATCGGTATATTTAAATATTTAATAAGTATGGAGTAATATTACCAAAAAAGGGCAAAGTTTAGAGTAATAGAAACATTCATATTTAAGCATGACCTACGTTCTCTGTATTAGGGCTAGTTCTTCATTTTTATTACTCCCTATTTGACATAATAATGTATAAGAATAATAGGAATATTTATAATAGTTTGGACTCAATCATCCCCTTAGAATTTTGGTTGAGATGATTCAGATTCATCTATCAGGGTATCAGAGCCAGAGTGATAGAAGATCGCAATCTGAAAAACTCACGAGGTGAAACCCAGCATACCTTATAGATAGCCTGTACAAACTAACCAATCTTCAAACCCAATTAACATTTGAATGAGAGAATGTAATAGAAATCAATCAATATATATAATTAAAAGAAGCTTTTTTCTAAGCATGTGCTAGTTTCCACCTTTTACAAAACACTTATATATAAATAATGATTTATTTACCAGTTTTCTACTAGAATTAGGAGATAATTAATTATTTACAATTTTTCTATTAGAATTAGAAAATTAGTAAATAGTTGTTGAGATAATAATTTATTTATAATTTTCCTATTAGAATTAGAAAATAAGAAAATAATAAATTATTTACAACTTTTCTATTAGATTTAGAAAAATAAAAAATACTTCCTCCATTTTCCTATTTTCTTCTCATTTCCCTTATTTGACAAATTACCTATTTTCTTCCCATTTCTTTTCTTTTCTATTTTAGACAACCAAATTACAACTTTATCATTTTTTTATTACAAAAAATACCCTCTTTTCATTACTAACCCCACTTATTACCTTCCTTTCATTACTTTATCATTTCTTTATTAGTTTGCTATAATCCAAGTGCAAAATGAAATGGGAAGAACACTTATAAATGGAGGAAGTAGCTGATTATTTACAATTTTCCTTTTAAATTTAGAACATTATTATTCTTTAATATTTATATACTTAC
The DNA here is from genome assembly GCA_029255685.2 of Silene conica. NCBI lineage: Eukaryota > Viridiplantae > Streptophyta > Magnoliopsida > Caryophyllales > Caryophyllaceae > Silene > Silene conica. The sequence continues at coordinate 15,263,830 of CM055319.2, forward strand.
TATTTAAGTTTATTAACGTTATTCAACGTTTTTATTGAAAATGAAAATCGGAAATGAATTAGAATAATTGATTATTTACAATTTTCCTATCTTATAAAATTATTTTTTAATATTTATATACTTACTATTTAAGGTTATTAATATTGCTCAGCGTTTCTATTAAAAATAAAAATGGGAAAGCGTACAAAAGAACTAATTTAGTTTGTCATCGTCTTAACATTAAAATGAGTCAAAAATCGTCTCACGGGGATATAAGAGTAATGAGAGAAATCTTTTATTTTTTTCTTATACATTATGTTCTTATCTTTTCCATATTACTAGACCATTCAAACTTAAATGAATACCTCCACCTTAATTAAAAATGTGTGGAACTAATAAATGAAATTAGTTAAATATTTAAGTCTAAACAAATTCCTACCTAAAGTAACATTTGCGATCAATCATATTCGACCAAATTAATAGCAACACTACTATTTTTTGATACAAGAGTAGCACTACTATTCAAGTGCATAATATGCACTTTCGTACTTAATTATGCGAAAGAAATGAGATCATTTCTTTAATTAAGTAAAAAGAAAATAAGATAAATGCGAAATATATTATGCTTTAGAGAAACCCCAAAAATGTCAAATTTGGATTTAATTAGTATAAATATAAATATTAAACACCACAATGATGATGTAGATAGGTGCGTGAAGTAGAATAATTGTGTAGATGACATGTGTTTTAAATGGGTATTGAAAGGTATTTCATAAATAACGATATTTATTACTACATATTTTCACCTTATTATTTAACGATGAGACATTGTGTTATAAAATGACATATTTTTTTTTTTACGGGGGCGGAGGTCGGTAGGTTTTAAGGGAGGAGGTAAGTGTCTTCAAGGATAGGGTTACTCTCCGACGTTTAAGAGTATTATTTAAGTAGTACAAGCAAATTGGTCAGAGATATTCAAGAATGCAATTTATGATTTTGAGGATCAAGTTGGTTAGTTGGGTTGTCAAGTTACGATTTAAGGGGTATAAATATAAATATATAGATATTAAAGAACATAATGATGTAGGTGATCTAAGTTAAGCGGAATAATTGTGTTGATGAGATGAAATGCAAGTGAGTATTAGAAGGTATTCATACAACAAAGTAATGACAAATAAACGGTGTTTCCGAGACGGATAAAATAAGCCGTAAAAGATCAAAAATATTTTTAATTAGTATTAGATTATAGTTTATTATAGCCCGTATTCTTTTTTTTCCTCCATATTTTCAACTTATTTTTTACAGCGTGACATTGTTTTATAGGGTAGGGGCTGATTTTAAGTTGTATGTGTCCATTTGTTTAGGGATGGGGATAAATACATCTCGAGGGAAGAGGTAAGTATCTTGGGGGATTGAGTTACTCTTCGACGTTTAAAAATGTGATGTAAGTTGCACAAGAAAATGTCTATAGGTTAGAGTTGCTTAGGGATATGATTGATTATGTTAGTCAAGTTGGGTAGTTATGTGAGAAGGGTATGACAAATACCTAAACTCTATCGAAAAAAGTTGCGTATATACTACAAAATGATTAGAACAACTGAGCAATTACATATGTAGATAAATTTTATTTCAAAATTCTACTTCATGTGATAATAACAGAGGCACAGATGTTATGAAAAGAACTTAAAAATCTCTAAAGTAACATGTATGCATACTCAATTTTGATTGTTATAGGGCGGGGTTTGATTTTACATTGGATATATCTATTATTTCGAACGGTTGGGGTACATAGGTTTTGAGAGATGAGGTAAGTGTTTTGCGGGGAGAGTTACTCCACGACGTTGAAGAGTGTGAGAGTAGTACAAATAAATGTCGGTAGGTTGAGGTTTCCAGGGATACATTTTACAATTGATTTTAATGCTTAAGTTGGTTAAGTGGGTGAGAAGGGTACTCCGTGGGTAGGATTACTCCCCAACGTTTACGAGTGTGATTTATAATATATAAAAATATATTCATCTGTAGGGTTGAGTTGTTTAGGGATATGAATATGGTTAGGGTTGATTCTGATGGGTTTGGTTGGTTAGTCGGGTGGAAAGGGTTGAATTTGTGAAAAAGTGAATAACATGAGATATTGATTGGAGAAGGTAAATGAATAAATTTTATTTGAAAATGTTTATTATATGAGAAAAGAACCGACAAATATATATATAGGCTAAAAACATTTAAAATATCACGTGTATAAACTCAATTTTGTTTCTTTTTGTTTCTTTGTTGGACACAAAACTAAACAATCAAATGTTATACTATCTTCAGTCCTATTGAATGCTCCATAGGGCCGGGGAATAATTTTTAATATGGAATGACGTTATAATGTTTTTTGTGGGAGTATTCTTGGAAATATTTAGGGGTGTGTATAAAAAGATGTCATAATGTGGAGTTGCAGTTGCAAATTTGCAATGATAACATTGTAAATACAAGAAATAGAAGAAGATATTTATGTCAATTATTTTACCAAGTATGAAAGGAAAACATTGGATTAAATTGTACAAAAATAGAATGTGGGAACATTAGATAAGAATTAAGGAAGTATATGTCATGTCAGTATTATATGGCGATAGATAGGTCTGGTATGTAGGAGGTAAATGTTTTGAGGATAGAGTTATTTTCCGACATTTAAGAATGTGATTTGAGAAGTACAAGTAAATATAGATACAATGAGGTTGTTCAGGGATGTGCATACGATTAATTATGATGGTCAAGTTGGTTAGTTGAGTGAAAAAGGTACGAACAATGCCTGAATGGTGTGGAAAATGGGGAGGGGGGGGGGGGGGGGGGGGTATGTAGCAAGAAAACTGATGAAGTAGATGAATTTATTTGAAGGTTGTATTATGTGTAAATGACTTAGGCATAGATGCTATAAAAATAAGTTAAAAATCTCTAAAGTATCATGTATGAAAACTCAATTTTATTTTTTTTCCTTGTGAAACACAAAAATAGGTAATCAAATGTTAATAAATATCATGTCAATATAGTATTGTTAACGTTTAACTAGGTTACTTTTTTTGTCTTGGTGATTAAAAAAAACATTGTGGTTTGTTACACCCAATTTCAATATAACATCTCGAGTGTTGCATCCACCGTTCATTCCTTAACACTTCTCTCATACCTCTTTTGTTACCAAACAAAAAAAATTGCATGTTTTTGTTTTTCCCATCAAGGATTTCTCATTCAAACAAGATCGATTTTGAAAGCAGAAGTTAGCTAGGTTTCTGATAGATGGATGAACTTTTCATAGGGAGAGCTAACATTGAGGGATAAGTCCGGGTGTTTCGTGAAGGAGAGGTGACTTGAATATTTTAGTTGCGTGTGTATTGGAAGCTAGGAAAGAGTGTCGATGATGAGTTAGATGGTTGTTTGAGGTAGCAATAAAGATGACTAACTCGCATTTGATGATTAATTTCATGATAGGTTAGTAGGTGTGATTTTGGATTGTATACCGTTTCATGTGTGGTTTGAAGAGTTGGTGGTAAACATTAATGACGGAAATGAATATAAATGAGGTAATTTATTAACAAAATAACGCATATATAGAACGAACTAATACTATTTTTATATAAAAAAATCTTATGGTGGAAATTTTATGAATACCATAAATTAATTTAGTATCCGTGCATCGCACGGGCAAAAATACTAGTATTAATAAAAGTTGGGTCTTACCACTGGCTTTTGCTTATGAGAGTCTTTAATTAAGATGGGCAAGAAATAGCAGTTAAATCTTTCATTTTTATTACTCCGAATTTGTGAAACGTTACTAAATAATGTGCGTGTGAACCTATTTGTTGTAGGGCACCCTATCAAATGGGCAAGAAATAGCAGTTAAACGGCTATCTAAAAGTTCGGTACAAGGTGCACAAGAATTTAAAACAGAAGTTTTATTGATCGCCAAACTTCAGCATAGACGATTAGTTAGGCTCCTTGGATTCTGCATTACGGCCTCCGAAAAGCTTCTTGTTTACGAATACCTTCCTAACAAATCGCTTGATCACTTCCTTTTTGGTATGATATCATGCCTAATCTTCCTCGTTAATTTTTAGTTGTAAGCATGAAACACATCTAAAACAACATTTTCAGTTTATAATAATGGTTAGTATTACTATATTAAAGCATTTTTTTATATAACTAATAATATGTCCTTATTTTAATGGTAGATCCCGTAAAAAAGGCAGTATTGAATTGGAATACACGTTATAAAATTATACGAGGAATTGCTCGTGGAATGCTTTATCTCCACCAAGATTCTCAACTTAGAATCATACATCGTGATCTTAAAGCAAGTAACGTTTTGTTAGATGCGGACATGAATCCCAAAATTTCAGACTTTGGAATGGCCAAAATATGTGGTATTGATCAGACTCATGGAAATACAAATAGAGTGGTTGGAACATAGTAAGTGTACTTTTATGTCTTGAATATAAAAAAATGTTTTACGTATGAGAAGGAAGGTTGTTGATTCATATATCATGTTGCCTTGCAGTGGTTATATGGCTCCGGAGTACGCAATGCAAGGCAAGTTTTCTGTGAAATCCGATGTCTACAGCTTCGGTGTGCTTGTTTTGGAAATAATTAGTGGCATGAAGAACAATTCTTTCTATAAAAGTGGCTATGCCGAGGACCTCTTAAGTTATGTAAGTGCATTATAATCCCTACTTGTAGTAGTGATCTATGAAAAATACTTATAGCCATGATATTATTACGTAATTGCTTTTTCATATACATGTTAACTTTTTTTTCATTAATATGATGTAATTTGCAGGCATGGAAACAATGGATGGACGGCAAACCTATGGACTTTGTAGACGAAATAATAAGAGAGTCGTGCTCGATGAACGAAGTGAAGAAATGTATGCATCTAGGGCTGTTATGCGTCCAAGAAGCAATAGATGACAGACCTACAATGACTACTGCAGTTCTAATGTTGGACGGGCAATCGGTTCCTATTCCGACTCCGGTACAACCCGCTTTCTTTACCAAGAAAATCGGAGGATCAACAACCTTTGGATCGGATCAATCGATAAGTGAGTCAGTGCCTTGGACCATGAATGAAGCTTCCGTTTCCGAAATCGAACCTAGGTAAGAAAGAGGTAATAAGACGGCAGTAGATACTAGATAATACTCCGTACCAATTAAGTTTCTGAAACGGGATAAGGTCTATTATACGCGTGCGCGCCAAACTCAGTATCACCAGAAAGTTGCCAATTTTTTGGGATCTAATAGGATCATCGAAGTCTACATTAAGATAACAACTTGGGTAACTTGTAAAACTACGTATTACATATACGTTTTTCTTCAATAATTAATCGAACTTCAAAGTCTCACGTTACACCATTCTTATTGCATTGTGGGATAAGATTACAAAGTCATGCTCATTGTTTAAAAGCTAGAATTATAGAACAAGAATAGTTAAATACTCGCTCCTATTTATAATAACCTTTCTTCTTTCTTTTTTCATCAATTCACAATAACTTTCCTATATCCTTTTTCGTAAAATTTTATATATATTTTAATCACCGCATAATAATACTCCAAAATACTCATATTTTATCTTTATTTCACAATAATACCACACAATACTTTTATTCTCTCTAATCAGCTAACCCCTACAATACTTTCTGTTTATTTAATTAATTTTCTTACTTTTTGTATCATTTCTCAATAAGAATGGTTTTAAGAATAGGAGGAAGTATTACAATTCCAATATTTATCAAAGGAGATTAAACCAAGAGAGATTTTAATTATTCTCTCAAGAACATGTTTGTCAATAAAAATTTCAAAAATAAAATTCTTCCATTGTGTATTACATTGGGTTTGTCAAAATAAGAATTTGGTTCTTATTTAAGAACCAAGTTCTTTGTTGGTTTCAAGAAAAAAAAAAATTTATGAAGATAATAAGATAATTAATAGTGGGTCCTAATTAAGAACTAAATAAAGTTCTTCTATTGTGATGTGAAATTCTTAAACTTAGTAATTTGTGAAAATAACTTGGAAACAGGAAGAACTTTATATAAAGTTCTACTATTGCTATAGAGATGAAGATATAGAGATGTACGCATTATTAGAGGGTAGAGTTGATTATAAAATAAAGTCCAACTTTTTTAAAATACCTATTTAAATTAATTTACCTTTTAAGTATAGTAGGAGTAACAATATATCCCACGTGGAAAAATTAGGGAACAAAGAATGGAAATAAGATATAAAATAATTTTTAAAGTAGATAATATTAGAGGTTGGAGTTGATTATAAAAGAAAGTCTAACTTTTTCAAAATAATAATGTGTAGTTTTTCTCCTCTTGCCGTTCTCTGTCCCCTTCTCCTACGAGCCTCTATATATAATTCTCTATATAACAGTTACTCTATTTGTTGTGTTCATCCCGGAAAAGTAGGAGTTACTCCGCTTATTGCGTTTTGATCATTTCTTCCACAACGGTCACTCCTTGCTGCACTTTTAACCTAATTTCTCACGTTCCAGATTGCATGTAGTTGCTTTAAGACTTAATTAATCGCCCTAGAAAATAGTTGTTTTTGTTTTATTATTCGCAATGTCTGCTACTCCTGGGAGGCTACTGCTTTTTTACTGGCAGTTCTTTTTGACTGCACAACGGACTATTTCCTTCATATCCTGAATTTCTTTCCTGACCTGGTGCATTTGGGAACATATATACTTCGTTGAGCATATACTTGTATGGGGTTTGGCCTGAGATATTTTCTGATCAGGCAGGGAATATCCTGACTCAACAATTACTTTGGAGCAATAATTTTTTTTTGAAATCAAATTAAATAATCTTTTTTTTGAAATCAAATTAAATAATCCTTTTCATTAAGCTAAGTTTGAGGTGGTGCCTTTGAATTCTTCCACAATTCCTTCCCCTATCATCATCGTACCAAGTTGCAGATATTTAAGGTGTGGACAGCCGAGTTAGCCTATGAATTAGGTAATAAGGTAGATTATGAATCCATCCATTTCAAAATTCGACTAGTTAAATGTTGACATGTTCGATTTCTACCCTTCACCGTTCATGGTATTTTCGGATCACTTCTTATTTTATACATACCATTTTCAATTTTGTGATTATTTTATGATTAAATATAATTATTATGATCCATTTAATTAAACCGTTTATGTTACTTGCTTTTTAAAAATGGTCACATTCGATTGTAAAATAATCTCAAAATCGAATCATTTTGAAAATAATAAGATGTCTCATTTTAAGAGAGAGGCCAACTATTTTCGGATATACCATATAGGATATCAATTATTTAATGAAGGTATAAATATAAATATTAGCTAATACTTTCTTTGCAAATTCACATTATTGATTTAACTTTAGACGAGGAAAATGTCACCATTTTATAACAAAAACTAATAATTTAACAATTAAATGTTAGAACTAAAAATGTTTTCTATCAATAAACTGGTAGTAATTTATTTTCAAAAAATGTTCACATTTTATTGTAAAATAATCACATTTTTATCCGAATTCAACAATTCTGTTTATGTACGCGAATCAACGATAATGAGATTTACTTTGAAGAACATGAAGGCTACAACAAAAAAGGGCTGATATTTGGTGCGGGAAATGCATCACCAGTTATTTGGGAACATCGCCGTCATTCAAGTGTTGGGAGCACTTCATACAACCCAGGTATTGTCGGTAGAGTGCTTGAAGAAAATGCTCGGCTAAAACAACAAGAAGTCGAGCAATCTCAAAGACTTAAGGCTATTTAAGAGTTCTTAAGTCAACAAGGCTTCTGTACTCAAAACTGTAACCCGGGAGATCCTTCTCAACCACGACGTGACTTTGATGATGACGGTGGCGATAGTGCTAGGTCGGCCACCCCTTTCATCACCCATCATACCCCTCACACCACTGTGAGATACGGTATCCTAGTTTATTAGGTTGGTTAGTATGTTTGTATTCAATCTTTTTAGTTTTTTTTTAAATCGAATGTATTCTGACATATAACTATGTAAAACCTTATTTTTAGTTTTGAAAAAGCTTTTCAAAATCATGTCTCGGACCAGTTGTTGTGTGTTGGGTTGCTTTGGCTGTAGTCAGCTACTTTTATGCAGGTTTAGAGAGCTTACAAATGGCTAAAATCAGCCATTAGCTTAAATGGGGGAGCATATAGAAATAGCTGAAACATGCCAAAACCTACAGGAATTTGCGACGGAAAATCCGTCACAAAGCTTGACTTTCGTTGACTTTTTGACTGGTCAAGTCAAAGTCAGTCAAGTTTTGCGACGGAAAATCCATCGCAAAACTTGATTGACTTTGACTTGACCAGTCAAAAAGTCAAAGGAAGTCAAGTTTTGCGAAAGAAAATTCATCACAAATCTTGACTGACTCTGACTTTCCAGAGCCGTCACAAACCCATTGGCGACGGATAGTCCGTAGCAAAATCAATTGCGACGGAAAATTCCGTCGCAAAATTTCATTTTTCGACAAAAAAGTGCGACAGAGGATTTCCGTCGCAAGTTCGCCGCAAATGACGAATTTGCCACGGGAACATCTTGTCTAGGGATGGCAATGGGTAGGATCTGTGTAGGGTTCGGCAAGACCAGACCCGACCCGAAGTAAAAGAACTTAGACCCATACCCGACCCAGACCCTAAAGAGTATGAAATTAATGGACCCACACCCGACCCTAATGGGTCTGGGTCGGGGTAGGGTCTGCCCTAGGGTCTAATTTTTCTTAACGAATCATCCAATTTTTCTTAACGAGTCCAATTTGAAGAAACAGTAAGTTTGTAAGAGTAAGAGTATGCATATACAAGCTTGAACTGGACAGTAAATTTGAAGAAACACGCAGCAACAACAACAAAATTAACGCAGCAACTAGAATTGGAATCTGATTTCTTAATTCTGATTTCTTAATTCGAACACGCAGCAACAACAACAAAATTAACGTAGTAAGTTTGTTTTCTGAAATCTGATTTCTTAATTCGAATAAGAGAAAACACAAAAACAAAAATAACGCAGCAACCCGTGGAGATTAATATGTCATGTTGTTGGTAGATGCAGATGAATGAAATCGGCGGAGAAGAAGACGATGAAGGAATATTAGTGTTTGTGTTTTAGGGTTTTTGAATTATAATTACAAAAATGAATTGGGAAACTGAGAAAGGGAAAGTGGGAAGTAGTGCAGCGTAAGTTATGAGTTATGATATTACATTTTTTTTTTTAATAAAAATAAAACACGGGTCCACGGGTTGGGTCAGGTCTCAATAGTTAGACACAGACTCGGACCCTAAATTTTTATATAGGAGTCATACCCGACCCATACCCGAGCGGGTCTCAAAAATTCGAACTCATACCTTACCCATCAGGGTCCGAACCTAAGGGTCTGGGTAGGGTACCCGACCCGCTGCCATCCCTAGTCTTGTCTGCGATGGAATTTTCCATTGCAAATGCACTGTTGTTTTGTAGTGATACATAATCAGTCGATTAAAACCGACTAAAATTACATGGATTTTTTCCGATTTTGTGTATAGAGTAGGAGGTTTAAATAAGAAAGAAATTAAAGTAAATTATATCCTACTCTCAAGAGTAGGGAGTAGTATATAACCATGCAGTTACATTAAATAATAAATTAAAAGAAATATTAAAAAGAACAAAATTAGCTACTCACTGTATGATTCTATTTTTTTCTTTTTACTCAATTTATCAAAGTCAACCTTTTTTCTTCTATTTGCATTCGAATTTATCATGTTCATATTTCGTAATCATTAAATTACACTACCATATTTACTAAATTACAAATAAATGTAATAGTATCATATGGTGAATATCACACTATATGGTACATATTCATCAAATTACATTATCATATTCACTGAATTAAACTTGAATATAATAGTATCAATTGGTGAATGTTATATCACATAACAAATATTTATCAAATCGGACTATCATCTTCGCTAAATATAAAATGACTATCATGGTGACTGACTTATGATGAATACACAATAGATATTACATATTCATCAAATTAACAATGAATACGGTAGCGTCATATGATCAATAAATATCACACTCGAAATCACCATTTAACTATGAAAAAAGAGAGAGAGAAAGAGAGAGATAACAGTTAAGTGATTTAAGGATAACACAAATCACCTAATATAACAATTTAATAGTTTCACCAAAAAAGAAAAAAAACAATTTAATAGTGAATAATGAGGGAGAAACATATATTTAATTCAATTAACTTTAGGGTTGTGATATAATATTAGAACATACTTTTGACGGTTAAAAACGACTTAAAATGCATAGACTCTTTGAATTTTTTGAGCAAGAAATAAGGGTTTTTTTGTTTTGCGCTAACTACTTTTGGTGAGTGAAGAGTAAAATAATGGACCGGGATGAGTAGTTTTTATATTTTATGAAATATATTTATTTATTTATTTTAATTTTAATTTTAATTTTAATTTTAAAATGGATAAAGAGCATGGAAGAGTATAGTTTAAGAATTGAGAAAATAAGGGAATTTTTGTTTTTGTGGTAACTAGTTTTGATAAGTGAAGAGTAAAAAGATAGAGTGAGGTATAGGTGATTATCTTATTTTATGGGATATTGTAAAACCCCTCGTTGCAGCGGAAAATAAAACATACAACATGTCAAAATTTACGCGGAATTTAAACTTTAACATGCATAAAAACGAGGTGAATTAAAACTGAAACTGAAACAACTGATATGAACAGAAACATAGATAAGTATAACTGTCTAAGTACTGAAAGTAAATATATACAAACAGCCTGGGATGGCATATCCCTACAGGCACTCAAAACTGAAATGTAACTAGAGTCTAGCTAACGATGAATAGGATCATCGCTCGCTAGCTCCATGCAACCCTCTGCCAACCACCTGTCATGTACCTACATACATGTAAACATGTACGCCACAATCAGTGGTGAGTGACTAGAGTTCTCCTAGCCACCTTTTGTAACGACACGTAACACATAAACATACAATATACTCCAACATATACATAACATGTGAAGCATATAAATCTCAACATCTGAATCTCATATTATCATGCAATTACCATTCAAGGCTCTCAACCAACTTCGGAAACTATTTGGAAGGAGAGCCGGTTTCCCTTCCGATTGCCCGGCCGGGGGGTCTTTCAGTCCAAACCATTTACGAAACTAGCCAAAGAGTCATCCAATGCCTTGGATGAACAATTCTATAATCAAACACTATACTCATAAATATCAACAACTACATCTGACACTGTACCAAAACTAGGCAAGTAGATGCAAAACAACAAGTATAAAGGTTCATCGGTCAACTAAAGACATAACCTAATTACCAAATATTCAGCAAGTAAAAAGGTTCAGAGGCGACATCTTAACGCATAACCTAGATACCAAATTCACATTCACAAGCAATGGGTCCAGAGGTGAACTTAACACATATCCCACTACCATCAAATGTCGGGTCCAGAGGTGAGCTTAACACATATCCCAACATACATACACAAGCAATGGGTCCAGAGGTGAACTTAACACATATCCCATTGCCACACACAAGTATTGGGTCGAGAGGTGAGCTTAACACATATCCCAATACACAGCTATCGCACACTGGGTCCAGAGGTGAACTTAACACATATCCCAATATGCAACAACCGATCACGTGTCAGGTCCAGAGGTGAACTTAACACATATCCTGACACGCCACAAATAAAACACGTAATGGGTCCAGAGGTGAACTTAACACATATCCCATCACGCGACAAGTAGCTCACATATTAAGCTAAGAGGCCAGCTTAAGGCATACCTTAATACGCATCAATACAATAGCATCCAAATATAGAAACTAGATCCTTAGTTCTAACCTTCTATACTTCTAAACAACACTTAATTGATCCCGGGAACTAAGTTGAGGGAGAGCCGGTTTCCTTTTCGGTTACCCGACCGGGGGGTCTCTATCCTCTCTCCATTCCCGAACCCAATATAGTGTCGCCCATCCTCTTGGGACCTCAAACACACATAAGCAAGAGATAAACAAGTTCTTCAACAATTATAACCAACCTACGACTTTCCTTCCACAAGTTTAAGGGTCACTAACCATCTAACTAGGTCCACTAGGTCTCAATAACAACCTAGGATAAGATTAACTTAGGAAGAGAAACAACCTTCTAAGCATTGTTTACTAACTACCCATTACCATTAAGTGAATACTAACTTTAGCTAAGAAACAACATCCTAAAATGTTGCTCGCTAACTACCCATTAACCATGACCTTAAACATCACAACTTATGATACTTAATCATGTTAAGAACTTAAAAGGAACCTTACAACAAACAATTGAAAAAGGATTAACATGAGGCAATTAACTAATCGCTTGACCAAACTTACTTAGCCTAAACATTCATATAAAACCAAGTAATTATATTCATAAATACTACATAAACATTACTTAAGAAATGGGGAAACAAGTCCCCAAAACAATCACGAAACAATTAAACAACACGAAAGTTACAGGCACATTGCGCAGCTGGCCCTCACTTGCGCAGCCTGCGCCCCTGCACGGGCAGGCCGTTTCTCGCGATTTCCTGCAATTTCTCAATTCCTTCAAACTTTCGACAATTGATTTTACACTATGATTTCAAGTCGTAAATCTATCCTACCAGCACATATAATCCCATAACAATCCCAAATATACATCAAACATGATTTTTGGACAATCGAAACACAAATTAAGAACAATCTTTGTATTCGTCTTAAGAACATGAAATCTGAAAATGAGTAAATAATCATATGAACACCAAACCAATCATGTGAATATCATCTAAGATTAAACCCTAACATGTTTCTAAGTCTTAAACAACAACAAACATCATCAAAATCAGAATCTTCACAATAAACACCAAGAAAATGCTATTTTAACAATAAAGGTCGAGTTTCTCATTATCGTCACCTTAAAAGCGGTTATGCTCCAATTTCTTCTTCAATAACGAAGCTATCAACCTCCGGGTCCTCTAATCCAAACCCTACAACAAAAGAAACGAAATTAAGAAGCTTAAAACGGAATTTAGCCAAAACAGCGTCTTTTTCGAGTTCGACGAAATTGAAATTGAAAGGGATAGAAAGCTTGGAAATCTCGCAAGGATTCCGAAAATGCAAGACTTACCGCGATTCGAGTTCGGGAAGGCCTTGAAATGTCGATTTTAAGCTTGAAATAAAAGGAGAAATGGAGGAAAAGAGAAAGCAGTGAAAGTGTTTTGGTGAGGGTGAAGAATGTCGACATAAGGGTTTTTGGTGGGGTTAAGTAGTCCTTTCCTTATTTTGAGTCGGGTTACTTGTTTTTGTGAAGCGGATTCAAGTCGGGTTTGATTTAAGCCAAGTTATTAATATCTTAAGAACTGAAGGATTCTTAAGACGAATCTTAACGAAAGATTTAAAAATAACTTAACAATTTATACTAAAATATTATTATATTTCGTAAAATAATTTAAAACCTTTAAAATATTATTTACGAAAATGCGGGATGTTACAGATATACTTGTTATTTTTTTTATTATTATTTTAAAATGGATAAGGAGTATGGAGGACTATATACCTGAGAGCACTAAAAAACAATAGCGCTCTTGCGACGGAATAGTCCGTCGCAAATAAGGGTAAATCCGTCGCAAATACGATATTTGCGACGGAAGCGGTCTATCGCTTTTTTTGTCGCAAAATGAAGTCTTGCGACGGAATCGTCTACTTTGCGACGGATATCGGTCAAGATTTGCGACGGATTTTTCGTCGCAAACATTAACTGACTTTAACTTTTTTGGACTGGTCCAGTCAAAGCAAGTCAAGGTTTGCGACGGAAAATCCGTCGCAAAGGTCAATAAAGTCAAGGTTTGCGACGGATTTTCCATCGCTAATACCCGCATGTTTTACCAAGTTTAAGCTTAATGGCTGATTTTAGCCATTTCTAAGCTCTCCAAACCTGCATAAAAGTGGCTGATTTGAGCCAAAACAACCCAACACACAACAACTTGTCCGAGACAAGATTTTCATAAGGTTTTTCATAACTAAAAATAAGATTTTACATAATTATATGTCAGAATACATTCGACTTAAAAAACTAAACAGAATGAATACAAACAAACTCCGGTAAACTAGTGATAGAAAGAGAAAAAGCAACGGAATAAGCATTGCTAATCCCTAGAAATGGCGGTTATGCTATTTAGCAGTACTCAGGCGCAAAAAGATGCAGGACCTGCATCGTCGTCAACAAACAAGAAAAATAATAATAATAAGAATCATAATAATAGTAATAGTAAGGGTAAAACAACAAAAACTCCACAAACTAGTAATATTCATAATAATCAAAAATCAAACAGCAATATTGTTGCTACTGAGAATGAAACTGGTTTCACTAAGGGACTACCACAAACAGTAGATGCTCATCGTACTCGAAGTATGGCTGACATTGTAGGTATTCCAGGACTAAAGCTTACGGAAGAGAGTGTGGAGGAAGACTTGAATGACTGGATGATGAGGAAAGGTGGAAGGGATATTCCCCTAATGGAAACAATTCTGGAAGAAGAGCTTAATCTGATCCAGTTCTCTGCAGAGGACATCCAGGAGGAGGTAGATTTATGGTCTAATTATGTTTATTGTTACATTTTGGGGGCTAATCCTCCTTGGGGTGTGATAGAGGAGTTTGTATATCATATCTGGAAAGATTTTACTGTAGATCGTGTTTCGTTTTTGAATAATGGGATATTTGTTGTCCGATTTCATAAGTTGGAACATAAAGAAGAAATGTTGCAGATTGGGCATTTCATGTTTGAAAACAAAACTATGATTGTTAAATCGTGGGATGGGACTACTAAGTTGGTTAAGGGGAAGGATACTCTGGTTCCAGTTTGGATTAAGCTGACAGGGATACCTATCAAATTTTGGGGATGTTTGCCAAAAATTGCAGGGATTATTGGAAAATATGTAAAAATGGATGATATCACTAATGATAGAATTCGACTGTCTTATGCAAGGGTGATGACAGAAGTTGAAATGGATCAGAAATTGACTAATAGTGTTAAATTTCTGGATGAAAATGGGAGAGTAGTGGTGGTAGCGGTTGACTATGAATGGAGACCAGTTACTTGTGAGAAATGTAGAAGGATGAGGCATGATCAGAGTAACTTTAGGAGAGGAAGGAAACGAGAAGGTGGTAAGGTGGCTGCTAAGCCTCAACAGGTCTGGAAACCCAAACCAGTAGAGCCATCTACTGTTCCAGCTGTTGAAGCAAACCCCATTTTTACCCCTGAGGTTTTCCCACCACTTGTTACAAATACTCATGATACACCAGCAAAACAAATTATGAGAATGAACAAGCAAAATGACATGGCAGGATTTAAAGCTTCAGGCAGTAGAGGAGCTTATAGTTTTCTGGATGCACTGAATAGTCTGAATACTCCTGTGGGGGTGGTAGTTCAGAGTGGGAAAGATCTTCCTCCACCAATGTCTAATGCATAGTATTGCTTTTGGAATGTAAGGGGGTTGAATGATGTTAATAAGCAAAAAGTAGTTAAATGGTTTATGAGTTCTAATAATGTAGGTTTGTTTGGTCTTTTGGAAACGAAAATAAACCTAATAATATGTTACATAGGAGGTCTACCTTATGTGATGGTTGGAGTATCACTACTAATAGTAGTTGGTATAGTGGAGGGAGAATTTGGCTTATGTGGAAGCCTAATAGATATGATATACAGATTCTGAAAATATGGTGCACAATTCATTTATGTGAGGGTGAAATCTAGGATGGATGATAAGAGTTTTCTTCTAACTATGATATATGCTTTCAATGATATGTATGAGAGGATAGAATTATGGGAGTTCTTGAAAGGGGAAGCTTTACATTGCTGTGAACCATGGCTTTGGATTGGTGATTTTAATAATGTTTTAAGCCCTATGGAGAGGATGAGAGGCAGTACAACTGAAATTGAAGTTGATCATTTCCAGGATTGTGTGTCCCTGTGTAGTATGGACGATTTGGCAGCAACTGGTGCCCTCTTTACCTGGTCAAACAAACATGATGAGCAGACTAGAGTGTATAGTAGATTGGATAGAGCCATGGGGAATAATGAATGGATGGAAGTGTATGGGGATTATGTAGCAAATTTTCATGCAGAAGGCTTATTTGATCATTGCCCTTGTACTATAATGGATATAAGAAATGATATGAAGGGTAGAAGGAGTTTCAAATACTTCAACATGTGGGGAAATCTGATATGTTTCATGGACGTGTGAATGCAGTATGGCAAAGAAGAGTTGAAGGTACAAAAATGTACAGAATTGTGAAAAAACTTAAGTGGCTGAAACCTGTGCTGAAAGAGTTGAATCAGACTTGTTATTCAGACATAGAGAATCTCTTCAATTTAACAAGTGCTTTGTTAGAGAAGTTGCAAAAGAATATTGTGGATAATCCTGGTCAAATGGAGATTGTTCATCAAGAGCATCTGGTTGCTCAAGAGTTGAAGGGGTTACTGGATGCTAGAGATAGCTATTTATTTCAGAAGGCTAAGATACAATGGTCACTGGAGGGTGATCTCAATACTGCTTACTTTGATAACACTATTAAGAAGAGGATGATGCAGAATAAAGTGATGAGTATAGAAGATCAGAATGTGAGACAATGTACTGATGGTGAACAAATACAGGAAGTTTTTTTGGAGTATTACAAGTCCCTTCTGGGCAACAGTACTATTACTGATAGAGTCATTGTTGGGATTGTTAGAAGGGGGATTTGCTGTAATGAGGAGCATTGGGAAGTGTTGAATAAAACTGTATCTGCAGCAGAGATAAAAGAATGATTGTTTAGTATCCCAAAGGACAAATCTCCTGGTCCTGATGGCTATGGGAGCCAATTTTTCAGAGATGCATGGGAGATAGTAGGTGGAGATGTAGTAGAAGCCATTCAAAACTTCTTTGATACTGGTCAGTTATTGACTCAGTTGAATGCCACAGTTCGAACCTTAATACCAAAAATGGATAGACCTCAAAGTGTTAAGCATTTTAGGCCCATTGCCTGTTGTAATGTTATCTATAAGGTTATTTCAAAAATTTTGTGCAACAGGTTGGCTCTTGTCTTACCAGCTATTGTGAGCAGGAACCAAGGGGCTTTTATTAAAGGCAGGAGCATTTTGGAGAATGTCCTGATTTGTCAGGACCTAGTGAGGTTGTATAATAGAGGAGGGACTTCACCAAGGTGTATGTTTAAGTTGGACCTTCAGAAGGCTTATGATACAGTTGAGTGGAATTTCTTGGATCAAATGTTAAGTGCGTTGAATTTCCCAGATAAATTTAGGCAGTATATAATGAAGTGTGTAACTAGCACATCCTACTCCTTGAATATGAATGAGGTCATGTTTGGGTTTTTCAAAGGTAAAAGGGGATTGAGGCAGGGGGATCCCATATCTCCTCTTCTGTTCACTTTGTGCATGAAATACCTGACCAGAATTCTGGATTATGCTACTCAGAAATGGTATTTTAGATACCACCCATGGTGTAAAGAGCTCAAGCTAAACCATGTACTCTTTGCAGATGATTTATTGCTTTTTTGTAAAGGGGATATCAAGTCCATTATGCTTTTACTTAAAGCATTTGCTACATTTTCCGCCACTTCTGGGCTTAAAGTGAATGCTGCTAAGTTTGAGGTTGTGTTTAGAGGGATGAAAGAGCAGGACAGAAGAGATATTTTACAAGTATCTGAGTTTAAGGAAGGTGACCTCGCTTTTACATATCTAGGTTTGCCCATTCAAGCAGGGAGGTTGCAGAAAAAGGATTGTAACATTTTAGTGGAAAAAGTTGTGCAAAGGATTCGTAGCATTGGAGCAAGAAAGCTGAGCTATGCAGGGAGGCTGGTCTTTGTTAACACAGTCCTGAATACAATGCATAACTACTGGGGGTCTATTTTCATACTGCCAAAGGGGGTGATTAAACGAATAGAGGCAATTTGCAGGAATTACTTCTGGGAAGGAAATGCAGAATACAATAGAGCACCATTGATAGCATGGGATAAAGTGTGTACTGCAAAGATTGAAGGTGGACTGGGTGTGAAGAAAGCCGAAGACTGGAATGTTGTTGTAGTGGGTAAATTGGCAAACTGGATTTACACCAAGGCTGACAGACTTTGGGTGCAATGGGTGGATCATATTTACATAAAAGGGCAACAATGGAGCACTTATCAACCTCCTTCTGATTCTAACTGGAATTGGAGGAATATTTGTAAGGCAAGAGATAGATTAGCTGCTGGTTTTGACAGGGATGTATGGACCTTTAGTAGTAAAGGATACACTGTCAAGTCAGGCTATGAATTGCTGCAGGGTAGGCACCCCCCTGTGCAGTGGTTTCATAGTGTTTGGGACTCTTGGATTCTTCCAAAACACTCGCAGATTGGATGGTTAGTGAGTAATGAAGCTTTGAACACCAGAGAGAAGTTGCACAAGATTCGTGTGTGTGATAGTGATCAATGCATTATCTGTGAAAATGGCAGGGAAACTCATGGTCATTTATTTGAAGACTGTGAGTATATGAGGAAACTTTGGGGATTGATGCTGGAGTGGCTAGGAGGAGCACTGCAGTCTGCTACTGATATCCAGAGGAGAGTATATAGGATGTGTAAGGCAGCAAGCATTTATGAAGTTTGGATGGCAAGAAACAAATGTCGTATTGAGAATCAGTTGATGAGGCCGGAGTGTTTTGTGAAAGGGCTACAAATGCAGATTAGAGGACAAGTGCAAATGATAGAAAAAAAAAGCAGTGACCAACCAGGACAAAATTTGGCTAATGAAGTTAGACATTATAGTCTGAATATGATGTAATGTGTTTAGATTTGTTGCTCATGGACTGAATGATGTAAAATCTTTTATGGAGTTAAAATGATAAGCTTACATGTTACCAAAAAAAAACTCTGGTAAACTAGGATACCCTATCTAACGGTGGTGTGAGTGGTCTGAGGGGTGATGAAATGGATGGTCGGCCTAGCATTGCCGCCACCGTCATCATCAAAGTCACGTCAGGATCTCCCGGGTTACAGTTTTGAGTACAAAAGCCATGTTGACTTAAGAACTCTTCAATAGCCTTAAGTCTTTGAGAATGCTCGACTTCTTGTTGCTTTAGCCGAGCATTCTCTTCAAGCACTCTACCGACAATACCTGAGGTGTATGTAGTGTTCCCAACACTTGAATGACGGCGATGTTCCCAAAGAACTGGTGTTGCGTTTCCCGCACCAAATATCAGCCCTTTCTTGTTGTAGCTTCTATGTTTTTCAAAGTAGATCTCATTGTCGTTGATTCGCTCCAGCCCTTGACTCGACAATTGATTTTTCCTTGATAAAATCTTGTTCTACAAAAAAAAAAAAAAAGTTTGATTAGTGTCAATTACATTAATTAATTAATAAATCAATTTACTATATATAAATAAAGAAGAGTTTGTGGTAACATACAAAGAATTATTCTGATTTTCTTGACACCCATCCCTTTTTGATATGTTTCTTGGCCTTCTCAAGTAAAACCAAAGCGGGTGGCTCTTTATTGTCATCTTGTCCAGCCTCTAATTTAAATGATAGATATTTTTTAAAACAAACTCAAACATTTATTAAAAAACATACTCAAATCGAGAAAAAAACTAAGAAAAAGTTGAGTAAAAAACTATTAAATTACCAATTCGTCCATATCTTGGAGAGTGTTTCTACGACCCATTATGTGAGTACCCAAGGCCTTCCCTTTCGCGGTACTTCCGGACATCCGATTAGCAGTATTCGTTTCGGATGTTTCCTTGAACTTTGGATAAGAAGGGGAAGGAGGAAGGAGAAGGAGAAGAAGACGAAGGAGGAAGGGTGGAGGTGCCGGTGGTGGTGGTGAGGTGGGGTGGTTGGTGGTGACGACGGAGGAGCAAAAAATCGATTTGGAAAATTTTAATTTAGGTTGTAATTGATTTGTGGAAAAATGAACCCCGCGGGGTTGTATAAAAAATACTTGCGACGGAAATTTCGTCGCAGACCTTGACCAAAGTCAAAGTCAGTCAAGGTTTGCGACGGAATTTCCGTCGCATATATTGACCCTTGCAACGAAAATTCCGTCGCAAACCTTGACTGACTTTGATCATTGACCAAAATCTGGTCAAGGATGGTCAAGGATTTGCTATGGAATTTCCGACGCAAGGGTCAATATTTGCGACGGAAATTCCGTTGCAAACCTTCCCGCCATTTGACTTCTATTTCGCGGGGTGAGAAATTTAGGTTCCGTCGCAAAATTAAAATCCGTCGCAAAATCCGTCGCTAGAACAAATTTGCGACGGGATAATCCTCCGTCGCAAGAAATCCGTTGTAAACGCACTGTTTTCTTGTAGTGGAGTCAGTACTACAAAAATCATCATAAACATCAGACATTTTCGTCAATACGCATCAGATTACAACTGATGCATAGTTGACACATTTATATTCTTTTATGCATATACATCAGTTTTAAATCCGATGTCTATTTTCGAAATAGACATCAGTTGTATTTTATCTGATGTCTATTCAAAAGATATGCATCAGTGTTCTTCTAAAAACTGATGTTTATTGCCTATATTAGACATCAATTGTATTTTATCTGATGTCTATTCGTGAGATATGCATCAGCGTTCTATTAAAGACTGATGTCTATTGCCTTTGTTATACATCGGGTTTTTGAAAAATCGGATGCATATTGTTTATTTTTATTTATTAAAACAAGAAGTTTAATAGGCTGGTTTAATCAACCAATTCAATTACACAAAAATCACAAGCATTCAAAATCATTAGTCACCAAATATATCCATGCACAATACATTACGTACGAAAAAACCACTAGCACCCAATATCAAAAGCCACCAAATATAAGTTACAAAATATGGTGTATATATACATAATATAAGCACACACATCATCCGACAAACTAATACATTCCGCCCACAAGTGCCGAACCTCGTCGAATTCGTCTTCTGAATATGATGTTGTATCTCAAAAAAGCTGCAAGTTAAGAAAATTGCTTTATTCAAAAACTGACACAAAATAGCAAAAACAAAAGGTATATAGTTTACACTAATGTGATCACCACTGCATAACCTTCATGGCAGAAGACCAGATCAGAATGCACTTCAAAGCACCTCAAACAGACTTCTACTTCAATCTAACTCCTAGCCAGCAATGTTATTGCAATTACACAATCAAAAAATACTGCACTACTACCACTGATGACAATATGAAAATAAAACAAGCAACTACAAACCAGAGCACCTACAAATCATACTCATCAAGCCAGCATACCACAACCAGCTACTGCCGCTGCAACTACAGTACTACTCAACACATACATGCACAACAAGCATACTACACTACTACACTGGCACCAGAACAGCACCTCTGCATTCTGTAGAATCTCAGACATTAAGACCAGGAAACTGAATAACTACCTCTTGAACCATTCCAGTAACCTCCAGAAAATCCCGTGTCCTCTGGACTGACAGAACTTACATCAAACTTCACATTTCCAGCCATTTAATAAACCCGAATACTAAATCATGTCCAACAAAATTTCACCTCGGATTCACTAACTACATCGGCAACCAATCCATAACAGTTTAACCATCAGACAACACTTAGAAACACAGATTGACATAAAACAAAGAAGAAGATTTATGCTCACCAACCTTTTTGCTCCTTCAAACTTGAATTTTCAGGCAGACTTCTAAGCAATAACAAGACATCGTCTCTAATCAATAGCTTTAAGTGCATTGACAACATTGGCTTCCGCTGCTTTTTAGGTAATACCGAAGTGAAATTCTTCACCTTAAACATGAGAAAATGAAAAAGTGACCGTGACTTTCTAGGAAAACAAACAGAACATTATCATAAACAAACTTAAAAACAATATTAGAAACTTTCTCGAATCCTTAGTAGCTACTCTCACTTAAACTTAAATATATTACATCTAATTAAGGGACACATAACAACAGAAAACATCTAACAAGCTCTCAAATTTCACTCAAATTATATCTAAATGAAATACAACAATTATTAAGTTAAAACCAGTCTTACAACTTTTATGAGCTTTACCAGTTCTGATGTTTTCCTAGTTAGGAGGGATTCCTCCATTTTATTTATCAGATCTGGAGTGTACTTAATATCTGGCACACAAAGAACATCCATAATTCAAAACCTCATATACAAAACAGTTGGAGATTGAACTTGAAGGGAACCAAGCTGCAAAAAGGGCTGATCAATGGTGTTATTGATGCTATTATCTATAACATCTGGCATCAAACGTAACAAAAGTCGAGTAGAAGGATCAATAGTGACGCCTTATTTAGTTGGTCAGTCTATGATAATATATGAGTTATCTATGTATTACAAAGGTTACAAACATGCACTCTTAGTAGGAAGGATAGCTACTACCTAACAAAAGTAGTAGGGTCATGTAAATAAGCTTTTTGGTTTTATAATATACTTACCATTCATAAACAAAAACAATGTAAAGTTAGATGAAAAGCAGTTACAAACTCAATTGATCTCAAATTACAAGTCCTACAAATTAGTCTTAATGTAAAACCCTTGGCTTACAATTTTGCCTCTTGCTTAGTAGGAGCAATAGATATATCCCAAGAAACCATCCCCAAAAGAGCTAGTTGTATAAAATCTTCAATAGACAGTTCACCCTAAATAATAACCCAAAATATATAAAAATTAGGGTTTCAGTTTCCCAATAGTTCAACCATTTTATCTCACAATCAACGAATTAATCAAGGATAAAATTAATTAACATAATAATAAATTCAAATCAGTAATAAAATCAACAAAGAAGTTGAAAATAGGATTGAAATGTAATACCCCTCTTAGTTCGTAGCTGAGTTGTGACTTAACTCGGCCGAGTATGTTGTACTCGGCCGAGTAAGTCGAACTCAGCCGAGTAAGCTCTACTCGGGCGAGTAAGTCGCACTCGACCGAGTATGATGTACTCGGTCGAGTAAGTTGCACTCGGCCGAGTAGGTTCTACTCGGTCGAGTAGGTCCGTCGATAGGTAAAACTTTCGGTTTTTATATATATATTAATCGAGGGTTAATTCTATTTTTACACCAAATCAGTAACTTTACAAACCCTAATCCCTTTCACCCCATCCCTTTAAATCTCCATCAAGAGTCTGTAGCAAGCCTTATGAGCGCCAATCATCTAGGCTAGCCCTTATTCTCAAGTAAGTCTTGTTTTATTGTACACTTATATTGTTTATTTGATATCACTGTATATTGTTATTGGAATTGTCATATTGGAACATATGTGTGGGACCGTTGCGGGAAACGGTTCTCACTCCTACGATCGCTCTTCGTGGGACCCGCCACGGAGAGGATGTGCACATAAGGATCTAGGTACCCCTTGCCGCGAGCAAGTAGGGGATGGATATGGGGCTTGAGGTCGCCATTGAATTTGTGATATCAGTGGTTGTGATTTATGATAGTAAAGTGTTATTTCAGTTTATACTTAATTTTGTATCTATGAGATCGTCGCATATAGCAGTATCTGACATTTGTGGTGTTTTTTACTGTGATGATCCATGGTTATGGTGAGAAGACTCTCAGGTGCGTCATGGTTGATGATCGTTAGCTTAGGATGGATGGGATCACGCTCTACCTAGAAGAGTCTTAGTCTTAGCTTCTACATTGTTGGTTTTAGTTGTTGTTAGACTTTCTTTTGGAAGACAGTTGTTTTGGCTGTATCAGACTTTATAATTTGTTAAACTTTATATACAGGTTTGGGTATTGTTACTTGATATTATGTCTCAGGAAACAGAGATGGTGACACTTTCATAGGCTGATGGTCCTATCTAAAGGCATTGGGTTATGAGGGTGTTACAAATGGTATCAGAGCATGATCCTGGCACCTAAAACAAATGAACCCAATGAATCTAGGTGTTTTAAATAAAATGAACCCCAATTATAGGTTTGTAAGGCTACTGCAAAGGTTTGGTAGACATCCTGGAACCGCAAGATTTGCTTACATGCTTATGATTGGTCACTAAGCGGTAGTTTAAGAATACTATGGTGAATATTGCATGAGGTTTTGATGGATGTGATGAGGTGCAAAGTGAGTGCACAGACGGTGTATGCATGGTTTTATGAGATGTTTAAGGATATGAACTACGTTATCGGAAATATTATGATGTTATTACATGGCTTTTTTAGTATTCATATAGGGTGTTGATGCATATGATAGGTGAAGGACGATTTCCTTTTCAAGATGCCAATTTGATCATTAGCACTCGATCGAGTAGGTAGTACTCGACCGAGTGAAGGTAACTCGACCGAGTGAGGGTAACTCGATCGAGTATCTGGTACTCGGCCGAGCAGTGATTACTTGACCGAGTACATTATGTCAGTAATTGTTTTGTTTAAGCTGTAGGCTGAATGCTTATGTGTATCAGTTTCCTTCTTATAGTATCGATGGCCCCTAGGAGAAACCTTCCACCAGATGCGACACCATCCATGATTCGGGCTGCTAGTATGTCGTTATAAGAGATAACTCATCTGATTGACACAAACGAGACCTTAAGCATCGCTGTCCAAAATTCTGAGAGAGCTCGATCACCTCTAGTTAATGCCCATGATATTAGCAACACCATGTCGCGTCATCGTCCTAACGTGTTCGAGGGTATAGGTACCGCAGGGCTTCTAGAGGACTGGTTCAAGGAAATGGAGAGTGTATTCGCAGGTGGTCAGCTGCCCTGACTACCTCAAGGTGTACCATGCTGCTTTCTATCTTCGTAGTTTGGCTGGGGGTTGGTAGGGACAGGAGAAGATGAGAGCTAAAGATCATTTCTTGGGCTTAGGGAAGGATTTCGTGTCGTGGGATGCGTTCAAATCTGTCATGAGGCACGAGTTTGTGCCTGAACACCTGCGTAGGCAGATGAGAGTTGAATTTCATAACTTCCGTATGTCGGATACTATGACGGTCTCCGAGTACTATGTTAAGTTTTGTGACTTAGCCCGTCAGGTCGATGAGATGGGATTGACTCAGGCGACGCTAGCCCTGAGGCTCGAGAAGGGTTGACGATCCTCATCATCGAGAGGCTACATACGGGAGTATCATCTGACCTCAAAAAGGTATATGAGAGAACGGGATATGTGAAAAGGTTAGCTAATCTGGCTCGGGATGCTCGGGAAAAGAGTGGGGACAAGAGAAAACCGGAAAGTGAGAGTTCAGGAGGTCGATCCAAGAAAGGAAATTTCAGCCAGCGCCGCTCGTTTTCTGTTGGAGCGGGTACTGGGGGTCGAGGGGCTCGCAGCTTTAGTGAAACCCATGTGTTGAGGTGCTATAACTGTGGAGCTGTTGGTCATAATAGGTTGGAGTGCAGGAAGTTCGGGGGAGGCAGCTATTAGGGTCCATCTCCGAGCACTCAGAGTTTTGGGATCAGTCGTCCTGCGAATTCGTGGGGCAGTCAAGCGAAGTAGAACTACAACAACTTAAATCGCCCCGGGAGCTATCAGAGACCCAATGAGGGAGGCGGCCAGGTATCTACGGCAAATCCTAACTCAACCGGGACGACTTTTCAGGGAGAGGGTCGGAAGAGCAGTGGCAAATTATATGCCATGGGAAAGCAGGCCGCGGCAGATGATGCGCATGTAGTGACTGGTACTTTCCTTGTTCATGGTTATGGTAGTTTCGCTTTCTTTAATTTATTTCGTATCTGTAAGTCATGCTAGGAACCTAGGACTGAGGTCTTATGAGATAGCTAATGATGAGATATTTCTACCCTCGGGGGAGTCAATGATTTGTCGCCGGGTATACCGGGATGTTTCTTTCGTGATACGCCGAGTTACTTTTCCCATATATTTGTTCGATTTTCCCTTAGATGGTTTTGAGATCATTGTCGAGATGGATTGGTTGGGTCGTCATGAGGCGACGATTGATTGTTTTCAGAAGAAAGTCACTGTGAGAGGACCGAAGGGAGTCAAGGTGTCGTATAAGGGTTTTGTAGTTGGCCCAAGGTCAATATTATATCTGTCTTGACCCTGAAGTCTTATTTGAGGAATGGTGGTCCGATGATATTGTGTCTTGTGAGGGATACGAGGGTTAAGGAGGTGTCAGCCGAGAGCATTTCTGTAGTGGGGGAGTTTGAGGACATTTTTCCGGAGGATATTCCTGGGTTACCACCCAAGAAGGACATTGATTATAGCATCGAGCTGAAGCCGGGAACGAGACCTATATCTAAGGCCCCTTACCGGATGGGACCGAAAGAGTTGGAGGAGCTGAAGAAACAGTTCAATGAATTGCTGGATAAGGGGTACGTTCGACCTAATATATCGTCTTGGGGTGCATCAGTACTTTTCGTGAAAAAGAAGGATTTCAGTATAAGATTATGCATTGATAATCGGGAATTGAGCCATGTGACGGTCAAGGACTGTTATCCTTTACCTCGGATGGATGATTTGTTTGATCAGTTAACCGGAGCTGGGTGTTCTCTAAGATCGACCTGGGATCGGGATATCATCAGTTAAGGATTCAGGATAGAGATATCCTAAGACCGCCTCCAGGTCTAAGTATGGACATTATGAGTACGTGGTGATGTCATTCGGGTTTACTAATGCGCCAGCGGTATTTAAAGATCTGATGAACCGCGTGTTTAGTCCATACTTGGACAAATTTGTGGTTATCTTCATTGATGACATTTTGGTCTACTCCAAAATTAAAGAGGAGCATGTACAGCATTTGAGGGTTGTATTGCAAACCATGAGGAACAACCAGCTTTATGCGAAGTTGTCTAAGTGTGAGTTCTTGGTTAGAGAAAGTGACAATCTTGGGGCATGTAATTTCGAAGGAGGGAGTGGTCGTTGATCCTGGTAAGATAGAGGCAATGTCTAACTGGAAGGCTCCTAAGAATGTAGTAGAGGTGCGCAATTTTCTGGGTTTATCAGGCTACTACAGGCGGTTCGTGAAATATTTTTCCAAAATTGCTAGACTAATGACAGCGCTTATGAGGAAAGATAGTCGTTTTCGCTGGGATGGGGATTATGAGAAGGCGTTCCAAACTCTCAAGGAGCGTTTGACTACAGCACATATCCTAGCCTTGCCCGAGGGGATTGATAATTTTGAGGTATATACTGATGTGTCGAAGAACGGATTGGGATGTGTGCTAATGTATAATGGGAAGGTGATTGCCTATGCGTCTAGACAGCTGAAGCAATATGAGGAGAACTACCCTACGCACAATCTAGAGTTGGGTAGGGTGGTTTTTGCACTAAAGATTTGGAGACATTACCTATTACTTTCAAGGTGTTTTCGGATCATAAGAGTTTGATGTATATTTTCACCCAGAACGAGCTAAATATGAGGCAGAGGCGGTGGATGGAGTTGATAGGTGACTATGACATGAAAATCGTGTATCATGAGGGAAAGGAAAATGTGGTGGCTGACACGCTGAGTAGGAAAATTGTACATTCTTTATCTATCGCAATGTCCTTGATGAGGCTGAGAGATGAGGTAGACAGGATGGGCATCCATGTGATTAGGAAGGGGAATATGCGAGGAGACTTGACAATGGAGTTGGAGTTATATGCTGAGATTAGGGAGAGTCAGTTGCTGGATCCCAAATTCTTAGAGTGGAAGGCCAAAATGGAAGTAGGTGAACCTTCGAGGTTTTCAATTAGTGCAGATGAGAGTCTTTGATTTGATAGTCGATGGTGTGGGAAAATATCTGTATATATTCTCAATTCTTTATATGCAAGATTATAACGAATATATAAGGTACGATTTATAGTCATAAACGAAGAACAAGATACAAAGATTAGGATTAAGAATTAACCTTCTGTCCTTGCAAAGACCTACGATCAGATATCAAAACAGATATCCTCCTAATCGTTGCGCCCAAGATGTCATGAGAAATACCCTTTCCTGAGCTAAAAACTGCAAAATTATCTCTAATTTTGTGTAAGATGAAAGCTAGAGAGAGAAGGGAGAAGTTTGCGTGGGAACTCGTGCCCCCTACAGCTGCCGTGAGGTGTTATTTATAGGAAGAGGTGTTACGATCTTAGAATAACTCTTATTCTTTAATCTTTAACCACCTTTCCTAGTTTAGATAAGTTTTCTCAAGTCCGTATTTGAGTCTACCTAAACTTTCACTAGAAATTGCAACAACCTCCAACTGGCCGAAATTCTTTAGTGGACCGGATTTTATCTGTATAAAATCGGTTACACTTCTCTCTTATATGTAATGTTTATCTTTATAAATATCGTATAATTTTATTTTAACAATTAAATATAACCGTTTATATTTAACTGAATTATTTAATTTATATTAAATAATTTCATTACACGCTAATTAAATATAACATTTTACATTTAATTACGAATTAACATTTTAATTCGTCTTAGCTAATATTATTTAATCAGTATTAAATAATTATATCTTCATTACTTTGACTAATCGTTTAGTCGTATAGGGTATCAATATGATTACATTTTCATCTAATCATATCTCTCAGATTCCATCCTTTAGGTGTGACTCTTAGGGACCAGTTGATTATCGCTATCTGTATGACAATAACGTCAAACTTTCTACCAAGCCAATCGTTATTGATAAACGTGAATCAACTGGCTAAAATACAAAGTATACCATGTGTTCCTTTAAGAGATTTATACGTGTTGTCGCACTAACTGCTGAGGACACTATCTCCAACAGATGGTATGTACCAAATACCGCGGAGTTGAGGAAGCGGGTTCTGACAGAGGCTCATAGCGTACCTTATTCAGTGCATCCAGGTGAGGATAAACTATATAGGGAACTTAAGAAGACTTTCTAGTGGCCGGGAATGAAGAGGGATGTTGTAGAGTTCATGGTTAGATGTTTGACTTCTCAGAGGGTGAAGGGGGGAGCAGCACCAACCGCAGGGTAAGATTCAGTCATTAGAGGTACCAGAATGAAAGTGGGAGTCGATCTTGATGGATTTCCTTGTGGGGTTACCTCGATCTTATTAGAGGGGTAACAACATGATTTGGCTGATAGTGGACAGGTTAACCAAGTCAGCTCATTTCGTCCCCATAAATGACTTTTGGAGCAAGACTGAGTTAGCTTTAGCTTATAGGAAGAACTTGGTCAGTTTACACGGGATTCCTAGGGACATTGTGTCGGATCGAGATTCTTGCTTCATCTCGAGGTTTTGGCAGGAACTGCAAAAAGTGATGGGTACTACCCTGAATATAAGTACGGCTTTCGACCCAGCAACTGATGGTCAGACCGAGCGGACCATCAAGACCCTTGAGGAAATAATGAGGGCATGTATGATGGAGTTCGGGGGTGGTTGGGAAGAGAGGCTGGATTTGATTGAGTTTTCTTACAACAATAGTTACCATACTAGCATTGGGATGACACCTTTTGGCATTATATGAGAGAAGGTATATGAGTCCAGTGTGTTGGGACGATAGATCTGAGGTCGCAGTGCTAGGTCCTCAGTTGGTTTAGGACATGATAGACCAGGTGAAAGTCATTCGACAGAAGATGAGGGCATCTCAAGATTGACAAAAGAGTTGTGCGGATTTGCACCGCAAGGACATTGAGTTCCAGGTGGGGGATAAGGTTTTACTTAAGGTTTCACCTATGAGGGGCGTTATGAGAATTGGGAAGAGGGGAAAGTTAAGCCAGAAGTTTATCGGGCCTTATGAGATTCTTGATCGAGTGGGAGAAGTTGCTTACCGTCTTGCTTTGCCTCCAGCATTGGACCGAGTTCATATTGTTTTCCATCTATCCCAGCCGAGGAAGTATGTTAGTGATCCATCTCACATTCTAGAGGTTGAACCAGTTGAGCTCGATGAGACCTTATCATATGTGGAAACACCCGAGGCTATATTAGATAGTAAGGTTTGAAGACCAGAACGGGAGAGACTAACCTCCTCAAGATTTTGTGGTCAAACCACGATGTTGAGGAGGCTACATGAGAGCCTGAGATAGCCATGAGGGAGAGCTACCCTCAGTTGTTTGACCAGGTATGTTAGGTTACGAGGATGTATGTAACAGCCCGACCCACCACGGTTGTAACACAAACCCAATAAGATGGATGTGCACTTTTGGGCCTGTTATTTGTCCTCACTTAAGCCCAAAAGCACAAGCCTTGTTACTAAATGGTGGGTGGGAGCTATTATAAACATATCACAAGCCTCACATTCTACCGATGTGGGACAACTTTCCTCTCATACTCTTTGGGTGTTACAAACTCCCCCACTTAAAGAACACAACGTCCTCGTTGTGCCTCAAACTTGACCACAACCAGGGCCAGAATCCTCCCCCGCTAGGTGTGTGACCCGGGTACTCCCGACCACAGGCTCACCACACGGTCGCAGGGTCGCTCTGATACCATTTGTAACAGCCCGACCCACCACGGTTGTAACACAAACCCAATAAGATGGATGTGCACTTTTGGGCCTGTTATTTGTCCTCACTTAAGCCCAAAAGCACAAGCCTTGTTACTAAATGGTGGGTGGGAGCTATTATAAACATATCACAAGCCTCACATTCTACCGATGTGGGACAACTTTCCTCTCATACTCTTGGGGTGTTACAATGTAACCTATTTTTTTAGGGGGATAAATGATGATCGCGTGCTGTAGAATGGTCTTAGTTGGTTTAGGTTTACTAGTATGTTGTTATACTTGATGGATTGGGGTGTACCCCACTTGAGAGTGATGGGTGTCGTAAGTCCGTATGATAGAATTGGTTTCCTTGTAGTTCTTGCAGGTCGATAGTTATTAACTTCGAGGACGAAGTTCGTTTTAAGGGGGAAGATTGTAATACCCCTCTTAGTTCGTAGCTGAGTTGTGACTCAACTCGGTCGAGTATGTTGTACTTGGCCGAGTAAGTCGAACTCGACCGAGTATGCTGTACTCGGCCGAGTAAGTCGCACTCGACCGAGTATGTAATACCTCGCTTTTTCGGGTTCTTTTATTTAAATCGTTCGTTTTATAAGCTTACTTGTACTCGTTTTATACGAGGTGTTTTGGCCTTAGATGGGACTCGAAAAGGGAAACTAGCCACCTTAAGATAATATTTGTAAAGGGTAGTTTTGGGGTTCGAACCCAGGACCCATGGCAGCACGGCCATGGGCCTCGAGATGCGTGCAAACATAAAGCAACAGCCCACGTTTTCCCTTATTGCTAAACCCTATTTACACTTACCTCAAGCCGTCATATATAATCACACACCCTGACCTAATCATCCCTATCTATCATACAAACACCTCATAGACTGACAGCCGACATAGCATACTGTACAAGGGTGGTGGTCACGGTGGTCGTAGAGTGGTCGGAGTGCGTCGATCTGAGCCAGAAAGAGGTATGCTCAGCACGTTTATTCTCCTTCCCTAGTGTCTGTCGCGTTTTGTGTTAAGTTTTTATTCGTTTGTGGTCTTTGTTAGGGTCTGGTTCTTACATATATATAATCTATGATGGTTGGGGTGGTGTCTAGGCTTTGGTCGCGTCGTTGTCAACCACTGTACACCACCGTAATGGGTGGTCTTTTGTGTCGCCTGTCACGGGGTTTGTGGTCAGGATATGAACAAGTCTGTACGGGTATGGGTTTTATGGTGTCTTCGATGCGTGTTTTAGGAGTACGATTGGTGGGTGAGGGAGTGGAGAGACTGGTGGTGATACGGGGAATGTCGTGGTGGTCGTCGTGGAGTTGTTAGACGTCTAAGGTGGTGTCGAAGAGGTGGTTCATAACCCCTGTTCGTCTCGGTTTGTCTCTGTTTGTCTCTGTTCATGACTATCTCAGTCAGGGGGTTGGTTGGGGGTGGTTTTACTGCCGACTCGAGGGAGGTCCATACAGTAAAACCACCGTGGCCTACTGGGGGTTGTCGGTGGTGTAGATTGGTGGGTGTTGTGGGTGGTTCAAGGGCGGTTGTCGGGGTTTGTTTGGGGTCTGTTTCTGGGAATTTTAGAAGGCAGGCATGTACCAGGCTGGGTTTGGGCGCTGGTCAGAGTCGACAGGGGGTGTCGACTGGTGTGGTGGTGTCGTGGTGTCAGATGGTGGTCGTTGGTGTTGGGGTGTGGTGCTGGTGGGTGGTCGACGAGGTGGTAGGCGGTGGTAATGGGTTCTGAAGTCGGTTGGGGGCTGTCGGGTCTATGGTTATTATTATTACTCTTATTATTATTATTATTATTATTATTATTATTATTATTATTATTATTACTATTATTATTATTATTATTATTTTGTTATTAATAGGTTCATGTTAGTAATTATGGTAAGAATATTTTCCTTGATATGATTTTAATAAGTGTTTTGTATAGTTTGAATTTCAAATCGAAGTTACTATTTTTAGAAGTTACTATTTTTAGAAATTTCTATATTTAGAAAGTTACTATTTTGGGTAACTCGGTTGTTGGGAAGCTTTCTAAATATAGGAAGTGTCTATAAATGGAATGTGTACATGTATTACGAGAATTAGGAAAGTATTAATTAAAGTAATACTTATCTAGGTGGAAGTTTCCGTGTGGAGCATTTTTAGAAGCAGTCGCGCAGTTATCATTTTCTTCTGCAGTTTGAGGTAGGGGAAACTTCTGATATATGATGATGTGCAAACCGTTCATAATTGTTACCAATCATGTTTGTTATATATTCATGTGATCATTATACTGTGCATTTATATCATACTGTGATAACGATGGTGCGGAGATAATGGGTCTTGTGATTGGAGCGGAGATAATGGGTCTTGTGATTGGTGCGGAGATAATGGGTCTTGTAATTGGTGTGGAGATAATGGGTCTTGTGATCGGTGCGGAGATATTGGGTCTTGTGATTCGGAGTGGAGATGATCGAGTTTCTATTTATAGTAATGTGGTTTGTTTACAGTTTTTCTCTACTCAACCTCGTGGTTGACCCTGTGTATTCGTGATCACCTGTGATGAACCAAATTATTGGGGAGTAGATTGACAGGTTTAAAGACTATGGGAGCTTAGGGAAGGGAGAAGCAAGGACTCGGACCTGCCTAGAGTCTAGACCACATGATAGCAGTTTATGAGTTGTACTTTAATTTTTATCAGAACAGTTTTATAATTCGGTTGTGTAAGAACATGTTTTGAGTTTAAATTTAATTTAAAGTACTGTTTATCTTCCTTTGTATTTACTGCCTCGGGAAACCGAGATGGTAACACCTTTATTTATCTGAGGAGTCCTAGTACAGGCCCTTAAATAAATGGGGGTGTTACAAAGTGGTATCAGAGCGAACGATCCTCGGGCCTAACCTAATGAATCCAATGAATGTAGGAGAGTCTAAATAAAATGAACCCCGGGATAGGACTGTTAGGAGCACGCAAAAGGGGAAGTATGAGTCTGGGGCCCCCTCACACCGAACCATAGGCCCTATCAGTTTTACCCGGGAACCCAGAGTGAATATACGAGAGAAAAGGGTAGGAGTAAATGGAAGTAATGGGATATTATGATAAGTAATTTATGCAAACTTGGGTATATGAAATTAAATTGGAAAAGCCGGAAGGGGCATAAGTATCAAGGCATTTTCATTGTTGGAATAAAGGAGTACATGAATGTGATTATGTGTAGTATCTTGAAACATGTCAGTAAATGCTTTCATCTCCTTTCTCATCATGTCTAGTGATATGCGGTTATCTGATCCCGAGCCATGTTATAGTTTATGATTATTTCATCTGATAGTTGATACTAGACTTTATCGTTTAGGGATTTTAGCCCTAACCCAAATGTGTGCCCACACGAGTAGGGACTCATTCCTTTCTGTTGTATTATAGTATGCCTCCGCGAAGAGACAATGCCGCAAACATCACTCAAGAAGAGTTAGACCGATTACTAGCTGAGAACGCGGCTCTAAAGGCCAAACGTATGGACTCCGCTAAGATGAGCACGATAATCGCGAGGCATCAACCTACCCAGTTCACCAGGGAGGGGGAACCTCATCTGCTGGGAGCCTGGTGCAGAGAATTCAGTAATCTATTCGAATTCGTGGACTGCCCCGAAGAATTGAGGGTTGACCAAACAGCCCACTATCTGAGGGGTATGGCCGGCGATTGGTGGACCGGGAACAAGGGGGAGATCCGGGAAGCAGCTATAGAGGATGGGACCGAGTTTGTGGCTTGGGTAGCATTTAAGAGGATTTTGTACGAGGTGTTTCTACCAGAATTTCAAAAGAGCAAGTTGAGGGAGGAGTTCAATACATTCAAGATGTCGGAAGACATGACTGTAGAGGCTTACTACAGGAAATTCATCCAGTTGGCAAACTATGTGGGGGACATGGGATTCGACGATGCCATGCTAGCAATGAAATTTGAGAGGGGGTTATCAATTGCCATCAAGAAGAGACTGATTGCAGCTCCGCCCACCACAGTCCGTGACATCTACTTAAGGGCTGGGGCGGCGGAGAGGCTTTCGGATATGATCAAGGAGGACAAGAAGTCCGAGTCAGAAAAGAGGAAGGCTGAATCGGTAACTGAGGGTTCAGGATCGAAAAAGCAAAGCACTAACAAGTACAGTGGGTATTTCGGTGGTAGTGCCTCTGGTGGTGGGAGCAACCAGAGTAGGGGCAACTTCAGGAGTGGGGGTTCAGGCAATGGTTCAGTGGGAATAGTTTGTTTCGGCTGCGGAAAGACGGGACATAAGCAGGCAGTGTGTCGTTCGTCTGGAGGAAATCAGTCCGGGGGCTATCGTACGCCTACATCCGGATACCAGGGATCCCGCACTCAGTCCTATGGTAGCAGTGGCTATCTCACACCCACGACAAACTATGGTGGGGGTGCGAAGTCGGGAGGCAGCAGCAACTATCAGAGGAACTACAACAACAATCAGAACCGTTCATATCAGAATCAGTACAATGGAAGTGGGAACAACAACAAGACGGGGACGGAAGGAAATCAGCAGGCTGGAACATCTTCTGCCAGCCAGAGTGGAGTCAAGTCCAGTGGCAAACTCTTTGCCATGGGAAAGCAGGCCGCTCAGGAGGATGCTCATGTGGTTACTGGTACTTTTCTTGTAAACTCTAGACCTACCTTCGTACTTTTCGATTCCGGTGCCACCCATTCTTTTGTGTCTAGAGAACATGTTAGAGTTTTGGGACTTGAGAGGTTCGACTGGGTCGCAGACTCAGTGACCATACCTTCAGGAGAGTCAATAGCTTGTAATAGAGTCTATGGAAGTGTACCCATCAAAATCGGGGAAGCAATTTTCTATTGTGACCTCATAGAATTTCCACTGTGGGGTTTTGAGGTGATCCTAGGGATGGATTGGTTGGGGAAGTATAGGGCTTTTATCGATTGCCACCAAAAGAAGATTTCCTTGAAGGGACCCAAGGGAGTGAGGGTGTCCTATAAGGGATATAGAGTCAAACCAAAAATCAAATTCATATCTGTCAATACCCTGAAGTCTAGTTTGCGAAAAGGAGAGAGCCTAATCTTGTACCAAATGTGGGATTGTGAGGCTGAGACCCCAAGACTAGTGAGATACCTGTGGTGCGGGAGTTTGAGGGAGTTTTTCGAGACGACGTTCCGGGGTTGCCCGAGGAGGGAAGTGGAATTTTCCATTGACCTCAAGCCAGGAGCGGGACCAATATCTAAATCACCGTATCGTATGGGACCTAAAGAGATGGAGGAATTGAAGAAGCAGTTGGATGAACTAGCTGAGAAAGGGTTCATTCGACCCAGTGTGTCGCCCTGGGGCGCACCTGTTCTGTTTGTGAAGAAGAAGGATGGGAGTTTGCGGCTGTGCGTTGATTACCGAGAGCTGAACAATGTAACCATCAAGAACCGTTATCCTTTGCCGAGAATTGACGACTCGTTCGATCAGTTAAGTGGAGCTGGGCTTTTCTCCAAGATTGACTTGAGATCCGGGTACCATCAGTTGAGAATAAAGGATGAAGACATTCCAAATACCGCTTTCCGAACGAGGTATGGCCACTATGAATTTGTGGCTATGCCATTTGGATTGACTAATGCTCCAGCTGTGTTCATGGATTTGATGAATCGAGTTTTCAGCCCGTATCTGGACAAGTTTGTGGTGGTCTTTATCGATGATATCCTTGTATATTCCAAGAATGCAGAAGAGCACGAAGACCATCTGAGGAAGGTACTTCAAACCTTAGAGGAACACAAGCTCAATGCTAAGTTGAGTAAGTGTGAGTTTTGGCTGGAGAAAGTGGCGTTTCTTGGGCATGTAATCTCAAGGGAGGGAGTGTCTGTCGACCCTAGTAAGATTGAGGCTGTTACTAAGTGGCAAAGTCCGGAAAATGTGAGCGAGATTCGAAGTTTCCTGGGATTGGCGGGATATTATCGACGATTCGTCAAAGATTTCTCAAAGATAGCAAAGCCGTTGACATCGTTAATGAGGAAGGAGAACCGTTTTGTCTGGGATGAGAGTTGTGAGAAGGCATTCCTGACTCTTAAGGAACGCCTAACGACAGCTCCTATCCTGGCCTTGCCAGTTGGAAGCGATAATTTCGAAGTATATACCGACGCTTCGAAGCATGGGTTGGGTTGTGTGCTAATGCAGAATGGGAGAGTGATCGCGTATGCTTCTCGCCAGTTGAAGACTTACGAGGAAAATTATCCGACTCATGATTTAGAATTGGGGGTTGTGGTCTTTGCACTTAAATTGTGGCGCCATTACCTTTACGGAGCCACTTTTTAGGTGTTTTCTGACCATAAGAGCCTGAAATACATCTATACCCAGAAGGAGTTGAACATGAGGCAGAGGAGGTGGATAGAGTTAATCGGAGACTATGACATGCAGATTATCTACCACGAGGGCAAGGCGAATGTGGTGGCCGATGCCCTCAGTAGGAAGTCAGTGCATGCTTTGAGTTGTGCCAGATCGAGGGTGAGGTTGCATGACGAATTGAGGGAGATGAGAATTTTTATGATCCGGAAAGGGGATGCCCTTGGTGATTTGACAGTGGAGCCTGAGCTGTATGGGGAGATTCGGGAATTGCAGAAGAGCGATTAGAGAGTTCAAAAGTGGCGTTTAAAGGTGGAAAATGGGGTTGGTGATGAGGCATCCAAGTTCAGTATTCATACCGACGATAGTTTGAGATTCAGTGGGCGATGGTGTGTACCGAATGTTGAGGAGCTAAAGAAGAAGATCCTGACTGAAGCTCATGCTACTCCTTATTCTGTTCACCCAGGGGGTGATAAACTGTATAAGGACCTTAAGAAGACGTTTTGGTGGCCGAATATGAAGAAGGAGGTCGCAGAGTTTGTCTCGAGGTGTTTGACGTGTCAACGAGTGAAAGGGGAACATAAGAGACCTCAAGGGAAAGTTCAACCATTAGATGTGCCAGAGTGGAAGTGGGAGAATATTTCGATGGACTTTATCGTGGGGTTGCCTCGGACTCAGAGGGGCACCAACATGATTTGGGTGATCGTGGATCGTTTTACTAAGTCAGCTCACTTTATTCCAATGAAAGATACCTGGAGTAAAGCTGAGTTGGCTAAGTCATATGTTCAGAATGTAGTCAAACTGCATGGCGTACCCAAGGACATTGTTTCAGATCGGGACTCGAGGTTTATATCCAGATTTTGGCAGGAGTTGCAGGCTGCTTTGGGTACCCAGTTGAAGATGAGTACGGCTTTTCATCCGGCTACTGACGGTCAGACTGAGAGGACGATTCAGACTCTTGAGGATATGTAGAGGGCGTGCGTACTTGAGTTCGGAGGATCTTGGGAGGACCGACTGGGGTTGATAGAGTTTTCGTATAACAACAGCTATCATGCCAGTATTGGGATGGCTCCTTTCGAGGCTTTGTATGGTAGGAAGTGTAGGAGTCCTGTGTGTTGGGACGATCGGGCTGATGTTGTGACTTTAGGGCCAGACATGATCCAGGAGATGGTGGAGCAGGTGCAGATTATTCGACAGAGAATGAGGGCCGCCCAGGATCGACAGAAGAGCTATGCGGATCTGAAAAGGAGCGATATTTCGTTCGAGGCCGGAGAGAAAGTTCTACTTAAAGTATCTCCAATGAAGGGCGTCATGAGATTTGGCAAGCGTGACAAACTGAGCCAGAAGTTTATTGGACCGTTTGAGATTTTGGACAGGGTTGGGGAAGTGGCATACCGATTAGCTTTACCTCCAGCTCTATCCAAGGTTCACAACGTATTCCATGTCTCGTAGTTGAGGAAGTATGTAAGTGATCCATCCCATACACTTCAGCACGAGGTGATTGAGGTAGATGAGCAGTTGGCATACATTGAGACTCCGAAAGAGATTTTGGACATGAAGGTACGGAAGACTCGCAATGGGGAGACATCCGTGGTGAAAGTCTTATGGACAAATCATAATCAGGAAGAGGCTACGTGGGAGCCTGAGGCATCTATGAGGGAGCGTTACCCACATCTGTTTGATTGAGGTAAGTTACGCGGACGTAACTTTTCTTTAAGGGGGGTGGAATGTGACAATCTGGAATGTGACA
Source organism: Silene conica (assembly GCA_029255685.2). Classification (NCBI taxonomy): domain Eukaryota; kingdom Viridiplantae; phylum Streptophyta; class Magnoliopsida; order Caryophyllales; family Caryophyllaceae; genus Silene; species Silene conica. Next base: position 15,302,294 of record CM055319.2, read on the forward strand.
CTCTGTGTTTTAAATAAGTTTATGCGGATTGTTTTTGTGATATTTGTGTTCCAAGTCGTTTAGAAAGCTTGTGGGGTCATCTAAGTGAGGAAGAACTTCGGGACGAAGTTCATTTTAAGGGGGGAAGACTGTAATACCTCGCTTTTTCGGGTTCTTTTATTTAAATCGTTCGTTTCATAAGCTTACTTGTACTCGTTTTATACGAGGTGTTTTGGCCTTAGATGGGACTCGAAAAGGGAAACTAGCCACCTTAAGATAATATTTGTAAAGGGTAGTTTTGGGGTTCGAACCCAGGACCCATGGCAGCACGGCCATGGGCCTCGAGATGCGTGCAAACATAAAGCAACAGCCCACGTTTTCCCTTATTGCTAAACCCTATTTACACTTCACTCAAGCCGTCATATATAATCACACACCCTGACCTAATCATCCCTATCTATCATACAAACACCTCATAGACTGACAGCCGACATAGCATACTGTACAAGGGTGGTGGTCACGGTGGTCGTAGAGTGGTCGGAGTGCGTCGATCTGAGCCAGAAAGAGGTATGCTCAGCACGTTTATTCTCCTTCCCTAGTGTCTGTCGCGTTTTGTGTTAAGTTTTTATTCGTTTGTGGTCTTTGTTAGGGTCTGGTTCTTACATATATATAATCTATGATGGTTGGGGTGGTGTCTAGGCTTTGGTCGCGTCGTTGTCAACCACTGTACACCACCGTAATGGGTGGTCTTTTGTGTCGCTTGTCACGGAGTTTGTGGTCAGGATATGAACGAGTCTGTACGGGTATGGGTTTTATGGTGTCTTCGATGCGTGTTTTAGGAGTACGATTGGTGGGTGAGGGAGTGGAGAGACTGGTGGTGATACGGGGAATGTCGTGGTGGTCGTCGTGGAGTTGTTAGACGTCTAAGGTGGTGTCGAAGGGGTGGTTCGTAACCCCTGTTCGTCTCGGTTTGTCTCTGTTTGTCTCTGTTCATGACTATCTCAGTCAGGGGGTTGGTTGGGGGTGGTTTTACTGTCGACTCGTGGGAGGTCCATACAGTAAAACCACCGTGGCCTACTGGGGGTTGTCGGTGGTGTAGATTGGTGGGTGTTGTGGGTGGTGCAAGGGCGGTTGTCGGGGTTTGTTTGGGGTCTGTTTCTGGGTATTTTAGAAGGCAGGCATGTACCAGGCTGGGTTTGGAGGCGCTGGTCAGAGTCGACAGGGGGTGTCGACTGGTGTGGTGGTGTCGTGGTGTCAGATGGTGGTCGTTGGTGTTGGGGTCTGGTGCTGGTGGGTGGTCGACGAGGTGGTAGGCGGTGGTAATGGGTTCTGAAGTCGGTTGGGGGCTGTCGGGTCTATGGTTATTATTATTACTCTTATTATTATTATTACTATTATTATTATTATTATTATTATTATTATTATTATTATTATTATTATTATTATTATTATTATTTTGTTATTAATAGGTTCATGTTAGTAATTATGGTAAGAATATTTTCCTTGATATGATTTTAATAAGTGTTTTGTATAGTTTGAATTTCAAATCGAAGTTACTATTTTTAGAAGTTACTATTTTTAGTAATTTCTATATTTAGAAAGTTACTATTTTGGGTAACTCGGTTGTTGGGAAGCTTTCTAAATATAGGAAGTGTCTATAAATGGAATGTGTACATGTATTACGAGAATTAGGAAAGTATTAATTAAAGTAATACTTATCTAGGTGGAAGTTTCTGTGTGGAGCATTTTTAGAAGCAGTCGCGCAGTTATCATTTTCTTCTGCAGTTTGAGGTAGGGGAAACTTCTGATATATGATGATGTGCAAACCGTTCATAATTGTTACCAAGCATGTTTGTTATATATTATCATGTGATCATTATACTGTGCATTTATATCATACTGTGATAACGATGGTGCGGAGATAATGGGTCTTGTGATTGGAGCGGAGATAATGGGTCTTGTGATTGGTGCGGAGATAATGGGTCTTGTGATTGGTGTGGAGATAATGGGTCTTGTGATCGGTGCGGAGATATTGGGTCTTGTGATTCGGAGTGGAGATGATCGAGTTTCTATTTATAGTAATGTGGTTTGTTTACAGTTTTTCTCTACTCAACCTCATGGTTGACCCTGTGTATTCGTGATCACCTGTGATGAACCAAATTATTGGGGAGCAGATTGACAGGTTTAAAGACTATGGGAGCTTAGGGAAGGGAGAAGCAAGGACCCGGACTTGCCTAGAGTCTAGACCACATGATAGCAGTTTATGAGTTGTACTTTAATTTTTATCGGAACAGTTTTATAATTCGGTTGTGTAAGAACATGTTTTGAGTTTAAATTTAATTTAAAGTACTGTTTATCTTCCTTTGGATCTACTGCCTCGGGAAACCGAGATGGTAACACCTTTATTTATCTGAGGAGTCCTAGTACAGGCCCTTAAATAAATGGGGGTGTTACAGAGTATGTTGTACTCGGCCGAGTAAGTCGCACTCGCACTACTATAGGAACCCTTAAGGACATCGGTTGATGGACATCAGATTTTGGAAAAATCTGATGTAATTAATTTGCACATCAGTTGATTACAAAAATCTGATGTGTTTATAAAGTAAAGGACATCGGTTTCTATTTCAAACTCATGTCCATAAGTATTGATTTTAATGAACATCAGACTAAATAAGAACCCATGTACATTAATTGATCAAGGACAACATTTATTTACCTAAGCCGATGTTAATTATTGTGGTGAAATAATGCGCGTAAAAAATAAAACTCCCTCACCCTATAATAATAAATACAAATAAAACCCTCAATATTCTAAAGAAACCCCTCTTTGGAAACCTTAATTTCTTCCCCAATCACAAACAATCCTCAATAAATTTACTAAAGAATTAAAAAGAAAAATCAAAGATGCATTAGCTTCAAAGCAGCTAGACGTATTAATGAGGGCGAATCGAAACGGAGATGTTAGGGAAGGTCATTGCAAGTATTTCGATCATGACGATCTTTGTCGTCTTTTCTTATCTGGTCTTTGTCATCATGAAATTTTCCATTTAACGGTACTAACTCATCTTCTCAAAACCCTAAATTTTGATTTAATTGAATTGAATTTAGTTGTTTTCACTGTTAAACCCAACCTTGTGAATGTACTTGGTTTTTGCTATAGTTGAGCTATTTTTGATGTATTGGCGAGTGTTAGCGTTACTTTCAGTTAGTACTCCCCCCGTCCTGGTAAATTGTACACATTTTTCGAAACATGCGAGATTTGTAGAACTTTATATTATTCGAACGGAGGAAGTATTTAAGAATTAGCGAAGTTTATTGCTGCTTCAATTGATATCGTTCCGGTTTGTTATCGACTGGTGGTCCTGAAAGCTGTTTGATACTTCAAATCAACAAATTTCACTCATTTTTGTTGAATTGTTTACTCCCTTAGCACAATCATGTATGTTTCTATTATTTTATTATTTATGAGGGTATTTTAATCAAAGTTAACAAATGGTGATGCACACTTGTCGAGGACAAGTGGGAGATTGTTGGGAAATATGTCCTCAACAATAGTGCGATCACGTAATTAAATCTCATGACGAGAATGCGCAAGGGATGATACAAAATTATATATATATATATATATATATATATATATATATATATATATATATATATATATATATATATATATATATATATATATATATATATATATATTCAACTGACCAACATTAATCGGTAATGATTGGGTAGCTAGAGTATAACATTATTGTCGTATGACGGTGATGGTCAGTTGATCCCTTTAGGTCACACCTATAGGACAATTCCCTTAATTGATAAACTGATCAAATGTATATTGATACGAGTTGATCATATTCCTTAAACTCGTATATCGAGAAATAAATCAGAGGTTAAATCTTATTATAAGAATTTATGTTTGAAATTGAAACGTGTCAATTATCAAACATTGAACGATATTTATGAAATGTCGTAATTAGAATGAATCGGGTTGTATATTATTACAAGGGTTGTAAATCGTATTGACGATTATTAATAATAACCATTTTATATACTAGTAATTTCGAATTACTTGTCAATTTGTTAAATGTGATTTATTTAATTTATAAATGATATTTATTTGATAAATATACTTTTTAAATTAAAACAATAATTGTTTATAACATTGTGACATAATGTATGTCACAAATGTAAAATTGTACAATTTGACAAACATAAAATGGATGTCCATTTTACCATAAAATGTGACGGTTTGGGGAGGTGGTTAAGGTGTGATTATTGCATCTTAATTACCCTAAGACATGATGATTAAAGGAGTGCCTTGAGAACTCATACCTAGAGCCACCCTAAGAGCATTGAAAAGGGAAAATGTCCCCCTTTTGCTCTTCCCATTGCCGGCTATGCATACCCCAACACAACCCTCTTAAATTTTGTGATTAACTCACAAAATCATACATTCTAACTCTTAGCCATATTTTTCTAGTGATAGAAAATATTAAGAAATCCTCAAACTTTATTATAAGATAATAACAATCATACTATAATAGTTGTAGTATTAATTTTAATATATCTAATAAGAGATTAGAATATTATTTAAGGAAAAACCGTTTCTTGCCCTAGCCACTTCAAGTTTCGGTTTTTAAGGGTTGTCTTGGGTGCATCTTGGAGGAGATATCCTACAGTGGATATTAAGCTTGGAGGATCATCCGTGCCATTCTTGTCGAAATAGTGAGCTTTCAATTCTTTATTCTGCATTTTAATTAGCATGCATAAGATCTTGTAAAAACTTAATCAAAAGATTAATTAGTATATTTTATATTAGTATGACTAAGTTTTAGAGTATGAGACCTTAGAACCTAACAGTATGTTGTGAACCTTCTATAATGTATATTTTTCATGGAGTTACTGCACCTTTTTTTCGATATGTGAAGGCTGACCATGTAAGGAATAATCGTGTATTTACCCTTAAAATTACAGGATTATAACGAAAATTACATATGCGATTATAGTCATAAGATAAAAAACATGAATAAGAGTACAACGTTAGGTCCTTTGCGCGAATGGCCTAAGAACAGGAATTAAAGGAAATTCCCTCCTATAACTTGCACCCGAGACCCGTTCGAGATGATGCCGCGTGTGCTAGAAAATGCTCTCCAATTGCCTTATAATATGGGGAGAGGTTTTGTGAGTTTTTAGATGGGAGATCTAGATTTTTTTTGGGAGAAAGCTGCTCTCAAAAACCCTAGTTATCACAATAATGAGAATACCAGTGGTTGACAAAAGGAGAATTACTCTCCTTTTGTAACCCACTCGGCCGGCCGAATTAGAGTAGGGTGAGAGTGGGCTTTCCACTCTTACCTTATTCCAATGCGTGATTCGACCCGTTTTGCTAAAATATAATCTGCGGGTTTCAATTATAAATCGTATACATGTTATCAGATATTAAAGCAGTCGTTACATTAATAATGGTCTGATAAAATACGATATTGTATAATTAGGTCAATTAATATAACTGTTTATATTAATACACGAATTCAATATTTAATTAAATATAACCGTTTATATTTAATTTACGAATTAATCATGTAATTCGTATTAGCTAACATTATTTCATCCGTATTAAATAATTATTTCAACATCTCTTTGACTTATTTATTAATAGTCAATACCTCTGACTAATTGTTTAGTCGTATTCAGCATAAATGTGACTGTATTTCCATACCTTCACATTTCTCAAACGTGTCCTATAGTTGTGACGTATAGGGACCAGTTGATCACCGTTATCCGTATGACAATAACGTCAAACTTATCTAGCAAGCCAACCGTTATTGATAAACGTGGATCAACAAATAAAAATAATGAAGTATGCCTTTGTGATCCTTTAAGAGATTTAATAAGTCATTGTACTAACTGTCAAGGATACCAGCCCCAACAATCTCCCACTTGTCCGTACAAGGGTATGTGCAATGACGTTATCACACTACATGTGAAGGACACCAGCTCCAACAAACTCCCACTTGTCCGTACAAGTGTAGGTGCGATAACTGATTCTCATATCCTTTTAAAATTTCTCCCACTCAATGTAAAACAATTTGAAAATCTGTATTCGCAAAGGTCGTATTTTACAATCGATCTGTATCAAGAGTGGTTTCCCCGACTAGAGAGTAACTAACTGATAAAACGAATATATATTCGAGCATGGCCATGCATTTCAGCTACTACTCCTCGAGTGGCCCTGAGAAATGATAAAATCCTGATAAGGGTTTGGATATATTTCCTTAACTCGAATCCTGCAGATGTAAGCGCAGTATGAAATAACCCAGAAAAAATCCTCTTGGCCCCTGTTACGGAAGACCGTGGGAAAGAAACCAAAGTTACCCAAAATCTGCCCTAATCTCAAGAGACAGTTGAAAGTCAAAAGACTCGACTCTAAGGAACACTATGAAGGTCTTATCCACGACCTGGCACCCAATTTTATAAAACATTTAGGATTCCATAACGTTGTCACGGGGTGTCCTACGAGATATCCGTATAACTCGCCTTTGTGATTGGTCAGTCAACTGTTTGACTTATGGCTCGTTGAACCCACCATCAACCAACGTCACAAAATGATTACCTGAGTTATCAGCTCAAGTGGGTAATCAAGGACTAAAAACGATGTAATGTTAATTAGTTCACTTTGTGGTGTTCAAAATTGGCGCACAATTCCACATGAAAAACAAAACATAAAATTATCATAATGATGAGGTTGTAAAAGAGTACACAAGAAAATGAATTATAACATGTATTCATAAAAGAGTACTACAACTCAGGAACACGTTTAATTCCCATGGAATTAACGTGCCCTTCATGCTTATCAAGTCGTAATGCCTTAGTGAGAGGATCGGCTATGTTGTCATCTGTAGCGATCTTATCAATAAATATCTCCTTTTGCTCCACGTAATCTCTGATTAGATGAGCTTTACGTTGTACATGTCTAGCTTTGTTGCTAGACTTATGCTCCTTAGCTTGGAAGATAACACCTTTATTGTCACAATAAACGGTGATGGGTCATTCGAACTAGGCACTACTGATAGTCCTTGTAAGAATTGACGCATCCATATTACTTCCTTAGCTGCTTCCGAAGCGGCATAGTACTCGGACTCAGTTGTAGAATCTGCTGTAACACTTTGTTTAGAACTTTTCCAGCTGACAGCAGCGCCATTAAGAGTAAAAACGAATCCAGACTGAGATTTCGAGTCGTCTCGATCTGTAGAAGCTAGCATCTGCGTAACCAGTGGCGCAGAGCGTCGAGTCGCCTCCATAAGTCAATCCCCAATCTTTAGTCCTCCGTAGGTACTTAAGAATGTTTTTCACGGCCATCCAGTGTTGTTCACCTGGATGAGCTTGGAATCGATTCGTCATACTCAATGCTTATGTAACGTCTGGACGTGTGCATATCATGGCATACATGATCGATCCTATAGCCGAAGCGTAAGGAATCCGACTCATGCGCTCCATCTCTTCCAATGTCTTAGCTTCTTGAGACTTGCTCAAGTGAAGCCCAGTAGCCATAGGAAGGAACCCTTTCTTGGAGTTCGTCATGCTGAATCTCTCTAGACTCTTATCTATATAAGATCTGGAAATGGTTTTTCAACCACGCTTTAACCAAAGATAGGAGAGGTATGTCATTCCCAATCAGGAGTATGTCATCGACATACAATACTAGGAAGACAATCTTGCTCCCACTCGACTTGATATAGAAACATGGTTCCTCGACTGATCGAATGAAACCATTCTCCTTTATCACTTGGTCGAAGCGATGATTCCAACTCCGTGATGCTTGCTTAAGTCCATAAATGGAACGCTTAAGCTTGTAAACCCTTTTAGGATGTTCAGGATCAATAAAACCCTCGGGTTGTACCATGTACAACTCTTCCTCCAAATAACCGTTTAAGAAGGCGGTTTTAACGTCCATCTGCCATATTTCATAGTCATGAAATGCGGCAATCGCTAAGATAATCCGAATGGAACGTCGAATGACTACGGGTGCAAAGATCTCATCGTAGTGCAAGCCTGGAACTTGGGTGAAACCTTTAGCAACTAGTCGTGCCTTGTGAATATCTTGTTGTCCTTCCACGGCATGCTTTATCTTGAAAAAACAATTTGCATTGAAGGGGGCGTACCTTTGCAGGTAGGTCCACAAGATCTCACACGTTGTTCTCATACATGGAGTCCATCTCGGATTGCATGGCTTCTAGCCATAGCTTTGAGTCGGAACTAGTCATGGCACCTTTATAGGTTGTGGGTTCATTACCCTCTAGGAGTAATATGTCATCTATGTCATGTTCCTCGACCATACCAATGTATCTGTCCGGAGGAATAGAGACTCTTCCCGACCTCCTAGGTTCCTCAGGAATATCTACCGCAGCCGAGGTTGACGGAACTGCTTCCTCCAATGGTTGCTCGGTAGTTGGTTCTTGAATCTGCGATAGATCGAAGGTTCTATTACTCGACTTGTTCTCGAGAAATTATTTCTCTAAGAACGTCGCACTAGCCGCAACAAAAACACGTTGTTCGGTTGGCGAGTAGAAGTAATGACCAAAAGTTCCTTTTGGATAGCCTATAAAGTATGTCTTGACCGATCGCGGGCCGAGCTTGTCCTCGTGTCTCCATTTGACATAAGCTTCGCAGCCCCAAACCCGAATAAAGGACAAGTTAAGGATTGTTCCCTTCCATAACTCGTATGAAGTCTTGTCAACAGCTTTAGACGGACTTCGGTTAAGTATAAGAGCGGCTGACAAAAGAGCATAGCCCCACAATGAATCAGGCACAACGGTGTGACTCATCATGGATCGAACCATATCAAGTAGAGTTTGATTTCTCCGTTCGGACACACCATTTAATTTTGGTTTTCTAGGTGGAGTCAACTGTAGAACGATGCCACAGTCTTTAAGGTGATGATCAAACTCATGAGAAAGATACTCGCCACCACGATCAGATCGTAGTGCTTTAATCTTTCTTCCCAGTTGGTTCTGTACCCGATTCTGTTATTCTTTGAACTTGTCAAAGGATTCACTTTTATGTTTTATTAGGTAGACATAGCCATATCTACTCAAATCATCCGTGAAAGTGATGAAATACCTATAGCCTTCTCGTGCGTTGATCAACATAGGGCCACATACATCCGTATGTATGAGTCCTAATAGGTCGGCAGCGCGCATTCCAACACATAGGGCCAGTTTCTCGATATTCTCAATCATGTTGAGAATATGTGGGCTAACAACTTGGCCCTTCTGGAGTTTCGCTTCAAAGAAGCGACAGGTATGCTCCTAAAAAACGATTCTCGGAGCTTTCGAGAATTTGTTAGTGAGCGTGGTGAAAATATTGTTTGCACCATGAGAAATGAAGCGTCTTTGCAAATTGGATTCCATTGCATAGATAAGTACGTTCTTTATCGCACCCGCTTCCATGACGAAGTCGCTATGAGCGCGAACTTCGTTAGCTCTAGCTCCAGTTCCTGGGTGTGCCGGAATAGGCTCAGTTAAGTACTTGAGCTTTCCGTCAGCAATGGCAGCATTCCGTAATGCCGCCTCCCAGTCAGAGAAGTTTGACCCATCATTCCTCAGTCTAGGAGACTGATTCATGGAGTCCATGAAGGCTTTTAGCCAGGATTCTCGTGCTAGCTTGGCACTTGGCATTAGGTCTTCACTAGCCATTTGTTATTTAGCAGTTTAAAATTTGATCGTGTTCTACACTGAAAAGAAGATGAAACAAAATGATATAAGCAACTCGTCGTTGTGATTTAAGTCTATTTTAAAATGAATTTAAACTCGTAGACTCATGCATTTATATAATTGATCTCCCTCAAGAATTATATAAACTATCCCAAGACTCAATTTCCGTAAATTGATAAGCCAACTGTTTGGCTAGTTCTACCGTTAGAACTCTTGGTCGATAGATTTCCGTAAATCTCATCTTTAAGTCCATTATAATCGCTAGATAGTATCTAGTGACCACAACGTTGTGGTAAAATAAATCATCTGTTCTCACTTACCCGACGTAAAAGGGGTCATATTATGCCTACCGACGAAGAAGGGATTCATGGGAGTCTGATTTATAGACTTTTCTCAATTTTTGGTTATACGAGAAAGACCCCATCAACTTGTATTTATTCATTTTAAGTGAACTAAAATCTAGCATAATCGTGAACGAATGAAATAAAGTGATGGGCTTAACATGTGACAAGTGACATCTGCATGTCATCGAAAACTAACACGTAACCTCTACATGAGTCAATTTTCAGGCATGTTATAGGTGGTTTGGTTTTAGGCGGAATATGATGCAAGCTAATATCGATGAAAGCATAAAAGAAAGCAATAAACGTAAATAAAAGTCCTAGTGTGGGCTATCCTACCAAAATAAACATAAAACAACTTTGGAATCCACTGTTGGACCCTAGAAGCTTGTCTGGATGTTCCATCGTCGTCTTTACAGCGGGAGTGAGCATCCGGTCTCCGTCTTTGGTTTTCACAAAATTACTAATTTAAATTACAAATATAAACCTATTTACATTCTAATTTAAATACAAAAGTAATTACAAGGGAAAAACCAAAATAGAGATGCGAGATCTCAAAATTACAAACAAGACCGTGTTCCATCATTACGGTAACACAATCTTCTAAGGCCACACTAAGTTACAACCGTTTGCAAAATTAAATACGTTATAAAAGCATTCATAAGCATTCAACAAGACGATAAATAAATGCATCGACTAAAACAAATTCATTCATGAAATAATACCGTTATTATGTTTAATCAATTTTACCAAAGCACCTTACGAGATTAAAAATATGTGATTATACTGTTTTAGTTACATAAATCTTAATAAATTTATAATCCATTATTTTAAACCGTTTTAAAATAATATGTATCTTACGAGTGTGAAACGTTTCACAAAAGTCAATATACTATTTCCGGTATATAGTATATTACCATGGGCCAAGGGAAAATAAAATAAAAGTTTTATTTTCGAAATTCTGCCAATACAGGGTTGCTCGATCGAGTCACAAGAGTACTCGATCGAGTAACCTTGACAGACTGGGTTTTACTCAATCGAGTAAAACAGGTACTCGATCGAACCCAAAAGTTTCCAGAATAAAAAATTTCAGAAAAATTAAAATTTCTAGAAAACTGCTCGATCGAGATAAAACATGATCGATCGAGGAACAGTGTCACTCGATCGAGTACTGCAAGTCTCGATCGAGTGACGGGTCATCGAGGCAGGCTACGAACGAGTAGTAATTCGCTCGTTTGTAGAATCAAAAAAATCTCGATCGAGCGTAAAAATGCTCGATCGAGTGACTGGTGATATGAAGAACCGCTCGATCGAGCCAAAAAGTGCTCGATCGAGTGACTTGATGTTTTAAAAACTGCTCGATCGAGCCAAACACTGCTCGATCGAGTGACTGGTAGCAGAAGGAGACCACGAACGAGTAGAAATACGCTCGTTCGTGGAATCCTACATACGCTGCTACGTTTTAAAAACAAAACATATGTTTATTATTGATTTTAATCGTGTAAATCAACAATAAACATCAACAAAAGATTTATATATTGCTAGAGATATCGATTAACCAACAATATACAAATTAAAATCGAAAAACATGATCGATTTATCACAAAAATGGCACACGACCGAGACATCATACGTAGGGCTGAGCAAAACCGGTATACCGCACCGGTTTTACAATCCGGAGCGGTACCCGGGTTTTAAAAAATTGGATTTCAAGGAACCAATACCGAACCGGTTTTAGCCGGTATACCGGTTTTTTTGAAAAATTGGAAACCGGATCCGGAAATCCGGATTACCGCAACCGGTTTTGAAACCGGTTTCACTAAATTTTCCCCTTTAGACGTTTAGAGTTTAGTTATTAGTTAGGCTTTTTTTGTTTTTTTTTTCAAAAAAATTGTAAACCGGTTTGAAATCCGGGTCCTAGTTTTCAATTATTCAAAACCATATCCGCTCCGGTTTAGCATAATATAATCCGGTTCGGATACCGCATCCGGCAAAAAAACCGAATTTTCGGTTTTCTTTTTACGGTTTTCGGTTCGGTTTCGGATTTATAATTCGGATCTGATTTTTTTGCTCAGCCCTAATCATACGGGTTCAAAACTCCGATTTTTAAAACATCTTATGAAAAACACAATTGTAAAAATTCGTGGCCTTGGCTCTGATACCACTTGTAAGGAATAATCGTGTATTCACCCTTAAAATTACAGGATTATAACGAAAATTACATATGCGATTATAGTCATAAGATGAAAAACATGAATAAGAATACAACCTTAGGTCCTTTGCGCGAATGGCCTAAGAACAGGAATTAAAGGAAATTCCCTCCTATAACTTGCACCCAAGACTCGTTCGAGATGATGCCGCGTGTGCTAGAAAATGTTCTCCAATTGCCTTGCAATATGGGGAGAGGTTTTGTGAGTTTTTAGATGTGAGATCTAGGTTTTTTTTAGGAGAAAGCTGTTCTCAAAAACCCTAGTTATCAGAATAATGAGAATACCAGTGGTTGACAAAAGGAGAATTACTCTCCATTTGTAACCCACTCGGCCGGCCGAATTAGAGTAGGGTGAGAGTGGGCTTTCCACTCTTACCTTATTCCAATGCGTGATTCGACCCGTTTTGCTAAAATATAATCCGCGGGTTTCAATTATAAATCGTATACATGTTATCAGATATTAATGCAGTCGTTACATTAATAATGGTCTGATAAAATACGATATTGTATAATTAGGTCAATTAATATAACTGTTTATATTAATACACGAATTCAATATATAATTAAATATAACCGTTTATATTTAATTTACGAATTAATCTTGTAATTCGTATTAGTTAACATTATTTAATCTGTATTAAATAATTATCTCAACATCTCTTTAACTAATTTAATAGTCTATAACTCTGACTAACTGTTTAGTCGTATTCAGCATAAATGTGACTGTATTTTCATACCTTCACATCTCTCAAACGTGTCATATAGGTGTGACGTATAGGGACCAGTTGATCACCGCCATCCGTATGACAATAAGGTCAAACTTATCTAGCAAGCCAACCGTTATTGATAAACGTGGATCAATTGATAAAAATACTGAAGTATGCCCTTGTGATCCTTTAAGAGATTTAATAAGTCATTGTACTAACTGTCAAGGACACCAGCCCCAACAGACCATGCATTGCATTCAACATCAAAGTCAGGTCCTTGGAGAAAAGTGCGCATACAGGCTTTTGGGTTTGCCATTTTATTTTCATTAGAGTGTTTATTTTAATAATTATACTCCCATCGGCGACATTTTGAACCTCAAATTAGTTTGGGCAGCAGAGTTGGCTAGTTGATCTCAGGCCTCAATAAGGATATTTTTGTGCTTTCAGGATATTTTTGTACACTGTTATCTTGCTGTAGCACCTTTTTGTTTAAAAAATTGATACAAAGTAATTACTCTCTTTCTCATTATCTGTAGGTGTTGTCACAGAGACTACAACAGAAATAGCAGCATCACTGTCTTTGGATGTTGCTCGGAGAATGGTTGAGGCTGACGAGTTCACGAGGGCTGGTCTGTATGACGGAGGGCTTCCAAACATGTATGACTTCTTTCTCTCACTTTTTCAGTTTGAATCAACTAAATAAGAGTGATGAATTGATCAGAGGGTATTGTATTCTAAAGGGTTTGTTGGAAACTTGCTGATTGAGCAGAATGTTGGTGTGATTGGAGCAGGCCCTATGCTAGAATGATGGTACATGCAATATTCATACTATCCACACATTTTTTTATTATGTGTTGTTCGCATACGGGTATACAACTGCTTCACTGGAGTTTTTGTGTTTGAAAAATAATGAAAAGCTTATATTTTGGAGTTCATACGTTTGATGGTTTATGTGTAACTTTGGTGTATGTTGGTTTTCTAGGAAGAAATGTTTTAGAACGATGGCTTAAAAATCTGTTCTTAGTTCACATGCCAATTTGCAGAGGAAGTTCATCTAATTATATTGATGTAAAACTTGCATTGAAGGTTGGCTATAAGAAAATTACGATTCTCCGTGCCTTTCAAATTTGTTCGTTTTGATTGTGGCCTCGAACAAATTGTGACATATCTTTTCAGAGCTCATCTAATTTTATATTAAGTTTTCTGATGTTTGAATACTGTCGTCGAGACTATGTCTTCAATAAGGACTTGTTGCTGAATGCATGATTTTGAAGTGGAGTAGTTGTGTACCTCTATTGGAAGATTTAACAAAAATAATCGAAAGTTTGCACAATCTTCCTGAAATAACCCATCCGCTGTCCTCCCATAAGTAGCACTTGATACAATTGGTCATGGTAATATTGAAAACCGTTACAAGTTGTTTGTACTTTGATGTTTGCCTGCCTCTGTTCAAGTATTTAGCCATAAAGATACGGTTGGTAATTCACGAAATATTTAGGCACAAAGATGAAATTTAGGGATACATTTTCCTTCTATAAACCAAACTGTAGTTACGAATAACCCATCCAAGTTTCAAGCGTCCTTTGTTAAACAAAGTTCTGCTTTTGATGCTCTCTTGGTCTGTCAATAGATGGGGTGTTAGCGAAAAATGTTTATGCTGCTTAGCTATTATTTTTATTGTTGTCTGATGGCTGTTTCTAATTAGATTATGGGTAGCATATGCACAAAAAATCATTGTTGTATTTTTGTTTCAGTTGTGTGGCTAACTAGGTAGTATCACTTGTAACACCCCGATATTTTCCGTATTGTAAATTTAAAGATTTAATTGAATTTCAAGAATAATTTATATTTTATTAAATTTCGTAAATATCTTTTTGTAATAAGAATATTTCGTTTTAAAGCTTTTTAGTTTCAATTTATGTTTCGAGTTTTATAAATCTAAGTTTCGGTTTTTATTTTCAAGAAATGACATGTATGGCGGATAATTTCATGAAATGTGGTTTACTTGCGTATTTTTGTCCCATCTTGAGTAATAATAGACTTGAGAGGTTGTTTCCGTCTTAATTAGTCAAATCCGAGTCCATCCCGACTCATTAAATGAATTCCGAGTCATTCCCGACTCAAAACTCCCATATACTCCTAGTGTTATGTTTCATTCATTCCACACAACTCATTTACTCCCTTCATCCTCTTTAACAAACACCAAAACCCTTCATCATTGTTGGTGTTCCTCAAGAACACAAATCCGCTTCTACCGCCTTCGTTCCTTGCTCAAATTCCGAGTTCTTGGTAGGTATGTTCTCCTCTTCTTCTTCTCCTTCTTCTCATGTCTTTAAAAGTTAGTATTGTCGTGCTTTCGGAAAACCCCTTTTTTTTCTAGGGTTAGATTGTGACCCGTTTTTCCTTTTGTTCTTGAGCGAGAATGGATGTATGGACTCCAATGAAGGATTCTTTGAAGATTTGAAGAGCTTTAAAGGTAACTTTGAGAGGTTACTCGACTTTAAGTCAAAAATGGATTGTGTATGGCTGTGGTTGTTTAATTTCTGAAATTATGAGCATTGTGTTGATTGATTTCTGAAATTGGGAAGTATTGGGTTGTTTATTTATCTTCTAATCGATTGAAATGAGATTCATGGTTGATTTGGTGGTAATGAATGATAAATGCCGCTTATAGTTAATGGGTAAGTTAGTATCCGTCACATGCTTAGTTCGTCTCATCAATATAATGATTTCCAATTGATTTAATCCGTGTTTGGGTTGATAAATGTTGCTTGTTATCGTTTAGTTACGAGTACATGTTGTCATATATACGAGAATGAATAGCGTTACGTGTTGGGTATATTGCGTAGTAACTATCTTGCATTGTCGAATAAGGAACCAAGGAGCGAGCACACGGACTGAGCACGGCTGGGCAGCAGCCCGTGGGAACCGCAGGCTGCGGCACCCACGCAGGCCTGCGGCCTGGCCATTCGCAGGCTGCGGTATTTAGCGCAGGCTGCGGTTTAGTCTGACAGCAGCATCTTCGAAAGGCCATATCTCTCTTGTTTCTTATCCAAATGAGGCGTGTGACCTATCGTTGGAAAGCTAAGATCACAAGCTTTCACCTCCACTTGGCCTTGCATCAATAGGAGCTCTAGAACTCGAAATATAGTCGTTTGAAGTTGACCCTTGTGAAACCGAGTTTTCAATTCTTCATTTTGGCTCTTGTTTGTGTATGCCAAGGCTTCAATTCTTCCTTTTTGCTTGTTTCTCTTTACTTTGCACTTATTCCCTTGGTTAAGCTTTGCCTCTCCTTCTCCTCCTTGATATATGAATATATTATATGAGTTTCGTAAATTATACTTCCGTTGTTGTTGCATGGCTGAATGCTTAAGCCGTTTTAGTAGCTAAACTGAGGAGGAAGACCCCCCGGCCGGGCAACCGGAAGGGAAACCGGCTCCCGCTTCAAGTTAGCTTCTCAAAACTAGCTTAAGTGTTGTCTTGTTCGAATTGAAGCTCACATGTATTAAATGAGTTAGTTAACGGTTATGTTAGCTTGAGTGGTAATGATAACGGTTAGGTTGTCTTACTTGTAACTTGATAACGGTTATGTTGTCTTGAGTTGAGTCGAGTAACGGTTATGTTACTTTACTTGTGATTTGATAACGGTTATGTTATCTTAAGATTGAGTCGGGTAACGGTTATGTTGCCTTGCTTGTGGTTGGATGACGGTTATGTCATCCTAAGTTTGTTAGTGACGGTTATGTCACCTTGTTTGCGAATGGATAGCGGTGGTACGATTTGTGTATCATTGTAATGAACTAATGCCACCCCGGTTATGGGTTTTATCTATGTTCGGGATTGGTCGGTGTCCGTGGTTATGCGGCCCGGTCCCCGTGTGTCGTTCGGTGTAGGTTATTACATCGAGAGGTCTGGCCAGGTCTTAGGCATATAGTTGTCGGTTATGCACTATACATAGAGTCGGTGTCGTGGTTATGAGTCCCGATAGCTAGTGTCGTGGTTATGCGACCTAGCGGTCAGTGGTAACGGTTATGTTCCCTGACGGCGTTCATTCTATTCTTGTATGTTCTGTGTTTGGCCATGCCATCTAGTGTTGGCCTCTGAGTCAATTACTTGCCTGTTGTTTGTGTGAATGAACATGCCATCAAGTGTTGGCCGCTGAGTCATTCACTTGAGTTAATTATCCGTTTGATATAGTTCACATGATGACCGTGTTTGTAGTTCACATTTTGGTTCATGCTTGATCATGCTTGTCATATTTGAATATGTCATATTTGAGTATTTATCTTGGTATATGCATGTTCATATGTATATGTTGTGTTGTATTACCGTTTACGTGTTTTCTGACGAAAAGTGGCTGGGAGAACCTCGAGTTACTCCCCACTGACTGTGGCGTACATGTTTCATGTATGTAGGTTGGTGCTGTTTGGGGAAGACGTGTGGCTAGCGAGCATTGTTGATTAGTCGACAAATTACCTATTTACGTTTAGCTTAGATTTAATTCTGTTGCTATCGAGGGATACCTTATCCCTTGTAAACTTTCATTTATCTTGTATAAGTTATACTTTTTCTTTAGTTTTAAACCTTCCGCATGTTGTTTTTGATATTCCGCGATTAAGTTTATTTATATATGTCGAAAGTTTTTAAAATACCGTATTTTCCGCTGCAAGTTGCTTGTTTATTTTTATGTAATATCGCGGGGTGTCACATCACTAGCATGTGTTTGATGAACATATTGGGTACACTAAGCCTCAAGGTCGAACCGCTCTCCCCCTTCACTGTAGCCTGTACCGAAATTTTTCCATCTCTTAGTGCACAAAAATAAAATTAAAAAAGAATTACTCATCTCTACCATTTTCTTTCCAGCTCCAGATATACAGAGGACACACGAAGGACAAAAACTTCGTAGGTCTCAGTGTAAACACATAATACAAAGGTCCGGCACCGAGACAAATGAACTTTTTGTTTATCACAAGGTAACTAATCCTAAATTTTCAACCTTAAAGAATGTTTGATTCATTTTATTGTTGATATATAATCGAAGCTTGATCTCACAAACATGCAATTTTCCGTTCCGTTGCTCGTTATAGATTTAGTGCAGCTGACATTGGCGATGCTAACGCTGATAGAGTGCAGCACTTTATCAGTGCAATTTCCAAACACCGACTGTCATATTCCCAAGAAGAAATCGACGAGGTCAGGGACTTGTAGGCGGACTTTTTTCTAAATGCATAGTCTTTTTATTAACGTAGTACTTTGATTTTGCAAACTAAGCCGATGTTTTGTTAGTTGTTGAACTTGTTATGATCTCTAGACTATTTTGGATGTCGTCTGAAATGACGCATAACCCTATGTTTGGTTAGTTGATGAATTTGGTTAATGTATGAAAGACGACCGATCTTTGTCGTGATTTTTTAGAATTTGTTTAATGAAAGACAAACGACTTTGTCGTGCTTTGCTATGAATTTGTGTTTGTTTGGTTAATGGTGGCCTATAATCTGTTTTGATACGCCAGTCTAAATGACTGGCCTCTGAATAATGTATACTAGTGGTACAAATTACCATTAATACCAGCTTTTTTTTTAAAAAAAGGCAACATCAAGGACAGCGGTTTATGCAATAGTATGATGTATACTAACTTGTAATACACATGGAATTGGGTCAACAACTGATGTACAAAACATAAATGAACATCAGATTATAGCTAAAGACTAATGTGCATAAAGATGATGGACATCAGACTTATTAGACCTCTGATGTGCAATAACACATGGACATCGGTTGATAAGCCGATGTGCTTGATACCCATAATGCACATCAGTGGACTGTACATCGGACGTGTATCCGATGTCCATGACCATAAAAGTCTAATGTCTTTAAGGGTTCCTGTAGTAATGTCGGCCGAGTAGGTTCTACTCGGTCGAGTAGGTCCGTCGGTAGGTAAAACTTTAGGTTTATTATATATATTAACCGAGAGTTCATTCTTATTTTACACCAAATCAGAAACTTTACAAACCCCAATCCCTTTCACCCCATCTCTTTCAATCTCCGTCAAGAGTCCGTAGCAAGTCATAGGAGCGCCGATCATCTAGCCTAGCCCTTAATTCTCAAGTAAGTCTTGTTTTATTGTACAGTTATCTCTGATTGGTCATATTTAGAGAGTAATTATAGTATATGTTTATTGATCATAAGAGGAGGTTTCATAGAGGAGCGTTGATAGGACAACCTTGCATATACTTTCTGTGAATTCTTTGAGGTAGGGTTTCCCTACTCAGATTTGTGTTTATGTATTGTGACGGCTAAGGTTTTTTATTTGATATCATTGTATATTGTTATTGGAATTGTCATATTGAAACATATGTGTGGGACCGTTGAAACATATGACGGCTAAATTTTTGATATCAGTGGTTGTGGTTTATGACCGGAAAGTGTGATTTCAGTTTATACTTAATGTTGTATCTATGAGATCGTCGCATATAGCAGTATCTAATGTTTGTGGTGTTTTTTACTATCATGATCCATGGTTATGGTGAGTAGAGTCTCAGGTACGTCATGGTTGATGATTGTTAGCTTGGGATGAATGAGATCACGCTCCACCTAGAAGAGTCTCAGCCTTAGCTTCCGCATTGTTGGTTTTAGTTGTTAGACTTTCTTTTAGAAGACAATTATTTTGGTTGTATCAGACTTTATACTTTGTTAAACTTTATACACAGGTTTGGGTATTGTTACTTGATATTGTCTCAGGAAACTGAGATGGTGACACTTTCATAGACTGATGGTCATATCTAAATGCCTTGGGTCATGAGGGTGTTACATGAAAAGAAAAAACCTTGTTGAAAAACGAGACTGTAATAAGAAGTAATTAGGCGATAACTGTCAGCGGTCGGTGGTCTTGGTTAGCGAGCGAGCTTGCCAATGAATATAACGTTGTTGGTCGATCATAAAAGAGTACGATATAGAGCAGTTGACAAGTACCGATAATGTAGCAGCCGAGATAGGAGAAGTCGAGTTATATGATCCATGATGGACGAGGCCGAGTTGATGACGATGATCGGTGATGGACGAGATAAAGGAATTGAAGAAGCTAGGGATTTTGGGTGTACTGTGGTTTAATTTTTTGTTGCGTTAGCGTTGGAGAATGAAGAAGCTATTAGGAGGGATTTTGGGGAAATAATAATTAAAAATAATAATAATAATAATAATAATGAAAAACAATAATAATTTTGTTTAGTTATACATGGATTTTAAAAATCTGATGTATATAATATGAATCAAAAAGTGCATTTTAAAATAGGCATGAGTTTTTGTAAAGTCAGATGTCTACACAAATGGATGGACATCAGATTTTTCAAAATAACTGATTTATAAATATATGCATCAGATTTTTTAAAAAATCCTATGCCTATTAACGAATGTCTATTTGATATTTTGTAATAGTGAGTAAGGATGCTAATGGATTAAGGATCCTACCCTTATTCGCTGGATCAGACCCTGATGGCCGGATATGGATCCCAGTTTTATAGATCCAACGGAAATGTGGAAGATATGGATCTACAAAAATTTATGTGGATATGGATATGAATCTTGTCGCTAAGATCCAGACCCTACCCATATCCATTTTATTTTAGATTTTTAGATATATAAGAATAACTAATGTTTATAAACGTTAGACTTTTTTTTATCTTTTATTCAACTCTATATCATTTTTTTTTGGTAAAAGGTAATTATATATATTAAAGAAAAAAGATCAAAAGATCATGTACAAAATCCTAGTCCACTATTAAAGTATCAAGTACTTTGCTATAGTATCTATTATCCTTCTCACTAAGTTTCCCTTTGGATATACTATTGAAAAACATTTTCATGTCCTGACAGATCTGTTTGCATACGACCTTAGGCATCTGAATTATCCCCTCATTTCTGCTTCTATTCCTTTTAAACCATATGTAATACACTACTGCATTGATAATACCATTTATCATGGCCCTCTTTAGTTTGGTTCCTCTGTCATTCAATCTCCAATCAATCGAAATATTGTCTGGTATGTTGCAGTGCATCCTGGTAGCTAGATTGTCCAGATTTTGCTTGCTGTAGGGACACTGACAAAAAAGGTGGGTCAAGTCCTCTGTAGATTGCTGACAGAGCCAGCAGAGATCATTCTCAGCTAAGTTCAGTTGATAGAGTTTTGCTTTCGTGTTCATGGCCTGATGCTGATACATCCACGCCACCATCCTATGCTTGGGCACTGACCATTTGTGCCATAACAGCCTATGCCATTCTACCTGAGGCTTTGTTTGTCTGCACCATTGATAACCTTTGGCTGTTGTGTAGCCAGGGTTATCTTCCCATTCCCCATTAATATAGCCATCTTTGAAGTAGTCTTTAATATGGCAAATTTTCTTCCAACTCCAGCTTATATCTTGCGGGCATTGATAAGTAATCCAGTCCGTCCCTTTTAGATACACAGGTTTTACCCATTGCACCCACAGTTTGGTTGGGTGTTTCAGAACCCACCATGCTAACTTCCCAAGGGCTGCTTTGTTCCAGGAACTACTTTGAACCAGATTGGGGCCCCCTTCTCTATACGGTGTACATACTTTATCCCAGGCAACCAGTGGGGTCTTCAGATAGTCAGGTCCCCCATTCCAAAGATAGTTCCTGCATATACTATCTATGCGCTTGATGATACTGGTTGGAAGAAGAAAAATAGTTGCCCAGTAGTTGTGCAAGGTGCTGAGCACTGTTTTAACAATAACAAGCCTTCCCGCATAAGACAATTTCCTCGCACCTAGTTTCCTGATACGTTCTGTCACATTAAGGACAAGGGGTTGACACTCCACCATGTTCAATTTGGATGATTTGATAGGGACCCCCAAGTACTTGAATGGTAGAGCTCCCTCATTGCATCCAGATACGGCCAGTATGTCTTGCTTGATTGCTTCACTGACCCCGTTAAAATAAATATTAGATTTGCCTTTACTGAGCTTTAGCCCAGATGCTGCATAGAAAGTGGAGAAAGTGCGTAGAAGCACCATCATGGATTGTATGTCCCCCTTACTAAATAATAGCAAATCATCCGCAAACATTAAATTGACAAGTTTCATATGTCTACACATCGGGTGGTACTTAAATTCCTCAGTAGTAGTGGTATATTGAAGTAGTCTTGTCAAATAATCCATGCATATGGTGAATAACAAAGGAGATAAGGGGTCTCCCTGTCTCAGTCCTCGCTTCCCTGAAAAAAATCCAAAAGAATTGTCATTGAGAGTAAGGGAATATGAGGCAGTTGTTACACATTGCATAATCATTTGGACAAATAATTGATCAGGAAACTGAAGAGAGATGAGCATTTGGTGCAAGAAGTCCCATTCAACTGTATCATATGCTTTCTGTATATCGATTTTAATCAAGCAGCGAGGCGATACTGACTTCCGTGTATATAGACGAACCAAATCTTGGCAAATGAGAATGTTTTCTACGATGCTTCTACCCTTTATAAATCCTCCCTGCACTGGAGATATAATATCTGGTAATACTTTTGAGAGTCTGTTACAATGCAGCTTAAAGATGCATTTGTATACAGTGTTGCAGCAGGCTATGGGTCGGAATTGAGTCACTGATGTAGGCCTATCAACCTTTGGTATGAGGGTTATGCTTGTGGTATTGAGCTGTTTTAGAAGCTGGCCATGTTGAAAAAAATCTGTAATGGCTTCACAAACCTCATTGCCTACTATTTCCCAACTTGCTTTAAAGAACTGGCTGGAGTAACCATCTGGTCCAGGTGCTTTGTCATTTGGTATACTAAACATCACCTCTTTTATCTCTTGAGGAGTAACTTTTTCTAGGAGGAGGAACTGATGATCAGCTGTATATTTAGGTCCCTGCTGAATGATCTTGTTAGCCACTGTGGTTGTGGCCTGATTGGCTCCTAGAAGCCATTGGTAGTAGTCTAGAAAAGCTATCTGAATTTGTTCTTGTTCTTTGTGAGTGTGCCCTTGAATGTCATTAATCTGATGAATAGCATTCTGAACTTTTCTACTTTTAAGGGTGCCATGAAAGTAAGCAGTATTGGTATCCCCTTGTTTAAGCCACTGAGCTTTAGCTTTCTGTTTGAGGTAGTTATAGCGAGTCTTATCCAGGTGCCTATATTGAATACTAGCATCACTTTCAGCTTGTAGTAGGGACTGATCCCCTGGATTGCGTTGGATTTGTATCTGTAACTCCAGTAAAATGACATGAGTTATATCTGCCTTCTGTTCTATTGCACTGAACTGAGTCTGGTTTAATTTTTTCAGAGGGCCTTTGAGTCTGCGTAGCTTAGTAATCACTTGGAACATAGGGGTGCCAGCTACTCTTGGTTGCCAACTCTCTTTCACAATAGAGTCAAACTCGGGGGCTTGGCTCCACATATTATAATATTTAAAGCTTCTCTTCTGATTTATAGGACGTGGTTGTCTTCCTATTAAGCAGGGAGTATGATCAAATAAGATTTCTGGAAGGAAGTGTGCTGTGTAACCTTCGTATGATTGTAGCCACTCTTGGTTCACTAGCACTCTGTCCAGCCGACTATATACTCTCTCTTCAGGGATGTGTTTGTTATTCCAAGTATAGAAAGCACCTAGAGCTGGGCTATCTACCATGGAACATTCATCAATACAGTCTTGAAATGGTATGGCTTCCTGCAGTTTGAATCCGCCTCCTAGTCTTTCGTTTGGATTGAGGACATAGTTAAAATCACCCCCTACCACCCAAGCACCCTGAGTCTGCCTGCTGATATTGATAAGATCCTGCCACAGTTCTTCTCGTTCACTTATTCTATTGAACGCATACACAAAAGTCATAGCAAACCTATTATCATTCCCATTTTCTTGTACTATGCAGTGAATAAGCTGAGCGGTGTACTTAATCACTTGCACAGAACATTGGTGAGGATCCCACATGACCCATATCCTCCCTCCTTGATGCTTATGGCTATTAGTTGTAACACTCCATCTTTGGAACATGCGATTTATTACAGTAGACTGGGAATTTGGTTTTATTTTTGTCTCAAGTAAACTGAAAAGCCCTACATTATTAGAATTCAAAAACTTATTTACATCAAGTTGTTTCTGATCCCTGTTCATACCTCGAACATTCCAATATCCAAAATTCATGGATGATTGGCATTAGGGAGGTGCCTTTGATCAACTTCATCGCTGCCAGTTAAAGTATGGAGATATGACGGACTAGTTCCATTCTCCACTTCAGCTACTAAATCTCTCCAGTTATTGTTGTTGGGTGATTCTGGCCTTGCAGTAGTAGCTATTGGGGAAAGCCTTGGGAAGGAGGTGTCTACTCTATTGGATGTAGTAGGGCCAGGAGGGGATATGACTTTAGACACCGGTCTCCATTCCTTTCGTATAGGCTTCTGCTGTTGTTGGTGAGTTCGACAGGCCACTGTGTCATGCCCCATTCTGGTGCACCTCTGGCATATCACCGGTTTCCAATCATAAGTGATTTTGATTGTCATCAGATTACCCTTTTCATCTTTGAACTGCACTTGATTTGGCAATTCATTGCCAATGGTAATTTCAACTAGAACCCTTGCAAACCCCAGTCTCGTTTTTTGTTCAGTAGGAAGGTTTGTCTTCACATAAGGGCCTATAATGCCTGCAATTTTGGGTAGACTCGCACCCCAAAACTTAAGTGGTAAGTTATGCATCCGAATCCACGTAGGAATTACTTTGACATCCTCTTTTTCGAGATCAATATCGGGTTGCCATGCTTTTAGAATCAGTGGTTTACCATCAAAAAGATAGTAGCCTCCTTGTTAAACCAGTTTCCTCATTTCTTCTTTTTGAAAACGCACCAAGAACACCCCATTTGGCATGAATGATATTTTATCAATAGTATGGTGTTTCCAAATACGGCGTAAGTATCCTTCCAAAACCTGCCATGGTGGGTTAGATCCAACAATGAAACCATATACAGCAGTTTTCCAGAATGCTATCTCATCCTGAACATCCTCCTCTGTAATTCAAGCACAATCCCAGGACTAATGGCTTGTACAGGTACGTTTTTCTTACCCTGTTTTTGGAACCATGGTGCATTATTGTTGTCATCAATCATATCATGTTGTTCAGTTGCTGCCTCCGGTCCCTCCTCCATGTCATCATTCCCATCAGTGTCACTGCTTTCCTCATCCGTTTCTACCGTATAGGGGGCAACCCCCACAATCTCCTGTATAGATTTCTCTTTCAATGGTGCATCAGTATCAGGATGGTTCTACTTAGCATTAGTATGAGTCATCGTCTCCTTGAATGAGTGCTTGTTCTTCCTCCTAGTAGTGATGTTGCTGAGCCCTTGAGATCGAGATGAAGGAGATTTGGCCATGGTGCCGTCAATCTCCTTGGAATCGCCCTAGGGTTCCGTTATTTTCCTCGGTTTTCAAATAACTCTATATCATTTTATTTTCTTATTCTATGGTCATTAACGAATTTACAGCCTAATTTAAATATTCGATAAATAACAAATAACTTTTTCATCATTCAAATAATAACTTATGCGGTAATTTATTACTTTTATCAAGATAAATATCGACATATTTTATACTATAATTCTTTTAAACATTTTAATGTGTTTGATGTAATTTAAATAGTGAAAGTACATTTAAGGATTTTTTTTGAAAAAGATTGGACCAAGATAAATATTGATCATATAAAATCCTAATTTAGACCACAAATAGGATTATACATCCATATGTATATAAATATCATACATCTAATACAAATCGAATTGAGCTTATATGCAATTTTGTTGAGTTTTTAACAATTTTTTCTTGCACTATAATTTTTTAGTATAAAATTAAAATCTTTGGATTTTATATGTATTCTTTTTTAGTTTCAATATCATGTTTTGAATAATAATTGTTTTATAAAAACGCTCAGTATCTTTTCAATAAAGCTCGTAAAATATATGCATAAGCTTAAATTCTTTGTAATAAAACTCAAAATCTATACTACTAGATACATATATATAGGGACGTGCTAAATCCCGCACATCATTTTACTCAATCCCACACATTTTTCATCCTTATTCCAAAGTTAACCTCCTCACTTCTACCTCCCACCAAAATAACAAAAGAGAAAAATCCCAAAACAGTGACGCGAAACCCCCAAAATTCACCGTATCAATCAATTTTTCGATTCTTTTTTATTATTTGGATCATCCTGCACAATAGAATTATCAAAATAAAATTAGGAGAAATTAATTAAAGTTGAAAAAGTTAACTATTAACTAAAAAAAACTCAAAAAAAAAGAAAAAATCAGAAAATCATTTGGATACACTAAAATCAATCGCACAGCCACACAACAATATAAGGTCAACGGCATACCACTTCCCCACCCACCACCCTCCCACGCCGTCGGTCGACCACCACTAATACATAAATGACTTTAAGCATAGACAAATGGCAACGGTCATTAAAAATAACCGTTGCCTATGAGTAAAGGCAACGGTTGTTAACTAACAACCGAAGCCATAAATTAAAATTAAAAGTAAAGACAACGGTCCTAACATAGAACCGATGCCAAATGTGAAGAAAAGGCAACGGTTAAGTGAAACCGTAGCCATTATTACCCAGTCTCTTCATAAAATAAGTGATCTTCCCCGTCTAATCCCCATTATCAATCCCCATCTCTTTCATTGAACCCCATCATCTAATCCCCATCTCAATTTCCCTTAAAAAAAATTCCCAATCTCGTGACCACCCTGTTATTTCCGTCAAAGGGTGATAGAACGCCGGCGGACAACAGCTCATCATTGACCAATTCGCAGATTTCAATCAGGTTTGTTTTTTATCATTTTTTTTAAATCCTTTATTTTTCCCGAATCGTTTTCGGTTTACAACTGAATTTATGTTTTGTTTTTATCATTTAGGATTAATGGATTCAATTATTTTAGCAATTAGGTTATAATTAAGTGTTAGGGTTAGGCCTTTCAATTAAACTGAAGTTTAATTGGGAGATGAATCGTTTTAAATGATATATGAGTAATAGGGATGGATTGTTTTCAGTTTAATTAAGTAGGACTTGTAATTTTGTGAATACAAGCTGCTGCAATTGTGTATTATACTTCAGTTCGTAGTATGCTCATGTTATTGTTCAAAACCCTAAGTCAAGAATGATTGTGTTTCCGACTAATATGCTTGAATGCTTGATTACTTTAATTTTGTTGAGTTAGTATGGGGGATGATCTGATTGTAGTTTTTATTCTTGACATGGTAGTGTTCCTAAAGTAAATCAAAGGCTGCTGGAACAACTGAAAAAAATGGGATTCCGGTTCTCTCATGCCACTCTAGCACTCCATTATTCTGGTTAATATGACTGTTAATTTTATTAGGGTGAAATATATCGCTATAGAATGTCACATTCTCCATAATTTGGAACTGAAAAGTTATGTCGTATACCCCATATTATTCAGGAATTTAATGGGAGAATATTTAGACTCTCTAAATAGCAAGGACCTTGAATCCCTTGAGAGGCAGGCAGGCAGCTTGATATGTCATTGAAGCATATCAGATCAACTAGGGTATTTATTACTCTCTCTTAGCTTTAGTTTGTCTTATAATGGAGGAACCTTTTCCAACTTCGACTTGCACAAAACGTTACACGAAGCCATCTTAAATGTGAAACGCATCCAAGTATTTAGTTTAAATTCGCTTTTGTGTGAGACCATCTAATATGAGATTCGCCAAATTATAGAGATAAACTTAACAGCAAATAAAAGCCCTAGCCCTAATAGTTTTATTATACAAAGCAATCTGGTCATGTTAATTGATGATTTCAAAATCTTACTTGCAAACTCAATACATGTTGATCAGCTAGATGAACACCAAAGGAAGGTAATTTTAACTTGTTAGTAGAATGTTATGTACTTGTGATCTAATGTCCAAGCTCGTGCACCTCGTGATCTGCTAACCAAACTCAATTTGCTGCTGCATGAACATGTTCTCAATGAAGCAAACATTACTCTCAAACAAAGGGTATCCTTGTTCATGCTTTTATCTTCATCTTAATAGTTTCTACTAACTTACTTCATCAATACCTTGTTTTTGGCATTGTAAGCACCCCAGTGCCCCTTGATACCTAATCTCTGTCTCACTCTCTTACTGTCTCACATGCAATATGTATGTTGCCATTTTCCAGTTCTAAATAATTGACACCCCTAGTTTAGAGGTTGTGCCATGAGAACCTTATATAAGTGAATACTTGTCAAAGTATGGCTAAACAGAACATATTTTAAGACATTAGACGGAAGCAATAATTCAATGTCATTATGTCTTCAGTTAATGAGTTAAAGGTGTTAAATGAATGAGGATAATTGTGTATGTTCTTAGTCTACATATGTCAAATTTATGCATCTTGAAAGTTGAAATATCAATGGGGGCGTTATATCTCTAGCATTGTATGCAGACTAAAGTTTTTACGTGATATAATTTGTCGCTTAAGTTATCAATGCTGCTAACTACAGCTAAGAATAATATCTTGTTCTTTTTGTAGACATTTGGCGTCTAAATATCGTCCTTACGGAGTTTACAAGGATGCACGGAGTTTACTTGTTATACATAACATGGCTCATCAAGAAATATTGTGAATGCTTTCACCTTATGTAGGCTATTACTTTCTCTCTTTTGATGGACTACGTTCTATTTATTGGAGTGCTGATATGTGTGAAAGATTGTTGTTTAGGATTGTTAGTCATTGTTCTTTGGCTGTCTTTGGAATGAAATTATTATTATCCATGCTCATTATTTGTTGATGCTTCTTGGCAATCCCCTGGCTTTGCAGTCAAACTACACTAATGAATAATGATCCCGAAAATATCTAGCATAAATATTGGAACGACGGAGCATAACAATTTACTAATGACTTTGGCGTGTTTGGTGGCCAGGTAAACTCACAGACAATGGCGCTGCAATCCCAGCTGGATTGGTAGCTGCTGTACTGTCTCACAGATTTGCACTTTTCGTGGCTGTCTCAGTGGGTGCTAACATTTCCGGTGGACATGTCAACCCCGCTGTCACCTTTGGCGCTTTCCTTGGTGGCAAAATCTCCTTTGTCAAAGACATCTTCTACTGGATTGCCCAGTGCCTTGGCGCTGTGGTTGCTTGCCTCTTCTTCACATTCTCCACTGGCGGACTGGTAAATACACCTTTTATGTAATAGTTTGCTATGGCAGTTTTGCTGGGTCTTTTAACGTCTTAATGCCTCGAAGCTTACAATATTACTATCTGCTCCCCTACTGCAGTGCATGCAGTGCGTATGCTGGCAATGCTAAAACTGCCTCTGATGACGTTGAACGTTGTCTCAGGTACTCATCTTGCCTTGATTAACACACTATTTCTTACTAAATCAATAACTCAATCTAGGATTATTTCAAAACCATTTCCTGCAGGGTCAATGTATGAAAAATGATCTACTACTATTGTCTCCAAAAGCATTGTTTTGATGTTTTCCTATGACAAAATTCACCCTTTCATTCACTATTCTCTGCTTTAAGTCAGTCATAACTTGCGCCCTTAAGTTGTTCGGCATAATTATTTTACTCCTACAAAACATATTTGAGACTATCATACATTGAAATACCCCATATATCCTATATGTATGACTGTGTCTGACCAGTAGCAGTTCTGTTTCAGTATCAGAACAGTCAGATTTGGTGCTGATATCTGCTGTAGTATTTGATCCTCTGGCTGTTGTTTTTTCTCTTTGCAGGCATCTGGTTTCTACTCTGTGTAGCAGTTATTCGTAGCTTTCATTGGCAGTTCTCTGTGGCAGCTTCTCTGTTAGCATTCGTCAAATTTTCTTCTCTGTGCAGGTGTTGATAAGTGCAGTATTGATTTGTGAAGAAGTTTTTGGCATGAGGATATTGATGATGCATCATCGAAGAATAAAATCAGGTATATGAGCGAAACAAGGGACATTAGCGACTTCACATAGAAACGAACAGATGTACTACTCATATATTTCACGCTGCCCAATGTAATTGAACTCTTTTTTCACTGCCAAATTATTTGTTTGGCAATATCAAAAGCTTATCTCCCAATTAAAGTTAACTAGTAGTAACTTGCTGCCATACTGGCATCTAAAAGATAAATGCTGGATAGTTTCTTCCCCTTACTGCTATACTAGTTTCCAGAGTAGAGAATTTTCTGGCTGGCTGATCATGTCACCATGTACTTCTGAAATTATTTGTTGTTTTGCAGTTTGACAAGGTTGATGACAATGGGAAGGTGTAGAAGTTGCGGAAGCAATGTCCTAGTTTTAATATTGTAACAGTAATATTTGATGTATTGCTTCTGGCATTGGTTTTTTTGTAGAATCATGTATATTATTTTGAGAACGGAAGTGTATATATATTGGTTTTGTAATTAATTATTATCTTATTCGAAAATTTTACATTTAATCACAAATATATTATTGGAATATATTTTTTTTTTAAAATTTTAATTGAGCAACGGCAACGGTTGTTAAAAATGAACCGTTGCCTTTTATATACATAAGGCAACGGTTGCTGTTAATAACCGTTGCCAAAAACAACTTTTGGCAACGGTTGCTATTAATAACCGTTGCCAAAAACAACTTTTGGCAACGGTTACTAACAGCAACCGTTGCCAAAAATAACTTTTGGCAACGGTTGATAACCGTTGCCGTAGATGATTATTTAAGGCAACGCCCCGATTTACAACGGTTGTGAAACCGTTGCCATATGTGCTTTTTGACCGTTGCCAAATGACATTTCTGTACTAGTGCTGCACCCTTCTCCGGCCAACCGTCCTCACAACCACCCATTCATCAACCACACCCAATCCAAAACCTAATTGTT
Organism: Silene conica; assembly: GCA_029255685.2. Classification (NCBI taxonomy): domain Eukaryota; kingdom Viridiplantae; phylum Streptophyta; class Magnoliopsida; order Caryophyllales; family Caryophyllaceae; genus Silene; species Silene conica. The sequence continues at coordinate 15,333,115 of CM055319.2, forward strand.
AAGAACCCTCTTTTTAGGAAAAACATCAACCAACTTGAATAAAAGACGGAACTTAATAAAAAATTATGATGAAACGACGAACTTACGTTTGATATGTGTGAATTACGATCCATAATAGTCGAAGGAATTAGAGATGGATTAGGTTTAGAGAGGGAGGTCTTTTAAATTCTTTAAAAGTCGTTTTAATTTTCTTTTTACCAAGGGCAATTATGGAAATTTAGGGTAAAAAAGTGTTGGATTAAGCAAATTGATGTGCGGGATTTAGCAACTACGTGTATATATATATATATATATGGTGTATAATCATGTAATTGAATTTAGACCCTACCCATTGTCATAATACTAAAAGTATAGTCAAAGAGTTGTAATAAAAATTGAATGTATAAACTCTCAATAGAGTTTACTTGTTTAAGACTGGAATTTTGTAGCTCACATAAAAAGCGACATAGGAAATCAGTAAACAGCCATGGCACTAATGAAAAGCATGTCACTAATATTTGTGTCACTTAATCTCCTCTTGATGATTCCAAGGTTAACTGCAACACCAAACTACTTAATAAGTGAGTGTACAAACACCACTTTTCCTGCAAATAGCCTTTACAAAGCAAACCTCAACACCGTCCTCAACTCACTCTCAACTCATGTTGCCAAAACCCACTCGGGCTTCTATATCACCGCCTCCGGCAACGGTACGAAAGATGCCGTTTATGGGTTTTACCTTTGTCGTGGTGATCAGAACACCTCGTCGTGTGTTGACTGTGTTACCACCGCCGCAACCACTGACCTACAAAAGGCATATTGCCCTACTTCTAAGGTATATTATTACTGTCTTCCTTCCATTTTTATAGTAACCAACTAAATTTTATTAAGCATAACTTTATAATCTAATTATGACTATGCAAATAGCAACACGGTGTCCTAATTTTGATAATAAATTAATGCATTCACACATATTCATTATCATCCTATTTTGAGTGGGATGCATAGTATATTGACATGTACTCGGTACGTATCATTTAGGAGTAGTGTAGCCCGTAGCCCCTAGCCCGTAGCCCTAGCCCTAGCCCGCAGCCCGTTTATGGTTCATGACTTCATGTATGAGTCGTGCGACAACATTGGACCTCATTCTGTGAGCCTGTTTTTTGAGTTCATTTACCACTCGTATCTACTCCCTCTATTTCGGTGAGACGTTTACACTTGCTTTTTGTGGGTGGAAAATATAGGAAGTGTAGTATTAGGATATTGGGCCTAGCCCAACTATCATTAGGGTTCTCTAGGGTTTTATTAAGTGATGAACTATTATAGATCGTCACATATGAATGTAAGGAAACACAATATCAATAATATATTTCTCTATCAATAATATTCTCTCATTTTTTACTGGAAATGGTAGTGTTGTACTGTTATTATCACTTAGTTCAGGCCAAAATAAATTTGTGGAACAAAGAGCCATTGTTTAATACTCCGTAGAAATCAAATGGCTTCTTTATACGGTGATCTAAATTTAATGTCCAACATTTTCCGACTTCACAAAACAGATTTATGAAAGTTCAAAAGAGCAACTTCAATACTACATTTTTTGGACTAGCTTGTAATTTATGTAAAATATGTGACTACAAACCAATGATTGGAGAAGAAAAAAGTGGTATGCTTAAAACCTAACGTAGTTTAAACAAGCTACTTGCTTGAAATTGAATGCTTTGAATGATATAGTGAAGAAATTGAATAAAACTAAAGTGAAAACAGTAACCATAATTTTAAGATGAGAAGAACGAGAACACTTGAGACAAAAAAATAAAGCGACTAAGTAATTTGTGAATCCCATTGTTGTCATTTTGTTGTTCACGGTAGAACGCTGGAATCACAATTCAAGAGAATTAATCCATTAATATTATTCTCTTGTTACGATGATACAGAACATAAGAACTGGAAATCCCAGAAAACTAAATTCCTCCATAATTTAAAAAAGAATTATTTATGGAGATGTTATTCCATTTTAATAAGTGGATTCTTTCGTGAAATTCCGTTTCAAGTTGAATGATCAAGCTCCCTGTTACCAACCAAAAGACCCCGTAACACTCGACCTTTATTCTTCAGCATAAGTTACGCGTTTTTGTCATGTTTATCACGTTAAATCTAAATTTAACATGCCTAACAAGGTACTTTTTTTCTCCGGGAATAGGTGGCAGTGATATGGTACGATGAGTGCACGGTCCGATACTCAAATGAGTCTCTATTTGGCAAAATGGAAGTGGATCCGAATGAGGAATTCATAAATGCCAAGAGTTACACCGGGAATATAACACTCTTCAAAGATGTTATGTTCAAAACTATGAATGGTATGGTAGCTCCAACGGCTAATAATCAATCTGGTACCAAATTCACCACAAAAATGGTGAATTTTACCAAATCGGACACATTGTACGCGATGGAGCAGTGTGCACCTGACCTGTCCACTGCTGATTGTACCCAATGCTTGACAAAGGCCATTAGTAGGCTACAGATCAAGAAAGGTGCTCGGACTTTGCAGCCTTCGTGCCATGTCCGATATGAGACCTATCCGTTTTACATTGGTGCCGTTAATTATTCCTCATCCATCCCACCGGTCGTTACTATCCCACACGGTAAAGTCATAATCAGTATTACGCCTTATTTCATCTATAAAAGAATTAATTAATGACATATTTTTTTATTATAGCGGTAAGATACCGGTCTATAAATAAATAAGTGGAGTTTCATTTTAAAACCAACTATTAATTATGATAGGAGGCGTACCTCACTATCTTTTTTTGGTAATAAGAGTAGTCCATGACTGATTTTTTTGGTGTCCGCCAACGATATCACAAACGATATCACAAGTAAAATTCTGATGTTGATGAGGTTTGAGTCATGTGTAGTGTGTACCATTCTCATGGTTTTAGTAACTCTAATTTTATCAATGTGGTACAATACCCAAAATTAGACATCACAAATACATTAGACATCTTGGGTTACGAGTCAGGTCAAATACGAGTCGTGTCATACGCGTTATGATTAAGGATGACAATGGGTTGGGTCTGGGTAGGGTCCGGCGAGACACGTCCCGAAGTAAAAAAAACCTTAGACCCATACCCGGGTCTGAAATTAATGGACCCATACCCGACCCTAATGGACCTGGGTCCGGGTAGGGTCTACCCTAGGGTCCAATTTTTCTTAACGAGTCATTTAATAAAATGTACCAAAGTTCGAATTAAATTACAAAGTCTTGGTTATTTGGATCATTACCCGTACCCGACCCTAAATTATATCATTTACCGTATCCAAACTCATCATTTTCATCAATTTCCTCGTTATTCTTAATGATTATTTGGATATGCGTATAGTACATTAATGATAACTAATTAGGGTCATCTGTTTGTGTGTATCATTTGGGTTATTGACGTTCGTATGTGTGTTTTTTCTCTTTCTTTTTCTTTTTTTTAATAAATATAAAGGTCTAATAAGGGTCGGGTAGGGTCGCCGGACCCGGACCCGAAGTTTTTATATAGGACCCATACCCGACCCATACCCGAGTGGGTCTCAAAAATTCAGACCCATACCCGACCCGTTAGGGTCTGACCCTAAGAGTCTGGGTTGGGTACCCGACCCACTGCCATCCCTAGTTATGACTTATGAGTCTGGTTAAGGCCATCAAGTTAAGTGTCTAACAATAATTTCAACGCTTTATTTCCATACTATTTTAAAATCGATTTTTTTTCTGATTCCAAAAATTTAAAGGTATTTAATATTAATATTTTAATCATATTAAATATTTCAATTAATTATATTGGCACAATTCTAGAATTGAAGTTATTTTAATAAGTATTTTATTATTAAAGATTTTAAAAAATTATGTAATGCTTGTATTTGTTTTTTTTAAATTATTTTGTAATTAAAAGTACAAAAATAATTAATTTGTAGTTATTAGTTCACATATAACATATAAATATAAATATTTTAATAAAATTATTTATTTATGTTAAAATCTTACAGCAAAATAGAGGCAACAAATTAATGTTATTTAACTTTGAAAAAATACTTCAAAACAATAAAAGATGAGAATTAGAGCTCATTTTTAATAGTTAGGCGGTAGTCTCTAGTCTCTAGTCTCTAATAGAGAAGACGGTCGAAAGCAGGCAATTATAGACTAACCAATATAGAGGAGTAGACGACAATGGAATGATACGTCAGCGTTTGGACATACTATTGAAGCAATTATCTAGAAAGTTTAGGGTTGTAAAAGTCAAGAAGGCGTCCACATGGTGGCCTTGAAGTCAATATATATACATAACCTAACATTTGTATAATATCGTGACTATCGTCCACTTAAATTAATAACGGGGGCCATTGGTTGCCTTTATTCGGTGACATTCAGTGGACCGTTTAATAGTTGAAAAGTCTAGTGAAACAATAAATTCAAGAGGAAAATTTAACCAACATGTTGTTCCCTCACAGTACGCTCATAGAATCGAGAGCGACACATTAATTATTGATGGAAATAGTGAGACAAAAACTCCGTAACTGAGAAAAGTCCAATTTAAGCTGGATTTAGGCCTTGTTCTTTCTGGCTTTTTAGAGCTGAACTGAACTGAGCTGAACTGAATGGGGCTGAGCTGAACTGAACTGAACTGAACTGAGCTGAGCTGAACTGAAATGAGCTGAGCTGAGCTGAACTGAACTGAACTGAACTGAATTTAATCGAGCTGAACTGAACTGAGCTGAATGAAACAGAAATTAATAGAAATAAACTGAATATAAATGTTTAATTAAAGTTTAATAACTAATAATAATATTAATAATAATAATAATAATAATAATAATAATAATAATATTAAAAAAGTTTGATTAATATATATTTGCGATTTTTTAAAAAATAATTATATTATTAAAGTAACCATATCTAGGCCAAAATGACCATTTTATTAAAGTATTGTCCAAACTACCCATATCTAGGCTAAAAAAATGTATTTACTTAATTTAATCACTTGAATTTAAAAAAACCAATAAAAAAACCCAATGCAAATCACTAGTTATCCCAAAAAAATCCATTCAGAAGAAACTATCAGCCGACAGCCATACCCTTGAATTTTCCTCTAATTGAACCATAAAGTACAGCCAAATCAAATCACAATACAAAATCAAGGTATTCAAGGAAGAACATATTCAAACATGGATGATAAAGAACGGAAGAAACTCATGGACAAAGTTCGAAAAGAAATTGCAAAAAAACATAGGGCGTGATATTGGTGTCCATAATGACCTCGATAATGAAGCACATCAAGACGATACGGAAGTCAATAGCGAAGCAACATAGATGATGTCTTTGTTAATGATATCTATATTTTCAAGATTATGATTTTCGATTGGGTTAACAGATATTATTATTTGAATGTTATCAAATTTTACTTTTCAATTACATTTTTTCCACTCTTTCATGTTTACTACTACTACTAATAATAATAATAATAATAATAATAATAATAATAATAATAATACTTTTTTTTGCAAGAAAGTTAGTCTCATTGTATTCATCCATGTAGGGAATAGAAAATGAGATGGGTATCTTACAAAACAAAGTCACACGAAAAACAAAAGGACCATAAAACAAAAGAACTCTACACTAGTTCATTACAGCCATCCATTTTAGAATCTTGGGATCAGTACTAGAATTGAGCCTAGCCTTGACAACGAACTTGATTGTTTGTACCACCTGCTCCGTCGTAACTTTTTGCCCACCAAAAACCTGTTTGTTGCGAGCTTCCCATATGCTGTGAACCATACACGCGACACAGCTAGTTATTATTTTCCTTTTCCAGCGATCACGGGTTTTGTCGGTCCATAGGGTGTAGAGCCAGTTCTTCAGGTCATCCCCTGCCCCCGTTCGTCTGAAGCCAATCCAGGTCAGAATTGTATGGCTGATGGTCTGGGAAAAAGAGCAGCGAAAGAAGAGGTGTCGATGGGACTCGGCAGCCCGCTGACAAAGGGCGCATCTGTTTGCGAGGGGGAAACCACGGGCACAAATTTTATCGACCGTGGGTAGCTCTCCCTGAACAGCCTGTGCAGTAACGATACGATGTTTGGGCACAATTTCAGGAACTTTCAGAGGGTCTGTCCAGCCCAGCAACCTTCCTTTTTGTCGAAAAATTTGATATGCTCTACTTACCGAGAACGTATCCTTGTGGGTGCAAGCGTGCAGCAGGTTTTGTGCATTGGGAATCCCCCCAGCTAACGTGAGCAGAGTGTTCTTGGTCTTGACAATGCCCCTCCAACATTCGGAATGATGCGGGAGGCATTGTGCTTCCCATATGTTGGTGCCTGTGAGGTTGTATGCTTGTGTCCATTTTGCCCATATGCCATCACCGTTACGAGTCAATTGCCATATCCACTTACTAATAAGTGCTTTGTTCCAGCTGAGTATTTCCTTCACATTAAATCCACCTTCGTTCCAAGGTGAGCAAATAGAGGCCCAACTTTTAAACACCATTCTGCGTTTCCCTTTCTCAATCCCCCAATAGAAATCCTTACAAAGTTTGTTGACCATTTTTGCGACGTATTTCGGGAGCAAAAGGACTGAGCACCAGTAATTCTGAAGCCCAAACACTACCGAATTAATAAGTTGAAGCTTGCCCGCATAGGAGATGAGATTATTACCTGACCAGCAGTGGATCGAACTTTGGATCTTATCTAGCATGGTATTGTACATAGTAGGGGAGAGCCTACCCGGATTCAAGGTGATGCCCAGGTAACGGAATGGGAAGGAGTCCTCTGTATATCCCGTGAGAGAGTTAATCTGGCTTTTGACTAGAGGATGGACTCCTCCATAGTAAATGCTAGTCTTAGAAGGGTTGGCATGTAACCCAGAGACTCGAGCAAAATCATCAAGGCATCCAGCAGCCGCAGTAACAGTGGGAACGTCCCCACGCAAGAAGAGCATGAGGTCATCAGCAAAGATGAGGTGGTTAAGTTTGATCTTAGCACATTTGGGGTGGTAAGACACCTGGTCAAAGTAGTGAAGGGTACGGAGATGCCTCGAGATATGGGGTCACCTTGTCTAATACCGGCCCTACCAGGGAAGAATCCACAGTGATGTCCATTAATTTTGAGGGAGAACCAGGTTGAAGTAATACATCCCATGATCCAGGAAACAAACATAGGGGGGAATTGGAGACCCACAAGCATGTTACGGATGAAGTCCCATTGGAGGGTGTCAAAGGCTTTCCGAATGTCGACTTTGATGAGGCATCTGGGTGTAGCCGCCCTTTGATTGTATTTCTTGATGAGATTTTGGGACATCATGATATTTTCAAAAATACTCCTCCCTTTGATGAAAGCGGCTTGTTCGATTCCCACAAGGTCAGGGAGCACAGTTCTGAGTCTATTAGCCAAGATCTTACTGATTGTTTTGTAGACCACCGAACAGCAGGCAATCGGTCTGAAGTCAAGGACAGACGAAGGTGCGTGGGTTTTAGGGATCAAGGCGAGTAAGGTGGTGTTAACCTTTTTCATCATCCTTCCCTTAGAAAAGTACTCCTTTATAGCACCACAAAAAGAATCCTGAACAGTGTCCCAGGAGCCCTTGAAGAAAGCTGAAGAAAACCCGTCCTGGCCCGGGCTTTTATTCGAGCCAATACTGAAGAGGGCAGCTTTGATTTCGTTGTTATTGATGGGGGCAAGGAGAGAATTAGCTGCGGAATCAGTAACCAAAGGCCCAGTCGTGAAAGTGTGGTTGGCAATGGGCTCGGTATTTGTTGTTTTACCAAGTAGATCAGCGTAATAATCAACAAAAGCAGCATTGACATCGTGAATACCTTGTTTGGTGATACCATTTTTATCCTTTATTTCTCCTATGGTACTCATGTGCTTTCTTTTTGCAATTTTTGCAAAGAAATAACCCGTAGGGCTGTCACCCTTGTTGATATTTTCTGTTTTTGCTCGTTGGTGAAGCATATCAATTTCCATATTGCTAATGTTCTTATATTGTTTGATGAGGTCCCTCTCAGTGGAAATGAGTCCAGCATCAAAGGGGGAACCCTGGAGTCTCTTTTGACAAACTTCCAATGCCTTTTTTGCACAAGTTACTCGATGGGAGATATCAGAGTAATCGGAGGTGTGCAGGCCCTTTAAGCCTTGCTTCACTGCCCGGAGTTTTTGAAATAAGATGTGAGTGGGAGTTCCTTTGTAGGTGGTGTCCCAGGCAGATGTAACCAACGAAGTGTAGCGGGGATGATGTTGCCAAGCATTGATGAAGCTGAAGTGCTTTGGGGGTTTGGTTGTGATCTGGTTGGTAGCAGTCAGAAGGGGGGAGTGGTCAGAGATCCCAGGAGGTAAGCAAAGGGCAAAAGTGGAGGAGTAAGTGGCGAGCCAATGGGGGTTAATAAGGACTCTGTCAAGCCTGGCCCAGGTTCTAGTAGCATTCCCTTGCTTGTTTGACCAAGTATACTCATCGCCAGAGCAGCGCATGTCGTCTAAGTAACACTTGGTAAGACAAGCATTGAAGTCAAAAATATCCTTTAAGGATGGAGGGTGTGGTCCAATTCTTTCATTGAGAGCTCGCACAACATTGAAATCCCCGAGGGCGATCCAAGGTTGGTTAAGGGTTGAGACTGAGATCAGCATGTCCCAAAGCTTGTTTCGGTCGTTTGGGTCATTCTTCCCGTAGACAAAAGAAATTGCAATCTGGGCATTGCTGATTTTGGAAGTGGCGGTGCAGTGAATGAGTTGACCGTGCACAACTACATTGGAGATCACCACAGTAGAAGGCTTATAAAAAAGCCAGATTCTGCCCTGGTGGTTGTTGCTAAGAATGGTGTAGTTGGGGAATTTATTCATAATGCTTCTCTCTTTATTTGCCTTGACGTGAGTCTCAAGTAAGCCAAAAATGTCAAGGCTGTGGGTACGCAAAAAGTTCATAACCTCGTTATGTTTCAGGCCATCATTGAAGCCCCTAATGTTCCACGAGGCAATCCGCATTCTTATCGGGGGGGATTGGGTCATGGATCTCCACAAAACCTAGAGTGTCATCATTAATGAAGTTTTCAGCCATTTCCTCATCATTGAGAAGAGAGAACTTGTTTTGTGTGGGAGTGTCAGTAGGTGGCTTTGTTGGGGGGCTGGTATTGTTTGTGACTTTGCCCGGTGTTTGAAAGTCATCATCCCTGGGAGCAGCTGTCTCTGTGGTATTTGAGGGGTCAGTTTCAGCGTGCTGGTCAATTCCATCATTCTTTTCAGAAGGCTGGTCAGGAGGGCTAGTGGTAGGAGTGGGAATTGGTGCCTTAGGTTTCCATGTGGTTTTTGGTGGGACATTTTTGTTGAGTCTGCAGTGGGTGTCGGTGTGTCCCATTTTTTTGCAACATCCACAATAATAAGGTTTCCATTCGTAGGTGATTTTTTGATTAATTTGGCCGTGGTAGGGTGTGTTGAGGATGACACTATCAGGGAGGTCAGTAGCCAGGTCAGCCTCGACAAGTACTCGGGCAAAGGAGAGTCTTGCCTTAGAGGTTGTAGTCAGGTCAGCATATAGGGGCTTGCCAACCTTGCTTGCAAGTTTACTTAGGACTGTATCGGACCAAAGAAAAGGGTCAAGGTCAGGGAAGAGGATCCAAATAGGAACAGTTGATATTCTATCCATCTCCTGAGAAAAATTAGGGGTCCATTGTTTGAGGATCAGGGAGTTATTTCCCATAGTCCAAGGCCCTCCCCTCATAACCTCATCAATGTCAATTTTGCTTGAGAACCGAATGGCAAACCAGCCCTTTCTAAAGTATTGGACCAGTGGGTGTGAAACATGATTCCAAGCTTTATTCACATAGGATTGTACCTGGGCTACAGTGGGTCTAGCTCCCAAGACGTTACACATCAGCGAGTTTTCCCAGAATTTTAGTTCATCAGCCACATCTTCTTCACAAATGTCAATTTCTGTAGAATTCGCACTAAGAGGGCAGAAATGCAAACTCATACCTGGTTTGGCTTTGGCAATTTTGTTCCATCCCGAGGTCGGTTGCTCAGGTTGTTTCAGAGTATCATTCCCAGCTCCTCTGCCAGTCACCATACCCACAGCAATCCCAGGAGGCATATCCTCGGTGTTAGGCTGATGGGTCTCCCCATTTTCGACCCTACTAGCAGTTTCCAATCCAATAGAGTGATCCCCCGTGGCAGACGGTGACCCATTATTACTAGCCACCACCATAGTACCCAAATTCATATCCGTAACATCCCCAGTTTCAGGAATTGGGGGTGAAGAAATAGGTTCAGTATCAACATTAAGCTCATCTCCCTCAATACCAAGAGGTTTAATAACCAATTTATGGGTTTGTGACCGTGACCGGAAAGCAGAACTAATTAAGTCATTTATCGCAAGAGGAGTGCGAGAGAAATCACCTGAAATTTCGTCAGAATTGTCGCACGCGCCACCTGGAGAGGTAGCAGGAGGATTTTGTTGAGGTTGCTGGCGTCCACGGCCCCGGCCGCGCGGCCGTGCCATGAGGCGGTGATCGGAGTGACAGAAGAGAGAAAGCAATTTGGGGATTTAAGCTATCACCACAAAATCGCCTGAGGACTTCTCTCTCTTCGCTTCGAAATCAGAAATTATTATTAATTGATTTAGTCACTTCGATAATAATAATACTTATTATTATTATTATTATTATTATTATTATAAACAATAAATATATATATAAAATAATAATAAGATGAAGAAATAATAAAAACAACAACAAAAACAACAATAATAATCATAATAATAATTATTAATTAATAATAATAAATAGGCTAATAATAAATAAATAAAATAATAATAATAACAATAATAATAACAAAAACAATAATAATGCAAATAAAATAATAATAATAATGTGAGCTGAACTTAATAAAGTCGAGCTGAACTGAACTGAACTGAATTGTATGGAGCTGGGCTGAGCTGAGCTGAGCTGAACTGAACTGAACTGAACTGAACTGAACTGAATGAAGCTGAGCTGAACTGAGCTGAACTGAACTGAACTGAACTGAATAGAGCTGAGCTGAACTGAAACGGGCTGAAAATAAGCCAGAAAGAACAGGGCCTTAATATGTTCCACAAGAAAAAGTTGCCTTTGAAAAAGATTATAAGATCATTCCCAAGCACCGCTGTAATTAGTCGTGATCCGATTTTCCTTTTAATCTCACCTTATTTATCTTGACATGCTTTCATCCTGTTAAGCAGTAAGTCACGACACGAGTCATCAACCTAATCATTTTTCTACTTTCTAATGTTTTCAATCATTTATCACATTTTTACACTATCAAGACCTCTCTCTTACCACTTATTTTATTATTTTTTTTATCTATCAACCAATCACAATTGTCCACCTAGGTGGTCACAAATGTGGTCAATATTATTGATCAATGGTCACAAATTGACCTTAGTTGGTCATATGATCACAAATTAGCAAACTTGGTCATCAATTAATTATCTTAATTAACTCATTAACCATGACCAAAGAAGGTTATGACCTCCCTCATGACCTTACTTGGGGATGGGCTAAGTCGGATAATGGGTTGGTCATAAGTCATAACTCCATATTTTTTTCCTCAACACTGCTAGTTGAAAATCATGCACCAATATTTATACTTTATAGACCCATGAAGGTCGTAGCGCCTTGAATTTCTTTTGTTTCAATTTTCTTTCTATTAAAGATTACGATAAAATGTTTTAATTATATTATTCTAGTCTCGATATTCTAAAGGTTTTGAGGCAATCGCCTTGTACTTAAAATTTGGAGTCAATATTAAGCTTCTTTAAAATTGGAATAAGACATTGACAACTTCTCACGTGATTTGGTATATATATATATATGTGTGAGACTATAAGCATTGACAATGATGAAGCAAGTCAAGCTCATCAAGGTGTTGGCTAACACAAGCCAATAGATATAGAGCACATGGATTGATGAGTTGGCAAAGTTAGTTAATTAGGTTGTTAGCATAGCATAACAGAATTGTATATAAATAGAACTAAAACACTCTTGTAATTATTCAATTCAGTTTGATCAATACAACAAACTTTATTTACTCTCTTCTCTTACATCAACAAATATCCAAAATAACAAGCTACAACAATGGCGTCGTTTATCATCATTGATTTCTCATCATCATCATACTTGATGATTTCACATGGTATCAGAGCGGGATAAATCATGTCTCTTGATTTTGTTGATCATCCTTCTGCATATTCAGAATTCTTCATTGTTCTTCCGTTGTTATTCAGTTTTTTTGTTTTTTCATTACGTTGTTAGATATATCAAATTCATCAAATCAAAAACAAAAACAATCTGTTTCTTCGTCATTGATCTTTCATTTCAATCAAATCTATAATTTTCTAATCACAATCAAAATGCCTAATTCGGAATCTGTCGATCAAACCTTTCGCAATCCTTATGATGAACTGTTGTTCCTCTCTCAATCTGATAATCCTAATATGATGCTAGTCAACTCGCTTTTCAATGGAAAAGACTTCATCAATTGGACGCGAGGAGTAATTCTTGCTCTCGGTTCAAAGAATAAAGAAGGTTTTATCAATGGCACCATCACCATGCCTGCAATCGGAACTGATAAATACAAAGCTTGGCTATGATGTGACTACATGATACGTTGTTGGATTCTTAGCTCAATGACTCCTGAGATCAAGAGTGGCTTCCTTTCTGCCAAATCAGCGAAGCAATTGTGGAATGACATTCAAGAGAGGTATGACCAGTCTAATGCACCTCTATTGTTTCAGTTGAAAAAGGAGCTCCGTAACCTAGGTCAAGAGTTTGATTCGGTTGTTGAATATTACAACAAACTGAAGCGTCGTTGGGATGAAATTGAGGAGGTTGAAGGCATACCTGAATGCAGTTGTGGCAAATGCACATGTAATATTTTGAAGAAAATTGTTGATTCAGCATCTCGTGAGAAAGTATTGATGTTTTTAATGGGGTTAAATGACACATTTGACACATTAAAAACTAACATCTTATCCATGGATCCTCTTCCTACTGTCAACAAAGTCTACTCGTTTGTACAACAAGTAGAAAGTCAAAAATCAATTTCTGTTTCAACTCAACCAGCACAGGATGTTCATGCTCTTGCTGCAAATAGAGGTACATCAAATCAGGGACGACCATGGAATGTTTGGAGGAAAGATGGCAAGAAGCCTAAATATCAAGAACGGTGGTGCAGTCATTGCAAAAAGAAAGATCACACTTTGGACACTTGCTGAGATCTTAATGAGGACCAGAAAATAAATCAGTTACATGAACATGAATGGAGGAGGAATGTCAAAGTATAACAACAAACAGAAGCATTACAAGACTGCAAACAATGTTGAAGTTCAGGGGGATACACCATTTGATATGGACTCCAGTTCTAAGATGGAGCAATGCTCTACTTCAAACCACAGCAAGGTTGACAAAGATCTTGCTGTATGTGATCAAATTCTAAGTGCAATGCAAGCCAGGTTCAATGGGCCAGTTGTATACTCAACTGCTGCAGTCAATTTTGCAGGTACTATTCTTGCTTCCAATGCTAATCTTGCATTAAATTCAAGCAATAATGTCTTCGAATGGATTCTAGACTCAGGTGCATCAGATCACATGTCTTCTCAAAGACAGTTATTCACAGAAATTAGAAGGTTGAACAAACCAGTGTTAGTTGGACTACCTGATGGATCCACTAAACTGGTCAATTTTGTAGGAAATATCAAAATCAATCCCACAATTATCCTACATGAAGTGCTATTCATACCTGATTTCAAACATAACCTTCTTTCTAGGAAGTTAGTCTCACATAATGGTTTAACTACACAATTTGATGCTACTACCTGTGTGATACAGGACTCTGAGCATCGTGTGTTGGCCATAGGTCACAATGAAGATGGTCTTTACAAGTTGCAGCACCAATTAGTGACTTCTTTTCATAATACTCCTAGCACTTCTCATAATAATAATCCAAATAAAACTGATTACCATTATTGTATGCAGTGTAGTAGTAAAGACAGATGTAAGGTTCATATTCAAATGGAACTTATTCATGCTCGTCTAGGTCATACATCTGCTGTAAAATTGAAGCATATTGCTGGTTTTAATACAAAAGATTTGCAGACCTATTCTTGTGATATATGTATTATGGCAAAATTACACAAGTTACCTTTTGAAAGAGACCCTTGTCCTGCTGTTAGGATTTTTGATTTAGTTCACATAGATTTGTGGGGACCTTACAAAGTGGCCTCTTTAACACTGCCACACTATTTCCTCACAATTGTTGATGATCATTCAAGGGTTACTTGGACCTTTCTTTTACAAGATAAACTTATAGTCAATAAAACCATTGAAACCTTTTTCAAACAAGTCAAAACCCAGTTTGATAAGGACATTAAGTTGGTCAGGAGTGATAATGGCACAAAGATTATTCAGGGGTTTTGTATGGAGTTTTTTGGTAAGCAGGGTGTCGTGCATCAGAAGAGTGCACCTGGTGTTCCTCAACAAAATGGTAGAGTTGAGCGGAAACACCGACACCTTGTTGAGACAGCAAGGGCAATGATGCTATATGCTAATCTACCCAAGAGATTATGGGGAGAGTGTCTACTTGCTGCTACATATGTTATCAACCGCTTACCTACTGTTGTTTTGGGTTGGAAAACACCCTATGAGTTGCTGTTAGGAAGGGTTCTAGTATATGAGCACCTAAGAATCCTTGGTTGTCAATGCTTTGCTTTGATTCCAAAGCATTAGAGAGACAAGTTTCAAGCAAAGGAAAAAAATGCATTTTCATAGGCTATCCTAATGGTCAAAAGGCCTACAAACTTTTTAATTTAGAGACTCAAAGGATAATCATTAGTAGGGATTTGGAATTTCAAGAACATATCCTACCATTCAAACATAATACTCATCCCAATTTCCAACCAAGTATATCCTTCACTACTGATATTGTGATGGATGATGAAGATGTCGTTCCCAACAACATACATACTGACAATAATATAATTTCTCCTAATACATCTCAGAATAATAATCCAGAATCACAAAATACAGTACAATTAGAATCTCTGGTGGTGACTGATCATCATACTGTGGATACTAGTACAGTAGTCCCTCCTACTGATATTGTCTCTGATCCTCCTCCAAGACAATCAACTCGCAAAAGAGTCGTTCCACCTAAACTGAAGGATTTTGAATGTCCTACACTGCATTTGTCTGCTACTGCAGATGCAGTTTTTCCTGCAACAGATTTTTCTCTGCTGGATCAAGCAACCTATCCACCTCATTTAATTTGGTGCATTCCTTGAACAGTGTAATGACTGTTATGGAACCCTCTACATACAAGCAAGCTAGGCATGATCCTCTCTGGGTTGATGCCATGGCAAAGGAGATTAATTAATGCCTTGGAAACTAATGGCACTTGGGTTGTAACTACTCTTCACACTGGTATCAAACCTATATGCTGCAATTGGGTCTTCAAGGTCAAGTATAACCCTGATGGTTCAGTTGAGAGGTATAAGGCTCGCTTGGTGGCCAAAGGATACAATCAAATTGAAGGCAAAGACTACAAAGCAACATTCTCACCAGTTGCCAATTTTTCAACTGTTAGAGTATTGTTGGCAGTGGCTTCTATAAAGCATTGGGATATACATCAAATTGACATCAACAATGCTTTCCTCCATGGTTTTTTGGATGAACTGGTTTATATGACTCCTCCAGAGGGTTATAATGGTGCTTCTACAGGGCAAGTATGTCAATTAAAGAAATCTCTCTATGGGCTTAAGCAAGCCTCTAGGCAATGGAACATTGCATTGACCAAGTTGCTGCTGTCCCTAGGATTTCTCCAATCAAAGTATGATTATTCTTTGTTTACTCGTGAGTCCAAAGGCCTTCTGTCAGTAGTGCTGGTCTATGTGGATGACCTATTGCTTACTGGCACTGATACAATTTTCCTGTCTTACCTTAAGTGCAAATTACATACTGCATTCACTATCAAAGACTTGGGACAAATTAGATACTTCTTGGGTTTAGAGGTCACTAGAAGTTCAGAAGGATTGATGCTGAATCAAAGGAAATATGTGCATGAT
This sequence comes from Silene conica, assembly GCA_029255685.2. NCBI lineage: Eukaryota > Viridiplantae > Streptophyta > Magnoliopsida > Caryophyllales > Caryophyllaceae > Silene > Silene conica. The sequence goes on from CM055319.2 coordinate 15,349,208, forward strand.
TTACTCACAGATGTAGGAATGTTAAACTGCAAACCTGCTACCTTTCCTCTACCCAAGGGTCTTAAGCTAAGTCTTGATCAAGGTGTTTTACTTCAAGAACCAGAGAGTTATCGTAGAATTGTTGGTAAACTTCTCTACCTCAATCTTACCAGACCTGATCTTTCTTATGCCACTCAACACCTTAGTCAAGTTCTTAGTTCCCCAAGAAAACCCCATTTGCAAGCAGTTGTTCATGTTCTTAGATATCTCAAAGGGTCAGCAGGAACAACATTATACTATCCAGCAAACAGAAGTCTAAATCTCAAAGGATATACTGATGCAGATTGGGGGGGGGGGGGGGGGCATGTCAAGATACATGTAGGTCTCTCACGGGACAGTGTGTTTTCCTTGGTGATTCTCTAATTGCTTGGGAAACAAAGAAACAGAAAACTGTTTCTAAATCCTCTGCTGAATCAGAGTATAGAGCCATGCCCTATACTGCTGGGGAACTTACATGGCTATATGGCTTACTCATTGATTTCAGAGTGAAAGTCCTTCTACCAATTCCTCTCTATTGTGACAACAAAGCGGTTCTGCATATTGCTGCCAATCCTGTGTTCCATGAACGCACCAAACACCTTAATATTGATTGTCATTACATACGTGATAAGGTGCAAGAAAGGTTTATAGCTACTGCTCATATACGCACAGGGTTGCAACTGGCTGATATCTTTACTAAACCTCTGGGGCAGCTGCAACATACATTTCTTTCATCCAAGTTGGGTTTGCATTTCCTCAATATGCATTCCAACTTGAAGGGGGATGTGAGACTATAAGCATTGACAATGACGAAGCAAGTCAAGCTCAAGGTGTTGGCTAACACAAGCCAATAGATATAGAGCACATGGATTGATGAGTTGGCAAAGTTAGTTAGGTTGTTAGCATAGCATAACAGAATTGTATATAAATAGAACTAACACACTCTTGTAATTATTCAATTCAGTTAGATCAATACAACAAACTTTATTTACTCTCTTCTCTTACATCAACAAATATCCAGAATATCAAGCTACAACAATGGCGTCGTTTATCATCATTGATTTCTCATCATCATCATACTTGATGATTTCACAATATGACTCATCTTAAGGTGTAAGACGAATACTTCCATTTTAAACAAGAATTTATGCTAAAATCGAATTTAAATCAGTTAGATTACTCGCTAATCGCTACTTTAAATGTCATGAATTGTGTTTTAACGGCAAAGTTAACTGCAAGTCCTTAACTATAAAGTTTAATACTTTAGATCCTTAGCTGGAAAAAAGATGTAAAGTTCTTTAGGTCCTTAGTTTTAGGGTTAACTGTAAAAACAATGGAGCTAATGTAACATAATCGAACGGACAACTTATTCTTATTTATTGTGAAATTCAACTAGAATTTGGTTTTGGAGGCAAGTTGGTCATTTTTGCATACCCTGTGTCCCTGTCAGTTACTCAAAAATGACAAATTTGAATCTGATTCTTCCAAAATAGAAAGTCGAAAATTTAATCTTGGTTGGAGTTAGTAGTCAGCAACTCGTTTTTGATAGTTTCATTACTCTTACAGATTCGTCTTTACTTTAGTAGAATAAATTAACATTGTAATTAAACTCACGAGCTATTCATTTTACAATTTACAGGCAAGAAGAAAGTGTCAGCTAAGGTGATCGTTGCTATTGTCGTTCCTGTAGTCGTAGTTTCGTTGATACTACTTGCTATTGGAATTTGTTTGATTAAGAAGAAATCTAAGAAGTATGTTGCTGTGCCTTTTAGAAGTGGTAAGACCATGCAAAAATTACCGTATCTATACGACTTTCATAAAACTTATACGACTTATACCTTGTCTAATATGAACAATATTTCCTAAAAAAATTTTTTTAGCAAAAATGTAAGTTACATTTTTACTAATAGTCAGTTTTGGGGAAAAAATAAACACCGGCCCTAGTTAGTTTGATATTCATATTACAAATAAAAGTCCGAGAAGGGGAAGTGCATTGTAATAACCAAAGTTCATTAATTTTTTGTTACTAAATGAGCAGTCGGCGAAGATCTCACTTCGGCTGAGTCGATACAATATGATCTTGCTACGCTTCAATCTGCGACCAACAATTTTTCTGACGATAATAAAGTGGGAGAAGGTGGCTTTGGTATTGTCTACAAGGTACGACTAATTCATTACGTACTTAACTGGGAGAGTGGGAGTGCAGCATGTATTTGTGATTGATGCTAAGACTTGAATGATTTCCGAACAGGGGACCATGGCAGATGGACAAGTAGTAGCAGTAAAGAGGCTCTCTAAGACATCTGTACAAGGAGTTCAAGAATTCAAGAACGAGGTTCTGTTAGTAGCCAAACTTCAACATAGAAATTTGGTGAGGTTACTAGGATTTTGCTTGGCAGGAGAGGAAAAGCTACTTGTTTACGAATACATTCCTAACAAAAGTCTCGACTATTTTCTTTTTGCTGGTATGCTTTTTTCCTGATAACTTATGCTGACATCAAATTATATTGCAAAGTGTGCACAATGGTATCCAAATGGTATTGGTACTTTTGATAACTTAGTCCATTTCTTATGATGAATAGATCCTAAGAAACAAGATAATTTAGATTGGGGAAGGCGCTACAACATTATAGGAGGGATTGCGAGAGGAATGCTTTATCTGCACCAAGACTCCCGTCTTAGGATTATACATCGTGATCTTAAGGCAAGTAATATACTGTTGGATGGTGATATGAACCCTAAAATTTCGGACTTTGGCATGGCGAAGATCTTTGGCGTAGATCAAACACAGGGCAATACAAGCAGAGTTGTTGGCACCTAGTAAGTTCAATAATAAAGTATCTCTCAAATTGACCGTTGAACAAATCTTGGCTAGAATGAATTGCAAGTAATTCATGTTTTATACTTATATTTTTTTTGATTGAATATCTGTTATACTCGAGTTGTATCTTGTATCCCGGTTTAATAAATGCTTATCGAATAAATACAATGTTGGTTTTGCAGCGGGTACATGTCCCCGGAGTATGCAATGCACGGAAAATTTTCTGTTAAATCCGATGTGTATAGCTTTGGTGTGCTCGTCCTGGAGATTCTCAGTGGCAAGAAGAATAGTAGTTTCTATGAATCAGGTTATGCTGAGGACCTCTTAAGCTATGTAAGTTCTGTTGTGTTCATACCTGTACATAATAAAAACGCGTACCAATATTATTACAAAAAGTGTTCGTTTTGGTGTCAGCTTCTCAAATGATAGGTATTTTTGTAGGCATGGAAGCAATGGAAAGATGAAAGACCTTTGGAATTTGTGGATGAAAAGATACGAGACTCATGCTCGATTAACGAAGTTAAGAAATGTATGCACTTAGGTTTGATGTGTGTCCAAGAATCGATAGATGAGAGACCTACAATGGCGACAGTAGTGCTCATGCTGGACAATCAATCGATCTCCCTTCCGATGCCAGAGCAACCAGCTTTCTTTATAAGGAGCATAACAGAATCCAAACTCGGGAAGGATAAGGGATCGGATGAATCCACGTCAATCCCTTGGTCAATGAATGAAGTTTCAGTCTCTGAACTTGAGCCCAGATAAAGCTTGAATGCCTACTTATAATACATACAACTACAAAACAAATACTGTTATAAACATAAAAAGCAGTGAAGCCTGTAATGTCTATTTATGCTCTTTCTTGGTTAATGTATGAAGTAAGGGACCTGTGTTATACATCTAATACATTCCATTTCCACTACATGCGTCCATGTATAAGGGATACGCTGTAGCTCCGTTGTCTACAAGTGTTTATTTCTCCAAAACACATAAACGACTAGTATATTGTGGAGACCTCTATTAGGCTGCCTCACTCACGCAAGGCCCACAATAGCCTTCAACGGCTAAGTTTCGGCATGTGAAAAAGGCCAAAAAAATTGTTGTGTGGAGTGTTTTGGAAGTGAAGAAATTGTTTTGGGTGCAATTCGGGCAATAGGGTGTAGCTACATCCTAAGAAACTGGATCTATGGGTGTAACTAAGGCAGTAGGGTGGGGACAAGTGGACATAGATACATCAGACAAAAAAATTTTAAAAAAAATCGTACGAGAAGAGCGCAATTTTCAGATTTTATTTTAGGGTTCTAGTCATGTTTTTTCCCAAATTTACTCTCTTAAAATTAGGGGTCGTTTGGTTCATCTAACAATTTAACTCATGTAGGAAGTTACAATTCACATGATTTTAATTCATGTATACAATTCATGAGAATTAACCGAAACTTGTTTGGTTGCCATTAGGTAATTCGCATTTCCCATGAATTAAGTGTTGACAAACCAAAAACGAATAATTATTCCCTACAATCAATGCCATTAATCACAAATATTTGTACATAATTAGTTTGATTCTCCTCTTAATTGCAACAATCTTTTCCTCCATTCAAACATCAATTGTAGTTATAAAAGGATTGTAATCCCTCATGTAAATCATCAATAAAATAATACTAATTACATTTCATACATGGTATCAAGAGAAATGTTTTATCCTCTCTAACCTTTATTTTTTTTCCATTTTTCCTCATCCTGATCGTCAATGTCGGGTGCAACTATTCCAAACCCAAATGATCCCAAAACCCCCTTTATTATTTTAAATGTTCATTCAGTCGTAAAATTTGATGGCACCAACTACCGTCAATGGTGCCTTCAACTCGAATCTTTATTCGACAGCTATGGTCTTTCCTCCCACATTGATGGAACTCCACCCCCGTCTGCCACCATTACTGCCGCGGCTGCTGGCTCGGAACCCGCTCCAAATCCCGCGTTCGACTCTTGGAAACGGCAAGATAAGTTGTTATTTTCCGCTGTTGCTAGCACACTCACCACCACCGTCTCTCCTCTCCTCAATCGCCTAACCACAACCCGTGATGCGTGGAGTGCTCTTGCCTCCGCGTATGCACGACCTTCCCGAGGCCACATTAAGCAACTCCGTCACAAATTAAAACAAATCACCAAAGGAACCTCTACCATTTCCGACTACATGACCCGTATCAAATCCACTTTTGATGAACTCGCCCTCCTAGGAACCATTATCCCGGATGAGGATGTCACTGACCGAGTCCTTGAAGGCCTCGATGACTCATATCAACCCGTCATCGACGCCGTCAATGCTCGTGATGACCCGATATCCTTTCCCACCCTCCTCGAAAAACTCATCAATCGTGAACTCCTAATGGCCCAAACCACGCCACGTCCACAACCAACCGCTGATTTCTCGGCCATAGCCCACCCCACCTACACCCGCAACTACCACCACACCCCTCGCCCTAACCATTCCGCTGACCAATCTGCCACCACAAACCAAAATCCTCGAAACCCGTTTAAGGGCAAGTGTCAATGGTGCCACACTCAAGGCCATACCCTTGCTTATTGTACGGTTTTCAAAACCTTATACCCGGATATCAAAGTACCACCCTATACTCGCTCTAACACCCACACGGCCCAAGCCAACCCAACCGTTCTCACGACCCCCATCCCGTCCCCATGGCTCCTTGATAGTGGTGCATCTCACCACGTAACTTCCGACCTTGACAATCTCGCCCTTCATCAACCCTATGATGGCACCGATGAAATCGTTATTGGTGATGGATCCGGTCTTCCCATTCTTAATACTGGTTCTACCCCTCTCTCAAATTTTCGTCTTTTAAATATTTTACACGTTCCCTCAATGCATAAAAATATTATATCCGTCTCAAAGTTCTGTCATGAAAATAACGTCACAATTGACTTTTGCTCTACATCTTTTGTTGTGAAGGACCGTGAAACAGGAGCAGTGCAATACACGGGTCCGGCCAAGGACGGAGTCTACTACTGGCCTACGTCGCTTACACCACAAGCCCATGCCACAACCCTTACCTTGGCTGATCTACATCACCGATTCGGTCACCCGCATTTTTCTATTTTAAAACACATTGTTTCCACCTATGACTCAAAAACAATTATTCATAATAAAGATTGCACTTTTTGTCATTTGTATAAGAGTCACAAACTTCCATTTAGCTAGTCGTCACTTAAATCAAATTCACCGCTTCAAATTATATTCAGTGATTTATGGACGTCTCCGGTTTACTCAATTAACAAATTTAAATATTACGTTATTTTTGTAGACCATTATACTCGTTTTACGTGGCTTTATCCCTTAGCTAAAAAATCTGATACATACAACACTTTTCTCTCCTTTAAAACACTTGTTGAAAAACAATTTTCTCGACCCATTCTCACTTTTTACTCCGATAATGGTGGCGAGTTTGAGAAATTAAAACCCGACTTTGCAAAATTCGGCATCCAACATCTCACCTCACCTCCACATACACCGGAACACAATGGTTTTGCGGAACGGCGGCACAAGCACATTGTAGAAACCGGACTTGCGCTACTAGCCCATGCTTCAATGCCCCTGTCTTACTGGTCTTTCGCGTTTCAAATAGCCACGTACCTTATTAATCGCATGCCGACCCCGTCTTTAAAACATGACACCCCATATTTTTGCCTGTTCAACCAACATCCCAAATATAATAATTTTCATAATTTTGGTTGCCAATGCTTTCCTTGGCTCCGTCCATATACCCATCATAAACTCGACCCACGATCCATCGCCTGCGTATTTATCGGGTACTCGCCATCTCAACATTCATACCTCTGCCTTGATCCCTCTACCAATCGCATCTATAGTTCCCGACATGTTCGTTTCGTCGAACACACATACCCCTTTGCATCTGTCACAACGACTCCAAAAACACCATCCACCACAGCCACTGAATGGTGTAGCATCTCCATACCCACGACTCAGTCCCTTGAGCCCCCACCTACTGCTCCCCCCAACCCGCCTGACAACCCAGACCCTGCCTCCCCAGCCCCCGACTCCCAGACCTGGTCCTCCGCTGCCTCTGCCCAACCCGAACACCTAACCCCAGACCTATCTTCCCCTGCTTCCGCCTCCTCTCCACACTCTGCTCCCTTCTCCCCCGTGACCTCCCCTATACCAACACCTCCACCCAGCCCTCCTCCTAACCCTCCACCATCACACCCTCACGGTACTCGAGCAGCCCACAATATCTTCAAACCAATAAATAAGTTGAACCTCAATGCTGAACTTAGAACACCCGAACCCACAACGGTCAAACAAGCCTTACTCAGTCCGACGTGGCGTTCGGCCATGGAAACCCAATACCACGCCTTAACTAATAACAAAACGTGGGAACTTGTTCCCTCAATGCCATCACAAAACATTGTGGGTTGTAAATGGGTGTTTCGCACTAAGTACAACCCCGATGGAACCATCAACAAACATAAAGCTCGCCTTGTCGCCAAGGGTTTTCACCAAAGACCCGACCTCGATTACTCCGAAACCTTCAGCCCAGTCATTAAGCCGGTAACAGTTCGAATAATACTTAGTCTTGCCGTGACCAACGGTTGGCCACTCCGTCAACTAGATATTAACGATGCCTTTCTTCAAGGGACACTCACTGATACCGTCTACATGGCTCAACCTCAAGGATTCGTAGACCCGGAAAAACCGAATCATGTATGCAAGCTACGAAAGGCTCTTTACGGGTTAAAACAGGCCCCACGGGCTTGGTACATGGAGCTCCGGACATATCTTCTCGGCAATGGATTTACGAACTTTATTTGTGACACTTCTCTCTTTATTCAACATGGCACTAACCCATTATTCATTCTTGTGTATGTTGATGATATAATTGTCACAGGTTCGTCTCCGTCGCATGTCACTAATTTTATTGCATCACTCTCGGCAAAATTCTCGCTAAAAGACTTGGGTGATCTCAATTACTTCCTTGGTGTAGAAGTACAAATGTGCTCCCATGGTTTATTCCTGAACCAACAAAAGTACACTATTGATCTTCTAACTCGTGCCAACATGCTCGACGCCAAGGCAGCCACAACACCCATGGATGCCTCGACAACACTCAATCTTCAAGATGGGCAACCATTTGATGACCCAACAAAATTCCGAGCTATTGTCGGTGGATTACAATATTTGTCCCTCACAAGGCCGGACATTGCCTACGCTGTTAATAAACTCTCTCAATATATGCATGCTCCCACGCTTCCCCACTGGAACGCCCTCAAAAGACTCTTACGGTACCTCGCGGGAACATCGTCACATGGAATCACGATCTACAAAAGCTCCCCACTCAGTCTCCATGCCTATTCCGACTCGGATTGGGGAGGTAATCCTAATGATTTCACTTCTACGACTGTCTATGTTGTTTACCTAGGCCGCAACATAATATCATGGAGCTCGAAAAAACAGAGGACCGTAGCTCACTCATCCACCGAGACTGAGTACCGCTCCATAGCAAACGCCACTGCTGAACTCGCCTGGCTCACGAATCTGTTCACTGAATTGCGTGTGAAACTGGGAGCCACTCCGACAGTCTACTGCGACAATTTAGGCTCTACAAGCTTAAGTGCCAATCCCGTGTTTCATAGTCGGATGAAACACCTCGCCCTTGATTATCATTTTGTCCGTGAAAAAGTACAAGCAGGAACACTTCGTGTTGTCCCGGTTGCAAATGACGATCAACTCGCCGACGCCCTTACCAAGGCCCTCCACCGACCTCGCTTCAATATGCTTATTTCCAAGATCGGACTTGTCCCACGACCGTCGATCTTGCGGGGGATGTTGACAAACCAAAAACGAATAATTAGGAAACTAATTATTCCCTACAATCAATGCCATTAATCACAAATATTTGTACATAATTAATTTGATTCTGCTCTTAATTGCAGCAATCTTTTCCTCCATTCAAACATCAATTGTAGTTATAAAAGGATTGTAATCCCTCATGTAAATCATCAATAAAATAATACTAATTACATTTCATACATTAAGTTCCTATATCTTGTTTGGTTGGAACACCGTAATTCCCATGATTTTTTATTATAAATACTATTTTATCCTTCATAACATTAATTACTCTTAAATATAACAAAAATTAATTGGTTTGAACAAGGGTAAAATAGTAATTTTTTAATATAAAGCATGTAGGCATTGAGCATGACCAATGGGGGGGGGGGGGGGGGGGGGGGGGATAGGTTAGCCAATGCCTACATCATATAGGAATTAAGTTGATGGAGGAAGTTCCAATTCCCCCATTTTGGTTTTTAAAATGCAACTAGACAAGTGGCTAAAATCTGAATTCATGGGATTTTCAAGTTCCCGTGTTTTTAAGAGGCAACCAAACGAGTCCTTAGTATAGGAGTAGATTAATTAGTGTCAAGTTTGAATCTTTTGGGTAAAACTGGATCTACATTATTTATGCAATTTACTCTCATTTATTGGTATCAATTTCTCATCTCCTCTCTTTCTTATTGTTTTTAGTTATGTCTTGTTGTTTAGCTAATTTTAATCTTTAATTGTTTTAGTCTTTATAATTCACGTTAAGTGTAGTTTATTCATTTTTGTTATCAAATTAGATTAAAGTTACAATCTTTATTGTTCTTAGCATTATGTTTAGTATATTATTTAATGTGTTTTGTGTTAGAATAATTAAGATTAGTGAGTAGTCTCTTTACTAGGGGAGACTACTCACTAATCGACCCTTGACCTTAAATAATATACTAAACATAATGCTTTTCGGTTTGAAATCGACCCTTGGGAGAGGGAGTGGGATGACTGGGGATTATCGCAGGCTTAAACCTTGACCTTGGTGAAAGAGGAGCCAAAATGGGCCCGTTTTGGTGAATTGTTAGCTTTGGATTAAGCCCTTGGACTTATGAACCCGGGAGGGAGGTAAGACGATATTGCTAATGTCCTATTACGAACCCGGGAGGGAGGTATTAGGCGACCTGGCCTAGAGGTGTTTCCACCCAATATTTCTACCCTTTGGCAACTAATCAGCGAAATTAAATGGTGAATTACGATTGTTAGTGGTTAAGTCACACCATACGCTTTTATAATAATTGAGTAAATGATCTTAATCAAATATTGTTTCTTACTTTAGTTTTCTTATTAGTTTGTTTTATTTACTTGTTAGATAGTGTAGTTCGTTTAGATAATCAATCTTTCAAATCTAGCTTTGACTTAGCTAAACCATAGAATCATACAATCGGTACTCACCCTTGCTCCTTGTGGATTCAACCCTAAATTTAGTGCAACGTTCTCGTTCACTTGCGATGTAAAATTTGAAATCATCAAGTTTTTGGCGCCGTTGCCGGGGAGCAAGGCGTGATATTGATTGTTATTTCTAAATTTAGAATTAAGTCTTTTGTTACTAACCACTTAAATCGAGTGTGTAGGCCGTTGCATGAGTAGGAGATCTTGCCGTCTTGAACCACTTTACGAGATTGATCGTGAGATTGAAGCAACTGCAAGGAGGCTTAACACATTAAGGAGAAGAGGTTTAATTAAAGTTCCGATAGAAGAAAGTTTACCAAGTGTGGAGGAAACGGTAGAGGAAGAAGTCATGGTAGAGCAATTTGAAAACACAATTGGAGAAGCTCGAAACATAACCATGGGGAGGAGAGTTCCAATTAGGGACAATATGGCACCTAAGCACATTGTTAACCCAAGCATTCAAAGACCAAGGTTACAAGCCAACAATTTTGAGATAAAAAATGCCTTGTTAAATTTGGTGCAAGACAACCAATTTAGTGGGAATCTTCTTGAGAATCCAAACGAGCATTTGAACGATTTCCTTGATAATTGTGACATGTACAAGATGAATAGGGTGTCGGATAATGCGCTTAGGCTTCGTTTGTTTCGTAGATCTCTTAGAGGGGCCGCAAAAGATTGGTTGAAGAATCGTGATCCGTATTCGTTCAAGACATGGGATGAGTTGTCGGGGACGACCTTCTTGACCAAATATTTTCTCCCTTCTAGAACGGAAAAAGTGAAGTGTGAGTTACAAAGTTTTATACAAGAAGAAGGATGAGACCTTATATGAGGGTTGAGAAAGATATAAGAGACTCCAATGGTTGTGCCCTCATCATCGCATACCCGAGCCCGAGTTGGTCAACAATTTCTACAGAGGATTGACTCAAGACTTGAGGTTGTCATTAGACGCAACATCGGGAATGGGAGATTTGGATATTTTGGACCACAAAGCCACAAAGGAATTGGTAGAGGAGATGTCTTCAAGGACTATGGATTGGAGTAGTGATAGACAAGTGCAAAAAGGCAAAGGAAAAGACGCCAATGGGGTGCTCAATGTGGAATTGAAGGGCATGATTGATGAATTGACTCAACAAGTTGCTCTCTTAAACTCCAACAAACCCTCAAATTCTAACACAAGACAAATCTTGTCAGGTGAGCTATTTGGGGAGCAAGGGCATACTCCGATTGGGTGTCATTTGCTAGCACCGGGTGAAGAAGCTTATTACGCCGGACAAGTAAATGGAGTTTGGGAGTCAACAAATGCTAAACAAGGCTTTAACCACAATCACTTCAACGCAAAAAGGGCTGACCCTAACTTGTCCTATGCTTCTCAAAACATTTAAAACCCAACCACCTCAAATTCAATGCCACAAACCCAAAACTTTAACCAAAACCAACCCTTCCAAAGACCTAATCAAGGTTTCAATCAAAATTTTCATCGCCAACAAATACCACCTACTTCCAAGGAAAACAATTTATTAGCAATAACCAATAACCAATAACCAATAAACATTCGGGGGTTTGAAGGGCCAAAATAGCAACCAAAACCAAGGATTCAATCAAAACTTTCAACCCCAACCAAATAAAAAACCCGACTTGGGAGCAAGCATTTGAACAATTAGTGATATTAAACCAAAAAACCAACACAAAGTTAGATCGACAACCACATTGCCTCACAAGGGCGAGTTAATGAAGAGATTAGGGATTCACAAAAGGCCACGGAAACACATGTTGCCCAAATTTCTCAACAATTGAGTCAAATGGCTAAAAATCCGGGCAAGTTTCCGTGAAATACCGAGAATCCTAGACAAATGAATGCCATGTTTTTGAGGAGTATAAGGCAATTGAAGGAGGTTTTGAAAACCTCAAAATGGAAAAGAAGGAGAGTTGTTAGTCAAGAGTAGAAAGGGAAACCGAGCAAAGTTGAAGAGGTGAAGTCGAGGGAGGTGGAAATGGTCGAGCCACCAAGCAAAGATGAACCAATCCCGACCAAAGCAAGTGAAGCTTCACCACAAAGAGAGTATATTGCCCTTAGTTGAAGCACAAAAACCCGATTCCGAGACCGAGTCCATTCTGCCTCACACTTTAATAGGGCAGCCCAGAACCGCTCCAAATTATGAGTCCATTTGCAGCGACTTATCGACTCGGTCCCAAACTCGACATTTTGTGCATCTCACGAATTCCATACCAAAACTAGAAGCCGCATCTTCAAGGCCAGATCGTCACCGTCGTCGACCCGAATCAACTACAGGTCTAGTTCTATTCAACCCGAATCAAAAGAAGTAAGACAACAATGAAGATGGAGAGGTGAAGACTTGTCACCTGCCCTGTTAACTCGACTTTGTCCGGTGCAATTGGAGTACGACCGGTGTATTGCTTATTTTGTTTGTTGTATGTCACGTGTTACGTCTGGACTAAGAGCATCCACATTGAAGAGGATCACCCATTCTCTTAGATGAGAGAGTGTGCTAAGAGGATGTCCTCTTCAATGTGGAACTTACATTCACCATCCTCTTTGAAGGAGGGAGAGGAAGAAGTACAACCTTGGCCCTTGTGCCCAACATCCAATAGGATTGATGCATGTAATTTTTATTTTACATAATTTTTATTAAAATAAATGTATAAAATTTGCAAGTGGAATAATTTTACGTTTTCTGTATATTATACGTTAATAATTTTACGTTTCGTATATTGTACGGTAATAATTTTACGTTTTTCGTATATTGTACGGTAATAATTTTACGTTTTTCGTATATTGCATGTTTGAATTTTCGTTAATGATAATTAACTACTAAATTTTATATTGCAGGTGGAAATGTGAATCATGTAGTAACTACTGTATTTCGTATATATTCATTGCATGGATTTAGTATATATTTGATGTTGGTAAGTTACGTGTATTAAATGCATTCTCAACTAATTCTATTCAACTTTGTACTTTTTCTTCTATAAATAAGCATTCATTTTATATTATGTCAAAAAATCAATTCTTATTTTGTTTTCATTAGGCAAAAAAAAAAATCTTAATTATGAATCATAATAATCCAAATTATAGAAATACTAACTCAAATTTTCATTTAAACTATCAAGTTAATCCGAGAATCCTTATTGATCCGAATCTTCCTTATCATCCTCAATTTCAATTAATATATCACAATACACAAAGACCCCATTATCAAACTAATAATCCTCAAAATTCTCCCCATCAAATTTTCTTTGATGGCAATATTTCTCATAACTCACCCCTTTGATGGCAATATTTCTCATAACTCACCCCAGTTTCCCATGTCTCAACATATTTGTGAACAAGTTGAACATTCACCAGGAGATGGTAGCTCAAATGCAACTCCTACTACAGAAATAAGAGGACCTCATCTTGAAGAAATTGACGAGGACATTGCGGTTCAATTATTTCCGGAAGGAAATCATCTCAACAAAACCCGATGTCAACAAGGAAGCAACAAACAAAGTTGGCTTGGTCTATATCAGAAGATATTGCACTTGTGTCCGGCTACATTAATGCCGGAGGAGACGTAGAAAGTGGAACAAATCAAACATTTAAAAAATTGTGGAGTAATATTATGGAGCTCTATGAAGCAACTCAAGAAAGTAATCCGGGCAATATTAAAAAAAATGGGTTGGTGTCTATGCTGAGTGTCAAAGAAATTAAAAAAAGTGGACAAACAAAAGAAGATGTCGAGAACGATGCTCATGACAGCTTTCGTAGATTACACAACGGTAATAAATTTAATTTAATGCATGTATGGGCATTGATAAAAAAAAAAAAAGAAAAATGGCAACCGTGGAACAATCAACTATCCTCGACGAGTGAGAGTAGTTCTAAGAGATCTGAACCGGATACACAGACAGAGGAGCGACCCGAGGGTATCAAAAAAGCAAAAAAAAAGAAAGGGCAAGGAAGCCTCTAGCTCTTCTAGTATGAACCTCGACATATTCCACGCATCTATTAAAGAAATTGCCGAGAAAAGGGACTCATTAGAAGAACGAATGATTGAATTGATAAGGGAGCGAAAAGAAGAAAGGAAAATACAAAGAGACGAGGATGCTAAATTTCGGTTTCTTAATATGCTTATGGCTAAGCCCTTCCAAGATGAAGATGAAAAATAAATGTATAAGAAGTTGAAGGAGGAGTTTAGAGATAGATTTTTTTAGTATAGAATTCTAAAATTAAGGTAGTAATCTTTCTTATTATTGTTGAGTTTGTACGAGCATTCAATAGTTATTAAGTTTTTATTTGAAAACAATATCATTAATTCCACCACCACTACACTAATAACGTAAATTTTCTATAAATTTTACTACACTATAAATGCAATAACGTTGACTCTATAAGTTAGTTGCAATAGCATTGACTCTATAAATTTTACTACACTATAAATTTTATGCAGTGGCGTTTATTTGGCAACAATAAATTAGTTGTAATTTGATGGCGTGTAATTTTTAGCAACAATAAATGTAAGGAATGGAGCGTAGGGAATTGTAGTATGAATTGTTAAAAGCTATTAACTACTATTAAATGTATCCTAACTACATTAAATGTATTTATTAAAAGCAATGTAGGGAATTGAGCGTAAGGAATGGCAGTATGAATTGTTAAAAGTTATTAACTACTATTAAATGTATCCTAACTACACTAAATGTATTTATTAAAAGCAATGTAGGGAATTGAGCGTAGGGAATTGTAGTATGAATTGTTAAAAGCTATTAACTACTATTAAATGTATTCTTAGTACACTAAATGTATTAAAAGCAATGTAGGGAATTGAGCGCATGGAATTGTAGTATAAATTGTTGTTGGAATTCTGACAACAATAAATACTAACTCTATAAAACTCGACATATTATAGAAGTTCATATTTTACGTAAAGAAGCTCATATATATTTTTCACAAATAAAATATCATTCTATTCGTCTTTCTCAATTCTACCTATTACTGTATCACAAAGTCTTCCACAAAATGAATGTAAATTATGATTCAGGTTCCTCTAATTCAAGTGAAGACCTTTCTGATTACATGTTGTACGATTATCTCGAGGAAAGTCGGAGTATGCAAGTGATGGAACAAGTCATTCAATCAGATATCGTAAGAACTACTCAAGAAGATATGTCTGAAGGCTCATCACGTAAAAAGAAAAGGATGTTTATACCGAGAGACCGTCATACAACACACACTCGATTGATTATGGACTACTTTCATAGTCAACCACTTTATAATGAACGTATGTTTAGACGGAGGTTTCGCATGCGACGCGATGTTTTCATGCGTATTGTCAATGTCTTAAGTGCAAATGACACCTACTTCCAATAGAAGCCAAGTTGATCCGGTGAACTAGGTGCTTCACCTGTCCAAAAATGCACCGCGGCAATTAGGATGTTAGCTTACGACACCTCCGCCGATCAAGTTGACGAGTATCTTAAGTTAGGTCCTACTACAGCAAGAGAATGTCTTACTTACTTTGTCGAAGGTATTATTTCTCAATTCTCTGGTGAAACACTACTACAAAAGTGCGTTACTACATCAGTCAATGCACATAGGATTTTTTAAACAACCGATGTAGTAATAATGGACATCGGTTTTTTTGAAACATCCGATGTCCTTCTGGAGCTATTTACATCGGTTGTTTATGACAACCCATGTCCTTTGGTGATGGTACTAATAGACATAGGTTGTTTTGTAAAACCTATGTCCATTAGTAGTTTATTAACATCGGTTTTCCAGTAAATCCTATGTCTATGGATTTAAAAATTTTAAGTCAACCCAAACCTTATTACTACCTTTTACTCGCGCGTTATTATTATCAAAACTAAAGTCTTATTTTTTCATCAATCAATGAATATCAAAACCCTCTCAACCCTTATCCCTAAATTGATACCATCTTCATCACCATCTTCATCACAGTGAACCTCTTCGTTCTCCATCACAATACTGTGCTCATCTTCATCACAAATCCGTGTTTCGTTCATTAACCAGGCCAGCAGCATCTATCCTTCGTTCTTCAACATCAAACATCACCGTCTTCATCATTATTAGGTATGTTTGTTGTTATTGTTTTAATTTTGATTAGTTAACTTAAATTTGTAATTTAATTTGTCCTGAAGCTATAATATTGAAGAATTTTTTAGGGTTTGATGATAAAATTGGGGGTTTCGATCAATACTGTGTTAATTATTGGGGGTTTTGCTAATACGGCTTAAATCGACTGTATGCATCCGTGTTTATTGCTTTAAAACTTAGAATTGTTTGTTAATATCGTGTTCGTCATTTGTGGTTTGCTAATTGGTTTAACCGATCGATTTAGGGTTTCTTAATAAATTGGGGGTTTTGGTAATATCTTGTTTAGTTAGTAATTGTTTTATTGTTTATTTTTTTCAGTGATTATTATCTTGTATAAATTTGAAATACCCAGATTTTGTTGGAGTATATAGTTGATTATGGTGTTTGGGTGTTTACTGGATAGTTAACTTATGCATGGTAGATATGTTAAGTATGTAGTTGCATAGAGCTTGGATTTTGTATTAATTGTCCCCAACTGTAGAATAATAAGTTTACAACCATATAAACCATTGCAGAAAATAAACGGAGATTGGGAATGGATCGTGAATGGATGTTGGTAGATCGTTTGCATCCTAGATATAGGGCAGGGGTGGAAGAATTTGTTAAACATGCTGTTAATAGTGCAGAGAATGTGGAACAAATTTTTTGTCCATGTGTTAGATGTGGGAATAACGAGTTTGTTGATGCCGTAGAATTGAAAAGTCACCTATTATGTAATGGTATTGACAAAAGTTATACAAGGTGGATTTGGCATGGGGAGGATGTGTTGCCTACTATGTGTAGTAATTTAGAGGATGATAGCGACTTTGAGGGAGAGGATTTTGCTGAAAATTACGATCAAGTAGACAATCTTATTAATGATTTGAAACGATCCACTGAAGACCCAACTGAACTTGAGATGTTTGATAGGATGTTTGGTGATGCAGTTAAACCCCTATACCCTGGCTCAAGCTTCACACGTCTATCTGCAACTTTAAAACTGTATAGTTTAAAGGCGAAAAATGGATGGAGTGATACAAGTTTCACAAGTTTGCTTGAGTTGTTGGGTAAGATTTTACCAGATGGCAATGAACTGCCTAAGCGTAGCTATGACGCTAAGAAAATATTGTGTCCAATGGGAGTTGATTATGTAAAGATACATGCATGTCGTAATGATTGCATTTTGTTTAGAAAGGATTATAAGGATTTAGACAAATGCCCAAAGTGTGGGGCTTCACGTTACAAATTGCCCAAAAAAATTCAAAGAATAATAGTGGAGTCCCAGTTAAAGTTTTGTGGTATATATCTTCCCATTATCCCTAGATTTAAACGAATGTTTTCAAGTTTGAAAGATGCGAAAAACTTGATTTGGCACTCTGATGGTAGAATTTCAGATGATAAAATTCGTCATCCCGCTGATTCAACTCAGTGGAAAACCATAGATCATTTGTTTCCTGAATTTGGATCTGAGGCTAGAAATTTAAGGCTTGGACTATGTACCGATGGTATGAATCCGTTTGGTAATCTAAGTAGTCAGTGGAGTACGTGGCCGGTTTTGCTAACAATTTATAATTTGCCTCCTTGGTTATGCATGAAACGTAAATATCTTATGTTGTCACTTCTGATTTCGGGGCCTAAGCAACCTGGAAATGACATAGATGTTTTCCTTGAACCATTGATCGATGATTTGAAGTTATTATGGGATGAAGGGGTAGAGGTATATGATGCTTATCGCTGTGAGACTTTTAACCTACGTGCCATGATATTTTGCACCATTAATGATTTCCCAGCTTACGGCAACTTATCTGGTTATACTGTGAAAGGGGCTAAAGCGTGCCCAATTTGTGAGGAGGATACGATTTCTGATCGTTTAGTTCATGGAGGAAAGAATGTTTACCTTTGTAGCCGAAGATTGCTACACCGCTCACACCCTTATAGGAAAAAAACGAAGCCTTTTAATGGGAAACAAGAACATAGAAACCCTCCAAAAATTTTAAGTGGGAAAGAGGTTTATGAAAAAGTGAAAAACATTGAAAATAATTTTGGAAAGCCATATAAAAGGCCAAGTAATGGGACATTATACAAGAAGAAGTCTGTATTTTGGGATTTACCATATTGGAAACATTTGTCCGTGAGACATTGTATTGATGTCATGCATGTGGAGAAAAATGTGTGTGAAAGCATTATTGACACACTTCTTAATATCCCTGGTAAAACTAAGGATGGTGTCAAAGCTAGAGAAGATATGGTTGCTCAAAATATACGGCCAGAATTAGCACCAGAAATTAGAGGTTCAAGAAACTATTTACCCCCAGCTTGTTTTACTCTGTCACGAAATGAGAAAAGAAGTGTGTGTGAATGCTTGCATGGGGTTAAGGTACCGCAAGGTTATTCATCCAACATAAAAAATCTTGTATCTTTGAAAGAGTTAAAACTGGTTGGTTTGAAATCACATGACTGTCATACTTTAATGCAACAACTACTTCCAATAGCGCTTCGTGGAGTTCTGCCTAATCCTGTTCGGGGAGCTATTACTAGACTTTGCTATTTTTTCAATGCAATATTTAGCAAATTTGTTGACTCAGATACCTTGAATACATTACAACGAGATGTTGTTACTACTATGTGTGAACTTGAGATGTTTTTTCCTCCTTCCTTCTTTGATATAATGCAGCACCTAGTAGTACATTTGGTGAGGGAAATTAAGATTTGTGGACCAGTCTTTTTAAGAAACATGTACCCATTTGAGCGATATATGAAGCCCTTAGCCGGGTATGTAAGAAATCAAAACAGGCCAGAAGGTTGTATGATTCAAGGATATGTGGCGGAAGAGGCGCTAGATTTTGCCAATGACTACATGTCTGATGTTGCATCTATTGGGATTCCGACTTCTAGACATGAACAAAGATTAGAAGGACAAGGTACTCTGGGAAAAAAAGCACTCACTGTTAATCCAGAAACCCTTGATCAGGCACACTTCTATATTCTCCAACACATGGTCGATGTGCATCCATATTTAGAGAAGCATCAAACCCTTCTAAGTGCAGAAAACCCTACTAAAGGAGAAAGGTGGTTAGCAATGGAGCATAATCGGTCATTCTTAAAATGGTTCACTAATGAAGTAGATGTTGAGCTGATAAATGACCGTGAGAAAGTTTCTGACGAGGTAAGGTGGTTATCCCATGGACCTGGGATGCATGTGTTAACTTATCAAGGTTATGACATCAATGGGTATTCGTTTTATACTAAGGATCAAGACGATAGAAGTACTATGCAAAATAGTGGAGTAGCTTTGATGGCTATGTCAATGAGTGTTGCTAGTGCTAAAGATAATAGACCTGCGTATGATGCTCAGCCATATTTTGGGGTCATTAAAGAAATTTGGGAGCTAGACTATGTTCAGTTTAGGATACCTGTTTTTCGATGTATGTGGGTTGATCATAATAGGGGTGTTCGAGTTGATGAGATGGGATTCACGTTGGTAGATTTATCACGTGAAGGATACAAAACAGAGCCATTCATTATGGCTAATCAGGCAAGACAAATCTTTTATGTTAAAGATCCAGCGGATGAAAAGTGGTCGATTGTTCTTCATGGTAAGAAGAAATTTGTGGGTAAGGAAGTCATGGATGAAGTTGATGACGAAATGCCTCCTTTTTCTTCTGGATTGCCTCCTTCTACGGCTACTGACGACTTAGATGACTTTTATCTGAGAGATGATCATGAAGAAGGAACTTTTGTTGACGATTAGCTAGCTATTTATCTTTAGAATCTTTAATACTCGTGCTTATGTTTTTTTATGTTATCTTTAAAGACAATATGTAGTTTCCTTAATTTTCTTAATACAACCAGAATTGCAAACATCATTTAATTTTCTCATCAACCAGAATACTCGTCACTACTGTACTGTATGTATTCTTTATTTAGAATATATGGCTATGTATTGAAAATAAATAGCACAACAGGTAAGATTTCATTCCCTCTGTTCCTTTTAACTTATATATTTGTGCTACCTCCTCTGATCCCTTACCATATATTTTGATGCAGGTCATCATGTCTTCAGTACCCTCTACTTCAGCTACTTCAGCTGCTGACCGGAAGAGCAAAAGCGTAATGCTTATGAAGCACTTGACAGTGTTACGTGATCAAGGTACGAAGCTGACAGTAGATTTTGATAGTGATGGTCAGCCAATTGGAAAGAATGGTGCTAAGTACACGAGCTATGTTGGTCTACTTGCACGCGCGAAAGTGCCAATTGATATTCCTACATGGAAGGATGTTGGAGAGGATCTGAAGGCGAAGATTTGGGATGATGTTTCGGTAAGATCAGTCTATAAAAAACTGCCTCCTTATATTTCTACAAATACTTAAAAAAACTGACTGGCCGCTGTGATAATTAGTTACCATCTCCTATTTGCTTGTAGACGATTTTTGACGTTCCACAGTCAAAGAATAAGCAAGTTCTCAGCATTGCAAATACTACATGGGCGAACTTTAAGTCAAAGTTGACTTCGTTGTACGTGTACAGAAAACCCGGAAAAGGTCGAAAACTGCCTGTTGAGACTGATCCGTTGAAGAAGTATCCTTACCTTAAATCTGAGGTATGGAAGAGGTTTAAAGAGTCGCGTATGACACCAGAATTTCAAGTGAGTATACTTATTTAACATTGACTGTACATATATTTTAGTTTTTAATGAAACAATATAACATTATCTTAATTAAGTACTCACTGTTAATTATTACTGACCTTTAATTTTTCAGGCTGTCAGTAAGACAGCTGCTGAGAGGCAGATGATGAACAAGTATCCCCACAGAATGTCTCGTGGAGGATACCGGAAAACAAAACAGATCTTGGAACAAAAACTGAAACAGAAAGAAAGCCAAAAAGAGAAGGGCAACGACGACCCATCGGGAGAAGCTAGTGAAACCGTAACGGAGATAAGACGAGGTGATTTATGGATAGAGGGCAGAGTAGGCAAAAATGGAGAATGTCTAAATTTGGAGACTAAAAAGAAAATTGAAGACATAGTGAGTACAGCCTGATTTTTATTGTTTTTTTTATTGTTGTTGCTAACCCTTTTGGATACTGCCTGAAGTCTAATTGTTGTTGCTAACCGTTTTTCATATAGAATTTGATGAAGGAAATGGTTGCGAAAAGAGCATTTGTACCCAGCGGAAAAGTTGATGAATTAACAAAGGCACTAGGAACTGATGAACATTACGGTCGTGTAAGAGGTGTTGGGGGTCGAGTGGGGCATAGGCAGTACTTTGGCAAGAGGAAGAATAATGAAGCTGGAAAGAGTGAGGGAGTACTTTCAGAGGACTTTTTGGAAAAACTTACCCAGCAGATCACAGAAAAGGTTAGGGCAGAGGTTTATAGAGACATGGAACTGATAGCGGACAAACGGAGTAATGAGAATGTCAGTTATTCTGCTCATAATGAAAAAGTTGTTGAGGTCGAGAAGAATTGCAACAGTGGGCTTGATAGTCATCATATTCCGGACCCATTTGATGAGATACCCGAGCAGGTAAATAAATAATCAATTTATAAGATTATTTGTACTGATAAAGACAATGTGTAATGCTGGTTTTTTGTTATTTGTTAGGGTTTAGAGTGCAAGCTAGTTGTGCAAGATACTGATTTGAAGAAGGTGGCACTTGGACGGGTATTCAAGACTACAACTCAGGCTGCAGTATGTCACGGTCAACCACTCGCAGCAGATACGTTAAGAGTATGCATTTACGTTATCATGGAAGGTATGGATGACACACCATTACCTATACCTACTGATGAGTTTGCTACTGTTGGTGATGCAACGGGTTCATTTGTTGTTTGGCCAAAAAATCTAATCAGTTTGCGCTACTCGAAGGTATGAAACTCCAAATAAGATCGATGAACCTTTTTTATGCAGGAACCCAACTGGTGAACCTTTTTTATGCAGGAACCTCAGAAAAAGCGTGAGTTAGAGACAGGGGAAAAGTCCGCCACGAACATGAAATCCAAGAAGCGCAAGACAATTGAGAGTCCTATTAACGACAACGTAGAAAGTGGTAGAAGCATTAAAACAACTGAGTCAGTGGCTAGATCAAACAATACTTTAAAAACACTTTTGGACCAAAAAGTTGATTCAAGACGCTTACTGTCCAGGGTCGTTAGTGTGATGGGCAGTACTCAGGTAACAGATGTGTTTTTGACCGAGAATGTCCTAGGATCGAAGCGAAAGGTACGCCTTTTAAAGGACGACATTACGGCACTTTTGAACATGGGAAAGCTCTCCCTTCAAGTCATTCAGACTTTTCTTGGGTGAGTATTGAATCCGGATCCTAGTTTGAAGTAATTGACATGATTTACATCCGGCTTATATATACTTGTACGTTTATTGTAACAGGTATCTGAGTACCATCTGTGACACCAAAACGTATGGCTTCATTTGTCCGGAACTGACTTCACTATTAGGCCATGAATCACAGCAAGCAACAACGGATATTTCTACAAGGATGAAAGACTTGAAGGCCAAAATTTACATCGCTCCCTATTATGCTAAGTAAGTACTCAAATTAAAATATATGCCAAGAGTTTGATTTTTGTTTATTATTAGCGTGAACAACTTGTTTACAGGGATCACTGGATGCTCCTTGTAATTGACATTGTTGAGCGTAATCAAATATATTGGTTCGATTCAACGGGAAATACTGTGCCTTCAAAGTTGCGACCTTTCATTAACACGTAAGTTAAACCTATTTGTTACTATTTTTTTGGTTTTTGGCTACAAGTTAAGTGTATCTGTCTGTGTGTGTATGTCTATCTGTCTGCGCATGTCTGCGTATGTTTGTGTATGTCTGTCGGATTATGTTTATGTGTGTATGCCTGTCGGAGTATGTTTATGTGTGTCTGTCTGTCTGCGTCTGCCTATTCCTGTGTCTGCCAGTGCCTGTTCCTGTTCCTGCCTGTGTCTGCCTCTTCCTGTGTCTGCCTATGCCTGCCTGTGTCTGCCTGTGCCTGTGCCTGCATGTGCCTGCCTATGTCTGCCTATTCCTCTGTCTGCCTGTGCCTGTCTACGTCTGCCTGTTCCAGTACAAATGCAGGAACTGATGTACAAGTTAAGTCTGTGTGAGTATGTCTGGCCGCGTATGTCTGTGTCTGGCCGTGTATGTCTGCGTCTGGCCGCGTATGTCTGCGTCTGGCCGCGTATATCTGCGTATGTCTGCCTGTGTCTGCCTATCGTTTTGCGGAAACTGATTAGATCAGATGTCTATATGATGTGTATATGTTGTGCATGTACTAATGCAAAAACTGATGTACCATTTGTAAGTATCTGTTTGTATATGTATGGTCTATGTTTGATTTATGTTGTACAATATAGAGCTGTACGAGTATACGGCTACAATGCCGGGCCAAGAAAGAGTACTCAACCCCCGCAATGGCTGAAAATCAAGGTAAGAATGGCCTGATCATTTATTGGTTTCAGTTTTCCACATGTTTTAGTCAAATACCTTTGAAATTACCCATATTTGCCTAATAATGTTCACTGAAATACTCTGATTTGGCAACTAATAATGTAACTTGCTTTAATTTTTCAACATGTTTTAGTGTGCTCGTCAACCAGGCGATACAGAGTGCGGGTACTACATCATGAGGTACATGCTGGAGACCGTCACTCGTTCTATTGCTACGGCAGCTATCGATGAGGTAATATTAAGCGACATCCTACGTGCTCCAATTTGAACTTCATCTCGTGTAATAGTGTGGTGCGTATGTATTATAAACAACCCGTTATGTGCACTATTGACAGGTTTTTCAAGACACAGCTCCATATTCACAAGAAGAACTTGATGAGGTTCGGGACTTGTGGGCAAACTATTTTCTTTAACTCTAGCCGTAGCTTTAAGTAATGTATGTAGTTTGATTTCGTAAACATTGGGCGTCTTATGCACTCTAGCAGTATGTATATGTATTATTGTACGTATTATGACGAACGACCTTTGTTTGGTTCGTTCTTGAAACAATGTATTACGACGAACGACTTTTGTTGTCGTAATTAGTAATGAAAGGGCTCCGTTTTCGTACAATCACGGATTTTGGCATTATATTGGCAACAGGAATTTTGATTCCAATTTTTTTTTAAACAAAACCACATTAAAGGACAAAGGTTGTAAAAACTCTGATGTATACTACCCAATAATAGACATGGGATTTAGTAAAAAACTGATGTACATAACAACAATAGACATGGGATTTAAACGAAAATCTGATGTATAAATCAACAATAGACATAGGATTATTTTTAAGGAAAAACTGTTGTAAATAACATTAATGGACATAGGATTTTTACATATTAGACATAGGATTTTACGAAAGTCCGTTGTCCATTACAAGCAATAGACATAGGATTTTTGAAACATCCGATGTCCATTACAGTAATGCACATCGGTTGTACAACCTATGTCTATTACAAACTAAAGGACATAACTGAACTCTACATCGGTTCAAAAACCTATGTCTATTAGTAAAAAAAACCTATGTAGTAAGCAACTTTTGTAGTAGTGAAAACTTAAGAAGACCAACAACCGCAGACATTCATCGTCTCCTTTCTGAAGGAGACCGTCGTGGTTTTCCTGGCTTAATGGGAAGCATTGATTGTATGCATTGGCAATGGAAAAATTGTCCAAGTGGGTGGAAATGGATGTACCAAGGGAGATCACAAACGGCCACTATAATTTTAGAAGTCGTTGCTTCTAAGGATCTATGGATCTGGCATGCATTTTTCGGGACACCCGGGTCAAATAATGATATCAATGTACTACAACGATCTCCTGTATTCGATGATATTTTAAATGGTCGAGCACCACAAGTTACTTACAAAGTGAATGAAAATACCTACAATACAGGGTATTATCTAACAGATGGAATTTATCCAAAATGGGCAACATTCATCGATGTTATAACTGCTCCACAAACTCCTAAACAAAAGTTATTCACTAAATGTCAAGAGAGTACTAGAAAAGACGTTGAGCGGGCGTTTGGAGTATTACAAGCTCGATGGGCAATCATACGACAACTAGCTTTAGCATGGAGTGTTGATTTATTGTGGAAAATCATGATGACGTGTATAATTATGCACAATATGATCGTGGAAGACGAACGAGATGAGTATTTAAACAATAACGATCTGCACGAATTTGTTGAAGAACAACTTGGAAATTGCGTTGAATCATCTAACAATGTTAGAGAGTCATTTGTCGTTACCCGCACATATGAGGAGCGAAGTTTACATGATTTTATGTCTAGGAGGGAAGCACTACATGACAGACAAATTCACACGTCTTTGAAAAACGATTTGGTTGAACATATATGGACGATGTTTCAAGATTCTAATTAAGATTAAAATATGTATCACAACTAATGACATTTACTTCTATTTCATTTGATGTATCTTTTTTAATCCGTTTGTAATTTATTTGTTACGTATTTTATTTGATAACGCCATCAATTTTTTAGTAAGAACCTTATTAATTTGTAAAAAATGATTCAAAAGAAATAAAACATATAAATTAATATTAAAAAGATATTAAAATATGAAAGAGGAATGAAAGAGGATTCTCTTTGATGTGAAGAAAAAAAAATAAAAGAGGAGGAGGAAGAGGATGAAGATAGTGGAAAATGATTTGGATGAAAGAGAATATGAGGTGTCAAAAAGTAGTGGAAAAGAGAAAAAATAAGAGGATGAAACAATCCTCTTCAATGTACATACTCTAATGCTGACACTTTTATTTTTATTATTATTTTTGAGTGTTTATTTAGTGGGCCATTAGACTTGTGGGGATTTTTGGTTATTTTATTTTGGACCCATATAAATAGATAAATCCTAAAAAAAGGGGACATCCCAATTTTCAGATATGTTAGGGTTCTAGTTTAGTTTTCTCTCAAAATTTAATCTCTTAAATTTAGGATAGGATTAGAATTCTTAGGATTTAAGATGTAATCTTTTGGGTTTATAAGATTAATTTCACTTTTCATATGCAACCTCCTTTTAAGTTTGGTATCATTTCTTCTCTTCATTTTATTTATTGTCATTTAGATTATTGTTATTTTTATTAGTTTAGTCACTTTAGTTTGATCAAAGTTTGATTTTTATTACTCCTAGTATGTTTAGTGTTAATTTAGTCATGTTTAGGGAAATTACTTATGTGTGTTGTGTTGTATTAAATATGATTAGTGAGTAGTATTCTCATTAGGGTGCGATTAGACTAATACATGTTTAAGTTACCGACTTAATTCCACCAACTTGGTGTCGAGGGGGAGTCTATTGGGTTAATTAAGGGATTTGACTTGTTTATGTTTTATTTGGGATTGTTGTTGAATTTTGACCCTTGACCGTCAACGGGAGTTGGCCAGGTTGCGAGTTGGCTCATCCACTTGGACTAGTTTGTCATCTTGAGTTGAACCCGGGAGGGAGAACTTAAGAGGGGTGTCCTTAATTTTCGGTTTGAAAGCGACCCTCGGGAGAGGGAGTGGGATGACCCGGTCAATAACATGGACTTAGAACCTTAATCTTGGGGAAGGGGGAGTCAAAATAGGCGTATTTTGGTAAGCTTTGACCCTTGACTTAAGGAGTTTGATGCATGAGCCCGGGAGGGAGTTGTGTCGACATAGCTAGTGTCTTATAGTGAGCCCGAGAGGGAGTCTATAAGCGAATTAGAGGCGTCTCACCATTAACCTTTCACCTTGGCAATTTGTTATAGAGTTAAGCGGTAATTTACAAGTGTTGGAAGTCGAAATCGCGCCCTACGCCCTTTCTTTATTGCTTTTATCTCTATAGTACTTGTTTTGTTCCTTAGTTTAGTAATCTTAGTTTAATTTATTTTTAGTTTAGTTAATTAGTTTAATGCTAATCCTTTTATTGATTCGTGTAGCAAACCTATAATCTAAGACAAGACTAGTACTCAAACTTGACCTCCCTGTGGATCGACCTCGACTACCCTACTACATTAGTTTAGTAGTTGAGTTTTATAAATTTGTGTTTGATGTGGGGGAGGGCGACAAAACCCCGCTATCAGAGCTCAGGGTAAGTTGATTTGTACTTCGGCCCTTTTGGTAATTTTTGATCGGTTGTAAGTCGTTAGTTGTGAATATTCTTGTGGAATTTCTTGAAACTTTTGGTTTGGAAGTTTGGTCGAGTCAACGATGTTAAACAAGTGCGATTCTTGGGAGGCAACCCATGGTAGTTGAGATTTTTGAGGTTAGAGGTGTTAATACAAAGTTAGGGGATTTTTGAAGCAATTTCGGGGAGCCGTGGTGGTGTTTCGGGATGTGAAAATGGCGAAAAAATTGGAATTGGGTTTGTTTTCACTGTTTTGGAGGGTTTTGGAAGTGAAGAAAATTGTTTTGGGTGCAACTCAGGCAGTAGGGTGTAGCTACTGGATAGGATACACCCAAGGTTTGATGGAAGAAACTGGATCCATGAGTGTAACTCAGGTAGTAGAGTCTATCTACACCCTACTGGACATAGAAACACCGGACAAAAAAATATTGTTTTTAAAAAAAAAAACGTATGAGGAAAGCCCAATTTTCAGATTTTATTTTAGGGTGCTAGTCATTTTTGTCCCCAAATTTACTCTCTTAAAATTAGTATAGGAGTAGATTAATTAGTGTCAAGTTTGAATCTTTTGGGTATGTAAGACTAAATCTAAATTATTTATGCAATTTCCTCTCATTTATTGGTATCAATTTCTCATCTTCTCTCTTTCGAATACTTATTGTTTTTAATTATGTCTTGTGGTTTAGATAATTTTAATCTTTAATTGTTTTAGTCTTTATAGTCCATGTTAAGTGTAGTTTATTCATATTTTGTTATCAAATCTACAACCCCTATAAATGTGCAAACTTGGTAAAATGGAACAGTAGGCCAGTGTTATTCGTGCCTGGCATGTGATGAACAACATCACCTTTGTCTTCTTCTTCTTCATTCAGCCATTATAAATACTGTAACATTCATGCTCTGTTTTTTTTAAGAAGGTAATTGTCTGTTTACCTTTAGTTTGGTGTTTTTCAGTTTCGTTGGGTTAATTTATTCATTTTTTTCATCTGCTTAAGTTTAATAATTATGTTTCGTTCATTACGATTATTACTTGAATTACTATAAAATTATGACTGCCTAATCGATCCCTGTTTTCTCCGTTTTTAGGTGGTTTACCATTGTCTGTTTATGCTTAGTTTGGTGTTTTTAATTTTCGTTTGGTCTCTCTATTCCTTCTTCTCATCCGCTTAAGTTTAATTATGTTGCTTTCTGTAAAATTATGACTTCCTAATTGTTCCTTGTTTTCTCTGTTTTAGGTGGTCTGGATTAAATTTGGTACTTCCGGTTCCTGCTTGTTGTTGAAGTTTGATTCAGTATGCCTATGAATAATGTTGATGAGGTGCATTATCTACAAGAACGGATTGATGGGCTTGTAAATGGATTTCGTCCTTTGTTCCATCGTTTGATGGTTGTTATGAGCAATGATGTTATTTGGAACCTTATGAGGCGGGAGGGTTTCGGTCTCTCGTCCTTGGAATTGATGATGACTCCCCGATACAAGGTTCAGAGACCTGTTATTCCTGATGAGAATATAACTAAGGGTATGTTTAATCTGCTTTGCTTTAATTGGAAGTATGATTCAGTTTCTTTGATTTTAGGACTTTTGATTAACCTTCTCTTGCTGTTCTGCAAATCCTCTTCATGTACTTGCTTATTTTGCTACTTCTTCTCAACTGCTTATTATCTTTGTTTCTTGATTTTTAAACGACTTTTATCTTCCTGGGAAATCTTGCTTTCTGATTTCCATTGAATTAGTTACCTGATTATTGTTTGTGCTTACATATTCTGTGATTTAAGGACTTCTGGTTTACTTTTTGCTGCTGTTCTCCTTAGCCTCTTTATCTATATGCTTACTTTTCTGTGTGTTCTCAACTGCTTATTCTATTTATTTTTTGATCTTTACACATCTTTTATCAACTTGAGAAATCTTACTTTCTGATTTAAATTGAATTAGTTACTTGATTATTGATTGTGCTTACATATTCTGTGATTTAAGGACTTCTGATTTATCTTTTGCTTCTGTTCTCCTCAGCCTCTTTATCTACTTTCTTACTTTATCAAGTTTGGGAGGAGCTAATTTGCTTTCTGATGTAAATTGATTTAGATACCTGATTATCGATTATGCTTTGGTGTCAATACTCAAATAGTAACCTGGTTATCCATTATGCTCACATATTATGTGATTGACCCTATTTAATTAAGTTTAGTGTCTCAGTACTCAAATAGTTAACTGACATAGTTGTGTTATTGTGTTACACAGAAGTTGTTGCGATGAAGAGGGTTGAATTGAGCAACTTAGAGGTTGAGGTTGTTGAGTTCTTCAAAAGATGTGAAACTATTGTTCCTCATATGACTCTATATCATCTATGCATGGCTACAGGTGAGATCTTCGGAACGACCTTTAACAAGCTTGATATATATGAAATCTATTACAGTCATATGGAAGAAGAGCTATGGAAGCCAAATTGTTCCTCGTCTGAAGGTTGGTCTACTGATTAGGGGTTATAGTAGTTTAGTGACATGTATTATCGTAGTTGTTGTGTGATTAGTTGTGAGCGGTGGATGTGTTTCAATCTCTATGGACATGTGATTTGTCTTGCAACGTAGCGAGAATATCTGGTGCTGTATTTTTTAAGATATGTTTGTAGTGAACTCTGACATTAGTAGAAGTTTTAGTTAATTTAACCTGTTTGATTGTCTTATCCGCAAGTTGTAATTATGAATATAGTGTATTCAAAAACTTATTATTTGGTACAGAAATCTTTGATCTTGATACTGTAGAGTGTTTGCCTAGGTAAGTAGGGGTATTGTCTCGTCAGGAGACCTTACTTTTGCCCATACTCTCCAAGTACTAACAACCACTGTAGTATTGTTTATCTAAGTTTGCAAGCAACTTAAAAGGTATAGATATTTTTAAACTGTACACTTTTATGTACTATTATGGAAGCATAATCTTAAATTGTGTCCGTCCATTTACCAAGCTGATTAGTATAGCTACTGATGAAAATTGTATGCAATGTCTATATATTCTTCCTGCGTTAATTGATGTCTTTCTGTTAATACTGAGTATTGTTGAACAATGACGATGACGTACTTTGTTACACGCAAATGGAAGTATATTTAACTATCAAGTATGAAGACGAAACTAGAGGTTTCTGGTACATTGTTCCTGACGTTGTTGTTCATGGCTTGTAAATGTATGGCAGATGTTACATACATTATATTTTTTTTCTGTACGCTCAACGAATTATTTATTTATTCATATAAATAACTTTATCAGTTTCCTTATTGAAGGATTGTTGTGGGTTGTGCAACCATTGCTATCAGAAGGTTGTATGTTGAACTCATGCCTTACATGGTTCTACGTTGGAGAGTTGTCTGTTAGATGTGTATACTTGCCGATATTCTTTATGTCAGCTTCTGGATACACATAATCAGAAACCGTATTTATAAGATCTGTACCCACCCCAGTTGTATCGAAAATAACTTGTCTGGTAGTTCGACTATCTCAGTTTCACATGTTTTTATTTTGCCATTGCCTAGAGATAGAAAAAATACTGAGAAGTCGTGATCAGTCTTATCTCTTACATTGACAATTAAGTTTGTTTTTATAAGATGTGGCCAAACATCAAAAGAGACCATTGTTGAGTGAATGAGCTCATTATTTGATTTATTCAGAGGATACCATTGTAGAGTGAATATTCATTACTGGTGTTAAATTTATACCATGTATTTGTAAGAGCTTCTGTTTAATAATCTTTACTTGAGTAAGCGTGTGAGTGGATTTCGAACTATGTTCTTCTATAATTGAAGGCATGTTTGTACGTCTTAGATCTCGAAGGTTACATCCCGTTTGCAGTCCCTATGTCGGCTCATTCTTTCAAAAAGGTCATGACGAAGATGTCACTGGTGTATAAACTTGACATATATACTTGGATTGGAGGGGGATAGCATCGTTAAACATGGAGAACCATTGTTTTGTTTGAAACCTATATAATTTGTCACTGTTCTGTTGGTTATGAAGTATAAATTCTGAATTGCCATGGTCAATGACGATCACTGTTTATAAACAATTTGACATTATAGTTATTGATAGTTACCTGGTCATGTCATAATAAGTAAACGTTTGTATACGGCTCAGTCTCTACTACTTCGACGACCGGATGTTAACTTAATATGTACATCTACCTATGAAATTTGTTTCAAATCTTGTTGTGCGTGACATAATTGGGTTTGGTTATTTAGTAGGATACATTTGCATTGTAACATAAAGGACTTTATTAATTTGAATGTTAGAGCTGCTACTAATCCTATTTTGTATGTCGGAATTAGGTTCGGTTAGTTATACGTAAGAAACATTTACATTGTCACATAATAGGCTTTATTATTTGGGGTGTTGCAAGTAATTGGACTGTGGACTTCTAACTTTTAAGTTGGATACTAATGTTACGTTTGTTTTTCTGCCTTTAATGATTACCTTACCTTAATTACTACATTATAGATTAACCATTCTCACACTCAATTCTATACACTAGGTAATATAATTGTTGTACTTTTCCTATATCTAGGGGAT
Source organism: Silene conica (assembly GCA_029255685.2). Taxonomy (NCBI): domain Eukaryota; kingdom Viridiplantae; phylum Streptophyta; class Magnoliopsida; order Caryophyllales; family Caryophyllaceae; genus Silene; species Silene conica. The sequence goes on from CM055319.2 coordinate 15,381,083, forward strand.
TGGTTTGGTTAATATCCATCTATATCTTTAAAATTACTGTTACACAGTAGTTATAGAACCATACCTTTGTGTTGCAGTCTTTATATAGGCTAAAGAGTTAATAACTTGGCATTCTGAAGTTTCATTATCTCTAATTCATTATCATATATTAGGTTTGTTTGAATCGAACTCTAATCATGCAGTTGTTTATTGTTTGGTATATAGTTATTTTTAATAAGCTTGATAGTGTTGTGAATTGGATGTTACTATGTTAAATAAGCTTGATAAATGTGTTATTATATTCTGAACTATTACCTTTCATATTTGAAAGCTTGCCTTGACAATTCTATTTAGGTGGATGATTGTTATTGTTTAATTGTTTGGTATTGAAAATGTGTGGAGGGTGGGGGGGGGGGGGGGGTATAACATCAGGAACTGTGGTAAACTTCTATTCGTATGTATATTGCATGTATGTTCCTTTTCTTCGGGTTCCTGGTAGACTCTGTAATGTAAATTGCGTTTTCGTTCAATACCTCGTTTTGTTTCAGTGCAAAGTATTTTAAAACTTTGTTTAGAAGGTCATAACTTATAGCTTAATTTCACAACTATTCGGCGCGATGACACTCTATCTACATATTTTTGGTTATATACTTCCTTGCATTCCTTTTGCTCTCGTAATAATTGTTATATTTGCTGAAATTGCAGATGGCGCCAGCAATTCCGTTACAAGTTGTGGTTCCTTACCATCCTTTACTTAAACAGATCACTGCTGAATTGCAGTTTCCTGAACCTGCGTATCATATTCTAGATTTGGCTGTAAATAGCGTTTATGTCGTAGTGGAAACGAGGTATCGTTATCGTTCTACTAATAAGCCTGAAAAGTTCACATATGTGTGTGGTCGTGCTGCTACACTTGAAGAGTCATGTGAGCTTGCTGCTTAGAAAGCTGTCCACAACCTTATTCGACGATGGGCATCAGTCGTTGAGGACTTCTCGTTTGAGAGTTGTACTGTTCTTAAGCATTGCAGTGAATTGTATCATTTGAAGCGCAGGGAGCTCCAGAGTATCTACAAGAATGCTTTGAACTGTGGAGTAAGTGGAACCGCATGTGCGCAACGTTCCAGTGTTAATCACATTTATTTGGAATATGTGCCTTTACTTAGAAAGATTATCAAGACCTTGTTAATACAGTGTACTCCGTTAGAGACTGTTATGCATTCTGCTGGGAACTACAGCGCTTGGATTACTATTTTGTCCTCAACCAGCCCTACTTATAATCCAATATTTATTGTATCGGGGCGTGAAACTCTTGCTGATGCTAAGAACTGTCTAGCTAAGGATGTCGTCATGTACTTAGCACCGGCTTACAACCTTGAAATTATTGACGTGAATTATCAATCTTCGGAAACTGAAATGGCTGCATTGTTATATAACCTTGAGCTAGAGAGTTATTTGACTATGAGGGGGCGGATGTATGAAATATTTGACGAGCCTACATTTTCAAATAATCTTGTTGACCGGGATGAACTTGCATCTGGCCATGGAGTTGATGACACTGCTATTATTACGCCAGCCTCTCCCACGGAGCATAGGGTGCATACCCGTTTTGGAAGTCCTGATAATGTCGTATACTGCCTGTTGGGCCCCGTTCCTGTTCCTTATATGCTACCAATAGTGCGTGATCCAGGCTGTTGTAGTATAGGGAGTGTTTAGATTTCTGAAACTGGTTTAATGGTATGTGTGGCTCCGAATTCTGAATATGACATTTCGTGTAACTGAGATAACCCTGTTTCTAGCTTATTTGTTATTGATCCTTGATTAGCTACTTTGTTTTGACGGTGGTAGCATCGCTGAACATAGTGTTGTATCACCTCTGGTATTCTCATGTATGTACGTTATGTTGTTATTGGAAGATTAATGGTTATGTTGAATGTCTGTATAGTCTGTAAATGGCTAACGTAGATTACCATTATATCCGTTTATAATGCATAGCTATATAATACATATATTGGTTTGTAGCCGGAACTGCTTAGAATTTGGTGAACACAACCAGTAACAAATGGGCTGTAATTACTATAGTCCTGTCGGCCAGAGCATTCCTTAGAATAGGGATGATGGAGATGGCTCTTAGTGGATAAACTGACGAATCTACAGATATTTCAAAATACTGCTAAATGTATTCAGATTTCTTCTTTTCATTTAATTGTTGCCTAAACACAACTGACAATACAGTAGTTATTACGTTTGCATTCTTCAATAGTCATAGTTTCTATACTTTCCGCGTTGGTGAAGTATATGTCATTCTCAGAAAATCAACACGACGTCCTTGAGTGTAAAAAGTTATGTCTGATAAGTATTTCATGTATTTGTTCTAATGTATTAATATTTATATCCAGGGTTTAATTATTGCTGAATGTTATCCTTCATCTACTTTTGGATAGTTAAACACGTCTAAAACTATGGCTGTGGTTCTGTGGTGTTCAGTAACTTTACTGATTGAGTTAGAGGGTGTGTACAGTTTAGTTTTGAAAATGGTTAGGATATAATGTAGTTAACTGATTGTTGGATATGTTTATAGTACATACTTGTAGATATGCACAAGTAATGTCTTGTCAGAAACTCTTAACTTTGCCCATACCGTCAAATAAACTTTTCCTCTATTTGTGAGTTTATATAATCATTAAAGCATGTTTACAAGTAATATAAATTGATATAGAAGTTAGTCTAAAAATTGTGTGTATACTTATCCCAACTCATTTACAAAGGTCTGTTTTCATTCCATTTCTTTTTTTATTGTTGGTGCATAATGTTTGTAAGTTTATTTTGTCATATTTAATGTTTTTTGGTAGTCGTAAAACAGAATGGCACAGTTGAGGCAGAGCGCTAGATCCCTTGCAGGCAGAGATGGTGAGTATTCTATGAGAGCCAGGGTTATTGAGACAATCAGCATACATGGTTCGTTAGGTGCGTGTGATCTCGAGTGTCAGCTGATTACGTTTGAAAATGAAAATGTAATTATTTACATACCTTGACTACGTATTATATATGTTTATGACATTGTAGGTATAGCTTTATGCTTAGTAGTCGTTGTACTAACTTGTGTAGTTTATTTGGGGTGTTATCGTGGTGTTAGTGTTCTCTGATAATGTATGTAGTTATAGTTTATTTGAGACAATCAGCTATAATTTTCATTCCGTATTAGCATGATTAAGAGAGTACTATATGTTGTGCAATTGTAGCTGCTGCAGTATATTATATGTTCCTTACAAACATCGATTAGCTTTGGGTCTACTTAAATATTGGTACTGCTAATAATTACCTTTGTTAGTTCAATTCACTCAGACAGTAACCTCTTATAATGAGCAATTGAGAAAGGTTGATTTAAACCAGTTATAGATTTGGCTATTTTGTGATGTATAGGTGGCTAATGCCATTGAGTTTCTGCCTTCTTCTTGTAATGAAGTAGAACTGCTGGTGTAATTGTAGGGTGCTAAGATAAGGGTTGCGTTTCATAATGAAGAGTTGGAGTTGTTCGGTGATATTATGCAAAATAATGTGGAATATGAGATTACCAATGCCAGGGTCAGAGTGGTTGGAGGTTTCTGCTCAGGCCATCAAGATGACCAAGTTTATGAAATTATATTCAACAAAGATACCGTTGTTCAGCCTGTGTGTTGTAGGGTTGTTATTGATCCTGAGATTTATGTGGCGGTCGCATCCATTCCGCGAAAACTCTCCTTGGAAAATAAATATAGTAAGACATTATTTACCATTATTTTTTTGATGACCTGGTACTTAATAACACTGACAGTTTTAGCTCCTTTTCTTAGTGTAGATGTACTAGTTGTTGTTGTCTTTGTTGAACATATATGTCAAAAGCCAAGACCAGCTGGTCATACTTCTGAAATATGTGAAGTTTTCATCATCGATCAAAGGTATGCGATGTTTACAGCTGTTAATCCTTTGGAGCTCTTGATCCATTAATTGTTGTTTTGAATCATTTACTCGTTGATCCTGATAACTTTGATCCCGTTGCGCGGTTTCGAGCAGGTTACGCTGGTAACTGTATGGGAAAAAGCAGTTGTGAAACAGTGCAGGAATTTGCAGTGGAATACAGGTTCCTATCCTGTTGTCAGTTTCACGCACCTGAGAACGTCCAACCGAAATGGTCGTTATCATACGCTAATAGTTGGAAATATGGTAAGGCAATCTTTATGATATATGTTACTAATGATGATATGTGTTGAATTGTGTAGGTTTTTCCCTTTCAACTACCAGATAAACAACTGTCGACATCAACCCACAGGGTGAAATGGCTGATACTTTGCGTGACTGGTGAGAGATTTTAATCCTAAGGTTCATTTCTAATAATCGTTGACATGGTAGTAACGTCTTATTGTTTCAGGCAAGCTGGTAATTACGCATGCCTGAATGTTAAAAATGGTCTACTGTGCGATGTTCGTCGTCCGTCTAATGAGCGCGTTATCACCACTATTGGATGACTGCTCCAGCAGGATGTATGTAGACGCCTTTTGAATACTACGTTACCATTTTAAACTGACATGACTCAGGGATGTTAGTTTGGCAATCTGTGAGGGCATGGTTTGTTGTATATTCATCGATAAGAAATAAGTGAACAACTCTTACAGTCGGTCGCTTAGATTTCATTACGCTTTAATGTATTACCAGGGGAGGAGCATTTACCAAGAAGAGCGATATGTTAGATTTTATTAGTTACTCATAAACTAATTTTAGTCATACTAAACTAACCTTGTAATTAACATTTTAATATACTTGTTAAAACGATCTTATGCATGCTAATATATGCGGAAATAAGGAGATATTGAACCCTTACACACGGTCCAAGTTTTAGCAAGGATGATCCTCCAAGTACCCAAAATAGAATACCTCCTTTGGATGCACCAAGACAATCCCTCAATGAACCGAAACCTTGATAATGCTAGAGCAAGAATCGGTTTCTCCTTAAACTTATTCTAATCTCTCTTATTAGAATGTTATTTGAATACTACAAATAGTATGATATTATTATCTTATAATATATGTTTAGAGGTTGTAAAATCTCTCCTTTTCTTAGTAAAATTTTCGGCCAAGAGGAAGAGTTTTGAGAGTTTTTCTACACTTAGAAAAATATGCAAACATTAGAATTAAGTTGTGAGCATGCAACAACATTTTAAATGGTGTTGCTTAGGTTAGTGGGAGGCCGGGTATGGGGAGCTACAAAGGGGAGACAAGTTCTCTAACCCATGCAACTTAGGGTGGCCTAGATTGTGTTTCCAAGATATACCCTTAAACATAATGATTAAGGTGTGTTTAACACATTAACCATGCACACAACCACCTCCACTAGCCGTCCATTTTACACTTAAAATGGACTTCATTTTACAATATGTCAATTGTTCAATTTGTACAAAATGTGACATCTATATGTCACTAGATAATACAATAATAATAATATAAATATTTATCATATAAATATTGTATATTTAAATAAATCGTATTTATTAATTGACATGTAATTCGAAATTACAAATATAAAATGACAATTTAATCGTCAATACGATTTACAATCTTTGTATTAATTATAGCCCAATTCATTCTAATTACGATATTATAAAATACCGTTTATTGTTTAACAATTGACACGTTTCAATTTTAAACATAAATCTTACATTAAGATTTAACCTCTAATTTTTCGATATACTTGTTTAAGGAATATGATCAAATCGTATCAATATACATTTGATCATTTTATCAATTAAGGGAATTGTCCTAAAGGTGTGACCTAAAGGGATCAACTGACCATCACCGTCACACGACAGTAATGTCAAACTCTAGCTAGCCAATCATTACCGATTAATGTGGGTCAGTTGACTAATATAAATCGTATCATCCCTTGCGCATTCTCGTCATGAGATTTAATTACGTGATCGCACTATTGTTGAGGACACATTTCCCAACAATCTCCCACTTGTCCTCGACAAGTGTGCGTCACCAATTCTCTTGTCTTATTACAATCTCCCACTCAATGCAAGATGTCTCTCTGAGGTCGTACTTGCATTCGATCATATCATGAGTGGTTTCCTCGATCTGGAGAATAACTGTCTGACCGGAATTATCTACCATAGATAGCTTCCGAGCGTGGCCACGCATTTACAGTTAACTTCTCCTCGAGTGGCCCTGAGATTTGAACAACCCTGACAAGGGGTGGACAATTTCTATCGCACTACTTCCTTCAACTAGTCACAGTCAGTCACAACCCAAAACAATCCCACTTGACTCCAGTTACGAAAAGTCGTAGAGAATGGATCAAAGTTATGCCTAAACTGTACCATCTTGGGAGAGTAGTCTTTAGTCTAAGAATTGACTCACAAGAATACTATAGCAGCTCTCGCCACGACCCGGCTATGAAATTTCCAGAACTCTATAAGCGGTCACATTGCCCGACAAAGTGCCTCTTGCAGTCTGCCTATGTGATCGACTAGTCATCACATATGACTCTATGGCACTTGAACTTGCCATCAATCGCCTCACACTCTAGTCGCTTTGAGATGTCACCTCATGTAAGCGGCTAGGAGCCATACTACGTCAATCCAGTTCACTTATGGGGTTCAACATTGTCTCTTACAACCCATTTGGATTCTGACAAAGTATCTTTCACTTTGAGTTAATCATAACTCAAATGATGTTGTCATGCAACAATAGTCAATACTATTATCTTGCATTTGATGCACAATCATCTATTTGTATTAGTGTTTTGCGAATAAACCTTTTATTCATGATTGCAAAACTTACAAATTTTTGTCTCCTTCATTCTCATATTATCTTGTATAATATGATCATATTTGAGTACATATCTAGAACTCTTTCTAGATTTTGAGTTTCCTTTCCGGAGGAAAGCTCCCACTGTTATCTCATAACTTGTGACGTATCGATATACTGGAGGGATTAAGGAATCACTCTCTTTAGTCACTTATGTACTGAAATCTACATTGTAGTTATGAGTGATTTCATCACTCTTACTATTTTCAAACATCTTGGCTATTATATCAAGGTTATTCATATCTAACCATTTTGATTTCTAATGGGCGACCTTTTATTATCATATAATAAACCTTCCCATTTAAAACTCCATCATCGTATGATATAATTATTTTATTCATCTAATTTGAGTACCTCTTATTCTTTACTCTTAAAGAATCACTCATTCTCTCTAAATGGTAGGTTTCAATTCTTTAATGAATATTGCTCCCACTGAAAACAATATCTCTCGATATCATAAATGAACCTTTCATTTCTCGCATGTTAAACTATTACTCGAATCATCATCACTATCACTATCCCTATAGTGATCTATTGTCCATTCAATCAATCATCATCCTCTTATCATGTCTTCGTTCCCTCGAGACGAAAATGACATGATAATTTCTTTATAACTATATTGAGAGGATTGAGATGATTTCTTCTCTTTTATCTTATAAACTTAAAAAAATCATTTATTAAGGAACCGTTTTCCTTCCGATTCATACGGGGTTTCATGTCTCCTCTCTTTGAAACAATGAACACAAAGAACCTTTCTTCGAGTGTTCTCCCGTAGTTTCTTCAGTGTCCTCTCGTAGTTTCTTCAATTCATTTAGGGTTCTTCTTAAGACTCCCAAGTAGGAATCTTCTCTAAGATCCTTTATTTTATCATTGGTTTGCAAGCGAAATAACTTCTCCCACTCTATCCTTCTAACAATAACCTTTATTCGTATAAAGATAGCTATTTCGATTAACCAATGTATATGAATGTTTGAAGTTTTATAGGTGTGATGAAAACATTCTCATTTTCACTTAAAATGAAAATCTTATAATGAACTAATATTGTCTCATTTTGATTGAAAGTATCTCATGGGGTGTAGTTCTCCGTTTTAATCAACACCTTGATTATATTATATTGATCGTATCAATTGATTATTGCGTGATAAAATCACTATTATTCATGTTTAAACAAGGCATGCAATTTATTTGAGAAATCAAAACATTGATTAAGAACAAAAGTAGTGACTCGGGTTGAAAACCAAGTCACCAATATCCAAAATTACAACCATTGTTTTAGGATTTTAATCCTTGTCTTACAAGAAAATAAATTGTTCCATAAATAAATGCAAAATATGAAAGAAGACGATATGAAAATTAGAGGCTAGCTTCTTCAAGTCTTCGATCAATTTGGATGCTACCATAGCCATCCAAGTAAGGAACTTCAAGCTTCCTTCTCCTTGCCCTTATCGTTATTAGGAGGCGCCCCTTTAAAACATTTAAAAAGGGTAAACATCAACACATTTGTATCACTATACATAAGTTGATAAATGACATGAATCATAAACGAGAATTATTACCTACGGCGGTTGCCTTCCCATTTTTGAGATCGCTTAAGTATTTGGGGCAATTTCTCTTCCAATGACCGATCCTCGTGCAATAATGGCACTTGTCTTGCCCTTTTGAAGACGAGGTGGAAGCGCCTTTCGAAAAGGTCTTTTCTTTGGTCGCCTTGGGCTTGAACGTTTTCTTGCCCTTGCCTTTAGAGGCATTCCTTTTGAAGCTCGTTTTCCCCTTCTTTTCGATGTTTAAAACATCTTTGGTGGAACTTTCATGAAGTCCCATGTCCCTTTCGGCTTGGACGAGCATCTTATGCAATTCTTCCAACGTGGTCTCTTGGTTTCGCATATTGAAATTCACCCGGAATTGAGCATACGCCTTAACCTTATTGAGCGAGTGAAGAACTCGGTCAATAATTAGAGAGTCGGGAACATCAACATTTTGAGCTTTTAGAGTCTCCGCGAGCTCAACGAGTTTGAGCACATGAGGGCTTATCTTTTGCCCTTCCTTCAACGTAATGTCGAAGAAGGCGGAAGCCGCCTCATATTGGATCACCCTTGGAGTTTGCGAAAACATGGTCGCAAGCTTGGTGTATATCTCATACGATGTGGTCAACTTAATCATACTCCTTTGGAGATCCGGCTCCATGGAGAAGATGAGCACATTTTTAAGAGCGGAGGACTCTTTCATGTAGGCTTCATAGGCCTCACGAGTTTGGACCGACGAACGAGCGGTCGGAGCGGGAGGAGCGGCTTCGGATAGGTAACGACTCTTATCGTCACCTTGAGCGGCCAAAAGTAATTGCGCATCCCAATCCTTAAAATTGGAACCATGCTTATCGAGTTTACAACGATCCATAAAGGATCGAAGCCATGATACGTTAGTGAGAGGTGGAGCGTTGGTTGCCATTGATGTTTGTTGAAAATTAAACTACAATAATAAAAGGAAAAACAACATCATTTTAAAATTCATAATTTAAACTAGAAACTTTAACAAGTTTAGTTATCTATTTACTTAATGATCTCTTACCCAATTAAGTAAACAATCCCGAGACCCAAACCCATATTAATCCGGGCACGGTGTAGCCGATTCAACCCGTATCGGTATAATTTGGTGGATTAACCCTTTAATCGGTTCTACTCTTAGAACTCTCGGTCGACAATTTTCTTAAAATTATCTTTAGCCCAAACTTATTGCAACTATGGTTACGAATACTTTCGTTGAGATAAACCAAATTTCAAGGTGTAATCTTATTACCCCACTTACCCAACGTGACAATTTTAGTACCCCGGTGTAGCCGAGCCTACGTTCTTGTGAAGAAGGGATTCATGGGTCCGTACTTTTTGGTAAGGCTAAGTCTCAATATTTATATGTAAGAGATCTAGTCAAATTATTATCTATCTCCGTTTAAGTGAACTAAGTCGGTGAATTATCGATAAAATAAATGACTAGGTCGACTAAATCGAAAAATGCATGATACGATGTATGACGATTTGGCTATGCATGCAAACATATAAAAGCAAATAAAAGCATTAAAGTAAACCCTAGTATGGCCTTTCCTAGAAAAGAAATAACAAAGTACAAATTCGGAAACCAACTCCTTTGGTCCCTTGAACTTCACGCGGCACGCACTTCGAGGTAAACACCGTCTTGTCGGAACTCCTTTCCGAATGGCACCGTCTTTAAGGAACTCCGGATTTTACAAATATTACAACTTTTCTAGTCTACTTTATACATTATAAAATAGAAATAAATTACAATTGGGTGATTCGAGATCACAAAATTACAACCGAATCGGTAACCCCTTACATTACGGGAAATACCGATTTAAAACTAAGGCCATACTAAGTAAATTACATAATTCCCAAAATTACGTAAAAAATAAATCATGACATTCATAATAAAATATGCAATGCTTATGTAAATATGAATTAACATGCAAATCCTAAGCCAAATCGTCCTATTTAAAACCCTTATTTAATTAGTTATCGCAAACCTCGGTTTATGGAAATCGCCTGTTTTAACGTTTAACAACACTATGCTTTTTATGAAACGGTTTTCATCCTTAAGTTAATCATCCTAACTCATATAGGATTCAAAATTTAGTCTTACTCAAACTTTGAACATGACTTAACTTAATATATTTCAATATTGATCGGTATTACTCGGTTTTACGGGAAAAATAATATAAAAATCCAAAAGAGTCATTAAAATTTCGAAAAATTCAAAATTCAAATTTTGAAAAATCCAGAATGTTCTTAAAATTTTCAGAATGTTAAAATATTAGTATTTATACGGTTTTATCATTATTTCGAAAATAATACGTAAAACGAGCATTTTTAAGTCGGAAAATTCAATAATTAACTTCATAAATGCAAATTAAATACTAATAATATTTTTATACCTTCCAAAACATTTTAATAACACAAAATGGACAGAAAATTAAATGGCACATTGCCCCATAGCCGAAATTTTAAATAGATGACTCTAAAAATTCAGTTTTAAATGCTACTTTTAACAAATTAAAATTAAATCAAATCTGAAACTTTTGGCACCCAAGAAAATTTTCATGATGAACATATCACATATGACTAATATGCGTTACATTTTTCGGCCATTTTAACAACTTTTGCAAATTTTAACGATTTACGTCATATATCGTACGATTTTAACCTTTAAAATTATTTCTCAAGCATAAAATAAGATAAAATTCTCGAAACTTTTATAGATGCTGGAAATAATATATATGACATCGTGTTAAATTTTTATGGCCAAATTCCAACTTAAACTATTAAAGTCGAAATTATGTCACTAATTACCCGATTTTTACATTAAAAATCTATAATATTGCAATATTTGAGATAAATTTCTGGAAAATTCAACAATAATTTTAAATATTGCATGTGACATCCTCATAAATTTTTTATAGTCAAATTCATAATATAACTATTTAAACCCATTTTTATTCATCTTATTGCATTTTAACCATTAAAATTCATATCACACGTTTTATAAGTCCATAATTTACGAAAAATCATATTCATATTATAGAAAATACATGTGATAACATACTGAAAAATCTCGGCCAAAAGATGATTTTAACTATTTTTCCCAAAAATAAACATTTTTAACCATTAAAACATATTAAAACCGAGATTTAAATATACCAATAATCAATATTCATGCAAAAATTATTCCAAATATTCTAAAACATTTTAGAAAACAGTAGGTATTCATGCTAAATTAATTTCGTGCATATCATATATTAAACGAAAAATCAAATTTTATTTTGTTATCACTATAACTCCGTAAAAACGTAAACGGAAAGCATGCAAACAACCTATTGCTCTGATACCAATTGTTAGATTTTATTAGTTACTCATAAACTAATTTTAGTCATACTAAACTAACCTTGTAATTAACATTTTAATATACTTGTTAAAACGATCTTATGCATGCTAATATATGCGGAAATAAGGAGATATTGAACCCTTACACACGGTCCAAGTTTTAGCAAGGATGATCCTCCAAGTACCCAAAATAGAATACCTCCTTTGGATGCACCAAGACAATCCCTCAATGAACCGAAACCTTGATAATGCTAGAGCAAGAATCGGTTTCTCCTTAAACTTATTCTAATCTCTCTTATTAGAATGTTATTTGAATACTACAAATAGTATGATATTATTATCTTATAATATATGTTTAGAGGTTGTAAAATCTCTCCTTTTCTTAGTAAAATTTTCGGCCAAGAGGAAGAGTTTTGAGAGTTTTTCTACACTTAGAAAAATATGCAAACATTAGAATTAAGTTGTGAGCATGCAACAACATTTTAAATGGTGTTGCTTAGGTTAGTGGGAGGCCGGGTATGGGGAGCTACAAAGGGGAGACAAGTTCTCTAACCCATGCAACTTAGGGTGGCCTAGATTGTGTTTCCAAGATATACCCTTAAACATAATGATTAAGGTGTGTTTAACACATTAACCATGCACACAACCACCTCCACTAGCCGTCCATTTTACACTTAAAATGGACTTCATTTTACAATATGTCAATTGTTCGATTTGTACAAAATGTGACATCTTATATGTCACTAGATAATACAATAATAATAATATAAATATTTATCATATAAATATTGTATATTTAAATAAATCGTATTTATTAATTGACATGTAATTCGAAATTACAAATATAAAATGACAATTTAATCGTCAATACGATGTACAACCTTTGTATTAATTATAGCCCAATTCATTCTAATTACGATATTATAAAATACCGTTTATTGTTTAACAATTGACACGTTTCAATTTTAAACATAAATCTTACATTAAGATTTAACCTCTAATTTTTCGATATACTTGTTTAAGGAATATGATCAAATCGTATCAATATACATTTGATCATTTTATCAATTAAGGGAATTGTCCTAAAGGTGTGACCTAAAGGGATCAACTGACCATCACCGTCACACGACAGTAATGTCAAACTCTAGCTAGCCAATCATTACCGATTAATGTTGGTCAGTTGACTAATATAAATCGTATCATCCCTTGCGCATTCTCGTCATGAGATTTAATTACGTGATCGCACTATTGTTGAGGACACATTTCCCAACACGATATTGGCTGTGTGTGCATCTTGCTAAGCTAGATCGGATGAACATCCAATACTACACAGGGTGTAGTCATTGTGGAACTGGTGGTTACGAGGATGTAGGTGTCATGTATACATGCTATACGTGCATAACAGAGAACGTTATCTCAACCCCGAGGTACTATATTAGTGGTCTGCATGGTACATGTGTTTACGCTTACGTCGCTCTGACATTTCATTCTCACAGGCTAATGGTTACCCTCGGCGTAGCGGATGAAACTGGAGCTTGTATTTTCACTACGCTTACTGAAAATGCAGAAAAACTACTAGACGTCGACGCATATACCCTCCACTCAATGCTTCCACGGGTATTTTTACCTTCTGTTGTTGTTGTTAATGTGGTTGTTAAGTATACGTGCTTGGGAAGATAACTCCTCCAAATATGGTTCTACAACTGTAATATTATCTGGTTATGATGAAGCGTTAATATGCGGTAACTCTGTATCTGTGACAGGAAAAAGAGGACTACCTTTCTCAAGCTGAAAATCATCTGAAGACTAGCCAGTTTTACATCCAAGTGAAGCCAGCTAGATCATTTTACTTGACTCGCCAGTTGGTTTGGGAATTGTCTGAAATATCTCTCAATTAGGGATGTGTATTGTTAGGCTATTGTGAGTGCTGGCAATATGTTTTGGCATGTATGTTTGAACGTGATTAAGCTATCCTGGATTGTTAGAACCTATTTGGCCATCAGCTTTAACAGGCTGTGCTATAGTACTGTCTTTGTAGTTGTACGCTATGTTCTAAAACACACCAGCTGTTGTCGAGTTTATGTTCATGTTTACGAGTTTCCTGCTGCTCTATCTAAGAGTTACTTAGATATGGAACGAACCAACCATTCTCGAAAAAATGAGCCTTTTATTCCAACAACGATATCAAAAGATTATAACATCCTTGTTACTGTTAGAATTACATCTACTGGAAAATTACATCGCTTACTTTAAACTGTGATAACAACTAAAACACACAGAACAGTATTGCGATGTTTACACAAAACTGGATTTCCTTAGCCAAGTCGTAGTCTAGGATTTGCAAGTAATATAATGGCCTAATTTTCCATTTCTTCAGCAGTCAGAGTCGTAGTATCATTCACTGCCTGACTCGTCGCTGGGACGATCTGCATACTGTGCTTCCAATCTGGCGATCTTCTGGTTCCTCCTGAATCTACCATGAATTTTTCTCTTTTCCCTTTTTGACTTGGCATATAAGCAGCAACAGTAAATTGCAACTGTGCGATAGCATCTGGTCACTCTTACAATGCCGTTGACATTTTCTTTCACTAATTGCCTTGCATAATCTACATCGACCTTTGAGGTTTCAGTCCCAACTAGAAATAGTGATGTCCAGGCTTTGCATACTTCTGTCATGCTTCTCTTGTCTGCCTTATCGAGCTTGTCGAAAATAGTGGTTGTTATCTCTGCAAGACTTAGGCAGGGGTGGTGAGGCCTGCTGCCAAGGGCTGTTTGCTCCTCGATAGTTGTTGTTGAGAACAGAGACTTTGATGTAAATTGTTCTCTCTTTCAACTATCGTAGTTTTTAACAAAATCTAGCTTGTCCTGCTTCCTAATGTCCTTAATTACTTTGCATGTAAAAGCCATTGTTGAATTGTAAGTGTTTTCAGGGGGTGGTAGTTTTACCAGTTATCACAAAGAAGATGAAGTTTGAGGAGTTTTCTTTTCGGCAGTTGTGATGGAATTTAGTAATGATGATGCAGAATTATGTCTAATCACTTCCTTTATAGGGAATGTGTAAGGAAGGCCAAAGGCCATGCTTTTAGTAGAGTGAATTTAATTTGTAACAATATATTCTAAACTGTACTTTACAATTCGATGTAATTTGTTATATTGTCGGATTGTGTTATCTGCATAGTTATGTCGGAATATGTATTGCTTTATAATCTTGTTAATTAATACAGCTGGTTTAACTTACGATTTGTATATAATCTTATTCGTGTTTCATATTAGATAGATTTAACGTATCTCAACCGGTCGTAGATTTAATTATACATGGTAATCACAAAAAATTAAAACCAATATTTACTTGTTTTTATGAGGATGATAAGACCTAATAGGTACAATAATAACGTTGCGGCCATATAATTAGTGCTATGTTTAAGTATACCCGTATACATAGTGTCACTTTGTTCCGCTAATGCAGATATATACAGCCACGTCTTCAACGTTAAAAGATTGTGATTTAAAATACGTTCATATAAAGTCGCTTCAAAATATAAATGTTGTTGTTAATTTGTGCTGACACGGTGATATTTCACTGTGTTGTTACAACACTACCCGTATATATATTCTTATGTCTATTAGAACCAAAATGCGATTGTTATGCTCATAATGAAGACGTATGTTTAAATTAATACACGTTTAAACTACTCAACTGTAATATTAATTGTTTGTCTGTTTATTAAGTTTGGTTGTCCCTTTAACGTTTATTATAACTGCGTTTTGATCCGATTTTATAATAATATCTGATTATGTGACCAACCATACCAATTGCACGTTTGATTTGTAATTTGAATAGTGAATATATCTATTAACCATACTCATACTCAATGTCATATCTTAGATAATGTAATTATTGTACTTTTCCTTAATCTAGGGGATTTCCTTTGGATAATGTATATCTATAATTTTTATAATGTCATATTAATTACTTGTAATATGTATTAAGATTTATGTGTAGTGTTCAATATGAATTCGATGTAAAGTTTAATCAATACGCACATTTACAAATATCGTCTTTTATTTGGTGTAGATTTATAATTATGTTTACGTTATAATTTTCGGGTTTGGGGTGACATTTGTATTAGAACAGTATATAGATCACAATGACATATGTACGAAACAAACACGTACATGTATTGCGTTTAATACGTATAAGAAAATCACTTCCCGCTAATAATTAGCACGTTTCGAATTAACAAATACATAATGTGAGACTACAAACCATATACAACCTTACGAACATTTCGAACTTTTTCCAATTAGAAATGTCTATCCAGCTGGTATAGCGGCTTGATAAACGGTTCTTGTTTGGAATTAACAATCGGAGTCGTAGTATCCTTCACTCCCTGATTGCTCAGACCAATGTTCTTGGCTCTGTTCCTCCAACCGTGCAATCTTATATCTCCTCTCGTTCCTTGCATGTAATTTCCTCTTCTGCTTCTTCGTTTCGCCATAAATGCAAGAACAGTATACTGCGACCGTGCGTCCATTCCTTTCAACTCTTATAGTTCCATAGTTGTTCTCCTTTGATAACTGCCTTTCATAATCTAGGGTGACTTTGGAAGTTTCTGTCCCAACTAAAAACAACGAAGCCCAAGCTTTACAGACTTCTGCCATATTCCTCTTGTCTGTATTTACAAGTCTGTTGAATACATTAGTAGTCAAATAGGGAAGATTTAAGAATAGGTGATGGGGTCTGTTGCCAGACTCTGTTTGCTCTTCAACGGTTGTTGTCGAAAATAGCGTTGTCGACTTAAATTGTTGTTTTTTCCAATTTACGTATCCGTCGACGAAATCTTCCTTGTCATTTTTCCTCGTGAAGAAAGCTTCCTTGCAATATTTAGGCATTGTAATATTGATTATGGTACAAATTGACAGATTTTGACAGATATGTAATTATGTTGAATAGTATTGTCTGATTACTTCTTATAACCCACTGTTAAAGGAAGGGTGGAGTCTTGCGTGTTGTTAAGATGGTCCAGATTCATGCCAAGTTATGTGAATTGTACTGTATGCTGTGAACTAGTGTGTCTTTTGGAATTCTTTTCATATTAACTACAATTTTTAATTATGTTGAATACTTGTATATATTATGTGCATTTAAAACGTGTATTAATTAATTTATCTGTGAACATTTATAATCCTTGGAATTGTAACGGTGTAATTGTATAAGTGTTATCATTTTATTTTGATAGGGCGTATGGCAAATTCTGTTATTAGGAATTGTTCCGGTGTCCGATGTGTTTCTGTTTTGACATAATGGATGACTGTCGCGGAAAGTGGTATGGTTTAGATACCCGTACAGACAAAACAAATGGTTACCAATTCATGTATGGACATATGTCTTACGTACTTGGATATAAGATCCCTGCAATTTATCAAGGTGGGAATCAGATATCGCGACAGGTCATCGTTATCTGTATAATATCCGGATCACAATTTATTGATTAACTTAACATATTAAATAACACGGTCTTCTGTCATTTCAGTATTATCCGTCAGTAACAAAAGGGTTATTAATCCTCAAATGCAAAGCCGTAATTTATTATTAAGTTTTATTGGCAAAACCAATAACCCGCAAATGTGTAAGTGACTTTTAAATGTATCTTACAACTTTATTACATTTACATAATGGTCATCATCATTTCTACTAACTTGTTGCAATAATATGAGAGTACAAGTTTAATAATCAAACTAACTTTATACACTACCTCTATTTACTATATTCATACTCAATGTCATGTTTTTTAGGCCAAAGGGTAGTTGTACTACTCCAATTGATACTATTTTTTCTTTTATACGTATACTAGGTCTGATTATGGTATATTGACATGATTTTAAACACGCAATAAACAGTTAAATAGAAGCTAAACATGTTGTAAGATATGTATATCATAAATGTTTACTGAAACCATATGTTGTGTGTGTTTAGTTATGCATTGATTCTACCTTCGAATTGACGTATAGTGGTGAAAGGTAGGCTCTAATTAATAATAGATAACGTCATAAGCTTCTGATAATATTGTGTTCTACGTCTATTTATTTTTTAAAAAAAAGGTTTCTTTAAGCGTCAAAATGGGTTGTATGATATGAAACGATAGCATAAATTAGTGTAAGTATTAGATCAGTATGAAGTCTACGAGTATCGTAGACAGCTATCTCAGGTATATGCCATGTTGTAGGAGTGTTATCAATACCCCTGCTCTTCGACGAATACGCTGAAAAACGGTTGGCCGTCTTGATTGACGTTACGGGTTTCCAAATACTGCCCACCTTTTACTCAGTACTTTTACGATTTTAAGCTCTCTAAGCTATATTGCAAGGTAGACAATTGGCGTCAACCCACATTGGCGAAATAACATCTCATATAATATCTGAAATAAAAGACAGTAGTGAATACTATATTTATTAGGTATACTGGAGTTGCGTAGCATTCTACAGTCAAAATTATGGTCAGTGGTTCTGAAATCTGAACTAATACTTTTGCGATAAATATTCTGGTTTGCAAAGTATCTTAGTTTACTGTCTTCTGTCTTAGCATTCAGATTTGTAGTAATATATTTCCTTAAGTTCTTGGATATATGTATGCAAATTTAACTTATGTATCCACTGTTCTCAAAACTTGCTAATAGTGAACACTTTTAAATTAACTGTACTTTAGTATAATTAGGCAGCATTGTTGTCTGAATTACAGTGGTCCCTGAGGCTTCACCTTTGTCCACTCAATCCGCTTATTAAGTCATTGGTAATACTTATCAGCCATAACTTTTTACATTTAAAAAATACTAAACAGTGTTTATAAATATAGACAATCCAGTATATACTACTGCTGAAAGATATGAAGTATGGCGCCAAACGTACCTGTCTGTTACTCACCTACCTGCTTTGCTGAACATACTTCCAACTCATTTTCCTCTACTTTATCGTTATACATAATCTTATGTCATAAAGATTGTACTTAACTGACGTCGATCATAGGGATCCTATAAGTGAACATCTCTATATATATAGTGGTATAAGAAAACACATCAACATATCATTAACAAATTAACTACTTCTACTATTAAACTTAGCCTCTTGACATATAAAGGATTTTCAAGCGTATCCTCCTGGTGGTTAAGTGTTTCTCTTTCATTTGCTTCATTAATTGTGTTTGTGATGCTGTCTAAATAGAGTATCATTCGCTGATATATGGTTTTTACATTAAATATCCTCATTAAACAATATAGAAATTACACAAACTTATGCTTATAATTTTTCAGAAATTTTCAATGGATGTGCTTACACTTTGATCAATATACATTCTGTACAGTTTGTTTAGTATTGTTTGTGTTAGTATCTGGTAGTTTATATGCAATTGTATGCCGGAGGTTTGCAACATATAGAGTTCTTGATATGTAAGATATCTTCGGTAGGATACATTGGTAAACACTATTGGTTTGATCGTTTTATATACCTTATCTGGCACAGTTAAAATGCTTTTTACTTATATAGACATGTTTGTGTAGCATGTCAAGATGTTCGTTTGCGTATGCATTCAATTCTGAATTATTATCTTGTTTGAGATAACTTGTTGACAGGAAATGGCGTCTCCGGTTCTAACAATCTCAATTCCTTTCCGACCTTTACTCAGTAGAATAACTGAACTCCTGAAATTTGAGGATCCACATTACGCTCTGTACGATAAAGTACACCACGTTGGGTCTGTCACTGTGAAAAATGAATTAGAACATGAGGAGTATGTCTTCATAGGTGGTTCGTCATCTAACTTTAGAGAGTCTTGTGAACAAGCAGCGCGGCTAGCTGTCACTGATTTAATGGAGAAATTTGACATTTATATTGGTGATTTCACAGCTGCCACCAAACAGGCACATGAGAGGTGTGCAAACCTCTGGAGATTGAAACATGAGGAACTAAAACGCAAAACTAAGGGATTTCCTAAAGTTCCATTAGTAGAGGAATTCGTGTGCCATGAAATATGTCATTACCAATCTCTTGCGTTAGACATGGTGTCTATCTTGCGTGTAATTACTAATAAGATCCCTATTAAGTGCAGCTCTATCACTACATTAGAGCAAACACCTTCATGTTTCATATCATGGTTAACTATAAATCGTGACAGGATAGAGTGTGGTCCTTCGCATATTGTAGGTGAAATAGCTTCATCTGAAGCTGCAGCAGAGCGGAACCTGGCTTATAAAACTATCGAATATCTAATTCCTATATATAATATTGATCTGATCGATGCAAATTATGCACCCGAAGATGTTAAGCTAGCTGCGTTGACATGCGAATGTGCTACCAGTTCGAAAATCTTCAGAAGCGCTTGTCAGCAACCCAGGAAGCACCTCTTGGTATCCAAACAGAGTTTCCAGGATCTTTAATCGTAAATGAAGATGAATGTACTACTCCAACGAGTTCTCCACACACGATTCCGGATAAATTATACCCACCACCGGCTCCCAAAAAACTTAAAACGCCCCCACAGTTAGTCGATATACGTGGCCGTACGTCTCGAACTAACAAGATTGTTCCATATCCCAAACCTGTCTCTAAAAGGAGCGTGTTCTATAAACCTGCCAAGTTTCTTTGATGACTAAGTGGTACTTGCTGCATTATTTGGAAGATTGCTCTTGGATTTGAGCTGATGTTTAACAATGATATGTTAAGAGGAATCTTATTATTCGTAGGGGATTGGTTGTGTGATTTATGTGATCAGTAATTGTAATCTGTTTTATGACTATCTTTTACTTTGTTAATGATCAAGGCTACGCTTTCTAGAGATCTATATAACATGGAATGACTGTTTTTTGCAACAACTATTTACAAATGAAAGCGCTCCATTGTCCACTTGTTTTCGTCTACACGTGGTTGCATCTTTAATGCTTTCTTTTGGCTGTATATAGCAGGTCATGAGATTAATGGATTGTTATCTATTATGCTTACGAGCGTAGACAGTTTTTCCGTGAGGTTATATTTATCTAGCGATTCTTACATATACATTTTAATTCTTGACGTTTTGATGTTGCCAGTGCTGCAGAAATCAAGGATCTGATATAATTGTATAAGTAATTTACAGTAAACCCTGTGCAATGGGTATGTTGTGAGTTGCAGTGGTATTTAACCAGCTTGCTATATGTATTATAAACCTATTGTAAGTGTTGATATTTTGGATTTCAGATGACAATTTCCCATATTATACGGAAGAAGACGGAAGCGGAAAAAAAAACGCAAGTGTAGGGCTCAAAAACAGATCGACCCTATTGTGACAAGGTAGTGTAGTACAACCTGATTGTCCTTATTGTTTTCCTTCCATAGTATCATTTGATAACTACTAACAGATGCTTGTCTGCACTTAGTCATCCCTTAGAAAATGCTGATATTGGTGTCGCTACAAGACGTCGCGGAAGACCACGTTCGCAATTACAGCTTGGTGAGTGTCTGTGTAGCTGTAATGTATATTATTCTCTTACGTATGGTATTGTTTACACTTGTTATGGTAAATGGCAGGGTTACCTCTTGCTATGATTGATCAGCCATTAGTCGGTACTCCTTACAAGTTGCCAGCTGCGCAATCGTGTGTAAATTGCTTGGCAAAGAAATTTGTGTATGAAACTCAGAATTTCTGTTGTGGCAATGGTTCAATTGTCTTGCCGTCCAACACGTATCCACCGCTACTCATAAAGTTATACACTTCATTAGACGCTATTTCAGTCCACTTCCGGCAGTACGCCCGCTTGTACAATAACTTGTTTGCTTTTACATCTATTGGAGGTAAATTTGACTCAAAAACAATCAAGGGTATCTATGTGTTCAAACTACATGGTCAAATTTACCACAACGTCCCAGACCTATTGCCATGTGGTTCTCACCCAAAGTATCTTCAACTTTACTTCTATGATGGCGAACATGAAGCTGCGAATCGTGTGGCGTGTTTCAAAGAGCTGAATGCGGCTGTTATAGAGATTCTAACTAATGGAAGTTACCCAGTCTAACCCATATGCACGCTTCTTCCGATCACTAAAAGATGTTCCCATTACTGTCAATAGTCAAATAGTTACAACAAAGAATCCTAGACAGGATCAGCGTGTGAGCAATGCTCCTACTTCTAACGAGGTAGCTGCTATATGGCCCGATAACTCTACATCCGGTGAGACTGATGGACCACATATATTAGTTACCAGCCATTCTCAAATTTCACACCGAAATATGCATTACTATGGATGTTATGACCCACTGCAGTATCCCTTATTATTTCCCAACGGTGAATGTGGATGGCAACAGGGATTGAAGAAGCAAGTTGGTCTACGTCGGTCGACATCACCTGCACACCCTACAGCACCGCTTCCATCCAGTTATCAAGATGCTGAAACTTTATTAGAGTCTGAGGCAAACCGTAAGTTATCAGTGTAAAATTTGATTAATTATGTATTTTTGTTAGCTCTCGTAAACAGAACGTACGCGTGAATCTCTATAACGATATCTAATAGTGCTTTATTTCCCTGGCAGAAAACTCTTGTCAGCCGAGTACAAGTGAAAAAAATGTGTCTTGCCGAGAGTACTATTGTTACAAACTACAAAATAGGCCAGGTAATATGATGCTGAGAGCTGGGATATGTCTTCAGCAATATGTTGTGGATATGTATGTCAAATTAGAAAACACACGGCTAGACTACCTGAGGCATAATCAAGATACAATAAGATCTGAGTTATACCAAGGTTTGATTGACACAATTGATGCTGGAGAGCAGTGCGCTGCAAATGTCGGTAGACGGGTCATTTTACCAGCAACTTATATTGGAGGACCTCGGGATATGAAAAGGAGATACTTAAATGCAATGGCACTTGTACAGCGTTATGGAAAGCCGGATTTTTTTATTACTATCTTTTAATGCGAATTGGCCTGAAATTAAAAATGAATTGGCGGCTGGGGAGAAAGTTCAGAACCGCCCGGATCTTGTAGCTAGAGTATTTCGAGCTAAATTGCTCTTGTTAAAAAAAAACTGGTTGAGGAAAAAATATTTGGGGAAGTTGCTGCGTTTGTGTACGTGGTCGAATTCCAGAAAAGAGGATTACCTCATGCTCATCTGTTGTTGATAATGAAGCCTCGGAGTAAAATGAATTGCCCCGCCGACTTTGACAAATTCGTATCAGCTGAAATACCTTATGAGGCTAATGGGAACCTCCGTTCATCAGTGTTAAAACATATGATGCATGGACCGTGTGGGAAGTTAGACCCTGAATGTTCATGTATGAAACATGATGGTAGTCAAGGTCAATGTAAGTTTATGTATCCTAAGCCATACGCAGCTGTGACAATTAATAGTGAAGATGGCTACCCGGTGTACAAACGCCGACCAACCAGTGGTACTGTACGGGTACGAGGTCATAATCTAAACAATCGTTGGGTGATCCCGTACAATCCATACCTGATGGCCTTCTTCGATTGTCACATAAATGTGGAGGTGTGCTCAACTATCCAAGCGGTGAAATATTTATACAAGTATGTTTACAAGGGCCACGACAGAATATCATTCAATGTTGAGACTGGGAGTGAAATTAAGGTAGTAGATGAGATACAGCAATACCAGACAGGTAGATGGGTATCTCTTATAGAAGCGATCTGGCGTATTTATAGTTTTGATATCTTCGAAATTCATCCAGCAGTGATGGCACTTCCTGTACATCTAGAGGGTATGCAGACTATACAGATGAAACCCCACGAAAATTTGGTTAATGTAGTGTCCAACAGGAGACGCATTAGAACTCCTCTGACAGAATTTTTCAGGTTGAATACTGAAAATGCCACAAATCCTGAGTGGAAACATTTTTACGGAGCGTTTACTGAGCATTACCGTTGGGTTCAGTCTGAACGGACATGGGTAAAGCGTAAGAACAAGACATGTGTAGTATCTAGGCTTGTTTTTGTGGCTCCTTCAGAAGGGGAACGTTATTTTCTACGGTTGTTGTTAACACACGTCCCTTCACCTAAGTCGTTTGCGGATTTGAAGGTAGTGGACGGATATGAATGTGCAACCTTCCAAGAAGCAGCTTTAAAGAGAAAACTTATTGAAGATGATAATATGGTAGAGTTGTGTTTAGATGAGGCTGCAATGGTGGAAATGCCAGTCGCGCTACGACGTCTATTGGCAACTTTGCTCATATTTTGCCAACCTAAAGATCCAGGTGCATTATGGGAACGATATTACAATTCATTATCATAAGACTTCAGAAGAGAACACCCGAACGATGCATACACTGCACGGGTTCTTACAGTCAAACGGTTGGAGCAACAATTAGAAGCGATGGGCAGGTCTCTTAAGAGTTTTGGTTTAACGGGTATTATTAATCCACATGATGCAGAGTTGCGAACATCATAGGATACGCTTGATGCACTCAATGCCCCAATTCCGGCTGAATGTGTTGTGTGCCGCAAATCCTTGAACCAAGAGCAGCAGAAAGCTTTCGATATGATCATTGATCATGCTACCCGTAATAAGCCAGGAGCTTTTTTTGTTGACGGGCCTGGTGGAACAGGTAAAACATACCTGTACAATGCGTTGTACGCAGAAGTACGACTGATGGGTAAAATTGTTCTAGCAACTGCTACCTCAGGAATTGCTGCGGCGAATATCCCATCTGGCAGAACTGCTCATTCAAGGTTTAAACTTTCTTTAGATTTTGAAGCTTCTTTATCCTGTTCTGTGCCAAAGCAGAGTAGTCTTGCTGCATTGATTAAAGTATCTACTTTGATAATATGGGATGAAGCTTCTATGGCACGACGAGAGAGCGTTGAGGCCTTGGATAAGCTGTTACGAGACCTGTGCAATCCTGATATCCTGTTCGGTGGAAAACTTATTGTCTTTGGTGGGGATTTCAGGCAGGTTCTTCCAGTCGTACCAAAAAAATCGAATAGCGAGCTCGTTTACTCTACAATGGTCTCTTCTGATATTTGGCCACATCTTATAAAATTCAGATTAACTGTCAACGTAAGAGCTAAGATTGATCCAGATTTTTCAGCATTTTTACTGTCTCTTGGCAATGGCGAATTACAAACATGTGAATCTGAGATGATCGAACTACCAGATGGGATAGTTTTGGATACAACTGGGATGGGTACAGATCTTATCAGTACAGTTGCTGATTTTGTGTATCTAGATGCTAACGTCAAGAATATAGGTGTAGATATATTTAACCGCCGGTCTATACTTACGCCTATAAACGATGATGTTGACGATATTAACACATACATGATCAACAAGTTCTCGGGTGAAGCGGTCGTGTATAAGGAATTCGACTCAATGTTAACAGAAAACTGCAATATATACCCTTTAGAATTTATAAACACGCTTTGTCCTGGTGGCATAAGCCCGTATGAGTTAGTAATAAAGAAAAATGCTCCGGTAATTTAGTTGAGAAATCTTCTCCCATCTGCGGGTCTTTGCAATGGTACAAGACTAATATGTGCAGATTTTACACCAAATATGATCGAATGCATCATAACTAATGGTCATTATAATGGCCAACATGTGTTTATACCTCGGATAAAGATGCGTCCATCCAGCACTTCAAATTATCCATTTCAGTTCCAGCGGAATCAGTTCCCAATAAAGCTCAGTTTTGCAATGACCATCAATAAGTCACAAGGTCAGACTTTAGATAGAGTTGTTGTATACCTTCCTCAGCCTTGTTTCTCACCAGGACAATTGTATGTTGCATTGTCACGAGTGAGGGAATCTAAGAAAGTGTCTGTTGTAGCAGCAAGTAGCAACTCAGGGACATCTAAAAATTCTATCAGGAACCTGGTATCGTTCGAAGTCCTGAGGCTCGCAGGTATTATATAGATTGTACAAATGGGTTACACATCGTTTATGTACTTGTCATTTTAATTTATTTGTGTACCAAACCCATTTATCAAGTACATAAACGGTATTTTGGGTGAATTACACCATAGACGACAGATGTGCTGCTGCTTAGGATACCGTCAGATTTGTTATATAATTTGTTTATTCTGTGCTGCCTCTAATGTTTGAATGTCGAAGCTGGCCTAATAAAGCTAAAAAATAGTATGCATGTTATATGACGAGATTTGAAAACATAAAACAAATTTCGTTCGTAGGTGTTATTTGCCTACTATCACATTTTGTGCAGCGGCAATGATTTCAACTACTTGAGGTCTACCCTTGCATACTTAAATTAGATATCCTTTAAAATCTGACTAAACAGTTTGCACCCAAAACTGAGAGATTTAGAAAAGGTATAATCTTTATCATTACAGAACAATACAATTGTGTAAGCACATGAGTTCAGGCCAAACAACAGTTATTTACGAAGCTTGAAAACGGTCTCTGAGTTACAGAAATAGACATTCCATGTTCTTTCTATATATATCCACTTTAAAATATCGAATACGCATCCAATGTGAAATATTGTATCTATCATAATGTAAATATTTCAAACTTCAGATTGACAATCACGCAGACATACCACACTCTTCATATTAAATCTTTACACCATACCCCTATCGTGTACTATTGTAGACAAGTACACCCAGTTTGATATGAACAGTATACCTACAAATCCAAATCTACTCTACATGATACGGTATGGGCTTTAACTAATATTGCACTCTACTGTGATTATATACATAGATATATAACTACTACCCACTTCATAGTCCTTCACCTTCTCCCTTAACACATATGCAGTATCAACAAACTATCTTAAAAGGTATGAATTTCCAAGACATTAATTTCATGTGATTCTATTAAAAATAGTTAGTTCAAGACATAGTTGTATGAATTTAACAATCTTACAATCCTATTAATACTCTAATGGTATTAAACTGATAATTATGGTGTGCCATAATCTACATGCTACTTACAAGCAACTCATTAAAAATTGTAATTCAATACTGGTTTCTGACAAATCTATGTCCCGTTTGTTCTTAATTTCGGTTCCGTGATGCAGAACAATGAAATCTAGAAAGGTCTACCTTGATGAGCTAACCAACGAAAGCAAGAAATTCAAGGTTAGCGTAAAAGTGGTTGAGAAGCGTCGTCCAAAAGAGTCTCCTGTAAAATTTCGATACCAGAGCTTGTTATTTGAAGATGATAAGGTATTTTCGTTAATTTTAACAACTTCAATAATCGTCTTTTTTTATGATGAATTACGAACACATTATAACACTAATTGCTCTTTTGTCTTTAAATGGTTATCGTTATTGAAAGATAGATTTCTGTTTTTTCTAATCCTAGCTACGAGTTTGAGACGTAAGCTACTAGATGTGTTTGTGAATATGTTGTCTATATTGAGGATTCATAGGACTTGGTTATGACTTATGAGTGCGATCATAATTAGATCTGACAAATATGCTATTCGGTTTGTCATACTTGACGCAGCCAGAGGGTTGCGTACTTACGAGGTTGAACATGATCAGTTCAGATGAAGTATTATAGGAAGGTCATTTTGGGTCACGTGTACATTCAGTCTCTGACCGGCTTGACTCTTGCTACAACAAAATAACTATTTCTACACTACTACAAATCTAGGATAAGAGGACGCCTCTTAGAGGACGGTTGGGGAGGAGACCGTCCTCTATCAAACAAATAAGACTGGCGTCATTAGTGATATTATAAATAGGACGGTTAACGAAAAAAGCGTCCTCTTTATAAATGTAATGAGGACGGTTGGTCAATTAAACCGTCCTCTTATTTAAAAAGAAGACGGTTGTATTTATAACCGTCCTCTTATAAACACAACGAAGACGGTTGTATTTATAACCGTCCTCTTATAAACACAACAAAGACGGTTGTATTTACTTTACAAAAAAAAAAAAAAAAAAAAAAAAGACGGTTGTATTTATAACCGTCATCTTATTTGTTAATTAAAAAAACTTCCTGTACTGTTCCCTAAATTACAAAACCCACCAGCAGCGCACCTATACTTCTTCTTCTTCGTTCCAAATTACAAACAGGCCTAGAATTGGTACAAGGACAATTACCAGCCTCGACAAAATCAGCGGCAACAAAAGTGGCGACGTATAATTTCTAAGTAGCGAACTCGAGAAACTTTGATCATCTTTTTTCGCCATTAATCTCCTTTCTCGGTACAATCAACTTCTTCGAACTATCATCGTGTATAATTCTCGATTGTATGCTTATTATTTCTGTATAATCTTTGTATTTGGATTTGAAATTTCAGTATTCGGAGATTTTAGGTGATTGTGAATTGTGATTATGTAAACGATGAACAAATCCTACTTTGAATGTCTGATTAATTCATGTAATTTTATTCATTATTTCTACTATTTCAGCTTTATTGTACCATTAATTTGGAGGATGTATAGAGTAATTGGTGGAAAACTCCATGAAAATGCTCATCGATTGCAAGGTTTAAGGAGATTATTCTGTAATGGCGCCGGTCCGAAACCTGTCGCCGCTAGTAGCTTTGATACTGTGAGTATCGTTTCAACTTAGAACTATTGAATTTGTAGGTTTTTTGCTTTATGTTCGATTGTTTGATTGTTAATTACGATTATGATACACTATGTAAGTTAATTGAGTCTTTGTTTCAGGTTCTTTGGTGTTGAATTGATGAATTTTTGAGAGTTAGTTTGTTGTTAAGCTGTCATATAGGGTTTGGGGTAGCGAAATTGAGTTGTCTGTAGAATTTTTGTTTCGAGTTGTCATTCAATTTATTGTTAATAGTTTAAGAACGGTGTAGGGGTTCCTGTTGTTTGAATCATTGAATGTCCCCTATAATCTTGTTGCTTTCTCAGAATTAACTTCACGAATAATTACCAGGTAACTGAGTTGTTATTATTAAATATGACAGGATCATAAAAGAGAGAACCAATCAGCTAATGATGTTCAAGAGTATGATGTTGCTATTGTTGGAGGTGGAATGGTTGGCATGGCCCTTGCTTGTTCCTTGGGTTAGTTTGAAACTACTTTCTGTTCCCAATTTTTGATGGTATCTACACACTACAACAAACACCGTGCAAATATGACGCTTTTTTAAGCGTTTTGTGACGCTTTAGACTGTCACATTTATTTTTACCGACGCTTTAGAAAAGCGTCAATTTTCTGGCCGTCGTTATTTATTGACGCTTTTTTGTGTCAACAAATCTGACGCTTAAAAGTGTCTTTAATGGCTATTGACAGTTTTGTTAGTCAACAAATGTGACGTTTTAAAGCGTCTTTACAAACTAATGACGCTTTTATGTATCAGCAAATATGACGCTTTTTAGTGTCTAAAGTGTGTATTGACGCTCTTATTTGTCAACAAAGGTGACGCTTAAAAGTATCTCAAGTGCTTATTGACGTTCTTATTTGTCAACAAATTTGATGTTTTGAAGCGTCTTTAGTAACTATTGATGCTTTTATGTGTCACTCCATGAGACATAATTAGCCGTCAATTTTCTATATTGTGACTCTTGAAACTGTCAATATCACTTCTCTGGGTATTATATTTTTAGAAATTTCATTTCCAAATAAAATCGTAGAGATTAAATAAAACTATATGTAGTAGTACTCAATTAAATCGTGAATAGAATAACAAAGTACCCACGTACTTTTATAAATAATTGTTGTACGTCTGAAATACATCGTCTTCATGACTAACACTAGCATTAACAATTTAACTATTACGAGTATAAACTAGTACTCTACAGTACGACAAAATCAACATATCAATAGGGATCCGAATTATTGTAAACTCCAACATAATGTTAGTATTAAAAAATAGTAAATAGCTATACTTGAAAAAATCGTAAATAACTAAATAACTAGAGTTCGGGACATTAGTAGCTAGGTAGCTAGTACATTGAACGTTGTGGAGCTTCAATAATATGTAGTTGGCACAATGTTAAATGAGCTTCAATCAACATATGAAGGCGCATCGTCATCAGCATCTGAAACCTATAACATAATACAGAATATAATACAAATAAATTTTGATTTCAACAGAAGAGCACATTTTATACGAGTTATCAAAACCATATGAAGGCAATCGAACAAATACGAAAAAGATAGCAAAAGTAATATTTTTTACCTTGGCAACAAGTTCAAGAGTGATAGCCTCAGGAACAACATTCCTAAGAGAATTTCAACAAACCCACTACTACCCTTAAAAGGAAAACACAATAACACTAAGATACATATTAATGGAACAGGAAATTGTAGTTAAAGCTGCTCATTAAGACTAATAAGACTAAGATACATATTAGTGCAACACCATGACAGTAGTAGGCCAGTGTTTAAAAAAGTAGCAGTATATCATCACAGAATATACGGAATACAAGTTAGCGATATTAAAAATCGATTCCTAATAACAGAGCTAGCTAAGCGAACCTTTATGTTTTGGGAATCTGTGAGCAACATAATTAATCTATCAACACCCATTCCCAGCCAGCAGTAGGAGGCAACCCATACTCGGGAGCTGTGCAAAATCTCTCGTCCAAAGTCATTGCTTCATCATCACCGGATTGTCGGTCCTAAATGTCAGAAGTGAACTTTCTCAAGTGAACTCAAGCACAATAATACATACTATACGTGGAGTCGAGGTGAATAACAAGATTTCAGTACCTTCAGTTGGTTAGCGAATCTTTCGCGCGCTACTACAGGATCATTTAATTCAGTGTATGCATCACAGACCTGACCAGTTTCGTACAGTGAAAAATAATATATCAGAATCTGGAAATGCTATTCGTAGCCAGTGAAATTTTGACGGAATCAGAACAAGTGAGAAAAACATTCATCCCCATACTTCATGCTCGTTCACTAACAACATGAAGCGTTCAGTGAGGCCGGGCTTTGATCTGTGCCACTTGTCTAACGGACTCGTAACTTTTGGACTGGAATTCAATAAGCTAAACCATTATTCCACCGTCACAAAACCTTACAAAGTATTGCACATGAGCCGGTCTCGCCTATTGGACGGGAATTCAATTTAAGTATTAAACCCATCTCTTGCAAACTAATCCACAATAATACTACAATAGACAAGAAGTTGAATTGTTGGCCCAACCATCCACAATAATACTACAATATCCTATCGATCTCAACAACATTCATTCATCTATTCATATACTCCCTCTCTACTCATAAACAAATGAATATCCAAATTTACTAGCATAATGCTTAATTCAAAAACTCAACAGGAGTACATTTTAGAACAATCTCATCAATATTATGCACCTCATATTACAAAAGTTTGTTAACTGTGTTGCACCATACAACAATTTCACATTCGATCGCCGATCACCTACGGAGTAAATAGCATACTGATACACACTAACATAGGAAGAGGGGACCTACATCACCTTTTTTTTTCTAAGTAATCCAATTGCATTTCTAATATTCATCACCTATGAAAAATGAAGACTAACCAGAATGTGTGGAAAGCTTCGAAGAACTTTTAGTAAGAATTTTCCTAAAATGACCAAGAACATCTTCAAAAAGACAAATAAGAACAGGAGCTCTTTTGGGTTTCATCCATTTACTATGAAGTTGCAGTTTTTCCATATTGTGAGGAATTGGGTTTAAAGATTCTGCAGAACCGATTTAAGCAACTACTTTACCTGTGTGTTTTTGAGTATCATCTTCGTCTTCTTGATCATCATCTTCATTTATTTCGGGAGGTGGTTTATAAAGCCTGAGTTGTTGGGCTAAGGATGCAAGTCTGTGAGAAAAAAAGGATGAATCCCGATTAAAACTAATCATATGCGCCTGTATCATCTAATACACTTTCATCCATTAAAGTAAGAAGAGGCGAAAAGTACAGGAAAAAAAGGAGAAATAAAAGGAGAACATAGAAGCAAAATTGAAGCAACCCAAACACGAAATATAAAGCAATTAAAATTACCATCAATAACATACAAGTAATTGAAAAACCGTACCAATGATATGCGATAAACGACAGTTTGTATTGTTCTGTGTTGAAGAATTATAATTGTTTGGCGGATTGAATTGCCTTTGTTGATGATTGAACGGAAAATTGATGATTATTGATCAGAATTTCGAAGGTTAGGGTTTTTTTAAGAACTGGTGAGGATGCGTATGGTAGGAGGCGGTGAATACAGAATTTTAGGTGAGATTTAGAATACTGGGCTTCTAATTAACTAGGGTATGAGACGGTTTTCTAAAAAAATAAAATGGAAGGGTCATTTTTTATTGACGCTTTATAAAAGCATCAATACGAAAGTGTCATTAATGTAAGGGATGTGTTGTAGTGACACTTTGAATTAAATCAAGTATACACGCTATCAGAGTGAAAGTAAAAATTTCAGTGGGGAAAAAAAATGGGATTTGAGTTTCTGGAGGAGGGGATATGAAAAAGGTAAGAGCAAACATTACTACTGGTGAAAATGTTAAAATATTACTTGGTATAATTGTAATTGGTGGCAAGATGTACTCCTTCAGAATTGAAGTAACTTCTTTATGGATTGGTTGGGGTTGGCCGGGGGGAGGGGGGAGTGAAAATTGTTGTATTAGAAAGTCAAGGGGAGGAAGCTTTCTGTCCCTGTGTTGCCCTAGTCCCAAACTCCCAACAGGATTTTTAGGTGTGTATCTTTCGAGATGTTATAAACCTTAGAACTACGTGTGAACAATGCTAAAAGTAAATTATATGCTGAAAATGTGAAAATGTGAAAATGTGATATTGATGTCATAGTCTTGTTCATTCAATTGTTGCAGCTTGCTCTCCTTTGACCAGGAATTTGAGAGTTGCCATCATCGACGATAATCCTGCATTGACGTCTGAAGGTTTGATTAATAAAGATGACGTCCCTGATCCTAGAGTTAGTACAATTACACCGGCCTCTATCTCTTTCCTTCAAGGTATGTTGTTAGCATTTAGCTTTCTGATTTTTGTGCCTATACAAGTTGCCATCTTAGACGATTCCTGCATTGATGTCTCCCCTGTCATTTCACCATGTCAATTCTTCGATGTTCTAAGTTCTAACCTTTTGGATATCCTATGTGGCCTTCCGGTCTCCCTTTAGTTTTAAAAGCCCGCCTAGGCCTAAGGGATGATAAAAAAAATACTCCCTCCGGACATAAAATTTTCTTCCCGTTTCTCTAATATATGTGGGGAGTATTTTATTGAAATGGGAAGAAAATAGAAAGCCAGAGGGAGTACTAGCCAGAATGGCTTGGCTGTCTTAGGTGTGCTTTTTACTCTAGGCACGTCTAACGAGTAACGAGGCACGCACATCACTACGTGATTTCCATATTCTTTTCTCCTTTTCATTTTACTATGCCATGCTTTGCCTATTATCTCATTTTTACATGTTATCCCTCTTTAAAGCCAAAATGTATTTGTGTGCAATATATTGATTCTGAAAGTATAAATTTGTTTGCAAAAAAAGCACGCTTCTTGTGCATGTGGAGAACGCCTTTGCTTTGTGCCTTAAGCTTTATTAATTAGGCCCTTGTTGCGGTTGGTGGAGTCAGCAAACCCAACGCCTTTTTGAAACTTAGGGTACCTTACTAAGAAATAAATATTTCAGATATTGGAGCATGGAAATTTGTTGAGCAGCAGCGGCACGCTTATTTTGATAGTATGCAGGTAATATTTGTCATGTTAATCCTGCTAATTTTACTTTCTTTTCATATCGTACTGTTTACATGTAGATGCTGGAGTGGGATAATGTATGTTAACCCAGTGCCTTAAGAGCTTCCGGAATGCCTCTTTCCGAAATACTCAGATTAAATAATTGTTTTTATAGTCCCCTGTTCTCTATAATTTGTTTGCCTTTTTTTCCATTGTGAAGCGTATTTTAATCTAAGGTGAACAAGTAATTGGGACGGAGGGAGTAGTTATTGCGAAAAATAATTGGGTCGAAGCGTAGTTTAATTAGTAAGTATGGTATACTGTGATTCTGTGAGAATGTGGAAGTATCTATGAAGCTGCCAAAGTGGACATAGTTTTAGGCTTGCATATGTTCAATTTAGTGTAGTTGTGACATATGAGAAGGTCTGTATCCCTGGGACTAAGGACATTGGTGTACGGGAACAGAAATCGGTTCAACATCAAAAAGGTGTTTCATGAGCCATTCTCGACTTTCCTGGGAGCCTCAGTTTTGCGCACAAGCGCTGAACATGATGTCTCCGAAGGAGAAGGAAAAAGACCCATTGATATACGTATGCCAAACATTGGTAATTATGTTTCAGTAAGAACTTCAATTCAAGGAGAGCTTTTTTAGTGTTGTTGATCCCTCATTCTATAGTGGATTACTAAAGCAATTTGCTGAGCTTGGTCATCTCAGACATGGCAGAATGGTGCATGCTCATGTCTTTAAATCAGATTTTAAGGACGATGCGATAATCAAGAATAACATTCTGTACATGTATTCTAAGTGTGGTGCAGTAGGTGAAGCGCAAAAGTTTTTTGATGAGATGCCCATAAAAGACACATTCACTTGGACTACTATGATTATAGCTTATTTGCAGAATGGAAGCCCCTGGAGAGCTCTTTTGTTGTTTCCACAGATGCTTCATTTTGGTGTCAAACCGAACAAATTTACCTTCTCTAGCCTTCTAAAGGTCTCTAGGGCAGTTTCTGATGTGAAGCATGGTATGTGTTTAGCCCAAAATTTACATCTCACTACTGGGCCCAGTGATGAATAAATACGCAGCCCAACGCCAGAAGCAGATCAGAGGCAAATCAGACGCAGACCAAATACAGATCAGGCGCAGAAAAAGAGCCGTTGGAATAGGAGGATGGGTCAAAACCCTAAAGGAATATTCCCCGATATCCACTCCTACATTCCAGGGCCAGAGCAGAAGTTGGTTAAGCTTAAATCCGCGGCTATAAAAGGAAAGGCTAGGGCACTTCTTATATTCGAATTTTGGATACATTGTAAAACCCTACTTCTCTAGCAAAATACTTGTAATCCGTCCCTACAGTGAAAAATCTTCGATCATAGTAAAAATATTGGTGGGATTCCGTTCCCCCCGCGGTTGTTTCCCTAAACGGGTTTTTCCGCGTCACCAAAAACCTTACGTGTTATTCTTTGTTCATTTTTGTTTTTGCATTCGTCTTTTACGTAAACCCTCATATTGGTTGGCACTTTGACTCATAACACAATCAATTGACCCGGTAGAAATTTTACCAAAACAATTTGGCGCCCACCGTGGGGCATAGTGCGCATTCCAATATTTTAAATTCGTTACCTCGTCACAACAAGCATGTCTGGGACCAAAGCCAACCCTTCCAGTTCCCAGAGCATGCCGGCCCGGTCCAGTGGGACCAACCCTACTGTATCTGCTGGACTCACAGGACCATCTCTGGTCGTGAGTCAGACCACAGCCTCCAAAGTTGTGGTTCCATCTAGCAAACCTCCTCAGGTTCCCAGATCACCCCCTGTGTCTACCCCCCCAAGGCAGAGCAGAGAAAGCAGTCCCAGCAGGAGCGGAGAAGCCCAAATGCCCGGAGCAGGCCAGCAGCCGCAGGTTCCCCGTACCAATCCGATGCAGATGGTGGTCCAGGGAATGAGTGCCCTGCAGGAAGCCATAGAGGGCCTGAAGAAGGACAATCTGGACCTGAGAGAGCAGATCGCCGCAGTCGCACGTCCAGAGCAGCCGTTCAGAATGTTGCAGCCAGGACCTGGGCAGCCCTTCAACCCCTTCGGGAGAGCAGGGTTGAACCGGTCAATTCCCCAGGAGATCGTCACCAGGCTGGATCTAGGTGTCACCTCCTCGAGGAGTGGCCCAGAGATACTGGATCTGGACTCATCTGCGTTTGGAGCACCGCAGTCCAGACCAGTTCAGCCTGCAGGTAATCCTACACCTTGTTTTCCTCCTGGGACTGATCCTTTGATTTTTTCAGGTACCCCTCCACAACCCACCATCGGACGAACGCCAGAGATCTCCGTAGGAGCAGCGCCTGTGAACCAGTCCAGCACCGGAGGATGGCAGGGAGGAGCACCGGCACAGTCAGCAGTTGGTTGGCATCCAGGACCAGGCTTCAGTTCATCCGTGGCAGCCAATCAGCCAGCCGCAGGACCTTGGGGAGGAGCCCCTCCAGGCTTCTTCCCTCCGCCAATCAATCCGACCTCAGGGCCCTGGGGAGGAGCCCCTCCAGGCTTCTTCCCTCCGCCAGTCAATCCATTCCCTGGAGCAGGCAGTCTCTCAGACCAGCGCTACCAGGAATTGAAAGACATGATCACCAAGATACCTGGTATGCCAAGGCCAATGGAGAAAGCTTCCCAGGACAGCTATGCAGATTCACCATTCATCGACAACATTGCCCTGATCAATGTACCCAAGGGGTTTGTGCCACCAACCATGACACTATATGATGGTACGCCCGACCCCCTGGACCACATAAATCAGTATAAGCAGAAAATGATGGTGGTAACCGCAACCGGAGCACTTAAGGAGGCTTGCATGTGCAAAGGATTTGGGTCAACCCTATCCGGAGCAGCCCTGCACTGGTTTGTGGGATTGCCCAATCGCAGCATCTCCTCCTTTGCAGATCTGGTTAATGCCTTTAATCAGCAGTTTGCTAGCAGCATGAAACCAGAAAAGCAGACCAGCGATCTATACAGAATTGTTCAAGGATTCGAGGAAACCACTCGAGATTACCTCACCAGGTTCAACAAGGAAAAGGTTGCCATCCCGCATTGTGATGTACCCACTGCCATTGAAGCCTTCCGCAGGGGGTTACATCACGATTCAGACCTGTACAAGCAATTGACAATGCACCCATGCACTGCCTTTGCTGATGTACAGGCCCAGGCAGTTGCAGCCATGAGGCTGGAAGAAGACGCTGCCTCCAGAAGAAGTACCTACGACACAGAACCTGTGTCTAGGAAAGCACCAGTAGAAAAAAGGACCGAAAGGTCAAAGCCCTACAGCAAGCCAGTGAACAAAGTATCCGAGAGTACCGGTGGGAAAAATGATGCAGATCCGCCTCCGAAGGTCAGTGAGTATGGTTTTACCACCGGAATGGCTGGCTTGCTAAAGGCCTTGAAAGAGCTCAAAGGAGTCAGGTGGCCAAAGAAGAGAGAAGAACGGCCCAATGACCGCCGTGATGCTAGCAAAAAATGTGAATTTCATGATGACATAGGTCATACCACGGACGAATGTTACACCCTCAGAAAGGAGGTCCGATTCCAGTATGACCGAGGCAACTTGGACCATCTACTCCCAGAGAAGTCCACCAGAGTCAACGCGGCCAGCCAGGTGCAGCCTTCACCAGCTCCTCCCTGCAATAGAATTGTCAATGTCATTACTGGAGGATCAGAGCTGTGTGGGCTCACCTACTCAGCAGCCAAAAGACGTGTAACTGCAGCAAAGGGAGACAAGCCAGAGTCATCATGCAGAATAGCAAGGCAGGACCTCCCAACAGTGACCTTTGACGAAACAGACGCAGAAGCTGTACCGGAGCAGCATCATGATGCCCTGATTATCACATTGAACATTGGAAATTGTGAGGTCAGAAAAGTCATGATAGACACAGGCAGCTCCGTCAACCTACTAATGCTGGAAGCACTAAAGAGCATGGGATTCGACGAGAAGGACCTGACAAAGAAAGCTATTCCCCTGGTCGGATTCAGCGGGGAAACGGCGCATACCCTGGGGGAGATCACCATCCCCACCTACGCCGGAGGGCTGAACAAACAGGTAAGGTACTTAGTTATTGATGGTCCATCTACTTACAATGTTATTCTTGGCAGGCCCTGGATCCACGAAATGCGAGCAATCCCGTCAACGTATCACCAGTGCCTGAAGTTTCCTACCCCGTGGGGAGTTCAGGAGATACGGGGAGACCAGGAGGAGGCCAAGGATTGTTACAAGGTAGCCCTAAAAAGGACCACCAAACCACCAGCAGCCAGAGCATAGCAACTACAGCAACTGCACGTCCAGGAGGAGTACATCGAGCCCCAGCAGGCGGAAATCGATGAGGTCCACCTGGATGAGCAGCACCCAGAAAGGACCGTGTTCGTGGGCTCAGAGTGCTCTGGAGATCTGCGCCGGCAGCTCCTCCAGCTGCTCCGAAAGAACATGGACTGCTTTGCTTGGTCTCACAAGGACATGATTGACATAGACCCAGAAATCATAACGCACAAGCTCAGCATAGATCCAGGATTCCGACCAGTGCAGCAGAGGCGCAGGAAGTTCGCAGCAGAAAGACATCAGATCATAAACCAGGAGGTGGATAACCTTCTGGAGGCAGGAAAGATCAGGGAAGTCAGGTATCCGGAGTGGCTATCTAATGTAGTGGTGGTACCAAAAAAGAATGGCAAGTGGAGGGTCTGCGTGGATTTCACAGACCTGAATAAGGCCTGTCCCAAGGACCCATTCCCCTTGCCACACATAGATGCCATGGTAGACGCCACTGCAGGCCACGAAATGTTGACTTTCCTGGATGCCTGGAGCGGGTATAACCAGATCAAAATGGACCCGGCAGACCAGGAAAAGACAGCATTCAGGTCCGAAAGAGGCATCTACTGCTACAACGTAATGCCCTTCGGCCTGAAGAATGCTGGTTCTACATACCAGCGGCTCGTCAATATGATGTTCAAAGACCAGATAGGACGTAATATGGAAGTCTACATAGATGATATGGTGGTCAAATCCAAGCAGTCAACAGACCACACCCAACACCTGGAGGAAACATTCAACACCCTCCGGAAGTACAAAATGAAGTTAAATCCAGCTAAGTGTACCTTCGGAGTTTCTAGTGGGAAATTCCTGGGGTATATGGTAACACAGAGGGGGATAGAAGCCAGCACAGAACAGATCAAAACAGTTCTGCAGCTGAAGTCACCCCAGAAACCAAAAGATGTGCAGCGTCTGACGGGAAGAGTAGCAGCCCTGAGCAGATTCATCTCCAGATCCTCAGACCGGTGCAGATTATTCTATGATATTTTCAGAAAAAGCCAGAAGTTTGATTGGACACCAGAGCACGAAAAGGCATTCCAGGAACTAAAGCAGTACCTGAGCAGCCCACCCCTGCTATCCAAGCCAGAGCAGGGGGAGGTTCTGCTCCTGTACCTCTCAGTAACCGAAGCAGCAGTAAGCGCAGTTCTGGTCCGACAGCACGAAGGAGCTCAGCACCCGGTGTACTACGTCAGCAAGTCATTACTACCAGCAGAAGCAAGGTATACCTCACTGGAGAAACTAGTATTAGCATTGGTCACAACATCTTACAAGCTGCGTCCATACTTCGAATCTCATATCATCTCAGTGGTTACCAATCACCCACTCAAGACGGTTATGAGAAAGCCAGAATTATCAGGACGAATGGCTAAGTGGTCGGTGCACCTCAGTGGGTATGACCTCCAGTTTGAACCACGCACAGCCATAAAGTCACAAGCCCTCGCAGACTTCGTCTCCGATTTCAGCCCAGCACTCCAGACCCAAGCAGAGCAGGAAATTCTGCACCTACACCAGGGTGCCAAACCAGGCACCTGGGAGTTACGAGTAGATGGAGCTTCAAACGCCAGAGGGTCTGGAGTTGGGTTGATCCTCCGATCACCAGAAGGGGATCTAATCACCCAAGCAGTCCGATGTGAGTTCAAGACCACAAATAATGTGGCTGAGTATGAAGCCCTAGTCCTGGGACTGCAACTAGCCTTGGACATGGGAATCAACCATGTTAATGTATATAGTGATTCACAACTAATTGTGAATCATGTCAATGGGACATACGAAGCAAGAGACCCCACAATGGCGGCCTACTTGTGCGTGGCAAAGGAGTTAATCGGCAGATTCGTGGAATTCTGCATCCAGCAAGTACCCAGAGAGCAGAACGCAGAGGCAGATGCACTGGCAACTCTAGGCTCAACCTTCAAACCAGCCGACGTAGCCAGTATTCCAATCACCCATGTCCTCAAACCAGCCATTCCTGGACCAGATTCGGGCCAGGAGGAGCTGCCTATCTGCAGCAGCAACCTAGACCAGGAGTCAGAACAAGACTGGCGAAAGTCATACCTGGACTGGTTGCAGCATGATATCCAACCCAGCAGTAAGAAAGAGGCACGCAGTTTCAGGATGAAGGCTTCCAGGTTCATACTGATTGATGGAATCCTGTTCCGGAAGTCGTTAGCAGGGCCATATCTGCGATGCCTGGACCAGACCGAGGCACAGACAGTCTTGCATGACCTCCACAGTGGCGACTGTGGAAATCATGCAGGGGGAAGAAGCCTGTCCAACAGAGCTCTCAGAATGGGGTACTTCTGGCCCACAATGCGCAAAGATGCAAAGGAATACGCAAGGAAGTGTGACGCCTGTCAAAGGCATGCACCTGTCAACCACCAACCAGCAGAACCCCTGCACCCGGTCATATCCCCATGGCCCTTTATGAAGTGGGGAATGGATATTGTGGGACCTCTCCCCAGAGCACCAGGAAACAAGTTGTACATGTTGGCAATGACTGACTACTTCTCTAAATGGATCGAAGCAGAGTCATTCACCCAGACCACCGAGGCACAGGTCATTTCTTTTATCAAGCGTAATATATTCACCAGATTTGGCATACCTTCAGAAATAATATGTGACAATGGTTCCCAATTCATTGGGAAGAAAACCGAGGCATTCTGTGCTGGGTGGAACGTATCACTCCAAAAGTCTACCCCCAGAAATCCCCAGTCCAACGGACAAGCTGAGTCCAGTAATAAGATCATTATCGAAAATATGAAAAAGAAACTACAAGAGATGGGAGGGAAATGGGCAGAGGAGCTTCCTCTGGTCCTGTGGGCTGACAGAACTACCCCAAAAGTAGCAACAGGTCAAACCCCCTTCAGCCTCGTTTTCGGAGCAGAAGCTGTGATCCCTTCTGAAGTCAAAATCCCAACCCACAGATACGGGAGTATAACTGAGGATCAGAACCAAGTAGAAATGAAAAGCAGCCTGGACACTGTTGATGAACTCAGGACCAGTGCCTATGTCAGGATGGCTTCATACAAACAGATGGTGGCTCGGAGCTACAACAAGAATGTCAGGATCAGAACCCTGCAGGTAGGAGATCTGGTCCTGAGAAAGGTGTTCCAGAACACCAAAAACAGACAAGCCGGAAAGTTCGCTTATAACTGGGAGGGCCCATACCAGGTTGAAAGCATAGTTGGTAATGGGGCCTACAGGCTAATGACAATGGAAGGGGAAATGATACCCAGATCATGGAATATACTTCACTTAAAAAAGTATATCATCTAAAGGTGCCTCCACCAGATCAGAGCAGCTCCCTTAGACTCAGGTTCTACTCTGTATAAAGTTTACTCTGGTTCAGCTTAAAATTTTGTTTTACCTTTATATTTTTTATATAAACCTAAGTTTAGAATGATATCTTGCCTTTATATTTTTTAAGTTTAGTAGTCTAAGTCTTGTAATTTCAAACCTTAGTACATTTTCAACTTTTAAGTCTTTTAAAAGGAAAAATTTTCATCATTTATTTTCTGGACCAGAATTTACCTATCCTAGTGGACTGACCTAAAGAGGAAATCTGCATTGATCGCAGGAGAACCTAAGTTAAGCCTGGCACCCCAGTATAGGGACGGGTATACAAAACACCAGGCCAGCACACCAAAGCAGCGATGGCCAAAATACAAACGAAACATGCATGTACAAAAGAAAAACGCCAGAACAACGGCAGAAAAACCAACAGATTAGACAAAGCCCATACAACGGGGACATACGATTAAAAGCTGCTCGAGGCAGCTCAAAACGAAAATATTTCCACTGATCCACCAGAACCAGTGGCAGGATTGTTTTTAATGGTCCACCCGGACCAGCAGCAAAAAGTTACAAAGTTAAGCCCACGCAGGGGCATCCGCAGTTCAAAAGAAAATATTAACGCCCATATCAGGGCCCAACAGACAAATTCTTTAAAAACCTACTCATCAGGAGTAGGAGCAGCAGCATCGGCATTGGTAGGGTCAGAGGTCACTTCCTCTCCAACATCCTGGGACCCTACCTCACCTTCTTCCTCATCATCATCAGAAATCAGATCCATGTTTAAACCATCGGGAAAGTCAGAAGCAAAGGCCTTCTCCAAAGCCGCCAAGTCCCAAGTAGTATGGCTACCCTCCTGGAACTCCCGAACACACTTCACCCGAGTCTCAGCAGCGGTGTAGGCAACAGCCTCAATTAATGCTCTCTGCAAGCCAGCCTTTTTATGCTCCAGAGCCTCCACCTTCAGGACCAGATCAGCCTCCGAGGTTAAAGCCCGCTCCAGTTTAGACTGAGCTGCGGCTAACTGGTCCT
This sequence comes from Silene conica, assembly GCA_029255685.2. NCBI lineage: Eukaryota > Viridiplantae > Streptophyta > Magnoliopsida > Caryophyllales > Caryophyllaceae > Silene > Silene conica. The sequence goes on from CM055319.2 coordinate 15,423,045, forward strand.
GGGACGATCCCTCCAGGGTCCTGAGCTCCTCCTCCTGAGCCTTGAGCTTCTCTTCCTGGGCCTTAAGTTTCTCCTGGCCAGCAATCACCTCCCGACGAAAACGATCAACCGCCTGCCGCAGATTTCCCCTCAAGACCTCCTCAGAGCTGAGCTTCGCCTTCATCTCCTCCATCCTCTCCAGAGCAGCGTCATGAGCCACCTTCATACGCTGGAGATCAGTCAGCAACTCCTCACTCTGCTGCTTGGTGCACAACGCCAGTTCCAGAGCCTAAAAGCACGCCGAGCCAAGTCAAAAAAAAAAAAAAAAAAAAAAGAGAAAAAAGAAGAAAAAACAGAAACAAAGAAATTTACCTCAAAGGAGACTTCAGCGACGCGCTTGGGCAAGTCCCGGAAGGGACGCTTTTTTAGAATAGAGGCAGAAGCAGGGAACAATAGGGAGTTCAGAGTAGGCCAGAGCTTGGTCTGGGAACCTCCAAAGTCTCCTGGAAACTCCAGCTGCAGAGGAGGAGAGGAAGATTCTCCAGAAAATGTTCGAGGTAGCTGTTCCAAAACAGGCTTAAAGCCAGGAGTAGGAATGGAGGGAAGGACCACCAGAGGAGACGGATCAACGAAGGGAACCTCAGGAACAGACTCCTGAACCAGATCGACGGTATCAACTTCAATTGGGGCAGCCTGGGACCCGGCTCCAGCAGAGCTCCCCTCAACAACATCCACTTTCTTTTTCTTCGAGGATCCAGCATCCCCAGGAGCTAACCTCTTCCTACGCAGCTGCATCACCCTACTTATATCAACTCTGGGCTTGCCTGGAAAGACAGAAGTCAGTATAAAACCAAACATAACCTACCCAGAAAAAACAGCCATATCAAAACACCGTACCTTCCTTCTTTACCGCCAGAACAGCAGAATCCCGGACCAGCCTGGAGAAAGTTCTCTCCTCGGCAGGAAGGTCCAGGAGCTTGGCCTTCGAAGTAGGGGGATCCACAGCATCGGGGAACTTAGCCAAGCTATGCCCTGCAGAAGCCAATAAAAACCATCAGCATGAAACCAACAGCAAAGTAATCTGGCAAAACCAACACCAGAGCAGAGGTAGTACCTTCCACGGACTGCCAATTGGCAAAGATATAGTCTGGGGAGGAAGGAAGAGTGTCGATCTTGACAAAAATAAAACGATTGAACCACTTACTATCATCAGGAGTGGTGGAAAAAACAATAGCAGAAGGCATATTATCATGACCACGAATGGTGCACTGAAAATGGCCCAGAGAACGAGGGGCGAACCACTGCCCCAAGTCGGCTAAACCGATGTTCAGCCCTCGTTCACGGTTCAGGGCGCAAATGCTGAGCAAGATCCTCCATGCATGCGGAGCAATCTGGCACATGGCCAATTTGGTTAACTTCAGGAAATCAACAATTAAACCAGGGAAAGGAAATCTGAGACCCAAACGAAAGGGGTACTCGTAGAAGCAAGTCCACCCCTCCCTCTCAAAGTCGGCTTTCTCGCCGGCACGGGGGAAGTGGTAAACAACCTCATCCGGAAACCCGAACCAAACCTTGATGAGGGACGCATGGGACTCAGTGAAGGTAGAGTCACACAAGTGTTTCTCAGCAAGTAGACCTTGTGAAGGGAAAAGGCCAGAATACTCCTCAGAAGCAGGAACAGACCCACAAGACCCAGCAGGGGCAGAAGTAGCAACAGGAGTAGCAGAAGAGGATTCAGGAGCAGACATGGTAAAAAGACGAAAGCAGTAAAAGAATTTCGCAACAGATGAAAAAAGAAAGGCAAGAAAGCAAGAGAAAGCAAGAAAGAAGGTAAATTTTTTGAAAGAGGTAAAATAAAGTACACGGTTAAAGGGGGTATTTATAAGGGAATCACGTGGGTTAAATTTGAAAGTTAAATTTCAAAAGGCAAAACTGAAGGGTTAAAGAAAGTAAATAATGGGGAACAAGACAGTTAATGAAGTGATGGGGCAAGTGGGGCAGATGGGACAAAAGAGCGGCTGTGAACAGTTGCCAAAACCCCAACTACCTCCATTAACTCAGAAGCGTATTCAAAGGCACGAAAGGAAATTCCAGCCCAATTAAAAGCCAAGGTTAGGCTGAAATTTGGGGGAAATTGTTTAGCCCAAAATTTACATCTCACTACTGGGCCCAGTGATGAATAAATACGCAGCCCAACGCCAGAAGCAGATCAGAGGCAAATCAGACGCAGACCAAATACAGATCAGGCGCAGAAAAAGAGCTGTTGGAATAGGAGGATGGGTCAAAACCCTAAAGGAATATTCCCCGATATCCACTCCTACATTCCAGGGCCAGAGCAGAAGTTGGTTAAGCTTAAATCCGCGGCTATAAAAGGAAAGGCTAGGGCACTTCTTATATTCGAATTTTGGATACATTGTAAAACCCTACTTCTCTAGCAAAATACTTGTAATCCGTCCCTACAGTGAAAAATCTTCGATCATAGTAAAAATATTGGTGGGATTCCGTTCCCCCCGCGGTTGTTTCCCTAAACGGGTTTTTCCGCGTCACCAAAAACCTTACGTGTTATTCTTTGTTCATTTTTGTTTTTGCATTCGTCTTTTACGTAAACCCTCATATTGGTTGGCACTTTGACTCATAACACAATCAATTGACCCGGTAGAAATTTTACCAAAACAGTATGCATATGCATTCACTTTGCATAAAATATGGTTATGACTCCTACTGGAATGGGATAATTCATTTCCCTGATACCATTGTTGCCTAATTACTCACTCACTGAGTTCTGATCTCTCTGCGACTTTGCACATACCTGCGCATCAGATGCTTCCAGCCCCGCTACTGAATAGTTCTGTGCACGCTTGTGCTTATTTCCTTCAATGAAAACTCTATCTAAAGCTACGCTATGCTTATGATCAGCTGCAACCAATCCCTGTAAGACAGTTCTGAGCACGCTGCAAGCCACGGCTACCAGTCCCTGCATCTGTACAGTTAAAAAAATTGCAGACCCACGTCCCCGCTCTTTCTTCCAAGGAAGCATGCTCTGCACTATTCCGGCAACTTCAGAAACTCTGCCTCTATTAATGCCATTCCAGCAGCTTCAATCCCTACTACCCAGCCCCTATCAGACCTCTGTATACACCTGCCAGCTAGTCATAATGACTGCCACAGTCCGAACTACTGACTGTACGCAACCAAATACCTACAGCCAAAAATTCTGATTATGCACAGATGCTTGGCCATCCCAACACTCATTCCGGCATCAGATATCTATTGGTTGGAGTTTTTGATATAATACTTTCTAACACCATCCATATACTATAATCTGATTAGTACACTTTCTAATACTATCCATATAATCTGTTTGTGAATGATCTTTGTAATCTACTATAATTTGATTAGTACAAATTCTTTCTAACACCATCCATATATTTGTAATTTAAGAATACTAATTCTAAAAACTTATTTATATGCAGGTTGATCAATGACAACGCCAAAGAGAAAGAGTAGTAACAGAGGAAACAACTCAAGGCAATCTGATGATGGAACAACAAATAGAGAGAAGCGTTCTAAGAGGGGTCGATCAGTCCTAATGTTAGCATCAAAAGCTCTCAGAGATGAGAAGCCAATTAACTTAGAATGAGGTAATGAGCTAAACTTGCCGATATATGTTGGAGATCATTAGAGGAAGATATATTAACATTATGCCAAGTGTACGTGCTTTATTGTTTTTTGGCCGCAATATTTACTTATTTCGATAAAAATTACACGCCTTCTGTAAATGATTGTAATTGTGTCTTTTGTTTCTATGTATAGTTCATGTTTAAAGCACCAAAGACATACTCGGTTGATCAAATTGACGAGGTGCGAGACATTTGGGCAACTTATGAATTGCAGTTTAAGGCGCAAGTATTTGAAGGCAGCGTTTAAAGTATACCAACGATTCTATCTAGATAGCTTCAAATTTTGTAAGTTGTGTTGAACTTATATTATAGTTCGTATTTTATAGAAACAAACTTATAGCTTTTTCCGAAATGTAAGAGATGATATATTTAAGTTAATGAAACAACATTATTGTCAAAAATTCGTTCTTTTGTTCGTTATATGATAACAGTTAAGTTAATTGGTAGCGCGTATGTGCTTGTGGTTTGTATAGTCGTTTGGTACTGTGTTGTTGTTGTCTCATTGCTGCCATGTGGGGGTATGTGACTACTGCTGCGTTAATTGGCTATACAGGACGGTTTTAAATGGCTTGCGGTAATTGTGCGACATTTGAAATGGCTTGCGATAATTGCTTTAAATTGGCGCCCAAAAAATTGGCTATACAGGACGGTTTTGTTCATAAGCGTCCTAAAATTCACCTTTTAAAATTATGTGAGCATGTTCAAAACAAGACGGTTCAAAACTCCAACCGTCCTCCTTAAAAATATCAAAGAAGACGGTTCTAAATGCAACCGTCCTCTTTCATATATATCAAAGACGACGGTTCTATATGCAACCGTCCTCTTTGATATATACAAAGAAGACGGTTCTAATTACAACCGTCATCTTTGATATATACAAAGAGGACGGTTTGACTTTTTTTCAACCGTCCTCTTAGGCAACGAGGACGGGGGAATTTAGGACGGTTGCTTTCATGTTTTAGGACGGTTTTCAACCGTCCTCGTTTCCCCCTTTTGTAGTAGTGCTAATGTGTTTTTTCTTATGGAGAGTTTCATTAATCTGTGGTATGATGGTATAATTCATGCTAACTTTATTTTGGGTAGTTGGTAAGGTTACTGTCTGTGGCACTAGATGTCCATTCCTTTTCCTTTTTCTCGAGAAGCAATGGCTGCATGAGCTTCTCTAGGTCTAGAAGACATCATGTAAACCGGAAACATGTTGGCCTATTCACCAGGTTCGTTACGTTTTTCTATTTGGGCGTGTTCGACAGATTATTAGATGTTCTTGATTATATAGGCCTGACGCGTTTAGATATATACTCATATATAGCTAATCTTAAATCAAACCTGGTTTATAATACTAGCTTCCAAACAAATAACATCAGAACATGAAAATCTTTTAAAATGTATATAACTACATCTGTAAATATTGAATCTGTGAACGTCATAGTCCAGTCCTATACTTTTTACATCTTCATTAGCTTCCATCTATATATAACCATTTGTAAATGAATTGTAGTCATGGATAATTTTACTAGCTTGAATTCTATTAACAACTGCTTTTGCACCTGTGTTTATAAGTGTTGTCTTAATTAATGTTCGGCATTAGGAGTCAACATCATAACACAGTGCATTATACATTTGTTGTCCTAATGTAAATTAAGCAGGTTATTTTATTTTTTTTCTTTTCCAGGGTAATAAGATGCGTGGTGCTTTATTTGATGATCAAGTAGAGATATATGAGGATGCTATCAAGCACAACCGGAGATATGAAATATCAGATGCAAGTATCAGTCCAGTAAAACCTGAGTACCAAACCCATGGTGCAGGACTTGGATACCAGATGACCTTCAACCATCGTACAATTATCATGCATGCTGATGATGATGAATGCACTGATGTTAACTACTGTCCAATTAACCAGCTGTCCCGATCACCTGATTATAGCGAATGTTTGGTATATTTTCTAAGTACACTCAGAATATATACACTGGTTGTAGTACTACTGCATCTTGTTTCTATGTAATATACAGCTAACAGTTTTCGCTTACTTTGTAGACATAGTAGGCGTTGTACTCTTTGTGGAAGACCAGCCACGTAAGGTGCTCACATCTAAGACACGAGAGACCAGTGTACGTGAAATTGTGTTGGTCGACCACAGGTGCGAGAACATGCCTATTAAGCTGTCATTAAATTCAACATTAAGGCTAACAAAAATATTATCTGAGATATTTCACATAGTATTAATACTATTGTTTATGCAGCACTGTACAGCCATTGTCAATTTCAGTTTGGGATGATCTTGCTCATGATGATTGTACTCTATTGATACCCGTGCGTGGTAAATTCATAATCGTCGGTATAACTGCTCTTCGAGTATCTGTGCACAGAGGTTGTCATAAAATCTACTACCATGGGCTTCTACAATTAAAACTTTGGAAATTACAAGTCATCATGCTATTGTGTTATCCTTAGATATCAGGCATCTAACAATAATCTTTGCATCTTCTATAATGACACAGGTTTTTCAATGACTACAAGTGCTTCGACTGTCTTTATACATAAGCATGTTGGTGAAAAGGCAGATGTTATTACGTCCTGGTACTGACCCAACCTATAATTATCAATAAATCAGAACATACGTTTAATAAATTGACACTTTGCTAATGCCATATCTAAATGAGCGTGTAGGATGAATAGTCATGCTACTGCCTTGACGCATCTGCAGACCAAACTTTTCAATGTAAAGATGCATGTGCTGAATGACAACCCAATTACAATTTCCACACTCCGCTCTAAAAAGGTATCAATGTTTGAACAGAAGTTGTCGTTGCGTAATTTATTAATGGTTATCTTGTTTGCGAAACCGCAAACCAATCATATGGAACTTTCAGCATGTAAATCGATAAACAACGAATAACTTGCTGATAACTGCACAAAAGCTACAATAATACTCTACCTGAAACTAGATCAGGCAAATAAGTTTACAAATTAGTTATTGTTTTAGTTAACCGATATGAACAACTGTTTTCAAGCAAAAACAACATTGCAAGATGAAAAACATTGGCTAGAAGTGACTATTCCGGAAATTGATTTTGAGAAAATCAATGCATATATGGGCTGCTCAAAATGTTGGAAGCGTTCCACCGTACCTCAGGGTACTACATATACATGTAACAACTGCTCCAAGCCTGACTGCACTTCAGTGCCTAAGTATGCTTATGCTGAACTCTTTACTTTTGGATAACTACGTCTCCTGTTACAAAAATCTATGCTTAGAGGCGGGAATTTAGTTAGCATACATCCTACCTAAAAGATTTACACAAACTGCAGGGTCACATTCAACTGTGATATATCAGATGGCACAGGAACCTTGCCCTTAACTATGTTTACGGATATTACTGAACAACTGTTTAGGATGCCTGCTCCTCAAATATTCCACATGAAACATGCTGTAAGTGTACAGATATGTGAATTTGTTTACATATTTTCAAATTACTGCTTATAACCCTGATTTTGCTTTGCAGTCAGATGCTCAAGCTTTTTCAGCAATAAAAGAATTGCTTTCTCAAACTCCTTTTAAAGCACAGGTTGTTCCAGCCAAAACACTTTCAATAAATAACGTGTTCCAGTGGGTTGTGAAACGGGTTGTCGTTAATGGTGAGGAGAATGTTTCTTCCAAATCTGACGTAAGCCGCCCCAGAGCTGGACAAAACTCAAAATCAATCAACCCAGAGGGAAGCCATGTCTTAGAAGACCTTAATGAGAAGCGTCTCAGTTTCCCTAATACCATTGAACATTCTGATGAAACTTCCATCCCAGGTATTACTGAGGTCGACAATGCTAGCAGAATTGACAGTTCTACTTCTCCTACGGGAAATAATTCAGTGAAAGATGTGCCCTTAAGTTCATCACACTCAAACATACCAAAGAGGAAGTGCAGGAAAGATAAATCAGGTTCCCCATCTAAGGTGCACGCACCCTGAACTTACACTCCCCCAGTCTAAAAATCACTGAAACCTTATAATATTAGTTTGTCTTTTGCTGTTTTGGTGCATCCAGTATGCACGGATCACTCTACTTGACCAAAATGCTTAGGATCATTGTGTCCTTATATTAGTAGGTTGCGTTTTGCTGTTTTGGTGCAACTAATATGTCGAAGTCAACAGATAATCTTGTAACAGGTATTGGTTTAACTGTATGTTGCACCCGTGTTGCGATTCCATCATTTCCCAGACGGATCATATACTATATGGGTATGTAATTATAATCACTCTGTAACCCCTTTTGGCAACTTGTTATAAATCGCAACCTCTTACTATCTTAAGCTTCTAGCGGATGTTTAAAACCCAATATATGGTTGTCCAATAATGCTCGTTTACTGCATTGACCATTACACACTAACCAGTTATTTATAAACAATTTGTGGACGCCTGTTGTTTATTATAAAGTGCCTTACCCGTAGCAGAATTTGGAATTCAAACTCATTTATGAAATAGCTTTGCCATTCCAACTTAGACGTTGTGACTACTTAAACAAGAGATTGTTAAAAAGTACAGAAAGCATTTTACACTAACTCACATATCATCCCGCAATAATCATCATGATTTGTGACTTAATATAGCTAATAGGTGCAGTACGTATCAACTATATATAAATGCTTACTCTTCGCGTATCTAATATCTATAATCATATATACTTGTACAATAGCTTAGACATCATCATAAACGTTGGTAATTATCCATGTAGACTATGGAAGCAGGTTAAACATCCGACTTTACTTAGCATTTATATAACAAATACATCATCTGATAGCGTACTATTATAGATTGAAGATCATACAAGAACAAACACAAATACATAATTTTGACACTGCTTTACCAGCACAAAAAGGAGTATTGATATGTACTAATACTAACATAAAGATGCCTAAGTTCTTATACGATAGATCATTACCAAAATGTTGCAGACCAATCGATTATGCTAACATCAAAAACATGCATAACTTTAGGCATTGCCGAAACATAAAAACATAACCTTTTATAGTATAGTCATCTTACCAGTTAGTTAATTATCCAAATTAACAATCAGAATCGTAGTAGCCTTCGCTTCCCAATTTCTCAATGGAGGGCTCATATGAGCTGCTGCACCTTCTACTATGTTTCCTGTTCTTCTGCACTCTAGGCTTACGTTGCTTGATCACCTTGTAAATTGACACCACCTGCTGATCTCTCATCACCCATATTTTTTTTCCATAATTTTCCCTCACTAACCGACTTCTGTAATCTATGTCGACCTTAGAGGTCTCCATTCCAACAAGGAATTGATTAGCCCATGCTTTACAAACCTCAGCCATATTCCTTTTGCTTGCATGATCAAGTCTGCTAAACACATGTCCTGTGAGTTCTGGCATCTCAAAAAAAGGGTGATGATGTTTACTACCCATTAATGTCTCCTCTTCAACGGTTGTTTTATTAAACAGAGACTCAGACTTGAATTGAGCTTTTTTCCACTTAACATAATCTCCCAGGAAGTTTGGTTTATCGTCTTTGTTAAAATATAACAGTTTTCCCGGACATTATTCCATTGTATGTGGGTAGATTAATTGAGTTTCTGCCTAGAAATAGGATGATGATGAAGTCGGAAATGTTGCGTTTGGTGTTAATGGCTGAATATGGGTGTAATTATGGTCTACAGTGGTGTCTAATCAAAATGGAGAGTGTACACCAAATGCAATAGAGCCGTCTTTCGATAATTGTGTAAGTAGGCGTCTAATTAAGAGTACTAATTATTCATAATACAACTTAAAATGTGTTAGTAATCCAGTATTGGTACGGTTTAGCATAAACAATTTACGTCTTGCGTAAAGTTGTTTATACAAATTATAAGCATAATACGTGTGTTGGATTAATCTATAGTAAGCCTTTGACGTAAGTACAATTGTAACGGACACGGCCATCAACGTACACACAAACACGAACAGCGCTATCCATTTCAGGCTTATAATCACAATAAAAAACAATTTTGTTCCTCCCTCTAACTCATTTTGTATCCATTTCATATCATCAAATATTCATCAAAAATGTTCACCAGTCACAAACAAGATTTACTATATATTATATAATAACAACAATTTGTTGACATTTTAGATAGCTTATTATAACTTAATTTAAAACCAAAGTTAAAAAGTATTGTAGCTCTTAACATGTAAATCAGCCATTTGACCTTTATTACACATAGTTGTAGTTAATCAAGTTGCAAGACTTACGTTTCCAATAAAAGGTTGTTGTCAAGGTTGATAATAACTTAATTAAGATTAATCTTAAAAAAGATATACATTCGGAACTCCTTAAGTTGAATTCCGTTACTAGCAGACACATTGCAAGATTAATTGACTTAACACTATAATTAACCATCCCAAAATAAATAGTTAATCTAATTGTATCGATAGGGTCGATTTGAAATTTCTTCGATATACTACAACTTCGGTTAAAATCTGTCTCTCGTTACTCTTTATTCAATCTTAATCATCAATTGATTTCCTTGTATAGCACAAATGAAGATGCGTTTGATACAGTTTAAATGCACAAATGAGCACACAAAAAACTGAGAATAAGGCATACTATATAACTAAATTAATTTTTACCAAAGTACCGCAAACTAAAACAATAATTTGAATAAGTACATTACTGAATCATGTCGTAGACAATACATGAAATAAGACGGTTAGAGTAATATGACACATTAGTTCACAACAACAGCATGGTACATAAACATATTGTTGTCGATAAGAATCATCATTATCAAATGTCATTATCGTAATCATCATCAGATGAAACATTGTCGGTGGAAGAATAATTAAGGCGGTCTGCTTGTAAATGTTGGTCGCGTAAATATTCAAGCTCTTCCTCCATTGTAACCTCGTTGTATACGTGATAATAATGGAGGCATTCACGTGCGTGGAATGTAAAGTCTCCCAAATCCAGATAGTAGATCTAATAAAGAGTCGGGATTCATGACGTTGAACAAACATCGAATGATTTCAACTACTTCTTTTCTTAATTTGCTATGTTCTTCTCCTTTTGAAATGTAAGTATCTGCAAAAAAAAACATTTCAAAACAGATGGATTTAACCACAAAAGGAAAAAAAAAATACAAAAAAAACGAGTAACTTTCTTGGTTAAATAAAATAAATTAGTCATAACATTACCGATTGTTGAATTGTTCAAAACAGGTGGACTCAAAACAGTATGTGCGTTTCCAGCTATGATTGAGATCAACATTAACAGTGGTGGTGAACAATGTAACATATTCATGTACACTGCTTCTGGCATAACTAGATTCAAACGAGCAACAAAGTTAAGGGCATCATCTCTTATCAAGTCTATGCCTCTTTGAAAATCCCTAACTTTATCATCCCAGTAAGTCATTCTCAAATACTCTTAATCTGATACACCAACAAATGATATAAGAGTGAAAAAAATAAATATGTTGGATGTGATAATTTGTGACCTATAAAAATCTATTTAAATAAAGAGCTTAGGACAATATAGCCATTTGTAATAGTGACATTATAGCTAATGGTAATTTAAATGGAGAACATGTAAATTCAATATATGACAAAATTATGACTCCGTTAATTAAATCAAAAGCCTACATTCGAATAATACATTAATTAAATTAACTACAAACTACCCAAAACAATAAAATAAATGGAATTAATTTTTAAACATTTGAAAGACATAATAATACATCATTAATTGAGGTTGGACTTTTTTAAATTTCATTAGGCAAAATTGATCTAACATTCGCAACTCAAAAGGAATCTTGAAAAATAAATTCCTTTGTGTTTTTTAGCTACAAAAGGTAAAACAAGTTAGAAAAGAAATTGGTGGTGTGTTGAAAAAAGTTTGTATTATTACTTATTTATATAGACAAAAACCACTTATCCAATCTCATCCGTAATCTGAATAGACCAATCATAATAAAGGAGTTGAGATATCATTTATTCAACCCTATCCAATCTTGTGTTGTTGTAACTCGGAATATTATTGAGCTTATTTACTAACGTAATGAATTGTATACCTTATTCATGTGTTAGATTTATTTACGTTATTTAAGTTTACGTGTTCAATTTATAATTTCGTCGGTTTAATTTTAGTGTTATAAATTGTCACTTATATATGTACTTTTTTGTTTCAATTTTATTCAACTACGAAACTTAAACGCTCATTGGAAAATGATATTTAATGTAGTAAATTAAATTTTAAAAGTAAAACAAACAATAAATTTGTCAATATATGACAACTATTAATAACTATTTGAAGAAATAAGAATTATCGTATACTTATTTTTTCAAACAACAAACTATGTTTAAATTATTATAAGAATAGAGCTTTACATAAAGAAAAAATAACCCAAAAACTCATTAACAAAGTTTATATAATTCTGATTATATAACGTCGAAAATGGAACAGTAGGCCAGTAACTTCCGTGCGGAGTGCGTGATGAGCAGTGGTCACATTGTCCTACTCTCCGTCCTTTTACCTGCTTCGCACTCTTCTTCTCTGCCATTCTTCTTCCCATACTTCCTCATTTCTCACTTATAGCGTTGCCTGTGTTCATAATCACATATCCGCTAATCGTTTTGATCCTCAACTTTACGCATATTCATATCCATTGTTATAATTTTACAAAACTCTTCATTTCCTCTTCCTCGAAGTTTCACCCAGTATGTTCCTTATAAATTGATATGCTATAACGTCTTGTATATTTATTATAAATACCGAACTAAATTAGGTTAATATGTACACTAACGGTGAGTAAATGTGCAGAGCAAATTTTCTCTCTATTTATCCTACCTATACATTTTTCTTCCCTTCTAACAATTTCCATAATTTTTAAATTTAGTGTAATTAATCATATGTTAGTTTAATGTTGTTTCAATAAGTTGTAAGCTATAATTATTGGTTTGACTAAATTCGGAGAGTTCAAAACGTTACGTAAACATCCCCAAACAAACGATCAATAATCTCGGCTTATTGACATTGACGCTCTTTTATCCTTCAAAGCAGAAAGTCAATTTAATCGAATCAATACCATTTTTTTCTTAATTTACTTTTTTTCCTTTTTAACATCTGTGACCAATGAAAGCAAGCCTCATGAAGGGGTCGATTGAGAAGTCAAGTAACTCCACCTTGGACCACGAATTGACAACCAAAGCCAATGGTTCAATCCTGATTAACCTTGTTTTGGGGTGGTTAAGTAGCATCATAACGGACACGAACATGAAACCGCGTACCGGCATAACAATAATAATTTTAACGGGATTCAGGAGTTTCAAAACTTTTAATAGACGAAATGTCCACTCAAAATTCAAACTATTGTAAACATCCTGGTTGGTAGCGTAAATGCATTTTCACAAGCATACGTTTTAGACAAACACAATAGTCAATCTCTCTATATCTCTGTTATTTTCCAGATCTCAATCTTTTTCTTAAATATCTCTGAAAGGAAACTTCCAGTTTAGATCAAGCACAAAGACGGGATCACGAGGTCGAACGAATGTGAGATCGATAACCCCTAACCACCATTCACCATCAAACCGGAACACGTTCGTCACAAAAACACTGTAACACCTCTCCCACTTCCATCTACTACTCTTAAAGTAAGTATTGAATAATTTAATGTATTCAATCATAAATAGTATATAGACTGATTAAATGAATTGTGCATAAATTTAAATTTGTTACAACGATACTATTAGATGTGCAGTCACCTGAATTGTAATAGATTTATTTTTGTTAAAATGGTTTAGTTGCGAAATTAGAAACAGGTTATTTAGTATGATTGAAATTAGTGGTAACTGGTTGTGTTCCGCGTGAATCAAACGTTTAGGTATTGTCGATTTCCTTAGCTATTGCTTTACAATGTGGTTAATTGTTGTAGTTAATAGTATTGTGAAAGCTGTAGTAGTATCCCTCAAACTTACTGAAATTTGGGTGTTTATGACTTCCCTGTGATTTCATATTTTTCGATCTGTTAGTCAATCACTTGAAGTTTCTGATTCTTGAATTGTCATGTTAAACAAATGATGGAGACGAAGGTAGTATATAGTGAAATGGTGAAAGCCGTAATAGTACTCCTCGCACTTTCTGAAATTTTTTTGTTTATGACTTCTCTGTGATTTTCTATTTTCAGCTCTTTTGGTTAATCACTTTACGTGCCTGATTCTCGACCTGTCATGATAAGTAACGATGGAAATAGAGATAGTAAATAATAGAATTCTGAAAGTTGTATTAGTATACCTAAAACTTCCTGAACTTTGGGACTTCGTGGCTTCTCCATGGTTTTCAGTTTTTCGTTCATTAAGTTTATTGCTTTAAGTTTTAGCTTTTTGACTTATAATAGCTCTTTTAGTCAATCACTTTAAGTGCCTGATTCTCGACCTGTCATGATAAGCAACCGATGGAAACAGAGATAGTAAATAATAGAATTCTGAAAGCTGTATTAGTATACCTAAAACTTCCTGAACTTTGGGACTTTGTGGCTTCTCCATGATTTTCAGTTTTTCGTTCATTAAGTTTATTGCTTTAAGTTTTAGCTTTTCGACTTATAATGGTGGTGTTTTACTGCACGGGACATGCGCATCGGATAAAAATATAGGACAAGACAATAGAACAAAGGTAAAAGAAGGTGATAGTCTAAGGATATGAGGGTCAAGTAGAGCTTACAAGCTTCACTGGATTATGTTCGGTTTTATAGCTGTTTGGTCTAAAATATTCATTCAATCTCTTAAGAATCAATTACTTCTTATCTATGATTTTTAGTTCACCCATGTTACCCTATCTCCTTCTGCCTCATTGCTACTTTTGCAAGGTGTTACAGTGTCTCTCACGTAGCCTTATTGTAGTTGAATTCAAGAATTGCGTTTGCGACACACCTGTAAGAAGATATACCTCACTTCGTGAGGCTAAAGGAGGTCTACTTGTTAGTCTTGTTAGCATTATGCTGGATGTGCAGATTATTATATACACATGAATATTTGCGACTGGCTAACAAATATCACACTACACCTACTGCACCCATACTGAACTTAAGTATCATTGACGAATCTAACATTGAATAATTAATCGATGAAATTTTAGAAAGGTTGAAGCTTATGTCATGTGGTTCCATGTACTGCAGATATCATACCTCTGATCAGTAGCAGTCAAATAACAATAAATAAACCAATATGACACTCCTTGTCTTCTTCTCCTTTTGTTGCGTTGAAATCTTTTTTGTTCTTATCTTCCTCATTTGTTTCTTTCATTGATAGAGAGGTCAGAGGAGAGAAGAAGAGTACATTGAACAATGAATCTCCTTTGTGGCTTCGTCTAAACTTAAATCAAATGATAAGCTAATGATTTTTCAGAACCTGTACGGTAGGAATATAGTGTTGTAAATTTCTTCTGCTTACTGATTTCAACTTTTTAACATATAAACTGAATTGGGTTAAGGTTTGGTGATAAATTTTGTAATTTCTGCAGGATTTGATTGGGTTTCTTTGTTTTAAGTCTATAACTTCAATGTATAATTTCTGCAGCTAAATAGGTATGCCTCGATGTACTGGTGTTAGTTACTTTTACAAAGAAGACAGGTGTGAGTTTGAGAATGACTACATACGATGGAAAAAGGAGCAGTTCAGATCTAAATCATTGTTCAAGACACAGTATGTGCTAAAAGAGACGACAGTATGCAATCGAATTAACCATCTATTGCTCAGTTCTGATGAGCTAATGACTAGCATTTTTTAGAGGCTCAATCATCAGGACAAACGTAGTATGTCTAAAGTGTGCAGAAAGTGGGCTTCTTTATTTGCAGTTGGAAAAGATATATCTAATGGCGGCTGATTATAAGAGTCAGGTGAAGATTGAAGAAATAGACGGGTTAATAGTCAGGTCAAGATGGGGTCGTGTGTTTTCTATCCAATGTAGCTGTCTTGATTTACCAACGAAAGACGCAAGGTATATCTACCATTGTTGGATGGAGGGAAACAGAGACATAGATGATCCAACTGTTCATGACGATGGCCCCTTTGATATATGGTCAGAGGATGAGGCGTATTACGATTAAGAATAGTACGCCCAACTTAGTAGGTTTAATGCAACAATGTTGAATTGTAAGCTGAACTAATGTAGACCAGAAACTCTTAGTTGAAGTTTTTCTTGAATAACAACGAACAAGAATTGGGTATAAACATGTTACATATTATCGTAAATTAAATCATGTCGCGATTTAGTATATTCAAATATGCTATACTCGTGTTAAATTTATACTATGCATTTGTTCTTACATTGTGAACTCCTTCCGTATACGATATGTGTAAGGCTAGGTTATTATCTATAATAATTCTTCAAATTGATACGTTCGAAGTAATTGATTAATTTGAATAAGTCATAGTTCAATAATTAAGGAGGAAGACATTTTAAGATTGTAAGCCGACATTTGTTATAAATATAGTTTAATCTAGACTATTTGTAGATTACATATATATCTTAATTATGTTCACATAATTTATACGAAGTACCTGATAGATGTACTATATCATTATAATCAAATATGCATATTTTCTTTTTTTTACACAAAAAAAACAAAAAATAGATGATCAACGCAGATGGATATGATACGAAAAAATAACTGAAATATGTTAAAATTACGAAAATCAAATTAATTATGGGTTACGTTCATTGGAAGTCCGCGCGCATCGCGCGCGGAGTAACAACTAGTTAGATTAAAGTTATAATCTTTATTGTTCTTAGCATTATGTTTAGTACAGTATAGTATTTAATGTGTTTTGTGTTAAAATAGTTAAGATTAGTGAGTACTCTCTTTACTAAGGGGTAATTTAACCCAAACATGAGTAATTTACCAAATTAATTTCATTAGAATTTGTGGTTGAGGGGGAAAATGTTGGGGATTAGCATAAGGTTAGACTTGTTTTTGCTTAATTTGGGGAAATTGTTGACTTTTGACCCTTGACCATCAATGGGAATTGATTAGGTTAAGGACCACCTTTTATTTACGCTAATTGTCAACTTGAGTCGAACCCGGGAGGGAGGACTTAAGGAGGGTGCTTATGCTTTCAGTTTGAAATCGACCCTTGGGAGAGGGAGTGGGATGACCCGGGATTACCGCGGGCTTAAACCTTGACCTTGCTGAAAGAGAAGCCGAAATGGGCCCGTTTTGGTGAATTGTTAGCTTAGCATTAAAGACTTCGACTTATGAACCCGAGAGGGAGGTAAGGCGATAATTGCTAGTGTCTTATTACGAACCCGGAAGGGAGGTATTAGGCGACCTAGAGGCGTTTCCACACATACTTTTTACCCTTTGCCAACTAATCAACGAAATTAAATGGTGATTTACGATTGTTAGTGGTTAAGTCACACCCTAGACTTTTATAATACTTGACTAAATCATCTTAATCATATATTGTTTCTTGCTTTAGTTTTCTTATTAGTTTGTTTTATTTAGATAGTGTAGTTCATTTAGAAAATCAATATTTCAAATTTTGCTTTGACTTAGCTAAACCATAGAATCATACAATCGGTACTCACCCTTGCTCCTTGTGAATTCGACCCTCAATTTAGTGCAACGTTCTCGTTCACTTACGTGGTAAAATTTGAAATCATCACGCCACTGCCACCATATCGACCAAATATTAACATTTCACCTTCGGGTCATATTTTTTGATCACATGAAAATAATTACCTCCCATTTACTTCTCAAACACCTCCAAATTACTGAAATACTCCTCAAAATAATGTTCAAATTGAAGAACTAGAAGACGACAACAACAACAACAATGAGCAGACATAGAGTCATACTGTACATTTTACTCGGGTAGAGGATGAAGCTTTGATTTTGTCATTTACGAGAGTCTCAGAAGATAGTATTGTTGGCACTAACCAAAAGAGAGAGGCACTCTGGGGGAAAGTGGAAGCTTTGTATGAAGAAGCTCGTCTTTCCAATCCGCATAACCTTGGACAAAAGACTGGCAATTTTATTAGTGCCAGAATGCGTCTTATATGCAAAGTAGTGATGGCATGAGGTGATTCTTTTGCAGAAAGTAATCGAGTCAAGAAAAGTGAGATGTCAGAAGATGACGTCATTCAAATGGCTCATAAGTTACACAAGACAAATAAACTTCAACTATGAACATGCTTGACGCATATTAAGACATTATAGAAAATGGGAAGATCACATTGCTCCATATTCCGGCAGTCTGGGGATGAGAGCTCAAAAAGAAGATCCAACCACTCCTACAAATGTAGGTACACTCGAAACCGGTAGTAGTGGTAAGAGAACTAGGCTTAATGATGGAGGATTATCTCCAGCTTGCTCTATATGTTTTGTCATTGCCACTAAATGAGCAGTTGTCCACTCACTCATATAACGAATTTTCTTTTTGAAATAAAAAAGTATAGTACATGTCTTATAAATATCTTAAAAATATCTTTCGTTTTACATTAACTTAGGTAAATTTATTATTACTCGTTTAGTTAATTCACTTTTTGAAATTACTCATTTGTACTTCCTTCATTCAAATGCACTCTACCACTTTACTTTTTCACATTTGCCAACGCGTGTTTTACGCGGTAAATATCGTTAGCTACCTATTTCTGAAAATTATAAAAATTAGATATTTTTAATGTTCTCGTAAAGACGAATCAAACAATATCCCACGTGAATATATTTTAACTTATGCATTGAGCGGAAATCGAAATTAAATGTTTTTTTAATGAATAGTGTGTAAAATTGAAAGTGGTAGATTGGATTTGAATGGAGAAAGTATAATATTACTAGTTTTTTTTAAGTGATTTTAGTCCGTTAAAGATTTTACTATGTTTTTTTTTAAATTTGTGGCTTTGTTTGACCAGACATTCCAGGTAATTTATTTGATCAAAATTTCAGCAACCTTATTTTTACAATTAGCTTATTTGACTATATGACCTAACGTGAAATGAAATGCCACCCTAAGCCACCCACATCGGCAATCAGTTTGTGAAAAATGATGGAAAATTTGCAAAGTGATGGTGGGATCCATTGTACAATAGTCTATGAGAGCAATTCAAAAAGTGACGACAATCAATATAGTAAACAAACTAGTAATACATAAACGTGGGGTACCTTATGAAATATATATTATTTTAATCAAATGCTCAACATTCCCAATGTCTATGTTTGACATTGTATCTCCTTATTTGCCTAGTCGACGACTACTTTTCTATATCTGAAGTTTTGTATTCCCATGTGTGCTAGTAAACGGTAATATTTAAAGACTATTTTTTTCATTTTTCATTTTGCTGTAAATAGTCGTTAAATTTTCTTATAGCTGGTAAATTTTTTTCACAAATTCTCATTGTAGACGGAGGGTATCCGTCACGAGAAGAAGACGGATACCATTTTGTCTCACAAAATGCCCATTTAGAGAAGAGAGAGGAAAGCACATGGGGTGCCCCACCTTGTCCCCCTATTCGTTTTGTGAGTGTCATTATCCGTCTCTCCACCCAACCCGTCACAAGCAAGACTAACTGAATTTTTTTTACAAATTTTCATCCAACTCTTCTTTATTTATCTTTTACTATATTTTCTAATAACATATTACTTTTTATTCTATCACAATCCATTTTATGGATCCAAATAATTCAAAACCGCCTTATTATAAAAATCTCGATCCTAAAAAATTAGAATTGGGAAATGAATTTCAACAAACTCATAGTAATATGTTACAACAAACTCCATTGCCTCCACATAATTCGTATCTACGACAAAATACGTCAACCACACAAACTTCATATCACTCTCGACAATATAATATTAATCCACTTCAACAAACTTATTCTAATCTTCCACCACCACCGCCACCATATCGACCAAATATTAATATTTCACCTTCGAGTCATATTTTTTCATCACATGAAAATAATTACCTCCCATTTCCTTCTCAAATAAACACCTCCAAATTACCAAAATACTCCTTAAAATAATGTTCAAATTGAAGAACTGGAAGACGATAACAACAACATTGAGCAGACTGATGCCCGTCGTTGAGGGTACCAAAGATAAATTTATAATTCCTAACCTTAA
Source organism: Silene conica (assembly GCA_029255685.2). Classification (NCBI taxonomy): domain Eukaryota; kingdom Viridiplantae; phylum Streptophyta; class Magnoliopsida; order Caryophyllales; family Caryophyllaceae; genus Silene; species Silene conica. The sequence goes on from CM055319.2 coordinate 15,442,814, forward strand.
CAATAGATAGTGAAAGTCAGGGTCGAACCACAAGGAGGTGGGGAATGTTTATTGCTGAATGTTAATGTTTAAAGGTAACAATTTTGGGGGTTTGATTGATTGATTACTATATCTAAGGCAAAGATTAAAATAAAAACTAGAAATAAAGATGAGAATAAAATATAATAAAAGGAATGCTAGGATGTTTGGGTAATAAACAGCTAAGGTAAAATAAATCCTAAGGTCAACATGTATTGCAGTCGCGTAAGGGGGTGTAACATATCTTTTTAGGTCTATGCTACCTAATAGCTCCTTTCGGCCTATGCTATTAGTTCCTAGGTCTCACAATTATTGGGTGTCAACAATAAGGGTGATTCCTAAATCTCAGGTCACATACCTTTCAGCCTTGAGTAACCTATCCGTCTTAAGGTGTAAACCAATGCCCTTCCCGTATCTTTCAATCTTGGGTAGGTCATTACTAACATCCTACAAGTCTCCTTATGGTCTCATTGCAGGATATTATAATTGACAAGAAAAGACGAAATAAGAAAACATACGCGAGTGGTCGACCGACCAGCTACTCCAGTCGGCCGACCACGGCCTCGGTCGACCGACCAACTATTCCAGTCGGCCGACCGTGGTCCTGCTACAAGTCGGTCTTTCGAATTCTATTTACCTACGCATATTCATCCCCTACATCCTAACATATGAAAATTAGCTATTCATGGTTGTTGAGATGATTATGAAAACGGAATTAAACATGGTAAACATAGTAAATAATCTAAACATGCAAGATTCAATAAAGCTTGGGATTCTAACTTAACAATTGTAATAAAAACAAGAACGATAATAAAGCAAGATTTAAAAGAGTAATTACCACAATTGGAATTAGGGCAGAAAAAAACTAACTTTATTGAATGCTTGGGAATTATTGAAAAACTACAAATTTTGATAATAACTGAATAAATAACCGAATTCTTGAATCTTTCTCAAACTGAATAATAATGGATGCAAAACCCTAACTACAAGATTAACTTATATAGGGCAAGAGATTAGAGTTTCCTAAACACTCTAATTCTATTTTATTTCCGAAAAAGAATCGTCTGGCTTCCGCTGTGGTCGGTCGACCTACTATTCGGGTCGGTCGACCGCTTCTTGCTGGACTTCGTAAATTCTTGGGCTTCTCTTCAGATTTGAAATTTTATAAAGATCAGGGTCAGTCGGTCGACCTATATTGTCGGTCGGTCGACCGCTTCCCGAAGAATTTCTTCTATTTTCTTCTTATTTTGACTTTGGATACTTTGACTTTGACTCCAGTTGACTTTCCATTTATTCCTTAATTAAGCAAAAGACTTGAGGATAAGGATTTGGTGCTAAATCGCCTCTTTTCCGCATAAATCTGCAAAAGTGCATAAAAATACGAAAGTACACAATTTATGGGAAATAAAGGCTAAAACATAGTAAATGAGCGACCAAATACGTGTAAAAATAGATGTAAAACATCATAAAATAGACACGTATCAAATTCCCCAAACCAAACCCTTGCTTGCCCTCAAGCAAGAAATAGACTCGATCCTAACTAATGGAACGATTTCAATCTCAGAGCGAAATTTACATGTAAGCCTATACCAATGCTAAGTACAAAATGAGAAAGTATTCAAATCATGCAAACGAGTTATGGTGTCGTCAAACTTGCGAATATAGAAATTATAGAGACTTATACCATGGACTCTCGCGGTACGCTCGAGACACTCATGAAGCAAAGGGTGAGTATATGTAAAAGATAGAAAGAAGTAATTTTGTTGAGACACTCACCTAACTGCGACCCATGAAAACATGCCTGCAATCTAACATGAACAAGAATTCTACAACTTTGTATAACAATCTCATTAAGTGGCCCAGATACATGCAATTGAGGTAATGAAAGATATGTGAGGTAAAAGGTAAAAGTGGATAAGATGTTTTTGGATATGTGGGGTTATTAGCCAAGCTAGTAAAACCGGTTTCCAACAATATATTTCACAGCTTTTGATATTAAGAAAGTGCTTTGTTTGTGGCACAACTCTCACATTGAATATAAGAAAGGACTCCCAAATATTTTGAATGAGATACGGGAGTGATAACATATAAAAGAAAGGAATTTCCGGAACGAATTTTGAATCTGATATTGTCAGCTGGTCGGCCGACCTATTAACGTGGTCGGTCGACTGGCTCTGTATGTTTTTGACTTTTTTCGTTTTTCTTTTCTTTCTTTCTTTTTTTTCTGAATTTTTCTGTTCTTTTTCTTTTCTTGCTTTCTTTCTTTCTTTTCTCTTTTTTGCTCATGATAACATACAAACCAAGATGCCTCAAAAAATACACCAAAGACCACAAATACTAGCTTGGAAGGGTAGGCTAAGTTTGGGATGTAGTTTTGGGGGAATAAAAAGGCAATTTTGGCTATGTGAAGCTTATGGGTAAATATGAGAAAAGGGATCCCAAATGCACGTATCAAGACTCACAAAACGAGAAAGTAAAACAAGTATATAGCAATTCAAGTTCATGTTTATGCATATTGATGTAACATGTTCCAAGGGGAGTACTACTCACATCCTAGACAACTGGTTTAAGAATGAAACCAGGAAATAAGCTCTAAACCTTAGAATGTATAGTAGGTTGCCAAGGTATAAGTCAAGTCTCAAGATATGCAAGTTAACAAAAACTCGTAGCTATGTAAAAGACTCTTATACTAAAACAAGTTGACAAGGCAAGGTAAAGGCATAAACATGTAAGATAGCTAAATCATCCTTGAAATACTTTCGTTCCGACTCGACCTATATGCTAAAATAAACGTGCATTTTTTGGAATTTTTTGAATTTTTTCAATTTTTTTTTGGATTTTTCTTGTATATGCAAGGAAAATAAAGAAAAGAACAATGCAATACGAAAATGCAATAAACGTGTGACAGAATGCAATGCATGTGACACGAAACCATTCCCCAAACCAACCCGCACAATGTCCCCATTGTGCATTAGCTTAAGTAAAGGTTTCAGAAAATTAAAGAAAAGATGCGAAAATAAAAACTAAGGAAAAATTGGAAAGAACTCACTGGATTTTGAAGCGCATGAGAAAAACCTCCCCAAACCAGCGTAAGCTGGGAGGTTTTGGTGGCTAGCAGTGCCACTCAAGTAACCAAGTCCATGGTATAAAGTCTCTATAGTCTTTATTTTTGCAAGTCTGACAACGCCATAACTCGTTTGCATGATTTAAATGCTTCCTCATTTTTGTACTTGGCATTGGTTTAGGCTTACATGTAAATTTCGCTCTGAGATTGAAATCGTTCCATTAGTTAAGATCGAGTCTATTTCTTGCTTGAGGGCAAGCAAGGTTTGGTTTGGGGAATTTGATGCGTGCCTATTTTATGATGTTTTACATCTATTTTTACACGCATTTTGTCGCTCATTTACTATGTTTTAGCATTTATTTCCCAACAATTGTCTACTTTCGTATTTTTATGCTCTTTTGCAGATTTATGCGGAAAAGGGACGATTTTATACCAAATTTATGCCCTCGGGACTTTTCATGACTAAGGATAAGAAGGAACGAAGCTTAGCGCACATTTCAAGGCCTGAAGATAGCTTTTACAAGCAAAGAATCGATCCACGACATTGCAGCCTGTTTCAAATGGCTATATCTCGAGTTCTAGAGCTGATAATGGAGTGATTCCAGTTGGAGGTGAAAGCGCGTCCTCTTAGCTTTCCAACGCCGCGAGAATCACTTGATTTCAATAAGTAACGAAGAAATGGCAGCTGTTTTAAGAACGATGCGCGCTGCAGTCCCGACAGTTGGTCGACCGACCAACAAAGTAGGTCGATCGACCAGGTGCCTATTGGAAAAGCCCAGAATTTGCCTGAAGCCCAGAAATTGCATAAAATCCGTAAAGCGGTCGACCGACCCAAAATATTGGTCGACCGACCACAGCACCGACCCAGAAGTTTCCGCAAAGCCCATTAAAGTGTTTAGGTCATTGGGAAACTCTTTATTTCCGCCTATTTAAGCCAAATTTCGTAATTAGGGTTGGGCATCAAGATTGCCATCAAGTTTTCTACCTAGTTTTTATCATGGAGTTACATCTAGTTTTAGTTTTAATCTTTCAATAATCACCAAACACTTTTCTTTAGTTTTATATATTGTTCTTCATCAATCTTTCAACATTAATCAATAAAACTTGTTCTTTTCCGCCTTAATCCTTATTTCCGGTAATTCCTTTCTTAATTTCTGTTTTATTATTGTTAGTTCATAATTATTGTATCCGGTTTAAGTTAGAATCCCAAGCCTTTATTATTATTGCATGTTTAGATTGATGTTCTTTATAGTTTCCATGTTTATTCCTATTTTCATTATCGTTTCAATCTTCATGAGTAGCTAAATTTCATATGTTAGGATGTAGGGAGTAAATATGCGAACGTAGTATAAATTCCGAATCGACGTGTTGCAGGGTGGAGGTCGGCCGACCGGGTTAGTTGGTCGGTCGACCGACACGCGTATGAATTCCGTTTCGCTTTTATTTGTAGACTATAATAACCTACAATGACACCAAAAGGAGACTTGTAGGATGTTAGTATTGACCTACCCAAGATTGAGAGATTTGGGAAGGGCATTGGTTTACATCTTAAGACGGATAGGTTACTTAAGACTGAAAGGTTTGTGACCTAGAATTTAGGGATCACCCTTATTGTTGACACCCAATAATTGTGAGACCTAGGAACTAATAGCATAGACCGAAAAGGAGCTATTAGGTAACATAGACCTAAAGGGTATGTTACACCCCTTATGCGACTGCAATACATGTTGACTTAGGATTTATATTATCTTAGCTGTTTATTACCCAAACATCCTAGCAACTCTTTTATCATAGTTTATTTTCATCTTATTTACTTGTTTTATTTTATATTTGTTTTAGACTTAGCAACAACCAATCAAACCCCCTCTCTATTGTTACTTTGTAGATTAAAAATTAGCAAACGGAATTAACCTTGTCTCTCTGTGGTTCGACCCTTACTATCACTATCTATAGTTTTAGTTTGGTTTATAAATCTTATCTTTGACACCCACAACGACGGGTATCAAATTTTGGCGTGCCTATTTTATGCATTTTATTTACTCTTTTGGCACGTATTTTCTTACACTTTCGTGACTTTTAGTTGCTTTTTCTCCCGAAACGGTTTACTTTGGCATTTCTATGTTTTATATGTAGGAATACGCGGAAGTGAGCAAAACCAAGCCTTATTTGCCTTTAGGAAGCTGTTTTGAGTACTAGTATGGAGCAAGGAATCAGATGGTGCACTCAAGTATTATTTTCGGGCCAGATCAAAGCTGAAAAGGACGAGAAGCGGTCGACCGACCTGCAATAGTGGTCGACCGACCGATGTCCAGTTCGCAAAAGAGGCCCAGTTCACAGAAGCCCAAGTTCGCATGAAATAAACCCGTATCGCCAGAATTGGTCGACCGACCGAAAATATAGGTCGACCGACCACCAGCTGTTTCGGGATTTCTGTTTTCTTATTTTCTATTTTTCATAATCTTGTAATAATTCTTATTTAAGGAGACCTAAACTCTAAAATTAGGTCAAGCAGCCCCAATTAGAGAAAAACTCCATTGTTAGATTTTGGTACCAAGCTTTCATCTTTGTTCTTAGATTTTCCTTTCAAGTTGTAAGTTTGTCACAATTCAATCTTTCCTTTTTATTCAATCTTGTTATTCATCTTGTTGTTATTTCTTATTTCATGTTTACTCATTTATTGTCAACTTTAATTATGTTCATCTCTTCAATTTTCTTAGTAATTGTTAGTTCCATAATTAAAAGTATGCATAGCTAATTCTTGTGATTGGGAATTAAGGGAACCATGATAAAGACTTGACCTTGATAAGTTTGATGATTAAATTACCAATCCCCCATTGTTGTTGGTGAACTAATCCTTAGGATTGAAAGATTATTGGGATTAGTTTAACAACAACTTTGGGATTGCCCTTGAACGAAAGTTTAGTGCTTTTGTAGGAACCCTAAGACCGTAAGGATTGGGTAGAGTATTGACCTAAAGGTTTATTCTTTGTTCCTTGGGATTGTGTTATTTGATTATTCTTACCCTTCATTGACTTGTTTTGACCATGGGGAACCAAAGTTCCTAATCTCCTTTTTATCTTATTTTAATTTTCTTGTTAGTTTGCTACCTTAGTGTTAGTTTAAATCTCAAATCAAAACCCCCCCTTTTTTGGTTACTTGCAATAGACTTTAAATTTACAAACATAATTTACCCTGTCTCTCTGTGGTTCGACCCTTGACTTATCCTATCTGAGTTTAAGCTGAGGTTTTATAAATCTTATCTTTGGCACCCCTCAACGACGGGTGTCAAATTTTGGCGCCGTTGCCGGGGAGACGGTATAATTTTGTTTGTTAATTTCTAGTTTATTTTCTTGTCTTAAGGAACTTAGGTTCCTTAAGACCGTTCTTACCTTTTCTTCTAGTTTTGTTTTAGAAGACAGGTTTTTGAGAGGAAGGCTTGAGTACTCTCTCTATGGATTCTATTTATAGCTACTTACAGCCGAAGCCTAAGGATGTACCGAAGGGATTCACCTTGCCTAAACCCACCACTGGCTCCTTTGAAATCCGCTCAACTCATATCTCTTTGGTGGAGAAGAGTCAATTTTCTGGTCTACCCGACGAAGATCCAATAAAGCATGTTACAACCTTCACAGATTATTGTTGCTCCATACCCCTACCTGAAAGGGTAACTAGAGACGAGGTGCTGGCAACTATGTTCTTGTTCTCATTAAAAGATGACGCGCAAGATTGGTACCGGTACCTTGACAGAACAAGTGAGGAGATTACGGATTGGACTTCCTTGGCATTGGCCTTTTACAAGAAATACTTCCCTCTTGCAAAAGCCGAGGACTTGAGAAACCAAATCCGTAACTTTCAACAGGGACCTGATGAAGGATTTTGTGAAGCATGGGATCGATTCAAGAAATTGGTTCGTTCTATCCCTCACCATAACCTTCAACAATGGGACCTGTGTAACCTGTTTTACAACGCTCTTTACGATGACTATAAGATGATTCTTGATGTGGCCGCCAATGGAAGATTCCAGAATAACACCGACCATATGAAGGGTTGGAAAACCATTGAAGACATGGCAGTGCATAGGGCCACTTTTAAGGGTTCACGTGGGAATTCAAGAAGGCTGAATGTAGAGATGAATAAGGTGATGGCTCTTGAGACAACAATTGAAGCCCGTTTTGAAAAGCTTGAGGCAACCCAGCTAAAGCTTGAAAGTGCGAACCTAGTTACTACGGTTGATAACACGGGTGAGATTGAGAACTTAAGAGCCCTTGTTGATGTTTTAACCACGGCAGTTTTGAAGATAAGTGAGGCTCACTTTACCTCCTCAAAAGTTTTTGAGGAGCGCTTGATAAACATAGCCAACCAAAGGACTAGCTCTCCAGCTAGTTGTGAGGGACCCATGGAGACGCTGAACGCCATAAATCTAAGGAGTGGCCGTGTTTGTGAAGAATCAACTCAAGAGGACGATCCAGCCGAAATTCCGACAAAAGAATCTGATCCCGTCAAAAGAGCAGGAGGTCGACCGACCGCTACTATAGGTCGATCGACCGCTGTTCCTGACGTGAGATCGGATTCTGAAAAGGAGAAAAATTCGGATGTTGCAGACTCTGGTCGACCGACCACTTCTACCGGTCGACCGACCGACGTTCCTGAGCAGAGTGCTGTTTTGACTCCGGAATCGCTGGATTCTTCCTTCATTCAAGGCCTTACCGAAATTTTACAGCTGAAAAAGCCAAAGGTTGCTGATCCTATGGCTAAAGTCACCGTTCCTTATCCTGAAAGACTGAAAAATTCAAAAGAGGATTGGAAGTTTGGTAAGTTTTTAGAGATGGTAAAGAATCTTGAGGTAACCATTCCTTTCACTGACTTAATTACCCAGGTACCTTCTTATGCTAAATTCATGAAAGATATTTTAAGTCGTAAGAAGAACTTTCAAGACGACGGTGCTGTTGCTTTTGTGGAAGAATGTTATGTTCTTTCACAAGATAATATGGCACCCAAGTTAAAAGACCCAGGTAGTTTTTCCATCCCTTGTACCATAGGTAATCATGTAATAGGGAAAGCCCTTTGTGATCTAGGGGCTAGTGTCAGTGTCATACCTTATTCTGTATGTGAAAGACTTGGTTTAGGTAGGCTTAAAGTCACCAATATTACCGTACAGATGGCTGATAGATCAACCCAAAGACCACTAGGGGTCTTGGAGGATGTCCCAGTAAAAGTGGGAAAGTTCTTTATTCCTGTGGATTTCGTTGTTTTAGACATTGCTGAGGATAGTCAAATACCTATTATTTTAGGTAGACCATTTTTACACACAGCTGGGGCTGTAATAGATGTCAAACGCGGGACCATTACTCTAGAGATTGGGGACGACATTATCGAATTTAGTCTTGCCCATAAGGCAACTATTCCTACTGATGATACTTGTTGTTCCATTGATATTGTAGACAGGAATGTTATCCTTAATTGGAGGGAATCCTTGACCAAGGATCCCTTAGATGATCTGACGATTTTGGATAAGTGTGCAGGTAATCCAGCTGAGGATGCTGAAGAGCTGGATTTGGTAGACGAAGAGAAAGAGGAATATGAGCTCACTGAAGAAGAGAATGAGAAGCTCATAAGCCTAGCTAATGCAAGTCTGGTAAACATGTGCTATTCTGTAGATACTAATTCTGTTCAGGCAGTTGAGGTAAAGGCACCAGAGCGTAAGCCACTTCCTCCTAATCTTAAGTATGTTTTCCTAGATGATACTGAACAGTACCCTGCAATTGTTAGCTCTAAACTTAGTCCTGGCCAACTTTCTGCCTTAATGACTGTTCTTAAAAAGAATAGAAAAGCTCTGGGTTATTCTTTGGATGATATTAAGGGTATAAGCCCTGATGTTTGTATGCACGGAATAGATTTAGAGGAAGGGCATAAGCCTTATAGACAGGGACAGCGTAAGTTAAATCCTAAGATGCAGGATGTAGTTATGGCTGAGGTTATGAAGCTTCTTGATGCAGGTATTATCTATCCGGTTGGAAACTCTAAGTGGGTTAGCCCAGTTCAGGTGGTTCCTAAGAAAGGAGGGACCACAGTGGTTAAGAATGATAAAAATGAGTTAATACCAACTAGAGTTGTAACAGGGTGGCGGATGTGCATTGATTATAGACAGTTAAATGCCGCCACCAAAAAAGACCATTTCCCCCTTCCTTTTGTTGACCAAATGACCGAAAGACTGGCTTCTAATAAATTCTTCTGTTTTCTAGACGGTTATTCAGGTTTCTTCCAGATTCCCATCCATCCTGATGATCAGAGTAAGACTACTTTTACATGTCCACAGGGTGTTTTTGCTTATCGCAGGATGCCTTTTGGGTTATGCAATGCTCCTGCTACTTTTCAAAGGTGTATGATGGGTATTTTTTCAGACTTTATAGAAAACATTATGGAAGTATTTATGGATGATTTCTCTGTTTACGGTAATGCTTTTGATCAATGCTTAGCTAATCTTGATAAAGTCTTGCAGCGATGTATTGATGTAAACCTTGTCTTAAACTGGGAGAAGTGTCATTTTATGGTTACTGAAGGGGTAGTGTTAGGGCATCTAATTTCAGATAAAGGTATACATGTAGATAAAGCAAAGGTGCAGGTGATTGAGCAATTACCCCCTCCTGTTAACGTCAAAGGGGTGAGAAGTTTCTTAGGACACGCAGGTTTTTACAGGCGTTTCATTAAGGACTTCTCTAAAATTGCTAAACCACTTACACAATTGCTTCTTAAAGATGCCATCTTTGAATTTTCTGAAGAGTGCCTTTCAGCTTTTAACAGGTTGAAGGAAGCTTTGGTCTCAGCACCAATCATCCAGCCACCAGATTGGGATCTCCCCTTTGAGATCATGTGCGATACTAGTGATTATGCTCTGGGTGCTGTGCTTGGTCAAAGGAAGAACAAGGCTCTTAATGCTATATACTATGCGAGCCGCACCCTGGATGAGACTCAAGTCAACTATTTCACCACCGAGAAGGAGATGCTAGCTGTCATATTTGCCTTAGAAAAATTCAGGTCATATCTAGTGGGTAATAAGGTAATTGTTTATACTGACCATGCAGCCTTAAAAGGTCTTTTTCAAAAGAAGGATTCAAAGCCAAGACTTTTAAGGTGGATCCTCCTTCTCCAAGAATTTGACATTGAGATCAGGGACAAGAAAGGCGCGGAAAACGTGGTAGCTGACCATTTATCTCGCCTGCAGCTGACTGATGGGGAAGATTCTTTACCTATTGATGATTCGTTTCCTGATGAGAGTTTATTTATCATTAATAGTTCAGGTTCTTATCCCCCTCCTTGGTATGCTGATTTTGCTAATTTTGCTGTTACAGGTAAAATCCCTCCTGAGTTGTCTTGGCAACAAAAGAAGAGATTTATGTTCGATGCAAAACAGTATTTTTGGGATGACCCTTATGTTTTTAAAGAATGCGGAGATGGACTTATCCGGAGATGCGTCCCCCAATGGGAGGTAAGGACATTCTGGAAGCATGTCACTCTTCTGCATATGGTGGTCACCACGGTCCATCTAGGACCGTGGCCAAGGTATTGCAGTCTGGTTTTTATTGGCCTACTTTACATGCTGACTGTAGAAATTTTGTAGGTAACTGTGATGCCTGTCAAAGAACTGGGAATGTCTCAAAAAGACATGAGATGCCACAAGTTGGTATTTTAGAGGTAGAAATTTTTGATGTCTGGGGCATTGATTATCAAGGACCTTTTCCTAGTAGTCAAGGTAACAGGTATATTCTTGTAGCTGTTGATTATGTGTCTAAGTGGGTAGAAGCTATTGCTACTCCCCATTGTGATGCAAAAGCTGTTATTAAGATGTTTAAAAAAATCATATTTCCTCGTTTTGGTGTCCCTAGGGTTGTCATAAGTGATGGAGGTATGCATTTTAAGGAGAAACGCTTAGGTGACTTGTTAAATAAATTCGGTGTCCAACACCGTAGGGGTTTAGCTTATCACCCTCAGACTAGTGGTCAAGTTGAGATCTCTAATAGAGAACTCAAGGAGACCCTAGCCAAGGTAGTTTCTAAGTCTAGGAAAGATTGGAGCCTAAAACTTGATGATGTTTTATGGGCCTATAGAACCGCGTTCAAAACTCCAATAGGAATGTCACCATTCAGATTGATTTATGGTAAAACTTGTCATTTACCAGTTGAGTTAGAACGTAAGTCTTGGTGGGCTATTTGTGATCTTAATTTAGACCCTAATCTTTCCCGTGAGAAACGTTTATTGCAGCTCAATGAGTTAGAAGAATTCAGGTTGTTAGCCTATGACAATGCCAGGATTTACAAGGAGAAAACAAAGCGCTGGCATGACAAAAGAATCATTAGACGTGATTTCCAGGTAGGTGATAGGGTATTGCTTTTTAATGCTCGTATTCGTCTTTTTCCTGGTAAGCTGAAATCCAGGTGGAGCGGACCCTACACCATCACAGCTGTCTCAAAATTCGGATCAATCGAATTAGAAACCTCATCTGGTGAGAGGTTCAAAGTCAATGGCCAATATGTGAAGCACTTCTGAGGAGAAAATGAATTTGTCGGAAAAGTTGAAGTTTCTTACTTCGACCCTTTTTAGGATGCTCCTTAGAAGGTAAAAGGTCGTGCGGGACCTCTTAAACCAGCGCTACACGGGAGGCAACCCGTGCTTTAGTTTAAATTTACGTTTTTTCTAATTTTTTTCGTTTTATCCTCTGGTGGAAATTGAAATCCCTGCAGAAAAGTGAAAGAAAAAGCGAATCCGTCAGTACAGTGGTCGACCGACCGAGTTATTAGGTCGACCGACCAAACTGACAACTTTATGCACTTTTTCTGACAGAGTAAGTGAAATTGCAGAGCAGGTAAAAGGACGATGGTCGACCGACCGACTTTTCTGGTCGACCGACCATGATTTTTTTTTACGGTTTTATTTTTCAGAGTCAAATGTCACGGGTCTGTTGTGTTTTGAAAATACAATACTTGCTTTTACTCCTTCAACTTCCCAGCATTCCCCTTCTCTCTTACAACCCTAAAAACTATTCACCCACCTTCCTCCTTCACCAATTTACTTACTTTCTTTCATTTTCCATCTTCAAGGTATGTTTTTCTTCATTTTCTTTCTCTCTTTTTAGTTTTATATCTTCTTAATTCCGTTTTAGATAGTATTAGTTTATCTTTTTAAGTTCAATTTTGCTCTTAATTCCGTTTCCATGCTTGTTTGTGTGCTTTTATCTTAGTTTTCTTCTTCTTTTTGATTTTATATGCTTAGATCTGTAAATTTTGGGTGATTTTGTGCTGATTAGGATAGTTTAATTCTTCCTTATAATTTTTATGCCTCTTTTCGCGCGAAATTCAACCACGAAAAACCGACACCGACACTATTCACGGTCGACCGACCGGAAAATGAGGTCGGCCGACTGAAATTTGAATTTCCTGGGTTTCGAATTTACAGATCTGCACTTTTCTGATGATAGTCGGTCGACCGACCTGAAACAGTGGTCGGCCGACCAGCACCGTGTTTTTCCTGAGTAATTTTTTATGCAGTTTCTGAATTTCTTTCGTATAGCGGTCGACCGACCTGGTTTTACCGTCGACCGACCATAACTGCATCTTTCCTGAGTTTTTGTTTTTTCAGTTTCTGATTTCTTGTTGCAGCAGAAATTACAGACCATCTCGAAAAAAATGGTCGACCGACTTGCCCCTGTAGTCGGCCGACCAGCGCTGTGATAAAGTTTCTGTTTTGCAATTTTTCGTGCCTAATTTTGTTAAAGCAATGCTTTCACATTCTCATAAGACTGATATTTTTATTTGAACTTTTCAGCTTTACGATGTCTAGCCGTGATCCAGGTGGGAAGTGCGCACGCACTTCGGGTACAAGCACTTCTAGAGGACGTGTCTCTAGGACGCGAGGTTTGGCGGTGCAGGACACGGATACTTTACCAAACTATCCGCAAATCACTTTCAGCTCTCCGGCCCAGAAGGCCCGATTCCTCCATCTCACTGCCTACTGCGTGGTAGTGGCAACCCGTTTCCTTTCTGTTCCAGCCTTGCATGATTTGGGATGCCACGACGAGGTAGTATCTTTGCTCATTGGGACCGGGTTTGCAGGACTCGTCACCATGGACGAGATCACCTACCGCCTTCTCACTCTTGAGTTCTTTTCCTCCTTCACCTTTGATTTAGGGGCACTTCACTCCGGCTATGATAATTTTTGTATCTCTTTTCGCATGTTCAATGAAACATATGCTTTAACTTTAACCCAATTTGCTCAAATTTTGGGTCTGTCTTCTGAGGGTCTTACTGATGACCCCACGGGGTCGTATTCTGATATGTGGTCCTGTATTTCTGATTCCAGCGATGTGAAGAAGAAAAACAGTACCATCCACCTTCCCACCCCCCGTTATTATTTGCGTCTGTTGGCCAACACTGTTTTCGGCCGCAAAGAGTCTCAAAATGTTAACAACATTGAGCTCTCCATTATGTCTGGTTATCTTAACATCAGACGTACGGGTCAGCAGTCTTACAACACTGCTTGTTTGGTCGCCTCTCACTTCGTGTCGGTGGGCGAGGGAACTTCTTTGACTACTATTGTCTGTGGTGGGCTAGTCACCCGTTTAGCCCGCTCTTTTGTACCCCAGTTCCCTCGCTATGAGGATGCGGTCGACCCTCTCTCCCGGTACATGGACATGGCTTATGTCAGGTCCGTGCGTTGGGTAAACAGGAGAGATTACTGGAAGATAGACATCTATCTCAGTGATCGCATCCCCATCACCATGGCTCCCCCTATGCTTCCCCTTTCTAATGTTGTAGGGGAGCCCCGACCACTACTCCCGTCTTACCGCCTCCCGCTTAGGGGAGGCACTTCTAGAGGTTTCAGGGCCCCTTCTCCCGGTGGCCACCATACCACATCTGGGACGGGGTACCCATCTGATTTTAATGCTCCTCCTAATGTTTATGTTCCTCCTTTTGTTGATGACAGATCTATGCCACAGATGATGGCGAGTCTTTGCAGGCAGTTCAGCCAAAAACAGCTGAACGATAGTCTCTTCCAATACCCGGTTTACAGGGAGTATGCCACACAAGGTAGGCTCCCAACCGGCCCATGGACTCACCCCACCTGGTACACACCTCTCGCAGGCGGTCGTGACCACGGTGAAGCTTTAGGCTCTGCCTCAGGAACAGGAGTAGGGTCTGAGGAGGATGGCGATGAGGGGGAAGGAGAAGAGGACCCTGAGCCGTTTTACGACTCAGAGGGCTAGGGACATGCTTAACCTTACCCTCTTTGGGGTTCGGTTTGGGGAGGTCCCCCTTGATTGGCTCGGTTTGGAGAGGTCCACATTTATTTTGTAAGTGTTTTCCTCCCTTAGATTTCCAGTTTTTCCCTCCTTCCTCCTTAGACTCTTTTTGTAGTTTTTAATCTTTTTCCTTTTCCTTTCTTTGTTTGATTCTTTTTCGCCTACCCCCATCCCTTTGCTGTGGTTGTATGCTGATGAGCACAATGGGGGCATTGTGCGTTTTGGTTTGGGGAGGGTGTTTGCATACTCCTTTGTGAGTATGCAATTGTTTTTGTGTCTTTTGTTTTTCATACCTTTAGGTGTTTTTCTTGTTTTCATCCTCTCTTGTCGCGTGTTCTTCCCTGTCGCGCATTCTTCTCTGTCTTAAGTTTTTAGGTCGAGTCGGAACGGATAAATACAATTTATGCCTCACATATCACATATTGCTTTGCCTTGCATTTTTCAGAAATTTTCAAGCTAGTCTTTTGCATTATCTACGAGTTTTTGTTGATTTCATGCTAAATTATTAGACTTGACTCTCTTCTTGGCAAGCTACTACATATTCTAAGGATTAGAGCTTAATAAATCGGTGACATCCATGACCGATTTCATATAGGTTTGTGAGTAGTTTCTCCTCTTGAGGCATGTTACATCATTATGCATAAACATGAATTTTGTCTTCTTAATACCTGTATGCATTCGGGTTTGTGGTTTGTTGACACATGTGGTAGAGGTACCCCTTTCTCATTATTCCCATTATCCTCACATAGCCAAATTGAACTCTTTTACCCATTTGCTACATTCTAAAAATTGTCTACCCTAGCCGAGCTAGTAAATTAGTATTGGGACTGTTTTTCTTGCCATCCTTTGGTTTATGCTTCATTGATAAATTTTGATTTTGGGAGTATGATAGAAACAAAAAAGAAAAAAAAATAACAAAAGGGACAGAAAAAAAACGAAACAGCCTGTTTTCAAGGCTGGTCGGTCGACCAGTTTTCCTGGTCGGTCAACCAGGACCGTTGGATAGGTTAGTTTTTCTGAAAAAAAAGAGAAAAAAGGAAAGAAAAAAAAAAGAGAAAAAAAAAATTGGAGGATTTGTGATTTTTGCTCCAAAACTTTGAGCATTGGCATGTATGAAAGAAAAAGAAAACAATAAGAAGTGATCTTATAGTATGGACAGACGGTTGTTAGCTCGGTTTAACCCCTCTTCCCATAACTTATTTTAAGCCCCTTCTTATCTTTAGCCTCACAATTCCAAATTTGCCTCGGCATGTGTCATGGTTATTTAGTGTGGGAATGCATATGTACGGTTGTAGAGATTCTATTCATGTTAGATTGCAGGCATGTTCTTACGGGTCGTAGATAGGTGAGAGTCCTTACTTTTATTTATCTTCTTATCTTTCACATATACATTTGACCCTTTGCTTTCATGAGTGTCTCGAGCGTACCGCGAGAGTCCAATTAGAATGAGTCTTGCAAGGTTGAAATTTTAGCATGTTTTTCCAACATGTTTAATTCATTTTGCTCTTGACATTGTGTTTGATTATAGTTCAAGAATGCATTAAATTGGTTAAGCATAGTGTTGTGTTTGGTTGTGAAAAGTATGAGATCCGTTCCATTAGAAGTTTTATTTTCTTTTGAGTCTTAGTGCTTGCTTGAGGACAAGCAAGGTTTGGTTTGGGGAGTTTGATACGTGCCTATTTTATGCATTTTATTTACTCTTTTGGCACGTATTTTCTTACACTTTCGTGACTTTTAGTTGCTTTTTCTCCCGAAACGGTTTACTTTGGCATTTCTATGTTTTATATGTAGGAATACGCGGAAGTGAGCAAAACCAAGCCTTATTTGCCTTTAGGAAGCTGTTTTGAGTACTAGTATGGAGCAAGGAATCAGATGGTGCACTCAAGTATTATTTTCGGGCCAGATCAAAGCTGAAAAGGACGAGAAGCGGTCGACCGACCTGCAATAGTGGTCGACCGACCGATGTCCAGTTCGCAAAAGAGGCCCAGTTCACAGAAGCCCAAGTTCGCATGAAATAAACCCGTATCGCCAGAATCGGTCGACCGACCGAAAATATAGGTCGACCGACCACCAGCTGTTTCGGGATTTCTGTTTTCTTATTTTCTATTTTTCCTAATCTTGTAATAATTCTTATTTAAGGAGACCTAAACTCTAAAATTAGGTCAAGCAGCCCCAATTAGAGAAAAACTCCATTGTTAGATTTTGGTACCAAGCTTTCATCTTTGTTCTTAGATTTTCCTTTCAAGTTGTAAGTTTGTCACAATTCAATCTTTCATTTTTATTCAATCTTGTTATTCATCTTGTTGTTATTTCTTATTTCATGTTTACTCATTTATTGTCAACTTTAATTATGTTCATCTCTTCAATTTTCTTAGTAATTGTTAGTTCCATAATTAAAAGTATGCATAGCTAATTCTTGTGATTGGGAATTAAGGGAACCATGATAAAGACTTGACCTTGATAAGTTTGATGATTAAATTACCAATCCCCCATTGTTGTTGGTGAACTAATCCTTAGGATTGAAAGATTATTGGGATTAGTTTAACAACAACTTTGGGATTGCCCTTGAACGAAAGTTTAGTGCTTTTGTAGGAACCCTAACACCGTAAGGATTGGGTAGAATATTGACCTAAAGGTTTATTCTTTGTTCCTTGGGATTGTGTTATTTGATTATTCTTACCCTTCATTGACTTGTTTTGACCATGGGGAACCAAAGTTCCTAATCTCCTTTTTATCTTATTTTAATTTTCTTGTTAGTTTGCTACCTTAGTGTTAGTTTAAATCTCAAATCAAAACCCCCCCTTTTTTGGTTACTTGCAATAGACTTTAAATTTACAAACATAATTTACCCTGTCTCTCTGTGGTTCGACCCTTGACTTATCCTATCTGAGTTTAAGCTGAGGTTTTATAAATCTTATCTTTGGCACCCCGGCAACGGCGCCAAAATTTGATGCCCGTCGTTGAGGGTACCAAAGATAAATTTATAATTCCTAACCTTAACAATAGATAGTGAAAGTCAGGGTCGAACCACAAGGAGGTGTAAAAACAGATACAGGAACAGGTAATAAAGTGGGAGAAGTAGTGATGACCTCATACTTCTTCTCAGAAGTGATAGCATTACATGTGATGGGGGTCATAGCATCCTTCTTCCTATAAGATAGGCCATAGATAATAGAATGCTTGCCTACTTTAAAGGTCAGAGTCCCAGTGCCTACATCTATAATGGCACCTGCAGTGTGAAGGAAAGGTCTTCCTAAAATTATAGGTATATGGGCATCCTCTGGGATGTCCAAAACTACAAAGTCAACTGGAAGAAGAACCTGTCAATACGCACAGGGATGTTTTCTAACACCCCTATAGGTTCCATAGATGTGCGATCTGCCATCTGGACTGTCATACTGGTCACTGCAAATTCGGTCATTCCTAGTTTTAAGGCAACGCTTAGGGGCATGACACTTATACTAGCACCTAAGTCGCATAAAGCCTTCTTGACTGGGAAGGTTCCTATATTACAGGGGACAGAAACACTACCAGGGTCCTCTAGTTTATGAGGGGCTATGACATGAGACAAAAAGCTAGATGAGTCTTCAGTGAGGGCCACCGACTCAACCTTTTCTAAAGACCTCTTCCTTGACAAAAGTTGTCTCATGAATTTAAGATAGGAAGGAACTTGTTGAACTAATTCTAAAAACGGGACTTGAACATTTAATGAACGAATCACATCCTTAAATTTGTCAAAAGATACCTGATCCTTTGAAGGCACGAGTCTTTCTGGGAAAGGAGCAGCTGATGATTCAGTATTTGCAGCCCTTTTTAGAAACCTGGGGGTCTTGTCACCCCGGAAGAGAAAATCCCGCAAGTTATTTGGCAAATCTGGACGAAAGGGAACTTCGGGTTCTGCTTCAGTGGTCGGTCGACCAGAATCTTCGGTCGGTCGACCAGCCTTCTGTTCAGGCAAAATTTTCGGGTCCTGATCTGTGGTCGGTCGACCAGAAACTTCGGTCGGTCGACCGCCTTCGCTGCTACTTGCCTGTTTTTCCTTCTCAGCCCCCACTTTGGCTCCAATTCTTAGAGTTACGACGTTTAGAGTCTCCTTTTTCTGGTCCGGTTTGGTCGGAAGTTGACCCGGAGCCCTAGTATCATTCTTGCTCGCAATTTGAGCAATCTGGGACTCTAACATCTTCATTCCTGCCTCTCTAGCCCGTGACTCCTTCTGTACCAACCCAATAAGATTTTGGATAAGAGCATCTGTGTTGGGTGGTGGATTAGAAGGTGGTTGAGGGTTGAAAGGTGGTCTTTGGAAATTTTGTTTATGTGGGGGTACATAGGTGGAATTTTGCTGAGGTTGCATGTGCTGTGGGTTTTGAATATTCTGGCTTGTCCACCTTAAGTTGGGATGGACATTATTATTATTCGGGTCATAGAAGTTGTTCCCACGGTAATGCTGAAAAGCGGCACATGTTTCATTAGATGAAGTACAGAATTTTGACACATGTCCTTCTCCACCGCACCTTTCACAAGCAAAGGGTCCGTCCTGAACGGCGTTTACTTGGTATATTCCTCCCTTGCTTCCACTCCCTAGATCGAGCTTTCCTGCAGCCTCAAATTTTTCTAACTTAGCTGTCAAGGCCTCAATTGCTGACAGGTTGTACTCATTTTTTCTCTGATTTCCTCTGGAAGTACCATGCTCAGCACGGTGTACAGCAACATCCTCTATCAACTTGAGACCCTTAGTCTCTCCTGAATTATCTTGGAATCTCCCATTAGCTGCAGCATCTAGATAGGCCCTGTTGTCATCGTAGAGGCCATTGTAGAACTGGTTGCAAAGAAACCATTGTTCGAATCCGTGATGTGGTATGGATCGAACAAGTCTCTTGAACCTGTCTCACGCCTCGCTAAAATCTTCATTGGGACCTTGCTTGAAATTGGTAATCTGCGCTCTTAAAGAATTAGTCTTTGACGCGGAATAATATTTCCTGTAGAATGCTAAGGCTAAGGTGTTCCAATCTGTGACTCCCGCAGCAGTGCGGTCTAGATCTCTGTACCACTCTCTCGCAGAGTCCCTAAGGGAGAAGATGAACATGGTCTGTTTAATCTGGTCCTGCGTCACTCCTTCTGGGGGTGCTATAGAGCATATGTAATCTGTGAAGATTTCAATATGCTTAGCAGCATCCTCATTGGTCGAGCCTCCAAATTGGTTTCTTTCAACCATAGTAATGTAGGCAGGCTTGGCCTCGAATGGCTTCCCAGTACCTGCAGGTAAAGTGAACCCTTTGTATAGGTCCTTTGCCTGAGGCATGGAGTGACTGGCAATAGTAGCTTCCTCTGTCATGTTCTCTTCTTCTTTAGGAAAAACTGGAAAGTAGGTAAAAGGTGGTGATTTTGGTGAAAGTGGATTGATGGGTGAATTTGGTTGTGAAGGTGGTGTTTTTGGTGAAGATGGTAATGATGGTTGTTCGAATAAGTCTTCTTGAAATAAGGAAGATGGTGAGCCTCCTTCCTGATTTGCTAGAAGTTGCTTTCTTCTTTCTCTAAGAGTCCTCTCAATTTCGAGGTCAAGTGGTAGGAGTTCTCCTTGAACTGACCTGCGCATAAGATGGAAACTACAAGAAAAAAGTGAGAAGGTTTAAGGAACAAAAAGTTCCTTAAACAAAAGGGAAACAAAAACAAAAACAATAAACACTGGCGTCACCTCCCCGGCAACGACGCCAAATTTTGATGCCCGTCGTTGAGGGTACCAAAGATAAATTTATAATTCCTAACCTTAACAATAGATAGTGAAAGTCAGGGTCGAACCACAAGGAGGTGGGGAATGTTTATTGCTGAATGTTAATGTTTAAAGGTAACAATTTTGGGGGTTTGATTGATTGATTACTATATCTAAGGCAAAGATTAAAATAAAAACTAGAAATAAAGATGAGAATAAAATATAATAAAAGGGATGCTAGGATGTTTGGGTAATAAACAGCTAAGGTAAAATAAATCCTAAGGTCAACATGTATTGCAGTCGCGTAAGGGGGTGTAACATATCTTTTTAGGTCTATGCTACCTAATAGCTCCTTTCGGCCTATGCTATTAGTTCCTAGGTCTTACAATTATTGGGTGTCAACAATAAGGGTGATTCCTAAATCCCAGGTCACATACCTTTCAGCCTTGAGTAACCTATCCGTCTTAAGGTGTAAACCAATGCCCTTCCCGTATCTTTCAATCTTGGGTAGGTCATTACTAACATCCTACAAGTCTCCTTATGGTCTCATTGCAGGATATTATAATTGACAAGAAAAGACGAAATAAGAAAACATACGCGAGTGGTCGACCGACCAGCTACTCCAGTCGGCCGACCACGGCCTCGGTCGACCGACCAGCTATTCCAGTCGGTCGACCGTGGTCCTGCTACAAGTCGGTCTTTCGAATTCTATTTACCTACGCATATTCATCCCCTACATCCTAACATATGAAAATTAGCTATTCATGGTTGTTGAGATGATTATGAAAACGGAATTAAACATGGTAAACATAGTAAATAATCTAAACATGCAAGATTCAATAAAGCTTGGGATTCTAACTTAACAATTGTAATAAAAACAAGAACGATAATAAAGCAAGATTTAAAAGAGTAATTACCACAATTGGAATTAGGGCAGAAAGAAACTAACTTTATTGAATGCTTGGGAATTATTGAAAAACTACAAATTTTGATAATAACTGAATAAATAACCGAATTCTTGAATCTTTCTCAAACTGAATAATAATGGATGCAAAACCCTAACTACAAGATTAACTTATATAGGGCAAGAGATTAGAGTTTCCTAAACACTCTAATTCTATTTTATTTCCGAAAAAGAATCGTCTGGCTTCCGCTGTGGTCGGTCGACCTACTATTCGGGTCGGTCGACCGCTTCTTGCTGGACTTCGTAAATTCATGGGCTTCTCTTCAGATTTGAAATTTTATAAAGATCAGGGTCAGTCGGTCGACCTATATTGTCGGTCGGTAGACCGCTTCCCGAAGAATTTCTTCTATTTTCTTCTTATTTTGACTTTGAATACTTTGACTTTGACTCCAGCCAGTTGACTTTCCATTTATTCCTTAATTAAGCAAAAGACTTGAGGATAAGGATTTGGTGCTAAATCGCCTCTTTTCCGCATAAATCTGCAAAAGTGCATAAAAATACGAAAGTACACAATTTATGGGAAATAAAGGCTAAAACATAGTAAATGAGCGACCAAATACGTGTAAAAATAGATGTAAAACATCATAAAATAGACACGTATCACAGACATCGAGTCATATTGTACATTTTACTCGGGTAGAGGATGAAGCTTTGATTTCGTCATTTATGAGAGTCTCTTAAGATAGTATTTTTGGCACTAACCATAAGAGAGAGGCACTTTGGGGGAAAGTGGAAGCTTTGTATGAAAAAGCTCGTTTTGCCCATCCACATAACCTTAGACAGAAGATTGGCAATTGTATTAGTGCCAGAATGCGTCGTATATGCAAAGTCGTGATGACATGGGGTGATTGTTTTGTAGAAGCTAATCGAGTCAAGAAAAGTGGGATGTCAGAAGATGACATCATTCAAATGGCTCATAAGTTACACAAAACAAAATTCAACTATGAACATGTTTGGCGCATGTTAAGACATTATAGAAAATGAGAAGATCGCATTGCTCCATATTCCGGCAATCCGGGGAAAAGAGCTCAAGAAGAAGATCCAACCACTCCTAGAAATGTTGGTACACCCGAAACCGCGGTAGTAGTGGTAAGAGAACTAGGCTTAGTTATGGAGGGTTCTCTCCAGCTTGCTCTATAGGTTTTGTCATTGCCACTATATGAGCAGTTGTCTACTCACTCATATAATGAATTTTCTTTTTTAAGCAAAACAAGTATAGTACTTGTCTTACAAATATCTTAAAACTATCTTTCGTTTTACATTAACTTAGGTAAATTGATTATTACCCGTTTATGTAATTCACTCTTTAAAATTTACTCCCTTTTATAATATTACTAATTTTTTTAAGTGATTTTACTCCGTAAAAGATTTTAATATTTTCTGTTATATTTATGGCTTTGTTTGACAAGACATTCCAAGTAATTTATTTGATCAAAATTGCAGCTACTTTATTTTTACAAGTAGCTTATTTAACCATATAAACTACATAAAATAAAATGTTACCCTAAAACATCCACATCGGCAATCAGTTTGTGAAAAATAATGAAAAATTTGCAAAGTGAAGGTGGGTTACATTGTGCATTAGTCTATGAGAGCAATTGGAAAAGTGACGACAATCAATATAGTGAACAAACAAGTGATGCATAAATGTGGTATACCCTATCTAATTTATACAGTATTATTTTAATGAAATACTCAACATTTACAATGTCTATGTTTGGCTTTGTTTCCCCTTATTTGCCTATCCAAGGACTACTTCACTATACCTAATGTTTTGCACTCACATGTGTGCTAGTAAACAGTAATATTTAACGGCTATTTTCTTTTTATAAATTTTCATCCAACTCTTCTTTACTTATCTTTTACTATATTTTCTAATTACATATTACTTTTTATTCTATGACAATCCATTTTATGAATCCAAATAATCCAAAACCGCCTTATTATGAAAATCTCGATCCTAGAATATTAGAATTATGGAATGAATTTCAATAAACTCATTGTGGTATGTTACAACAAACTCCATTGCCCCCACAAAATCGATATCTACGACAAAATATGTCACCTACACAAATTTCATATCTCTCTCGACAATGTAATATTAGTCCACTTTAACAAATTTATTCTATTCTTCCATCGTCACCGCCACTATATCGACCAAATATTAATATTTCACCTTCGAGTCATATTTTTTCATCACATGAAAATAATTACCTCCCATTTCCTTCTCAAACACCTCTAAATTACCAAAATATATACTCCTCAAAATAATGTTTAAATTGAAGAACTAGAATACGATAACAATTCAACAACAATGAGCAAACATCGAGTCATAATGTACATTTTACTCGGGTAGAGGATGAAGCTTTTATTTCGTCATTTATGAGAATCTCTGAAGATAGTATTGTTGGCACTAACCAAAAGAGAGAAACAATTTGGGGGAAAGTGGAAGCTTTGTATGAAGATGCTCGTCTTGCCAATCCATATAACCTTAGACCAAAGACAGACAATTCTACTAGTGGCAGAATGCGTCTTATATGCAAAGTCGTGATGGCTTGAGGTGTTTTTTTTGCAGAAACTAAACGAGTCAAGAAAAGTGAGATGTCGGAAGATGACGTCATTCAAATGGCTCATAAGTTACACAAGACAAAATTCAACTATGAACATGCATGAGGCATGTTAAGACATTATAGAAAATAGGAAAATCACATTGCTCCATATTCCGGCAATCTGGGGATGAGAGCTCAAGAAGAAGATCCAACCACTCCTACAAATGTTGGTACACTCGACACCGGTAGTAGTGGTAAGAAAACTAGGCTTAATGATGGAGGATTATCTCCAGCTTGCTCTATATGTTTTTTCATTGCCACTAAATGACCAGTTGTCCACTCACTCATATAACAAATTTTCTTTTTGAAATAAAAAAAAAGTACAGTACTTGTTTTATAAATATATATTTTAAAAATATCTTTCATTGCATTGATTTAAGTAAATTGATTTGTTAATCGAATCTGAGACCCCTCAAGTCCTGTATTTCTGTAAGTTTTAAGTTTTAACTCAGTTACTGTTGGAACATTTTAAGTTGATGATGACAAGTCCTTGTTTATATTAACTGTTTGTTCTTAAGTAGCATGAATTGAGTATTCAAGGCTAAGCAAATGGATTGAAGAACAAAGGCAACAAAGAGATCATCCATTATGTTTCAAACATGATCAAGAAGAACAACACAAGTCAAGAACATCCCCTTGTAACCTAAGTCACAAATGTAAGAGTAAGTGGAACATCCTCGTTATAATCAAGTGTTAGCTTTGTCATGCAACAGTTCATCAGACTGTTGCGTCTGTACCGCATGGATTTTTTATTACGAGAAAAATTTTTTCGAGGAACTTGCAAAATGGTCGTCTTAGTTTTATGAAAATAATTGTCAAAATCTATTTTCTTGTAAAATCATCTTCTCTTTTGGTACGCACGAATTGAAGAATAAAACCCGTCTTATTCGTTGTGTACCGTATTTCGTAAAATAATAAGAACTTGTGAGTTGTTTACATTTGAAATGTAAATGGTACTTGAGCATCTTATTAGAAGATATTTTACTAGACAAATCTGAAATGCTTTATCAAGAGCCAATGAAAACTAAACAACAACTTTTGCTTGTCAAGTGGGCTAGCTATTATCCAATGGATAAAAGTACAATGGAAGTACACATTGGGTAATACCCACATTTTGAGTACTATAAAAGAAACCCCTTAGCCTCATTCAATGCTAAGGCTTTTACAATATTTATTGAAGTATTTCTGCAAAAACTCTCATGCTTTCAAAGATCCTTCTTTAAGTTTTGCAAAATCATTTTAAGTTTTAAAAGTCTTCAAACGTTTTCTCAAACTCGGTCTGAAAACCTCCATGCATCAGTAAGCTACACTGTGACATAATGAGTTTGTTCCATGATTCTCGTGTTTAGATCTTAAATGTAAATCTCCACGTTCTTAAGTGAACATTTGAGATTCTGATCCTGTAAACCAGAGATAGAACATCTTAAAACTCTTGAAGCGGAGTAGCTTTAAGTTTGAGTCAAGTCTTGAAGCGGAGTAGCTTTGAGCAAATGCAACCGGAGTAGGTTGGCGAATTATTTTACTTGTATTCGTTTAGTTGTTGGAGTAAATTTCTAAACAATCAATAAAATAACGGTTCGACGTAGGTCTCGAAGTAGAGACTGAACCAATTTTTTAACTTTGGTTGTTTGTTTATTTACTTACATACTCTTCGTTTTCTTCTCGCTTACTTGAACGATTCCAAGTTTCTGTGTAACAGTCAATCATACTGTTGCATAGAACACTTTGCTCATCTTGTGAACTTACTCGTCATTAAGTCTCTCAAGTGTAGTTGTCGTTAAAATTTTAAAAAGGTCACACCTAATTCACCCCTCCCCCTCTTAGGTGTTAATTCGTTCTTAACTCTTCAATTGGTATCAGAGCCTCGTGCTCTTGATATTGGCTAAGCCCCAAAAGAGTTGATCCTATAGTTATGGACGAAAATAAACAGAGTAAGTATCCCATCTTCAAGGGAGATAACTATGTCTGGTGGAAACATCGCATGGAGCACTACGTTAAGGGTACTGATTATGAGTGTTGGTTAATAATAAAAAATGGCCCCCTCGCTATCTCAGTCACTAATGCCGATGGCACTAGTACACCAAAAAGCGAGGACAAGTACGTTGAGTCAGATTACAAAAAAGTCGAAAAGAACTCTAAAGCCATGTCCATCCTTCAATATGGCATCGGTGAACAAGAGATTAATCGAATATCTGGTTGCACGTCGGCCAAGGAAATTTGGGACACCCTATGCCTTGCATATGAGGGAACGTCACAAGTAAAGAAGTATCGAATAGATCTTCTCATGCAACAGTACGAGATGTTTAACATGACTAAGGATGAATCCATAAATAGTCTCTCCTCTCGTTTTTCTAGCATTGTCAATGAACTTAAAAATCTAGGGAGGGTTTTTGAACCCGAGGATCTAGTTCGCAAAATTCTTCGTAGTCTAACCGAAAAATGGCAACCAAAGGTTACCGCTATTGAGGAAGCAAAGGATCTATCTATTCTACCCCTTAATGAACTAATGGGCTCACTCATGGCTCGCGAACTAACCCTCGTGAAGCGTTCTGAGGAAAGTTCCAAAGGGAAAGGGCTCACTCTCAATGCTCTCTCAAGTGATGAGGAGGATGGAGATGATGAGTTTGCTTTGTTCACCAAAAACATTGCAAGTATGATAAATGGTAGGGGTTCTCAAAGGTTTAAGACTAATGCTAGTAAACGACAGTTTCCTAAGAGAAAATCGACTTCCACTATTGGATGTTTTAAATGTGGTGATAAGGGTCACCAAATCAAAGAATGTCCAAAGTGGGATCTATTTAAATCAAAGGAGAAACGTGACGTTGCAAAACAAGATTATAAAGCAAAAGTCATGACGGCTATTTGGGGTTTATCAGATTCCGAAGAGGATGAAATCCTTGAGGACGAATTAGATGCCAAGTTATGTGTCTCGTCAAACTCTTCAAAAAGTGTCTCAAAATCTTCTAAAGAAAAGGTCGTATGTCTTATGGCCCACTCAAATGATTCCAACTCTGATTCCGACAATGAGGTAAACTCATTTAAGAAAAAGGCCCGGTCATTCTCAAAAGATAAAGTTTGCATTTTATTAGACCAATTCATAGATAAGTGTCGTGTTCAAAATAATAAACTTGAAGCAATGCCAGAAGAAATTGAGAACATTGCTGAAGAAAACATTTGTCTAAAAGAAAGTCTAAATGAAAATGACATAACCAGCTCCTCAACCATTGTCGAAAATGAAATCAAGAGTTTGCAAAAACAGAACCGTACCCTCACCAAAAAACTGGAACAATTTCAAGTCACAGACTCTTGCACTGTTGCACCAGATCTTGACAAAGAATTGAACAGTCTTAAAAATTGTGTCTCCACACTCACCAAGGAACGTGACTCTTTGTTGTTTGAACTCACTTTCTATAAGCATGATAACAAACAACTACAACAAGTTGGATCAATGTTGAGTGATGAAGTGAGTCACATGAAACATGCTCTCGACCAATCACAAAAGCTAAACCATGAACATCTAAGTGAAATCAAAACTTTGAATAAAAAGTTAGATGAGGCCAAGACCTTCTATCTCAAATGGGAAGGTAGTCAGAGAGTCCTAGAATTTCTTCTAAAGCAATCACAAGAATACGAATGTCAAGAGAAAATGACTGGACTCGGTTTTTCACGCAACAGTAACACACATTGTTGCATAAGAAACCAAGACCCAAGTCAAACTGACTTCAGAAGAAGAAAATACGCTGGTCTTGCTAAATACATAATCTGTAACTATTGTGGTAACACAGGTCATGAGTTCAATGGATGTGAAAAGAGAAAACTTGACCTAGAAACAAGTACTTCAAGAGCTAAACAATCATGGGTCAAAAAGGAAGTGTCTAAAAAGGAGAATGTTAAGAAGGAACCCAAGCTAGTCTGGGTTCCTAAACTAACGAATTGATTATGTGCAGGCAATAGTGGGAGGCAGCAGCAATTGGTATTTGGACAGTGGATGCTCACGTCATATGACGGGAGATAAAAACCAATTTCTCTCACTAAAGGCCTATGATGGCGGTATGGTGACTTTCGGTGACAACAAACGAGGTGAAATAGTTGGTATTGGAAAAGTTGGTAAGTCAAAGTCACTATGCGTCGACAAAGTGTTGCTTGTCAAAGGTTTGAAGCACAATCTTCTTAGTATTTCTCAATTATGTGATCGTGGTAATATTGTTGAATTCCGTGCAAATGAATGTAGAATAATAGATGAAAAGACTAGGAATCTCATTCTTAGTGGTAATCGTGTTAAGGATATTTACATGACCAATCTTCACTCTTTTTCGGGACAAACCTTGTCTTGCATGAGTGTTCAAAAGAATAACCCTTGGCTTTGGCATAAACGACTTGGTCATGTGAATGCCAAAACACTAAATACCATAAGAAAACTTGACCTAGTAGATGGCATTCCAAACATAAAATTTGAATTCAAATCTCTTTGTGATGACTGTGTAAAAGGGAAACAAGTGAAGAACTCCTTTAAATCCAAAAATGTCATTAGTACTTCTCTACCATTAGAACTCATCCACATAGATCTATGTGGACCAATGCGTATACCTAGCAAAGGTGGTAGTAGGTACATTTGTGTAATTGTTGATGACTTCTCACGGTACGTTTGGCTTTTGTTCCTAATTTCTAAGGATCAAACCTTTGATGAATTCCTTATTTGGGTCAAGAAGGCTCAAAATAAATTTGGATACAAACTCATTTCATTAAGATCCGATCATGGATCCGAATTTGAGAATTCATCTTTCAATGACTATTGTAATGAGTACGGTGTTAGCCATAACTTTTCTGCCGCTAGA
Source organism: Silene conica (assembly GCA_029255685.2). Lineage (NCBI taxonomy): Eukaryota > Viridiplantae > Streptophyta > Magnoliopsida > Caryophyllales > Caryophyllaceae > Silene > Silene conica. Next base: position 15,471,304 of record CM055319.2, read on the forward strand.
ACCCCACAACAAAATGGGGTAGTGGAAAGAATGAATCGAACTTTGGAAAACATGGCTAGGACTTTACTCATTAGCTCTAAGGTTCCTAGAAATTTTTGGGCAGAAGCGGTCAATACTTCTTGTTATATTTATAACCGTGTTATGATTCGAAAAATGTCAAACAAGACTCCTTATGAATTGCTTCGAGGTAGAAAACCTAACATTTCACACTTAAAATGTTTTGGTAGTAAGTGTTTTGTTCACAATAATGGAAAAGACAACCTTGGAAAATTTGATGCTCGAAGTGATGAAGGAGTATTTGTCGGATATTCGGATCATAGTAAGGCTTATAAAATATATAACAAACGTACCATGAAGATGGAGGAAAGCGTACATGTAATATTTGACGAATCAAGTTTTTTTATTTCTGATGATCAGGATGAAGAAGATGAATATGATGATGACTTTGAGATTGGCATGATCCGTAGCGATATGGATCAAATGCTAGAAGAGGACGAGCAACAGTTGATCTGTTGCATGAGGAAAACGGCCAAAATCCAGGGGGAACTAACACTCCCTCACCAACAGAAGAAGCCGACACCTCAGGGGAAATTTGGAAAAGGAACAGCAACTGACCACACAAACAGAGGAAGAACCAAGTCCTCCTTCAACAAATTCCCAAAATTCAACAGTAGCTTCTACTGTTGCACCAGAAACTAATAACTCCCCCGAACCACTTGTTCTCAAAAATTGGAAACATCAAAGCTCACATCCTCTATCAAACCTAACCAGTGATCTCAATTCAGGAGTAAAAACCAGATCCTCCCTCCAAAATTACTGTGCATTCCATTCTTTCATCTCAAAAATTGAACCAACCAATGTCACAGTGGCCTTGACTGATGAATACTGGACCACAGCAATGCAAGAAGAATTAGAGCAATTTGAACGTAACAAGGTATGACATCTGGTTCCAAGGCCTGCCCAACGTACTGTCATTGGTACGAGGTGGGTCTTTCGCAATAAGCTTGATGATGTTGGAGAAATCGTACGTAACAAGGCTAGACTAGTGGTGCAAGGGTATAATCAACAAGAAGGGATTGATTATGATGAAACCTTTGCACCGGTAGCTAGACTTGAGGCCATACGTATGCTCATAGCTTTTGCATCCTTTCAAGGTATCAAACTCTTTCAAATGGACGTGAAAACCGCGTTTCTAAATGGATACCTTGAAGAGGAAGTTTTTGTTGAACAACCTCCCGGATTTATAAATAATGAATTTCCTAACCATGTTTTCAAACTTGACAAAGCACTTTACGGTTTAAAGAAAGCTCCTCGAGCTTGGTACGACAGATTGTCCAAGTTTTTACTTGAAAACGGCTTCTCACGAGGCTCGGTTGATAAAACGTTGTTTATTAAGTCACAAGGAACTGAACTGTTGCTTGCACAAGTTTATGTCGATGATATTATTTTTGGTGCAACAAATACGTTCTTTATAAGTATTTTTCTGATTTGATGACATCCGAATTTGAAATGAGTATGATGGGAGAACTAGGATTTTTCCTTGGTCTTCAAATCAAACAAAATGAACAAGGAACAATGATTCATCAACAAAAGTACTTAAAAGAGATGTTAAACAAGTTCGGGTTGTCCGACTCCAAACCAATGCCTACCCCCATGATGTCCAAAGTCAAAATTGACAAAGATGAAGAAGGTAAGAGTGTAAGTGAGAAGATTTATCGAGGTATGATTGGCTCACTTCTCTACTTAACCGCAAGTCGTCCGGATATACAATATAGTGTTTGTGTATGTGCTCGTTTCCAAGCAAATCCTAAAGAATCACACTTCAAAGCCATAAAACGGATTTTTAGGTATTTGGTTGGAACACAAGGAGTACATCTTTGGTATCCAACTCATTTTGAACTTAATCTTGTAGGTTTTTCGGATGCGGACTATACCGGTGATCTCGTGGAAAGAAAGAGCACGTCGGGAATTGCAACGTTCCTTGGACCGTACATAATTTCATGGGCTTCAAAGAAACAAAACACCGTTGCATTGTCTACGGCCGAAAGTGAGTATGTAAGTGCCGCTCTTTGTTGTGCGCAAATCTTATGGGTAAGACAACAATTACATGACTACGGTCTAATTTTCGAAACTACCCCTATTTTTTGCGATAACACTAGTGCAATTAACATTTCAAAAAAATCCTATACAACACTCACGTACCAAACACATAGACATCCGACATCATTTTCTACGTGATCAAGTGGAAAAAGGCCATATATGCTTAAGTTTTTGTAGAACCGAAGATCAACTTGCGGATATTTTCACAAAACCGTTGGAAAGAGAACAATTCGAAAGACTTCGGTCGGAAATTGGTTTGCGTGACAAAATGTAACGAAATTGAAAAATCACGTACTTCTCCTACATGATTGACTAGAGGAGATAACTTAATGCATGCTAAAAATAAGTACTCATTACTTTGTTTAATATTATGTGTAGTACAAATTTATGTGAAATAAAATTACAATAAAGTGAATAGTGTACTTTAAACTTGTTGAGCCACTCAAAATTAATTGTGTTGTCACATCAAAACCAACCATCCTTCTCAAAAAGTACAACCTCCTACATTTAAACATAACCACCTACTCTTATCCCTTCATTCCCCATGTAACTTGTACTTTCATTGTACAATATTCAAAAAGCAATTGCCAAACCCCTCTCCTTCCTCACCCGTCCAAAACCGTACAACCTTCACCTTCCTTCTTCAATAAAATGCCTCCCAAAAACCTTGCAAGAGAACTACAAAATCTTAGAAATTCCTTCAACCCAAAGTTTGTAGCAAAAAGAAAAAATATGTCCACCCAACCCGAATCCAACGTTACCACCGCCTCTGAAACCACCAAAACTGTTCAATCCCGTAAGAAAATAGCTGTTAGAGGAGGAAAGGCGAGTAGAAAGATGCGTGGCAAGGGACGAAGGGAACCCATTTCTCTTCAACTCGACCCATCGGTTGATTTTGACACCGATGAAGAGGAGGGTCATAATGAGGATGACACTGTCAGAGAAAATGAAAAAGAAGCAAGGTCTGACATCCCTGATTTAAATGTCGAAGAAGATGTGGAATCCGAAAGTGATGAGATTGATGAGATCATGAAGGATCTCAGTAAGAAAAAGGAAGAGGAAATGAGAAAATCAAAAGAAAAGGAAAAGAAAAAGGAGAAGGTAGTAAAGAAAAAGTCTAAAGAAGTTGTGGAGGAAGAAGAAAATGAAGTGGTTGAGACACTCAATGAGATGAGTGCTAGCAAAGACAAGGAAAACTCAGAAATGAATGAAGAAAGTGTGGGAACAAAGGAGAGAAACGCGGAGGCTATGAAGAGGATGAAACAGTGAACACCACTGTTGAAAAAGAAGGAACTCAGAATGAAGATGAGGTGTTCGAGGAAACGCTTGACCCACTGTTTTCCGAACCCTCATCCAAGACCCGTTCCAAGGGAAAGATGCCTGCAATATCTGAAGAAGAAGAGGATGATGAGATCCCCTATGAAAATCCACCCACCAAAGCAACCAAAACCACAAAAAGAAAGGGGTCCGGGTCAAAAACCCGCACGGCTAAGAGGGCCAAAACTTCAAAGCTCTTGTCCTCTCTTGAAGAAGAAGATGAGGAAATTTTAGAGGACAAGACACCTACCAACATGTGTCGTGCTCTTGTCGTGTCCTCATACCCAGAAGCCTTCAAAAATGATGTGGCTAATCATCTCAACTCTCTTGACTTGCCGGAGGACACATTGAAGACATGTCACGGTATCCTCAACTGTTGCTTTCACAGTGGAAGACGCTACCGCAAGTCTTGGCATGATTCATCACCCGCTTTTAAATATTTTAAGGAGGCTAGCTATGTATGCACAGGGTTGGGTGAACCTTCTCGACAAGTATAATCACATGTACTTGTCCGAAGTCATTTAATTCTATGCAACAGTCAGAGTTGATATTGCTTCGGGTACCCTTTCGGCGGTTATAAACCATAAGCCTTTTGTTCTTACTGTTGAGCGACTTGCTGGGTTGCTTGAAATTTCTGATGTGGGGTTGACAACCTTTCCTAAACGTGACTGGGGGGAAGTTGAGGAGGTCACAAGTGCCCAAGTACTCAAGGTACTTCGCCCTAGTGCTACCGAGGGCCCAACCAACATATAGGCCATTGAACTTCCCGCCCCAATCCTCTTTGTCTTTAACCTAATCTTCCGCAACCTAGTGCCTAGCAACAATAGCCGAGGGAGATGCTCTCTTCTCGACATGCTCCTCATTCACCACATTGTTAAGCACAAACCCATCAACCTTCCGCGCGTTATATTTTCCCGAATCCATGAAGCGGCCACCGGTTTCCAAAACGGTGTTTTTGACACTACCTTCGTAGTACCATATGGTATGTGGCTGTCTTTGGTGTTTTCTGCTGAGAGGGTGGTGAAAAGGGTAGCCCAGTCGTGGAGAAATTGAGTGATGAGATGTCATCGGGGTTGTTGTCTCGGATGAGTATGGCAGTGGTTAATGGAGTTTTGGTGAAGAAAACTCAAGCAACAGTGGGACAGAATGTTGATCAGCGTGAGGTCCTTGCTCGGTTGAATCAGTTGGCTGAAACTATGGGGCAGCTGGTCAAGGACGTGAGCTATTTGAAAGGAGCAATGGCTGAGCTCAAAACCATGAATGAAGACCTTCTTGAGCGCTTTGCCTCCTAAAAAATCAACCATCCCCACTAATCATTAACCCCCCTTCCCGTGGCTTTTCAAAAACTTGTTCTAAGTACATTGTTTATTTTGTCGTTGTTTTATGCACTCTACGTACTATGCTTCTATGAACTATGTTATGTGAACTCTTTTGCAGGTGTATTTAGTCCCCCCTTGATGATGTCAAGAGGGGAAAGTATGTGGTTTTAACATGTGTTGTTTGTCTCGTAACTCTTAGGCTAACGTTCACCTTGAATATGTCTTAGCTTGATGCTTGGAACGAACTACTTAGACTAAGGCATATTAGTTTTTTAACCTCTTGATCATATGTGAACAATTATGTTAGATATCTAGACCGACCTTGGGTTTAGGGGGAAAAAATCACATGTTTTAGGCTTGTCATCATCAAAGGGGAATTTGTTGGAACATTTTAAGTTGATGATGACAAGTCCTTGTTTATATTAATTGTTTGTTCTTAAGTAGCATGAATTGAGTATTCAAGGCTAAGCAAATGGATTGAAGAACAAAGGCAACAAAGAGATCATCCATTATGTTTCAAACATGATCAAGAAGAACAACACAAGTCAAGAACATCCCCTTGTAACCTAAGTCACAAATGTAAGAGTAAGTGGAACATCCTCGTTAAAATCAAGTGTTAGCTTTGTCATGCAACAGTTCATCAGACTGTTGCGTCTGTACCGCATGGAGTTTTTTATTACGAGAAAAATGTTTTCGAGGAACTTGCCAAATGGTCGTCTTAGTTTTCTGAAAATAATTGTCAAAATCTATTTTCTTGTAAAATCGTCTTCTCTTTTGGTACGCACGAATTGAAGAATAAAACCCGTCTTATTCGTTGTGTACCGTATTTCGTAAAATAATAAGAACTTGTGAATTGCTTACATTTGAAATGTAAATGGTACTTGAGCATCTTATTAGAAGATATTTTACTAGACAAATCTGAAATGCTTTATCAAGAGCCAATGAAAACTAAACAGCAACTTTTGCTTGTGAAGTGGGCTAGCTATTATCCAATAGATAAGTGTACAATGGAAGTACACATTGGGTAATACCCACATTTTGAGTACTATAAAAGAAACCCCTTAGCCTCATTCAATGCTAAGGCTTTTACAATATTTATTGAAGTATTTCTGCAAAAACTCTCATGCTTTCAAATATCCTTCTTTAAGTTTTGCAAAATCATTTTAAGTTTTAAAAGTCTTCAAACGTTTTCTCAAACTCGGTCTGAAAACCTTCATGCATCAGTAAGCTACACTGTGACATAATGAGTTTGTTCCATGATTCTCGTGTTTAGATCTTAAATGTAAATCTCCACGTTCTTAAGTGAACATCTGAGATTCTGATCCTGTAAACCAGAGATAGAACATCTTAAAACTCTTGAAGCGGAGTAGCTTTAAGTTTGAGTCAAGTCTTGAAGCGGAGTAGCTTTGAGCAAATGCAACCGGAGTAGGTTGGCGAGTTATTTTACTTGTATTCGTTTAGTTGTTGGAGTAAATTTCTAAACAATCAATAAAATAACGGTTGGACGTAGGTCTCGGAGTAGAGACTGAACCAATTTTTTAACTTTGGTTGTTTGTTTATTTACTTACATACTCTTCGTTTTTTTCGCGCTTACTTGAACGATTCTAAGTTTCTGTGTAACAGTCAATCATACTGTTGCATAGAACACTTTGCTCATCTTGTGAACTTACTCGTCATTAAGTCTCTCAAGTGTAGTTGTCGTTAAAATTTTAAAAAGGTCACACCTAATTCACCCCCTCCCCCTCTTAGGTGTTAATTCGTTCTTAACTCTTCAGTTACCACTGGACTAACACCACTTGGTTCGTTTATGTAATTCACTTTTTGAAATTTACTCCCTTGTATTATATTACTAGTTTTTTTTAAGTGATTTTAGTCCGTAAAATATTTACCATCTCTTTACCATAAAAGGAGTAACTTTTAAAGTGTTTTGATTGGTTCTTGGAGTTAAGTATTAAAAAAATAAATTTTCTTTTTCTTATTAGGGATCCACCCATGTTCTTTACCCATTTAATTACTTTCACATTGTAATTAACCTCTTTCATAATTTAAATGATTCCAAACTAAATAAAAATTATACAAAATCATACATTATATATTTGCTTTGCATTTTAACAACATACATTAAACACCACATATTATAAAACCATACATAATTTACACATATTTTTATAAATATTTTTAATACAAAAAATACAAAAACCTAATTTGTTAACAATTAAAAATTTGCTGTTAATTTCATACAAATACATTATTTATTGATAGATAAAAATGATAATTAGATTTAAAATACTGATAATTTTGATAAAAAAAAGACAAACAATAATCATCTTGGGCTATAAATTTTAGGCACAAAATATATTGAGACCTAATCAGATAATACTTAGACCCAATAAGTGGTCGGACTTTCTCCGAATGAGTCGGTCCAATGTTATAAGACAACTCTATATAACAGAGTTGTTGAAACGAGAATGAAAATACGCAAATAAAATGGAGAAAATAATTACGATAAGAAGACCCAAACTTGAAAGCAAATGGTTGATATTTGCCTTCATTTCATTTTATTCTAATGGTGAAATATTGTGTTTTTCATTAATTGTTTTCCTGATAAATATCAAATAACATAAAGTTCGTAAAAAATTAGTTGAAATATTTTTATATTAATTGAAATATCCATCTTTTAATTGGTTTTATCATAATCAAATTTATGTTATACTTAATTTGTCCCGAAATTTATTTATCTTTTTTATTTTTTGTGAGAGATATTAATCAAATAGACAAATGAGACAAATTGAGAATATGTTTAAAATAAAATTAAAAAGCAAGGTTATTACTCACAGTTTTGTATTTGTGCATCTTACCATTTGTTTCCAATATTTATAAATTTTGACAAAGTTAAATATTAAATCCCGTGTAAATTTTGCACGAGATTAAAACTAGTTTTTAGTTATATATGTGACTTTGTTTGACATTCCAAGTAATTTATGAGCCCATAATTTCAACTACCTTATTTTCACGAGTAGCTTATTTAACCATAATAACTATTTCCTCCATTTTTGTATAATAGACTCATTTATTAAAATATTCCACTCATATATTCAATAAATGGTTACATTATATAAAAACCGAGGAAGTACATGAAATGGAATACTTTTCAACTTGGGGAATTCACCAAAGTTGGAAAATTCCCATGGATGTTTAAAGTCAGTCAAGCCGGCCAAACTAATTAAATTGTCTTTGGAAAATCATTTCCCATGAATAAATTTGTAGGTCATGCGTTGACTTGATTACCTTCGCAATTGGCATGGCAGCCCAAGTCAACAAACCCAATTATAAAATGATAAGTCTTGCTTAAGACGGATATTATCCGTTTTAAACTTAAGACATGTCACATACTATCAAGTAAGAATAATAAAGACAAAAGAATTGTCATTTTTTAAGTGATAAGTGGGATAACTTGGTATTTATTTGACCCGTCTTACACTAAGACGGATAATGACGGTTTAAAATGAGAATTTTTAATAATCAAAATAGAGTGCGTGGTAACTGGTACGTATGTGACAAGCGTTGACTGACTTGAGTTACAAAAATATAAAAAAATAAATCTATTAATATCAAGTGTAGACACCACCATTATTAATCCATTATCTTCAATTCTTCATCCACAAATATAAACTGAAAAGAATGATTAAGGTTTTAGTAATACTTGTTAGTTTCCTTAGCTTTCAATCTCTTGTATCATCATCAAACCAAACCTTGTGGTTTAGCTACTCTACAGGTGGAGGGAAGAATAATAATGGCTACAAATATAAACACACCCTACATAATCTCCTAACCTCCTTTTCATCTCAAGCCACAACTACAAACACGGGGTTTTACAACTCTACCCTCTTTAACCGATTGGCTAATGATAATATCTACGGCCTTTACTTGTGTCGTGGCGATATTGATCGTCAGTCCTGTGGTGCCTGTGTCAACTATGCAAAACAAGCCATCCTTTCAAAACGATATACTACTAATTGTTATGCCCACGAGGCTATGATTTGGTACGACCATTGTATGGTTCGTTACTCGAACAAACCAATTACGGGCTTATTGGATGTTAATACTTCCAGCATGTTGGCTAGTTGGGGGGGCATGTACCACCTGACCAGCAACGTCACTCGTTTCACGCAAATTTTAAGGAATACAATGAATTTATTATCAATCCAAGCTGCCAACGGTCGTTCAGGGAAGAAATTTGCAACGAGAATAGTCAAGTTAACCGAGGTTGATTCTTTGTACGCTTTGGCCCAGTGCACACCCGACTTGACCGTCAATGATTGCCACAAGTGTTTGATAAAAACGATGGAAATACTCCCTAAAATGGGTCGTAGCAACACTGGAAAAGTTCTTCAGCCCAATTGCATGATTCGGTATGAGATGTTTCCATTCTTTTACAGTGACAAGATTAAGCCCTTGGAAATTAAGCCCGTCGAGTCTTCTGCTGTTAACTTGACTGAGATAAGCCTAAGAGGTAGGTCAAATTTTTCGATAGACTTATTTATGTAAGGTTTTACGGCGTCAATTAAAATATCTTTCATAAACAATTTAAAAAATAAATAAATGATCGAAATAATAGTAGGTAGAGATCCTTCAATCTTTTTTCACTAATATTTTGTCATAATACAATACCTTTATATATTATAATACTTCCTACAAGTATCTCATTCCCTTCCATTTTCTTTTCTACAAAAGAATCAACGAAATGAATAATTGAATCTGAACCATATAACCAGGCCCGGTTTTAGGGAGTGCAGCCTGTGCTGGCGCACAGGCCCCCAGAATTTGGAGGCCCAATTCTGTTTGAGGCTTAACTATATGTAAATATTAACACAGTTAAGGACATGGTATGTAAATATTAACACAGTTAAGGACATGGTAATTTAGTAGCAGAGTTGGTGGAGCTATTAGTGTTTTTTGTAACAGTGGCTTTAGTCCAAACCTTACCATGAGTGTTCTATTTACGCTATAGGGCGCTCACAATTATTAATGGTCTCCAGCTTTTTTGTTTTGAATTGTAATTTTGTTCCGTTTTGTCCATCAAAATAAAATAAACAAGTAAATAATCGGTTTCACGAGTATCACTTATACAAAATATAATTCATATTAGGAAAAAATATGAATAAAAGTTGATAAAATTATTAATAACTACAGTATAAAGTTAGTTTTCTTGATACGTAGTAGTTAAAACATGAGATATTTTATTTATTTATAATTTAGCTTAAAGTTCAGAAAAAAAAATATTTAACGCCACAATTTTATTTCTTGGAGCCTTCAAGAAGAGTATTTTTTGTTTGAGATACAAACATCGAAATAAACTTTTTAAACGAGATGTACAATACTTAATTAATTGTGGCCTTGTTATAATATATCACACAGGGCCCCTAAAATCTCAGAGATGGCCCCGCATATAACCCAACGTTTATAAAAGTAAAAAGAGAAAAAATGTGACTTGAAAGAAAAAACTAAAAGAAGGAAGAAATGAAAGACTTGGAGAGAGAATATGTTTATATATGTGACACTCCATATTTTTTTTGTTGAGTGTTTAATATATTTTTTTATGGTGAGAGAATTTGCAGCCGCTATTTTTCGTATGTATTGGGCATACTAAAAGTTATAATAGTTTTGTTAATTCAACTGTTTTATAATGAAGCGACCCACGGCCGCTGACATTGAGTAAACAAAATTGTTCTTCCCCTAACTAAACTTTTTTTTTGATTTTTTATGCAGTTCGATTAGATTCCTATAATAGCTCTGTTGACTCAACTTCATCATCACCATCTTCTGGATTCGCTAATACACCCGTAATAACCGCATTGAAAGGTAATATAATCTTTCTCAAAAATAAATTATTTGTTAGGGTTCTCTTTAAAAATATTATATACTTTTCCGGTTTCATTGAAATTTGTGTACTTACTATCTATACAAATATTAAGAATGTTCAACCAAGTGTGGTATCTAATATTTTATATTGGGGATTACAAAAATAACCTCATATATAACCCATAGGTCACAACTTTAATTTCACAAACTCACAATCACCAAAGAGGAGAAATAACAGGACTAGTTTGGTGAAGTAGTTGATTAAAGGAGAATCATAATTTCATATAAGTAAATGTAAATATAAACAATCAAATATGTTAGAATATATATACATTCGGTTATTGTGTAAATAATCCTCTGATTTAGTTACCTTATGAATAGCTTTTAGTTATGTAGAATAACTCAGTAATTAGGCTAGCATATGTAACCGGCCTTCTCTTGTATATATTCTGATGTATTTACTCAATGAAAGTCAAGCAAAACATTCTTTCATGGTATCAGCTTCCTAGGTTAAATCGATCCTCAAAATCGCTTCCGCACAACCTAGCTTCTTCTTTGTTCTTCTCTCTCGGTTGCTACATCTCTCCCTTTCTCGACCTCTCGTCACAACTCCGACCTCACGTCACCAAAACGTAGCCATGACGGGAAAGAACAACAACAATTTTCATCATGCGCTCGCCGTTACGCAAATCCGCAATCATGTCACTGTCATCCTAGGAATGGATAATGACCAATATCCACTCTGGGTCGCCTTGTTTACGAATCACGCGAAAGCCAATCACGTGCTTCATCATATCATCAAGCCCAAATCAGGCCAACCTGATGCGCCTGCTACGGCTGATGCACAAGCGATGTGGGAGACAATTGATGCTACGATCCTTCAATGGATCTATGCAACGGTAAGCACTGAACTCCTCGAAACTATAGTTGAAGCAGAGTCCACAGCTATGCAGTGTTGGACTCGTCTTCAAAATATTTTTCAGGATAATGAATATAGTCGCGCTGTAACTCTTGAGCAAGAGTTCTCCGGCACGTCTATGGCGGATTTCTCTTCCGTCTCAGCCTATTGTCAACGACTAAAGGCTCTTGCCGACCAACTAAAGAATGTTGGGTCTCCTGTTTATAACAATCCTTTAGTTCTTCAACTTGTCTCGGGTCTCTCATCAGCCTATCAAGGAGTCGGAACTATAATTCGCCAAAGTAATCCAATGCCTCAGTTCTATCGTGCTCGCTCCACGCTAACACTCGGAGAGGCGGGTCTCGCTAAAACCGCGTCCACTGCCATGTATGTCAAAATAAATGACGACGGCTCGGGTTCTTCTTCGACCTCTATTCTCGGTAAACCTCCTGCATCCTCAAACAAAAATAAAAATATAATAAGAAGAAAGGAGGGGGTTACAAAGGGAACAAAGGTGGAACGCAGTGTGATGGTAGCGGAAATTCGAACTCAGGGACTACTACAGCGACGGGGTCTGCCCCGACTTGGTCGGGTTTCGGAGGATGGTCGTGGGGACCTTCAGCCTGGCCGTACCCTCATTTCCCCTACCCTACTGCTCCGGGGTATGGGAATTGGCCCAAGCAGCCTTCCCCTCGTCCTAGTGCAACGAGACAACAAGCATACTCGGCTGAATCTCCTCCGTCTCAGACGGATATTGGGCAAGCTATGTACACTCGGGTTGACTCCTCCGGACCCACGTTGGTTCATGGATACTGGGGCGACATCTCACTTGACATCGGATGCAGGTAACCTCTCATCTTATGTTAATTCGAGTATTAAACATGGTATTATCGTTGGTAATGGTCAGTCAATCCCAATTAGCGATCACGGCAACACACCCTAGCTAAAAAAAATCCTGCCCTTCACCTTAAAAATGTCATTCACGTACCTCAAATTGTCAAAAATTTAGTTTCCGTACGAAAATTTGCCACTGATAATTCGGTATCCGTCGAATTTGACCCATTCGGTTTTTGTGTGAAGGACTACAAGATGGGGACGAGTCTCATGAGGTGTAATAGTCAGGGCGAGCTATATCCCATTACCGAGTCAAATTCTTCAAGTCCAGCCGTATTTGTTGCACTTGTTCCTTCCGTCTGGCATGATCGTCTAGGACATCTCGGGCTCCCAGTTTTTAATTCTTTACGTTTTAAAAATTCTATCTCATGTAATTCAAATAAATTGCGTTCTGTTTGTTCTTCTTGTTGTGTTGGGAAAATTGTGAAACAACCTTTTATAGCTTCTATGTCTCATACTATGCTGCCTTTTGATATAATTCATCGCGACCTTTGGACATCACCCGTTGTTAGTTCCTCTGACCATTGGTTTTATTTAGTGCTCTTAGATGATTTCACAAATTTTGTATGGACTTTTCCTTTATCTCACATATCTCATGTCTACGACATTTTTGTTAAATTTCGGAAATTAGTTAAAACTCAATTTGAAAGAAATGTAAAATCTATAAATGTGAAAATGGTAAGGAGTTTGATAACGCTCCGTTTTGGGAATGGTGTGCTAAACACGGGACGGTTTTCCGTCTATCTTGTTCGTACTCTTCTTCCCAAAACGGTAAAGTCGAATGCGAAATTCGTACCATAAATAACATGGTAAGGACTTTACTCCTTCGAGCATCTGTCCCTTCCGTTTTTTGGCATCATGCTTTGAACACTTCTACTTACTTGTTAAATATTCTTGCCCACAAACAATTAAAATATCAAACTCCTGTCTCCGCTCTCTATTTGAAAACTCCGTTTTATACAAATCTTCGTATATTCAGTTGCTTATGTTCTCCTCTAATCCCGTCCACTACCATTCAAAAGTTACACCCTCGGTCTGTTCCTTGTGTCTTTTTGGGCTATCCGGACAATCATAGAGGGTACAAATGCAATGATCCAAAACTCAAGAAAATAATTATTTGTCGTCATGTTATATTTGATGAATCTCGTTTCCCATTTGCGGAAATACATTCTCCTAGCTTGTCTGACTATACTTTTCTTTATGACGCGCCGCACCCTAGTGTCCTTCGCCACTTATTGGATGCACCTTACCCGGCCACCCTATCTACCCAAACGCCACCACAAACTCTTCCCCATGCTCCCCATACCCCGGTGACCCCACCTCCAACTACATCGAGTCCTCCTCCCATTTCCTCACCTGACCGAAATTCCCCTACTATACCGTCCCACCTATAACCAATTCCCAATCCCACTAAAGCAGTAGCACGAGGTGATCGTGGCATACGTAAACCGAAACCTACATTCTACCTACATACAACCGTTATCTCCCCATTACCCCATAACCCCATGTCTGCTCTTAAGGATCCTAATTGGAAACTGGCTATGGACGATGATTTTAATGCTCTTGTTAGCAATAAGACATGGGAGTTAGTCTCGCGTCCATCTCATGTGAATGTCATTCGGTCTATGTGGATTTTTCGTCATAAATTTAAATCTGACGACACTTTTGAGAGGTATAAAGCTCGTCTTGTAGGTGATGGTAAAACTTAGCAGGTTGGAATCGATTGTGGCGAACCTTTTAGTCCAGTTTTAAAAGCGGCTACCATTCGCACGGTGTTATAATTGGCTCTGTCTCATGGGTGGTCTATTCGGCAATTGGACGTCAAAAACGATTTTCTTCATGGGAACCTTAGTGAAACTGTGTACATGTATCAACCTCTTGGTTATCGTGACCCAGCTTTCCCTTCCCATGGTTGCCTCGTTCGTAAATCCCTCAATGGTCTCAAACAAGCACCACGAGCGTGGTACACTCGTTTTGCTCTATTTATCGAGACGCTTGGTTTTACTCACAGCCAATGTGATCATTCTCTCTTTATTTAACGTGAAAAGGATGGTAATTCTGCTTACCTCCTCCTTTATGTTGATGATATTTTACTAACTTCGTCCAGTGATAAGCTTCGCCAGTCAATCATGAGCCGCCTCAGGACAGAATTTGCTATGAAGGACCTCGGTCCTCTTAGCTATTTTCTCGGAATAGCTGTCTCCTGGACCGATAATGGGTTGTTTTTATCTCAACACAAATATGCCACGGAAATCCTTGAAAGAGCCGGCATGGCAATGTGCAAACCATCTCCTACACTAGTTGACACTAAACCGAAGCTTAGTGCCACGTCGAGTCCTCCATTTCATGACCCTACTTTGTATCGCAGTCTCGCAGGTTCGCTGCAATATCTCACATTCACCCGCCCCGACATATCGTATGCAGTACAACAAATTTGCTTGTTTATGCACAACCCTATGGAAGAGCACATGAATGCCTTGAAACAAATTCTTCGATATATGCAAGGGACGAAGTGTTATGGTCTATGGTTAGGTAAGTCGTCACCCACAACTCTTACCTCGTACACCGACGCGGACTGGGCTGGCTGCCCCGACACTCGTCGATCCACGAGTGGGTATTGTGTTTTTCTCGGTGATAATCTTATTTCCTGGGCTTCCAAACGACAACCAACGATATCACGTTTTAGTGTTGAGGCCGAATACAGAGGCGTTGCCAATGTTGTGTCCGAAACTTGTTGGTTGCGCAATTTATTGGTCGAAGTTCATCACCCTCTTCGCCAAGCCATTTTGGTATATTGCGACAATGTTAGTGCCATTTACTTGTCCGGAAATCCCGTTCAACACAAACGAACCAAGCATATTGAGCTCGATATTCATTTTGTTCGCGAAAAGGTTTCGAAAGGGGATGTTCGTGTTCATCATGTGCCTACACATTCTCAAATCGCTGACATTTTCACAAAAGCACTTCCTTCGATCTTATTTACTGATTTTCGGTCCAGTCTCAGCGTTCGCCTTCCTCCCGATTCGACTACGGGGGAGTGTTAGAATATATTGTATATACATTCGGTTATTGTGTAAATAATCCTCTGATTTAGTTACCTTATGAATAGCTTTTAATTATGTAGAATATCTCAGTAGTTAGGCTAGCATATCGTAACCTTCTCTTGTATATATTCTGATGTATTTACTCAATGAAAGTCAAGCAAAACATTCTTTCAAAATAGAACAATCCAAAACAGAATATGTCAAAAACTTAATGGAGACAGGGTATATTCGATCAACATAAAAATAAAATCAACAATTTTGAGAATAGCATACTCACTACATTCCACTGCCAAAATTCCAACACAGTATCAGGGCCCATAAATAACCTGGGCCAGGGCCAGACCCCTCCTAACGTTGGCCCATATCAGTGGTTGGCCCCTGCTGGTTGTAATCTACATCTGAAAGAAACAATTGTATAAAGCGGCCCAAAAGCAATAAACTCTGCGTGAGAGTATGAAATGAAAAAAGCCCACCTTACAATCTACTATATATAAATTCAGGAGACATTTCTGCAAGTTGGTGAAGCCACATCAACATTTATTTTAATTTTTCTTTTCAAAAATTTAGAATATAGTGGGTCGCATTGGTGTGCAATTTAGATTATTTATTATTCAATCTCATCTCAATTCAAATTGTTAATTATTCATTTAATCTTAATTGTTAATTTAATAAAATTAGCTACATTGAACTATATTGTGAGAATTAATTAAATAAATTTAATTACATTTAGGCAATAAATTAAAAAATATAACTATATAAGTGTACTCCTAATTATCCTTATTCCGAGTTCTATTTTAGTTCTGATTAAGTCAATAAAACTTAGTGTTTTAGTGTGCAATATGAAGTTATTTTACTTTTGTAACATTTGTTTTATTTTACTCCATATTAATTATCTAGCTGGTCATAATAATTATAATTTTTATATTTATGACAAGTTTCTGAGTAATTTGAAAAGAATCTATTTTATATTTCAATGTCTTACGAAATTTTATTACATCAAAATTAAAACTAATAAGATTTTTATAGTGGTAAAATGGTTATTAAATTAGTTCTACATAGAATAGGTCTCTAGCTAGTTGAATTTTTTTTATCATTAGTAATTTACAATATATAAATGACCAATGTTTGCAAAGTTGCGTCATATAATATTTTTCAAAACTTTAGCGAGTGATATTGTTAAAACACCTATTAAAATTCAAGTTTATTCTTTCCAAACTTTAAACGGAATTCAACAAGGGAGACAACAAACGGTGCTAAATATTTTGAGGTCCTAACCAAAATTATAAAATGGGGCCCACTCCTTAAAAATATTTGTTGAAGTAATTCATCTGTCATTGTCTAATAGTACAAATCAATTAACAAAACAACAAATGATTTTGAATTTGGAGAATTGAAGATAAGATATCTTATAATTCAACCCTTTTATCGTAAACAACCTACAAACAATCGAAATTCTTTCAAATTTAGATATAGTTCTACTAGATCAGTCCATTAAATGTATAATTAGCACAAATTATGCTACGATTAACCCAATTCGCACAAAATCCAAAAAAAATTGTGAAAAACATGTATGGAGAATAGAACACAAGCAAGACCTTTTAATTGGTTAAATGAATAACCACTAAACTACTTCCCTTATTTTGATAATTGCATGTAGTAAATGTTATTTGAGAAACACCGAAACTTCTATTTATTTCTATCGTAATGGGGCCCTTCTAAACTTAGGCCCTTATCGTTTGACCTAGTAAACGACCTTTTGGACCGGCCTAACAACAAAAAATGTCAATCCACAAAATCAAGCAATGGTAAGAAAAAATGTCAAGTTGCACATTACAGGTTCCTTAGTAAAATCAGGATAAATCTTATCAAAACGCTGCCACTTCTCTCTGTTATTTGGACGACACATCTTTCCTGGTGTACGAGGATTTTCGTTGCGCCATCTCATTTGTTCGATCAAGTTCCTTGTTGTATACATTCTTTGAAGTCTCATAGAAATAGGGAAATAAGTTAATGTACTTAGTGATACTGGTTTCTTACCTTCTTAACCCCGAGCATTACCCTTTTTCTTTTTTTTTTTCTTTCAAGAAAATATTTCCCTCAATTGTAGAAACTTCGGGTCATGACGTTCTTATCAGGGATAACATCCTCAACCAAAACAAAGCAATACCATCAACAACAGTATATGACGTATTAAACTCACATTGCAAGATTATTATCCTAGATGCGGCTTGTAACAGTGACATTGTGCTCCCTTCATATAAAGGTTTTTCTAAAACCTTTTCTGAAACCTTTAACGTTTCAAAAAAGTATTTTGCTTGTGGATGTGGTTCTTGTTCAAACATAGGTTCGTGGTTGACATTATTAAAATCACTAAACTCTAAAGCATCATATACCATATCTTTATAGGGGTTCTCAATTTGATTGATTTAAGGTTGTTCGGTAATTGGATAATATTTTACTCTATGACAAATCCAATTATAATAATTTGGAGAAAACTCATTTGTATAAAAGTATTTTTGTACCTCAATGGTATGTAAATATTTCAATTTTTTGCATTTAGTACATGGACACCTAATTTTGTTTTATACCCAATCATAATTCATCTTGCTGTTTAATAAACTCAATAAACTCAAGAACCCCGTTTAAAAATCTGCTGGTAGGACGCTTCTTCTTATCTACTCTACCTTTATACACCCATTTGCGTTCTAATTTCTTCATTTTAATCTAAAAAATATTCCAAACAAAAATTTGTAACAATAACTCGTACAAATTATACTACTTATTTTAACATTTCCTAAACTAATATTATATATACTAATTAACACTATACTAATTTACCACCAAATTTTAACATTATACTATACATAGTTAACAATTCAAAATAAATTAAACAAAATAATTGAAAATTTAAGCAAAAAACACACCTTTAGACTATTAGCAAATAAAAAGAAAGGTGACTACGAAGGATAGTAGATCATCGTTGGAGTAGTCGAGGGCGACGTGCTACTGTCAGTGGTGGGGTTGTGGGTGGTTATTGCTGGTGGTTATTATTAGGAATATTAATAATAGTTGGGCCTCAACCATAACCTTAGCCTCAACCATCACCTTAAGGTTATGGTTGAGGCCCAACTAATAGTTTTGAAAGATTCAAGTGTGTTTCAGGGTTTATTTATAGTGGAGTAAACTAGAATAGATTCATTTGAACTTTGAAGGTTTGGAGTAACGCTCATATAAATGATTTATAGGTTTATGAGGTCATGGATAAGGATTGCTTCATTACAGAATTGTTAAATAAATTATGGCGCAAATCATCTAAAACTCACTTTTAACATAGTTATGAGAAGGACTTTTAAAATCGTTGTAAAGTTTGAGCCGAAACTCATCTTGGACCATATATTTGTAAGTGCAAACTATTTCACCAAAATTTCAGTTAAATTTAGTAGTTATCACTAAAAGAAGCACGCACCTTTTCGGGCGACTAAAATGAGCACCATATTTATACTTCCTCCATTTTTATCCAAATAACATATTTGCTTTTTGTACACTATTCACCAATCAACTTTCAATCTCAATTTTCTCTCAATACGTAAGAAAAAATATATTCATGTGGGGTCTTGTTTAATTCGTCTTTACGAGTACATTGAAAATATATAACTTTTATAATTTTTACAAATACGTAGTTAAAGATATGAAGCACGCAAAACTTGCGTTGGCAAACGTGATAAAGCAAATAGGGTATTTGGATAAAAATGGAGGAAGTAGTTGCCAAAATGGCGAGAAAATTAAATCTGGGATACGAAAAACTAGCGCCAAAATGGCGACGACAACATAAAAAATAGCGACGGTTTCTCTCGCCAATTTGACGATGGACAATGGACATCTTTCAGTCGCCAATATTCCTGTGTTTCCAAAACATCGCGGGAAACTCAGCCATCTTTCTTACTTTACAAAATTAAAAAAACTCCCCCTAACCGTGATAACTATTAGGATATTAATAATAGTTGGGCCTCAACCATCACCTTAAGGTTTTGGTTGAGATGGTTCATCTATCATGGTATCAGAGCCAGTGTGACGGTAGGTCACGGGTTCAAATCCTGGCGACCTCAAAACCCCTCGAAAACTCACGAAGTGGAAACCCAGCACACGGTATGGGGGAGCCTGTGCAAACTAACCACTCTTCAAGCCCAATGGGCATTCGAGTGAGGGAGCGTATTAGGAATATTAATAATAGTTGGGCCTCAACCATCACCTTAAGGTTTTGGTTGAGATGGTTCATCTATCAAAAACATCTCCAATGAACATTTACAATAAGTTGATTTACAACAGCGATTTTTCAAGCTATCCTCCTTTTCTGCTACCTACCGTATTAATGACGAACTATAACATCTTATAGTTTATACTAGCTTAGAACCCGTGCAATTTTGCACGGAAATGCATAGTTAAATAGTTCTTAGTTTTATATAGATAAATGTTTAAAAAATATTAAAAACCGGAATAGCATTGTTATTATCAATATGTTAGAATTAGTCAGGGCGACAATTCATCTTTTGGAATTTGAGACTTAGAGTAATATTTGGTCTCGCCTTTTATCTTTATTTATAAGTTTCAATTTCCGTTGCCCGACTATTACGGTTTTTCCCTTACTGTCGATTATTTTTGTCATATATCAATTTGAGAACAATAATTGTTACATATCCGAAAATAGGATGACCTGAGACCCGAAATTGACCCAAACTACATCACCCAAATATGACCCAAAATCCGAATTCATCTGACTCGTCCCAAAAAGATTCTTAACTAATTTGACGCTTAATTGATCCAACCCAAAGTGGTATAATCTGAAACCACCCAACTCGAAAATAACTTGGAAAAACAAAAACTCTAATGAGCAAAATGACTTGAAATGAGATTTCTCTCTTTATCATTGGCCCGACCCGACCCATCCCGACCCATAATGATCCAATCCGATCCGACCCTAATTATCTTGAAAAAAATGATGAACCAAACTGACATGACCCGAAATGACCCGACAGAACCTGAATTAAATTACATTAACAAATACTTCTTTACAAATAAGAAATTACCGACCGAGTAATACTTCGTAGACGTCGAATTACTCAAGTAAATTCAAACTAATAAAAATTCTACACAATACAATCAAAAAAGAAAAATAAATTATAAATAGATATAGATAATGTGATTACATAAAATCATAAAAAGAAAGTATAATAATACTGTAATATAATAATTACAATCAATATTAATAAGAAATTAAGTAATGATTTTTTATCATAAATAACGAAATAATTACTGAGCAGGAAAATATTTAACTAATGACTGTCATGTGTCTAATGTTTTCTCTATTATAATTATATATAGATAGATATATAGATCGTAAAATTTAATATCTCCTATATTAGTTTCTATTTGATTAAACAATAAGTCTTTTTTAAGACAGATCGGTTATATAGCACTTGTGTAAATGATCAATAGCTAATTATTAAAAATAGTTCTTAGTTTTATATTTAGCCGTGACATAATAGTACTATTATAGAATTGAAACTATATGTTATAGTTACGCTTAAAATGGTAGTTTGGATCCCATTGAATTAATTGAATATTTGAATAATATTGCACGGGTAATTAATTAAATGTGAGAATATTTTTTCCAACAATTGTATGTCAGAATATTTTTTGGAGGTTTTAATATTGCACGGATAAATTTAATATTGTACGGATAATATCGTTGAATAATATTGCTCGCGGTCTATTGGCACCAAGAAGTGTCTAAATTTAAAAGATATATAAAATAATTTTTATAGAATATTTATATAAAATATTTTTGCACGGATCTATATAGAATATTTTTATAATCTAAAAACTTCTAAATTTATATAGAATATATTTGCACTCATATGCATAGGAATGTTTTAGATTTTGAATATCAGTCTAGATTTATTAAATATTGCACGGACAGGCCATTCTCTATTTTGTATACATTAATCAGCGAGAATATTTTTTCCAAGATTTTCCAAAATCGATATTATATCATGGGAACTTGGGCGGGAAATTTTTTAATGTGAGAGTGACACGTGTCCAATTCATGTGTAGTGGTTCTTCCTATATACTTTTATATAGATGGGTCCATATTCTTGCCTTTATTCAATGAAATTTTATCTATTTTTGAAGAGATATTCTATAGTGCATCCGCATGTTTTTCGATATACTATGTTATACTCTTACATCTTTGAAATTATATCTGTTGTGTGCTCCTAAATTTTATATATTAGTCTATACCATAATCTTATTTATTATCTTTACTAAGTTAGTTTCTTAATTGATCTATCAAGTCGTTTATCATCATTTCAACTACTTATTAGTTTGCCGAATTGCTCATTAAATCACAAAATAGTACACGAATTGAACTAAAATTTATCATATCTCCAATATCATTTTATGCTTCATCAACGAGGTTATTTATAGTAATTTGATGCGTAAAGCTTCTCGTACAAAATGATGATATAATATTGATGAGTCAAAATAAATGTTAAAGTATAGTGATTTAATTAATGGTTAGTTAAAAAGGTAATGATGAATAAGTAGGTAAGAAATTTAAGGATGGGTTGTAGAATATAAATAAAAGGAGTGGGTACAATATTGGAAGATCAAATAATATAAGGTAGAATACCCTTCTATTTTTTTAAAAGCATGTCATCCATGCAGGATTATCGAGTTACGATACTTGCAAGCTACATTAAAATATTCTAACGACTTCATTGTTAAGCTATATCCGGCCTTTTTTTGTGCTTAAGTTGCAATCGAGTCCGTAAAGAGAAACACCAACCAATTATCCAAACATTAATTAAACCCTCAATTATTGTGTGCTACAAATCTCCTGCAATAGTTAAAATTTATTTGTCTAATTGTATTATTTGCATGCAAACAGTTCAACTAGAAATCACTCCGCTCATTAACGGCAGTAGGACGTTGCGTTTTGTGCCGACCATCTTTGGTAACTCGTCAACGATTAAAGAGAACGGTAATTAAGATTAGCTCTTTTTTTTTCTTGTTTTTCTATTTCTTATTAGTTTACGTCTTCTTTAAAATATGAATACAAACAACGTATATAAACTTGAAACACTTTTATTAAACACAAACTCTTATTTCAGACGGAATTTTAGATCCCAAGAATAAATAAACGATGTTATATAACTTTTTTATTTTTTTCGTGTATAATTTATAAATTTTCTATTGAGACCCTATGAATCATCAAATTTCAACACATTGTTCGTATTTGGTTTTGAGCAAAAGAAATGTTGATTTGCAAAACTAATTAACACAATTGGGTATGCTATGAAATGTGTATCTTAATAAAAGAAAGCTATTCATTTTATAAATTTATATGTTTTGTCACAAAGTTCACATAAATTTGTGTTTTTTGTACGTAAATTTATATATTTTTTTTCTTAAATGGATTATTCTCTTATTATATATGGCATTATGTCTGTTTTGGAAGTCCTTTCACAAAAAATTATTTTTAACTAAAACACGTAATAGATGCTCACAAAAATGGTGATAAAAGTAAGCAACTTCGGATCCAAAAGAATAACGCTCAAGTAGATCATGATATAATAATGTACAATGTTTTTTTTTCTTAAAAAAATAACTTATTTTTGAGAGCATTAAATTTGTTTTATTTTGTGAAGGGCTTGTTCAATGATATAAGATGGTGTTATTTTATTATTTGAAGTCAATATTTAGTGTTAGTATTAATTGTATTTAAATATTTAAATCTTTGGTATGATGTAGGAAATGAGGTTGGTGTACAAAGCGAGTGACTACTAATCCATACTCACAGTGGAGTGAATGCAGCATTTGGGGTTTCTCGACGACAAATAATCGATGAAAATAATATTTAAGGATACTCGCGTAATGAAGCATATTTCCATATATATTGGAAAATATTTTTTAAAAGAAAAATTTATGCTTTTGTTTAGCATAAACCATTATGGCATTATGTCAAAAACACAAATTTCTATTACACTTGCATTATTTTCTCATTGGTGATGCAATGAGAGTCTGATGTATGGGATATGAAACGTTATACATGTATTATTACCTTCAAAAAATGAATCATATTAGTTAAAAAATAAACATTATATCGCAGTCAATTTTTATAAGAAAATGCAAGTTAAAAAATATTGACGATCACATATTCACATATCACGGAGTTGACAAATTCTAAACTTAACCGGAATTGACAACACGGTAGAACAAAAAATAAAATACGAGCATAATTAGATTTCTTTGTGATGCCTTTTTTTCGTTTGAATACCAATCTGGCACTCATACTGCACTTTTTGTTACCAATTTATTAGTAAACCTTGTTTGTGACGGGTCACTATTTATAACGGATACTTTGTGAGATAAAATGGATAAAAAATGAGTTAGTTGAGAAAGGGGACCACATGAGAGAGAGAGAAAAAAAGTGGATATTTTGTGAGATAAAATGGTACCCGTCGCAAGTTTGCGACGGATATACCCGTCGCAAATGAGAATTTGTGCCAATTTATTGTAATTGTAGTTTTTTTGTTAATCAATTTCACCTAGACTTGCCACTGTTTTGAAGAATCTGGTCATTTGGCCGAATAATATTGATGTTTTTTTTCGAATCTAGAAAAGATTTATGTTCCTTGACAAAGATAAAACTATGGTTGAATAATCGAAGGAACCTTATCAAGTAGATGGATGATTTTTTATTAGAGCATACACATCGAAGAGGGAGATAATATTTTTTTCTTATCTTTTGTTACATTTTTCAATTTCTTACTTTCTTCTTCATTTTTTGTCCACTATTAAATTTTATAAGTTATGTAACGGTCATCATAAATTGGTTGTTATAATTCTCTCCCATTAATACGATAATATTCTCTCCCATTAATCTCCTCAATAAGTTGTATGTTAATGGGGCTATTAATCCTCCACACTAAATACCTCCATGTGAGGTTATATATTCACCAATTAGGCATTTGGTGAATATGCCTCAATCCGTACAATATGTAACACAAGTTATTCACATATCTCTTAGTTAGTCTACCATTTATGTGACTTGGAATTTGGGGCGTGGAAATATTCCGGGACTCTAGTAGCCGCCAGAGGTACGATATACGGTAGTGGGCAGTTAGCGAACACAACGATCCGATCGCTTCCGCATAAAGGTATATCCTTATTTTCCTACAGTGGTATCAGAGCAAATGTGTTTTGCTACCGCTCCTACCATTTATTCGTTATTCCCTATTTTAATATGTTATGTAACATATTAAAATGCTAGAATATGATTAGTTCATATTTTTTTTTTGAATTAAACGAATATTGTTCATTTATCCTCTCATGACATATGTATATGATTAGTTCATAATGTTTGTGTTTGATATTGTTTTGCTTGTTTTTTTGCACTCTGTCACGCCTTACACTTTTGCTTTTGATTGTGGCTCAAAATCATTTTTTAA